>CM060978.1:167857155-169199238 GCA_030765065.1 Deroplatys truncata | reverse complement strand
GTGGTGCGTCTTATACCACGAATTTCTTATCCATCTTTTCCTTTCAGCGGTTTAATTTTCATATGTTTCAGGATTTAGGACCAGGCGGTGGTGGAATTTGTGCTGTGAAAAGGTTTCTCCCCGACGGTTTGCTGGCCGGTTGGGACACTTTTCTGGGAGCTCGGGAGGCCCGTTTCATTTCAGAAAATAGCTAACGCGGAATCGTGTCGGCGTCAGGATTGGTGTTATTCTGGTATCGTTACGGGCCCCGTCTTTACTAGCACGCATCGTCTTCCGGATCTGGTCGCCATTCGGGTCTTCCCTTTATCCCTCCTTCCCAGGGATCAGGTTGGAAACACAAAGGGCCTATTATGGCCTATGTGCTGTGCTGGAAGCTCCTCCGGCTGGCTTATCCTAATCCTTTCACACCATCACTAAGCTGGGAAGTTGAAGCAGACATAGAAATTCAATACCAGGCTGGGAGTCGAAGCACAGTACTTCGTTTTCTGTACCTATGTTCTACCTCTGAGCTAACATGGCGAGAAGCTGGTACGCGCATTAAAATCTCTCATCTGATTCAACTACCCGGTAAACCTTCAAGGCTATCCCAAATATTCGGGATGTCCTAACTAAAACTACTTGCTTGCTTTTGTAGGCTTCACCACTTTCAGCGGTTGTCCTTAATTCCCTTCTGCCATCTTTATCGATTATTCTAATCATCCATCTCCATACGTCCCTCCCTCTCATTTGGTTTACTCCAGCTTTTCACGTTTCCTTTTTCCTCGTGGTGAGCACCCTAGGATAATCCTTGATCATCTTTCTTCTTTCATTCTGCTTATGTGTCCATACCATTGAAGGATTCTTTGCTCTACTCTTTCTATCATGGACTCTTCCATATCCATCAATTTTCTTACCTCCTCGTTATTTTTCTTTTCCAATCTAGATATTATGACTGCTCTTCTTAGCCTAAATATTTCTCGCACTTGTATCCTACCTTTCTGACTTTCAAATGTCCATCCCTTTTCCCCAAATGTTAATATTGATTTGACTAGACTTTGAAGAATCCTTTTCTTCATTTACCTAGAAATAGTTCTACTCCATAAAACCCCATTCAACATCTTTATCGCCCTCCTGGCCTGTTGTATTCTATAATCCACGCCCTTTTCGCATCTTCTACTTTCATGGACAATGGATTCCAAACATTTAAATTCACGGACAATTTAAATGTTCTCTGAACTATTTTAATGTCTTTTCCCCTACCTCCCACAACCAGGTATCCAGTTTTAGCTATGTTGACCCGAAGGCTTCCATCAGCTTCATCATATATTTCGCATCTTCGCGACACTGAGTATTTAGCACCTGGTCATCTGCAAACAAAAGGGAACGTATTGTACCTTGTCCAACGGATACTTCCATGCCTTTACAGGACTGATTCCATCGCTCTAAAGTGTGTTGCAGGTATATCTTAAAGGGGGTTGGGAACATACCACTTGTCTCTTTGACTTGGTAAACGAGGTTGACAGCTTATTCCCCACTTTCACCATAGCTCGGTTCCTCTTGTATAACTTTTTAACTACTAATGTTAATGATGTTGCAATACCGATATGTTCCATAGCTTTCCACAGCTTATTTATTGGTACAGAGTTGTAAGCTTTCTCAAGATCAATAAAATGGGGTAAGTCTCCTAACTACTTGCAATGTTGCAAATACTTTTTAATTTTCGAGCTTTATAGTTAACCACTATCAGAGCTAATTATTTTTGAAAATTGTTCTTGCACATCAGCCCAGAAACCCTGGATCTTCGACTTTGTGTATCGATGCTCTACTGCGATCCCTGAGTTAATTAAAAATTCTCCCAAAAATCAGTTGCATACCGTTAGATAACATTTTCCAACTAAAGTTCTGTCAGGGTATTGTTAGGTAAGCGATGTGTAAGATGGATCAGTTGGATTATTACACTCTTTCTGTTCACCTTGAGCTTTGGGCTTAAGATATTTGTCAGTTAAAATTGTGAAATTCAGAACTTATAATGCTACACTGAATTTATAATTCCTGGTGCAATAGTCCGAGTGGACCAGGGGCGGCAGCACGACCGCTGCATCTTCTGCCTTTGACCACGCAGGACACGTTCAGGGTGCAGTAATGGAGGTGGCATACCACTTTTATCTGCTTCCCTTCCCTGGGCACGGTTTTCCAATTCGAGAGCCTCTACGTTTCCAACAAATAGCTCTTCAATTGGTCACCGAGGGTCTTTCGAGGCTGAGTTCAGTCCTTACCAGGCGTTTCAGCAGGAGAAATATCGCCATGCTAATAACGAAGGCTGTACATAGTTCGCCTTCGCGAATGGCATAGCCAAGCCAAATTTATGCCACAGGCTTATTACAATGATTAGTTTCACCATTTTAACTCCAATTCTTTAAACGTTATAGCGAATTTTGATCCCACATTCTCGTCCACTTTGAAACTTCTCCTAATTTTGGATTTCTTTTTTGTCTCTTAGGTTCAATTGATTTTATTTTCTTGTCTTCATTTTTTCTCATAAAACATTATAAAATTTATTTCTGAAAATTAAAAGAAATGTCTGTAATCTGGTGCACAACTTTCATTAGTTAAACATACAAATCTGCTATAGAAGGAGCATTTTAGAGGAAAGAGAATACCTAGATAGGTATCATTAGCAAGAAAATAGCATTGTATGACTTCTATATATGTAACACACATTAAAATAGCTTTGACAGCTTTAAAAATCGTGCCTAGGAGCAATGACACCTTTTCATTAGATTGAAGTTGCTTTAATGTAGTTTATTATATTAAAACAAAAAATAACTAACTTTTCACCTAATTTAAGGGAAAATTTCACTCGTAGATGTCCTTAAGAGCACTCGATACTGAATTTCGAAAAAAAATATCGAAATAAATAACTTTTTTTAAATGTTCATGGACACCTTGCTCAAAACTTTCTGGAATCAGAATCCAACTGCAGTTTTGCCTTTCTAGTCATTTGAAAACTCCCAAACGTGGCGTACTTTCATGTTTCACCCCCAAGTGGACATGCTTAGTTCGTTTTTGTCAATTTAAAATGCTTAATTATTGTTCATCTTCTTTCACATTTTCTATGTACCTTCTTTGAAGATTGGCGAAGAGATCTAAAGAGCCTTTCCTTGATTTCAAGTATATTTGTTGATTTAGATTTTAATAACTTAATATAGATTGATTTTTAGAAAATTAAAGACATGTATATAGCTCATTTTTTCAGAAAAGCTTTAATATTTCACATTTTTATTGTAAAGAACTGTATTCATGGAGTAATGCAAAAAATAAGAACGTTTAAACTTCCTAAATTGTAATTATCTGTGGCATTTCACATGTGAGCGATTTGTTTTAAATTTGAATATTATTTTCCTTTAAAATACATACTTTAGTTGATAAAACTAATTTTCTTGCTATAATTCAGCTGAATAAATCTGCGATGAAATTGTCAGCTAAACTGGTTAATAATTGTAGAAACAGCAATCAGCAATGTTAGAAGTTTTATTTTATTATTTTTACTCTTTCGTTATATTTTATCTGTTATTTGTTTGTATTCCTTCTTATTCTATATTATTCTAATTGTTTGTATTCCGTGGGTGTGGAAGAGAAAGCGTGATGACCTTAGCTCCGCTGGAAAAACAAATGAACTCGTTTTAATAATAACAGAATTTTATGGCCATATCCTTTCACATTCCTCCCAAAATGAAATATTCTGTACTCGTCACTAATTCCTCTTTTTAATACCTTACCAGTGTTATATTTAAGGTAAAGCATATAAATGTAGTAACGCTACAAAGTATATACAGTTTAAAACCCTTTATTACAACGAGTTAATCCTCTAATAGCTCTTACACTTATACATTTTTGTAATGAGATATGTAATATTTTGTTCTGGCATTATCATATTAGGATATCTCCGTGACAAAACGCTTCTTGTCAGTGCTTAAATTTTACACAATGGGTTCTCTGGTGTTTTAAATCAAAGTTTTAAAGTAACACATTCCAGCTTTATACTGAACGCATTTGTGCATTACATCTCTTTCCTAGACAATGGCTTATGGACCCCCCATAGTTCCTAAATCTCATTGTCAGACATGACAAGACAAACGTGGGATCTGGAACTTGAGTCAGGTTTGCCGCCATGCAGCCTTTCTGCTCAGTTATCCGGTTAAGTTAGCGGTAGCATGGAGGAAAAAAATAATAAAAGCAAATCATTGCAGCATTACATTACATTTTCGGAATGCAGCAGCCATCGCACGATTTGTAACTATTCATTCACACAATTCCCGAGAACTGTTACAGACTGGGTGATTCTGCTGTATTTGTCGCCAGGGATAAAATTCAGCTAGTACTAACTATAACTGCTCTCTCTCTCTCTCCCTCTCTCTCCCTTCCCTTCCTCTCTCAACTCCTCATTGCCTCTCCCGCTATATCTCTCACCTCCTTCTCTCACTATTTCACTCTCTCTGATCTAGTCCCTTCCATACCGCTTTTTCTCCCTCTCCCACACTCTCCTCTTCTTTGTCTCACTTTGTCTTCTCACCCTCTCCCAATTTTTACTCCCTGTTCCATCTTATCCATTTCGTCTCCTCCATTCTCTCCCGCAGCTCTGTCTGTCTCTGTCTCTCTCCATTTGCCTCCCTCTCTCATTTTCTCTCACACTCTCCCCCTCCCCCTTCTCCAGCTTCCTCTCTAACCTATTCACCCTCTCCCATTTATAACACTCTCCTGTCCTATCCCTCTCCTCCTCTTCTACTCTCACTCGTCTGTCTCTCTCGCTGCAACTTATCCATCATATGTGTATTGGAAACTAGTTATAATAGTTGTCTTAAATCGGTGGTGGCGAAAGGGCGACTTGCGAGGCACTGTGACTCGCAGGCGCAACTCCTTTTCTAGCCGTCTACTCATTTGTTTTCCATGTGCTGCTGAGTGCGTGTTGTATATTTGATGACTCGAGAGAGAAAGGCATTTTCGTCAATCTTGTCCTAAATAACTTACAAAAGTAAAGCTATAGTAATGAGTGAGCAGAGGGATTTAAGACCCACGAGCTATTGAAGTTTATTTTGTAATGTGTTTACTACAGTGTTTTATTTACGTTTGGTATATTTAACGAAATTTGTTTTCAAAATTTAGGAAATAAATTTACCATGCATTATTGTAGTTTATTCGACTCGGCCAAAATCTATTTAATCCTTTTCATTTATATGAGAGAGGAATAGTTTCCTGGTAAGACGAGAAACCAAAAACACATTGTTGTATTCTTCATTTAGATCTCATCTTCTCGCTTCTAAAAAGGGACAACGAGAGGAGAAGTTGAATTTGACAGTCCACCAGCGGGAATCATAGCAGTCCAACATGCAACTTTGGATATTCTTCCTGAAATATCTAGAAGCCTTATTTCAGTCTACTTACTCGTCGTTTCTAGGGAACAATACCCTATCGTTATATTCTTATAAAGTGCAGAACAGCATAAAACGCAAAACACACCTTATTCAAGAGTTCCTGAGTTTGAATCTCGATTAGGGAGAATTACCTGGATAAGGTTTTTTACGGGGAATTCCCTTATCCTGAGAAGATGAATGTCTGATAACTCTAAACTCTAGGGACTTGGGACTCATTTGAGCATCATTTCAACCGTTCATTCACCGTGCGATATGACCAACCACGTTAAAGGACCTAACATTTCAAGCAATGAAAACACATATTTATTAAACATAAAATATGCTTTGAAGACAAGCGATATAATGATCAACTTTTATTACCTTCACACAATCAACTAATCGTGCTACTCTCGTAACGGTAATAGTTAAAACTGCTTTTCTAACCTTTTAATAAAACTTAGGATACGTGAGTAAAAGTTTTGATAATACACATACTCGTTTTTGTGCCTTTTATTAAGTTTGTAATTCGATCGGAACTAAAGTTTTTGCGACCCTAATCAGGAAATGACAATCTAAGTTCCATAATAATAGTGTATGCATGCAGCGAGTGGCTAAGAAGAGAATTTCATTGAAAGAAAACTATCTTCAGTCCTTGCCTGCATTCGGGAGGTCGCGGGATCGATTCCAGCGACCGTCCACTCTCACCCATGGGTTTCTTTTCGGGGGTTTTCCGGGTCGTCAGGAGAATGCTGGAGCGGTTATTTTCATCCCCGAAATTTCCTGTCCCTCCATTTAGTTCCTATCTTCATTTCATTCACTTTTATCCCGTTGGTTTCTTTCAGAGTCGGAAGTATCGGCGCTGGCAGGGAAAATGGATGTTCTTTGTGAATCTCAACGTCCCTCGGCTTTCGGATGACATCCGGTGTGTCCGAACCCCCTTGAGGGGCATTGAACCATCTCTGTGTGGGGTGCGGTCCCCGGTCTGCCTGTCCGTCATCCAGGGTGTCTATCTGGAAACTTAGAAACCCTCTCATTGCTGTGCCGTCGCTCCTAGCTCCGGCCGCTCGGTGTCTCCTCTGCGTCATCCTTATGGGCGTCACTCTAGATCGGTGCCGAGTCCCCCCGTAGTCAATCCTATCCTATCTTCAGTTATTTGAACTCTGTGCGTCCGACCACAGGAGGGGGCAAAAGTCGCATGTTAGACCAAGGAACGTGGCAATGATAACCTTGTGATTCATATGTATGCCTCGCAAACCTATCCCACTCTCTTAATATTTATCACTTCATAATAATAACTTACTTGCATATTTGTCGAAGAAATTTAGACAAAAAGATGATATGTTGAATGACTTACTCTCCTTCTGCAAACTATTCTTCTCTCTAGTTCTCCCTGATCGAGATAGACTTCCATTACACATTTACATATTTCGTTGTACGTAAAGGAAGAATTCAATAGGCTAAAGTGATAGTCAGACTTTAAGAAATCGGTTTGTTATGCGATGACTGAAATTCCAATGCCTTTGCATGACCACAAGAAAAAACGAGTAGCGACTTTACCACTTGTGAATTACTAGTAAGTATTTGGAAATAAAAACCAATAACAAAGATTTTCTCAAAAATGGTTAACGCCACAACATTTTTTGACATAAATTGTGGGCTTTAACGAGTTTTGAGTGTATGGTTTGCGTAGTAAGATATTATCTTATCGTTTACCAGTTATACAGGTCATTCAGAATGACTCTTCACAGGCTATTCCCAGAAAATTCAAAATATACAATTTATTTGACTTATTTTTGTGGTCTTTACTTTTATTTATATCTATTTGGTGGTTGGATTGCAATACTTTCTATGCTTTCTATAGGGAAGTGTTAGAGAAGGTAAAAAAACAACAACAAAAAACAAGAAAACCCATCTTAGCAGATTTCCTAGAAAACAGTGTTTTTATGAATTACACATGAAAGGATCAGCATAATTTTTTGTATCTGTAGCAATAAACTTGGAATTACAAACTTAGTGAAAATTCTGACTATTAACTGCGTTGAAAATAAATGTGAATGGAATTCCCTTCTAGAATTATAATGAAACGTATACATGTGAAGAAAAAATCAAGACTGCCATAAATAGGAAGTTTTAGCTTTTGTTTCTTTTCATAAAGAAAAATGCTATCCAGGCGCTTGGAAGACTATAACTCCATACTTTTCGAGAAATATAATATCCATAAATCACATTCTATCATGTTAACCTGATTCATTCTTTTTCCCTTTATTTGAAATCCGTTCTCTTGGAGATGTACACGTTCAGTTTTGAATTCATGAATACGCTGAATTACAAACAAAATACGCAAAAGTTATCATTTCTAATTCATAAAATAAAGTTTTAAGTTTTGCATTTAATCTTTAACCAATACAATCAGCATTTGCGGATCTGCGCCGACAGATGTTGAACTACGTTTTCACCTTGTAGACCATTCTAAGCAGTTGCCAAATTTACAGTTGCAATAAGCTAACTTTATTGGTTGTCTATGAAATGAGTAGCAGTCTCGTTGACATTGTCCCATCAACATAGAAAACCCTTCGGGCTTTTTCCGATTTCAGTGGTTGTCTATATTTGCATTCCACCCGGTACTAATGAGTCACGTGGTGTGTGAGAGAGATAGACGGAGGAGGGAGAGGGAGAGATTAGAGGTTAATAACCAGAAAAAACAGTTTTAATATTTATCCCTGTTTACTGCAACGCGAGATATACATTAATTGAAGTAAATTGTTTAACAGAATGTATCTGAAATTGGAACAGAAAGTGTGGCATAAAATTAATGAAGACTAAAGTCTAATATTTAATATGTACAAAGAACAAACAGCAGATTAAGTTACTGGCCATTTTTATTTTTTTGTTTCATAATTCTTGGAAAACTGCACCAACTTTTAAATGCGCGACATTTTCAAAATTAATTACCTACAGATACAGCCCCTTTAACGTTGAAGATCATATCGATGGTTTGGATTTTGGACAACTTTTTAATCAATAATAATGCTCAACGGTTTGTTGGCTCTGTTCATCATAGCGTTGTTTATTACGCTTACTTCTTTTTCGTTCTCCTCCCGTTCTCCGCTTAGACATTAAAGCACACGTAAGTACCTCTTATATACGAGTACAATATATACTTGCAGACCTTAGGAGGTTAGTCAACAATCCTGGCTAAAGCAAAGTTCCAACGTTTCAACCGGGAATCAAAGCGGGAACTTTGGATTTTAAAGTATGTCAAACATCAGAGTACAGTGAGGCTGTATTTTTAACACTTAAATAATTTCAGTCTAATTATACAATATCTAAATTCAATAACAGCCCACCTTAAAGCAATATATGTATGTAACAATATATAAAAATGTATGTAACAGTCATGGTATATAAGTACGAAGGCTTTCACGGCCGGAGTTAATCGATAAAACATTAAAATCTTCCGGGCTGGAAGATTTTAATGTTTTATCAGTCATTGTATATGTTTGTATTATTGTATCCATGTGTAATAATGTTATGTGAATATATTACGTAATTTAATAATGCAGGAGCTGTGAGAATAATAAGTACTAACAATGAGGTAACCTTGAGGCAATCATGAATTAGAAAGTTTAAATGTTACTTGTGATTCTTGGAAGCAATAATGTAATTTTAGTGACAGTTTATAAAAAATAGCCAATCAACAAACAGAAAAAGCTTTAGTTAAATAAAAGTATTCTTTTGGATTAGGAATAGCCAATCAGAGACTTGAAATATAGAAATTTACAAGTTTATGCGGTTGAAATCAATTCAGTTGGTTCCAGACAGTGTTACTAACCAGACGCAAAAAGTGTCCTCAAGAGATTTAATACTATTCGTGTGAGACGAAAAATAGTTTACGTGTTAAAAAGAGCAAATAATTAATAAAATAATCTCACAGCTCTCTATCAGTGAAGTGTTATATAAATCGTATCAAGCATTAACAAAAGGAGTGAAGTAACATAATCTGTAAGCCTACATTCTTAGTCGCATCACAACCCTGCTAAGAGAAACGTGTCTCTAACAATAATACTGACGCAGCCGAGGCAAACATAAATGTTTAATATTTAAAGAAACGGTTAAATTACAAAGTTAATATTTGTTTAAACTTGGGGCAAAGGCCACCTGAAAGTACATTTGGGGCGAAGGCTACCGGAAACTGTTTACTATACGTGCGGTTGCAACTACTACAAGTTCGGCTCCCCAACAGTTGAAATACAATACAACTCCTACTTCAAATCGGCTTTTCCATACGTAGGGCTAATAAATAACTTTCTCAAATTGACGCCCAAAACGTAAAGATAATAACTTTCTCAAATTGACGCCCATTACGTGAAACAATAAACTTTCTCAACAGACGATTCATTGTGCAG
Organism: Deroplatys truncata; assembly: GCA_030765065.1. Lineage (NCBI taxonomy): Eukaryota > Metazoa > Arthropoda > Insecta > Mantodea > Mantidae > Deroplatys > Deroplatys truncata. The sequence goes on along the minus strand of CM060978.1, from coordinate 169,189,442 downwards.
AAAGTAATTTTTAATAAAAATAAGTTTAATCGCAGCATTTAAGTGTCCGGAATTTCATTATTTAGGACCTTATTTTTTTTTATTTCTTTTTTAGTGAAGAACGACAGTTCAAACCCGGTCGCATGTTAGCATTCCTCGCGTTGTACCAATTCCACCAATGTACAAGCTCGTGCATATTTATCGCGAGATCTGAACCAAGGATTAGGTGAATGAAGTAAGCATACCGTGACAAATATAAGGGTAGGTTATTACGAACAAAGCGTTGCTGGGGAAGATGTAATAACATATAGGATAATAAGAGTCAATTAAAAGCTGTTCTCGAAAATAATAATTAGAAATATGTGCCCACTTTTTACAAAGCATCTTTCATCCCTTTCCGGCGCTAATGACCGTGAGATGAGATTCACATGCAGGTGGCCATGGTCAGTTGGAGGTGCCTGTGATGTCCTAACGTGTAAAAAGGGCCCCTAGGGTGCAGTCCAGACCTCTCATCATCTCTTCCAGTCATTAGATGTAGGCAAGCAGACGACAATCTTCTCGAGCTGTCTTGTAACAGTCCCACTTTTGGGGTGGGTAAACTACAGAAGCAATTATATATTAATAGCATCTAGGTTTTAACAAAAAACATGGCGTGTTGTATTCACATGAATTTCCCTGTTCTTTAGCAAACCATTCTTACAAAAGCTTATTCTTCGACCTACTTCATATTAATTGTGATAAACTTTCATTACACATTTACATATTTCGTTGTAGGTATAAGAAGAATATAAACGGATAGAGCAATGGTCAGATTTTAAATAGCGAGTCGGAATGCGGTGCCCTTGAAATTTTCTATGCTGATTGCATGACATGAGAAAAAACAAATATCCACTTACCACTTGAAAAAAAGGACAAGTATGCATTTGAAACTTCAAATCAACAACAAGGAAAATGGTAAACGCTACCCAAAAAAAATTATATATATATGTTGATTGTACATAAGCTGTGTATTTAGCGAGATCTAAATTTTTTATGTAATAAAGATCTCTTACGGTTTACCAATTATACAAAGGTCATTCAGAATAAAGAGGACCTTGCAGGCTATTCCCAGAAAATTCAAGTTACATATCGTTATGTAAATATATTTCAATATGTTATCTTGATAAAAACTGGTAGAGCCACTTTTGAAATAATAACAAATATTTTACTATGCAAAGGGTGGTTTGGAGTGGGATTTTCTTGAAAATCTTCGTGTCACAACCTTGAAAGATGCTGAACTGGAGCAGTAAGTTTGGTATTTAATGAACACTTCGTTTTAATGCTGTTCACGCAGATACACGAGCACATGTGCCTTTTTCTAAAAGTGAGTTTTTTAATCTCAAAACGTTATTTCTGGTGAAATCTCGAAATAGAATTTTTGGGTGGAATACAATAGGTACTTCCTCTTAGTATAGTGTGGCAGTAATTTGTATCACAATAATGTAAATGCCAGAGTGATTGTAGTGTAAATAAGCATTATTGTATGACATTGATTTGAGATGTTTGTTAATTATAAGCATTGTTAACAAATAAGTTTACACGGCCTCACTGAAACTGACAATAGGAGCGGGCAACAATGTAGTGAGGGGGTGAGTTGTTTATCAATTAGAAGAGACAAACAAATGACGTCAGATTGACGCGCTTTTCTTAGAAATGGAGGGAATTTCTTCCCTAGAGCATATGTTTTCGTAATTTTTGATTGGATATAAAAATAGACGCTAATGTTGGCGCGTTTTATTAACCAATAGCAGCTCGGTTATAATCTTTAGGCATATCGGGGTGTGGGAGTATAAAAAGCTAAAGTCAGAGGCAGATTTCGTCAGTCCAACAAAAGCATTCGCGGGTAATACGTCGCTCAGTCCAGAAGAAGCATTCGCGTGTAATACGTCGATCAGTTCAACATAAGTATTCGTTAGTTATACGTCGCGTAGTTCAACGGAAGCATACATACAGTACACGTTACGCAATTCTACAGAATCTCTCGCGTCGCAAAGTTATTTATAAATGTGAAATACGCGAATTAATAATGTGCAGTAAATAAGTGATTATAGTGATATTAGAAAATATAACAGTTTCAGTCTGGCGTGTATCAAGAGTCAATATGTGAACTTAATTAATTGTGACGGTAATAAAAGTGTAAAAACAAATTCTTTTATCAGTGTTATCTTTGAGTAACAAATCCTTTCCGTTTACACACCTTGATCAAGAGATATGCTCGACTTAATAATAATAATAGCTAGCCGGAGGACAATGAACCCAACATTCAAAGTAGTAATACAATAACAGGCGCCCAGCAAAAGATAACACGAAGTGACCGCGACAAATTGGCTCCCATACGTTGTGCAGATAAACATGAAGCATCTTCTAACTAACAAATATAATCCACTTCAATAGCTAGGTGACAGAGAAAGTAGTTTTATTTTTCTATATCCCATTACAGTTCATATTATTTTTCATAACGTTATACCTTTACAGTGTTTAAGCAAGATTTTTGTCACGTGGAAAGTACCGATAGAAATGGCCGGGAAGTTAAGGCACGGACTGGTGGTGAAACGATGTTTGCGGTGCATATAATAGAGTACCCATTCCATTTATGCCCGATGTAACACTGCGACTATGTAGATAAGATCAGTGTAACCTATAGCTCAAAAATACGTTAGCTATGGCTGTATATGTCTTTAGGCATTGATAACGTACCTATGTTCGGTATTCTTTAAGGCTATTATGTTTCCTTATTAAGTGGTATTTATGAATGTGTTTGTGACAGTGTTATTTATGAGTGTGCTTTTCCCTCATTGCAGTATTTTCCAGAGTTTTCCTCAGTCCTAATAAACGCACAATGTCGGGAAGTTAACCTAAACAAACCTGGGACGTTTTTTTCCTAAATTTGCGTTTCCATTTCATGTATCATGTGATGTATGCTGTAAGAACGAGTGTTTGATGACATTAAAAAAATTCCATTTATGTGCAAAGAAGACCTGTGTTTTAAGCATTCCTCAAATCTACATAGGCCCCAGACATGTTTGTGTATATTTACATTAAAGACAAATGCTATTACTTAAGAGATGACGTATTTAAGTACGAAATACCGATCTTCATTAATAATTTACAGTTATAAGAATGTCAGCATGTATACTATTTTCAGTAAATTAATAAATTAATGAATGAATCAGCCATAGTTTTCTATCCTACTAAAGGTTTTCCTCTAGCTTTCTTTCTCGTCTTCTGTGTTTGGTTCCATCCATACTTCCAAGGTAAAGCTGTTGAATAGGAAATACTCACAAGATGTTCCAATTTAAATATATGCTATTTGTTTTAAATCCGTGTTGTATTATGCATTCTATTATCACTGGGGTTGTGTTAAGGAGTTGTTGGTAAACCTTTGATGAGAGTTTATAAATTCCATTTAAGTGTTAAATCGACTTAGGTTTGGAATAATTTGTGTAGCACCTGGGTTGGCCACAAACGTATTCTACCGTAATATTTATTGTCCATTACATATCTTTTGCAAGTGTAAAACACATTGTTTACAGTTAATTCTTTGATTTAAAGTCTATTCTCTCCTCGCGGAATATGTTCTCGCCAGTAACCCTGTAAAGCATCCATAATAAAGCTTGTTGCTTCTCTACTGACACTAACGAGGCGTTTTGAATGATAAGAGAAATGTGACAATGCATATAGAAAACATTTTAAAAATGCGGTGTTTGATTACATAGTATCGCGTTATACATATCGGTGCACTAATGATGGATCATGTAAGCTCCACAAGTTCGAGTGTTATTTGATGGGATAATTTCTGGATTGAGAATTAATGAATATGATGAGATACTCTATTCGGTAGAGTTATACTGATAACAAGATATTTTCCTGTGGTGCAAATTCAACACAAGTATATGTCTTCTAATTAAAATGACGTCTTATTTTTTAATTCAATTATATTTTTGAAATTGTTGAATTAATTATTTACAGAACTTTCCATATTTCAAATCAACTTTCTTGGAAAATTTATAAATTATAAATTCATGTTTAAGGTAATTAAAATAATGTGTGTGTGGGGTGTGTGGTGTGTGGTGTGTGGTGTGTGGTGGGTGGGGTGGGGTGTGTTGTGTTGTGTTGTGTGTGAGAGAACAACATAGCTGAAAAAACGAAAAAATGGATAAATACCACACTTTTTATTTAGGTTCAGTACCTTCTAAAGATGTGACAGAGATTTTCAACAAAATCCCCGCATCCCAAACTACCCTTTACATGGAACATTTAAAAATTGTGAATTTTTTAAAAACTATAACAATTTTGATTAAAATTGCACATATTAAAGATATTTACATGACAAATAGAACATATATTTGAACTTTCTGGGAACAGCTAGATAAGTCCACTTCGTTTGGAAGGAATGTTGTACAAATGTTGTAAACCTTAAGTGTTAGACGAAAATGTAGATATCTTTAAAATACACAATTTATTTGAAATAAATTTTATTTTTGCGGCATCAGCCATTTGTGAGATATCTTTTATTAATGATTTGAACTGTGGAATACTTAGCCATTCTTTCAAAGTCCTCTTGATATTCAGTTGTTTCTCATGTTGTTTCTCTCTCAGATCATATCGAACGACGAATGAAATGGGTGAAATTATGCTCAAATGAGCTTAAAATTACCCAAAATTCGCCTTCTCAGAATAATGGAAAACCACGAAAAAAGCCCCTTATCTTTGTAACTCACTCTAAACGAGATTCGAACTTGGGACCCCTTGAATGTGAGGTAGGAACACTACTCGCACACCACAGGGGCGGGCTGTAACCACTAAAGTGGTTTAAGTTTAGGGGTTATTTGGGGATACGACAACAAGCCTGGTATGGGATGATGAGGGGTCGTCGCTGGCTCCTGGTAGATGCTCTTGCAACACTCGATGATCTTGTAGACTCGGATGCTCTAAGCTTTGAATCGCTCACGTAGTTGGTAATATAATTTTATGCTTGGTGTGGTAGCAGTGAATTTCTCGGCGGATATTTTCTTGCTTAGTAATTATTGAGGTTTGGTGTGCGTTACATGTAATAACTTCGTTAATATTTCTTCTTGTCCGATGTATGTTGAGCATTTTTAAATACTATTAGCTCAGTTTGTAGCAATGATAACTCTTATCTCAGGATCTCTTCGTGTTTGGATAGGTAAGTTAGTTATCAAAATAGCAAATCCAATAAATTAGCTTTTACTAGAATGTGTGTTTTATTTCATTTCTGAATGTGGTTGTTAACGACTGCGACATTCCCCTGTTGTTGTTGAATAAATTGTGTTTTATAGATGATTGGTGTTATTTAAGAAATAGGTAAAGTGTCGCTCGGTGACGGTGCTGGATTACTTATCCTTGTAGTCCCTGGTTCATCTTCCTCCGCTAGCTAGCTGTTATACGTGCGGTAGAGCGTGAGAAAGGTATTGGAGATCTCAGAGAAATATAAAATAGTCATATATTGATTAATATAACATTTCCACACTGGTGACAATTGCGCTAGTCTTATTTATAGTAAAGCTTCCACTATCCCACTTATGTGTATTATATCTGATACACGAGTTTGTTTAGCAATTTGTAGCGCGACTACAAGTCTCCTTTGTTTCTTGGCGCCAATTCGCCTCTCGGAGTAACGTAAAGACAAGCTGAATAATTCTAACAAAACTGCGCCCCTAACAGTATTTTCTAACTTTATATACATTCTGAACTTCGCGCGAATATCTGCCTTTCTTAATTCTGGCTACTGACTAAAGCGTCGAAGCTTCTAGAAGATTTTAAAAATCTTTACCGTTGTATCATTGGTTCCTACTAGCCACATGATCTGTTTACTTGGAATGTGAAGTAAAGTGACAGTCATTTGACTATCGCTGTTATGTTTTTATTTATAACGAAATGTGTAATGTAGCTATTTTTGCAAAGGTTTATTTGGCTTAAATGTAGTAGATAGAAAAATAAGCTTTAGTAAGAATAGTTTGTATACCCACTAATAAGGATAGAGGGTAGAGAAAGTCATGTGAATGTATCACATCAGATTTTTGTCACTGCAACCTACGAACTGTTTATCAACATATTATCAAGTGGGCAGTCAGTTATTTACAAGGAGTAATTAAATGCTAGAACATCTATTCTCATGTAAAAAAATTAAGCAAATAAAACATACACATATACAAGAAAATTAACAAATACAAAAGTAGGCGTGATATCGTTACAATGTTAATATCAATTATTGATCCCAATTCTAAAATTAACGGTAAGAATGGTTATTTTATTATATGCAGAGATTCAGCGTTAATGGCGGCTTTTCAAGCTGCGACTGTGCGATTATATCCATTGTATTATCAACTTCTAAATGAAGCACCTGTATTTAAATCATTCTTACCTGGTAGACAGTAAAGGATAATAAATTACACTCTTAACGCTTTTCATCTGAAAACCAGAAGTTTTTATTTTCCCTTTTAAGCAAAATAAACTCTCTTAATAGGCGCACAGAGAATAATAAATTACGTAAATACACCATGAATATAAACACACAAGTTGTCGAGCTGGTTTCTCCTCTTCTTCTTCGTCACAATGTACACCTGCATGTGAATTTGAATGGGAGAACTGGTCTGTTTTCTGCACCAATAGTAAAATTTGATCTCAGTTATTGGCTGGTTAATAAAATTCTATTTGTCAGTTTTGCTCACAATGGTAGCTCAAATTTGCTTAGCAAGACAAATTGCAAATAACACTTTGCATGCCAAGCCCATAGATAAACATATATTATATCCCATTCGCAATTACCGACTTTTGTACTAGTAATCATATGTATTTAATAATTAGTCCAATTGTTTGGTTAATTATGCATTTAAATGTAACTTAAAACTTTCCAGGTTGTAGCAATTGTCATATAAACATTAAACAGTCAGTTTGTAGGACACACTTTTAATAACATCAAATACAAGATCGTTCTTACTCCCCAATACTTGGAGGAAATTTACATAATTATGTAGGAATTAAAAGTATTCTTGATTTTGTTCTTATAATATCGAAAATATACTCTCATAGAGACATTTCTGTGGACTAATAATTTTAAGTATTTCTTCTACTATGAATGACGAAGTAACCTTCCTGTCTACTTTTTAAAAATAGCCCTCGGACTAGCACTGGTGTGGAGTATCAAACTGAATGATAAACTAGCCTTTCCAACTACTGCAAGAAATAACCTAAAGTTTTTTTATAAACTTTATTAACGAAAAATAACCAGAGGTATTTTAAATAACAAAGATCTTTTCTCCTTCCGGGTTCACCGATCCGCTGCGTTCCGACCTCGCCACTCACAAGATCAGAAAATTGTATATGTTATCATAGGGGCAAATAGTCTTATTTTGGTACATCTAATAAATTCCTGTTGGAATTTTCGAGAAGCATCTGATGGAGTTGCGTGGCCGAAGCTCTCTCTCTCACTCTCTCACTCACTCTCTCTCTCACTCTCTCTCTCTCACTCTCTCTCACTCTCTCTCTCACTCACTCTCACTCTCACTCTCTCTCTCTCTCTCTCTTTGGTGTGTAAAAGGAACAATCCACACTTCCGGGTGGAGTGGTAGGCTCTTTAGAATGTATATGTTTATGGAAATGTGTTATCTTTAGGTTTTGCTAAATGCTATTTGTTGCATTTTAAATTACAAGATAATTTTAGACTAATATAAAAAATATTGATTTTTGTATTAAATGTAGGTGTAAGCTTTTTAATGTTTTAGGTTACGACAAAGAAGTAACTTAATCTGGGAAACAGAACAGTAATACGAGAATTGCATTCTTGTTTCGGGAATGGAAGGGTTGCTGTGAAGAACACCAAATCATTCATATTAACAAGGTTCAAATTTAAATTCTCTACTGAATACTTCGCTAGGTGCACTAGGAGGCGATAGATTTGAAGGCTAGTGGAAGCTTGTGATGCCAGGCGGGGAATGGAAGATATGATTTCTCTGTTGCTAGAAAGGTAGAACCAGACTGAAGAACTCAGTACTAAAACCGGGATTTGAAATGGGGATCTTCGGCTTACCCTGCCGCTGCTCTAATCAACTGAGCTACCATAACTACGACATTAATTTCTCCAACGGACTCACATTATTTCCGGCAAACCACAAGGTATCACAATTAATTTTGTGACGACACATCCTAAAGGAACTTAGAATCTTGTAAGTGTTTTAAGTCTTAAGGTTCATAGTTAACCAGTATCAGGTCAATCAATGTTAATTTCTACCTTTCCAACATTGCGTACACACATTGCCTCATGTGAAAGAAGAATTAATTAACATTGTAATTGGCGAAATTATAAGTCGCCAAAAAAAAGCTAAAAGGTCTCATGCATGCTCTGAAATCCCATCTTGGTGAAAATAGAACAATTCATCATTGTGTTGCCTACCCATAACGTAATGTATACTTACTTTTGCCCACAGTTGTATACACACACATATATATATATATATATATATATATATATATATATATATATGCACACTGTACTTACTCACACAACTATCACTCATATTATTGCTTTTGTCTTATAATAATCATCGGGATTTCCTTAATGTGGCGCGTTCTATTAAGTATTTGTTGCGATAACTACATAGTCGTTTCATAAGTATAATTTTAAATTGTAATATTCAAACTAAAAAGTCATAAACGTTGCAGAAGATAAACATTCCGAAACTGTTTCACCTAACACATGCATTTGCCTTGACAATTTACAAGAGACTACGCACCTGACATAGCAGCAACTGCTTTGCCTCTGTTGTATGACGGGTGGTATCTCAAAGGGCAGAGTTCGTGCCAAAACCTTGGTTTTTTTTTCTGACATTAATACATCTGCAGAATTGCAGTGTAGTATTAAAGCTGCTTCACAACGAATGAGCAATGATTCAGAAATCTGCTTCAGAAAATTATCACCTCAATGTGTAGCGAACTGTATAATTTTATTTCATACAAACGACACCAAATTTAAATTTCGATTTAATTGGAAGCTCGCATTTTTAGATCCCTTTAACAAAACCACATTTAGAAACAAGGGTGTTTCAACAGCAAATTCAGCAAAAAACTACGAATAAATATAACGCTCTTAGTCGGATAAATACCACAATTCGTATAAACCTAAACTCTCTCAAGAATATAAGACGATGATTCACATGAGATTCAGCCTCGAAATAGTTTTTATATGGAAATATTTTATCTATTTTTAATTTTTCCAAAAAAGTGTGTAATTACTTTGAAAATATATCATATAGGTAAGTGATGTACAGTTTTAATGAATAAAATATAATAATATCTGAATTCATTCTATTAGTTAAGTTTCACATAAACGGAAAACCATAAGAGATGGACAAAAACCCACTACAGAGAAGGCAGAGGTCAGTAAAATATACAATTTGTAATAAATGCCTTTTCCATAGCATTGGCAGCTTGCAAAACATTAGTTTGTGTATGTTTAAGACATGTAATATATTTGAAAACGTACAAACAATACTTTTGCATAATTTCTAATTACCAACATATAAATTTCTTGTCACATAAAGCCCTGGGTGTTATTTACATAACTTGCACATATTAAAGTCCACATTGTCCAATGTGAACGCTTTCTACGCAAACGTTTATCCCGTTTAAATCAGAAGAATTACTTTGTATGTGATTTTTTTAAAGCTCCCTTGTTTACCCAGTTTATCATTATGGTTTGACTATTTTTTCATTACCGAAATTACACACACACACAAACACCCATGCCCATGATGGGACTCTAACCTGTGACCCTCAGCTTGGCGGAGTGCCGAAGCTGCCGGCTCTCGTAGCCGTGGTCGCTGGAGTGCATAACTCCGGCGCTCCACCAAGCTGAGGGTCGCGGGTTCGGGTCCCGCCATGGGCATGGGTGTTTGTGTATGTATGTGTGTTGTGTAATTGCGGTGATATGCGTTAACAAAAACAGTAAAAACACAGTATCATAAACTGGGTAAACCAAGGGGGGGGGAAACCACCAGTGGAAAAAAATAGTAACACACTCCAGTGACCACGGCTACGAGGGCCGACTGTGAATTGGTAATGGGTGTAATAAATGGTGTCTCACGCATTAGAATTTTTAGAATTATTGTGCTGCCGAAGCAAAAACATCATAAGCAATAGAAATAACATCCTCCTTCGGAACTATGCGGCGGTCACCTCCTCATCCGTTGCTGTTAGGCTTACCTTGATGCTTCTCCCGTTGGTTCCAGAAGTTCGCCGTGTGTTGGTTCTCTTCACTTTTATCCTCGGCTAGCTGCAGTAGTTTTCTTTAAACTATATAGGAGCATGGACTTATCCTCGGTAAAGGAAAACGTAGATCTCGGGTGGTGATATAGGAAGACATGGACGTGCTTTGTTTATGAAAAGATGACACTGCCGTTTCTCTTTATTTAATTAACACTCGTAGTATACAACACTGGTCCTGCCGCCATAAAATACTGTCCACCGCTGTTAAACTACAGCGCGGATATGACACGAAGTTTAAATATGCTTATTATCTCTTTACGAGTAGCGGATCTTAGGTGTGTTTCTAAAACTATCTTGATTCCCTGTTTTGGCGCGATATCTCACACATCCTGCAGCATCTCTCCCTGACCACACATGACAAAAACTGTCTCAAATTTGCCCAAACAGATCCATTTATAGCCGCAGGCTTCTGGGGCTGCTTCCTTTCCTATTGGTCCATTTTTAGCGCGACTCGACGCGTCTAACTATTTCGAATAAACTTCTAGAGATCTCATTGGTCCAAGTTTAATATAAATCGCGGCTTTTCCTACATTTACCGTTAGGCTATCTGTCTCGCTCACTTGGTCACGGCGAATTATCAAATAAAGGGACAAAGGCGCTGCACCCTCGCTGTAGGAATAATGGCACTGCGACCGAAGAAAGGTAATAAAACTAGGTTTTCTGCCTTCGAAAGCACTATTCCTGTAGCTAAAACATTTCATCGTGGACAGTATTTTAACATAGCGCTTAAATTATTTACATTAAACCATTTATAACTCTACTAATATTAGTAACCTAGATAGATACATAACGTTAAATCACCCTTCTTAAAATATACAAGCAGTATGAGAAAAAGATATTTACATAGTACGATTTAATATCAATAAAAGTTAATTAATAAATTATCTGTAATTACAGTTCTTGGGCTTGGCCTAGAGTTGCCGTTTCAAATTGCCCTGTTCTGGAAAAGAATAAATTTTTCAGCACTTGATACAATTTTCTTTTACAGAATAATTCCTCTGATTATGAGCTTTGTTGGTTTGCTTTTTTTTTTTTTTTTACATAGACCCTTCGCTATACCTGTTCCTTCACAAGGGTTCTGCCAAACCAGTGGTTTTTACACTTGGGTCATTCACTTTTACACTTTGTTATGGTCGAGCCCCTCTCCTTTTAAAAACAGGTTTTCCGAGAGGCATTCTTACGCACAATACACTTCCCGCACACGAATAACTTGTGGTGGAGAGAAATACGCTAATACCCAAATTAAGTTCTAAAAATTAAATCTATTTACATACATATTGGTACATAATTATTATGCATTTATTTATTTCTTTACATCCTTATTTATCGGGTGTATTACCTTTACTATTTGTTCATAGGGTTGCTACCTCATTTCGAGTAAAACTAACCTGATTATTTTCATTACATTCTTCACCCTTCTCATTCTCTAAACATTTGTACGGTTGGAGCAACTGTTTATGATATCTCCCTACGATCTTGGAATTCTTTATTTCTTGTAACTCAAATGTATCCGAGCCAAAAATGTTAATCACCCGGTATGGACCTTTAAATAAATTTTACATTTTATGACACTTTTTTTTTTTTGAATGCTGGACTTTTTTTTTATACCAATACTAATTCTCCAAGTTCGATCAACCATTTCTTTCGGTTCTTTGTTTTAAATTCCTCCTTTCTTTTCTGCGCCCTCTTTGACATTCTTTCAAAAGCTTTCTTAAACGTTTCTTCTCCCGTTAGTGTTTTCGGATCTTTAGTTTCTAGTGTCTGTGGTAATTTCCCTTCAAGTGTTTCTATTAACTTCCCCTTCATCAGCTCAACTAATTTCCCCTCTAAACTCTCATTTTGTTCACTTAAGTTTCTTTCTAAGTCCTTACTCTGCTCATTTACGATTCATTCTAAGTCCTAACTCTGCTCATTTGATTTTCCTTCTAAATTCTTACCTTGTTCCCTTACGATTCTTTCTAAGTCTTTACTCTGCTTATTTACTATTCTTTCTAAGTCCCTACTTTGCTTACTTACGATTCTTTCTAAGTCCATATTATGCTCATTTGATTCCCCTTCTAAATTCTTATCTAGTTCACTTACGATTCTTTCTAAGCCATTACTCTGCTTGCTTACGATTCTTTCTACGTCCATATTATGCTCATTTGATTCCCCTTCTAAATTCTTATCTAGTTGACTTACGATTCTCTCTAAGTCCTTACTCTGCTCATTTGACTTCCCTTCTAAATTCTTATCTTGTTCCCTTACGATTCTTTCTAAGTCCTTACTCTGCTCGTTTAATTCCCCTTCTAAATTCTTATCTTGTTCCCTTACGACTCTTTCTAAGTTCTTACCATGTTCACTTACGATTCCTTCTAAGTTCTTACTATGTTCCTTGAATATGCTTTCTAAGCTCTTACCCCGCTCATCTATCTTTGCGCTCAAATGTTGAAGGAATATTAGCAGCTGGTTTTGACCTGCGTCAATGACCTGCTCAATCGGTGATTGCCTTTCCAGCCTAACTTCTACCTCTGCTGCACCCATATTTTCCCCATCTGGTGTTATGCTGACAATAGCCTCCCCATTCAGTTCTTTCAAATCTTCCCTTGACTTACTCATGGTTCCGTTAGCAAGTTCTACCTCCCTAGTAATGACTTTACCCCCTCTCAATAACATGTGTTCACAAAACTGAGTCACTACTCTGCATGCCTTTTTGTTTGTTTTTGTATAATTGTTCTAACCTGTACTTTCTCCTATGTTAATTGATGCGCCCCGGGTTCGAATCCTGGTGAATTTCTAGAAGCGATGCTCTCAGCCGTTTTGTTGTCCCACGTAGGTAGACTAGAAGTTCGCGTTGTAATTATGTTCTGCTGTGCCCCTTTCCTCTGAAGATTCTTCCTCTATTCGTTGTTTCCTAGTCCTCCGTTTGAGCTTTGAGCTGGTCTTCCCTTCGAGCCCCACGTTGGGCGCCAGTTTGCGGCGGTCACCTCCTCATCCGTTGCTGTTAGGCTTACCTTGATGCTTCTCCCGTTGGTTCCAGAAGTTCGCCGTGTGTTGGTTCTCTTCACTTTTATCCTCGGCTAGCTGCAGTAGTTTTCTTTAAACTATATAGGAGCATGGACTTATCCTCGGTAAAGGAAAACGTAGATCTCGGGTGGTGATATAGGAAGACATGGACGTGCTTTGTTTATGAAAAGATGACACTGCCGTTTCTCTTTATTTAATTAACACTCGTAGTATACAACACTGGTCTTGCCGCCATAAAATACTGTCCACCGCTGTTAAACTACAGCGCGGATATGACACGAAGTTTAAATATGCTATTATCTCTTTACGAGTAGCGGATCTTAGGTGTGTTTCTAAAACTATCTTGATTCCCTGTTTTGGCGCGATATCTCACACATCCTGCAGCATCTCTCCCTGACCACACATGACAAAAACTGTCTCGAATTTGCCCAAACAGATCCATTTATAGCCGCAGGCTTCTGGGGCTGCTTCCTTTCCTATTGGTCCATTTTTAGCGCGACTCGACGCGTCTAACTATTTCGAATAAACTTCTAGAGATCTCATTGGTCCAAGTTTAATATAAATCGCGGTTTTTCCTACATTTACCGTTAGGCTATCTGTCTCGCTCACTTGGTCACGGCGAATTATCAAATAAAGGGACAAAGGCGCTGCACCCTCGCTGTAGGAATAATGGCACTGCTACCGAAGAGAGGTAATAAAACTAGGTTTTCTGCCTTCGAAAGCACTATTCCTGGAGCTAAAACATTTCATCGTGGACAGTATTTTAACATAGCGCTTAAATTATTTACATTAAACCATTTATAATTCTACTAATATTAGTAACCTAGATAGATACATAACATTAAATCACCCTTCTTAAAATATACAAGCAGTATGAGAAAAAGATATTTACATAGTACGATTTAATATCAATAAAAGTTAATTAATAAATTATCTGTAATTACAGTTCTTGGGCTTGGCCTAGAGTTGCCGTTTCAACTAGTATTGCATAGTGGACCAGTTTTCATTTCTGGTTTTAGTTATTCTGCTGTATACAATTCGCCACATCAGCAGAGAAGGTGGGTGGGTGGGTGGGTAGGTAGGTACACTTGATCCTTGCCCTAGGCCAAACATAACTACCTCATAACGTTACCAGGGGAACACATTGCAGAGCAATTAATATGTAATAAAATATCAAAATCTACTTACAATTTATTATGAGTGAATCCACAGTGATTATAGTTTAACAACGTTTAGAACCGCCCATTCTTAACGGTTTGACAACAATTTCTAAGTTCGAGGCCAAACTTAAAGAAGCGTTCATCTCACACGTATTTCTAAGTTCTGAAACTCCAAAAATAACGACATAGCTATGCCGGGCAAACCGAGCGGGATGGTTCAAGTGGTAACGTCTGTAGCCCGCATTCGACGGGTGCTAGGTTCAATCCCCGGCGAACGTCCACTCTGACTCATGGGATTTTTCGGGGTGTTCCAGGGTCGTCAGGCAAATCCTGGAGTAGGTTCTTTCATCCCCCGAATTTCCTGTCCCTCCATTTCGTTCCATTAATAATTTCATTTATCCTTCACACCTTTTGTCTATTTCAGGGTTGGAAGTGTCGGTGATGATGTTTCGGTGCGGCGTGGCAGGGGAAAAAGATGCTCTGTGGAACTTACTCCGTCCCTCGCCTTCGGCTGGTTGCCGGTTGGACCTTGGTTTGGCTGGGTGCCCGGTCTGCCTATCGGACTGCCGGGGCATCTCATTATGAAATTGTAGGGAGACTCTGCCATTGCTGTGCCGCCAGTACTGGTTCCGGCCGCATGGTTCTCCTTTCACCTCATCCCTCTCTCCCGGGGGCGTCCCTTTGTGGAGCATCATGGAGTACCTTCCTTCCTGAATCGGTGCCGAATCTCTTCCGCTTCACAACCAATCCAAATGTCGGGCAAACTGAGAGCCAACCGAAGCTAACTCAGGCAAAACTGCAGCCAAGAGCAAATTTTGTGCATCAGTTTCATTCGTCATTCAAAGAAGCGGGGATTAGCGAAGTTTTACGAAGAACTCCGAAGTTATTTTAATTTATGTATTGAAAAATCATTCATGAAAACAAGAATTCTGTACACCTCTTTGGTTATTTTATAAGCTTATGCTCAACTAATCGCACATCGGTAAACAACTCGCTACTATAATATCAAGAAACAAAAAAGAAAAACTGTACTCACATAAGATTGCTATAGGGTAATTTCGTAGACCTAAATATCTTTCTGGATATCCTTTCACCATGTAACATGAAAATTTGAATAAAAATAATAGATGATTTTGGCCAAACGGTGTGATTAAATGTTTGCGGGACACCTGTGAAGTGCCAGTGGTGACGGATGGGACGGATACCGTCTTTGCCTTGAATACCCTCGATACTCGATGACATAGAAGCCTGATTTGAAATAAATATCCAATACTTGCCGATACTTCTAATTTTTAAATTATGCGTATCTGTTCCAGAAAATAAATTCCAGCTTTCCAGCGGTCATGTTGATATTCCCGACCAAAAATTGAAAATGAAGTCAATTAAGGACAGTCGCTGCGTTTCACATTGTCTTAAATAAGGACGAAAGGAGTAGAGCGCAGATGAGTTTTACATTGTTACCGATCACGTGTCCCAAAATATTGCTGAGCTAACATCCCCGCAAGGGGATTCATCTATTGGAAATCACCAATAGATGAATTTATTAACCGTTCTATTAGTTCTTATCTGTAAAAGTAAATATGCAAGTCGGTGGGGAAAGGAAAAATGTACTCCTGCAACCTACAGTGTTAACTGAGCCATGGGTGAAAATGCTTTAGTTGATGGACCACACTGCATTGCTTCTGAATCGCTTGGCGTGATGAGTAACTCGCTCTCAGCCTTTCATTACCTACTCTGGTCAAATTCGGCGAATTCAGTAGAAACGAATCACAACTTGAGACGGAGGTAATTCAGAATATAAAAATATTTATTCTTTCTTCAATCTGTTAGTTCGTTTTTAGCCAATTACACGTCACACTCTCCGAGTAAAGGATCTCACACTGTTATATTGCAGCCAGTTTCGTTAAACCTTTTATTTCATTTAATGTCTAGATTGTGTAGAAAGTGTAGATTTAGTATAAAAATTTTGGGTGAAATGTGGAACTATTAGAAGTGGACGTAATTAATATATTCCATAGTATGTAAGCATGAATAACATTTTTGTGCGGTGTAGGTCACAGAATACATTAAGTATAAACCTAATGAAACTTACGGACCTTCTATTGTGAAAACAATGTACAAGTCCCGCCGACGCCATATAAAATTAGAAGAAATGTAATCGACTGTTTTATGCAGTCCTGTAGCTCTTAACATCAACCACATCAGGCAAAATAGTGAAAGGTACTCACATTTAGCACAGAAAGTAATTACATTAGAAGATCAGCAACTATTATTATTATTATTATTATTATTATTATTATAATTATTATTATTATTATTATTATTAACTCCGACAGTGAGGGGCATATAATCTGCATAATCTGCAGCTTTATTAAAATGATCTGGGGTTGCTACCAAATGATAACACAAATCGGCAATAGTCGCAGAATTAAAATATAATACAAACTTGTCTATAAATGCTGATACTCTAAACGCTAAAAAGAAAACCATAGTAATTCAATGAACAGTATTATTTTAAAAAGTTTTTATAACCTGGACATCGAGTACTGAATATCGGTGTTCAAAAATCAGTATCAATGCCGGGTAAGTTCTGTCCCTACTAAATTAGTAGAGAACATAATAATATGAATTTTGATCACAGGATTTATTAATTCGGAAACAACTCCTCTATCTCAGCAATCGATTCCACTAATCAACGATTATTAAGCCACACCTAAGAACCAGAACAAATGTTTTTAATTATCTTATTACAAACATAATTTAGGAAATGTTGGTGTTATGTTTGAATATGAGTAATAGCTTCACACGAAACTGATAAGCACGTCCGAAATCCTGTTGTGTGAAATAACTAAGTACATGCCTGCTGCTAAGGGTGGAAGGTATCTCATCCATCTTACTAAGTACACTTGTCTTTTATACCAGCACCCAGCCTAGCGCCCATGGCAACTGTCAACAAAGCTTATGGGAGGGAAGTTAGCAATACATCACGCAGGTGTTCTCAGCACATCCCAAAAACAACACTATACTTTGTACCTCGTTTTGCCTCATGATATTATAAAGGTGGTGGTCAAATTCACAGCAACATGCAGTAGGATGTATTATGGGTGGAAACAATCATAAATTTGTGGTCTTGGAAATGACGTTCAACTTAAAAAGATTGGACAGTTTTATTCTTCATGCTGGGGGCGTCTGCCAAAATGCTTTTTAATTTTCAGGGACAAGAATTATAATTTGGTAATGTGTACGTGAATAATCCATTGTTCACCATATAAGTAAATACAGGTAATCATTCAGAATAGTGTAACGAAAATTGAGGAGAAATGCAATGTAGATAAAGCCTTGGTAACTATACATCTTCTGTACGTATAATAAAATGTAGCTTTTTTACAGACAATTTTCGATTTTTATTGATAAACACCTTACATGTAAACTGTGGCTATCTTGAAGCCAAAAATATTATTTTTAAATTCTTTCTTGTGTGGATATGTTTATTATAAAACATAGAATATAGAATAACTTATATTGCAACTTAATTACTTTCCTAATGGAGGGTTATAATGAGAGAAAGTGAAAACAAATCGAAACCCTAAAGGTAAAGGTACATATATGGAGGGGCCCTCAGAACCGGGTCAGAGCACCGCACGCAGGCCAGTCGGTCCTTTATGCTCGAAGAGCGACAAGATCCGGATGCCGACTGGCGCAGCGTGGACGAGGTCCCTAACGTTTCCAGATAGGAAGCATCCGACTCCGCCCGGTCCTTGCCCACAAGCACCAACCTCTAATCAAAACCATAATTATTGAGTTTTTTTTTATTTTACATAACATAAAGTTCTAGAAGTATGGTATTTGTAATAACTGTTCATTATAGAATTTCGAACCGATGAATGTTGAAAAAGTATCTACATCTATTTTTTGTGAATATTATTCGTGTCCGTAAATAAATTTATATGAAAAAAGTGTAATTGGGATTTCATAAAAAGAATAAACAGACAGCATTTTGTGTACTTTTACTTATTATTTGAAACAATTAGTGCACTTCAGAGTAATCAATGTATTCAACCGAAATTTCTGAATTATTATTTTAATTTCTTTAATTAATTATGCTTATAATCTCTATAGTGATTTAATAAAATAATAAAGTGTGTATATTTGTGTGATTGGTCTTTAGTTATATGACTTTATTTAATTTGCCTTCCCATGTTAAAACAATTTAAAGGGAAGATTAAATAGTTAATGTTGTCAAAAAGTGACATTTTTGCTTTTTTCGGATCTTATAAATTGGGCTGCATTCTTTAATGTATATATAGGTATATGTTACCATTGTAGGCACAACACATGTATTTTAAGTATATTTTAGCAGACAAAGAAAGAAGATGGCGGTGGTGACTAGGTATAACAAACATTCATTACAATGGTTGAGCCTCATCTCAACAACTCAGCGTATTATGTTATATCAAACACATCCCTTAAATCTCTTTCAAATAACAACTCAGGTCATGTTTACATGTGCTTTAATTTTTATTAACATTCCCGAAAAGCAGTTTTATTACTGGGATTTAACACACTGAGAGAGAGAAATGGGGAAGACGTGCAAAGTGAGATAATAAGAGGAACATAGAGAAGCAGGGAGAGAAGGGAGGAAGATACAATGGGAGAGGAAAATCTAAATTCATAACATTTTGATGCTATTAGAGAAAAACGAAATTCGAGTGTTATTTTATTCAAATACTCCATGAATAAAATTTCTACATTAACTCCGTGTGAAACGAACTATTCTGTGTAGCATTCTGTGTTAGGTATATTTGACTCCCAAGAATTATGTTTATTTATTTATGAACATAACAGGAACATGCCCAGTTATAATTTTCATTACACATATATAGTTACATCCAGAAAAATGTATGTGTTATAGCTGTACACACTATTATTTATTTTTATATTCCTTCTATAAACTAATATTACAAAAGCTTTATTTTCTACTTTATGTTAATCGAGATAAACGTTTGCAGAAATAGTTTCATTACACGTTTCCTTATGACTGAAGCAATAGTAAAACAGTCCGCTAATGACTTTGATGTCAAATGCAGCATATTAGAAAACACAAGTTATACAACGGAGGGGGACACCCCGCGCACTGAAAACTACATAGATCTATTGTGGCTAACACTCCCTAGGATGAAGAGCTGAAGTAGAAGAACCACTGGAGGCCTAAAGATCGCAGGCAGATAGGCACAGAGTCGCGCAGAAGTGCCTAATAGTTCAAAACTCGTCATCCTCCGTGGTGTAGTGGTTACTATGCTAGCCTCTAGTTCCCGAGGTCGCGGGTTCAAACCCGGCGGAGGGCGATGGATTTTTTCGGTGTAAAAGTCCTTAGCATGGCTTTCTTCGGAAGGGAAGCAAAGCCGGTGGTCCCGTGTCGTAGATTTACAGCACGTAAAAGAACCTCAAGCCTGATAAAGAGGCCTCTGTGCAAAATTACCGGTCATTCACGCCCAATATAGAATGGGACGCTTAGGACTATAGTAGTTAAAGAGCGTTCATAAATAAAACTCAATTTAATTTTAACTCGAAGACCCGTCCCACTGCTGGCACTGCCTAGAGAGTATGAACGACCCGTCGACCAAGTAGCCCTCTAGGGTCCATTGAGAGTGCTTTTTCCTTTGAGTAAGCATTCATGCCACCTGTCCGGCACCACCATACGCCACGAAACCTAGCAGCACACCTGAAAGATGAGGAGAAAACGGAATGAAAGGAAAATGATGGAAAAGAAATCGCGGTAGACGAGAAACCATTCCAGCATTCGTCTACCGACCAAGAAAATCACGAAAAACCCAAGATTAGAGTGGGCTGTCGTCGGTAATCGAACTCGGAATCTCCCGAACGCGAGCCTCACATGTTACCAGGAACTATCTCGCTCAGAACAGTAGAATGTTTAGAAAGCTTTGAATTTGCATACGCTTTACGATTTAGAATTAAAAAGTTAGCTTATTTGAAAAATCAAACCATTAACGACTATCTCAGAAATGTCAGTATATCATTATCTTTCTTGTGTACATATCTTAAGCATATGATATTTTATTCAAAATTCCCACCAATTTTTAAAAAAAATGAACAACATCCAACAGGGGTTTTTTTTTTGTAAAGCTAATTTGGGATGGAGGAATTTTCTTGTAAATTTTCCTATCGCATATTTGAAGGATGTTGTACCGAGTATTGAATTTTGAAGGAGAAGTTGTATTGTATTGCTGCAGTTGGAGAGCCAAACTTGATGATTGAATGTATCACGTATAGTACAAAGTTCCGATGGCCTTTGCCAAGTTTTAGAAATCAACTTTGTATTTTAATGTTTTCTTTAAACATTATATATATTTATGCTTGCCTCGGCTGCGTCAATATTAACTTCTAGAAACCTGTATTTCTTCACAGGGGGTGGTACGGCTGAAGAATGTAGGCTTACACAAATTACAATTTTTACTTCACTCTTTTTATTAATCCTTGATACGATTAAATAACACTTCACTGATATAGAGAGCTTTAAGATTATTTATTAAGTACTTGCACTTTTTAAACTCGTAAACTTTATAATATCCTCGGCGTAATGAATTTTTGTCTCACATTGAATACGTATTAAACTTCTCAAGGACGCGTCTTGCATCCAGTTAGGAACGCTGTCTACAAGCAACTGGTGTTTACCGCTTGAATTTGTACAATTTGCTCTATTTCAATTTCTGATTGGCTAATCCTACTCCAATAGAATACTTTTATTTAACTTAAGGTTTCTCTGGTTGTTGATTGGCTATTTATAAACTGTTTTACTAATATTACATTATTGTTTCCAAGAATTACTAGTAGCATTATTAAACTTTCTAATTCATTGCTGCCTCAAGGTTACGTCATTGTTACCTCATTGTTAGCAACCTTTGACCTATATTCTCACTGCTCCTACATTATTAAATTACGTAATACATTCACATAACATTATTAAACATGTACACAATATTATAAACATTAATACAATGACTGTTACATACATTTTATATATTATATTATACACGTATTGCTTTAAAACGGCTGTTATTGAGTTTATATATTATATAATTAGACCGAAATCATTTAAGTGTTAAAAATACTGCCTCAACATATACCTACGTGTTGTTGCGAGGGGTAACTGAAGAAAGACTGTCGAGATAGCAGCAGAGGTTGGGTTTTTGTATGGAACTGTTGACACAATTCTTAAAAAGCAATTAAACACACATTATATATTTCAAAAGTTGGTTCCAGAAATCTTGTCTGCTGAAAACAAGGAATCAAGAATGATTTATTCAGCATGACTGGATTTGATAATGATGTTTTGAACAACATCATGGTGCTATTTATACACTCCGGTGCCTAAACGATGGTCATGTGAGTGGAAATCCAAAACAACTCCTCGTAAACAAATTTTTCTAAGAGCATTAGCAGAGGCAAAGTAAAGCTGGAAGTTGTTGACTATCAGGATCTCTGCCACTGTGGGTATTCCACGCTTTATTGTAAAAAAACAGAACATAAAATCCTTAGTCGCCACAGGAATGCAGTAACAAGTAAAATATAGGCACCTGGTTTCGGCACGACAACACACCATCACACCAATCAGTACTGGTAGAGAATTACGTTGCCAGGCACAATCACTGCTTTGGTACATCTTCCTCAAGATCGGTCACCACCATCTTTCTCTTTACGCGACTGAAAACTCATCTGAAGCGGCAAAGATTCGCGAATCCTGCGCGACGGGAGCACTATGACTTGTTTCGCAAAATGGTTTCCAGCACTTTACAGGCACAAGTAGCAGAGTGTGTCATTGCGGAAGGGAAGTATTTTGAAGAACTCTTGTCATTTTGCGTTATGATTAGTAAGTTATTAACCAATTCCCGGAACTTTTTGAAGCTAGCGTTACGTTAATTGTAGCTTATTACTACTATAATAAAACCACCGCATTGTCAAATTCAGTTTCATACAAATGCAAAACTTGTCAACGTCTACATAATGCATTTTTATTAAAGAAGTTAATGGTTCTATTTAGCAACGAATTTTTACAACTACCGGCTTTACTGTTGATGTGAAAAAAAAACCTTATTGAATATACTTGAATCCATTTTGCACATAAAAAGCAATGTTTTCAACTACATGGATATCATCGAAAATCGAATATAGAGCTTTGTACAGAAATATTAATCCCATATCTCTTCTCATAAATGGGGCTTTAAAGTTACTTATCTTCAAAAGTATTACATAATTTAAACGCTTGGTATAAAATCCAACTGTTTTTAAAAATAAATACTTTAAAAATTCGTATTGTATTCTTTCTATTAAATATGTATGCGTTTGGTGATAGGATAGTATTGTCTTCTGTTATTTAGGAGTTTGAGGACCTGTTTAACCATTCTGTCTGCTTCTGTCCCTTGAAGTTGATTTATCAAGTTCTACCGGTGAATCATTCTTTTTTTTAACGCCATCCGGCTTATTATCCCTTTGATATTTTAGGCTGTTATACGTGGGTGGAATAACAGCCACGTTAAAACCCCTTGTCTGAAAGTCTGTCCTCATCCATTTGTAACGAGGTTCGTGGATTCTTCACATCAGTTACAACGCATATTTATAGTTTACACTTATGTAACTTATAAAAAGTTTCTTCATTTTTCAGTCCCAGGCCTATCTTAGTTTTTATGAACAATATTTTTTCAGATCTTTTTGTTGATTAAAGCTTTTGTCAAACTGTGTGCAGCTATTCTTGAGAAATAAAACACAAAAATATCAATTTTCTTTTTCTGTATAAGAAATGTTTGTGTTGTGAAGAATATGACAATTTTCTCCCATCATCCTCCAAACGTGCCTGACGTACTTCAGTGAGCAGTATAACATAATT
Organism: Deroplatys truncata; assembly: GCA_030765065.1. Taxonomy (NCBI): domain Eukaryota; kingdom Metazoa; phylum Arthropoda; class Insecta; order Mantodea; family Mantidae; genus Deroplatys; species Deroplatys truncata. The sequence continues at coordinate 169,166,072 of CM060978.1, read as the reverse complement.
CCCCCCTCTTTCTCTCTCATTCACACACAAACAAAAGAGCACGCTTGGGAGGGGGGAAGCACACACAATTACTTTCGGCAGTTTCATCAGCTTAAACTCTTTAAAAATATTCTTTATTTGGATTCTGGAAACACGGAACAAATGATGGACACATGAACATTTTGTTGTAAGTGGTTTGTACAACATTTGGTACTTAGAAGCAAGTGGTACAAATAAACAGAAGCTAACATTTCAAGCACAATAATTTCTAACATAGACGACTATGCGCTTAATTACTGAAATCATCCTCCGCTTACCGACAACCAATACTCTTATAAAGGATTGTATACTACAAGAAGGTTATTAAAGCCGTTTTACAAGACATAAATTCCTAGAAGATATAAATTCAACTAAGCAAATTAAGTTTTTATACCTTCATAGGGTAAATTTGTTACTGTTGCACCTTTTGAATCCTTTCTTCATGTCACTTTCAACTGCAGCTTAGGTATAAGTGATTCAACGGATCTATTGCGGCTACCATCGGAGGAAGGGATGAGATGAAGAAACCATAGGAGGCTATAGGCCGGGGGCACACAGGCCAAAGAGACTTTCCCACTGCTGGAGCCGCTGAGAGAGGGCGATGAACGGCCCACAATCAACCAGCTCTCTGCTGTTCACGGGGGATAATCTTTCCATTGAGCATGCATCCGCGCCATCTGTCCGGCACCGCCATACGCCGCGAAACCTTGCACACTTGAAATATGAGAAGGAAACGAAATGAAAGGGAAATGATGGAAAGGAAATCATGGTAGATGAGAAACTACTCCAGTATTCGCCTACCGACCCCGGGGAAAACACAAAAAACCCATGGATCAGAGTGAGTGGTCACCGAGGATCGAATCCGAGACCTCCCGAATGCGAGTCGCACACATTACCACGGCACCATCCCGCTCGGTCAACTACAGCATTAAATTACCTTTATTATAAATTGGACGCTCCTGAAAAAAGGACATTAATAAAACAATTATTAGAAAAGGAACAATTGCCATTTAACAAAATGTATATCATTATGAAGCATTTAATCAATAACATTTATTTTTACCAATTAAAGATAGACTAAATAGTATGTACTGAATAATGAAAATTAAACCGTGCATAGAATTACATAAATATGAAAATGTTACTCATGAAAATGGATAAATGAAATCTGTTTATGCAAAATAATAGCCAAGAATGAGAGCTGAAGAGAGTCTATTGACGAGTATGGCTAAGAGCGTCAAAATATCTTGTTGAACGAAAAACTAAAAAACTAATACAGAAAAAAGAAAAAAAGAAGTTTAATGGAAAAAAATAAAGAAGGAAAGAAAGAAAGAAATAAGGAAAGAAGGAAGGAAGGATTGCTCAGTGTCTAGACATCCCCATTGTTGCAAATTTTAGAGGAGTGCGTTTATCAGCTCCTTGTAATGCATTAACAAATTACTGTATTTATCTCCATTTGAATCACTTATAATAACAGAGCTCCCCACAATCATGCAGGGATCACAGATTCTTTGATGATGCATATGATCTCTGAAAGTGGACTTATATCCTTGCTGTGTGTTATAAATTTAATAAATTTATATGCTCTGACTTTATATTGTTTAGGGATGAGTTCTTCATCTTCAGGGGTGGTCACGAAAACGAGTTATCGGATATGACGCAGGTAATTCAGATTTTAAGATTGCCTATTTATTTCACATAATTATGTACTTAATACTATCCATATGATTTAATTTGAAATATATATATATATATATATATATATATATATATATCTTGCTACTGCATATGAGATGTTAAATCGATGCAAGTTGAGTTTCGGCATAGTTTTGCTTCCTCTTGGTTACTCGTAGTTTGTTTAATCATTTCCGTAGTATTCAGAATAACGAGATGTCAATAATATAACTATATTATATCTCTATGGAACAAATTGAAAGTGAGTGCCTGTATGATCGATCAGTGTTCCGACTTCCCAACTCAGATGTCTCGGGTTCGATTCCCGGCTGAAGCGAGGAATATTTTGTTGTCCATAAAATTTAGAAATGTATTCTCTATCCTCCGTAGCCTGGTGGTACCTCAATTCAAAGAAAAAAACACCACAAGGAGGTAACTGTACAAGTTAAAGGGGTTTATACAAATGAAACAATTAAAAAGAATTGAGTGTCATGATAGCTCAGTTGGCTAGAGAAACAACAGGGTAAGCCGAAAATCCGTCGTTCAAATCCCGACCATGACAATGCATTTTTCAGTCTGATTCTACCTTTCCAACTTTATCCTACACACGATTTGTGCGAAAGAACAATTATTATCGTTGATTGACTTAATTGGGTTAAATATGACTTAAAGGACTTATGATATTGTCGTACCGGTATGCTTCCATGGGTCCTAAAATCCCGGCTATGGCATTGAATTTTTCACTTTGATTCCACCTTTCCGGCTTTAGCTCACGGCTTATGTGAAAGAACAATTAATTATCATTTATTGGCCAAATACTGTTTAGCTATGAAACTCAGTGATTAAAGTACTTACCTACGACACAGTAAGTGGTCATTGCGTACTTTATTTTAAATTTAATGAATCAGCCAGAATTAGATTCAATAAATCTGAGAAAACGCCTTATGTTTTACCAGGAAAAAGGAGAATCAGTTGGAAATTTCAGTGTCATACGGGCATATTGTCATGGTAGCTCAGTTGGTTAGAGCAGCAGTTATAGCCAAAGATCCTGGTTCAAATTCCGGCTATGGCATTGCATTTTTGTTTCTCGTTCTACCTTTCCAATTTCAACTTGTACACGGCTTCTATGAAAGAACAGTTTTTCGATACGAAATAAACGTTCAGTTTACATTGCGTGTACGTAAGCGAAGTTACGTTCCGTAGAACAATAGTGAAGTCAAACTTTTAATGTTTCTTTCAGTGCTGCTGTTAAAAGATACATCATATGTTTAAAGTTTTGCAATTTTTTTTAAATACATGCAGTAGCTAACTACAGATTCATATTTGTAGACGATTTCTAATTTTTACCTACTTTCCGGATTTCTGCACATACGCACCATGTCATTCCCGAATTATTTCGAATAGCTGGAGTGCTGCTGTCTTAGCTGAACTAAGCAGCTTTCACACCCCTGAAAAAGTGACGTTCTCTTAACTTAAAAAATTATTGACATTACAGGCGTTGACGTCATATTATCCTCAAGGACATCTGAAACCCTCCGTTCGACAGAAATGTTGTTAACTCCCGACATGTCAAAATTCGATTTTGTATTTAGATAAGTATAATGCATTCAGAGCGAATGTGACATAACAAGGGTGGACTTTGACTTGCTAAGTGATAAAATATTTGTTAGTCATGAAACATTATGCATACACGGCATTTCCTCACCTTAGTTGCCCAATGTTTTTATAATCTAGCAACACGTGTTCTGCCTGGAAAAACTCGCTTGCAAGATCGCGTTATATCTGCATTTATAATGCTTATACCTTCGATATGTGAAAGACAAATATGTTTAAGGGGATGTATAATTAAAATGTCTCTTAAATTATACATTTCTTCTACATTATGCTCCTTCTTAGGTCTATTCTGAATCCTTTCCGTACAACTTGAGTCGCACGCTTACATTTTGTTTGCCGATGGGTATGCTAGCTCTGATGCTTGTTGACATTACTCCTACCGTCTATCTGTCTATCTGTCAGTGAAACAAAACAAAATGCACCCACAATCCTACAAGGAATATCCGTATAAATTGACTATAAAGACGGGAAAGTTTTGTTAAAATAAAGAAATCCAAAAAGGTATGCATGTCCGAATTAAAAGCTAACGCACACAAATCGTGCTTTAGAAGAAACCAAATTTAATTACAAATTAAGGACCAAGACATATGACAGGATATATGCTTAGTATACATCCGGTTCCAACGTATATAGGTTTACTTATAGCAGTGAAAGGGTTAAATAATTGATTATATGCATTCAGAGAGATATAAAAATTGGCGTAGATAAGGCTATACATACATTTTTTTAGAAAGATTTCTTTTTGTTGTTGTTTTGTAGATTGAAACAAATATTGTAGCTTTAAATTCGCCTTAATTCAAAACACACAAGTAAGATGATGTAAATGCAACTAAAACCTTTTAGCGTCATATTAATATATAATACCCATTCTTTGATGCAAACGTTTATTATTCCACCCTTTAATATAACGCGAACAACAAGTTGTTACTATTATTACGCGTATTTGGTATCCTCACTCCTGCATGCGCCCCTGTATTATTGCCTCCTCGTGCCACGTGTATAAACGTAGGTGCAGTAATGCATGAATAATTGAGAATTAAAAAATTCATAATTCTATCACATGGAAATTTATTCTAGATTAGGACGATTTCCATGGTGACCTAATGCCTTAGGGCATCCAGCTTCACAAGTCGACTACAATTCTGCCATACAATGGAAGCATCCTTGAAGCACTGAAAAAATAAATAGTTATGCATAACGCAGGATGATGCTTGAAACCCCGGATCCTTGCGCGTTTCTTTTTTTCGGAACAAAATAGGTAGCAGAGGAAGGTGACAATTCAGCTAATGCCATATATCAACATGCAGATGGTCAGGAAGGCGACGGCTATGTAATCAAAGCCGGGCATACACTGAACCGCGTGTAACAAAGAACCTACAGATAACCGCCGCGGATATGTAATACCTAAACTATATTCACTCTTAGGTTGATCCGCGGTAAAACAAACCCACGTGGTCAGTGCACCGTGGTGCAACACAGTAGCAATGCGCCCAGGAAAGTAGTCACATGCTAATCTCTAAATTTTAGAATGAATTTATCCTTAAATAGTGCAATATTTAATCTATACAAATACCTAAGGTTTTATTAACGCTGATTTATACCGTAAAACAGAGCTTCAAGTCCCATGATGCAATTCGTAGGAGTCACCTGACATCCGGGTAGGCGCAGAATATTGTTTACAGCCAGAAACCAGCAGTTGTGTTTAGCATCATGGCGGACGGTGAATTTGCTCTTGTGTTTTCGTCGAATTACGTAAAGTATTAGCCGCCCAAACCATTGACTAGTGGTGAAAAACGATAGTGTTGAATCTTTATTATAAGTTTTGTGAGAAATATCCAACGCTTTCCGAGAAAGAAATGGTGAAATTAACTTCTGAGTTCACTAGTGTTTCGAGTACAAGTATAAACAGTGCTTGTGCAGAAAAATCTGAATCGAGAAAAGTGGTTACAACCGGAAAAGAAAAGAAAGCATATGAAATACGCGATGCAAGAATGTAGTGATTTTAAGAAGAATGCAATTCGTGTAACAGTGCACAATTTATTTTTTTTTAAAATGAGCCGCCAACAGTTAATAAAGTGCCGCTTCCAGAGAGCGAATAAATTAGGTTATCGTATTTCTGTTACTTTATTTTTCGATCATTTATTTTAGAATTAACTATTATTATATGTGCAAAGGTTTATTTTATCAATGTTATCACCCTTAACCCTTAACAGAATATGCTAGTCACCGTTTCAGTTGTCGAAATAAGGACTCTGTTATTTTTTACACTACGTGCCGCTTGTACTCGCCACATAGTCTGAAACTGACAGCATTTCTAGTGCGAATGGCGGAAGGATACATTATAGCGGTACACTGGTCATCTGGGGTTTGTTTTGATGCGGATCAACCTAAGAGTGAATATAGAGTAGGTATCAAGTGGCGCTGAATAAAGGAGGGGGGCCAAAAACTAAGTTTTAAAACCAAAGAAACTCACAAATAATAAGAAATTAGTTACTGAAAATGATGGCTGTAGAAAACAGGAATTCCAAAATGTCGTATTTTTAAAATTCTAATTGTTTTGTAACTGTTTTGGGGGATTTAACAATACGTACAAGTAAACTTGATAAAATATTTTTTTAAATTATTCTCTTTTAAGCTACTGCTAACCCAAACATTATATTAGAAGTATTAGAATTACGCACTGAAGAACACATAAAGACAATTTGGAGGTAGGAAAACTATATTATTTAATGTTGTTGTGTTAAAAGATTTGGAATTATTAACAGTTTATAACACCAAGCTGCAACGCCGACCAATGCAAATCGCGTATCTCAAGGGTCGACACGCGTGACTGGTAGCAGTTTTGTACATTAACTCCACGCTGTCAGCACGCCGAAATTAACCTCAATTACCGAGGAAATAAGATGGGTATTCATAATGCTATTACAATTTGTTACATACAAATTAACCTGATCTTGAATTAACAGACAAATCAGTAATTGTGTATTTGTTGCTCGATTGTATAATATGAACAGAAATATATCGGTGATTAAGTGCTAAATTATGAATCTTCAAGCAGGAAGGTAGTATTGGACCTTTATTCGCTTTATTCTTTGAAAGGAATGTGAGCTGAACATTTCCTATAATATATAAGCGACATGGAGAATTGAAGAAAAGTATTTTTAAAATATTTAAATATATAGGACTATTCAATTCCATTTCGAAATTAATGTCTTGAGTACAAATAAAGACGTTAAAATTATTGTCAGGTTTTGAAAATAGGATTCTCAGCAGGACATCCTAACCAAAGAAAAGTAATGGTAGTCCTAAGACACTAACTTGGATATAAGCACTAACATAGAACATGCTGCTTGATACTAGTTGGAGTAAAGTTGTTTTTGTAACCTATTGTTTTAGGTTTGTTAAACGTTTGAATGTGAAATATCAGCTGTAATATTTTGGGGGAGTGGTGTGGAGAAGCATTACACACCAGGGGCATTACCGCTGCCCACCTGTTTAATATTCACGACCAACCTTCTCAGTGCCCCTACCTCTCAGGAGTGTCCACCTTTGTCACACCGCAGCTGTAATTCTCAGATCATACGATATTCTCGTTAGAATATTCATTCATACTCGCAAAAGTGTCTTCATTATGAAAATGTGTCCAGTAGATTGTTCTCAGAGTCAGCCAACAGTCGACATTCTTGGAGGAATAAATGGAAATATACCTCTATTTTATATGCCTTTTTAACAGCATGTCTCCATAATCTGATGGAGTAGAAAATAATCTGCTTTTTCGTGTTTCTATGAATGTTCCATGTAGCAAAGTACAACACTCCTTGTTGCGCAAGCCGGTGAAAAATGAGGTCAGCTGAGCCGCACCTTTATGGTCTTCGAATGTTCGAGAAGCGCTGCCCTTTTGTTTTCCATCGAAGCGTCTATAACAGAACTTTCCAGAAAGCGGTAAGCTGTAAGCAAGTGTGTAGAGTTCAGTTCTGCGCGTTGTTATTCCACAGAAGAAGAGTAGGAAAAGACGAGACACATTGCGTCATAACAACGACTTCCTTTGAAATTTTCAGACATAAGCAAATTCAAAGGTACCTTCTACGTTTTCCTTTTAGCTAGCCAATTCCAAAACCATTAATCTCAGTTTTCGTAAACATTCAGTATGATATTAGCCAAGCTAAGGCACATTCCATCAACTGCAACGTGAAAACTTTTAAGTGAATTTGTTCTTTAAATTGCAATACTGTACACGTTTGGGACTTTTGCACCATCTCCTTCGGGCACTTAAGGAGGGGCTTCAGTTAAACGCTTTATAAGTGCATTTAGAATCCCTATTTAAAACGCAAAGGGGAATTTTACGTTTTAGTTATAAGATGTTAAAGAATATCTAGTTCACCCCTGAAATTTTTGGTACTGAGACGGTACTGTCTCATGTCCGTGACAGTGACCGCTGGGAAGGTGACCTCTCTTTCTTGTTGTGGGCGTTACCGCTTTGAAGTAGCCAGCTGTGTACCACCTCAATCTCTTGCATCGATATTTGAATTGCTTAGAGCCATGTAGTGAATCTGCATTGAACAGTCTTTGTGCTTCTCTCTGTATGCTCCTGCAAACATTTTGAACATCCAATGACGGCATTAGTAGTGGCAAGTACTTACTTGTAAAATAAGTCATTCTTCTTTTTTTCCCTGAAATAACCTTCTTGAAGAATTTTTTACTGCTGTCTAGTAGTTGTAGTATTTAATAACTTCTTTTCTTGTATAATAATTCACATACCAGTAGATCTAACATAAACACTCCCAGGATTGAATTTCTAAACACAACTATACTGCTGAAATGCAAGCGGCTCTACCAGGAGGTGCATTAGCTGGCTTGCAAAGTGCGTTATATGACCTAAACGAGATCCGTTGACTTAGAAGAAATCTTTAAATTCGCTAAAACAACCAATCATATTTCCGGAAAAGAAATCTAAACTTCGCAGCAAAAAGAAATAATAAATTATAACTAAAAATATTCTGACTTCTATTAGTGTCCAGAATACTTTCAAATCGATACAAAATATTACGTTAGAATAGACAACGTAATTATTTACCAATTGTAAATAATTTAAATTATTATATGTGAATGCTGCTTATTAATAAGAATAACTAAATGAATAAAGCACACAAAGTCAAATTTCAACCAGAATTAAAAGTTCAGTTGACTTGCCACAATATCATTAAAACATAGCTTAAAGACTAGTTTCTCTAATAAAGTACATAAAAGTACGAAAACGGGGGGGGGGTTGCCCCGGAAAACGGGGCAGAGCACCGCACGCAGGGAGAGACCCGAAGGCGACCAGATCCGAATGATGACGTGCGCAAACACAGACGGGGTTCCTAATGTTTTCAGATAGAACGTATCCGCTCGGGCCCATCCACAAGCCATCAAACACTCGGCAGTCCCCCAGGAGAGAGACCAACTTAGCAGTCCCCACAGCGATGCTAGGGAAGAAATCTCTACAGAGCGCACAGCCATAGCTGAGCCGCAACCCACCGAACACCACCGAACACCTGGTTCTACAACCCTGAAGCAGATGACGAGTAGAGGGAATGAGGAGTGAGAGAGTCTGGTGGAAGATGAACCACCCCAGCATTCCCCAGGAAGACCACGAAAAAACCATGGGTCAGAGTGGGCGGTCGCGAGGATGGAACTCGTGATGTCCCGAATGCGAGTCGCATACCTTACTGCGGCGCCACCTCGCTCGGTTGAAAAGTACACAACACTTCATCATAACGTACTTCCTCTATCTACTATATGTAGATGGTAAGGTTAAAATAAATATACAAGTGCATTTGAAATAAGGTTCATCCTTCATACTAAGAATACACATCATTATATGCACATTTTACTAATAACATTTTCGGCATGAAATGAGCAATAGGCAGGCGTAGGTTGTGCTGTGGGTAGTGACTGCCTTCGGGTTGTTACTTCGAGTTAGGCCATAATGTAAACGAGCATAAAGCATTTTTGGGCACCTCGCAATGCATGCTTATTTACATGATGATTCTTTGGCAGTGAACACGTGGTAATACCTCGTTATCCCTTTAACTGAAATAAGTCTAAGTAGTAATCACAATTCTACCAATAGCTCTTAATCTAGATTTTAATTTGATAATTTACAACTTAATTCAGTGAATGTAGTGAATTATGATGACGATACTGAAAAATTTTAGAATGCTATGTTTCTAAAAATAAATGAAGTTTGATATGTATGACAGTTACTTTCTAATGTTTTGCAAGTTGATTGACGTTTAGTTTGTTTGATTTGCTCCAATAGTGTATTAATTATCATTATTTAAAGATGTTGTGTTCACCCCAAAATGAATTTGACTGGAGAATATTTCAGCGCTATGATTTTTTACGATTTTAAATCGTCATTAACACCTAAACCATGTGAATATCTGCATTTAGCGAGAAGCCCCGCCTAAGGCAACAATTTCTAATTGGTACAGGAATTCAAAAGAGTTCCATCGAGTTTTACTTAGTGATGAATTTCGTGAAGGATGCCCAAGAACTGCTGTTGCAGCTGTTCAAGCAATGCTTGAAGAAGATCAACGGGCATCTTATGAATTTATTCGGGCGACATTGTGCATTGGTATGAGTCAAATCCAAAACATCTTAATTAACACTTAGACGTGAGAAAAAACTGTCGTCGACCGATTCTGCATAAACTGACTCCTGATCAAAAACAACAACGCAATGATTGGGGGGAAAAAAGCTCTGGAAAAAATTCCAAGGCGGCACTTCAAATTTGTTTTGGAATATCGTTACTGGTGATGAATCTTGAATTTATTGTTTTGAAAGGAAAAGTCAATCGGCTCAATGGTCTTTCGAACAGAAACTAAGCCTAAAAAGTCTGACGAATTCAAGTGCTGATAAGAAGAGAGTGCTAGCCTTCTTCTTCTTCTTTTTTTTTAAAAAAAACGGCCATTTTGCTACTATAGCATTAGAAGACAGAGCGGCCGTTAATACCCATTAGTACACAAATGACGTTTACTGCAAAATTTTGAAAAAATTCATTAAAAACACCAAAAATGGAAAATCATGACAACACGTCGTCACTTACAGCAAAACTAACAACTGTGTATTTCCTAAAGGTCAGCACTATGGACCCTCCACCATACAGAACTGCTAGCACTTTGTGATTTATTTATTTCCAAAAATTAATGATAAAATGCGTGGAATCACTTTTTGGTTATCAGATGAAGCAGCGGAACATTATAAAAACCTGGTTTCTGAGGTGCCTCAGGAAGAGTGGCATCATTGCTTTAAGAACTGGTTTCATCGAATGCAAAAATGTATTGATGTTAAAGCGGAATATTTTGAAGAACAGTAAAAACCAATTAAAATTTTTAAAACTAACTCTGATTTGATTTTCTAAAAATTGTCAGTGTCGCCCTCTGTTATTGAAACTATCAACTTATACTGGGGGATCAAATTTATTCGGATCTAGGCGCCAATAAATTTAAATTCATAAGCAATTTACAATCAGAGAACCTTGTTTTGTGCTCTTGTGGACAACAGAAAGAACATATTCGAGATATAGCGCAAGTGTGTAATCTAGTAAGTACTTCAAGAGCTAAGTTAGGGAGACACGATGAAGGTATTAAGGATAAAGCTGATATAGTCGTTGTCTCAGGAACTATTACGATTAATTAGCGACTTTTTCGTTGCTACTTCGTTCAACTATTTACAAATTTTGATCTAATTAATATTTTCCTATCTGATATTGTGACGTATGCGCATACGTCTCTTTGGTCTCCTAGATTCGAGATGGCGGTTGTAGTTTAGGTGGGGATTAGCAGTTTAGGTGGGGGTAGGTTAGTTGGCGTCCCCCACGCTTTTTGAAGCGTGGCTTGGGGCTGAGAGTCAGTGAGTAACAGTCAACCAGACCAGACCTGCGTTCGCTCTCTCCATGCAGGAATGCATGGCGGCCTCGCCCGACAGGAACTAAGATGGGGTATGTAGTAAGTTTTATCTAATAAATACTGTACCATCCAACCTTTATTGCCTTATTTATGATAGTGTAAAGCTCTGTCTACCTATTTTGAGCCCTGTAAGTGTCCTTTTGCCAGTTCTTAATAATATTTCTGCACTTTCACTTTAGCTGCGTCCCTAGTCGTAGCCTCACCTTATTCAAATTATTATAATTTGTTAACTACCTGTTACCTCTCTAGCGAGTGCTCTGCCCCTTGAGCGTGGTTGATTGGAGGCTGCGACAATATTAATGCTTAATGTTTCCCATTGCCCTAATATGCTACTATCACAAGTTATGTTGATTGTTTAATTTTCATTATACATAATTCTTCAACATATTTACATCTCTTTCTGTTATCTTGTGTTATTGTTCTTCTTCCCTTGATTTATATCTACCTAGGTATATAAATATTCCAAATCTTTCTCTTCTATTCAGTTTACACCACATTTCTTTGCATATTACATCCTTTCTGACCTTTTAAATTTTGAATTATAATATTTAGGCTTTGGATAATCGTACCGTGATCGATTCCCACTTCACCACAATTTCGATCAATTTTTATTTATAAAGAAGCTTGGAAAGGTTGGAAAGGAAGAAAGAGATCGGTTGCTACAAACTTCAAAATGTTAACGTGCACATAATATGGGAAATTATGACGGAGAAGACACAAACGTCATTAGGACAGATTGACAGAGAAACTGGGTTGTATGTGGCAGAGAAGAAAATAATAAAGCTGTATCCACATAAAATAACAAATGCTACCAGTTGCAAGAAACTGGCCCTTCAAAAAATTCCACTTTTGGGTGCCACAAGGTTTGAAATGGCAGATCTCTCTCCCCCTTTCCTCTCATTCTTCTATAGTCTGATTTATTTATATATATATATATATACACACATACAGGGTGACTCACCTAAAACTTACACCGCAATTCTTTCGGAAATGGAAAGTGCTATTGATGTGCAGTTTTCACAGCATTCCTTGGAGCCAGAGGCTCGTACATTTAGCCTATAAACAGATTTCAATAATACTGAGAAAGTGTATTTTTCGAGCAAACATACAAAGTTTTAAATGGAACAATGCCTAGTTACATCAACTGAATAAAGGTAGAGTAAATTAGAATGTCAATGGTCTTTGTTATAGGATTCTAGTGGAAGTGGTTTACGAGAAATCGTATTTTGAAAAGTTTCCACCCCGACAATTGTTTGTCCCATTCAAACTGCTTAATTGCTAGGTACGATGTTGTTATGTTTGTTTCCATTGTGTTTTCTGTTCATTAATTGCATTGCGACTTTCTGGTCAGTTAGTTTGTGACAGTTCAAGCAGTAAGTCGAGAGTGGAAGATGGGGTTTACTAATGCAGAAAAAGCCGACATGCTCATGGTGTATGGAGGGTGTAGGAAGAATGCAGTTCGTTCCTGTACTGTATGCGGAAACGTATCCCAATAGACGTCAACCATCGCGGCAATTATTTATCAACCTCTTCAACCAATTACGTGAAAGTGGTACTGTAACACCTAGAAAACATAACAGAAACAAACAAGTGACTGGAGAAGAGGCAGAAATTAATGTTTTGGATGCCGTTGCAGTAGATCCGCAAATTAGTTTCCGCACAATCGCACGTGGAAGTGGATAAGTCAGGCAAGTGTACTGCACATTCTCCATCGACATAGGTTCCATTCCTATCACATCTCTCTCCATCAAGAGTTGCATGGAAACGATTTTGAGAATCGTGTTAACGTTTGTACATGGGCATTAAGACATGATACTCCAGATTCATCATGTATCTTGATTAGTGATGAGGCAACATTTACTAATCATGGCCAGGTAAACCGCAAAAACATGCATTATTGGTCTGTTGACAATACCCGTTGGCATCGTCAGGTGGAACATCAGCGTCCATGGAGTTTAAACGTGTGGTGTGGGATAGTGAACCATCAGCTCATAGGCCCTTTGTTCATACATAGAAGGAACAATGAACTCGCACAAGTATTGCAGCCTCCTGACAGACCATCTGCCACAGACGCTAGAAGACGTTCCTTAGCAGACTAGGAAGAACCTATGGTACCAACATGATGGTTGTCCATCCCATGTTCAAAGTGAACGAAGTACTACAGCTTGTCTAAACGGATTGTATCCAAATCGTTGGATTGGACGAAGAGGACCTGTACCTTGGCCGGCCCGTTCACCGGATCTGACCCCTTTAGACTTTTTTTTGTGGGGAAGCCTGAAAGGCACTGTTTACGAGCATGTACCAACTTCACCAGACGATATGAAATGACGTATTACTGCTGAAATGCCGGAACATGTGCAGCAGTCTTTTTATAGCAGACTGGAAGCGTGTATTGATCACTTTTAACACAACCTTTGAAGGGCTATGTAATTTTACTTGTAAGAATCCACAGAAGTATTGCAATTCCCTTTTGTTTTTCTTTAATTTGTGCTACCACAGGTTGTACAAGTGTCGGTGTGTAAAAGTTTCAAAATAAGATTTCTCGTAACCACTTGCACTAGAATCTTGCAACAAACGCCACTGTCATTCTAGTTTACCCTACCTTTATTCTGTTGATGTAACTAGGTATTGTTCCATTTAAAAATTGTATGTTTGCTCAAAAAATACACATTCTCAGTATAATTAAAATCTGTTTATAGCCTAAATGTAAGAGCCCTGACTACCAATCAATGCTGTGAAAACTGCACATCAATAGCACTTTTCCATTTCCGAAATATTTGCGGTGCAAGTTTTAGGTGTCATCCTCCGTGGACTAGTGGTACCGTGCTAGCCTCTAGTTCCCAATGTCGTGGGTTCAAACCCGGCGGAGGGCGATGGATTCTTTCGGGCGTAAAAATCCTTAGCGTGGCTTCCTTCGGAAGGGAAGTAAAGCCGGTGGTCCCGTGTCGTAGATTTACGGCACGTAAAAGAACCTCAAGCCTGATAAAGAGGTCTCTGAGTAAAATTATCGGTCTTTCACGCCCAATATGGAATGGGACGCTAAGAACCATAGTAGTTAAAGAGCGTCCATAAATAAAACTCAATTTCATTTATATACAGGGTGAATCATCTAAATTTGAATCGTAATGCGATTATTAACCATTCTTTGTAAATGACTTTTCCATTTACTTTGATTGCTAGATCTTTAATTTAGCGAGAATATACCTAATTGTTTTCTCATATTTTCATTTTCTTTAATTCTGATTCGATGTAATCTTGTATGGCTTTTTACTGTTCGGAGGTATATCATTTCTGCAGCTTGTATTTGGTTACAAACTCTCTTTTTATTTTCTCTACCACGTACATTTTATAGAGAATTCTACCCAAAAATTTGATATGAGATTTCACCGGAAATACATGTTTTGAGACCACTGAATCAAAAAGAAAAGAAAAAAAAGCATTTTAAAAAAATACTGTGTATGTGAGTGTTTTTGTGTGTGTGTGTGCGTGTATCTGTGTGTGTCTTTGAATAGCATAACTCAGAAAGGAAAAGTCAGTTAAATACAAAACTTGGTATTTAAGCTCAGTACCTTCCAAAGATGCGACACGAATATTTCCAAGAACATCATCCACCTCAAATCATCCTTTATATGGAACATTTTTCGATATTTTATATTTTCTGAAAAATGGCTCTAACCATTTTGATTAAAATACCATATAGATACTAATAATATTTGCATGATAAATAAAATGCATATATTCAATCCTCTGGGATTATTCTGTCAAGTCCTCTTCATTCGGAAGGAAATTTATACAGTCTTGCATTACTGGGAAATGTTAAGCTATAGACGAAAACATACCACACAGAAAGTTTAAAACACACAATTTATTTCAAATAATGCTTTGTGGTATTAGCCATTTCCGAGATATCCATTACTTATGTATCGTATTGCTCAATGATTAATCTTCAAAAGTACTACCTATGTCGATTTTCAGTTGTTTGTCGCGATGTCGTGGAAAGAGTGTGAATTTTAAGGCCAGCGTATAGCGTCCAGTTCTACATCTGATTATGGCTATTCTTTTTGTATCTGTAACGAAATGTGTACCTAATGCAGCTATTTCCGCAAAAGTTTATTTCATTAAAATGAAGTAGATAAGAAAACAAATGCGTTCGTAACAATGAATTCTATAGCCACTAATAAGCGATAGAGGGTAGAGAAAGTCATGTGAATATGACAAATGAGATTCTTTTAGAGTTTGTTTCCTAACCATATAGTAAAACGGAAACTGCAATTGTGTTATACAATTTTAAATTTGTTTCTCTCCGGTTTTTCTTTTCAAAGTGTTTGGCTATTATTCTACAGGGTGATTTATGAAGAACTGACACATTTCCTTCTTTAATTATTCTGTTCGAAATTCACTCAATGCCCCAATTTTAGCACCAAATTACGCAAAATGTTCTGGAGTTTTGATTGCCTGTCACTAGATGCGCAGATGTTCATGTTTTATTCGTAATTGTTAGTTTAATGTTGGCAATTCTTTTTAACATTTTATTCTAGTCAACGTGAAAATAGAGTACACATTAAGCAATACTGGATTACGAACAATTACACAAAGGCCGTACCAGAGAATGGTATTCGGAATCCTCCCCAAAGAAACACAATACTGGGACTGCTAAACAAATTGGAAACAACTGGATCTCTGGTGAGTGAAAAAGGCAAACGTCGTTCATCTAGGCTACCCAGGTTGTTGTTGACGTAAGAGCACGACTGGATCAGTCACCCAAAAAATCATTGAGACGTTTGTCGCAGGGAACAGGGTACAGCTACTCAATGTGTCAGAAAGCTGTGAAAAGTGCAGGCCTAAAGCCGCATAGGATTACGGTTGTCCATCAGTTACAGGAACCAGATACGGATAGAGACTGAGTTATTGTTGTTGGTTTCAGGCATTCATTGTTCAAAATCCTGCCATATTGTCCATCACATGGTTCGTAGATGAAGCATGGTTCCATTTATCCAGCTATGTGAACTCAAATAACTCACGCTATTGGGCCAGCGAAAATCCACATGTTATTCATGAAGCACCTATGCACCCGGTTAAAACCGGAGTTTGGTGCGCAATATCCGCACAGAGAATAGTGGGACCAATTTTTTTTAAAACAATGTGAACACTGCAGAGTACGGACGGATCTTCATGGAGTTTGCTGAGCAACTAGACGATGTAGAGCTGAGTCAAGGATATTTTCAGCAGGACGGCGCTACATGCCATACATCAGATAATCCATGGCACTAATTGCTAGTTTCTTTGACGACCGGGAAATTTCTAAGAACCTGTGGCTACCAAGATCTCCAGATTTGACGTCGCTGGACTTCTCTCTATGGGGTTACTTAAAAGAGACAGGGTTAATGCCACACGTCCCCAGATATTGGTCGATCTGAAGCACAACATTACACAGGAGATTCAAACTATTGACAACAGAGTCCTCCAACGAGTGACCAGTTACATGGAACGACGTGTTGTTTTTGTCTTATGCAGGATGGAGGACATTTTCAGCATTTGCTATAGAGGAAAACAATCTCGCAAAATTCCTCTGCATTTCAGGTATACTAAGTTGTCGCTAGCACAATTCGTTTTGAAACAATTAAAGAAATAAATGTGTCAGTTCTTCACAAATCACCCTCTACAATTTATGTTGAAATGTACTTACGTTATTGTTTGTTTCTTCATTGTTTGTTTTGTATGTTACATTGCAGACCAGATGGTTAACGTTTTCGACTTGTTTTGGTACTTTATTTAAAACTACCTTCGAAATTTATTTCGTTTCCTTTGGATGCCATTAATTCATAATCTTTGAGTACTCCACTGAAAAGTTTATGCTATAACTTTAGGCGAATTTCTTTAGCTATGCATACTTATTTGAAGTTTATTTTCACTATCTTGAATTAACATCATGTCATCCACAAATGTCGATTCAAGTTCAAAGTTCCGAATAAATGTAATAATTTATTATAAAGGGCACACAGCTGCTTTTACATATACGTTAACCCCGTCTACAATCTTCATCACACGTCCTAAGAAGCAGACACTTCCTTGAAATGGCTCACAAGTATAAGGCACAGAATGAGCCTGCTGGAGCTACCACTAAGCCATAATTGGTACATAACATCAACACTTAAGGTAAAAGAGAATAAGGATACATGACTGGTTAGAGCATGTGACAAATATGGTGTATTGTAGTCAGTGACCTCAGCAATGCAATTCTTGTCGGCAAGATGCCATAAACTACTGAAACAACTGCAACAGAACAGTGTTGAGCCATCTTGTTCCACTGAAACAAATTCTAACAGCTTCAGCAAACTATCCAGTTCACCGAAGAACTGCAGTCGACACAGACGTACCAAGATGTAATTTTGTTACCTATCCAAGAATTGAATATTGCTATCGCTGTATTCTTAAAGTATTTCTGAAAGCTGGATGAGTTTACCAAAGACCAGATGGCGTACAGTTGCAAACAAAAGCAACTTAGATGACTCAGGCGGTGGCGTCTATGACTGGCCTTTTGGAGGTTCCGTATTCAAATCCTGTGTATCGGTCGATTGCTTCCGTTGTTCCCCTTAGTCGGACGGTATTGAATTGCTACGATACAAGTTCTATGAAAGAAATGAAAAGAAAAGTATAAAGAGATGATACAGAGAGGCGACCAAGCAACTAAGTTCGGCTTCACACTACTTATGCGTGTACGCCAACAAAACATTTACAATTATCTAAGTACAAATTCTAATTAAATCAATAGCAGTAATAATCAAAAGGCTGCCCACAACTATGTAAATTAAGTTCTGTGTGCATAGGTACACCGTTTCAAGGTATCAAAGAACCTACAATGAACATATGCATCTAAAGTCACGTTAAATAAGTATAAAAATGAGTATCTGCTTCCGGCTAGGACACAACTTTCCAACTACGCCTCGGATTGAAGATTGAAGGTTTTGATAGGAGTCAAAAGAGCATCTGCTTCTGCTAGTAAGTGGTATATTTGGATTAAGGATTGAGTTCCAATGGGGACAGAGCGCCTAATTGGAAAGAAACTACGAAATAACCTCGAAAAGTCACACTGTATAAGGGAAATGTCAAATCCTGTTTGAATGATTCTCTTAAAGCTGCTAATACAATGGAGAACTCAGGGTATGCCCGAATGGCTACCAAACATTCGGCAGCTTAGGACGACAACCGCTTATGCATTAAGGATTGTATTTTTGAGATAAAATTTGTAACCTGCAGTTTTATTTGGCTATAAAACATGTCTGGTTGTAAGATAGGTACGTTCACAGTTCCCCGACGTGCTAATTCCAATAGTAATTCAAGGAACCTCTTGTTCAGAATTGCGCAGGAGTTTCTTTGTATGTTTCTATACTACAATTTTTACAAATTTTTAGATGACTGCGATACACACCTTTGAAAACAATGTGAAAAGCATATTCGTTGTACAGTTAAAATAATCTCCAGTTTTCCTCAACAGTTTAAGAATGCCTATCTGTAGAGGAGGCGAAAAAACGCCAAAATTCTTAAATATGGAATTTATTGTTGTTAAATACTAAAAAACATTCTAAGCTAGTGTTATGTCGCTTTTATAGCTGTATAGCTTTTAAAGCATGGCATACGGTGACTGAAATGTCTGCCTGTAACCCTAGCTTCCTACAAAATTGCAATCAAAACCATAAGTTTTTTTCAACATTAATGTAAACAAACAAATCAAGGGAGGCGTCAGATATCTTCAAATACTCAATTAGCTGCGAGGGGCAGAAAAATAAAAAGTAGGGCTTGTATATGCAGTATTGAACGTCTTAATGTGAACAGAGATATTACAGTTCTACTTATTACTTTCTCTACCACGTAGAGTGAGGAAGGAAGGTATTGCATTCCATTCAAAAATTCGATACCGAGGTTTCATCGGAAGTACATGTTTTGAGGTGCCCTGAATCCAAATAAATCTTTTTTGAAACATGTCCGTGTGTGTGTGTGTCTGTCTGTTGTGAACAGCAAACTCAAAAACGAAAAGTCGGATAAACACCAAACTTGATATTTTTCAAAGATGCGACACAAAGATTTTCAAGAAACTCCCCCACACCAGACTACCATTTACATGGAAAATGTTTGGAAAATTTTGATTTTCTCAAAAATCGCTATAACGATTTTAATTGAAATATCATATGTTTAAGATATTTTTAAAGCAAATGAAATGTATATCTTGATTTTTCTGGTTATGTTCCCAAAAGCCTTCTTCGTTCCGAATGACTTTCGCGTAACTGGTAAACCGTAAGAGTTGGACCAAATTTTACAAACAGAAAATGTAGATCTCGTTAAAACACACAATTTATGTTATATACAGTTTTTTTGTCGAGTGAAACATTTCCGATATGTTTCTTGTTGATTGTTTGAATTTTTCAATACTTAAAAATTTTCTCAAATGGGAATTCTTAATAGCAACCAGCTATTAAGAGATTTGACTATCGCTTAAAGCCTACCATATTCCCCTTTACGTACGAGAAAATTAACAATAAGACGGTTTATGCAAATGTTTATCTCGATTAACATGAAGTATATGGAGAATAAGCGTTTGTAAAAATAGTTTGTACAAGAATTGAGAAACTCATTTGAGTGCAAAACATAACATTTTTTTAATTAAAACATGTTCAATATTACTTTTTACTAAACACGTTTAATATTTAATGTGGCCAAACTTGGTCTTAATTACTATTTTCACTTGTTTGGACATAGAAATTGAGTTTTTTTATTTATGGACGCTCTTTAACTACTATGGTTCTTAGCGTCCCATTCTATATTGGGCGTGAAAGACCGGAAATTTTGCTCAGAGGCCTCTTATTAGGCTTGAGGGTCTTTTACGTGCCGTAAATCTACGACACGGGACCACCGGTTTTAGTTCCCTTCCGAAGGAAGCCGTGCTAAGGGTTTGAACCCGCAACCTCGGGAACTAGAGGCTAGCACGGTACCACTAGTCCACGGAGGACGACGTTTTGGACATAGAGTCAATAGGTTTCGTACCTATATAATTTATTTCTGAGTCATGAAACCACATGTTTATCCTTACACAAATTATTCACATTCTTCGATTTATGACACGTGGCAGGAAAAATAGGCTTTTCAATGTTCAAAGTTTCTACCAATCTCTTCAGTTCAGCGGCTGCTCTTTTCTCTAAAATTGCGATGCACTTGACAGAGTTCATCATTCTATCAACAGGAATCAAACGATTAGTGCCTGTGAATGCAAAACAACCCAAAACATCTTTTCTCGGAACCCTAACGTCTGTTTCATTTGCTTCGGCTAGATTTCCTCCCCATCACTTCTCTTTGCATGCGAGACTTTCAACTCCTGCACATCAAAATGACTTCCATCAGAAAATAGGACACTTCTCCACAGTTCTGGTCTCCCGTTGTGATGTTTTCTAACACGTACCAATCTCTTTCTTTACAAAATATGTCGATAACTTGCTTCTGACCGATCTGCGAGCTTTCCTTCCAACTGTAGAAGCCCCTATGTTATTTCCAGAATTAATATTGTTGTTTCTGCTTAGATAGGTACGTCCTTCGTGGATATTTTTCGTTTTGGGCCACATCGACGTTTTCTTGAGGTGAAATTGACCCACACTAATTTGCCTCGTAATTACATTATCAACAGCACCCAAACTTACATTACATTCAGCTATCTATCTCTGAGTCGTACTCGTACTACTAAATTCACGAGGGTTAAGATCTTACTTCCCTTCCCAGATGTGATATCCATTATAAACAAAATATTATTGCTGAATAAACTGTTAGCACAGCTATAAATACAACCAAATTGCTGGACTTCTAGTACTTGCAACCAATAAAACAAAGGCTATAATTAACTATCTCAGCACTGGATACCAATAATGCGCTGTATAATTAGACGGAAACCGTATTAGCACTGAATTACTTATAAAATTAAATGTATTTGTTTGTTCACATTAATTCACACAAGATTTTATAGTGTTTTTTAAATAGAATAAAGTTAGAAACGGCGTTATCTTAGTGATATCATTTTTAAACTCCCTTTTTTCTGGTTTTCATTTGTCAGCACATTCTCATTTTCAAATTGTTCCGCACGTTGTACAGGGTGAGCCAAAAGACTTCGAACCGCCTGCGCAGTGTTTTTGCTTTCCGCGTCCTCGGCGCTCGTTGCCGTCTGCCACTAACATAGAAAGGCGCGGATGAAGCCATACAACATTTTTAAAACCACATTTAAGGGCTTTACTTACCAACTTTATGGAAGGAAATGCTGAAACTGGCCACCGTCGTTATCCATACATTTTTGGCACCAGTTTCAGCATCTCCTTTCATAAAGTTGGTAAGTGAAGCCTTTAAAAGTAGTTTTAAAATGTATGGTTTCATCCGAGCCTTTCTATGATAGCAGCAGCCGGCAACGAGCGCCAAGGACGTGGACAGCTAAAACACCGCGCAGGCGGTTCGGAGTCTTTTGGCTGACTCTGTACTTTTCGGTATAAATGAATGACATCTTGTATACTTCCTTATAAATACAAGAATGAAAATCTATATGATGAACTTTTATTATTATCATTCATTGTGATGATATTAACAATAATATTCCCACTGTATAACTTTTAAGCAAGAAATTGAATTTCCGTATTTAACATTTATTTTCTCCCAAGCTAGCGGGAAAATTATGACTCGTCTAATTATTTATTAATATGGTATTAAGGAGTTTAATTAAAATATTATTTTGTTAAAAATAATCGTATTGTGTGGAGCAATTTTTCAAAACAAAGAAATAACAAAATTAATATATTTTAAAGTAATCTAAAAATATGAATGAAATTTGATGGACATATTATACATTAAGCCCTGATTGATGTATTAAAATTTTAATTGAATCGAACTGAAGTAGTGGATTAAAGAAATTTTACATATGGGTATCCTAATAACATTTTGAATTTTTTTTAACCCAAGCCATTCTTTATGAGATGACTTTTCGAGTTTTCAATTATTCTGAAAAGGCCTATTTTCATAACAACCTCCTTATAAACACTTACGGCAAAGACTTTAACCAATCTGAATTTGGAAATGCATTTTATTTTGTAACATATTAATTTAAAAAGCAATTAATAGAAATATATTATGAGTGGTAATCAAGTGGAAATAGTGTGACTAAATGGAAAGTGTGACTCAACATTTGCTACCTGAATTTATCTCCATTCCATTGGGAGAGAAGACGGTGAGAACCATTTTTATACAACTTGAATAGTAGTAGAAATAAATTCTAAAGAGTTATATCCTATTCAGAGTGAAATACTTTCACTTCTAAGGAGTAGTGCTCCTCATTGGCTAGAATATTCGTTACTAACGAAGGCGATTGCGCAGTAGCAAAGACTGCAACATCATAGTCATGCATAGCTAATGCTCCCTAGCGAATCAGCGGTAGTCTGTTTCAAATTGTGTTTCTGTGAACTTTCTGGCTGTTTAACAGTAAAATTTAATAACTTCGATCTATAAATCGACTCCATTGCACGGACAACTTCGGGATTCTGGCTTCGAAGGAGAGTTCAGCGACAAAGAATAAGATAAGATTCCTATTATGTGGTGCATTAATGTTTATCAACAAAATAGCGTCGGCCGGTTCACGTCAAATCGCTTCCCCCTTCTTGCAACTCTGCGCGGCAACTCTTCGTTCCTGCGGAGACTAAAGTTAAGTGTGGCGTTATATGCAGCAACTACTAAAAAACTTTAACATTGCTCATTCACTGTCATGTCATGTGGTACTGACAGTGGATTGACAGACGGTTGTTAAGATTCCATTTCATACAGTATATAACATTCTTATCCGTACACATCAGGTTTTCAATAAAAAGTCACTCTCTACTTGCTTAAAAACTTGTGTTTTTCTGTGAGTCATTTATACGTGCTTGATGAATCTAATTCAAACAAATTCCAATGAAAAAATGCATTTTAAAAACCTACATCATTGCATGAAACAGCAATGTTAATGAAGTAGCCCCCAATTTTGTACAACTTTCCTATTTGTACAGTTGTTAAGAATGACCACTGCATCATAAAACAGCTTCAACATGCACATGTTTCAAAGGTCGCTACTGCGGTCGCGGTTGTATACGCTCTGTCGGTAGTGATCGAAATGGGTAAGCAAAAGGGGCTTAGTTCTGATCTGAAGCAAGTAATTATAAACTTGGCATTTTGAGGGCATTCTCTCAGAAAAATAGGAGACAGTAAATAAACGGCATTCTACCATTCAGTACGTAGTCAAAAAATTTAGGGAGCAAGGTTCTACCAAGAATTTACCAAGAAAACCTAAAGAAAATAAGCCGAATGCACGAGAGGAACGTTACATTGTAAGCCGAATCCGAGAAAATCCAAAATTAAGTGTTCCTCAATTACGACCATTAGTAGAAAATTTGTCTGGAAAGTAGATGTCTGACCAAACAGTTCTTCGTGTCTTATGGAAGTATGGATACCATGGCCGAACACCAAGGAAGAAGCCTTATGTAAGTGCAGCAAACAGGAAGAAACGAATTGCATTTGCTAAAGATCACATTCATAAGGATCAGAACTTTTGGGACAGCGTGATATGGTCAGACGAGACTAAAATAAACCTCTGGGGGTCACTTGGGATAAACAGAGTCTGGAGAAAAGCAAATTCAGGCATTCACTACCGAAACACTCTTCCCACAGTTAAGATGGTGGTGGTTCCAGTATGCTCTGGGCCTGCATGCCATCCAACGGTATTGGTAATATACGGTTTATTGATGTCACTATGGACAAACATGTGTATTTTGACATTTTAAAGAGAGCAAAGCAGAGTGCCGAGAAAATGGGCCTGCCACCTGGTTATAGGTTTCAGCAGGATAACGATAGTAAACACAAGGCAAGATTGAACATGAATTGGTTGATATGGAATGTACCCAACTATTACAAACACCTCCTCAGAGTCCAGGTTTGAATCGAATCGAACATCTGTGGACAATTCTGAAGAAATGTGTCCGTAAAAGCAGAATAAAATCTAAACAAGAGCTTAAACGCGTTGTGGAAGTGGAATGGAATAAAATTAGCCCAGAAGAATGTAAAAACTTGGTTACTTCTATGAAGAGAAGGTGTGAGGCAGTTATTAAAGCCAAAGGGTACCCAACAAAATATTATATTATCAGTGATGTATTTGTTATTAAAATATTACTTCTAATGTACGAATAGAAAGTTGTACAAATATGGTCATGTTTCTTTTACAATTTTATTTAATTTAACTTGTAAGTTCATAAGTTAATCTGTAGTTAATTCCTGAAACAGCGCGTGTTATATTGTTCAACATGTATGGAAAAAATATTAATTTAACTGTGTCTTCTAATAAATATTAAAGTATTTTCTTAGAAAATTGAAGTGTACGAATAAGAATGTTATATACTGTATGATTCAGTTTAGCAGCGTCTTCTTGAATTAACGTCAGCGATAACAGCGCTGATTTCTGTGTAATTGAAGCACCCGTTATCTATTTCGTTAAAGACTGCATAATTTCGTATTCATACTTCCAGTGTTTTCCAAAAAGAGGTCATATCTCTCTAGGCCTGCCTTTCTGCCAGCGAATCCTTGAATTTCATGACACTATGGCGTCTGCTTGTGTCCTTTACCAAAATGTCGTACACAGGTCATCCATAAAATTTCGCAACTGCACGTCGCCGTAAAAAGGAAAAGGAAACGTTACATAAACAGTCTTTATTGAATAGCAGGACCGTGCATTAGCACTTAAGATTACCGCAAGGTTTGTTTCCCACAAGTTCAAACCTGTTTACTCTGCCCTTCTCCTAATGGCAAGACTCTGCGCTTTACATGGGAAGAACTCGTAAAAGTTTTAAAGTAGAACATTACTCTCTCTAACCGGTCAACACCAGCCAGGCTAGCGAGTAACACTGAAAATTACTGTTAACATTTACTCTCTTGAGAAACAGGAACCCGTTTAATGCTCATCCAAGTATTTTATGAATCATGCTGTGGCCAGATGTACAAAACCTTCCTTGTAGCACACACATTCTAAGGCCGTGAAGGAATTTTTGTTTTCGCTGTTCCCGTTTTTTCCCTACATCGCATCCAATGGGGGCCACAAAGATTATGAAGAATGCCTTCTTTTTAAAGCTAATAAGTATCTTTTAGGACTACGTGTTGCAAAACTTATTCTGGCTATACTGCTCTAACTAGATGATTGTTTTTCTTATATATTATGCGAATAGGCAAAATACATTTCAGTACTTCAAGGCTACATTTTCAGTACTAGAAGAACATGTGACTCCTCTCTTATTTCACTACGGTTAAATACGAGGCACGACACACTTACATTTTAACGCTAGAATAACCAAATAAGAGTAATTAAATGCCAAAGAATAAACAAACTAATATTACGCTGTAGATTTTCTCAAGCTTCCATTGTTTCCGAAAATAATTTCGATGTTTCGGGTTATCCCGATAATGGGAACGACGCACCTTCCACAACGTCTAAGTCGTTTTCTGAAGCAATCACCTAGCTGAAACCCCGAGAATATGACTTTTCTAAAGTATACATTGCATCAGGAAAAAGGAGTTATTTCAAACCCGTAGTAATACTCTAAACATTGCTGTCGAGCTGAATTCAGGTCTATTAGGCTGGTAACTTACCTACCAAACTACCGACAAAAAAGAATTAGCGTTTAAACTTTCTTAGATGAACGCAAGTTATAAGAACAGTTCGGTTTCTAAAATTTTAAACTTAAAAGAAAGCACTGGACTGCTACAAAAAAATTGGCGAATTTACTTAGGAAAATATATAGAAGCGGTTTTATGAAACTCGAAAAAGGCATTTGATTAGTAGAGTTAAATAATTTAATGATATTCTAAAACAAATCTGTGTATATTTGAAAGGCACAAAGCTCTTCTGTCAAGCTCTGTATGAAATAGCTGATTATTCAGTACAGGAAGAGATTTATCGGAAACAGAATAGGGAGAAGTGTACGACAGGACGTCCCTTATTACCCCCCCCTGCTCGACTTCTGCTCTGAGATTTGTGAAGAAATATTTTTAGAACAAAGACGGGGATGGAAGAAAGGGAAAGGAAGGGCAAAGTAAAAAGCGGAGGAAGGTGAATAAAATGTATAACATTTACTAATGAGATAACAATGCTAGTAAGGGAGCGAATGTTCATAAAGAACATGTTGATGGAGGTAACGGCCAAGGTGAGAGCATAGGGATGAGAATAGTTACTAAAAAGACACAAAGGATAATCACTGGAAGAACATAGGAAAAAAGAGCTTTTCTGAAAGTTAGAACTTTTGAAACAAGCTGCCGGCTATTCAGCTGACAAAAGTGAAACAGGATTTCAACAAGGTTTACTGTTTCCAAGAATGAGTTGAACTTATTCTCATTTAAGGACCTACGAATTAATCTACAAACAATCTACAACGAAAGAGCTCGAACAGACATTTAAGCAATAGTCAGGTACATGACTTAGTTCAGAAATATAGAAAAAATCGAGCATCGTATATTAATAAAGGAGGAAATACACCTCGAATACTCCATAAACCGACTACAGTTTAAGTCGTAAGATATATTGGGTTCACTCGTCACCTATCCTCCGCACTCGGAATTTGCATGAGTTCAGCAGATAAAATAAATCTCAGGTGCATACAATCTTTCAATGTATTATACCTTAATAACATTTTAGAGTAACGATAGGTTACGACGTCTTTAAAAACAAGATTTGTTTATGCATATGCCCATGCAGACTTCAAGTGAACGGTTTTTTATTTCAGTGCAGCCATTATGCACAGTAACAGCAGTTGTTTAATCAACAGTGAAAGCTACTAAGAAAATACTTCCTTTAATTTCTTAAGATTGCATAGATCTCTTTGGACAGTTGAGCATCATTATTTTGTATTCATTCTTTCAAACTATTGGACCTTTTTTTTAGACAGAGAAATAACGACTAACCATGTAACAACGCTAGCTTCGTTAACAGTGCATAAACTTGAACAAAGGAAAGAAAGAAGTGTCGGCCACTGTGGCTACCTGGTCTCAATCAGATCACCGCGCCAGTAAATTAACGGACATTATTACAGAGTAACCTCCTTCTCATGAGATCAGAGGCGATCTTCCCTTGCTCGAGGAAAACCGGAACGACATCGGCTTGGCCATAACTCACAGCCTCAGCGCCCTGTCTCTTCTATCGCCTTTATTTATCAGCTGAATTATTCCGACCTTCTGGTTGCCTGTAGCGAGTTTGGTTGCTACGCTGTCTATTAGAGGGCGACCAGCACTGATAAAGATGTCCTTTTTACTCCAGCGCGTCCAAAACAAGCCACACTAAACAGCACACTTTGTGACGAGTCCCACACAGATAAGAGATGTCTTCACTGCCGCTATTATCAGGCCAAATTGGAGGAGAACATTCCAAACCGCAGACAGCAGAGCATCGTTTTGTTAACTTAGGTGACACAACTGCTCGTCAGGCAACATCTGTAAAATCGAACATATTTTAAGTCCACTGTTTTGTTGCTGGACGCAAGAAAACGTAACCCTTTTAGTATTCAAAGAAATAAGGCGAGGGCTGATTATGTAATTTCGTTACAGTTGCTCTTTCCTAGGAAACATGTTGATCGATGATAATGCTGCTGATTGATCAAACTCACATTCTAGAAGCTGCTGGTTTGTTAAATTATTCTTCTAACCGTGAAATTTCATATGTCAGCTACTAGAAGGAGTGAATTGTTGATAATACCTAATGTGTAATGCACAAATTGCAGGGGCGTAACTTACCGGCCTGTGACATTTTGGAGGCCTGGACATTTCGAATAAAAGCATGCATTTAGATAATTTTAAAATATCTGATGTACAATAAATATTTTCAGAGAAACAAAGTTCAAGTTAGTCTAAGGGCCCTTGTACATGATCAAACATGTTTTTCAACTCAACAGCTTACGAGAGTTTGCAAGAAAAATGTCAAATATTGAAGAAATACTTGACGATGTTGGACTACACTTGAAAAGACCTGACAAGACTTGACAAGTTCACAAACTATATTTACATGCTGTCCTTTTGCCATACTGGACCCCTTCAGAACACATTGACGGTTTATCACGTGCAAAGTAATTTACTATTGGTGTCACGGTATAACAATTTGCAATGGAATATTGTTCTTTGTGTAATTACATAGCATGTTTACGAATTACAATAGCCCATGAAATCAGACTGTGATTAAGAAATACAGTGGAAGTAACAGGAATGATGTGCTAACTACACTATATATCATGGTATTAATGCGTTAATGTACACTTCGGAAATCTGCCTGGCAGTTTGTTTATATGCTCTCGCCATCTTCATTTTGTTGGCAACCCACGGAGCACACAACTTACGGCATGGCCAGCTTTCGTATAATATAATCAGCTTGAATACGACATCCCTTGTCCAGGTAGCTATTTTGATTTACTTTTTGCTTTGAGCCTTGTTATAGATTTCGTGACGCACCGTTAATACTCGAATTTCATTGGCCAAAGCTATCAAATCGTTAGAGCATGTTCTTATTTGCTTTCAAGGGCTTTAAAAGTACTGCAAGCAATTTGACAAGAAAAGTTGTGTAGTTGTGACAACTGTTGGAAATCCTTGTAAGGCCATTTGACAAACATTTTATCGTGTACAAAGAGCTTTAGACTTGAAAACATTGGCGGGATGAGTTAATGGTGAGATCATCAAGATTCTAAGAAATCTTCTTCCACTTGGCGACTAACAGGCTGATGTTCGGCCCGAATTTTGAGCTAGGTTGATTAACAAATCTCTAGTCATGTGCGTCCTTATCTCTCCCCAGTTTAAGAAGTATTGTTTTTCTGTGCTGTGTATTCTCTCACAGCTCTCACTTTTAATTTACGGAAATATATCGCTCCTCCTCGTAGAGCGTTCTAAATACACAGAATCTAATGTCAAATCACTCTCAGAAACCTCACTATTATGGAGTTTTGCGATCTTGTTTTCCCTTCAGTCCTATTCGGTTTGCTGAACGTGGTGCAACAATGCTTTCGGGATTGCTTTATTCTTTAACTCAATTAGTTAAATTAAGTATTTTAGAGAAACGTACCATCATCTTAGCGAGCTCAAAAGCGAAAAACGAAATAGCTGGAAAATGCTACAAATAAAGTAATAATTATGGATATATTTTCCCAGGCACCTATTCCCAGCGTCGCTATAATAAGTGAAAGTTCCGAGTGTAGTTCTAAAGAAAGTAGTGCTTTGATAATATTGAAACAAATAACAGTAGATTATTAATTCGGGTGATGAAAACCGGATGTTTTTCCCGAGTGTGGTCCTGAAGAAGGTGACTCTTTTGATAGGGGCGATATAAGTCATAATACCTGTGATGAAAAGATTGACTTTTCGGAAGTCTTCGTCCTGCATTCTGTAATGAAGTGATTTTAATGTAAGCACCAATAAGTATGTTTGAAAAACATGGTCGCCACTGATTTTCCCCCGGACACTGACAATGGCATTGAAATGTGGGATAGACGTGCCCGTGTCAGTCAAATGGTCCCTTTTCTAAACGTTTATCAGAATAATACATCATTCTCCCCAGGTTATTATCACAGACTATTAAA
Source organism: Deroplatys truncata (assembly GCA_030765065.1). Lineage (NCBI taxonomy): Eukaryota > Metazoa > Arthropoda > Insecta > Mantodea > Mantidae > Deroplatys > Deroplatys truncata. Next base: position 169,136,173 of record CM060978.1, on the reverse strand, counting down.
ACTGGTTCGAAAAAAACGAGAGAGGGGTTTTGCTCTTCCGCCAAAAATGATCCTATGCATTACATAGCTTGCTGATTATTCACAGTGGCAGGTGAATGCTTTGCTCATTCAGGATGGAAACAAGGGGTACGCGACATGAAATGTCTGTCCAAAATCATAGTGTGCCATGAGACTAGAAATGCCTATTTAAGAACGTGTTTTGTATTCAACTCTCGGAAAAGTGGAAACAATATATCTATATGGAGTCCCAACTAAGGAAAGACTCCAAATTATAGAAACAAAATTCTGGAGTGTGTTATTAAACTAACACTAACTTTGGCAACGAACAATATTGCGCTTCGACGACATACGGAGGAAGTTGGGCAAGGAAGTGGTGGTAATTATTTTTTAGCTAAAATTGAACTTTTGACGAATGATCCTTTATGGCAAGACTTGTTAAGCAGGCACAAAGAGAGAAGAAGCAAAGGCCCGCTAAATCTGTGCACTGTGCTACTTATAACGTAAACCTTGTTCTTAATGGTGCCACAGGTTCTGAAGTTCTAAGCTTTTATGAAACGATTAAAAAACTAAACTTCTACGTCATTGAGGAAGACATGACCTCGAAATGGTCTTCAGTACAGACAAGCTGAAAGCTGCCTATAAGATCTCTACGTCATGCATGTGTGGGTGTAATGAAAGCTCTCTCAAGAATAGCGTTGGAATCCATGAAAAGTGATAATAGGTCACTTGAAAACTTCTAAAATTGATTAAAGTTTTAAATGTCTTTTTCAACTGATATTGTAAAGCAAAGTACTTAAAGTTACACATTACATTTCCCAAACTATCCAGTTAAAAAATGTTGAACATGAAAAGACATCCAATCGTTTAAAATCGCAGCTATATCTAACTAAAGAAGCAAAGTTGTCAGCTGTATCTCTTTCTGTTAAACGGGGTATTACTCCAACTTTCACGAGTTAAGGAAACTTTTGATGAAATTTATGAGAACGAATGGTTAATGGGTCCAGAAGCACATTTCAGAACGTCTGCTATAATGCAAGTTCGATGTGTTTGTGAGTCAGGTTACAATTCATCGGTATGAAGGAATGAATAGTATAAGTAGTTATTTTAAGATTCTCATCCCACGTCTTTTGCTCTCAGCTTAAGACGAAGATTTATGTGGTAAGCACTAAATCTCCAATCTGAACATTTAGATGAGCTATCAAGTGAACTTTCTCACCAAATTCTAGATTTTAGAAATGTAATAGAGCATGGAATATCTTCTATATCACCTATTTGAGTATTAGCTGAACTTTTATTCTTAGATAATTCCAATTTGGTGTTTCAGACTTAAGATGCACAGCGATATGCGTTTTCCTCACTTTGCTTATAATGCATCTGCATTGTTATTAACGAATTTAAATACTGCTTAAACCTCAACCATACCTTTTACTCTGTGTAAACCATTAATTGAGGAAACTTTATTTGTATTAGCCTTTTTTATTGCCTAAGGAAATTGACTGGGAGACTGGATGTGGAAGAAGATAGCAAATGATGCACAAACACTGATGGAGACTGGATTTAAGGTGAAGAAGAAAACTCTTGATTGATTGCCTAAACCATCCCCTCTTAAAATTAATGCACTTACTCCCTGCTTACCAACAAGCTGAAAAACACAAATAGGTTGCAAAATATGTCCTGAACACGCACGTATTATATGATAGAAAATCAGCTTCACATTCTTTTTGTAACATATTAATATTATTCATATGCCTACTTACTTGATATTTATGTGATAAATACCTAACCTAGAATTTGTCCAGCTGAGTAGTAAAGGCAACAACGAAACACATTTTGGTATACAAAGAAGACTACAAAAGTGGGTGATTATAAAATTTCGATACACAATATACTAAGCGCATGTGATAGGACACAAAAGACCGGGCAGTTAACATTTCAAAAATATTGCTTAAACCCGCAAAGAGTTAACAGCTCTAGTAAGTATTTCCTAAAGTTCATAAATACTGCTTATGTAATTTGCATTTAAACGAAATCTGTATTTTTCATTTCTGTACTTTGTAGTTTACCGAACGAGGTGGCGCCGCGTGACGCGTGTGACTCGCATTCGGGAGGTACCGTGTTCAAACCTCCGGGGCCGATCAACCTGACCGAAGATTTTTTTGCGGTTATTCTTGGTCGCTAGGCGAGTGCTAGGTTGGATAATGTGATCCGCGAATTTTCCTGTTATCCCTTGTATCACCACATGTCATTTCCTCCTTCTTTTCTTTCATACCAGACATTGGGCTGATCACTCATACTGGATATGCTATGATCCAGAGTTTGCTTGCTCCTTGACAGGCTACTGTCACAAGGCATTGGCTTGTAAGTCCTTGAGGATGTAAATCTTACAAAGAGGAAGGTAATCCGTGATAGAAGAAGAATTATTTTGTTGTTTCCTAATTATGAAATTTTACAAGAATTATAAGACGTATTTTTATCGTGATTTTATATGTCAAATTCGTTAGAGAATTTTATAAGAAACTAGACAACGGAATTGTTTCCTACTAAATGGTAACCTAAATTCGGGTAAGCTCTTTGTAAGATACTAAAAATTATTAGTTTGGTATTAATCCGACTTTTCGTTTTTGATTTATAGGTACTGTTCACAGAGAGACAGACACACGCGCGCGTGCGCGGACATGTTTTCAAAAATGCTTTATTAGGATTCAGGGCACCTCAAAACATGTATTTCCGGTGAAATCCCAGTATCGAAGTTTTGGGTAGAATGCAATACTTCCCCTACTTGCTATACGTAGTACAGAAAGTAAAAAGAATGTGACCAAGCAATTAAGAAGTATATAGATTATTGGAAAATTCGACCAAGAGCAACGAATATCTCAGAAATGGTTAATGCCACAAAAACTTTTATTTCACAAACCCTTAAACAAATGCTAAGGATGGCTTGACATGATCTAATTTGTGTGTGTGGCTGATGAATCTGATGTGTCTATATATAAAACGTACAAGCCACAGTCTTTCAATCGGTATTCGCCTTACATATACACACCGAGCGGGATTGTTAAGGCGGCATCGTCTGTGGCCCGCATTCGGAAGGTCCCGGTTTCGATCCTTGGCGACCTGCCACTCTGATTCATTGGTTTTTTCGGGGGTTTTCTTGGGCGGCAGGGAATGCCGGAGTGATTTCCTTCAGCCCCAGGATGTGATGTCCTTTCATTTCGTTGCATTCATCATTTCATTCATCGTTCATCCCATTGGTTTCTTTTGGGGTCGGAAGTGTCGGCGAAAGTATTTCGGTGCAGCGTGGTAGGGGAAAAGGATGCTCTCTGTTAACTCTCTCCGTCCTTCGGCTTTCTGCTGGCTGCCCCTTGAGGGGCGTTGGACCCCTCTATGTGGGGCGGGGTTCCCGGTCTGCCTGGGTGTCTACTTCTAAAAACTTAGGGACCCTGTTATTGTTGTACCATCTGGATCTGTTTCTCCTCTCGCCGCATACTTCCTCCCGAGGACGCCCCATCGTGGACGTAAGTGCAATATCTTCTCTGGTCAGTGCCGAGTCCCTCTATTAAGGAAAATAAGGCCCAGAAACGGAGGGGGACTTGGCAGCTCAAACTATGCAAATCTTTTGTACCTAGGCCCCTGGCGGGGTGCCTCTAGGTGGGAGGGAGGAAGGGAGGGGAGGGAGGGATGAGGTGAGAGGGCAGCCTGTGACCAGGAGGTGCGATAGACCGAGGGCAGGATCCCTATCATTTACAGATGTGAAATCCCCGGGTGGTTGCTGATGCAGCCGGCTCTTCTTTTACACATCCCCAGATAGACCCGAGACCCGGGGGACTAAGTTTTCCTCAGAGCATCCGTTTCTCCTGCCATGAAACCTCCCGCCGACATTTGCAACTCTGAAAGAAATCAAGCAGATGAAAGGTAAAGCGAAATTGAGAATGAAGATGAAATAGAGGGACAGGAAATTTGGGGGATGTATTTATCCATCCCAGCATTCGCCTGGCGACTCGAAAAAACCCATGGTTCAGGAAGTTCGGCCACGGTAATCGAACCCACGACCTCCGGAATGTGTATCTCCTGAGCTATCCCGCTCGGTAACTGAGCACACAAGGTTTCACAATAATTGCAATGACCCCTTGCAGCTCTTTAAATGACAGATTTTGTATTGTATTAACTCTAAAAGACAGACCTTTTAATATGGCTCACGAAGCCCAACAGGGAAATAAATATGAGTATTTCCAAATGAGATCGTTGTCGTTCCAGATTTCAAGTTTTTTTTCACGGTATTTGAATATTCAAGCTGTGAAACTTCAGGACAGTCCACGGAATACATATTTACTGATGCTAATGGGAGCATGAAATAGCGAAATCTGGGAGTATATAACTGGTACTCGTATTATGCTGTAACAATAATACTTGTCATTTTATGTAAACGGTGGAGCCAAATGTTCTATATCAGCATGAATAACTTAAAAAAGAGGTTTGGAGACACGTTAGCAAATGTGAATCACTTAGTTTGGCTATCTGTTCCCAAACATAGCATTACAGCACGTGTATTGTTTACATTTACAGTCGGGGTAGTGACCCCTAATAGCATCCCTGCTACCTGAAGCCATGTTGCAAACATGCTGCTAATTTAGGAGCGCAAAAATAAAATTAAAATTGCTAATGAGAATTGAATCAAATTTTTACTTCCTCTCCATTTGCATAGGTGGAGTAGTTATTGCATTACACCCAAAAATTTGATACCGAGAATTCACCGCAAACCATTGTTTAGAGACCCCTGAAAAAAATTAGATAAGGGTCCGCGCGCGCATGTATGTGTCTGAGTGACTGTGAACACCATAACTCAAAAACGACAAATCGGATAAAAATCAAACTTTGCATTTAAATTCAGTATCTTCCAAGAATGCGACACAAATATTTTAAAGAAAATCCCCCATCCCAAAACTACTCTTTATATGGAGCATTTTCGAATTTTTTATTTTTTCAAAACTGGCTGTATCGATTTTATTAAAATACCATACATTAAAGATATTTACACAGCAAATAAAATGTATATCCTCTCTGGGAATAGCCTGTGAAGTCTTCATTCGGAAGGAATTTGGTATAATCTTCTATAACTGTTATACCTTAGGTTACAGACAAAAACTTAATACACACGAAACATAGATCTCTTTAAAACACACAAATATTTCAAATAACTTTTTTGTGTCATCAGGTATATATCCGTTATTAACGAGATATCCGTTATTAATGGTATGAGTTGTTAAATTCTTTGTCATTCTTTTAAAGTCCTGTGGACATTCAGTTATTTCTCGTGCTTGTAAGGAAAGTGTGTGGAATTTTAAGGCCAGGGTACAGCACCAAGTTCTTAAACATTTGTCTATCGCTATTCCCTTTGCATTTATAACGAAATGTGTAATGCAGCTATTTCTGCAAAGTTTCTCCCGATTAAAAGAAAGTAGATATAAAAATAAGCTTTTATAAGAATAGCTTTTATAAATAAACGATAGAGGGTATAGAGAGTAATGTAAATGTAACATATAAGATTTTTATGCTGAAAATATACGTCGTACACAACGTTTCGAGTATAACGGATAAATTAATACGAGGCACCTCGCCACGTCGTTACATAGTTTACAATAGAAAGCTCGATCCTGCCATTACATTCCCCTTGACTGTCAAATTAACCGATTATGTACTGTTGTAAAAATGTTTACCATGCACTAAATAAGGAAAGGAAGAGGTTTACAGCGGGTAGGAAATTAAGAATTTGAAAAGGCCATCGAACACTTGACGCAACATAGAGAGAGAATTCAGGAAATGAGACTTGAAATCGATTTTGAGCTTTATATGGCCAACAGTCAAACACTAACTCACTTTTAGTGCACATACAGATGAAATTAGTCGAGGAGGTTTGCTAGATGACTGCTGTCAAGTAATTGAGGACGTCGTTCAGAGACAGTTTCCAAAAAAGAACTGTTTCGCAGAGGATTAAGGCAAGGAAAACACGCCCAAGGTAGTGCCTCTTCAAAATAGACAATATGCCATTGTGTTGGAGTTTTTATCGCGTTTTCTTTGAAACTGCCACTTGCGGAATACTAAATTCCTTGTTTGTACACAGCTACTCGGCAGCGTGCGGCACGTGGAAGCGTGATTGGGGAGTTGCTGTCGTGTCTACCGGCACTGCACCGTGAATCCGTCTTCTTGTCCTCCCACCACGCATTGCTGTGGAGGAGGGAGACTGGAATGTGGTCCGTCTTGCCGTTGTTTTCTCCAGCCGACCAATCACGGCTCGCTTGGCGCATGCCGGCTTACACTCGGTCCAGAAAACATTGACCGGGTGACCCAGAGCTGATCATACTTGGTTCACTTCCAATTCCTTAACCACCATGAGATTCAGTTTCACGCTCAGTAAATGAATTGCTACTGCTCCAAGTCCTTTGGGAAAAAGGAAAAAGGCAAGCAATAAAATGTTACACTCAAATTGGTCATCTCATGGTCATGGAAATAAACATCTGATGAATTGCTGCTTAAAAAGTGTATGGTTCGTAATTGGAAATCACTCTCTTGGGAGATTTCCTCGAAATAATTCCATGTAAAAATTACTCACTGAGGAGCTCTTGGCGTCTCCACTAGAATTATAAGGAGACTTGAAGATATTAAGAGAAGCATTAAGTTGGTAATCAATTCTTTCACATAAGCCGTGTATAGGATAAGGTTGGAAAGGTAAAATCAGAATGCCATAGCCGGAATTTGAACCACGGATATTCCGGTTTCCGTCTGGTTCCTCTGACCGACTGAACTACCATGGTAACATTCCGGCACGACATTAAATTCTCCAACTGACTCACATTTTTCCCGGTAAGTGGCATGGGTGCCTGAAAACTGAGGCAGAGCACCGCACGTAGGTCATCCTGCCCCTTGTTCTTCTACCGTGACCCTTGGGAGAGAGGGGAGAGACCCGAAGGGCGACCAGATCCGAATGACGAGCGAAAGCATGGACGGGGTTCCTAATGTTTCCAGACTGAACGCCTCTAACGGCGTCCGAGTCTAACAATTGGGTCCCAAACCTCCGGGGGCGTCTGCCCGAAAGCACATAGATGCGGCATGTGGACGACATCAGGAAGAAACCTCCACAGTGCGCAGAGCCAGCATCCAGTCCAACCCGTCGAACACCGTCGCCTGGTCCTACAACCCAGAAACATATGACAAGGAATATAATTGTAAAGAAAATGGGGGGGGCAGGAGAGTCGTGGTAGAAGATAACCTGATTTTAATTATGAGTTGACCCATCGACTACCAACACGCTGAAACGATCGTTCATCCTTTGACCATCATGATATAAGTGAAGGCTTTTAACATTATTTCGACTCATAATTAAAATCAATTTGTCATTTCACTGTTAATACTGTCCCAATTGGAACTAAATTACAAGATAACCTACCTCAGCATTCGTCTACTAATCCCGGTAAACCACGAACAACCATGGGTCAGAGTGTGCGTTCACCGGGGATTAAACCCTGGATCTCCCGAATAAGAGTTGCATACATTACCGCGGCGCCACCTCCCTCGGTCGATGTTGTGTATAAGTGGCAGACATGCTTAGTCCCGTTTCACCAACAGTAGTCAAGGCATTTGAGGATCGACAAGATGGTGTTTGTTCGTCAAAAGCAGATGTTCCATTTCACCAAACTGCCTCGTCAAGATACTGCCAAATTTCCCGTCAACATTTAAGGAAGCATTGATAGTCGCTGGTCAGTTCCTTGTTTAAGGTTAAGTAGGTGCCTTAGCCGTTGTAAAACGCATCGTAGTTATTTTCATTCCACAAAGCTAATAATGGAGATTTCCGATTCTGAAATATAGTTAACTGAGTTTATAGAAAATGTGTGTCAGAATGTGTTTAAAAATAACCACTTCTACGAAATTGATGAATTTTTACTGGATAGATATAGGTTATGAAAACAGCTTAATGCTCAAAATACTGGAGGAAACTGAATCAAAACTGATATACCCTATTAATATGGTGCTATTGTGTCTCTTTAATGGTAATTGCAACATAGTTTCAAAATTAATGGTGTACGGATACGTGAACAAAGTAATGGAAGCAATGACTGTTTCTTTACGCCCACGCTTTACAACTATCCGGATGAGATTTCAGAAATTTTATTCAGTAGAAAAATTTACCGCCCGAAAGGTGCCTGCATCTAATAAATGGGTCCAGCCATCGCTGGGTGGAATGACGGTCCCCGAAGGTTGTAGGAGACCGTATTGGGAACGTTGAAACAAACAAGGCAATAGCTAATTTTCCTGGCGTTGTAGGCACCATTGTATACATTTTTCTAAATGGAAAACACAGCACAAAAAGTAATATTTTTCCCCGAATGTGGAAGTTTACTAATTACGAACATTGTAACACTTTGATGAGCTGTGTTCACGACAATTTTCTATTAAACAGTAGTCTGAAGGTACTGTTTAAGTCGGGAAGACATAATTAGGGTATTCTAATTGACAACAATTACAATCAAATGACGCCTTATTTAATGATACCTTTCCTGAATTGTGGTTAAGAACATGACGTAGCGTAGCTTGTATGTTAACAAAATCATACGCTCAATGCTTCTCGTTTGTTTCTAAAGACAAAGGCACAAACGCAACCAATAAAAAGATAGGTATATTGTAAAAATGTATGTTGCCAACTTTAATTTAGAAGTCGTTATAGTTGACACACCGTTGATTTAATGTCCCTCAAGATATATTTTTCAGAAGGTAGGTATAAGCGTGTGTAGATTCACATTTGAAAATAAGTAGTGTGTCCTTTGATGCATTACCTTTTGCAAATTACCGGATTCTCATAACTACCTCAGAAAATTAATTACAGAACTCTCGCTTTCAATATATCAATAAAGAAAACTAAATTCTATCCTTAAGATGACAAAATACCTCAAGAGCCAAATTTATTTTGTTCGGAAACATTTCCAAATATAATAATTACATATATTTCGGTTGTGTCTTCTATTTTATATGAGGTCGCTTTTATAAAATTAATAACTTTATGCTGTGCGAATCAATTAAAAGGCCATTAAAACACCAGAAGAGGAACCAAACAACGTTTTACTAATGTTGGTTATCGTTATACGGTTATGAAATCGTAAATTTTGAACTTTAACTAGAAAAGAAGAAAGTTACAAAGACAGCGTAATGAAACCTTTAAAGAAATGGCACTGGTTGAACTCCCTTAACTAAAAGAAAAAGAGCAGATACTAGAAATTAAACCTTTTTAAACTGATAAATAAAACAATAAATATACAGAAACAATGTCCAAAGAATGAAAGAAAATCGCTTGGAGTGTAAAGCAACTTTTGGTACGCCAGTTTTGAATGGAGAATCAATGAGACCCCGAGAAATTTGGTATAGTTGATTATAATGGCAATGATGACAACGATGAAAGTCACACCTTCAAGATACACGAGTTCAAGAAGCCAATAAATATTTCTACTATGTGTTAATTACACCATCTCAGCTGAAGTCAAGTAAAACAGTCATTATTCAATCTAATCCAAAATCGACGGATCACAGCGAATAAAACTGTTCATTTAACTCTTCTTGCTTGTATGTAAGTGGGAGTTAAACTGTAACTATGGCTGCATTTCTTTATCCATGTTATGGGTTCAGACGTAGGTACTCCGTTCCGATAGTGATATATTATAAAAAACAATCTTTTGACAAAATTTATTGTGGTTCCCAAAAATACCAGAGGAAGGGCAACTGTAGGCATACTGAATTTTACGCGGCATATTGTTATGTATTGGGGTGAGGCCAAAAGCTGTTTTGCAGCTAAAATATTACATTTAGTTACCCCGGCATAAACATTGGGGGACGTAACACTGAGGCGGCGACAGATACCAAGAACTGGCTGCACAAAGCTAAAGCGGGCGTGGGGTCTTTAGAACATAAAAATGCATAAATTCACATTTACCTCTGATTTATTATAATTAACAAGGTGCCCTACATTATACACAAAAGTTTACAGACGAAAACTGGAGGAAATGCCCCACGCAAACACACTCATCTCGCACACACAACCAAACACTCAGAAGACCTACACTAGACTGATGCCTCCACAGGACGCTACTGACTAGAACTAGAACCACGCTATCAAACAAGGCTCTTCCCTCAATTGCCTTCACCTCCCCGGACTAGGAATTGGAGGGAATTGCCACGCCGGACAAGAATTCAAAGTTAAAAACGAAATAATGAGTTCAACAATATATTATGCACAGCAATAATGTGTCCGACGCGACAATGCACACACATACGCTACAGCTCCACCCATTCACAATGAGGCGTCCCCGCCGAAAAAAATTAATAATACAAAGCAAATATAAACATACAATATTGAACACACAAAGATTACATAGATAAAGCCCTGTGAATCCCCACATGGATAGTAATTCTGTTTTAGAATAAAGTAGTCCACAGGAACCCCCCCCCAGCTAGTAATTCCTCTTCTGTATGTACACAGTGTGTCACAACATACTGTTTGAGAATGGAGCAAAACTGCTTTGTCCGGTAACGGGTGGAACTTCGTATTTATAGGCAAATTCACTTTCTAGTTGATTCGGAAAGAAATCGTGATTTGCTAGAAGCTTCTTGAAACACGAACAGAAATGAATAAAAAATTCATTTATTCGCAGGTGAGATTTGAACTTACAACCTTCAGCATGACTTTACTAGAGCACGTTAACAACGAGTACCACCGTAGCCCTGTCAGCGCGCTGGTGAATGCGGTGTCAGCACTGCATTTTGCATCGTCTAGTTACCAATCCGCAGGTTGAGAAGACTCATACGGTATATAACTGCTAACAATATTTTGTGTTTTATCTACATTTTCCCGGTGGTACTCTGCTCGAGGTAAAATGTAGTTCCCGCACAGACATGAGAAATAGAACACACATGTGGGTAGCAAACCCCACTCGAATAAATGAACACAAAGTGTTTGCAGACTGTAATGTTTTGTTCCTTTGACCAACGTGTGCACCATTGGTTCCTGATTTATAATCCCCTTCCCGTTTAGCTATTCTAACTTCCTCTATTGCATACCGGTAGCTAGAGGAAATGATTTATTGCAACCGAAAATTCGATAGCGAAGTTTCACCGGAAATGCAGGTTTTGAGGTCGTCTAAGTGACAAAATCTGTCATAAAAAACATTGGTACACACATGAGTATAGTGTTCGTGAACACACAAAAATGGCTGATGGTATGTTATTTTAAATAAATTGTGTGTTTTGAAAAGATATACATTTTTATGTAGTATGCTTTTATCTATCTCTTACGGTTTACCCGTTACACAACATTATGTAACATTCTTGACTGGCTATTCCCAGAAAATTGAACACGTACATTTTATTTGTCACAAAAATATCTTAAATATATAATATTCTGATAAAAATCGTTGACCATTTTTGAGAAAATAAGAAAATATCGACAAATCTGTCATATAAAGCGTAGTTTGGGGTCAGCGGACTTTCTTGAAAATCTTTGAGTCGCATTCTTGAAAGATGCTGAGCTTAAATTCTAAGTATTTAGCCAATATCTCGAATTTTAGTTATGCTGTTCATAGACACACATAGAAGGGCGTTTTTCTAGAAATGCTTTATTTACTTAGCAGCCTCAAGAACATGCATTTCCTGTGAAATCTGGACATCGAAATTTTGGATGGAATAGCTACAACGCTTCCTCTTACCCAAACTGCTTAGGCAGGGGGCAAAGACATTAAAAATGAAAAGTCAGTTAATACCAAGCTTAAAATTATGAATCCGATACCGTTCAAAAAGACAGCCGAAGATTTTCAAGAAAATGCTCATCTTCCACAAAAACCCATTACATTGAAAATACTGAACAACACTTCGTTGTTTTTAATTTTCTCAAAAATGGTTCTGAAGAGTTTGATTAAAACTTCATATGTTTCATATATTTGCATTTTTGTGTATGTGAATAAACCATATTTTGAATTTTCGTAAATAGTTTATGAAGCCCTCTTCATTCTGATTGAAGTTTGTATAATTTTGTAGAGCTGGGAAAGCATAAAAGACAAGCAAAAAGCTATGAGAAGAGAGATGCAGAACTATTAAAGCACTCAATTTGTGCAAATAATTTTTCTAGCATTAGGCGTTTTTAGAATATTGTGTGTTGTATTTTCACGTTTTGCAAGTACGTATAAGAATACCATATGACAGAATATGTTTAAAAGTTTTCTGCTTTCTTATTTTCCTTTGCAAGAGCTTGTACTACCATTTAGATATACACATGAATGTTATTTGCGCACATTGTACACAGTTAAATGCTTCTTACTTAATTTGAAATAATTTCTAGGCAAACATTTATTGTGAACAAAGTAACATGGATCACTTTTCATATGGGCAATCTATCTACACTAATATTATAAATAGAGAAAATTTGTGAGCGCATATTTCTGTATGTGCGTGTGTTCAGAATAATCTGGAAAAGCACGCAACCAATTACCTGTGTAAAATACTGTGGTCAAGTAATATTGAGTATAGCGTATTTTCAAAACTTTTCAAAGTTTAGAGGAGCTTTTATATTCATGTCACCCATTTTCAAACCCGTTTCGTTGAATGTAGATATCAGATTATATTTTTAAGACCTTCATTTTACACGTGTTGATCCTGAATGACTTGCAGACCAAAGGAATTTTCAATATTTAAAATTAGGTTATTGTTGACGGAGGTGTTTATCATGTTATGAATTTCGCCGTGAGTTTATTCAACGTTATTATTGTACCTTATATTCAAGAATTTTACAAAAATTATAAACTATCTTTCATTTTTCAAAGCTTTTACCATTCCTATTTTCACATCTTATATATGTACATATCACCACTCCTTGACCTACCTGGATAAAACTTTGTACACTTACATTACAAGGCCCAAGAGAAATTATAAGCTACGTTATAACTTTCAGAAACTCACCTTACTATATTTTATTGCCTGGCAAAAATGATAGATTGGCTTTCAATTTCCAAAATGTACCCCAACGCTTATTTGTGATTCTATAGTACCTTGGAATGTTTTAAAACCTTCTTTAACCCTAGTTTATACCCTTTATATACGAAACTATACCTGTTGCACAATCGGAACACAAATTTGTGCCTTTCTTTTAATTAAGGCAAAAACTCATATCACTCAGTGTAGAAAGTTACCTTAGATACCGTAATCACAGAATTTGTGCTCTAAAACTGGACGTCTAATAGGCTGACGTGGAGTGGCGCGGCAAGGACAAAGGCAGAACGTAATTTCTTATGTCCGTCCACTACAAAATGCTACACGTCGCGAAGCGTAAGATTTTAAATAATTTCCAATACAATATGCAGTAAGCAATAATGGTTAGTTCACCAGATACCAATGTTCCTTGATATAGTTCATACGCGTTGGCGCCTTATGACGCTGTTCATATGGAGTTGTTCGCTTCCTCGATGCGTATTTCTCTTCTTTCTCCGGCTAACGTTGAGCAGTGTCGACTCTGTAAAGTCTACAGGGTGTGGTGAAATTATATCGATTTCGATAATAACATCAGCTCTGGGGAATATTGACTTTATTATACTGTTATATTTTGCATTCAGGAACACGAACCTCCACTTCGTTAATTATCCGCAACTGACCTAGTGATTATTTGTAATCGGCAGTATTAAGATGTATTGAATAAGTTTTCCCCGCGTTCATAGCCGCGGCCTAACTTGTACGGTGCAGAGTTTAAACGAAGAGTGTAATGACATGTAGCATATTGCAGCGACGCGTGAAGAGAGTCGTTACTAGTATTTTGTGGGTTTCGCCATGTCTAATTTCATCCCTACTCCGAGTTCGATTTTCAATCATGTGACGATCTCCTGTTTTCGGATTCGTCAGTTTGTATTTATGGCATTCCATTTACTGGCTAAAATTTTCAGTTCTGCACAGCTTTCTCTTCCCACGGTACTATTTTCAATTTGTTTAATTTATGCTGTAGCACGTACGTATGTTTATGGCTTTAAACCTTTTCTCAGTACAAACCTCGTGTTTCTTCCGCTTTGAAAAGAAACAAGCACTTTCCTCGTAGACCCTTTTTAATGGCTCTACTCTTTTGTATACATGTGCCGACTGACCCTTCCGGTCCCAAGAAAAGGTTTGGGTCGTCGAACCTTACTTCCTCAGACAATTGGCAATGTTTCTGTATGAAGGTTCTTTCCTATCGAGCTATAATATTAAATACAATATTTTACATCTTTGTTTTAATCTATATACAATCAAATCAAATACGGAGCCGAGTTGACATTTTACATCTTTATTTAATCTATGTGCAATTAAATCAAATACGGTGCCTAGTTGAACCGTATCATCCTGTATTGGAGGGGGAGTTGTCGTTGGATTGCCGCTTTGACCGGGAATTATTTCAAGCACAGACGATATTTAAGAACGTTATGAGCTGAAATTCGTCTTACTGTCCACTAGGTCATTAGGGAGAACAGCGCATCAGCTCTGTTTCACGCATCTGATTTATTTGAAGTGCGTCGGACCCACCAACCTAGTAGATGCCCAGCTTAGGAGTTGATTTGCAAGGTTTTCATATTCGTTCTTAAAGTGAATTTATATTTAATACATATTCTGAAGATATACTTTACAAATTTTGTACCTTACAAAACGTTAGAATACTGTAATTGTGCATTCTAAATTTCAGCAGAAAAAATTCATAAATATATGATTTTGTATTTTTTGCTTATCCTAATTTGAAATGAAATATTTTCTTTGTTTACTTTTATTTTCAGTCCCTCTTACCTAGAGAGAGGAAGTACTGCAGAGAGCTAAAAATTTCAATATTAAAATTTCATGAGAAGGCATATTTAAGACACCTGAAAATTTTTTAGACAAAGTAAAGCATGCCTGACTAACCAGTATAACTCAAAAACGAAAATATAAATACCAAATTTCGGTTTTAAGTCAGGTTGCTTTGAGAAGAACCAAACAAATGTTTTCAATAAAATTACCCCATCGATAACAAACCTTTAGTTAAATGTCTTGTTTTTTTACTTTCTCAAAAACATCAATAACCATTTTGATTCAACTATTATCATTTTAAGATGCTTCATGACAAACTAAACAAAGGTATATGCTGCATTTGCTGTGAATGCTTAATGAACTACTCTTTATTTATTGAATTTTTATGTCAATGGAAAACCATAAAAGCGAAAAGCTGACAAAAATTTACTAAACGAATATGTGGATGTAAAAATATAAAATTAAAGTCCAACTGTTTTTATGACAGTAATTAATTTTTAAATATTTGCTATTTCATGTTTTAAATTACTTGCGGTTTCGTAACATGGACTATAATGAAAAAAGACAAGAGTGTCCCCGAACCGAAATGGGATATTTAAGGACACTTAAAGGATACAGGATAACCGATTAAATAAAATACGAACTTATAAAAAGAGCATGAAATATATCTCCTCTTACTGAAATAAATAAATCAACACAGAAATAGAGGGATAAAACATACACAAGGTCACTTTAGTCTATAATTACTCATTGATCCAGAGAAGAAATTTTGGGAAAATTACACAAAGAAAGATAACGTCGTAAGAGGAGAAATAATAATCCGCGGTGAGATGATTGTATTTATCTAACTAAAGGGAAATAATAAAGGATATAATTATTTACGTGAGTAGTATTATACAGGATACGAGTAAAATGCTAATGCGTGTAAAAAGATTTGCAATAAGGTTTTTCAGGCTAAAACAAGAAAGTTCCAGCACAGAAAGCATTCGTAAAATAGGAGTTTTCTGACTATAGAGTATTATTATTATTATTATTATTATTATTATTACTATCATTATCATTCTGTTTTATGTCCGTCATTAGCCAAAGGACAAATACATTTGAAAGAACAGGGAAACCAAGATTCACTATTTCGTGAGAATAACGTGTTGTTTAATATTTACGTATCCTTTTTATAGGCCTATTAAAAGCATTTCAATGACAACAGTTCATAAGTGTGTATTTCCTCAAGCAGCAGTTTCTTTAAAACATTTTTTCAACAAATGCCTGGTAGGCTTCTCGGGGGCGGAAGTTGCTCATTTGCTTAGGTTTAGCTGTGGGGGAGCACTGAATGCATCCCTTCTTCTCAGAATCTCTTGAGAGGTTTTATCTACCCCAGGAAACGATTAACTGTATCTCCTTTTGAAGTTGGTCTGAGTCTGGTATTCTTTAAAACAAAGCAGTCTCGGTATTTATTTGTCTCCAAGTACAATTTTTGGAACTATGCTATAGAAAGATAACCTCAGCTAATCCTAAAAAATCTGATGTGTTACACTCACATGACTTTCTCTACTCTTGTACAAAGTATTTTTACAAACGCTTATTCTCCATATGCTTCATGTTAATCGAGATGTTAATCTTATTGCTAATTTTCTTGTAGGTGCAAGGGGAATATGGTAAGCTTTAAGCGATAGTCAAATCTTTTAAGAGCTGGTTGCTATGTGGCGCGTTCCATTCTCTTTGTATGTCCAGGAGATAAAAATAATGAATAACGATTTCCCATTTGAGAAAAAGTATTGGAAAATTTAAGGGAATAACAAGCAATATCTCGAAAATGGTTCACTCAACAAAAAAAATGTATATGACATAAATTGTGTATTTTAACGCGATCTACATTTTTGTGTAGTAAAAGTTTGTCTATCTCTTATGGTTTACCAGTTATGCAAAAGTCGCTCACAATGAAGAATATTTTTGGAGACATTCCCAGAAAATTCGAGATATACATTTCATTTTTTATGAAAATATGTTAAACATATGATATTTTAAACAAAATCGCTAGAGCCATTTTTGAGAAAATTAAAATTTTCGAAAAATGTTCCGTGTAAAGGGTAATCTGGGAAGGGGGTGATTTTCTTGAAAACCTTCGTGTCGCATCTCTGGACGTTACTGAACCTAAATACCAAGTTTGGTGTTTATCCGACTGTACGTTTCTGAGTTATGCTGTTCACAGACACACACACGGACATGTTTCCAAAAATGCTTTTTTTGGATTCAGGGGGTCTCAAAACATATATTTCCGGTGAAATCTCGGTATCGAATTTTTGAGTGGAATACAACTCTTCCCCTACTTACTATACGTAGTAGAGAAAGTAAAAATGTTGAGGAAAAACTGTTAGATTAGCTCCTATAAATATTGTGAAAAATTGACTTTTTAATCAGATTGGATTTAATGATAATCTGGTGAATAATGTGTATCAATGAATAAATCCTGCTATTTTATTTCACGTTTTCCTGCGTCTCGCGATGTCTTTAGAATTTATTGTAGTCTCTTTCACCTGTCTATCATTAACTATGTCTTATTAGCGTTTGTTTACATTGAGGTGTTCAGCAAAGCATGTGAGATAACATCTGTTGTAAAACATTCATACTTATATTTAAGAGCTACGAGGCGTGTTTATAAAATAAGTTTCAATATTTTGCCACTGCACCGCTTCAGTCGCGACTTTGAGCATGCGCGATCACTTCCTCCATTCATTAGGAAGACAGACGCAGCTCTGAGCAATCGTCACATTGCGTTTTGCTGTTGTTAGAGCATTTCGAAGCGTTCAAAACAATCGAACCACCCGCTGACTGTTAAGTCGCATCATTGATTGGTTTTTTGAATGCAAGAAATGTTACGCCAGCAAACATTCATCGCCAACTGGATGAGGTTTATTGGGAAATAATAATGAGTGATAGAATGGTGAGGAAATGGGTTAGACATAGTCAAATAATCTCAAGATTTGATCGCATCATTTGTTCGGGAAGAATTCGACCACTCTCCCTCCCGGATTTGGCACCAAGCGATACATCTGTTTCTTCATCTGAAGACATTCTTTGATGGAAAACATTTCAATGACGATGATGTTGTGAAACAAGAAGTGCAGACTTGGCTTTCATGGCATCATTCTTTGACGAAGGCATTCAAAAACTAATTTCCCGCTACGAACAAGTGCCTGAATAACGGCGTGACTATGTGGAGAAGTAATGACATATGTAATACAATGAATGATAATAAATCAATTGGAAAATAACGTTCTGTTATTTTTTTAAAAAAAATATCAGTACTTCAAAAGCACGCCTCGTACAATTGTTACACACAGAGAGTATAATCGTATTACCGATAAAAATCAACTTGTAACGTAAACGGGCATTATTTCTGCATCTTGCATTTAAACAAGTCCATATTGTTTAGTATAACATTAATAATTTCTAGGAATTTAAAGAGGATAGAAGAAACACAGTTATACCCTAATAATATAACGTATAAGGGCTGCCTATGAATTCGTTATGGGTGGTTAAAGCTTGTGTGGACAGTAAATGTTTTCATTTCCGCTCTTTCCCTTATATTTAATGTATCGTACTTGCATCGAAGGTTCACTTGATGAAAATGAAAAATATATACTTTTAAAAAAAAACTATTTGCAAAAATAGAAGATAAAACATGAAATGTTTGCGCTGCACTCACTTTGTCAAACATTTAGGGGAAAGTGTGCTGAACAATTAATGGACTCGGAGAAAAGTTTGACCTGATCGTCGTAAGGGGAAATTGCACGAGAGGATGAATAACACAGTATAGAAAACAATAAACTTCTTTCAATCCCTAATTAAATCCTAATAAATAAAGCATGAAACCAAGATTTTTTAATTTTATAAAAAAGAATTAATGCTTTGGTATGTAGTCGTGTTGAAAATAATCATTTCTGTAGTATTTAAACTGATTTCCTAACACATATACATTTATTTGTTTTCGATAAGGGCCATTTTCATATTTATTTCCAAATTATTTATTTTCAGATAGTGTTCTATATACTTGCAACTTTGTTAACAATTATTGTATTGTGTATGAATCTTTTGTTGTTTCTAAGTTTTGTTTATGGCAGTCCTCAATTGGGGAGGCTGATTTTGTATAAATTCTGTACACATAGATATATAAGGTATGCATAATGTCTGATTATTCACATTTAATACATTTAATATGTTTTGGATTTGAACCACCTTCAAGCATGTAGCGCAATTGCAACCATTCTTCCTTCAAATAACTGTTAAAAGAGTCACGTGCATTGTGACGCAGCTGCTGTGAGCCGAGCTTGTCGCGTGGATGGCGGCGTCCCTCAGCGCCGGCCTACTGGTGGGTTGGAGAGATAAAGAAAGCGGCACTCTCACTCAACGTAAATTCCAGAAGCTCTATCGAGAAATAACCAGATATTTCTGGATGTTTCTTACTTCGCCTTCTATACTTCTCGAAGCTCCTGCGACTATACGTATATCGGCGAGCGTGCTTCTGACATTAGTGGATTGGCTGTTGTGACGTACGAGTGCTGCTCAGTGTGCGAGAGAAGCAAAGTCCTGAGTTTGACATTTAGCGAGCGACCGGAAGATGGACCAGGAGTCGTTTGTTCGACACTCCAGTGAGTAAAGTAGAAGAAAGAAGATCTTCTTCGAACCTGATTCATTACCCACTACGTGCAAAGAAAACGAAATAGAAGGGACAGTGAAAATTGAATTAAGTCACAGTATTGTGATCTGCCTGTATCACGAAGGCAGTGATAATTGATAACTTACCTTACTGTTGTACTCGTATGTCAAAATTTACGGTCTACATCATCCTCCAGAATCGAGGAGGTATATTATGTATCATAGAAGACAAAACAGCTTGTAAATTCAGGTAAATTATTGCTTCAATTTTACCAAAACATGCATTACGGCAAAAAGCCGATTAGAAGATGAGTTCTAATGCTCATAGACGTGCTGCTCTGTAAATTATTTTTCTTCTATGTATTGTTGCGAGTCAACTAAAATTTTAATTTCTGTTTGAGTTAATACTAAGACTTATAAAGATTAATTTACTTTATTTATAACTTTGAAGGATATTAGTTTAATTTAACTTAAAATCTCAATAAATTGTGCTTCTTACACAACCTAAGAGGTTACATATTCAGGATATTAAGGTTATGTTAAACAAGATTTTTGGAGTAAAGAAGCTTGTAAGTGCTAGGTGGATCGAATTTTCTTATGGAACTGAAACTATTTTATTAGATGTTTAGACTAATTATGTATAATTTAATATAAGAAATCAATAAATAATAAACATAATACACTAATTACATGCGTACCAATAAAACCTTAAACAATCAAAAGTATTGGTGCTTTACACTGGTTTAAAAAAATTGCACTTGTTTTTCCTCCTTTGTTTTTTTCCACACAGTCATACATTAGTCTATTATATGCACTAACCACAGAAATGCTGCAATCATTTGGCTTTGCGTTTATAGAAATCCTGAAATTTCTAGAGCTTGAATTTTCTCAGACACACTGGGAATACTTTCATTATTTAGGCCTGCTTCTTCATCACCGCCATCACTACCATCACCTGCAACGCGGGAAGGATTGACGTGTAATCCGCAATAATGTGGTCTAAAAATATTTTTTGTTCCATTTATACCCCGCATTTATCTGCAATGATCATACCAGCGGTGTTTTACCTTTGGAACATATTGACTATCGACAATGGTTTATGTCGAATATCGGATACCGTATATTGGATTTCTGGTTTTTTTATTTGTTTTATATACATTAGATAATACAATACATTCCATACGCATTCATATTGCGGACTCTGGGTAGGATAGGGAATAACGTTGACTAGAGACTTGACTAACCCCCAGCCGGAAATCGAACGCGAGATCCCTCGCACAGCATGCAGATGCTCTGCCGAAAATATTGATGCCTTGCCCTACATGCCTACTATTTGTGCTGCGACAGCAAGGATGCCGTACACAGAGTACATAGTACATGTTAACATAGAATAAACATAACATATAGACGAGCAATGGCAAATTAAGGCATTTCATTAATGAGGACTGGAGACTCTGATTATTAATGATAAAATATATGACCGAAAATACATAATTCAGCTATATATTAATGGATAAAGTTCGGTCCCTAAAAATTTACGAAAAAGGTAGGAGTGAATATTGTATAAATAAGGTTCAACGGTATTTAAATTAATAGACAAAAGGTTAAAGCAGTTTTTCGGTAAAGAGGAAGAGAAATTTGAAGTTGTAGGCAAATACTATACAATTCTCCTTATGTACAAGTTGAGATGAACGTAGTGCGTTACCGATGTGATGTTTTCTCGAGAGCGTATAGTAGCGGCGAGTGAGAGGGTGACGTAAGACGAGTCGGCTGGTCCATAGGGAGCCTGGGAACTGCGTGGATGCCGAGTTTCTCACGGCCCCTACTCGGCAAGGCAGGGCAATGTGGGAGAGAGGCCACGCGAAACACACACGAGCTGCACACGAACTGCTGCTGGCGCGTGAGCTGGCGACACATTCTATTCAGCGCTTTTTGCATTCCACTGCCCTACGCGTATTGCTTAATGCATTGCCCACTCCCGCCTACTTACATGAACCAAGCTCTGTAGCCACTTCAAAGCGTTTAGTATCAACAAGCACTAGTTTAAAAATCACATGTGTAACAGTCTCGCGGCTTTCTGTTATCTTTAGCTTTCATTCGATTTTACTCAACATAAAAAAAGAAGTATGCGTTACATTTACATGACTTTCTCTACCTACTATCGTTTACTTTCATAGAGCTTCTATGAACTATTCTTACGAAAGCTTATGTTTCTATCTACTTCTCGTTAATCGAAATAAACGTTATGCATTTCGTTAAAGGTACAAGGAGGATAAAGGAAACGGGAAATTCCTTCCTTCCTGGCCTAGAAATTCCATAGGCTTTCCATGACATTCGCGAGAAGCAAATGAATGGAGACAGTACTTTTAAAAAGTAACAAGTATTGAAAATTAAGAAAAATAACATTGAATACCTCGGAGGTGGCTGATGCAACAGAAACGTTATTTTAAATAAGTTAAGTGCTTTAAAGAGATCTACATTTTCTGTGTAGTAAGCTTTTGTCTAACCGAACGGGATAGCTCTGTGGTCCGCATTCGGGGAGTCTCGTGTTCAAACCTCCGGGACCGACCAATCTAACCGAAGGTTTTTTCGTAGTTACCTCGGTTGCTAGGCGAATGCTGGGTTGGATAATTTGTTCCCCGAATTTTTTTATCATCCTTTTATCACTACGCTTCATTTTCTTCTTTCCCGCCATACCAGGCATTGGACTGATCATCCATCCTGGATATGCTACGATCCACAGTTTGCTTGGTCTTTTACAGGCTACTGACCCATAGCATTGGCTTGTAAGTCCTTGGGGTCCTACAAGTCCTACAAAGAGAAGAGTAATCTGTTAAAGAAGAAGAAGAAGTTTTTGCCTATCTCTTATGGTTCACCAGTTAAACAAAATTATACAAAATTCCTTCCGAATGAAGAGGGCTTCACAAGCTATTTACAGAGAGTCCAACATATACATTTTATTTATTATGTACATATTTTAAACTATACTGTAACCAAAATCGTTACAGCCATTTTTCAGAAAAGAGAAAATTACGAAAAAGAAATTTAAGGGGACAAGATACTCTGAAATGGTCAAAAATTACATCTTTTGTTTTAGGCACCAATAAAATCTCTATTATTTCCAGTTTCAGAAAATATATACTTTTGGTGGGTTAAGAGGATTTTAAGACATTTAAATACCATTTAAATGCTAGTCTGCATTCCTTTAAAGCTGTCATGCAACTTGTTTTTAGAACATTTTTGTATCTTTCAACAACATGACTATATCATGTCCAGCGAGCAGTTCAGCAATTAACAAAAGAGGCCAGGACCAAGAGAAGGCAATCAAAAAGCTGCAGTAATTCAGGAATGAAACTGCAGATTATTATGATCCTGGACTGTATTGAAGTGTGTCAGAATTTTAACGTTCAAACTTTATATACAGTTTTCTCAAAACATCATTTTTGGATACGTATGTATCTTTTTCTCATAAAGTATGAAAGGTAGAGAGCCGAAATTTTCAGTACATGTATACAACACATAGTTAAACTTTCGAAATCACAATCATAATTTTATAATGCATATTAGTGATATTAAGAAAGCAACAACATTGTAAATTTTTCACATTTTTACTTTGCAATTAATTTTTTTCAATTTTTAGTGAACTGATATACATAACTAAATAATTGAGGCTCATAAGATAGCTGATTATACTAAGAACAAGCATGCAGAAGTGTGATTCTGTATTGCAGGTAGTATCACAGAAAAGGTGCATGAATTCACTTGTTTTAAGAGTAAATTTTATTATTTTTCTGCTGAATGAAATAATTTTATGGACTCAACTACATAAGCTATCAATGCAAACAAGAACTTAAAATAATTGTCATAACGTTTAGAATAATTCATAAAAATTTCAGGACAAACCATTGAGAACTTTAAGAGCAGTCGTAATTTAACACACTTAAGGTTAATTTACATATGTTCAACTACCTTGTCCCCTTAAATAAATTATATATGGAGGATATAAATTTAATAGAATTGTAAGTATTAGAAAATATTTTGGAAACTATTAAAAATAAGAAATCCCCTGGCATAAAAAATGTAAACGTTGAATAATTGTTGGAGCATGCATCAGAAGAATCAAAGTTAGATTTTTGAATATCATTACTATGTGTTGGAAATAATGTGTAATACCAGATACATGAAAAGTGGACTCGTATGTCCTATTTTTAAACGGGAAATAGAAATGAATGTAATAACTATAGTTGAATATATCGATTAAATACTGCTTATAAAATATATTACACGAAGGTTGAATACAATTGAAGAGTGCCTATTGTCGGGAGAGCATGGATTCCGAAAGGGACGACCATGTTCGGACTGTATATTTATCATATGGCAACTAATACAGAAAAGAAAAGAATACAATTGATCTGCATGTATGCTACTTGTGGACTATGGGGAATCCTTCGACAGAATGTTACGAAATAAACTGTGGCAAATAATGCTCAATATATGTATCCAGAACACTTGCAAAAGTAGCACAAAGTTTACATTTTAACACAGAAGTAATTATTGACTACGGAAGTACAGTTAGTAAACAGAAATTAAGTATAAATCAAGGAGTTAAACAAGGATGTCCTATGTCTTCTGCCCTATTTAGTCTGTATCTTGACCAAGCCATCAAAAATGCCAGACTAAAATAAGTGACTTTAAGTTAAATAGAAATATTTTAAACACTATACCTACTATATGCAGACATTAAGTGATTCAGAAAATAATTCACAAACAGGCAAACGAAAACGAAAGTGATGGCCTTTTGGGGAAGAACCACATGAGATGCAAAATAGTAGCAATCAAACAGTAGAACAGCCTTAAACGCTGAAAGACATAGATAAATATAAAAATAAAAAATTTAACAGAATGTTGGGAACAATAAGC
Organism: Deroplatys truncata; assembly: GCA_030765065.1. Classification (NCBI taxonomy): domain Eukaryota; kingdom Metazoa; phylum Arthropoda; class Insecta; order Mantodea; family Mantidae; genus Deroplatys; species Deroplatys truncata. The sequence continues at coordinate 169,111,771 of CM060978.1, read as the reverse complement.
CGAACGTGAAATATAAAACTCTAAAAAGCACACTATTTAAGTTTTATAAAGTAATAGCTGTACCTGTTTTCATATATGCTTGTGAAAATTGGACATTTGACCGTTCGGAGAAGAGGATTGAAGCGGCAGAGATGAGATTCTTACGTTCCGCAACAGGAGTGATTCCTACGGACAAACAAAGAATACCAATACCCAGACGGGTTCCTCTTGATTGGAAACAGTCCTAGTGGCCTAAGTTCATGAAGCAGAAGCACAAGAAGAAGAAGAAGAATTTTCCTAAAAGTCTTCCATGCACAGGATAGTTTGGTCTGGGAGAATTTTATTGAAAATCGTCGTGGCGCATCTTTGGAAGATGCTAAATCTAAAAGATTTGGTTTGGTGTTCATCGGGCATTTTGAGTTTTGCTCTTCACATATACACACATACACACACGTACATCTTTTATTTCAAAAATGCTTTTTTGTGGATTCAGGGAACCCCAAAAATATATTTCCGCTGAAATCTCGATATGAAATTTTTGGGTGGAATGCAATACCTGCATACCTTCTATGTATGTGGTAGAGAAAATAAAGATTGCTTTGCTCCACTATCCTAATTCTCCTGTTTCCAAGCCATAAACCGTATAGAAATAGTTGTTTTATTATACACGTGTTAAAAATAGTTACTTTTAACGTGCGTTATCATATACTGTTTCTTAGACAGCCCTGTATGTTAAATTATAAAGTATCCAGCTCAAATTTGTGTGGAAATAGAAGAAAACATTCGGACATGCGCAATGGTGAGCTCTGTTGTTGTTTGGCCTTCGTTGTTGTTTAATCTTCATAGCTCCAGTGTTAACAACATGATGACTTATATAATCATAACATTCCGTGTTTCATTTTGCACCATTGAAGAAATATGTTAGGAAACCTGGAGAATCCAAAGTGACCTGCTCCTAAGCTTTGGTGACACAGACTCAAGGATTAGAGTTCATGCCTCAAGCATGGGTGCTTGCATCTTTATAAGTGTTCATATATGTGTGTGCGTGTAAGTTAAGAAAACCAAACAGAAAATTGGTGCACGCTAAAAACTAAATCTGATGCATTACATTCAAACGAGTTTTCTCTACACACAATTATTTATTTTTATAATCTTCTGCAAATTATTCTTACAAACGCTTGTTTTTGTACATACTTCATGTTAATTGAAATAAACGTTTGCAGAAAGATGGCATAGCACATGGAAATAGGTATAGAAGGCTGAAGCTATAGTGAATACTGTAAAAAGTTGGTCGCTATATGTTGAGTTTGTAACACCACTCTTTGCATGACTACGAGAAACAAACTAACAGACTTATCTCTCCAAAAAGTATAAGGTATTTGAAAATTCAAACCAATAACAGCGAATATCTCGGAAATGTTTAATGATATAAAAACATATTTTGCATAAACTGTGTGCTTTAACGATATGTATATTTCTTGTGTAGAAAACTGTTGTTTATCTCTTATGGTTTAGAAAGTATACAAAATTGGTTCGGAATGAGACGGCTCTCCTCAGAGAATTCACGATATACGTTTTATTAATCAAAGAAAGTGTTTAAATATGTTCTTTAATCAAAATCGTCATAGCCATTTTTGAGAAAATAAGAAATATCAAAACAAGACTACATGTAAAAGGTAATTCGGAGAAAGGGATTTGCTTGAAAATCTTCACGTGTTATTCTTGGGAGATATGACACATTTCTTTTTTTTAATTATGTTGTTCACACACCACACACTCTCCCTCTCCCTCTCTCTCTCATGAGCAATCGCGAACATTTTTCTAAAAATCTATTTTTTTTCGGATACCTCAAAAGTATGTTTACGGTGAAACGTCGATATCGATTCGAATCCTCGGTAAGAGCATTTTCGGCTGGAATGTAATACTTCCCATGCTACTTACTACCTATAGGTAAGTGATAGAGAAAGTAAAAGGTAAAATACACTTTCTTGAAGACCAATATGGGTAGCCGAGGACGTTAAGACACGAACTCGTAAACGGGAGATCTGTGGTTTAATATCGCCAGGACTGTCCTCCCTTATTGAGCATTTGTCCAGGTTTTCCTCAGTCCTCATAAGTGGTAAATCCCGGATATTACCTAAACTTATATCTGGAACTTTTTCTTCCCAAATTTTCTTTCGCAATTATTATTTCATTTCATGTATCATCAATGTCCACCAACTATGGTGCCGTGTGCAAGAATGGCGTTAAACACTATTACAACAAATATTTTATTTGTTGGTTAGTTTCCCTTTCCGGACTAGACACAAACACGAAAGCTTGGAGCTTGCAAACCTCTATGTTTGTGCACTAAGTTCACGCCTGTTTATGTTTACCTCAGGGAAATGTGAGCGAGTGCATTACGATAGCATGAAACAGACCCTATGCTCATGTCTGTTTTTCTGTTGGTATGGGTAAAATATAAACCACTCTGCCGTTCATCATTCTGTTACAAGTAATTTACACATCCAATTTCAGCTGACCGCTAATACAAGACCTTATATACAAATAGCTTACACATGTAAAAAAAAACAACTTAATATTTAAGTTCTTTTAGCTAAGTTCTCAAACAACACAGCTGCGGACCACCCATGTCCGGCTGTGAATGTTTACGTAGTCACATCATACCTTACGCGACAGGGTAGTGCGCGAAAAAATTAGGTTGCCCTTAATTGAACACATTATTCATTCTGAATACTGCGGCATGCTTTTCGAGTTATTGACACACACTTGCCATGCCACCGAAACGTTGACTTGCCCTTCTCGTTCTTTATACACTTCAACCGAACTTGGTTTTAATTGTGTGAGATTGTATTTTTTCTATAGTTAAAATTGTAGGACATCGCATGGCAATGTATTTATTTAGATTTTAAGCACCAGTGCACTGAGGGGAAAGTGTATGGCGTTAGCAGTATTCCATTAACTAGAGCACAGCACCGCAGGTAGGCCATAGTGGGCCTTTTGTGCTTTCTACGTGACTTCTTGGAGGAAGAAATGAAGGAAAATCCTGAAGGGCAACCGGATCCGGACGGGGTACCTAACAATTCCAACATGACACCAATCCTGAAGTGAGATAGCCTTGCCTTAGCCACCTGGGGCACCGGGAATAGAATAGATATCTCCCAGGAAGAAAGGAAGCCTCAGCAGTTTCTCCAAGCCCAGAGATAATCTTTCAGAGCACAAATTCCACCGTCCGAACGCAACACACCAACCGCCGTCGCCTTGTTCTACAACCCTGAAACAGATGATGTGAAATAGATTAAAGGAAATGAAGTGGACAGTAAATTCATGGTAGAAAGTGGAATTACTCCAAACTTAGCTTACCGACCTGGGAAACAACGAAAAAACCCATGGTCATAGTGGCCGATCCGATAGGAATCGAACCCAGAATTTCCCTAATGCGAGCCCCACCCGTTACCACGGAGTCATCTCGCTCGGTTGGAAAGCATATTGTGAAATATTTGAGCAGTTTAAAATAGACCATGACTTTGCTTTTGTTTTTCTTCCGCATGGAACAGCAGAGGTAGGACAAAGTAACAGCATCTTTTCTCCCCCCCCCCAAATTATAAGCCCGCCGCAAGCATTCAAAGCTTGTAGAACATTGAAAGAAAAGGTTTTACATCATTCAAAATATCTGTTGTGCGTACGTTCAAAATGTCTCCAAAATGTTACGCTTTTGCATAACTCTGTTGATTAAAAGACAATAGAACACACTGTAGGTTGCGATCTTCTGAATTCAAAATTTCCATACAGAGAAAAAAAAACAACAAAAGAAAAATACAGCAGTATTAGTTTGAAGCTGTGTTGTTCACGGTCATCCGTTATACGTAGATATTTTTAACACAATTTAAAAAGTTTAACAAATAATGGAAACCAAATTCAATCGAGTTTCAAATAACATTCAAGAATGGTGAAGTCTAGAATACCGGAAAATAATGATAATTTCGCATGTATGATGTTTTATTCTATAGATTTATAGAAACAGACTAATTTATTTAAGAAAACAGTACGTGTCGGACCTTCGCATTTTTTCAAAACAACATTTGGAGGATTTAAGGCCCATTCTACTTAATATGAAAGGAAATCCAGCTTATAACAAATTCAGCAGTTCTATTTTTTTTCCTCTCTTTTTCTGATTTCCAATATGAAGAAAAGGTGCGAAGATTCGCTGGTAATAGCAAAATCTTTTAGTAGCTACCACTGCGCTATTTTATATGGCTGCAGATATAAATTGTTAACAGTGGAAAACATCATGCTTGGCCAAAGGCAATTGATTCGTTACGTAGAAATAGAAGGTGTAAATGTTGTTTCTGGATTGTTCCTTTGAGCTCTGGATAGGGTCAAACTCGGACGGGTGGCAACCTTAACTCCTACAACCATCTGACGAAATAGTATATGTGTATTTTCTAATGCCCATGCTGTTATACTTACTGCGATCTGCTCGGTCTGAAGCCTGATGTAATACGTATAATGTAATGCAGGATTTCTGTGCATGGCGGAGTGCGGGTGATTGCGATCTGAATATTCCAAAAGTTACTTTTTCTTCTTCATTCTTCTAGTCAAAAATAGTTAACTATAAGAACATCAATATTATTATTATTATTATTATTATTATTATTATTATTATTATTAATTCCCAAAGGTGATGTTAAATGTGCCTGAAAAATAGGAGAGTGCGCGTTTAATTCAGTTGTTGTGGTATAAATGTAGTGACGCAGGACAGCAGAGCTTGAGGTCGCGAGCAGTGACTTCTCTGTTGTGTGTTCGCCATATATCAATGTAGACAAGTTCTTCTAGGTTGCTCCCACTGACCCCAACAATTTGGCTACACAGCTCAACCATTAGTGCTGATGATCTCCCGACTGCTGCTTGTCCTTTGCTTTGATACACATACAGCGTGTGTCCAAGAAAAATTGCCATCTACCGCTTCACTATAATGTATTTGCATTCTTCAACTGTCATGCTGGATGTATCTTCTAATGTTATTGTGATACAACAATACTCCGTGTACATCAGGTAATGATTCGTATGGTTTGGGATGGACTTGGCCATCAACCAGCTCCGATCTCTAATTTTATTTTTATATTAAATTTGTGTCAATCTATGGCTAAATCACTCAGTTCTTAGTACTTGCAATTTTCTCTTTCTACCAATCTGCGTCATGTGGCCTGTGGAAAGTGGATATCTGCCGATATCTTCTTACTTCTTTCTTGCCGCCTGTGTACTCGTGTAGCCTGAGCTACCGCCGTCTTGGATTGCTTTCCTTCCTTCCCGCGCTGTCGGTCACAGGATTTGATTTCCAGTATAGCTTCCTCAGCTTCTGGTGGTCCTCAATACTAAGTCCCGCAATGGTGCGCCATTTTGAAGCAGGATACCTCGGTGATGCGAAAATTTGGTACACGAATGTAGTTGTCACCAATATCTGCTGCTGGTTCTGCTGCCGGCTGCTCCAGCGGTAGATCTATGGGTATACGTGGATGTATTGTGGACAATACCGGTTAAAATTGATTGATAAATTTATTGTGAACTAATATTTGAGTCCTTGAATTGAGTTACCGACCTTTTGAAATGAAGAAATAGACTGATTATGAATAGTAGCACTTGAAATTGAAATAACTGAATATTTAAACCTACTAACTTCCACAGTATTAAAGTTACGGTTGGAAATAACTGTTTCCGCAATAAATGAAACTATAAGCGTAATCTGCCGTGAGTTACTAAAATGTTAACCGATAAGAGCCCTCGCGTTAGTCGCTGATCACACAAGCGCGTTAATGGGCGCTTAAATATCACACGAGCAAGTACCAGTGGCGGTAGCAGAGAGAGATTTAGAGTATCTCTGGTCTAAGTTTCACGTACATTTATTAATTTTAGCTCCGCCAACTGATTTATTCCCCCAACAACATTATTTTTTAACGCGCAACGAATGCTTCAAATTCAAGGGTGCGTCTCTGACTGTCACTAGGCCCTGGCTAAAAATCTCGGATGTGCCTTCACCGCTGGAATTTCCAGAATTGGCCTACGTGCCTGTTCAAGCGTACTGAACTCATAATCTAACTACGTTACAGGAACTTTTAAAGCTATTGCTTTCTATATTCGGCTGTTGCTAAAGACTTTGCTTAGCCTGGCTCCTAATTACCCCCATCTTTCCGGACAAAATCTTTCAACCCATGCTTGCTATATTAATCATCGATTTAGTGCGGAAATTATTTATCGCCATTATTGATTTATCTTATTATTGTTTATATATTCCTGTCAATAATTACGGAATCAATCCATATCTATTCCAGTACTGCAACCTTGAAGAAGAGTAGCAGCAAGGGAAGAAGTTTCTCGGAATGACAAAAAGCATGCAAAAACAGAAAAGACCTCATACCACATTACTCCGTTTGCAGCATTTATCGTGAAGTTCAAAGACAAACACCAATATCATAGGATGGTTCGGAATTTTCTCAAGCCACGGTTTTTACTTTCTCTGCCACACACCTATAATAGCTAAGAGATAGTATCGTATGCTACTCAAAAATTCCATGTCACCGGAAATACATAACTTATACCTCCAAATTAAAAAAATTAGGAAAAGGCCTTCTTTGTGTGTAAACAGCATAACTCAAAAACGAAATGCCAGATGAATACTAAACTTATTAATAAAGTTTGATAAGTTATCTTACAAAGAGGCGACACGAATATTTAAAAAATATCCCCCATTAAAACTATCCTTTACATGGAATATTTTCCGAAATTGTTGTTGTTCCCAAAAACCACTTTAACGATTTTGGTTAAAATGCCATATATTTGTTATTTGCATGACAAATAAAACGTAAATTATCTGAGAATAGGCTGTAAAGTCCTCTTCATTCGGAAGGAATTTTATATAATTTAGCCAAACCATAAGTTTCAAACAGACTTACTACACAAAAAACAGACTATTTAAAAACACACAATTTGTTTCAAATGACATTTTCTGTGCGTCAGTCATTTCCGAAATATCCGTGATTATCGGTTTGAATTCTTCAGTAATTTTGCCATTTTAAGTGCTGTAGCCATTCAGTCGTGGAAACAGTATGGAATTTCAAGGTGGGCATAACGACATTTGAGTATCGATTCTGTTTTATGCATCCGCCTAATACCTACAACGTAAATGTTTAATGAATATATATCTCCAAAGATTATTTTTGATTAATGTGAAGTAGATGGACAAATAAGTTTTGTAAGAATAGTTTGTAGAAACTATATAAAAATAAGCGATAAATGGCAGAGAAATCTGAATGTAACACATAAAATATATATTTTTTAAACAACACATCACGGTAAATCAGAAAATTCGCTCATCAACTTGGAACAACAGCACGTAGATATCTTGCAAAACATGCAGAATTAATAGTTTGTGTGGCAGATACCACAAGCGCAGAACTCTTGAGATGTACCAAATGATTTGCATCTTCCCATCCTTGCACCCTTGTGACTAATTGTTTCCTTGGGCGTGGCTTTCTGAAAACACTGTCCCGCAGTTTGACCACACATGTTGAGGAAATTCAAATCGGGCTAATTTCACGGTCGATCACTCTTAAGCTACGAGTATTAAGGTTTTATATCAGTTTAATAGTCTGCGTTCCTGTAACACACACACACACACACACACACACACACACACACACACACACACACACACACAAAGGCTTTTGTATAATCTTCGTTAATGTCAGCAAAACGTTTGTCCTTAATTCTCCATTAACAACCTACTATGAGGAATAACATGCAGCACTGTATTCAATACTGTGATATATTCTTAGGAGACTGCGCTTTTGGGAAATTCTAAAAACAAATCTTATATGTTACATCCACATAACTTTCTCTACTGCGTATTTACACTGAGTAGGAGAAGTATTGTATTCCACTCAAAAATTCAATGTCAAAATTTTACGGAATGTTTCCAGACCTACTAAATAAAATTAAAAAGAAGTATTTTTAGAGAAAATTCTTGCGCGTGAGCCTATGAAGAGCATGACTCAAAAACGAAAAACCCGATAAATACCAAACTTGGCAATTAAGGTAAGTATCATCTAAAGATTCCGCAATAAGTTTTTCAAGAAAATCCCCTCACCCCAAACTACTTTTTACATGGAACACTTTTTTCGAAATGTTTGATTTTTCTCAAAAATGTGTATCGATTTTGATTAAAATACTATATGTTCAAGATATATACATGACAAATAAAATGCACATCTTAAATTTTCTGAGAATAGTATGTGAAGTCCTCTTCATTTTGAATGATTTTTGTATAATTGGCAACCCCTAAGAGATATGAGACAAAATCTTCTCACACGAAAAATGTAGGTCTGATGAAAGCACACAAATTAATGTGAAATAAAGTGAGTTGTGTTGTTAACCATTCCTTGGTATTGGTTTGAATTTTCAAATAGTTATATTTTTCTCAACAGGTCTTATTTGTTTCTCTGTATCTCTCTCTCTCTCTCTCTCTCTCTCTCTCTCTCTCTCTCGTGGTCATGCAGAGAGTAAGCAGTTTTAAAGCTATTACGACTTAAAAAATCTGACTATCGCGATAGCTACTGTATTTTAAAACAGTATAAACGTGCAAGTAATAAAACTTGATCTGGACTAATAAGAAATAGAATAATAAACTTTTATAAGAATAATTTTAGAAGAAAGTCATGTCAGTGCAACACAACAGATTTCTTTTATATGACTTCTAGAAAATATTCCTAGGAAAGTTTATTTTTCTATCTGCTTCGTGTTAGTCGAGATTAACCTTTGCAAAAATAGTTTCATTATATATTTCGTTGTAGATACAAAGAGGGTACAAGAAATTGAATCGATAGTCAGATGTTTAACTGCGGATCAGTATGTGCTGGTTTTGAAATGCCATGTTCTTTCTTAACATCTCGAGAAATGCTGAATAGCGACAGCACTTTGAAAAACTGAATAACTGCTGAAAATAAGAAACCAGCCGGACATCTTGGAAATGGCTGAGGCCACAAAAATCAGTTATTTTAAATAAATTATGTGTTTTGAAGGAGTGTGCATTATTTCTGTAGCATACTTTGTGTATCTCTTAAGGTTCACCAGTTATACAAAATATACAAATTACTTCCTAATGAAGAGAACTGCACAGGCCATTAACATTAAATTCAATTTTGTATGTAAATATGTTAAATTTGTGGTATTGTAATCAAAATCGTTAGAGCAACTTTTGCAAAAAATAATCAAAAAGTTTTAAATGTAAAGGGTAGTTTGGAGTGGGGAGATTTTCTTGAAAATTTGCATTTTGTACCTTTGAAAGGCACTGAACTTCAACTTCGATATTTATGCGATATTTCCTTTTTGAGTTATACTGTTCACATACACGCGCGCGTGGACCTTTTTTAGAAATGCTTCTCTGCATTTAAGGAGCCTCAAAACATGTATTTCCGGTGAAATTTCGGTATCAAATTTTAGGGAATGCAATAGTTTCTCTACCTAGTAGGTAACGTGGTAGAGAAAATAAATATGGATTTCTATTTGTGGAATAGTTGGTAGGGATTCTGATACCTTTTTTTATGTTTTGGATATGTAAAATGTCCTCAATTGGGAGGGGGCATTCTTACATAGTATCCGTATGCCTTCATACGTTGAGGAATCTCGTGATTGAAACTTTTTTTGTGAAATGAGTTGGAACTTGTAGATACAAATACCCATTGCCTTTTAGTGTGAGTAAATATCTGCGAAAAAGCTTAAGAGATAAACGTAAAGTTTGCATCAATCATTGATCATTCAAACGAACTATAGATAGAGAAATAAACAATTACAGATTCGTTTCTCACCTCAGGTGTACATTTTGGCTTTATTTTAAAAAGCGCAAACTACTGCACTATGCATTTCATGAATCATATATAGTACTTTGACATAGACGGTAAATTATCAAATGATATTTCCTCCTTTAAGGGTCATAACTGCCTTGTCCCTTTGGCATTGTAGAAAATCGTACCTTCTGAGCTCTAGTAATACAGCCAGTATTTTATTAAACTCGTTCTCGTTTTTGTACTCATTTTGTTTTCCAACCACAGTCTTTTATTTTTGTATGGTAAATTTATTGCGTTTTAGTGTTTTTTCTGTGGTTTTTATTCTGTAGTTCCCTTTATTTGTGGTGGAATGCTGAATGATCCCCCTTGATGTAATGTCTGAACCGTGTGCAGTGTGTCACTTATGGAAAGTATTGAAGAAACTAGTTCAAAGCATACCAGGAAGCATTTGTGACACGGATGTGTCTGTGTGCGTGAGTTTTGTTCATCAGTTAAAGAGTATCTAAACTGCAATGAGACTGAAGCTTACAGTTGTTAAGATGTTAGTTGCTTTTTTTTCAATTCTGTAGATTAGGGTTATACAATAGGGATTTCGTGTTAAATTAGTTCAGAGCCCTTTATCGAATATCAATTTATATCATGTACATGAAAAGAAAAATTGTTATGTGCTATCTGAGAAAGTGCGTTCTTTACGAAGTCCATTATATGAGGCCTATCTGTTGTGCCTGTGCCCCTGGCGGGGTCCCTCCGGGAGGGAGGGGTGAGGAGAGGGAGGAGAGAGAGGACAGAGGGCGGCCAGACCAGGAGGCACGACGGCGCATAGGGCACGGTCCTTACCTTTTACATATTGAAACTCCCCGGATGGCAGCTGGTGTAACCGGCTGTCCTCTGTCCCTGCAGGCTTGTACATCCCACTTGTGTTCCCGGGACTCGGCGACCGACCCATTCCGGAACCAAAGGGTTACATAGAGTATCCTTTTCCTCTGCCATGCAACGCCGAGCCGAGACTCCCGCGACATTTCCAACCCTGAAACAGACCAAGCAGATGAAAGGTGAAGTGAGAAAGGAGAATAAGAATTAATGAGAATGGAGGTGAAATGGAGGGACAGGAAATTCGGGGATGTAATTAACCTTCCCAGCATTTGCCTAGCGACCCGGGGCATTCGTCGAAAAAACCCATGGATCAGGAAAACCCACGACCTCCCGAATGTAGGCCACAGATGTTACCGCCGGAGCCATCCCGATCGGTACGATCGGTTTCATCTGTTTTAACTAGTCATATTATTATTATTATTATTATTATTATTATTATTATTATTATTATTATTATTATTTGTATTTTGAATTCTTAACGTATGCTGTTAATGATTATTTTCTTCTCTTGACCCTGACTACTAGCCTGTTTCTTCTAGAGTGTGAATCGCACCACCTTCTCCTTGGTCGTCCTGAGGTTCTCCCCTCTTCTGGAATATTATCTCTGGATATCTTTACAAATTCTAGGTACCTAATATCTTGTTTCTATTTTTATCATATTTTCTGAGTTTGAATTCAATTTTTCCTCGTAGAGATTAAAGACCATTGACCCTCGGTCTTTTAATCAAGTAATGCTTCCACAAATACTCCTTATGCTAGCGAAGGGGTTGAATAAAGGAATTCCATGTGAAGGTGTAACACAACCCTGTGGTGTTTCAAGTCATATTGAATACAAACTATTTTCAGATTCACTGCTGATTGTCGGTATTTTCTGGAAAGAACTGACATAACAGCTGAGTTGGGAATTCCGTCCAGAAAAGCGCTATAAAATGAGCAAGAAAGACAGAGATAGCATGTTGTAGGTTAGGAAGGTCACAAACAGCAACTGTGACAATAGATTATGGAACAACAAAAACAATACACTATCTCGAAGCAGTTAAATATTGTAAGCGTGACCTTTAACACACGACGTGACCCCCTTGGACGATAAGAGAGCGGCTTGTGTCACAACAATAGCACTGAGAAAAATAGTGCAAGCTGGCAATGACATTCATAGCTTAGCGGGAACAAAGCTCTGTAATCTTGGCTCGCTAGCAAGTGAAATAAATTGCATGGTTTTCGGCGGTTCAGTTGTATTCATATTTCACTTCTTTTGGAGACAAAGAGGGCTGCACAGTTTAGTAAACTGGCTTATTGCGAGTCCACACTATGGCAACTACCATTACGTCTGGTAAAGGAAATACTGCACTCGACTTAAAAATTCCTTTTTGGCATATCTTCGGGAATATTGCCTTTTATTGTCTATTAATCATGTTTAATCAAGTTCTGCAATGAAGCAAAATCCTTGTTCACAAAACAGGATATATCTTTAATGATTCAAGTCAAATAATGCTTTCAAGAAATTACTCTCTGCAAGGTTATAATGTATTAGCACCACGATGAGGCGCCAATTTTTCAAAAATACTACGTTATCTGAATTTTAAAGTCGGACGATGGTCGTCATTTTTTGAAGCAGTACCCATGCTTCATTATCTGCTGTTGAGCTGCTGCCGGTAGTTGACTATGAGATCTCTCAAGGTATGAGTGGGCGTAGAGTAAAGATAACACCAGTTTAAATTAACTGAGAAATTTAATACTTGAGCTTTTGAACCGAGTTGCCGACCGTTTGAAGATAAAAGAATGAAACCGATTATTAATCGCAGTACTCAAAACTATAACAATTGAACTATTATACCTGCTAACTTCTGTAGTATCAATTTCACAGTTTCAAAAAACTGTTGCCGCAATAAAAGAAACTAGAAGCATAAGTTGGCGTAAGTCGCTAAAATGCTTACCGGCAAAACCCTTCACGGCTACTGCTAAATCTTACTCACTTAAGCGCGTCACTGAGCGTTTAAAATAACAAACGAGTCGTCACAAGTATCCAGAGACGAATGTATACACGAATGTGTGCACAAACGAATGTGTGTCTGATGTAAATGCACACTCGTTTAATATTTAAACACTGCTGCCTTAGCACTACTCTTACAACTTTACTTCATACGCGGACCAATCTCTAAACTATTACGTGTGCGACTCTGAACTGTTGTTGTGGGAACCTGGCTAAACGTTTAGAATTGCATTACGTTTCTCTTTTCCAGAATTCTGATCTACTGAGTTTATAACCTAACTGAATTTCAAGAACTTTTGCACTAATGCGTTCACTACTTCGGCTGCCACTAATGACTTTGCTTAGTACGACTCGCCAATGACCTTTTCCTCGGACAAATCTTTTCAAATCAAGCTTGCGACATTATTCCTTGATTTAATGTACGAAATTATTTACTGCCATTGTTTTTCCATATTTATATTATTTTTATTTAATTATTTATATCTTTTGACAGTGATTACGGTATCAAAGGGAAAAGTTTACTTTTTGATTTTCTTCCATAAGAAGTAGCTTAGAGCTTTATTATTATCAATTATCATTATTAAATATATTCGTCAAATGAATAAAATACATGTCGTGTAACATCTGGAAACCTACGACTTAACTTGTCCGCTTTTTTTTACAGAAAACTATTTCACGCATACTATACAGAAAAAACTTCTGATGTGTTGCATTCACATTACTTACTCTGTCTTCTATCGTTTATTCTATATAGCTTCTAGAAACTATTCTCCTGTTAACCGATATACCTTTGCCAGAAATAGTTTCTTTACACATTTTGTTTTAGGTGCAGGAGGATAGAGGGAACCGAAGCGATGGTCAAATGTTTAAAAGTGAGTCGCTATATGCTGGCCTTGAAATTCTCTTCCCATTACATCGTGAGAAGCAATGTTGCTTCTGCTGAATGTTACTAGCAAGTCAAAAAATGACGAAAGTATTGAATAATTCAAACCAATAAAAACGGAATATCTCAGAAATGCTTGATACCACATAAAATGTTATTTGAAATAAAGTTCGTGTTTTAAAGAGACCTACATTTGATGTGTAGTACGAATTTGCCTATCTGTTGTGATTCATTAAGTACGTAATGTTATACAAAATGCTTTCCAAATGAAGGGGACTTCATAGGATATGCCCAGAAATTTCAGGATATATCTTTACTTTGTCATAATAATATCTTAAATATATGAAAAATAGCAAAAAATGTCAAAGTAAAGGGTAGTTTGGGGTATATTTGAAGGACACTGATCTTAAATATAAAGTTTGATATTTATTCGACATTTTGAGTTAACCAATTCAGAGATACACACACTTGACCTCTACGTAAAATATGCCTTTTTTGGGATTCAACGGTCTCAAAACATGTGTGTTCCGGTGAAATCTCAATATAGAAAGTTTTGGTGGAATGCAATAATCCTTCTACGTGCTAGGTGCGTGGTAGAAAAAGGTTATACGCGGTTTTAAGATATGCTCAGCCATAATGCATGAATTATCACCAGCATAGCACGCAAACATAACAGCAAATTTCGTGTCAAGCAACTGCTAGAACTCAGCTGATTAAACACATACGCCGTTTTCCGTTAGCTTGAGAAGAAAACTACGGCGACTGCAAAAGTCGGTCTGTCTCAAAGTATATTATGTATTTTAGAGGATATTTGGAATTTTCTATAAAAGAAAAAACTTAAAGTGATTGTAGTAGCAGAGATTTATGAGACGTTTTAATTGAAAACTCATTTCCTGAAATATAGGTTGTCGTGCTACAAGTTCCATCATTTAACATAAGTGTTTAAATCTCCTGTTTATGCTGAGGGAAACAGCGATATTAGTTCTGGATCCGTTAATTGCGCTTCTAACAAGCCAATATTTAATAATTTGATAACAAATAGTGTGTCAAAGGTTGGTAAATTATTCCTTGTTTTCAAATTAAAGTATTTTTCCTTGCAGCTTAACGATGTATTTTTCTCTTCTTAAAACGACATTTCACTAAAACAGAGGCTCGAAATGATGACAAAAATTACATTAGACGCTGTACCTACGAATCGTGTTCTGGTATAGCTCTCAACCACTTTTGAATCTTCCGTGTATCGGACTCTGTTAAGTGCTTTGCAGAAAAGGCTTGAATGGAATTAAACTTGGCGACAGTGGGAGCCAAGCAATGAGTTTACCTCAGCATATTTACCCCTCCTCGAATCACTGCCTACTATCTAGAATCTTCTATGACACGTTCATTGAAATGACTGTACTTGTATTCGTAATCAAAACACTAGAGTGTTTAATTGGGTTCTCCAAGCACACTACATTATGTCATGCAATTCTTTAACAAACATTTTCGTACATGTTGGCTATGAATTATCCACAAGCATTCCTTATTTGAAGCCTCAAACCATGAAACGTATTTTAAGTATGTCAAATAAAATATTGCATTCACTAAACTCCAATGCATGCATGGAAATTACAAATACTGATACCCTAAGGCTCGAAGGAGTTACTAGGTCAAGAATAAAATCAGTTCAAGGTGAGTTTATGTAAGACGACTCTTCTATCAAACGTGGCTCCGTTTTGTTCCTCTTCTGTTACATAGTGTGGACATCAGTCCGTTTCTGATCCATATTTCTTATGTTTCCGGTAGGTCATCCAGATTCCTAGAGATGATAATTCACAGCTGCTTTGCTGTCTCTGTCTATCTCTTTCTCTCTCTGTCTCTACATCTTTCTTCCCACTTTTTAACTACGCTGATTACATGTTGAAGTTTGTAGAACTTCGTTAGATATACGCACGCATCTGCGCATCTCTTTTTTACTTTCTTTAGAGGAAGCACTGCATTTGACCCAAAAATTTCATATTACAATTTCAGAACCCCTGAATCCCCCCCAAAAAATATTTTCAGAAAATGGTCTGTGTGTATATGTGTGTGAGCGCGCATACACGTATGTAAATTCAGATGTTTCGTCCTTAAGGCGGATACCTTTTAAAAATACAAGTTGATTTTCAGGAAATTACCCCAGTTAAGCAACCTTTTACATAGAGAGTATCTTGCGTCATTCTTTCTTTTTCCCTAAAAGTCGCTGTTAATTTTGGTCAAAATAGCAGATGTTTGAGCAGGAACGCCCAATGAAAAATATGGTTGAATTTTCCGTATTTAACCTATGACCATATCTTGCATAACACTAAATTTTATTTATTGGAAGTCATTAGAGAGGGACAAAAACGTATCATAGGAAAACTGCAGAACTTAATAAAAATATATTCGTACAATATAACATTTTTCGTACAAGTAGTACTTGTTTTCTGAAATATTCATTTTATTTACTCCCGAAATGTCCAGGCTTAGGTTTAATTTGTGCTCCATCCATATAATACGTGTTTAAAACTTGCGAGGTTTTCTTATTTTTCCATGAATAACAATAAGAAAAACGACTTGCAATATTAACGATTAATTTTTTTTCTGTATAACATCTGTGCACTAACTAATCTGAAACCATTCTAAACATTTACTGATTCACCTAAGTGAATAAAATAATCACTTTTTTATGAATAATATAATACGTATATTCTTCTGAATGCAGAAAGTTCTGCGATTATTACACATCAGATTCTTTCCCGCTTTATGTTATGAATTTCGAAAAATACTGTATCTTTCAAGGTGCAACAAGAAACCAAATTTACGAACATATTAGTTAGAGAAAGCTATTTCTGAACTGCCTCTGTGATCAGCATCCTGACTTCTTAACTCCAAGACTCGAATCCCGGCTCTGGAGAGTGTTTTAAATTAAAACCATTTCCTAATATCCGCCAATCGGCAAGTTAAAACACCATCAATTTTTCTCAAGTCAAAGCCACCGGCATGACTAAAACTTCATAGCGCAATACAGATGAAACAATAGTACATACATTATTTGAAGTAATATAAAGAGGAAGTGTGAAATTATCTTGAGAGATGCTGAATCTCAAGTTTTGAATATTTCACAAATAAAACAATAATCCACTAGCACATAGATACATAAAATGAGCTAATAAAGTGTTTATAATTTAGAAAAGAGACTTCCAGTAATGAATGTCCAGTACGAAAGTTTAATTTTGCTAACAGCCGTCCACAGATAAGGGTAAAAATTAAACGAATTTCTGGATAACGCACTTGCGTGCACCAAAGCAAGGGAAAATGATGCATGTTGAGGTGATAAAATGAAAACTATAAAACTGGCAGAGTAGACAATTGTGATTGTTCAAAGTTCAGATATTCCTACCATCACTAGATAAATAAGAAATGGTTACCCAAAAAGAACACACTGTTGACAGAATAGCTTAGTTCTTCATGTTGGGTAATTCCACGATCTTTGGATTATTAACTGTTCAAAATAACACTTCTTGAAGCCTTTATATGTTGCTACGCTCAGAGTTCATGCAACACTATACTGTTCAGGATAGTGGCCAGGTCAGGTCATAGAAGGCTATGTAAGTTTCGCAGTATTTTTATGGATACAGCAAGAATTGAACTTTTCGGCTTTGTTAAGGCGTGATTATTCATCTGGAGATGTTTGCATATTCTTTGCGGAATATCACATATGGTAGGCGACGAATTTTAAAGCTAAATGTAACAAACGGGCAAAGTAACATTTACTCCGTGAACCTGAGTCATTTAAATGAAATAATTCTGCATATGAATTGTCTCACCATTATCTCACCATACGTAGAAGTGCACAATGCACATTTATGGTATCTTTTACCTCACTTCGTGCAATAGTGTAGAAGATCGACATCGACAATATCTGTTTAAGGCCGATATGTTGCAGGACATTTCCAGAGACCACCTGTAATACCGGGAATAGGATAATAACAGTGAACGAGTACACTATATGTTTGAAAGTAATTCTCCAATTGAAATATACACATTAACTTCATTGTTACTACTCACAGTTAGTATGTATAATCCCTAAATTAGATAGGGGTAATGTATGCAATGGTAAAGGTTTTAATCAGCGCTCATCTTAAGAACTACGCGATCGAGTGAGCCGAAGCTGTCTTAAGTCTGTACTACAATAGCACAACTCTAGTTACAAGGCATCTCACTGGTCACAATTAGCATAATGGTACCCATATCATTGAACTGATACTGACGTACGAATTAACTGTTCAAAAAACTTTGAGAATCGTGAAAATGACCTGGTTTATTTACCAACTACACGTATCTATTTAATCTTCATTCTCATAATTTGCAAGGATGTTACGTTATCACTAGGGCCCGGATTTGAATGACCTGTCATTTTTAATTTTATATCATAGGCATAGTTTACGTGTACATAAATCCTTATCGTGTAAAGAATTTCATATTGATTACATTTTTCTAAGGATAATTTTTAAAACATTAGAAATTTCACTACTTAACTGAAAAGTGTTTAAAGGTAAAAAGTTAAATAATTTGTACATTCTTTATTCCATTATTGGATAAAAGTTGCATTCCCATTTGGTATATAATAATCTGGAAAGAGTTGCTTACAGCTGGAGGGATGGTTATTGTCAGAGGAGCAGGTATAATTACGGTTATGAGTTCATGTCGCAAAATAGGGATGAGACAAGTCAGTTTTCCACTTTCGCGTTAATGAGGTTGCTATAAGTTTGCTTCTTCTTATGTCGTGTCTTAGACTGTGAAGTCTTCATTCGCAATGAATTTTATATAAAAACGGCTAATGCTACAGATTTTAAAGCCTGCTTCAAAGACAATTTTCTTAATTTTCTTTTCAGATTTTTCAATCAAGAACATGGAATAAATATATATTTTTAAAACTTTTCTAAATCTTATCATTATTTTTATACCTACGATTTCTACTTGTGTATTACTTATACCCATGTCTAAATTAATTTATAATTTTATATACACTAATTTTGATAGATTTAAAAAAACTCAGATTAGGTCATTTTTGTAATTATTGTAGCATTTTTTAAAAGTTTAATTAATTTATAGGTCATTTTTCAAACATTTTCAGGTCATCAAAATCCAGCCCTGGTTATCACGAATAGACAACATGAAATCAAACCAAATTCACGATGAACTCTACAATGAGAAGTAAGTGTCACTTTTAGAAAAATGTTAACTATTTCTTTCTCGGTTTAAACTTTTTTTGTTTGTTTGTTCACTTTGTACATCAAAGAGTTCGTTGGTCAGCCGATGGAAAGGACATATACATATGACGTCCGGTATTAATAACCAATGAAATCGTGCCCCACCCGACGTCAAGCCACAGCTGTGACCTACCCCTTGCACCTCGGGCAACATATTAATTCTCTCACAGGGCGTGACCCTTCTGATGTATCCGTGAAGGGGAATCTGAACCAACCCCGCTATGATCATTCCTTCGATTGGGAGGACCCTGAAGAAATATTCATCTAATTATCTCTCAGGTTCCAGCTGCTTCCTTTGTCGTCGTTACTGCTGCTGTTCTCAGGAAGTATTGGATTCCAATTAGTAAATCATTAACAAGCTCAAAATTCCTTTCCACTTCTTGGGCTATTTTAAAGTTTTGTTCTGTTGTGTTTCAATACCTTTGAGATTAATGTGAGGTATTCCAACATCCAGGAGGGTTTTATTGAAAAAAAACCTAAGATCCATGAATCCAACTTGTCCTATTTAACCTCTGTTCTGTGTGGTGCTAATACTGAATAACTATTCAATTGAGAAAAACATCGACAAGGACGCCTTTTCCCACCCATGTAGACAGTCATTCACAAACTTACATACCATTTTATTTCCTGGACGAAAGTTAAGAGTTGTCTATGCTTAGAACCAAAATCAGGACAGAGAAATAAATGAACGCAATGTTCCACGGTTAAAAAATTAACAATTCGTTATGTCAATTCGTTATCTTGCCGTCTGTAGTAAGTAGTACCTACATTAGTTAAATTTCAAAGTAATCAGTGACTCAGGTAACTTTTGTTTTCGTTATTTCATTTGTATAGCCCCCATAGCTTGTGTTTTCAGCTTTGACTTGAGAAACAATCGTTGACGGTAGGTTCTTTAACTTTGGAGTTTTTAAAATCAATTTTAACATTAAGCACACCCACTCCCACATGCATATTTCCACACTCTGCGGATGGTTGAGAAAGACCTGGATTAAAGAAAAATTCCCCCACCCTCAGCCAGGAAATGAACCCGTGTCCTCTGGGTTAAGAACCCAGAACGCTGGGACACAACCTCAGAGGCAGTGTCCGTTTATTTAATATTAAAATTGGTTACTTACTTTAAATAAAAAAGTGGTATGATGTAAATCTTTGTGTTACTTAAGTGTTCTTTCTTCCTGAGCAGTAAACAAGATGGGTGTCTATTTATTGTTAACAGATTACAACCAATGCCATTAATTTCTTCAAACACTTGCTATTTCTTAGTACTGTATTAACTAAACTATTTATTGCTCTTGATCTCACTGCAATCCTACTTATCTATTATGTCAGCTTAATAAATAGTTTAGTTTGATTCCCTATTATTTTAATATAAAAGCAGTATTGACACATATGATCTTGAAGCTTGAACAATTTGGGTTTTTTTCTTATCTTAGCTTATCTTCCTTAACGGAAGGGACTCGGCACCAATCCAGAGAGGATATTGTAGCTACGCCCCACGAGGAGGCATCCCCGGGAGAAGGGATGAGGCGAGAGGAGACGCCGGCGGCCGGAACCAGGAGCGACGGTACAGCAATGACAGGTCCCTAAATTTCCAGAAGTAGACATCCCGGCAGACGGACAGGCAGACCGTGGGCTCCGCTCCACACAGAGGGGATCCAACGCCTCTCAAGGGGGTTCGGATACCCCAGCATTCGGCCGAAAGCCGAGGGACGGAGAGATCTCTGACAGAACATCATTTTCCCCTACCATGTACCGAAACACTATCACCGACACTTACGACCCTGAAAGAGACTAAGGGGATGAAGGGTAAATGATGTGATGAATGAAGAGAAATAAAGAGATAGGAAATTCTGGGGCTGAAAGAAACCACTCCAGCATTCGCCTGACGATCCGGGGATACCATTTGGGGTTATTACTGGCTCTGATATGCAAGCGATTGAATCTTCCTTATTTTCTGTTTTTATATATATCAACATATTCCATTAATATATTCAGAAATAAAGATTTCTCCATCTAGTTTGCTTCGCTAGATCCAAATACCTATCTATTTTATGCTGACATTATTTTAATGCGTCCCTGAAAATAAAACTGTCCCAAAAATTGGGTTAAATTTGATAGCAATGAGTGACTTTGATCGGCAAACTCTGTCACGCACCATGCGCGCTTCCACCCTTTCTTCTTCTTCTTCTTCTTCTTCTTCTTCTTCTTCTTATTATTATTATTATTATTATTATTCTATCGCAAATGACAATACACGCAATACTTTCTACCAGTGCATTACAATAAATTCTAGGACAAATGTTTTGAATGGACATAACTTTAATTACATTACCGTGTTTTCAAAGTGATTAGCACGCACCTAGGCCTTATTTTTTCTTTGTATACCGCGTACTTATAGTAGATAGAGCAAGTATTCATTCCACTCAAAAATGCGATATCGATATTTCACAAGAAATACACATTTTCAGATACGCACGTGGATGTCTGTCCGTGTGTCTCCCCGTAAGGGGGGGTTTCGACATCTATAGCTTCCGTGGTGCGGACGCTGCGGACCCTTACACTCATGCTACTTTTGACATTACTAGAAGTAAGCCGGACTGAACATTCGAGCCCCTCCCGTAAGGGAGTGTTCGATTGGGTTGGTCTCGGCGCGGCAATGGTTCCTGAAACCCATGGGTGTGAATGCCCCGATGTTCTCCGGCACCAACCATGAGAGTTGGTAGACAAAGGTAGATACTGTCTCCCCCACCGATGTTGTTCGGTAGTCTTCCCCTTTTGAGGTTGACGTGCCTAAGTAGCGTATGCACTTCCGTCCCTGTGTTGCAGGAGGCGTGGGGAAATAGGGCCCTACTCCGGTCTCGGCCACGCAGGGGGCAGCATAATATAAGATAGATTCTGCCCTAAAGGAAAAACCTAAGGGATTTTCCCTGGGTCCGAAGGGTGCGGGCTGAGTAACCGTTGGTTCTTATACTGTGAACAGTACAACTCAAAACCGAAAAATAGGAAATTATCATGAAGAAACGACGTTTTCTGTACAAACCTCGAGAAGCTACTTCATTCTTTTAATCGCTTATCTGATATTTTCAGTATTTTAAATTTATTTCTTATTATTGGGCATTAATTTTATTGTCGTCATATAGGGGTACCATGCTAGACCCTAGTTTCCGCGGTCGCGGGTTCAAACCCGGCAGAGGACGATGCATTTTATCGGGAGTAAAAATCCTTAGCATAGCTTCCTCCGGAAGGGAAGTAAGGCCGGTGGTTCCGTGTCGTAGATAATTTCCGGTCTTTCATGTACAATACAGAATGGGACGCTAGGGACCATAGTAGTTAAATAGTGTCCATAAATAAAATTCAATTTAATTTAACTTGTCGGCATTAAAAATTGCTAATATAATGCCAGTTATTTAAACAGAAGAGTCCAGTACTATGTCAAGTTGTATGATTGTGTTCAAATATTTGAGTATACCTAGGTTTTAAAGTTTATAATGTAATTGTTTACGAAAATACTGCTTAATTTTTAATGTTATTTATTGTTTTTTTTCTTTCTTGGCTACACCATAGCTTCTAATTCCTCAAGTATATATCCTTTTAGCGGCACTTTATACGATAATAATTTGTCAAACAATAACAAATTATTTATAAATATAACATCAAGTCTAGTTGCATTTATTTGGTATTGGAAATAATACCGTACCTCTGACAAAATTTATTTTTGGAAATGATCCCAAACATTGTCCATTTTCAGGAGACCCTCCATTTATATGACGTTTGCTTTCTACTGATGAACCAAATTTTAATTGCATTCACAAATTCTCGTTGAACTTCGTATATAATCTCAGATTCGCATTGCCGCGTTTCTTCATTTATTCCATGTGGACAAACGAACAAATGGACGTTGGTAGCACCCCGCTGTAGTGAACTATCAGCATTTTCTGAAGACAATAAAACGGAACATGGACAAATTAAACTGTGTGCATGGGTATTGCAAAAATATTGCTTATGATTTTACAAAATTTGAATGTACATCACAATACTTCTCGTTTCCTATAGTGTTTTTCTTTATTTAATTCTGGGAGATACTTCTTTACATTTGTATACTACATCAGCCCTGAGTGAGCCAATCTCTTATTGGTTTCAATTCAAGACCGACACGCACGCATTAGTCTATGAACGAAGTTCAGGCTTAGATGAGTGGCGAAAGGGGTAATACGGAAACATTTCACCTGGGTGGCTGGAAGGCATTCCTCGCAACGACGTTCACACCAGCCCCTGGTTTAGTCCATCGCATATTGGTTTGAGATCAACAGTCTGGCACTCAAACATTATGAATACATTTCATTTTCAGGCTCAGCAGCGAAGGAAAAGGGGGAAGTGAAGCAAACATTAAGTGGAGTGTTAGAATTAGGTAAAGAGTGGGGCATAGGAGTGGCCAAGGTGGGTAGTATTCCCTTACCCACAAAAACCACTGCGCATTATATCGGTACACTCGAGTATAGCTACATAAGGAAATATTTTGGACGTTGTAATGGCCACAAATATTATTATTTTGAAAGAAAATGCATTTTCACTCTGGTATACCTTTACATATATTAAAATGGGCAACAAAATAATTCAGTTATTTCTTAATGTTATCAGTGAGCACTAGTGCTGGCATTTTCTAGAAAAATTTAGCTCACGAAAGCGTTAATGATTGTTCAAATTCACAGCCAACTGAATGCTCTGACGTCAAGAATACGGCTCTCTAGCTCCCCTGCACAGAGAGAGGAACTTGTTGAGGTATAAGGCAGTTAGACAACCGGAAAGGTAAAGGCGAATTCAGTAATAAGAAATGAAATAGCGGGACAAGGGGAATGCATGCTGTACTTTGTATACATATAACTTAAACAATCAGCTTTTCCCTCCTTTTCCCACCTCCTACCTAGGTTCCCCCGGAGTAACTATTTCCTTACAGAAGTAATATTAATACGTCACATGTAATTGAGTTGGATGAACCTGTTGAGATGTAATTTATCTGTAAAATATTCATACAATAGCAAAACTTTGCATTTTTGTTGTTGTGTGTATTAAGATTAAGCCTTCTGCTTTCTTTTCCAATGAGCCTACTAGGCCAGAATCTCCATAAACGGAATTCCGTGCAGTTCATTTCTAAATAAACTTAATTATTATACTGAGTTAACTCTGGGTTATTTTCAACCCAACAAGTCGTGCTTCTGTCTACTGTCATCTAGCGGGATTTGAGCTAGTGACATATACTAGGCACTGCTAGAAAGTCCATTTACAGAAAACCTCGCTGGTGGTCCCTGTACGTCACGGTTGGGGTGCAGGTTAATATGATGATGATGATAATAATAATAATGATGAATCGGGGCAGATGGTTCAAATCCATAATTTTAATGTAAGTTTGTGTGCCATAAGGCTGCCCTCAACATTTCAAAAACATGGTAAAATTGTGGATTTCTCAATTTTCACATATGGATTACTTTTAAGAGTTTTGGAGAATTGCTTTCTTTTCTGCTCACTTGGTTCTAACATTACAAAGAAATACAAATATTTTGATCCAGCGAGAATTATGAAAGGCGATGTCATGGTGTTATCTTGAAGCTGTGTTATAAAACAAACTTGTTTGTTCATTGACCTTACTAAAAAACTTCCGTTCTGCTTAGCTTTAGTACTTTTGTTGACGCTGTATTTAAGTTGATACGCAAGGCGTTTATCTGTATTATCAAATCTGGATGTGTAGACATGAAAAAGGAGATAACAACAAACTTTCTAATTAAACTATTACAAGATATGCTAAAAAAAACCTGGCTAATGTAATTATATAAAGCAAACTTACTGAACAAAAGCGTTACCTCAAAACCTTGCTAAAGACCTTACCAATAAAGAAACTTCGGTAACCATTCCAATGTGAGTACGCAATAAAGACAGAGGCATATTTTTCTATAGTCCTATTGTTATTCCATGCACAGTATTTGATATAGAATAAAAGAAACTCCTTTTCAAGTTGTCTATTAACCGAGATGACTCAAAGGTAACGTTGTGGCCAATATTCAGGAGGTCCCGTGTTCAAACCCGGACCGACCATCTAGCCGTAGGTTTTTTCGTGGTTTTCCTCAGTCGCTAGGCGAAGGCTGAGTTGGATAATTTGATCCGCGAATTTTCCTATCATCCCCTTCATCACTACATTTCATTTCCTTCTTATTCACCGCCACAACAGGAATTGGATTAGATGTGCTATGATCCAAGCATCCTTGGATGCTCCTCGACAGGCTACTGACACAGGACATTGACCTGTAAGTCAACGGGTGTGTAAATTCTATAAAGAGGAGGGTAATCAGTTGAAGAAAATGAAGAGGAGCTATACTAGTTAGTGCTTAACCGAGCGGAATTGCTCAGATGATAACGTCTGTGGCTTGCATTCGAGAGATCGTAGGTTCGATTCCGGTAGCCGACTTTCCTGATTCATGGTTTTTTTTCAGGGATTTTCCCGGCGAATGCTGAGAAGGATCATTACTTTCCCTGAATTTCCTGTCCCTCCATTCTCATTTCGCTTACATCTGCTTTGTTTCTTTTAAGGTTGTAAGTGTCGGCAGGAGGTCTCGGCGTGTGTATGGCGGAGGAAGAGGATGATCTGAGGAAACCTTCGTCCCCCGGACTGCGAGCTGTCTCCAGGTCCCGGGCCCCTCAGGGGATGTGTAAGCCCACAGGGGGGAGGAGAGCCGGCTACACCAGCAATCACCTGGGACTTCAAATCTGTAAATGGTAGGGACTCTGCCATCTGCCTGTCGTGTCTCCTGGTCAGGCTGCATTCTGTCTCCTCTCACCTCATCCCTCCCTCCCTCCCAGGGGCGCCCCTTCAGGAGCTAGGTGCAAAGGATCTGGGTAGGTCGAGGTGCTAAGTCCCCCTCCGCTTCTATTCCTATCTTATCCTATCTTACTAGTTAGTGCCTATGGTAAGCAGAAGAAATACTGTATTCCATCAAAAAATTCGATACCGACATCTCATCGGAAGTACGCGTTTTGAGACACCCTGAATTAAAAAAAAACGCATTATTAGAAAACATTTCGTGTATGCATCTGTCTTTCTGTCTGTCTGTCTGTTCGTCTGCGAACAACAAAACTCAAAAATCAAAAGTCGGTTAAACACTTAACTTGGTGTTTTAGTTCAGCATCATCCAAGGATGTGACATGAACATCTTCAACAAAACTCCCCAACCGAAATTATTTTTAAATTTCTCGAAAACGTCTAATGGTTTTGATTCAAATACCATATGTGTAAGATATTAGTATGACAAATAAAATACATATTCTTGAATTTTCTGGAAATAGCTTCTGAAGTCCTTTCATTCTGAATGGCTTTTGTGTAGCTGATAAACCGTAAGAGATCGACGAAACCTTACTGCACAAAAATTTAGATGCCTTTAAGGCGGACGATGTATGTGTCTTTTTTTTGTCGTGATCATGGAAAGATAACGGAATTTCACATAGCGACTCCCTTTTAAAAGATTTGACTAACGCTTAAGCACACTGTATTTCCCTTTTATCCAAACTGAAACGGAGTATAACAACACCAGTTCTACAATTTTTTATCTCTGTTTAAAATGAAGAAAGTAAAGGAATAAACCTCTTTAAGAATATTTTGTAGAGTAATGGGTAGAACAAATCATGTAAATGTAATACATTAGATTTTTTTTAGTCTTTGCTAATATTAATTGATTCCTGAGAGCGTAATGAATTATGGTACACTTGCTTCCATTTATGCTGTCACCACAGCTTCGGAAGGCATTCTACAAAACATTCTCAGCGGGAGCGTACATACCGTGGAGGAGTGTGTATGGAGTATTCTGCCTTTGTTGTTCGACCAAGTAGTGGTGTGTGTTAACTGTAGCTCACGCGATGTATGCAAATATTTCGGAGGTGCATCGGGAAGAATGGTGTGTGTGTGTATGGGAAGCCAATTTATCATTTGAAGACATTGCTAGGGCAATTCCACGCAGCATTAGCATAGATAGTTTACTAAAATAATGTGTAGTAAATGTGTTCTCTTTGAGAGTAAAAAGTATAATGTATTTCAGTTTAAGTTATGTCGCCTTAAAAATATTTTTCTTTGGGATATTATGCAAAACAGGTTATATTTAGTTATATATTTAAACATGGTTATTATAAGTCATGACGAGTAAAGCTATTGCCCAAAGTTATATATTCATATGCAAATAATCTAAAACTGACATATAAAACAGAACGCCACTGCGTGTACGAAAAGGTAAGTAGACACACGCACCTCCTCCTTGCTGTATATAGCATACTCCACCTGTGAAGGGCAGTAGAATTCCGCCTGAAGCTGCGGTGACGGCATAAATGGAAGCGAGTGTACTTGTCCCTTAATCTGTCTGTCTATGCTTGTGATTTTTTGTAACATAATATTGTAATTGTCATTTTCAGTGTGTTTTCAATATCGGGAAGTTTTTAAGTACATTAATTCTTATGGAGCATCTAAAAACAATTTGCTGATCTAGTGCCCTGCAATGTTCGAATATGAGGCAGGAAACCAAGAAAGAATAAGATGCGGCTTACTTAACAACCAGCGGCATGTAAATCTAGAGTGCCTAATTTAAAATACTCAAGTTTGCTAGTTTGCTTGATAGGGTGTGTTTGAAGCGAAGTTCGCTCTGGAGTGAATGATGCCATCTCTTTCAGTGGGTTACGGCAAATAAGGTTGCCTCATTTACATTTGTCTATAATAGCTTTTTTATCTCGTACTGCATTCACAGAAAGTAAATATGATCATGCCGGATCTCATCAATGAATATAATCGAGGCAAGTAATAGTTTTTTTAAATGAGTAACCTGAGCAAGGTGGTATTGTTTAAAAAGAACTATGGGCGGAAATTCCACAGTTTTTAAAACTAGCTATTTATGATGTCAGATAAATCATCTAATAATACGAATATTAGAGCATCTAATATACATTTTTGGACCTAGCTACAAAGCTTTAAATGCAGAATAATATTCAAAAAAGAAGAGGTGGGAGGAAGAAGAAGTGAATCTATAAACTAAATGTAGAAGGTGTTTAAACAGTTTTTATACGTCTTCTGTAACATGTTCTTACTTGTGAGAGAAAAAGAAAGAAAGGGAGAGGAAGAAATAAATAAATAAATAAATAAAGAAAGAAAGACACTTATGAGTAATATATATTCTTTATTTACTAATCGGCTGTGTAAGGAGTACGCACTACCAAGCTTGTATATTATCTCACATGCTGTTACAATCGATTTTCGCCCCAGCACCCTTTTTTGTCTGAGTACATTTTAGAACCATTACTGGCGAACGTTTATCATTAAAATAAATATTTAGAAAACAAACTTTTGTATGAATTATTTGTAGAATAGCTGTGATAATGTATGATAACTGCTAGACGAACCCATTTGATTGTTGTCAGATTCTTTCCAAAAGCATCTATCAACAATGTTCCACTTGGACCATCGGGATAAGTTATAAAATACTGGTATATACTCAATGGATAACTAAACAACAAGTACTTATTGACTATGTTCGTCCACCACTTATATAGACAATAAACAACATATGTCGTTGTTGCCCTAGTTGGATATCGCGTCGCACTGCGTGTCCGTCATTTGTTTCATTGTGACGCGAGCGAGGGAAATCTCTTCCGGCGATTCACACCGTGCCTTCAGCGCAGCGTCATTACAAGCCGCCACACTTGAGCAAACACCCGGTTACGGAATTTGTCTGTTGTCGGAGAGACGAGACCAGACCGGCTAATGAAGGGTAATTTCCGCGTCCGCACCACCCGTTTCAGACATTCATCTTCATCTCTAATAGCGAAAATAACGCTGACAGGGCGCGTGGCTATCGTATCCGGAAGAATTTATTAGTTGCACTGTAGCCACTTATCGATGCTTGCAGAAGACTTTGCGTTTAAGAAGCAATTTCAGAGGATCATCATCTGCTTCTAGGAATTAGGACAGAGGCGTTTTTTAATCAAGAGATTGGAGATATCATAGTCTTTGTTTGTCTGTTCTCCTTTTTATGATCACTTGACTAATTCTTACTGTTTTATACTTTGTTTATTATATTCTCAAGCTTCTAATTATTAAATTTTGATAAACATTCTAATTCCTAACCAATTATCTGGTATTCATTACCTAGGAGTTAAATTGGTTCAACCAAAAAATTTAACTTATTATAAAGATATTTAATCCCTAATAACAAATCACTGCTTTCTGTTCCTTTACCATTAGGCCTACTCTATTCTTCCCTCCTTTTGGTTTCCTCTTTGTCCCCTCATATGAATTGTATTTCTAGTATCTTTCTTTGCCCTGAATCCTTTTTGGCTATTCATCATTGTTCTCAGAATATCTCTTAGTTAGCAGCTTCTTCTCATTCAGAGCTCCGGTCAAATGCTGATTGGCTACTAAGCACGTGACTATGAGCTGACTGAAGTCTCAATCCGCAACCCTTCTCTCTGTAATGTAATATTTTAATTATTTCTACTGCAATTCTTATCTTTTCTGTTCTCTCCCTGAGTACCGTCACAACTACCATTTGATCGACTCTCTGTTACAAGATCACATCTCCTTAGAATGCTATTCTCTCCTACGAATCATGTTAAACCCGATTCGTTCAAAACTACAAGGCTTCGTTAAACAGATATTTTACATTTCCAAAAAGAACTGTATAGAACATGCAAAACGCTACTGACGGTATAAATACACTTTGTAGAGTGAGACAAAACTCAACTGTTTAAAAAGCAAGTCTTTAGTTACATATTAGCATTCTTTGCATGAACTTAGATGAAAGACCACGTAACATTTTAATCTGCTCTACTTAAATGTAAACGGTTAAACCGAGCAACAGAATATTTTTAAAATGAACATTGACACAAAATATTTTCATACAACTTGTGTACATTACGGGAATGTAACTATCTGCAGATATTTCAAGAGATACATTCTATTCATTATTTCAGATTATTAGAGCCATTTATAACGGAAAAAATAGAAATTTACCGATGCATTTCCCGACATTCATTATTCGAAACAGATAGAGTACCCATAGTCGATATTCAATAAAAAAGTCTAAAGACAATAGGTTGCTCACGGGATTATTGTGGTATTATTTTTAATTTCCACTGCATAAGTATTTATAACCTATTTGTATTATATGACAAGTCTGAGATTGTTGCTTTTATACACTCTCCAGTTCGCAATAATTTTATTATCAGAAAGACTATCGTATTGTTCCTCATTTTCGGAGGTCTCGGTATTGGATTCTGACAAAACATTAAAATTAAATTGAGTTGTATTTATGTCTTTAACTGCTGTGGTCCTTAGCGTCCCATTCTATTTTGGGCGTGAAAGACCAGTAATTTTGCTCAGATGCCTCCTTATCAACTTGAGGTTCTTTTACATGGCATAAATCTCCTTCCGAAGAAACTATGCTGAGGATGTTTACGCCCGAAAGAATCCATCGCTATCCGCCGGGTTTGAACCCGCGACCTCGGGAACTAGAGGCTAGCATGGTAACCATTACACCACGGAAGACGACTAGATTCTATCAGTGAGCGGCGGAAAACTTGTATATACATTTTTTTTGGAAGTTGTATAAAACCATTTGGTGTACAACAGCTTATATGTTTATTTTATATGAGGTACTAACTGAACTCTTGTTCGATCCCACCCATTAGGGTGCGAATTTTAGGTCCCGTGTATAGAACCGGTGGCCGCTCAGCACTATGAGAAAAGTGAGGAGCTGCGATAGGCAGCGTTCCTGGCCTCGTGAGCCAACTTTTCCACTGGGGGATGTGTGATGCTGGCCATATCATCTCCCCGTATCGATTGGATGATCACCCACCTCTGCCGTGCGCACGTGGGCGTGAGGTCAGCAGTCGGGTTGGCAGGCCCAGGCCTTTCGCGGGTTGTATCGCCACAGGCCTTTATTTAACTGAACTGTCACGTATGGTGGGAGTTCAGTCTTCTATACATTTTACATGCAGCTCTGTTGTTATTAGTTCAAAATAATTCCACACGTCAGTCATGCTTTAATTAATATCACTAGCACATTGAATGAAAGAGACATCGTATATACACAGAAGAGCTTTGATTAAGCAAAGAGTAGGACCTGAGTGTGACTGCTTAGTCACAAACTGACTGAAGAAAAAACAAATGTTTTAAAATTTGAAGTGCTCATTTCTGCATGGGTTCACCTTACTTACTGAAGTAAGAAAATGTAAGGCAGGGAGCGAGTTACTTAAGCTAAGTGATTACAAATGCAATAACTAGCTTCATTCATAAGGCAGCTAACGCTGCAGGTTATAATGAGCACTCTCTCCCTTCCCTGGCTGTTTTGCATGTTTTCATTTAAATATATGAGTCAGTGCAATGTTGCATTGATTCGCTTAGAGGAAACACAGTCTTGGACAGGAGTCAAGAATAATGAAACTAGAAATACTTTGGCGACTCATGCTAGGCGAAGCACTAATGCGAAGTCTCATTGAGCTCTGCGTTGTATGAAACCTACCAACTGCAAATAATCGTGTCTGGAGCAGAAAATTAAATTTAGAAGTATTGAAAAATTACCGAAGACTTATTTAAAGCATTAGATATACTTCTATACCACCAAGTATTGTGTGATATTGATAGTATCGAGGTTACAACTCTAATAAAAACTAATGTAAATATTACATGTAGAGGGTTTGTCGGTAAGGATCGTTTTCTGAAAATCTTCTCCTTGCTTATTCTTTATCTTTTTATTTATAAAAAATTAAACGTGTTTCTTCCTTTATTCGTCTTTCCCCCCTTTAGTTTAAGTTTTCTGTTACTTCTGAATTGCTTTTACACACACACACACACACACACACACACACACACACACACACACACACACACACACACACACACACTAGCCAATGTGGGGCTCGACAATTCAGTCCTCCATGCCAAGAAGCACCAAGCCGAAAATGTCTTGCTAAAATGTCGAAGAGAACTTGGTATTATATTGTTTTTTATTTATGCTGTTCACCTATATGTAGACGAGGGAGCTTAGGGCAATGCATCGATGAAATTTGGTAAAAATGTGAAATTCTTTGCTGTTTTACATTTTTACTTTCTCTACTACGTATAGTAAGTAGGGAAGTGTTGTATTCCATCCAAAATTTCGATACCGGGATTTCACCGGAAATATATGTTTTGAGAGACCCTGAATCCAAAAAAAGCATTTTTGGAAACGTGTCTGTGTCTGTCTGTGTGTGTGTGTGTGTGTGTGTCTGTGCGTGTGTCTGTGCGTGCTCTGTGAACAGCATAACTCAGAAACGAACAGTCGGATAAACACCAAACTTGGTATTTAGGTTCAGTGTCTTCCAGAGATGCGACACTGAGGTTTTCAAGAAAATCCCCCCACCCCAGATTACCCTCTATATGGAACAGTTTTCGAAAATTTTAATTTTCTCAAAAATGGCCCTAAAGATTTTGATTAAAATATCATATGTTTAAGATATTTTTATGACAAATAAAATGTATATCTTGAATTTTCTGGGAATGTCTCCAAAAGTATTCTTCATTGTGAACGACTTTTGCATAACTGGTAAACCATAAGAGATAGACAAAGCTTTACTACACAAAGATTGTAGATCGCGTTAAAATACACAATTTATGTCATATACATTTTTTTTTGTTGAGTGAACCATTTTCGAGATATTGCTTGTTATTCACTTAAATTTTTCAATACTTATTTTCTCAAATGGGAATTCGTTATTCATTTTTGTCTTGGATATGCAAAGAGTATTAATCTGTGGCAAAGAGAATGGTGCTGCACCTAGCAACCAGCTATTAAGAGATATGTCTATGCTTAAAGGCTACTGTATTTCTATACTGCCCTTGCAAATACAAAACAAGGGGAACATAGTAGGCCTTAAGCGATAGTCAAATATGTTTATAACTGGTCACTATGTGTAAAATGTAATTCTCTTTGCATGTCAAAGGATCTTTTCTGCAAATGTTTATCTCGATTAATATGAAATAGATGGAGAATAAGAGTTTGTAAAAATAGCTTGTACAAGAGTAGAGAAAGTCATGTGAGTGTAACACATCAAGATTTTTTGCGTACAATCAGTACTTTCGTACTGTACAATTGAATTCTTTGATATCAAAAATTTTAAAGCCACAAATAGCTATTTAATTGGTCCTGTGCTATTTAGGTAAAGCACGTGTTTAACTTTAAACTCCATTTTCCTGAATTCCTTTTCTTCAGCATTTTTAACTTTTCAAAAACTCTTTGCACCACAGTTTATAACTTATTTGCTTGAACGTTTCAGGAGAGCTTCAGGAATAATGCATTAAAAAGTATTTTTGCTCTACTTTAAAATATGAAATAGTTCAGCTGAAATTATTTTTCATAACTCACATTGAAAAAGTTGAAAAATTCAGTAAGATGTGAACCTTAGTTTTTTCTCTTAAATTAATTAAAATTAAGAAACTTCTACACAACAATTTCTTTATATTTGTAAGCTGGAGTTAGAATTTTCGGTGTGATACGATAACCCCTAGCGTCCAAGGAGCACTTCATATTCCACATCAAAAAGTGATTAATTATGAACAAAAGATTTAACATCTTAACAACGGTGTGACATAGTTCGTACAAATTTTGTCTGCACTATATGTTTTATGTTCTGAGTATACGGTAAAAAGCATCAGAAGTAAACTGTGAATTTCTTGATTTTATTGGTGCATAGTTTTTAAAGGGAATAACAGACAGAGGACTTTTGCAACCAGTTTTTTAAAATATATATTTTTTAACCAAGGAACGTCAAAACTTGGATTTCCGGTAAAATCTATACCTTATGCTTCTAAAGAGTAGCAAAAGTAACAGTCCATAATATTTTAAAACTTCTATTACACATAAGAATTCCTAAGTTTTAACTCGGCGACGATAATAAGCTACTCACCATGAATTGTAACGCTATGATCTTAAACCAGAACTTCAAAGCATGGATAAAGGCAAAGAGTACTTAAATTTGCAACAGTAACTTGACCCTGAGAGTTACATAGTTTGAGCAACAAAGACAATTAGCAGCTGCAGAAGTGTTATTCACGAAGAAATAAAATTGCATGGCCCAAGGTAACTAAAACAAAAAATGACGAAAATAGGACCAGTAGTGTAGCATCTGCATAACTATCGTGAGGAATGGGAATAGCATGTGGGAAGGATGG
Organism: Deroplatys truncata; assembly: GCA_030765065.1. Lineage (NCBI taxonomy): Eukaryota > Metazoa > Arthropoda > Insecta > Mantodea > Mantidae > Deroplatys > Deroplatys truncata. Next base: position 169,077,708 of record CM060978.1, on the reverse strand, counting down.
GCTCGTCACGACTTGCCAAAGGAAATATTGAAGGATAAACCAGTTGGAAGCCGATCACAAAGTAGCCCACACATACAAGTTGGGCTCAAATCACAATATGCTACTAGGCTTACCACCATTTTACAGCAAACCAACAACGCGTGTCTGGTCTCTTATCCAAGCACTTCATGCTAAATCAAAAGAAAAAACACCTCACCTTTTTTGTTTCTCTACCACTGTGATAGAAAAGAGCGGGGTGAGCAGTAATCGGTAGTTCCCAAGTTCGATCCGCGGCCACCCCCATTTTTTTAAGTTCCATTTAAACCCCGCCTTTAACTACGTTGATCTTATCGGCGTCCTTTTCCTTTGGAACTTATTGCTTATTGGCTATGGTATTAACTCGTGTAACTCTTGTCTTTGGGTTTTTTAAACATTATATCATACACACATTCACACCTCCAGACTCTGGAGAGGATTAATCTTGGCTAGAGAAAAATTTCCACTCCCCAACCGGGAATCGAACTCGGGACCTTCGCACAGCAAGCAGTTGCTCTACCGGCTGGGCTACGGAGCAGTCCCGCCCATTCTGTTCCATGGGTTTTTTGTGGTTTCTCCGGGTCGGCAGGCGAATTCTAGGGTAGTTCATCTTCCACCACGACCTTCCTGCCCCTCATGTCCTGTACCCATCATCTTCCTTGTCATATGTTTCAGGGTTGTAGGACGACGCGACGGTGCTAAGCAGGTTGCGGCTGGATGGCGGCTGTGAGCTCTGCAGAGGTTTCCTTCCAGGCGTCTTACGGGACTGCTCAGTTAGATCTCTCCTGCGAGTGAGCCCTGCGGGGGGAGGGGGGATCGGTGACTTGCAGGAGGACCCGGGCAGAGTGGATGAATTGGATCTGGAAACGTTAGGGACCTCATTAATACTTGTGCTCTTCGTCATCTGGATCTGGTCGCCCTAAAAGTGCCGTTACAGTCTACTTTCAGTGCTCTGCCGGGGTTGCGGGGGCCCCTACGTTCATTTTTATCATTACCTATGATAAAGTAAATATTACATACCACTATCCACAAAAAGAAGTTTGTATCGAAATTTTATCTAACATGCAAGTTTTGAGATCCGTGGACACCAAAAAATTAATTGTTAGAAAACAATTTCTATATGTGAGTGAGTGGGTGAGTGAGCGAGTGAGTGAGTGAGAGAGCGAGTGAGTGAGTGACGGCGATGGAGCAGCATACACTACGCGATCAAAAGTATCCGGACACCTGGCAGAAAATGACGTACAAGTTCGTGGCGCCCTCCATCGGTAATGCTGGAAGTCAATATGGTGTTGGCTCACACTTAGCCTTGATGACAGCGTTCACTCTCGCAGGTATACTATCAATCAGGTGCTGGAAGGTTTCTTACGGAATGGCAGCCCATTCTTCACGGAGTGCGGAACTGAGGAGAGGTATCGATGTAGGTCGGTGAGGACTGGCACGAAGTCGGCGTTCCAAAACATCCCAAAGGTGTTCTATAGGATTCAAGTCAGGACTCTGTGCAGGCCAGTCCATTACAGGGATGTTATTGTCGTGTAACCACTCCGTCACAGCCCTGCAGTATGGACAGGTGCTCGATCGTGTTGAAAGATGCAATTGCTCTTCAACATTGGGAAGCAATAAGGTGCTTAATATATCAATGTAGGTCTGCGCTTGATCGTGCCATGCAAAAGAACAAGGTGTGCAAGCCCCCTCTAGGAAAAACATGACCACAGCATAACACCACCACCTCCGAATTTCACTGTTGACAGTACACACGCTGTCAGATGACGTTCACCAGGTATTCACCATACCAACCCTGCCATCGGATCGCCACATTGTGTGCAGTGATTCGTCAGTCCACACAACGTTTTACCACTGTTCAATCGTGTAATGTTGACGCTCCTTACACCAAGCAAGGCGTCGTTTGGCATTTTCCTGCGTGATGTGTGGCTTATGAGCAGCCTCTCGACCATGGAATCCAAGGTTTCTCACCTCACGCCTAACTGTCATAGTACTTGGAGTGGATCCTAATGCAGTTTGGAATTCCTGTGTGATGGTCTGGATAGATGTCTGCCTATTACTCTTTACGACCCTCTTCGAATGTCGGTGTTCTCTGTCAGTCAACAGACGAGGTCGGCCTGTACGATTTTGTGCTGTTCATGTCCCTTCACGTTTCCACTTCACTATCACATCAGAAACAGTGGAACTAGGGATGTTTAGGAGTTTGGAAATCTTGCGTATAGACTTCTGACACAAGTGACACCCAATCACCAGACCACGTTCGAAGTCCGTGAGTTCCACGGAGCGTTCCATTCTGCTGTTTCACGATGTCTAATGACTACTGAGGTCGCGGATAAGCAGTACCAGGCAGTAGGTGGCAGCACAATTCACCTAAGATGAAAAAGTATGTTTATGGGGGTGTCCGAATACTTTTGATCACATAGTGTAGCTCAAATACGAAGAACCTGCTAAATGAATTTATTGTACAAATTGTTCTACAATTTGGTTTACAATATATGCAATGTGTATTTTTATATCACTGTACCCCTACATCTTATGTAAAATTTGTCTGGTGCTTGCTTTTATTGAGCCCCTCAGATTGCTTGGCTTTCAGGCCTTATCACTCACTGAGCAGTCCTTCTTTCTTTGCCTCTCTTACTTTTCTAGACCATTTTTCCTTTACCTTAAAAATTCCCCCATGCCCTTGATTTCCTTTTCTTCTTTTCGTGTCAACATACTTATAACTACTATTTTTCTATCCATATTTTCCCATTTCTTTTCCCACACACTTTCCCTCCAGCTCCTTATTTCCTTATATTATGTCATACCAAACTTGCTATACAAGTTCAGTATCTTAAAATTACTCCTGTAAGACCTCCAACAGTAAATAAAAAAATAAATCCTAGTGCCCACAAAGATTTTAAGAAAATACCTCCATCCCAAACTACCGTTTACATAGAAAATTTGTCGCTATTCTTTTATTTTCTCAAACTGACCTGACGGCTTTTATTAAAATGCCACACATTTAAGATACTTGCCTGAGTAATAAAATCTGTATCTTGAATTTTCTCCGCGCAGCCTATGAAGTCTACTTCATTCGAAACAAATTTATTATCATTTTGTACAACCAGTGAACCATATGAGATAGCTAAAATAAGACAGCACGAAAAATGTAGATCTCGTTACTACGAAAATTCATACCATATACATTTTTGTGTCACTACCATCCGAGGTATTCTTTGTTATTGGTTTGAATTTTCCAATACTTTTATCATTAATAATCTGAAGGCTTAAGTTACCACTCCAATTTTCTTGTGATGTCATGGAAAAAAGTCTTTAATTTCAAAGACAACATACAGCCACAAGTTTTTTAAATATTTGATTAATTTTTCAGTTTGCTGTATCAACTTGTATCCATACAGAAATCTGTAATGAAACTATTTCTGCAAATAATAAGCTTTTGTAATAATAACTGTAGAAGAAATATGAAAGTAAATTATAGTCCTATGACTGTAACACATCCGATTTTTCATATTTATAAAGGCCCTGAGGAACGTATTGACTTAAGGAGTATCAACATAATGATTCCAGTGGTTGTCGCGGTATTGAGAGATACGTAGATTTACTACAGTGATCAATAGTGACTCATTTTAAGTTCTCACAACCCAAAATGTTTGTTCCCAGAATAATCAAGTAAAATCAATTTTGAGGGTGAAAGTTCATATTTTATATTGAAAGCTACATAATATTTATTATTATCTATACCACTTTTCTTTGATAGATAGAGGAAGCATTGTAATCCACTCAAAATTGTTGATATTCAAAACGCAGCTCGTTAACCATAACGAAGTAGGTACTTTTAGAAAAACGTGCGCGCATGCGTGCGTATGTATGTGTGTGAAAACAAAATTTCTGCATCCAAAGTGAACCTTTATGAAGAAAAATCGTATAATTTTTATTTTCTTAAAAATATTTCCACCTATTCTGATTAAGCTACCACAAGCTTAAGATATTTCTATGAAAAATAAAAACATAGGAACCCTAAATTTTCTATGAATAGCTTGTGAAGCCTTCTTCATTCTAAACGAAATTTATTTAATTTCGTTTAAATGGGAAACCTTACGCCAGAAAAGGTATAGAGCTTTCTGATTATTGAATTATATGAAATACGTTTTTGTCTATCATTAACCGTCTTCAAAATATTTATTCTTATATCCTTTTATGTAATCCCAGATTTAAGTGTAATGCAACATATTTGAAAATATTGCGTTCTTTGTTTCAGCATAAATTCGTTAACAACAAAAACAGACTTTCCATTTAAAGAGCTGTTTTATTTTTGAATCGTGTATGTAACCAGGCCTACTTGTAAGTTTTTGTCATATTTTGTTATCGTGAATAGCGTAACTGATTAGGGTATGATTTGAATAGATTAGAACAATACATAGTTATACTTTAATATACATGGAATTATGTGAATTTGCAACGGCTAAAGAAAGTCGTTCGTGTGTAACACATACAATTTTAGGACATGCTTAATAACAGATATATATATATATATATAGAGAGAGAGAGAGAGAGAGAGAAAGAGAGAGAGAGAGAGAAAGAGAGAGAGAGTTATAGGTGATAATCAGCGTTAGGATTTTTAGGTGCGCACCTTTTTTCTTAGGGTAAGTTAAAGCTGCGCGGAAAGATATCACAATTTTGTTTCTAGTTGCGAAAAGAGGCATTTTTTCTCGCACCTTTTTACCTTTTTTGGACCTTTACCCCTTTTTGGCACCTTTATCCCATTTTCCCCCAACCATGCCCTTAATCCCCTTTTCCCCCCTTTTTTCTTTTAAGCTTCATTCCAATTTATTCTTTAATTTTCAATTAACGTCTCCTCAGCTTGCTATGTACGTGCGAATAGTAAGCCTTCCTCTTTCAGTAAACGCCGTGCAGGAATTGAAAGCACACCCGCAACAATGGAAAATAATTGTGTGTTCGACATAAACTTCTTTCTCTCGCTTTACCGCTATAAAGTAGCCCGCAATAATGCAATTGACAATGAGTGATTCTATCACACCAGAATCAATGTCCTGCTGTTCGTGAATGTGAGTTTGTTACTGTGAGAGACGTCATCTGTTTGCGTGGAGGCGAAGGTTGGTCACGCAGAGACGGCAGTAACCTAACCCGCGCAGTTCCGAGAATTGTTAAGACTGGGTTCTGCTCGAAACTACTAGAAATCGCTGAGACTGAAGTTCCAGCATGAATGAGAACATTCTGGTAATTGTCGCGGTGTTATAAGAGAATGTGGACAGCGAATGGGCACAAGAGTGAGTTGTGTGACAGTGGCATTGTGTTAGCAAGTGAACTAGTGTTAGCTCTATGTTACATTACCAAACGAGTGTACTAGTACTAGATTTCACCATGCTAAATGTGTCCAGTGCTCGATTTATTGTTCTGGCTGAGGAATTAAAACAAGATTTCATAGACCCTGATGGAACTTTTATGCGATGTACTATTTGTGATTCAGGAGTTCTGTTAGATGAAAAACACCAGCGAGATCGCATCAAACAACACACTTCCAGCTCTAAACATCAAATGAACAAGACTCTTTAAGCAAACAAATCACGGCAACCTCTATTACGAAATGCGTTTCAACAGAGTTCTTCAAAAAGCCAAAATTTGAAGGAATTAAACATTGATTTGTGTGCAGCTCTTACACAAGCAGGAATTCCACTCAGTAAGGTGAAGCATCCAGCCTTCAAGGGATTTCTTGAAAAACACACAAGGATGTCAATGCCCAATGAGAGTACATTAAGAAAAAACTACATGGAGCCTGTTTACCGAAAACCATAGAAAGAATCAAGGAGAAAGTGTCTGATTGCGATGTGGGAATCATTGTGGGTGAAACCATAGACTAAATAGAACGATATGTTTTGAACATTTTAGTTTTCCCTTAGCAGGGGAGAAAGTTTAGCCCATGTTGTTAAAAATGTATGAGCTGCTGAAAGCCAATGCCAGTACAGTAATACAATCCATTATGGACTTCTGCCAAAAACTCTGGCCTAGTGGTATCGAGTTTGAAAAACTTCTTCTTGTGGTTACGGACATGGTTTCAGCTATTAACCAATTGAAACCTTTATTTCCTAACTTGAAGCATGTGACATGCTTGGCTCATGCCCTTCACTGGGTTTGTGAATCCACAAGGAACGAATACAACATCGCAAATCAATTCATCTCTGCTCTGATGAAGATTCTATTGAAAGCTCAGAGTCGTGTTGTTCACAACAGGGAAATCACTGGCCTGCCCCTTCCAAATTTCCCGGTCATTACTCGCTGAGGATCTTGGATTGGCTGTGCTGTTATGTTGTGTGAAAATTTCACAAAATTAAAGAGTTTGTGCTTTCTTTGGATCCATCCGACGCAGGTGCAATTTCCAAGGCACAGCAACTTCTGTTACCGGAGAAAATATGTACATAATTTGCAGACAGAACTATGTTGTGTCCATAGTTACAAGTACCTGCCTGCAGCTATTAAACGATGGGAAGAACAAGGTCTGGAAAAGGAAAAACAATGGGATATTTTTACTTTCGTGAGGGAACGGATAGATGGCATTGCCAAAGACAAACTTGAATCTAGTCTTCAGAAGAATCCAGACATTGAGGAATTCGCCAATCTGTAGAGTTGCCATTCCGAGTGAATACAAGGTTTGCCCCACTGGTTTCTGTGGATGTTGAAAGAAGCTTTAGCATCTACAAAGACATTCTGTCTCCTAATAGAAACAGACTTACTTTTAAAAATGTGGAGATGCTTAATGTCTTGAAGTACAACAGCTTCAAGTTTTTTCCTTCTTTTGATGAGTGACAATTTCATGTACTTTTTTGTAATTCAATAAATGAGAATAGAGGAAAGAGAAATCGTTGAATTAGTTAAGGGAATGCACAACTGAAATTAACCCAAAATCTCAAAACATATAATATATATATATATATATATATATATATATATATATGTGTTCCCAAAATTCTCCATTGCTAGTAGTTTTAGAATCCACTTTTATTTTTGACCTAGCGAACGCTTCAGGATCGTTCCGAGAATTTTTAAATACCCTTGGGCATTTGGTTGCTAGCTGTTTATATTTTAAAACTTGATTTTAATGCGTTTCTATGTTTCAGCATTTCTGTATATTCAAAAAGTTCCACATGATGTAGTTTACATCCATTCATATTGACATTTTAATGCTTATTTCAAAAACCCAAATAAATAAAATTGATATATAATTTTTCTGTGTAATTAATAGTTTTTGCGCTACTAATTTTTTTAAGATAACAATGTATACAAAAAAGCTAAAAAAATGCAAATACAAAAGTGCAAAAGCTTTTTCTCCTAAACTAAGAATTGTAGAAACAGAATTATATGACAGATTTGTAGTTCCTTGACATAGAAGCAACATAAGATATTTCTTTGGTTGAAAAATGGATCATGTGTTGCATTTTGCATATACCCATAATTTTATACTGTGAAAATTAATAACTTGAAAACCAATTAAGATGTTGAATTGAAATTCACAAAACAATTATATCTAAAGAAGACTGACATGTGGTTAAAATTTCAGCCCAATTGAATGGATAGTTTAGAAAATAGCAATTTCAGTTGTGCATCCCCTTAAATAAACCAGCACCTTATTGTCCCTTTTATCACCTTATTTGAGCACCTTTTCCCTTCCTTTATTCATTTGAAATTTGCACCTAAAACTCCTAACCCTGGTGATAATATAAGCATCTTTGGTATTTTGTAAATATAAAATAAACAATTCAGAAAAGTTCTAGTGTTATTAAGACACGCTGGTAATACCTATTTAATGGTACCACTGCAATAATTATAGTTGCGGGTATAATATAAATAAACGCAGGGATTATGGTTGTGTACTCAGTATGTTTGTGTGTGCCGGCGGAGGCAGACGCGCCTGCCGGGGTATCTATTTTGGCACTTTGAGTGGAAATAAGCAAACGATGGAATGAATGAATACCACATATTAGAAAGTAAATATCACAAAGTAGAGAGAATATTCTGTTTAGCGACGTTGATTTCTCGTAGCACAATAGTTTTATGCCCGTTAATAAATGATAAAGGATTGACAAAGTCATGTGAATGTAACACATGTTTCGTATCGGTTTTGAAAAATAGTGTGTATATCACTAGATGAAACTAGGGCAAGAGGAGTCAGTTTATATTTTAGAGCCTCTGCGCTGAATCAAAGATGGAACTTTTAGCGTTTGCCAACAGCAAGAGGAGTTTTGTTTAATTATTGTAGGTGGAACTTCTTTGCTATTCTCATGGAAGAGGAACATGGAATTGATTAAAAAAACTCCAAGTAGCTAAAGTTAGTCTCCAAAGGTCCAAACCAAAACCAATCTTAAAAAAAAACTATACCTGAAAAACTTTAATTACAAAACTATAAAGGTAAGCTATTTAAAGCATTTTGCATAAAGAAATGTAAAAACATTTTCCGCAAATATAATTGGCTTTATTTTATTTAAAATACAACGGTCATATTTCTCTATATTTTTTACGTTTTTTTCTGTATGACATTTAAGCTGCAGATGGAGAAAGGTATCTGAATTAATTTCTGATAATCACATATGAAATTATTGCGGTATATTTTACATTTTCTGTATCTAACAAAGAGTGGATGTGCTTTCAGTAAATATATTTTCATGTATCAAAATATTTTAAGGTTTATTTAGTATAATAGTTTACATTTACATAAATTTAGCATTAAGAAAAGTATTAGTAAAGTTTCTAAATCTAGTTTTAAACTAAAAGTTGTTCAATTTTGTCTTCTTAAACTGCACTAACAGCATAACGCATAATGCCGAAGTTATGTTTAACTAGGTGTTAGGAAAAATGTTTTACTTACATCCTTACAATGCTTAAATTTCAGTGTTCAACACCATGCACATATGATTGTTTTGTAAAAAAGAAATATTTACTTTGATTCAAGGTTAAGAAGCAAATCTGTCGTACACATTTTTACTTTCTCTACTTCTCATTGTAAGTAGGGAAAGTATTGCATTCCCCCCAAAAATTCTATATGAACAGGAAATGCATGTTTAGAAGTGTCCTGAATCCAAATAAAGCACTTTAAGGGAGACTGGCCGTGTCTTTATGTGTATGTGTCTCTCTGAACAGCATAACTCAAAAACGAAAAGTCTGATAAATACGAAACTTGGTATTTAGGTTCAATATCGTCCTCGTAGCCATCCATGGTCGCTGGAGTGTGTAGCTTCGGCGCTCTGCCAAGCTGAGGGTCCCGAGATCGAGTCCCGCCATGGACATAGGTGTTTGTGTGTGTGTGTGTGTGTGTGTGTATAATTGCAGTAATAAGCTGTAATGAACAGTAAAACACAGTAATGATTGGATAAACAAGAGAAAAAAAAGATGCAACATATGGATTTTCAACAAAATCCCCTCACCTCAAAATAACCCTTTACATGGAACATTTTTCGAAAGTGTTTAATTTCTAAAAGAATGGCTCTAACGATTTTGACTAAATTATCATATATTAAAGATATTTACATGACAAATAAAATGTATATCTTGGACTTTCGGGAATAGAAAGCCACCTTCATTTGGAGGGAACTTTGTATAATCTTGCATTACCAGTAAACCTTAAGCTCTAGACAAAAATGCAGTACATAAAAAATGTAGATTTCTTTAAAGCACACAATTTATTTAAAATAAATTTCTTGTAGCATAAGTCGTTTCTGATATATCCGTTATTAAAGGTTCGAATTGTCCATTTCTTGGTCATTCTCTTAAAGGCTTTTCAGCATTTAGTTATCTCTCGCGATTGCCTGGAAACAGTATGAAATTTTAAGGCCAGCATATAGTGTCCAGTTCTTAATATTTGTCTGGCACTGTTCCCATTGTATCTATAACGAAAGTGTAATGTAGCTATTTCTGCAAAGGTTTATTTGGATTAAAATGTAGTATATAGAAACATAAGATTGAGTAAGAATAATTTGTGTATCCATTAATAAACGATAGAGGGTAGAGAAGGTTTTGTGAATGTATCACGTAAGATGTTTAAGACTACTCTGGCTGCTTCGGAAAATGCTCTTGAAATTTCCAATATTACACTTTTAACATTTTCTTAATATTGTCTAACCTAATTCCAGAAATTTGGTGTGAAATAGACATGTTAGTAAAAATCACATAACAGTGTTTTATTTACTAATTATTTCAAGTTTCTGTTGAAAATTTTAAGAAAATTGACTATTAACTACTGCGTGGCTACTGCATGATGCAGAGCATTTTGAATAGTAAAAAAAACAAAAAAAAATTAAGAAAAATCAAATGCAAGAAAAAAGGCATGTTAAATTTCAGTTTATATTACGGTATCCTATGTAAACAAGCATTTGAAATGTCACGTGACAGGATTTAAAAACCCTGATTGTGAAGATAGAAAACTGAAGGATATTTTTACTCTATAAAATCTGAAACGATACATAGTGATCATAAAATATTTCTTATTGATGTAATGCGCATTTACAATGTTTTATCTTCCTTTTATTGTGCATGCACTTAATTTGCTTTACTATGTATACCTACTTGTGTGCTACAGTGAAAGTGAAAATATGTTATAAAGGATGATAAAACGATCGACGTTTTCATAATTCTGCATGCAACTAGTCACGCGAAAATAAACAGAGCTGTTTAGTAACTATGCAAAAAAGCCTTTATCTATGTGTTCTTGAACTACGAAGGGGAAGATGAATTATGCAAGAATTCTGTATAGGAAAGACGCGTAAGTACTTCTGCAAAATCATTGCACAAAGAAGGAACGTTAAAGTCTCTATTCTTAACTTCATACCAACAAGATGTTTCGAACATTATTACATTTACTCACATCGGGTGTGAATTCATAATTCAATCCTTCCGAGGAATGTCGGTAGGCGAAAAAACTTTAAACCATGATTAATTAAATCGATCAAAGAATGTAATCAAATTTTGATATTAAAGAGTAATTTTTATTCTAAATTAGAAATATATATATATATATATATAATTTACACCAACGCCTAAGATCATATTATTTCTCATCGCTCCATCAGACGGCTGCCGAGGACTCATCATCATCGTCATAAACAGCAGCAGCAGCAGCCTTTCAGAGATTAGGCTCTTCGACCTGTTCCGGCCTCAATCCATCTTCGCCTCTGTTTTCCTCTTCTTCGACCTATAGATCTATATAACTGTAATGTTTCGGATTCCTTGTGTTATCCATTCTTTCTGAATGCTGCTCTTAGTTACACCTTTATTCTTCTATTTTCTCCTTATTAAAAGTATGTTTACGTCTATCTTGATATGTTATTCTACCCATTTCATTTCTGTAGCTTGTAGACGAAGTTATATGCCTACTAAGATGAAGACAGGGCCGAGCTTCCTAATGGCAGTGAATCTTGGACATTGGACAGAAGGACCGCAGCCTCCAGAGGACTTGTAGAATAGTTATTATTCTCATATTCCTTATCATTATTGAAACCCATGTTTCAAATGCGAATAAAGCGTAAGCGTTCCATCATTCAAAATCCACTTCAAATAGAGAACCAAATTGGGCTTGAAGATATCGCATTTTATTATGCTTCAAATCAAAACTACAAGTTTTGAAAGATTTTTGGTGAATTTTCACTTTAGCATCCCCTTAAGTTCATGAAATTATAATCTGTAATACATTACAGCATATACTTTGTTATTTTTCTATGTTATTTAGGATGTTTGAAGTAGCATCCCCTTGCCTACATTTTACGCTGTGCGTGTGATCACGTCCGGCTGACGTAATGTTAAGTGTTAGGTAAGTATAATGTGTAATCATTTCCATATGAGAGATTCGAGGGAAATTATCAGAGGCATTTGAGAGTGTTGTTGCAGCTGAAATAATTGTGTTCCTCTAGTTTTTGATGCATGAGTGTGTCGGGGTGGACATGCGCGGGGGAGTGAATCAGCCTTCGCTTTCAAGCAAGGGCGACCAACAGTAACTCCACGGACAAGAAGATCCACAGTGTGTGACAGGTTCCTCTCCCTCAAGCGAATCCATTTCATTTCTTCAAACGCTTCAAGTTGATCAAAATACACTTTTTATACACAATCTGCCTCAGGGTCAACTGAAACTCTTGCTGGCGTAATGTCATCTATCGACGGCACCATTGAGGACAAGAAGGTTTATTCTGGAGATCTCTTATCCTGAAAGAATCAAAATGTCTGATAAAAACTAAGGTGACCCAGCGGCCCCCGCAACTGGGGCAGAGCACGAAACTATGGCCGCAACTGCCCTCTTTGCTTCCACCGTAACCCCTTGGAGGGAGGGATGAGAGGAGAGACCCAAGGCAATCAGATCCGACGGGCGCAAGCATGGACGGGGTCCCTAATGTTTCCACATCGAACGCATCCTAAGCCGCCCGCGTCCACTCACAGGCCTCCGAACCTACGGTAGTCCCCCCTAGTGGGGCCCACTCGGAGGTAGGTCCCAACTGAGCAGTTCCGCAACACGTCAGGACAGAAACCTCTACATAGCGCACATCCTCCCGCCGAACTTCGATGTGTAGTTCTACAACCCTGAAATAAATGACAAGGAAGATGATGGGTACAGGAAATGAGTGGCAGGAAAGTCGTGGTAGAAGATGAACCAACCCAACATTATTCGCCTACTAACCAGGGAAACAAAAAAAAGCCACATGGGCCAGAGTGGGCGTTCGTCGGGGATCGAACTCAGGACCTCCCGAATGCGGGTTGTACAACCTCGGCGCAACTCGCTCGGTATGGTTCATCTTCTACCACAGATTTTCTGTCCTCGTCGTTTATTTCATTTCAGCATCATATGTTTCAGGCTTGTAGGTCCAGGCGTCGGCGATTGGTGCGTTGCGGCGGGACGGTGGAGTTTGCACTGTGTAAAGATTTCTACTTGGCGCTTGGATAACTGGCTAGTGCCCCCTTCTGATTGGTTTGTCCTGGGTTCCCCAGGTTAAATATGGGAATGACAGGCTCGCGCCCGCGTCAGAGTTGGTGTAATTCTCGAAGCACCCCGTCCTTGCTAACGTTCTTCGTTGTTCAGTTCTGGTCGCCCTTCGGATCTCGCCCTCATCTCTTCGTCCAGGGGTGGCGCAAGTCACACAGAGCCTGCGATGGCCTTCGTGTGGTGCTCAGCTCTTGTGGTTGGGGACCCCCTGTGTTTGACTAATCCTAATGCAGATATTAAAACCCAAGTTTCTGGAAACTTGGAAATTTGCATTTCCATACCCATTCCTGAAGTTGGTCACATTGTCCCATTGCCCTTATTAATAAGTAGGATTTGTACTTAACTACTTAACGAATTTTCTTGAAATTCCACAATCTGTACTGTACTGTGACAGCGCAAAGCGACAATATGTTTCCATAACTGAGATATAAGTTGTCTATAAGTATGACAAAATGAGATCGTACTTGCATTTGCATCGTAGTCAATGAGCAACAAAATATATCCTCAAAGGTTTCAAAATTGTTTTTTCTTCTTATAAATCGTTTTCAGTGTGCGCTGCTGTTCGCTTATTATGGGTTTAGCCTACGGTCCACTCGAAAGCTTATTCTGTACTGTACCCTAGAATTCAGTATCAAGATTTCTCTGGAAATACACTCTTCGGATTTTAAAAGGGGTGTTTTTACAACAAAGCCTCGCGTGCATGTGTCATTGGGAGCGAGAAAGGGGTGGAAAGAGGTAGAGAGGGAACAGTTAAATAATGAAGATTATAAAAATACCAAAATAAGATGCCTTCTGAGGATGGAAGACGAAGATGTTCCAACGATTTTCCCTTTGTCATCGCATTTAATTATGCAGTTTATCAACAAAATTGCCAACAGCTTTTATTCAGAAACCATCAAAACCTGCACTCTGCTGTGTTATATTGAGAGATTCTTTGGTCTCTCTCCGGCTTTTTTTTTCTTTCTTTCGAGTGGAGGAGAAAATGATTTAATCATTGACCCCAGCCCCGATGGGAGTCGGGACTGAGAGTGTGGGACTCACCAATAGTCGGCATACCCACTAAAAACTCCTCCACCGGTTGGAAAAAGGAAGAAGGTAAAAGTGGAATGGCGTGGCTTCTTGCGGTCCCGCATAGCACCCGCGTTAGTACTTGAATGCTGTTTGGCTGCCGCCCTGTGGGCGGGAAGCGGGTAAAGGTAGTTACTAGGTTGCAGCCATGAAACCTGACTGCAACACTAGTGGGAATGGCGAGGGTTTAGGAAATGAATGGAAGTTAGGATTTAGGATGGTGCTGACGATAATGTTCCTGTTGCTGGTTGAACTCCTTGCATTGCTGCAAGAAGTTCGTGACTCTGGCTGGGTCTGTCTTCGACCGGTGACCGAGCGATGAAACCCGGATGGCTTCTGTGATGGCTGAGAGTCTTGAAGATGTGCTGTCGAACTGCCCGGCCAGGTAAACCTGTTGGGCAGCTGATGATGCTTGAAGTTCCCGGATGAGTTCCTCCAGGGCTGTCAGCTTCGTCGTCATGTTCAGGAACTCCGCGTGGAGATCCTGAACGGTGTCGCGTAGGCCCTGGACTTCCTCGATGAACGGCGAGAGTGAAGGTGCTGGTGTCGGCGTTGGTACTGGTGTCGGCGCTGGTGATGGTGCTAGAGGCGGTGGCTGTGGAGATGTCACGATCTGCGGCGTAGGTGCAGGCGGCGTCGGCGATGCCTTCCTGCGGGGATCCAGGGGGCAGAGCGCCTGGCCGGTGAAGTGCGAAGACCCTCCACAGGTCGCACAGTAGCGGCGTCGGCGGCGAAGGTCGTGCTGGGTGCACGATGTGGTGGTGCAGGCTGCTCCACAGTAGTGGCACCTGGGTTGAGCTGCGCAGGTCGTCTCATTGTGCCCGTAGGCACAGCAGCGTCTGCAGGAAGCCTGGCGTTCCACTCGGCTGGCCTCGATGCGTAAGCACCGCCCTAACAAGGGCAGGCCCGCCCTCAAGGCAGCTTCGTAGTCGCCAGGATCTGCGAACTCCAACCTGACGAGCGATGTGGGTCCCTGTGCCCCATGGATCCTGGTGGCCTTCAAGGCTGAAAGCCACTGCTGGTGGGCTGCGGTGACGAGGAACCTGGCTGGCAGGTCCCTCGGAACCCCACGGACTACGGCACTGTACCTCCCTGGAGGCACAGGCTGGCTCTGCGGTGGCTGGGAAGTGCCCAAAATCGGCAGCGTGGATGCCGGTGAGTGACGCGGCGACTGCCGAGGCAGTCGCGGCGAAGCGGCGCTGGCTGGCGGCGAAGCGGTGGTTGCGGCATAGGTTGCCCTAGGCAGCGGCGGCTGCGGCGAGATCTCCTCGGCGGGTGCTAGAGGAGACGAAGAGGTTCCTGCCTTAGCAGGAGCGGCGGCAGAGCGGACCTTCTTCTTCGCCATCTCGGAGCTGTGTGTGAAAAAAGCCGGCTTTCTTAGTGTTTCTCTCCCCCCCCCCTCTCTCTGTCATTCCCTTCATATCTGTCTCTTTAACTCATGCTTTCTTTCATTTCACTATCCTTCCTCCTCTCTCTCCTTTTTCACTCTCTCCCACTTTCTCACATTCATACCTTTCTTTCCTCTCTGTACAACTTGTACTTAAAGTAACGTTTTGAAAATCAGTAATAACAGTGCTTTTTAGTGAAAATAAAGCATAAGTAAAATGCTTAAAACATACAAACCTATGCCTCTTCCTTATGCTTGCAACGCAACCGGAATTGTGTCGTTTCTCTTGGTAACCGATTTACACACATAATTATTTAGGATACAAGTTATAAAGTTTAAGTAATGAGTATGATCAATTTAAAACACCACCGAAGGAAGTGCTTTATGATCCGTGAGTTACTTATTTTGTAACGTCTGAACTACAATGTTTTATCTAAATATATGCCTCCAATAAATAAATGCTCTTTTCATTCATCGTTTCACCATTATAAAACGTAAAACACCCTTGGAACAGAATCGATATAATGATTAGCTTTTGTCGCCTGGACACGATTGACCACTCGTACTTCTTTCGTAACAGTACTAGCTATGTAATAATACAGTACTTTTCTTTTACACTGTGGCCACCGCCCGACTGTTCGCGCGCTGACCCCCGCAGCTCGGACTCCCGCCAAAACAGTTATAGATCCCTGTAACCGCCTCGCATGTTCTCACAGTTGCAGTGACAATAATTGCAATGATAATAAACACATATCTTATTCTAAGAGATGTTGGAAATGTTGTCCTCTATCCACATATTTCTGGCATCTTCTCAGGAAACTTTCATCCACGCTGGAGAGTTCACTATCTGAAAGTGAACAGACTTCTGGCCAAGTTCTCCCATAGATAAAAATCACATATTTAAATAAGGGGACGTGAGGGCCATAGTTATTTAATAATTACTCTATATTTAAAACTTTACCGAGTTAAATTCAGTGACTCCTTAGCTGTATGCGCGGTAGCAAAGTCTTGTTGGAAATACTCAGACTGACATTCAAGGTCGGTTTGGTGTTGAAAAAATCGTGTAAGTCATTCCTGTACCTCTGTGCATTTATTATTTGTTCAAAAAATACAGATCATATTACGTTGTATGCATTTACTGCACAAATTTTCGCGTCATGCAGAGGAATCTTGTTTGTAAAATCATGTTTTTCTACTCTCCAATGTCTGTTATTTTGCAACGAAACATGACCATATAAATGGAACCATACTTCGTCAAAGAAGAATATTGAACGTGGATTCATTTACAATATCATTTCACAAAATCCAATTACAGTAATTTCCCGACTCTGATGAGCACTGTAAAATAAGGTGCATGCAACAAATTAAGAAGTAATAACTAAAAGAAAACACCAGGCTAGAAATTCACTCAATTTCGTACATTGAACTCTCGAGTGTAAATGAAAATTTGCTGAGAAGACGCCAAAAATTTGTGGATAGGGAAGGACAACATTTTCAAATTCTCTTGCGATAAGGTGTATTATCATTGTAATTGTAGCTGTAAATATGAGAACATGAAGCGATTGCGGAGGTTTTAAGTGTTTCGGCGGGAGTCCCAGCTACGTCAGCCGGCGAGCAAGCAGCCGTGCGGCGGCCACAATGTGAAGGAACGCGCTTTACATAAAATAGTAGTAACTTCTGAAATATTCATCCTATACGTAGGTATGTTGGAAATAATAATACGTGTTAGGA
This sequence comes from Deroplatys truncata, assembly GCA_030765065.1. NCBI lineage: Eukaryota > Metazoa > Arthropoda > Insecta > Mantodea > Mantidae > Deroplatys > Deroplatys truncata. The sequence continues at coordinate 169,060,531 of CM060978.1, read as the reverse complement.
ACGTGATTACAATTTGAATGTACAAGTCACAAAACCTATTTAAATAACTTTTTTGTGGCATTGGCCATTTCGGAAATATCCGTTATATTTAATTTAAATTGTTCAATAGCTTTGTAATTTTTAAAGTGCTGTTGTTATTCAGTATTTTCTCGCGATGCCGTTGAAAGGTTATGAAATTTAAGGCCAGCATATAGGTCCCGCTTTTAAACATCTGTGTGTTCCGTTTAGCACAACGAAATGCGTAATGAAACTATTTTGTAAAGGTTTCTTCATCAACATAACAATTATGCATTCTAATTGGATGTTATATGTAAAGGTCTTGAGATGAGTAATAATGTAACGGAAGCCGTCTTGATTGAAGAGGTATTTGCTTACTTGTGAATGTATTTTAAATTCGTTTGTGAATTTTGTGTTTTATTTGCATATTTATCTATTTTGGGTAGGTTTAATGTGTAATATTTTGATATATTAATGTTTTGGTAATGCCATGTTGTTAATGGTTTTATGATGCTTTGAACGAAATTTATTTTATTTTTATTTAATTGTTTTATTATATTTTATTATCATTTTTATTTTTATAACCTATTTTATTTTATTTACTTTGGCTACTTAATTTAGTATTAATTATTAGTTTTATATATATATATATATTAGTGTGTTGTAAATTTATTTAGAAAAAATGAATAAATTATAAGGATCTGGGATATTAGCCCTGGTTTAAGGAATTGGGTACCACCGTTAGGTATTACAGATTTTTATTTCACGCTTTCGTAAGACTGGTTTGCAGAAGCCATATAAAAATAAAGGATAGTAAGTAGAGAAAGTCCTGTGAAGTAACACAAGATTTTCTACGTTTGTTTAGCTGACACTGTTCCTAAACAGGCAACTTGCACTTACGTGAAGAAATTGCAAGAGAATCGCGAAAGCCTTATTGTGAATTAACAGCTCCTTTTTACTGTACAAAGAAGGGAGGACTTGGACATTGCAGCCTCACTCACTCTGTACCCACCGGATGCCGATTGCCTCAGGATACAGCGTTCTGCCACGCGACCCCGCCCCATGCCGACAGTGAGCTCATCCTCTGCATTCCACTCAAGTGGCAAATGCCGGTAGTGAATCATGACTTGCGTGCCGCACTTTCCTCCCGGAGTCACGCACTCTTGCGTCCCTGTGCCCTATCAGTGCCAGACATCTGTTGCTCTAGAATCTTATTTACCGGGGATAACCGCCTAAATACTACTTTGTCATAAATATGTATGTAAAATATTATAAGTATGTCTTATTTTAGCGAAACAAAGCAACGCTGCATTTTCAAGGCATTAAAACATGGAAATGTAGCAGTGAATGTAATATCAGATAATATTCCTTTAGGTTATTCTCCTGTGCTTGTTTGCTTCGAAAGAACTGCTGCTTACAGGGTACAATCCACTCGTTCAAACTGGGATTTCGTTTGGACTGCAGCTTAGCTGATGAGATGAGGTATTTCAGAAAATGAAATATTTGCCCCAAAGTGATATTTAGGATTGTTTTCTGGCGCTAGAGTTTTGAGCAGTTGCCTTTGTGTTCGATGTGCTTGTGTTGAGCGTAAGCCTGTTGGTATATCTGATGTCGCCGTTCTCCTATTACGTTCCCTTCCAGCGCCAAGCACAAGCCCGCCTGCTCAAACTTTAACGCTCGAAGAGAGTCTTAAATATCACTTTGGATCAAACAGTTTCATTTTATCAGAATTATTCCACCTTGGCCAGTTAAGCTTCTAACCCCAACAAAATCCCAGTAAAGTGTCCATTTTAAGAGAAATATTTGAGCCTGTTTCATGAATATACCCATTGTTTTCATTTTTACACCCGTTCAGAACTAATCATGTAATAATAGGGTTAGCTATGTAAAATCGAAGGTGATAAAAATTGTATATGTAGATATAAAAACCTCAAATTTGTGAAATATTGTTAAGAATCTTAGAACTGGATCATAAGTGAAACACCACTAAACGATGCACCGCGTGTTATAAACAGGATTTTCATGATGTATGTTTTAATTGTTGCATCATTGGTATTGCTAACGTGACTTAAACCCTTATCATGGCTCTCAGATTATGAAGGTGCACATTTATTAGACCTTTTTTTTCATTTTATGCCATTTTCTATTTTAGGTATTTTTTTCGATTTAAGTCATTAATTTTTTTCCCCTTTGAGTCTTTATTTAGTAATCTTCATGCGTTTACATTGAATGTATAAAAGGTTTTATAACACTGATATTTTACAAAAGGATAACATTTAAAACTTCAGAAATACCACTATTCAACTGAGAAATAATAGTCACTTTAATATCCTTTACTAGGATTCTTAAGAAAAAAAATCATTCCTATTTAATGGTTAATTTGGAAAGGGTTAGTTGTGAGTGGAGGTGTGTCTATTGTCAGGGGAGCAGGTATCATTATAATATGAACTCATGTCCCAAACTGGCCTCTAGTTCCCGAGGTCGCGGGTTCAAACCGGCGGAGGGCGATGGATTTTTTCGGACGTAAATGTCCTTAGCATGGCTTCCTTCGGAAGGGAAGTAAAGCCGGTGGTCATGTGTCGTAGATTTACGGCACGTAAAAAAACCTCAACCTGATAAAGAGGCCTCTCAGTAAAATTTTCGGCCCTTCAAGGCCAATATTGATGGGACGCTAAGAACCATGGTACTTATAGAGCATCCATAAATAAAACTCAATTTAAGCTTTTTTAATGTCCAAACTAGAGATGAGTAAGGCCAGTTTTCCCTGTTTCGCATTAATAAGCGCGTACAGTCAGGCTGCTCTTGATGCTGTCCTTGGGTGGTGTCGTATCATAGGCTGTGAAGCACTTGTCATTCCCTATGAATTTTGTGTAATCTGAAAACAATTTTCTTGGCTTTTTTCATATTCTTAAATAAGAACATGCTACAAACACACTTTGAATCAAGTTTCTAAATTATTTCATTATTCGTATACACATTGCTTATTCGTGTACAAATTAATTTATAACTTTAAGTAAAACAATGAAGTTCGAGTAGCCATGCTTAGCAAAGCCACATCTGTTGTATGTATATACGACTATTGTATTTATAAGCTCTTCAAAAATACAAATGGTCTCAAAATACTTGAGTGTTATCTTTATTTATGTGTGAGTATAAGTGCTTTTAAGCTATTTACCTATGATTTGAAATCCTTATATTTTATTCCTACCCCTCAGGGGGTTGGATATGGCAAATGATGTCGGTTCAAATAACGTACTAATGGAGGATGAGTGCTTCGACGATGGATCACCGCATATAAATCTTAATTCAAGAACCTACGGGACTTCTAAAGTGTGTCTAATAATGTGTTAACTTGTAACACCAATATATCTGCAATAACAGATTCTAGCCATAACATATAGGGAAAACCAAGTATGTTAAATTTTAATATTTCGAATGAGGATATGCCTAATGCCATAAATATGCCTGAATTGCAATACGCTCGCTGTAATAAGCGTAATTAATCCACACTACCTCTGTACCTCAAACTGCCAGTTTGGATTCATAATATTTTTCAGGCATTAGAAGACATTACTAAGGACTTAAATTGCACCCAGGCATCTTCCAAAGTACATGTGGCACAAAAACCACCTCCAATTTTTATCCCTGATCTGGTTAATATTTCAGAATTTATCATTTGCCTCAAAGCACATACTTCTGAGCTAGACGTTACATATAAGATGTATAAAGATGAAATCGAACTGCTACCAAACACTGTGGATACGTACAGAACGCTGGTAAACCTGCTAAATAATCAAAATGCAATGCATCATACCTACCAACTGAAATACAAAGAGATTTTTAGAGTAGTTCTCCGCAAGATGCACCATTCTATAGATAAAGAAAGCATTGTCGCAGAATTGCGTGATCAGGGCCATAGGATGCGCCATACATAATATTCTTCATGGAGTTTCAAAAGAACCATTGCCCCTGTTGTATATGGACCTTGAACCCCAAGATATCTATAAAATTGACTCACTGTTGCACGCGAAGATAAGCTTTGAACCTCCTCTTAAAAAAAGAGAAATGGTACAGCGTGTACGTTGTCAGATGTACGGTCATACAAGGACATGTTGTAAGCGGTCACCTCAATGTGTTAAATGTGGGAAAAATCATCTCTCCGAAACCTGTTATAAGAAGAGAACGACTCCTGTAACCTGTGCCCTCTAGTCCGGGAACCACACAGCTAACTATAAACGTTATGCAGTGTAACGAGACATTGTAAGCCGGCGTTATCCTGCTACTTCTAGAGCCTTGCCATCTCCACCTGCTCTAAACGCATCAGATTTTCCACCACTAAACTTTTCTGCAGCTCCTGATGTACCTACCTTTAACACCGAGCACGATGGCTCAGGCAGTTACGTCTGTAGCCCGCATTCGGGAGGTCCCGGGATCGATGCCCGTCGACCGCCCCTCTGGCCCATGAGTCTTTCGTGGTTTCCCCGGCTCGCCAGGCGAATACTGGGGTGGTTCGTCTTCTACCACGACACTCCATCCTTTCAGTTCCTGTTCCCACCATCTTCTTCGATATCTGTTTTCAGGTTATAGGACCAGTCGACGGTTTTCGGCGGGTTGCGGCTGGGCGATGGCTTGCGCTCTGTAAAGGTTTCTTTCCTTGTGTAGCTGCGGTACCGCTCAGTTAGGACTCTCCTCAATAGGGCTCCGCTCCGGGGGATCCTAGAGGTTGGTGGCTTGTGGGCAGGCACTGCGCGGTGCCGCATGCGTTCTATTTGGAAACGATAAGGACCTGTCCATTCTTGCGCCCTCAACATCCAGATATTGTCGCCTTTCGGGTCTCTCCACTCATCCTTCCCTCCAAGGGGTCACGTATGAAGCATAAAGGGCCGACTGGTCTGCGTGTGGTGTTCTACTCCGTTTCGGGGGACCCTCCGTGTTACTTACTTTTATCCGCTTCTAACTATGCTCAAGCAGCCAAATATAATGAATCTGACATCAGCCACATTATAAAAGAATCCTTTCTTAAATTTGTAAACACCCTGAATCAGTAAGCAGAACAGATGGCTTCACTACTCAATATCCTATCTGTCATTGTATCTAAGCTCAAATAATGGAGATTAAGTGTAGCATAGCTCTCTGGGACGCTAATGGTTTAGTTTACCATATGCAAAAACTAATATTATGGCTACATATGCATAATATAGATGTAATGTTGATCACAGAATCACAATTAACAGAGAGAAATGCTTAAACTTACCTGGCTTCACTATTTATAACACCCGGCATCCTGATGGCACTGTTCACGGAGGGAGTGCGGTCATTATATGTAATAAAATCAAACATTGCATTTGCCTGAATTCAAAACAGAACACATTCAAGCCACATAAATTATACCAAGAGGTTTTGGGATCAATTGGCACTCTCTGCAGTTTACTGTCTACCTAAACCTAAAATAACACAGGAATTGTTTTCAGTCTTCTTTAAATCTATTAGTACACGATTTATTGCAGGTGGAGATTACAATCTAAAACATCAACAATGGTATTCTTGTATTAATCCTTCAAGAGGTTCTGTGCTTCTGTAACAGTCTGTAAAAGAACTCCAAGTTGTGTCCACTTCTACTGGATAGCCATTTCATTGGCCAACAGATACACTAAAACGTTTGGATCTTCCAGACTTTTTATTAGGAAGGGAGTGCCTTTGGAAAACATGTTATATTTGAGCAGCAATTTTGATTTACCATCAAATCACTCTCCTGTGCTCTGACTATGAGCTCTTCTGAGATTAAATATTATCCACCACCAAAACTTTATAACAATCTGACCAATTGGAATATGTTCGTCTTAGAGTCCAAGAAAATCTATCAGCTAATTTACCACTGAAAACCAGTATGATGAGCAAGATGATGATGCCTTGAACATTTAACATCTACTTTACAGCAAGCTGCATGAAATTGTACAGTCTAATACATAATGCATTAAACCATTATCCACAGGACATTATACGCAAAAGCAGAAGGGAAAAGAAACCTGCGACGAGTTCAGCAATGTACCCGACAGACTGAAGACAAAAATGCATTTAACGGAGCTTCCCGGCGATTACGAAGACAATTATTACTGTTGTACAAAAATGAAACTGTTGCAAAATATTTTCAGTCTTTGGTCCCAACTGTAACACCCGATTGTAAGCCCTCGCTTTGGAAAGCAATAAAAGAATTTGTAAAAACCTAATCACATATTCCACCATTAATAAATAACAATGGTTGGGTTCGAAGTGATAAGGAAAAGGCTGAACGATTTGTAGGATATTTGGTGTCCGTCTTCGAACCGGAGATTTAGAGAAACACTTCTGAAGAGGAAATTAGTGGCTACCTCTCTGCTCCACTACCACTATCGTCTCCTAATCAGCCGTTCTCCCCAGATGAAGCCAAAGTCACAATAAAAAAAATCTGATGTGTTACACTCACATAACTTTCTCTACTCATGTACAACCTATTTTTACAAACGCTTATTCTCCATATCCTTCATGTTAATCGAGATATCGAGATGTCAATCTTATTGGTAATTTTCTTGTAAATGCTAAGGAAATATGATAGGTTTTAAGCGAAAGTCAAATATTTTAACGCTGGTTGCTATGTGGTGCATTCCATTCTCTTTGCATGTTCAGGACATAAAAAAAATGAATAACGAATTTGAGAAAAAGTATAAGTATTGGAAAATTTAAGGGAATAAAAAGCAATATCTCGAAAAGGGTTCACTCAACAAAAAATATGCATATAATATAAACTGTGTATTTTAACGCGATCTACATTTTTTGTGTAGTAAAATTTTGTCTATCTCTTATGGTTTACCAGTTATGCAAAAGTCGTTCAGAATGAAGAACACTTTTGGAGACATTCCCAGAAAATTCGAGATATACATTTCATTTGTCATGAAAATATCTTAAACATATGATATTTTAATCAAAATCGTTAGAGCCATTTTTGAGAAAATTAAAATTTTCGAAAAATGTTCCATGTAAAGGGTACTCTGGGGTGTCGCATCTCTGGAAGATACTGAACCTAAATACCAAGTTTGGTGTTTATCGGACTGTTCGTTTCTGAGTTATGCTGTTCACAGACACACACACACACACACACACACACGGACACACACGGACATGTTTCCAAAAATGCTTTTTTTTGGATTCAGGGAGTCTCAAAACATGTATTTCCGGTGAAATCTCGGTATCGAATTTTTGGGTGGAATACATACTTCCCCTACTTACTATACGTAGTAGAGAAAGTAATACATACTAACCCAAAAAAGTCCCAGTTATGACCTTGTTGCTAGAAAAGTTCTGTCGGAATCTCCTAAAAAGGCTTATGTGTTTGTTATATCTATTTTTAATGGCATTCTTCATTGTGGCCATTTCCTAGTCAGTGGAAAGTGGCGCAAATAATTAACATATCAAACCTAGAAAAGCCTCGACTGAAGTATCATTGTACCGACCAATTAGTTTATTACCAGTTTTGTCCAAAGTATTCTAGAAGCTCCTTCTTCAACGATTGAAATCTATACATTCCACAATAATACCCTATATACAGTTTGGTTGTCGTGAACATTAGACAATTAACAAGCCATAGAATAATAAACATTATAACAGGATCCTTTCAATCACGCCGCTATTGTACTGCAGCCTTCCTTGATATACAGCTGGCATTTGACAAGGTTTGGCATTCCGGTCTTCTATATAAAATAAAATTCCTACTTCCCATCCGTAATATATTCTGTTACAATCTCACCTTAACGATAGATATTTCCAACTCGAATACAAAGATGAACCTTCCACCTTGCATGATACAAAATCCGGAGCACCCCAAGGTATTGTTCTCGGGCCGATTTTGCACCTTTGAGGCAATATTCTCTACCATGGATAGCTTAATTAAATAATTCGGGTAACTTCCAATCATAATTAATATAATTGTATTGATATATTTCATTCTCTTTATTACAAATATTAATAACTGTAAAGGATTATAGGGTACATAAATGTGTTCCAATAATGTGTAGACAAAGTCAGTAGTATTTCGTTGTTGCAGCTAAAGATTCTCTATTAAAAGTTTATAACTGAGAAATTGCAAGGAAAAGAGCATTAAACAATATAAGCTATAATAACGTCCAAGAACTTCTGGAACATTCTATATCCATTAAAGACATGTTAGCGCTCCCTTTTTAAACCAAATATGTAAATATTATACTATAGAATAGCTAACAAGCTACGTCACTGTAATGACCAATAAACTTAATGCATTATTGTACAGCGGAGAAGAAAGCAACGCTAAGATTACGTTACAAATCAATCTCGACTCAGAACTTGTAGGCAGCGGACAGCCATGACACTATTTTGTGACATTTCCGCGTTTGGGTGTTAAATATTAGAAAAATACAGCTAAATGTTAGAATGTTAATTAGTGTAACATTTGCTCTACATTGAACTACCTTCTAATATATTTTATGTAAGGTACGAGAAATTGTGAAAGTCTGTGATTTCAAGGAAAACATCCAATACTCTGGCTAACATTGAAATGTTACTAAAACTTTACTTAATTTGTATCGATTGTTATGTGACAAATGTGACATTCTAAAGTGCTAATATATTCGTATAATATAAAAGTGAAACGTGTGTGCGATCATTTAAATAGTTAATCCTTGGTCGTCGTTCCAAACCTAACAAGAGTAAGTGCCTATTCGAGGCGTATAAAATATCGATACTAAACTGAGCATTTATAATACACACACTCTCACACACACACACACACACACACACACACATACATGAACAATAACACACACTCATAGAGCATCGTCGTCCAGAGGCAAGCAGTACAGCATCATCTACAAGACACTGTCCAAGACATAGCAACGCAGAGTGAATAATAACGTATATGCAGGCAAAACCAGCATACCTTATTTACACTTATGATCACACCGGCAACTGAACATACTAGGACAGCAAGTTTTGCAGATGTCGCTGCCATTCTCGTCTCAAATGAAAATCCTCATACAACCTCAGAATATCTCCAGCACCATCTAGATTTGCTTCAATAACAGCTAAACAAATTAAGAATACAAGCAATGCCCAGTAAATCTCACATCACATTTTCTTTTATGCCCTAAGTATATCCAAATCGTGTAGAAATTCCGCTAACATCAAATGTAAAATACCTTGGATTGCACTTGGAAGAACAGCTAACATGGAAACACCACATTATGACGGAGAAAAAAGAAGCAAAACTAAAATTCCAGCAATTATATTGGTTACCGAACAAGCATTCTCATCTGACTCCCTACAACAAAATATTAATATACCAGACCGTCATTAGACCTTATGGACTTATGGTACCCAGTTTTGGGGAACTGCCAGTAACTCCAATATTGACATCCTACCAAGATTTGAATCTAGAGCTCTTGGTTGTCTGACAAGCGCAACATGGTACCTCTCCAACTACAAAACGATCGCCACATCTCTACATAAAAGATGAAATCACATCGCATAGTCTTCGGTATAACAGCGCTTAGGTAACCGTCGAACACTCTTGTCATCAGTCTACAAGACAACAGTACCACGATTGACTGTCTACAGCGCTGTAACGTTTTGGACTTTTCGTTCCGCTTTGGCTGCATTACTTGTAACTAGTAATGAACGATACCACTATTTCTCGATATTCTATGCCGATACAGATTTTTGAGCACTGATACTCGAAATTCACTTTATAAAAACTGTAAAGGCGATAGATTGTTCACTGAATTGTGTTCTTATTAGAAGTTTTCTGTATATAAACGTATTGTATTATATTGTACTTATTTATCCAATGTAACTACATTTTACAACGATCGTCCAATTGTACAAAAAATATACAAAAATATAACAGTGAATATACATAAGTAACAGTGAATATACATGTATATAAGAAAATGAGAGGTGAAAAAATACCATACTTTACAGTGCGTTTACATTTGTTTTTTTGTATTCTTCTAAGGAGTAAAAGCCATTTTCTGTCAAATAGGATTTGATAGCTTTTAGTTTTATCTTTTCATTTGTTATCTGTTTCATTTGTGAAGGTAAATGATTGTACATATCTTTGGTGTTATTTTCTATGTATTTGTGATTTAGTGTCCCTCTTAATCTATTTCTGAAATAGTTGTTTTTTGTTCTGGTATTATGGTTATGAACGTTCATATTTTTGTTCTGATTATTGTAACTTTTTACAGCAAATTTAATAAATTCGTATATATATATAGTGAAGGTAATGCTAAAATCTTGAGTGTCTTATATGCAACTCTTCTTTATTTTGCAATCTTTAAAATATAAACTGATACATGTTTTACATGAAAATCAAACAACTAAGAATAATGTGTATGTTACATCATTCTACATTAAGAACTACCACATAACGCATACATTTTTACATCCCGTAATGAGTAATTACCTATTTAACACTCGGAATCAATTTTTTTCATTTTTAACATTATGCGTATTGCTCTTTTGCAACTTGAATATCTTGAAAACTGAGGATTTTTTGTGCTGTATCCCATAGAACTACCCCATAACTTAAGTGGGATGGATGAAGGCATAATATACATGGTACTTTTTCTATCCATTATTTGTGTTGTTTGGTTTAAAACATATAAGCCCGTGTTAATTGTTTTATGACTCTCTCGACATGTCTGCTGCATTTCAGACTACTATCTATGATTAAAAGTTTGTTTCTGTGACTTGCTGAATTTGTTTATTTTATATTGTTATGTTGTTTATATGTTGGTCTGTGTTTTATTACTCACATTGATTTACATCCACTCTGTTTTGTTTATATTTAACGCCATGCCTAGGTTTGCTAACTGTCTGCTAATTATATCTAGTAGTGCATTTGCTGTTTTTGTACCTCTATTTCTGTTTTCCCCGTGACTACGATTGTGGTGTCATCTGCATAACCAATGGCTATCCACCCCTCGCATCTTTTATATGTTTAAATAAGTTGTTAATGTATATCGTCATCAGTCTACAAGACAACAGTACCACGATTGACCGTCTACAGCGCTGTAACTTTTTGGACTTATCATTCCGCTTTGGCTACATTACTCGATGCTCGATACTCTTTACCGATACTGATTTTTGAGCACTGATACTCAAAATTCACTTTATAAAAACTGTAAAGGCGATTGATTGTTCACTGAATTATGTCGTTATTAGAAGTTTTCTATATATAAACTATGTAACCAATTTTGTATTGTAAGCTAATTCCTAAATTGTTCCTGTTTGACATCCTCCAATTGGCAGCAATATTTTATCTTAATAATGCCAATAATTTCTTTGCTTCCCTGTTTATGTAACTATACTTTGTGCTGAAAACTTTCTTTAAAAGGATTTTCTATCCATAAAAAACAAATAATAGCAACTCTTCTTTATTCTGCAATCTTTAAAATATAAACTGAGACATATTTTGCATGAAAATCAAACAACTAAAAATAATGTGTATGTTACATCATTCTACAACTATTATCAACTACCACATAACGCATACATTTTCACATCCCGTAATGAGTAATTACCTATTTAACACTCGGAAGCATATAAGTTTGTGGATTTAGCCACTCTGCTACCCACCCTCATATATTAGCATACAAGATAGCCTGTTTATTACAAAACTTTGACCAGCGTATACGCATACTAAAACACGGAAGAAAAGAACAAATATTTCCACGAGCTGCTTTGTCTCACATCTTAACTTCTGATTTGTTTCTGTTGGATTCATAGATTTTAGAGGTAAATTTAATGGTTGAGAGTGAGTCACCAAGCCAGGCTATTGCAGAAACGTAATTTAGTGCGTCAGCTAAGTCAGCTTTATTCACAACTCAATTAACTGCCTCTACTCCTTCTCCCATTGTTTTACATGTGACTACTACAAGAGTTCATGGAATGTGTCGCGGTAACTGTCGTGTTATCTTATTTGCTGAGCGCTTGTTATTGTTTTACTATTCCGGCTAGCTATTATTACTCAGTCGAGCAAATCTCTTGAACAGGGTGTGTAAACGGAAAGGAGTTGTTACTAAAAGATAACACTGATAAAAGAATTTGTTTTTACACTTTTATTGCTGTCACACTTCATTAATTCCATATATATATTACTCTTGATACACGCCCGACTGAAACTGTTATATTTTCGAATGTAACTATAATCACTTATTTGCTGCACATTATTAATTCGCGTATTTCACATTTTATAACTAGCTTTACGACGCGAGAGATTCTGTAGAATTGTGTAACGTGTACTTCGTGAATGATTCTGTAGAACTGCGCGACGTGTAACCCGTGAATGATTCTGCTGTCTTTGGCTCGGAATTTATACTCCCTCACCCCGATATGCCTAAACATTATAACAGAGGTGCTATTGGTTAATAAAGCGCGCCAACATTAGCTCTATTTTTATATCCAATCAAAATTACGAACACACATGCTCTAGGGAAGATATTCCCTCCATTTCTAAAGAAAGGCACGCTACTCTGACGTCATTTGTTTGCCTCTTCTAATTGATAAACAATTCATCCCCTCGTTTCATTGTTACCCGCTCCTATTGTCAGTTTCATTGAGGCCATGTAAATTTATTTCCTAACAATGCTTATAATTAACAAACATCTCAAATCATTGTCATACAATAATGTTAATTTACACTACAATCACTCTGGCATTAACAGTGTTGTGATATAAAATACTGCCTCAAATGCTGCATTGATTCGCCTACAGGACACACAGTCAAGGTCTATCTAGAACTATATCCAACAAATCTTTGTGGACACATGCGAGGCAATAACATGAAGTCTTTACTTCATCCCTTTAAGTTTAAGGCAACAACTTTCAGCAATGCAAAGGTTAAACATTTAAAAGTATCGAAAAAGTATTGAAGGTTTATCTCAAAGTATTAAACATATTTCGATACCACCGACATTGACAGTATCGAGATATCGACGACATCGAGGTTCCATCTATACTTGTAACCCATTTGCTAAATGTTCTGTTAAGAACAGATTGTAAATTTGCAGTTGATTTAATAAAAAAGGTATATAAATTTTAATAAACTAAGTAAATCTCAGTTTTAGGTAAAGTTTGTAACTATTATGTCATTTATAAAGAATATGCTAATTTAATGGGTATCATTATTAAAACATTATGTCATCAAAATCCGGACATGGTTTAAGAAATTTGAAAAACTAACCTGTACAGGTAGAGCATCCAGCTATTATGATATCGATATTATTGCGACGTGCAAATAATACGAGAAACTTGTTAGAATGACCTTTATGCGAGTTCTAAAATCTCTCCAAGAGCAAAAAGAAGCTTTGTGTATGTGCTACATGGTTATTTTTTTCTCTGCTGTTAAGATTTTCAGAATTATCAAAACCTTTGACTTATTTATGACTGACTGTTACTGTAACACACTTGTTTCGTTGTATTAATTTCTTCGCGAAGAAGCTTACAGTATTATAGCTTTCAAGATGGGCCACAAAAGCAATGAAGAAAATGCGTTCGTCATACCACATACCTAAGGGAATCGACAAAACATGTTGTATTCCTTAATTAATTTCTTTCTTTGAATAGAGTTAAAAACGAAGTAAACGAGTAAAAATAAAATCCATTTTTGCACGGCGTGCATAGTAACCAAATAGTTAACAATGGTATTACTTTGGAGCTTTACCGGAAAATTGCAATTCTCATCACTGGTGAACGATATTATAATGCATACTGCAGAATAACATCTAAGATATGAGTTCAGTTAACCTCTTCTGACAAGAGATGCTGTACAGCGGTTCTGCATGCGTCTTGTCGATCTGTCCTTCTCCCCCATCACATTCTCTCTCACTCTCTCTCTCTCTGACATGACTGAAAAGAAAATGTTGGTTAATTGACCATCTTAGCCGTACATCCGTTTAACGATGCAAGGCATATTTATAAAGTAGTCCACTACTTTACATTAAAAAAAAATTATTTGTAATTCCTCAAAATGGTACTAGCAATTTTAATTAAAGTATATACTTGAGAAAATCACAGACTCAAAACACGTATCATCAATTTTCTACAAATAAATGACCGCGAAGTCCTCTTCATTCTTGTTGTATTTTATACAGTTAGAAATCATAAAAGATAGGCAAAACATTACCACAGAAAATCGGATCTCATTAAAAATACAACTTTTCTTAAGGAAACGTTTGTCGTAGCACTAACTTTCCCTTCGCAAAGGACCACCTGCTTGACTGTGGGTTTGCAGGTTTTCGGCAGGCAGGCGAGGAGGCACCCTAAACGTAGGCCTAGAGTGTCTCCTTCCCAAATTTCCTTTCACAATTATGATTTCATTTCATATATCATCAGCTCACAGCTTGTGGTGCCGTAGGTACTAAGAACGAGCGTTGAACAAAATAAAAAATAAATAATTTTCCCTAAACATTCACCAATTTATGTTAAAGTTCTTCCAGTGTGGTGTATTCTGAAATTTTAAAAATCCAACCTTTTCGTTGGAGGCTCAGGGCTGGCATGTAAGATTTCTTTTATCACCCTCCTGCACGTTACAAAAGGTGCATCACCTAACTTAAGCTATTATTATTCATTAGCATGAAGTAGGTAGAAATATTCTGCTGTTACTTTCACATAACTTTCCCTGCCCTCTATCGGCTATTACCGGTTATACAAACTGTTCTTATGTAAGTTTATTTTCCCATCTACTTCATTTTAATCGTGATAAACCTTTGCAGAAATAGCTACATTGCACATTTTGTTTTAGATACAAAGAGAACAGCGATAGTCAAATTTTTAAGAGCTGGGCGCTATACGCTTGGCTTAAAATTCACATTGTTTCCATGCAATCACGAGAAACAACTGAAAATCGACAGGACTTTAAAAGAATGACAAATGTATCGAACAATTCGAGATATTAATAACGGATATCTCGAATGAAGAGGAACAGACTATTCCAAAAATTCTAGATATAGGTACGTTTTATTTGTCATGTAAATATCTTTAAATATATGGTATTTTAATCAAAATTGTCGGAGAAATCATTTATGAGAAAATGAACATTTCGTAAAATCTTCGATCTAGAAAGTAGTTTTGGTTGGGAGGTTTTCTTAAAATTTTTCTGTCGCATCTTTGAAAGATAGGACATGATAGGATTAGAAGCGGAGGGGAACTTAGCACCTCAATCTACGCAGATCTTTTGTGCCTAGGCTCCTGATGGGGCGCCTCTGAAGGGAGGGATGAGGTGAGAGGAGATAGAGGGCGGCCGAACCAGGAGGCACCGCAGGCAGAGGACAGGTCTCTACCATTTACGATTTAAACTTCCGGGTGGTTGCTGAAGCAACCGGCTCCCCTCCTACCCTATGGACCTTAACATCCCTTGGGAGTTCCGGGATCCGGAGACCGCTCGCATTTCGTGGCACGAAGGTTTCCTCAGAGTATCCTTTTCCCCTGCCATGCACACGCCAAGACATACAACCCTGAGGGAAACCAAGCAGATGAAATGGAGGGACTGGAAATTCGGAGGATGTAATGATCCTTCGCAGCATTCGCCTGGCAACCTGGGGAAACCCCCCAAAAAACATGAGTCAGGAAGGTCGGCCACGGGAATCGAACCCACGATCTCCCAAATGGGGCCACAGACGTTACCGCCTGAGCCATCCCACTCAGTATCTTTGAAAGATACTGAATTTAAGTACCAAGTTTAGTAATTAACCCACTTTTCGTTTTTGAGTTAAGCTGTTCACAGACACACATAAGGACCTTTTTCAAAAAAGATTCTTTTTAATACTAAGAGACCTAAAACGTGTATTTTTGGAGAAATCCCGGTTACGAATTTTTTGGATGGAATGCAACACTTCCTCTACTTATTGTTGATAAGTATCGAGAAGGTAACAGCGTTCTAGAAATGCTGTGAAATGATAATGGATAGAGAATGTTACGTGACCCTTACACATGGCCCCTGAGCTCTTCAGCTCCTTAATTTCTACTGTTATCACATTGATCATCGCTTTACTTTACAGCTTTCTCTGTTGAAATTTGTTATACAACTTATTTTATTCCAAAAATTGCTTCGTCCATTCTCGTGACAATTTCGTGTGTTGTTTTAGTTTCTGTTTTGAAGAGAAGGTTGGAGGTTGAACGCAGAGGTGCTTATGTATCCAAAGATTGGCCTTGATCTGAGACACGCAAATCCAGCAAGTAAACAGCTCTTTTAATATGGCAGTTGGGTTTCCAACGCCTGCGATAGCTGGAGCGCGACCCAAATCACGGAGGTGTGCAGGATATGATCGCCGGATGCGGAACCACGGACTCTGGTTGGGTGGCCACTGGTCGCACGATCGCACGTCCGTGTTTCCTGCTGCCTTGTGCAGGCGCGTGCATTGTTGCTGCCATTGTTGTTTGATGCTTCCTTTGCGATGGGTGTATTCCTAGCCCACTTACCATCTCATTTGTATGCGTCTGTCAAAATGGGTGCAATATGTTGGTGCAATTGCCAAGAGGATAGGGAAAGTGAGCAAATTCAAAAACACAACAATAAACTACAGGTTGCGCAGCACCTGGATGAATGTTGCAACTTGAAAGACTTGGGCACGGTATTTCAATCACTGCTCATCCTCTCAGAACCAAGGAGAAATAAAACCATTGCACCATGTGGATCAACAAAACTATACAAAATAAGGTAATTATAAGGCACCACATGAACAGCGAGTTAGGTAGAACAAGACAAGCGGCCAAATTAAACCGTTAAGAATTACATTTGTTTTCGCAGACTCTCTTCGTTTATTTATATATTTTAAACCGAGTGGGATGGCTCAAGCGACAACGTCTATGGCCGACATTTGGAGGTCTTGGGTTCGAACCCCGCGGCCGACCTTCCTGACCCATGGGTTTTATCGGGTCTCCCCAGGTCGCTAGGCGAATGCTGGGAAAGTTAATTACATCCTCGTAGCCGTGGTCGTTGGAGTGTATAGCTCTGCGCTCCGCCAAGCTGAGGGTCACGGGTTCGAGTCCCGCCATGGGCATGGGTGTTTGTGTGCGGTAATAAGCGGTAACGAAAACAGTAAAAACACGGTATAAAACTGGGTAAAACAAGGGAACTTAAAAAAAAATTACATCCCCCGAATTTCCTGTCCCTCCATTTCACATCCATTCCTATTTCGCTTCAACTTTGATCTGCTTGGTCGTTTCAGGGTTGCAAGTATCAGTGGAAATATCGACGTGGCATGCCAGGGGAAAAGGAAGCGCTCTGGAACACTTAGTTCTCCGGAATGGGGGTGGTCTCCACCAAGTCCTGGACCCCCATGGAATATGCAAGTACGCAGGGAGGACGGGAACCGGGGACTTTCTATCTGGAAAGTGTAGGAACCCTGCCCTCTGCCCTGTCGTGTCTCCTGATCCGGCCACTTTCTGTCTCCTCTCAATTTACCCGTCCCTCCCGAGCGCAAACCCGTTAGGGGCATAGCCACAAAGGATCGCCATAGCTTGAGGTATTAAGTCACACTCCGCTCCTAGACCTAGACATTTTAATTATTTATATTTCTTATATTGTGGGCATTTTAATTTTTGTACAAACTTTTCTGAAAGCCTAGCCTAACAAGTGATTACACATCTAGAGAACTAACTTAAAATCAAGTATAAGCAGTATGTGTTTTAGACTATCTAAAATTTGTAATAGCTCTATGTGTTTAAGATCTATGTTATATAAGGAGCTACCTGGTGAAGTTAACACCTAAATAAGAAACATTTAAAGTTCAGAATATATGCGTGGTTGGTTGTAAGTCATTTGTATTCTAGTCAGGAATTTTTGTTTTAAATTTTGGGATATTAGTATTTATTTTTTGATTGACAAAGCATATCGGATGCTTTTGTAGTACTTTAAGACAGAATAAATACTACTACTACTACTACTATTACTACTACTACTACTACTACTATTACTACTACTACTACTACTACTACTATTAGAAAATTAGAAAGCTTTAATTATTAAAACCACATTTTAAGACATTGCCTTCAGTCAGCATGTCACATGTATTGTGTATTTGGCACTATAATGCTAATGTTTTTAAAATGTTTTAATTAATTAATTACTAATTAGTATGATGGATTATGAAGTTAAAGAAATTTTCAGAGCTGTTGTTTTGGCATTAGCGCTGCGGTCGAGAAAACAAGTGAGCATTAGAAGCCTTGCGGTATGGCTCTGTTACCAACGTTACCGATGCTACATTAACCCTTGATCATTGGTTGTTTGCATCTATTTTCCACGTTAAGGTTTTAATTTCAGCCTGCGGTTATTGTTTTTTATTATGCTATGTTCACACATTAGGTGGCTTTACGCTGCAACATCATGCTGTAGCTCTAAGCTTGGTCACTCACCTATTATATGTCAGGCCTCGAAATTAACGAAATAGTACATCTTAGGCTGCTTTAAATTTATCAGAAAAGAGCCTATTTCACGAGCTCAAGTTTTCTCGAAAGTGGATTTATAGCACTTCAACTCGATACATCATTGCATCTACAAAATACTCAACCGTCCCTAACGCATCCAATGATAAATGTGTGATTCAATTACACTAAAATTTACATACTGCATCAGTTTCAAAGTTAGGCTCCTAGTCATTTTATTTTGTCCTTAATGGATATATGTTGCACTCACATGACTTCTCTATTTTTGTACAAACTATTTTTACAAACGGTTATTCTCCATATACTTCATGTTAATCGAGATATCGCAATGTTAATCTTATTGCTAATTTTCTTGTAGATGCAACGGGAATATGCTGGCTTTAAGAGATAGCCAAATCTTTTGAGAGCTGGTTGGTATGTGGAGCATTCCATTCTCTTTGAATGTCCAGGACATAAAAATAATAATAATAATAATAATAATAATAATAAATAAATAGGTAAATAACGAATTCGCATTTGGGAAAAAGTATAACTATTGGAAAATTGAAATAACTAACAAGGAATATCTCAGAAATGGTTCACTCCACAAAAGAATTTATGACATAATGGTGTGTTTTAACGAGATCTACATTTTTTGTGTACAAAAATTTTATCTATGTCTTACGGTTTACCAGTTATGCAAAAGCCATTCACAATGAAGAGGACTTTTGGGGAAATTCTCAGAAAATTAAAGATATACATACATTTCATTTGTCATGAAAATAACTTAAACATACAATATTATAATCAAAATCGTTAGACATTTTGGGAAAATAAAAATTTTCGAAAAATGTTCCATGTAAAGGGAAATTTGGGGTAATGAGATTTTCTTGAAAATCTTCGTGTCACATCTTTGAAAGACGCTTAATCTAAATACCAAGTTTGGTATTTATCCAACTTTTCGTTTCTGAGTTGTGCTGTTCACAGACACACACACACACACGAACCTTTTTCTAAAAAATGTGTTTCTTTTTTTTGGAATCAGGGGCCTCAAAACTTGTATTTCAGGTGAAATCTCGGTATCAATTTTTTTGGAAGGAATACTATACGCTGTAGAGAAAGTAAGAATCGGATACTTTGAGTTCACATATATTTCTCTACTCACTCTTATACAAGCTACTCTTACAAAGGCTAATCATTCCAGCTACTTCTTGTTAATCCAGGTAGTTTATTATTATTATTATTATTATTTTGTTATTATTATTATTGGTGGTGGTGGTGGTGGTAGTGGTAGTGGTAGTAGTAGTAGTAGTACATACATACTTTACACTGAAAATACATAGAATTTGACAGTACTGCTAATTCCTTAATGTTGGTTTCTACAGATGACCCCAGCGGTTTTCATATAGTATAAATTCAATGCCTGCATTGCACATTCTTTTTGTAACGTAAGACTTATGACAAAGAGCGGAGGGGAACTTAGCACCTCGACCTAAGAAGATCTTTTGTGCCTGGTCCCCTAGCGGGGCACCCCAAGGAGGGGGAGGTAGAGTGAGAGGAGACAGAGGACGGCCGGATCAGGAGGAACGACAGAGCAAAGGCAGGGTCCCTGCATTTTCCAGATTGAAACTCCCCGGTGGCAGCTGGTACAACCGGTTCTCCTCCCCCTGCAAGCTTGCACATCCCACTGGCAGGCCCGGGACTGGGAGACCGCCCCCACTCCGGGGGACGAAGTGTTACAGAGAGCATCTTTTTTCTCCTAACCCCAGAAAAAACCCTTAGGTCAGGAAAGTAGGCCGGGGAAATCGAACCTACGAACTCCCGAATGCGAGTCACACGCGCTACTGCCTCGCTCGGTATATTCCTTTCAGTGCAGAAATGGTATTTTCTGTTTTACGTGAAGGGTGATGTTAGCTTTTCATCTGCTCCCTAACCCAGAAGCATCATCTTATATGAGAGTCACGCGACTTAGCTAGTGCAGAAGAATAGCAGAGGAGTGTAGTAAAAACAGAAAGCGAGAAACATAGCTTTGAAATTCTGTAGTGCAGGACTACGTGGCCTCATGCTAGCTAGAGGCATGCGTGAGCCGAAATTCTTAGGTTTGGCTTGCCCCAGCCCAATCCGAACCGGCCCTGAGACTATGATACACTGTACCATCCTGTCCTGGCCTGATTGTCTAATTTTATTTTAAACTAAATTATTTTACAGTTTATTATTATTATTATTATTATTATTATTATTATTATTATTATTATTATTATTATTATTATTATTATTATTATTCCACAAAGAACGCTGCACCGAATGGATCCAGGTTAGATTTCCTGTACCGCATGGCGATTTTATTCCCTGCTGAGAGACGTGTTAAGAGATGCACTCAGGTCCTTGGGATCAACTGATGACCCACTTCACAAAAATAGTGCCGTCTGCGATCCTGGAATCCGAATGTAGTAAGCGGCATGTTGGCATACTACATGCCGCCCCTATTGCTGCACTCTGCCCACTATGTTCTGGTGTGGGTGCACGGGGGGAGGCGGAGTTTGCAGTTGCTGTGATGGGACGTTATCTGCAATTGGGCGAAGCAATTTATTTATTTATTATTACTACTGCGATGGACATAGAATGCTGCGATAATTGTGCTATCCGGTCACCTCAACATCACAAACCAAAATATGTGATAAATTACTTTTTTGTCTTTATTGTCTTTTTACATGGAAATGTATTCCTTATGTTTTATTCCCTCAAAAATTCACTGAAGTTTTAATAAAATACAACACATTTAAAACATTTATATGACAAATAAAATGCATACTTTTAAAGTGACAAATGCATTTTCTCGTATGAAATTAAAGCCCGAGCCCGAAAAAAAAAAAAAAAAAACGTTTTTCAAATTAAGACGGAACCTTATCGCGATGCTGCCATTTCTGCGAATTAAAGGTTTGTACACAATTTATAAGCATATAAGTAAAACATCAATTTTCACCTGTACATACCCTTAAGTATAATCGCCGGGAGTTGAAAACCAAGTTTAAGTATCGCGCTTTGTTTGTTTTCGCCTGTCATTGTAACTGTGCTTATTGCATAAAAATCTGTCACAAATATTTACTGAAGAACACCTTTATTCCACCTACACTCAGATGGCCTGAAATTTTACTGCAAGTTTCATGCCAAAACATGTTTTATCACCGTTGGAACTCAGCATGTAATTATTACGATATATGCTTACGTGCATTTTAAATTTTAGTGTATTGCAGTGTTATTGCCTTCTTTGCTGTACTATAACTAGGAAAAAATATCACATTCACACGCCTTTTTCTATCCATTGCAACTTAACATAATACCTTATAAATGTTAGTACTCATGTAACAAAATTATTTTTCTACTTACTTTACGTTATTCGTGACATGTTTTTGTCATTATTAATCTCAAATTAACCAACACGGGATGCAAGATACAGAAAACAACACGCAATGCTCGCTTATCGGTTATCAATTTGTGTTGCTAATGAACCTATGCGAAAAAAGAAATTGCCTAAGTTGCTTTATATACGTATGCCGCATGTCAATTCAGAAAATTTAAAAATTTAACCACTAATATTTCGAAAACGACTAATGGTACAGAAAAGAGCTTTTTTACATAAATTGTGTATTTCAGTGAGCTCTGCGTTTTTATGTAGTAAGATTTTGTTTCTTATATACTGTACCGTTATACAAAATAACACAAAATGCATCAAAATACAGACGGCTGAACAAACTTCTCTTGGAAAATGCATATAGATGTAGTTTAAATTAACTTTTGAGCTGTTTCTGTAAAATAAAAGAAAGTTTTTCAATGTAAAGCGTCTTTTGGGGTGTATTTTTTTCCCTAAAATTGCTTTTTTTGTGCTTGTTCATAGGATATCAAAATGTGTGTTTTCAGTGAAATCTCAGGTACAGAATTTTGATTGAGCTCTAATACTTCCTCTACCTCCAATTGAAAGCGGCAGAGAAACTAAAAATATACCAAATTCAGAATATTTTGGAGCTATGTTTAGCATAACAAAGTAAGCATTTGTAAGTTCTTGTAAGTTTAGTGTGAATGTTTATACTTATTCTCGAAGACCTTCTGCTTTACTACTATTTGCTTACTTTTCTCAACTACTGATGGAGCTCTGTTTAACGTAACCCAGATTCTATAATTTGGCCGATGTCCTTCTCTTCTTCTACAGGCTACAAGAGATGAAATAACGAAACGATCTGTGAAATGGAATCTTGCAATGGCCCATTTCTCTGACCCTGACCTATTCTCCCCCGCACTTGGCCCGCCCTATGACCCCTTTTCTGTTGGAAAATTCTGTACGGGTTTCGTCAGATGACCAAGCACGTGCCAGACATCAGATGATCATGTATTGGTCTGATCTTCTTCCCTAGAAGGTCGCGTCCTATAGGTTGCTTTGGTACATGTTTATCTCATCTTCTTGAGAACAGTATCTGCTGGCCAGATCAAAAATAAGCAGAAATCTGCACGATATCAGTTTCTACATTAGATTAAGGTAAATAAATGTGATACAGACTAAGGCGGCATTCACTGCTATCCGATGTTTACGTCTGTGGTGTGTGTGTATGTATGTGTGTGTTTAATGTCACTTAACCTGGTAGATCATATTGGATTTCACTACTGAATAAAATACCTGTGAAACGATGTTCACATGAGCCTGGGATCCATAAAACTTAGAGCTACACGATATTCTCCTGCATAATTAAGGGGAAAATCCCTGAAAATTGTATCCAAGTAATTCCTACCTAGACCGGACCCCGGAACCTCTTGAATGTGTGGAAGACAAGCTATCCCCGTACCCGGAGTGGTACGTTCTCACTATTGCGTTATACGCGGAGATACTTCTCTTTTTTCCGTCTTTCCCTCACTGCCCGCCTCCAGTTGTTTTTCTCTCCCTCTGGCATTCTCCTCCTCTCTCTCGCTACCTTCTCTATCACAATATATTTCTATATCTCTCTAATGGTTCTCTGTCTCCCTGTCTCTGTCTCCCTCACTCCCTCTCTCCATGGTTTGAACACCCGTAATAAAACTGCATCGCTTGTAAATGTTTAACAGTACACAAATTTGTGCCTGTTTCTTAGGCAAAGCTATCGGAACTATACAGTTACTCGTGCAAACCGGTTTACTTAAACGAAGAAAAATAATGAAAAATAGTCATATATTCACCCTGTCGAAATTTTGCAAATACTAAAACTTATCAGAAACCTTAATCAGTTTTAATATAGTGTTTTTTAAACTGATAAATTCAATGCTGGGATTTAAACACGGTTCTCTCGTGCTCGTTGCTCTAACCATTGAATTTTTCGGTTGATTCTACATTAAAAACAAGTCCAGCCCAGGTTAGGCCTGTAAAAGATATAACTAATTTCATTAGTAAGTAATGAATTATAAGTATTAAGTATTATAAGAAAAGAATCCCAATCTAATAGCTGTTTATGAGTTAGTGTTATGTGATTTTTTTCCCTTTCTTTTTCAAGAAATGTATAATTAAAGAGATATTTCACGACAACCTCTATCTCGTCTAGCTTTTCCTCGCTGAGAGGAGTTGGCTGTCTATGTTTCTTTTTTCTAATACAACTAAATGGTGGATTAGTTAGGAAATGTGACACCAGGAATTTGTATTCAACACATGCGACTTAACACATTAAACACACGCTCTTCTTTAGTATACAGTCGAGTGAATGGAATCGTGAGAATATAATGCGCAGTGGTTTATATAGGTAAGGGAACACTAAACCGCCTGTGCCACGTTCAATCCCCACCTCTTACATGGTTTTAACAATCCATTTAATGTTTCTCTCTTTTCCTTCGTTTCTGAGCCTGAAAACGACCCGTGTTCATATGTCAGTGCATAAGTACCAGAATTTTGACATCAAACCAATACGAGATGATCTCATCCTGGAGCTGGTGTGGACCGTCGCTGCGAAGCATGCTTTCCAGCTACTCAGGTCAAATGTTTCCCTATTACTCCCCTTTCGCCGATCACCTAGATCTGATGTCTTTTTTTTCATAGGCGTGGTGTCGGGCTAGAATTCAAGCCAATAAAAGATTGGCTCACCCAGGACTAGTGTGGCACACAGATGATAAGAATTTTCTGCCAACATTAATGAAAAAACACTATGGGAAACAAAAGCATTGGCTCTTTTCCGTGCACTCTACTGTACACCGTGATAACTGCACATAGTATACAGAATCAACAGAGCTTCACATAACGTTATTCCCACTATACATCATGCTAAACAACGTCAGATTGAGCTATAAATAGCGTTTCCCTCCATAGGCACATGAGATAGACTACCGAGAGCGACGTAGGCTATTTAACCCAGGTGTGCTACAAGTAGTTCCGCGACCAACAGTCGCATCATTATAAGTTAAACCCGGTATCATGCCGACTCATGGGCTTGACGACGCTTTTAGTTTCAGTTATGTCGCGTTAACTGTGCATTTGGGTACTACAATCCATACCTATTCATCGTAAATAGTATTATTATTGTTGTATATAACTCCACCCTTCATAAAAGCATACGCCACTGCCTTGTTACTAATAGATACCTACAAAAGCATTATAGGGTTTCAACCCAATGGCGTCAAGAATTTTCACACCTGTCAGCTATGAATGACTGGCTTTCATTCGTTTTGTTATAGATGTTGGTTATTTTTGTAGCAGTGATACAGTGTATAGCGGTTGCAAAAACAGCTGGCATACAGTCCAAACCATCCTCTTTAAACAATAGCCTGTTTTTTCTGTGTAACATGTCTGTGGACCTGAAATCAAGTACGTTAGCAGAAAGTGTTTCGGATTAGGAGGAATAGATTTATGGTCATGGCATTCCAAGATTCTATAGCAGCATAAGTGAACGACATGACAGGAAAATGGCAACCGTTATACCTATTGTTGCTGTCATCAATTTTAGCGGCAGAAACAGAAACATAACTTTGCTGTCTCTTTAATTATTACTTGTTACCTATAATAAGAAGGGGAAATATTCCATTCCAACCAGAAATTCGATATAAAAATTTCACCGGAAATACACGCTTTGAGTCCTTTTAAATAAAAAAGAAGCAGTTTTAGGAATATCCGCGCGCGCGTGTGTGTGTGTGTGTGTGTGTGTGTGTGTGTAACAGAACTCAAAAACAAAAAGTAGGTTAAATACCAAACTTGACATTTGAGTTTATTTTCCAAGGATGTGACACGTTGATTTTCCAGGAAATCCCCCACCCCAAACAGTCCTTACAAGAAAAATGTATCGAAGATTTTGATTTTCCTAAAAATGTCTCTAACGATTTTGATTAAAATACCGCGTGTTTAACAGTATTTTCATGACAAAATGAATTTTATGGGAATGGGCTCTGAAGTCCTCTTCATTCTGTGGCATGCCGATAATCGTACATATAGCTCACGTGGCTGGAAGGGGCAGCCTGGAAGGCCACAAATGGAAATGTTAGGGCTATTGCTGGACTTGACCCTTCAGTTGCGACATTTGTTTACAGGAAATTGACTGAAGGAAAAACACTACATGATTTTTATTACATCAAGATCTTGTGATGGATATGATACCCCACTTTAGTGTAAGAATGTTTTCGTGGGTTCATTCCAATGTGAAACTTTGAGTTTTTTATTTAACATCGCAGAGTATTTCGATATCCACTTATCTGCTTATTTAATTTCGATCTTCTTCCTCTTCTTCTCCATTCAAGAATTAGGTGATATTACCTGTTCCGTTCTTTATTATCAAATCACTTCTTGCGAGGTCTACCCAAACTTCTTTTCCCTTTTTGTTGGTAATTCATTATCATCTTTGGTAATCTGTAATCTGCCATTCTGTTGACGTGATCTTTCCAGTTTGTTTTGTTTTCATCAATCTTGAGAAAATATTCAAATCTGATCTTATTGTTTCATTTCTTATTCCATGATCTTTAATACACTCTCTTACATATCTCATAAATTTGATTTCTGCAGACTGTATACGTGATCTCTCTATTTTTGTTATTGTCCATGATTGTCATATAATACAGTAGGCACAGCATAATCGTATACAATTTTAATTTGTTTTTTTCTATTTTTTCTTCCTAAAGTTCTTATAATTGTTCCACAAATGGGTTGCAATCTGTTATCCTTCATCTTAATATCTTTGTCGAATTTAAACCCAATATTACATTCTAGATTATGGAAGTGGAATGCATGTTCCAATATTTACCCATTTATTATTATCTTTCATCTAACGGGGTTCTTCCTTTTAAAGGCCATTATCTTTGAAGTATGCATATATAAAAATGTTATAAGCTTTTCTGTTCATAACAGTGTAATTGTTGTGTAAATCCATATTATAGATTATATACGTTATATTTAGTGCGCGTCGCCGTTTCATGGTGCGGAAATGTGCTGAAATAAGGTTAACTCAAAAATATATATATTTTATTTGTGATATAAAATACTGCCTCATAGTGCATAACATAAGAGGGCTTAACATTTCAGGACTGTGTGTTAATTAGCTGGTAACTGCAAAATAAAATATTTTCTCTCAAAATGATACCAATATGATTGTAAAATGCATGTACAAACCGCACTACCACTTACTTTTTGGATCATGCGAATTTATCTATAGAGTCAATTACGGCAAAGCTTTCAATAGCCAATGTTTCAATCCTTCCTTTCACAATCCTCTGTACACATTATCTTTTAACTGCCTCTAAAGTTATTATGAATCATTATGGGCCATGAAATTTCTGAGAATGAACTGCACTGAGTAAATGGAAATATCATCCGCAGACGTAAAACAGCGCATATAATCCAAGTTATAACACTTCCAACACCTACAGCAAGAGATACGTACCGTACATTTCACAATATGGTTTCTTTCATGTTGGTCTACCAGCGTAGGACCGCAAGCAGCTGGGCTACGACAGGCTTGGCTGCCGGTTAGTGGCCTCTAAAATGTTCGGGGCACTGGCCAAAAATTGACCCTGAATCTTCACTGAACAGCGCAACGGCTGCAGTCGACGAGTTGGACTGGATAAAGGTTATCCTTCTGAGTCCCAAGATCAAATTAGAACAGTTGTATCTATATTTGTGTGCTTAATGAATTTCTATGAGTTAACATTTAACAAATTTACAATTGTTTTTAATTGTTGGGAGGTGGGGGGTCAAAATGAGACTTATACAGCTATATTATATTCATTGGCTTAATCTGTGTTATTCATGACAACAACGCGGATATTCAAGAGATCAAATTTTAATTTTATTGTGAGTGGGATTCCAGGGGGTTTTAGGGGTAGTATCATATATGATACATTGGGTTTAAATCTAATTTTTTACGTTTTTGTTTTTAATTCAGGCATTGATATGCAATACAGAGATAGGAAAAAGCAATATCAGCATGCAGTGCAGAATATATCAAATATGATACCACACCCATCATTACTTTGACTCGTTCATAGAGACGGAAAAAGAATCTGAAATGTGAGCTATCATATATGATACCGAGGGACGCATGACTTCATTATCGTCATTTCGCCCTTGCCATAATCGTCGTCATCTTCATCTTCGTTTTCTTTTTGTTCTCCATCATCAATCCATCGCCATCACCAGAGTTACGCAGATATTCAAACCAGCGTTTTGTATGACTATGGGAACACTTAGTTAACGGGTTTCTCACATAGAATGCCTATATCAGTAATACTTTACAAACATTGGCATTTGTTCCTTACACCAAAACAATTGAAAACACTGTTGGAAATGCTGCGTTTTAGTTATTATTGAAGGAGAACTTTACGAGTTACGCATTGTTTGTTTTAAAATTGTCGTGATCAACTCACATAAATCAAAGAAAATGTCCAAATCTCCTCCTCTTGCTTCTAAACACGCAAAATCGTCAAATCATAATCGTCTCATCTTACCAAAGGGTTCCAAACGATGTCAGCAGGTTTCGCAGGTTTTCATGACACGCTGATATAGCGTCTCTGTAATTTGAATTTTCGTTACATAAACCAACTCTTTTACCTCTTCCTGTGTATAAAAATCCAAAGGGTTGAGGTAGGAGAAGTGAAGGCCATGGAACTGATATTCCCCTATCTATTCATTTATCATGGTAGTTATCAGACAATGTACTCCCAATAATGTAACTAATATGTGCTGAAGCCCCATCACGAGTACGTTTTGTTATGGAACCGAGCGTGATGGCTCCGCGGTAATGCGCGAGGTTCGCATTCGAGAGGTTCTGGGTTCAGTTTCCGTCGACAGCGTATTCCAACCTTGTGTTTTTCGTGGTTTTCCCTTGTCGATAAGGCGAACGTTCAGGTGGTTTCTCTTCCACCACGATTTCCTTTCCCTGTAATTCCGTTTCCTTCTCATCTTTCAAATGTGCGATCAGGTGTGAGGCGGTCGATATTTGCTCCAAGGAAAGAATACTCCCTGTGGACGCCCTAGAGCTGCCTGCAGGGTGTAGCGTATCCTTGGTAGGACCCCACTACGTTGATGATGATGGATGATGTATTACGTATCTGTAGGTCGTCTTGATGGCCGTACTTTCGTGACGTATCTCGACGTTCTCGTAGACTGGAATCTGTATTCTTGCGTGTGCTAGTATGTTGTAATAATTATTTTATAATTATGCCAACGCTGCTGTATTTGTGTCGGAAAGCACTTGTGTCTTGTCAGGGTTGGGTATGGAGAATGTTAAAATATATTTGCACACACGTATTCTGTTTAATTATTTCACTTTTATTTTAGATAAACCACATATGATATTCACAATTCACTACCACCTTTGTCATGTTAAAATATGTATAACTGATAGACTTTGAATATGTAGCTTTAGCGTTTATTTAGAGACGAGCTTATACACTACCTTCCTGCTCGAAGACTGACAAGCTTCTGTTAGCGTTCCTTCCAACCGCTCTTCTTAACGTACGTATTTGAATTATAGACATGTATCAATGTACCTGATTGGCGCTAATATCCAATAACAGTTTACGATGGAAGTCTCTCTCTCTGTATATATATACACACACACAGACTTACATCGTCTTAATTATGAATCCGAAGTTCATCCTCTTAATCATTATACGTACAATATCAGCAAAGAAAATATATAACACGTAAAACTTAGTACAAACTATTAAAGAAAGAAATTATTAATGTCTTGATGCTGAGAAGCTGTGAATTAGATATTTTATTACATTAATGAGTTATTATATTAGTTTGTCCGTGGCTAGTACTGTATGTTGCTTCAAGGGTTGCTCATCGGTCTCCTGTGGCAGCTCCAGTAGAGAGCCGGGTCTTCGAGTCAGGAACTGCTAGGGACTTGTGGCCTGTCTGCCTGCGATCTGTGGCCTCCTGTAGTTCCTTCGCTTCATCCCTTCCTTCTGGGGGATGATAACCACAATAGATCCATATAGGTTGCGTGCGCGAGGTGTTCCTCTCCGTTGTATAATCTATACCTGCTATGGGGAACATTCTGTAGAAGGTTTAGAACAAAGTCCATGAAGACATTACCTGTACGAAGTGCTGGGAGAGCATACACGATTATGGCATAGTTAGCTACAGTTTCAACCCACGCATTGATCTTATATTGATGTTGGTGTCTAACCTGAATTCTACATGAGGATTTGCGTCAGACCAGAAATGTTGGTTGCGAAAATTTATGATCCCATTTCTTCCAAAGATTGCTTCTACGTAAACAAGACCTAAGAGACAAACAACGGATGGGCAAATTGCACAACAAACCATCGCAAAGATTCCGCTGTGAGCATTCGATAATAACTCAGGAGCTAGGTATTTTCGGACATATGTTAAATGAGTTTTGCTCATTTTGGCGTGAGCAAGCCACCTCTAATGTTTTTTCCAAGTATTTTTGATACAACCTGTATATATTAATACCAATAAGTCATACCACTTCAAATGAAATTCAACAAAAGTCCCAGAAATTTTAACAAAATTATTAAGACCCAGTTACTGATTCCATTTCAAATTATACGTATTCCCGAATCGCTGCCCAATCTGTTCGAATAGGCAACTCAAATGACATCAAGGATGGTAATATCTATACTACTTTATCATTAAATTAATTATATTACGTAGGACTACTTACTTCTGTTTCTTTTATTTTATTTAAAAGCGTTCTAGTGTTACTAACACTGTTACCGCGTACGAGCCAATTTTAACTATTTAGTGTATTTAGCTTTGATAGTTACATCAATCTAACCGACATGGTGATTCTATATTATTATTTGTGTACTTCCTATATAATTATAGTTAATATGAATAAAGCCGACGTGTTTCTAGCGAAGAGGTTCCTAATTCGAATCCCGCTCCCTGTTTTACATCTGTGAGTGCTTACTGTGTTTTACTTATATATGGCGAAAAACAAAGAAATAAAAAAGTTAAGTATACAACATATGCACTTAATTACGTCCCTATTTCTAGGCGTTTCTAGAATACGTTTGCAGGTTATTCATTTCGGGTATAACAGCCCGGTTCTCTCGTAACAGAGTCTAATGCATCATCAAAATAATGAAGATGTGCAGTAACAAAGAATACGTAGCGATGGTACAGATACTTGGTGAGGCTGGAGGACCTTTCTGAACAACGCAAATCGTTGTTGGTACATGACCGGACGGAACTCTACGACCGGTCCATGCACCAAGGGTCAAGTCGGTTGTTAATGGATGTCAGGAAGATATTCGTTTAATTTCGCAAGCACCCCCACATGAGCATCAGTCTAGTTAAAACTTGGCACCACTTCCATTCATTGAATACTAAGAGGGCAGAAGTGGCACCCATTAAAACTTCAGTTGGTTCATGAGTTAACAGAAAATTACTTTCAAGTCAGAACTATTTATTGCTATACGATGTTGCGCTATTTCCAACAATAGCCGGATTTCATTCTCCAAGTTCTGGGTTCAGACGAAAGTACCGTCACCAATGCTGGTGGTGTAAATCGTGCCAGTGCTGGGCAGATCGCAATTCTCAATGGTTCCGTGGACATCATACCCAGATTCGGTGGAAGCTGAATGTATGGTGTGGTATTTTAAGATATAATTTTATTGGATCAGTTTTCCTGGAAGGCTATCCGATGGGGAAGGTTTCGTAAACTTCCCGCAGATTTAGCTAATGGACGGAGAACTTTAAGATGATGTCCCGCTGACGCTGAAAACACATCACTGGCTACAATTGGATGGCACACCGGCACAGCATGCCTTCATGGTAAAGGCTTTTCTCCATTTTGCTTATCCACGGAGTTATTGGCCACAGTTATCCTTAGACCGCGCTTTCGCGGACCTCACATCCCTAGTTTTTTTTTGGGGGGGGGGGACATCTAAACGCACAGGTCTATCGCAATAGACCAGGAACCACGTGGTTCTTCGCAGACGAATTGTCGCTGCTTGCCGTAATGTGATACCAGAGATTCTTTGGCGGGTACACCAGGATTCAGTACGGCGTCTTCACTACTATATGCGTGGATTGTCAACCGTAATAGAGGGATAAACGAAAGAATGTCAGTATCGATGCCTATGTTATACATGCCATTCTTTTCTAACCTAAATTTGAATTAAAATAGAGCAGGAGGCGGAAGTTATAGCAAAACTGCAGTACTTGAATAGTTACAGTGTATCACATGTTAACTTTGTAAACACTGTTAGATTAATGGTTTGTATCGTTATTTAGTATAATATGAAGAAAATAAAATAGGATTTGTGTTGTTTGAGTGTACAGAAAACTCCATCTCTAATTTTAATCGCACAATAAACGATTTACACTGCCATTAATACCACAATCACTGAATTTGACAGAGGTATTTTTATTTCTTTTAAGGATCATCATAACCAATTTTGACGAGCACATATACTACCACAACTACACTTAAAGAGCCACAACTCGTAACTATTAAAATTTGTACCACCTCTGAAACCCCTGCAAAACACGACCAACATTACCAACGAGAATTCCGGATCACTGTGTATATAAGTATCCAGCAATAAATTATTGGAGGGATACAATTTCTCTCATTAAAAGTTCCAGGAAGTAAGCGGATCGATTTTGAAGTATAACACTTTTGCAAGGGCTTTCCAAAAAGAGAAAATAGATTCGCAGAAGTTCTTGGAAATATTTTTGCTCTAGCGTTGTGTGTTTATTTTGGGTCACTGTAGGCCAGAAAATGGTGAGTTTTATCTGTTATTTTTTTACCTTTCTTCATATTTTTTCATGTTCGTCTCTTTTAGCTTGTTGTTAAGTCATGGATTTTTTTTTCCAATTTCACCTTCTCTTGACTACATCTTACTGCTATTTCTGAATTCGAACAGGCAAATGATTTATAGAGATTAACATAATAGTCTTATAAAATGTGACTGAAAGAAGAAGCACTTAATTCATCAAGTTTTTCACACTGTATGTTTCATACGACCAGAATTTTGTATTTTGTAAGCAAAAATGTGAACTCCTTCAAAGAAAAGCATGAGTATTACATGATAAATTAAATGGGTCAACCTTCACTGCAAGATGTATGCATTAATTTATACCCAGAGTCCATATATAACACAATTAGGGGGGGAAACGACATACATAGCTGACGTAATGATATTAATGCTTAATGTCAAACATTGTATTCACCATCTAATATGTAATTAAATAAAGACTATTCAAAATATTAATTAATTAATTTGCTTCACATTTTAAGTTCTGTATTCCAATTATTAGGTCCTTTATAGGATATTTTAGGTATTTATAATTCTTTTAGACAATTTATAGGTCTTCAATTTCCGAGCCCTTATAATGTATCGATAATACGGCACAAACGGTCTACTTGTAGATTCTGGTTGACATCAGTTCCAGTTAGATTGGCATTCAGTTTCTATCTGAAAACGCAATGCAACTATATTGGCGCGTCTGCTGGAAGCGTCGCACTAGGTACCTTGTGCATCTTCGTAGACTTTGCATGTTTATTTTTGTAGGTGTAAATCAATATCTGATCGGTGCTTCCTATTATTTCATAATTACTCCATCAACATTCCAGCGCATAGCTGGAGGCTTTATGCTTGTTGCAGTCTCAACCATGTATTAGTTCTAAGTTATACTGCATTTATGAGGTAGTGCTTTTCTCTTTTATTTTAACTTTAATACTTTTATTTAGATTTAATATCGTTTATTCTAACCGTTCTTTCAAGCTAGCGTGTGTAGTCTAATTATAAAGTAGAACCAGATATGAGAAATACTGCACGACTGGGGCTCCAATCTCGGATGTTCGGCTTCCCGTGCCAACCTTCTAACAGTGAGCTACTATGACGATGCTTCACACACTGCTTCATCACCTGGCCCATGTACCACATAGTCATCATGGAAAGTCAAATATCCATGTTTAAGTTTCTTCAAATCTGATTCCACTTTCCCACTTTAGTTAGAGTTCTTTAGGTTATGTTGCTGATTTATAGTTATTCAATTCGTTTTATATCTCAGTATAGCGTAGCCAGATTAAATTTGTAATAATAACTATAGTTTCATTAATTAATAAAGACCCACATTACATCAATAACGCATGCACTAGACGTGTAACAAGAAGGCGCCAGAGGGCGGAATGGTAATCATCACACAAAGCGAGCTTAGAGTTCAATTTCTACAATCGAAGAAGTGAAGTGTTCGTGAAACCTCCAGCTGGGACTCCTGTGGAGGAGTGTGTCTAATTAGTGAACTGGATGAGCCTGTAAGTCATAACGTCATTAGACTAATTGTAACCCTCTCACCTGCCGCGGGTCACTCGGCCCCTCACTGTGATGCCATTCCCTTATAGAAATATGTAATGTAATGGTGGTGGTGACTAGACTATATTTTCTCGTCGCTTATTAACCCTTAGGGCGACATTCTTGGAACAGGCTCCATCAGTGCAACACATTAGCGCGTACATACGTACTAGGCTTGCCATTGGAAGAGCGAACCGACACATGCTATAGGAGTAGAGACTGCTGTTTTCACGTCTATATTTTATTTTATTTCAACAACTAATAGTGAACTGATTAAGTGTTGGAGTGAAGGAAAGAAGAGAAGCTATGAAAATGGCGAATGGTCTTATAACTTGATGGAGACTGAGATGCTGCAAACACGAAAGGAAAGAGGTGCAGTACCTGATATTCCACTGAGAATACTGAACTATTGTCTGCTTTTTTGGATAGAAAATGACTAGAGGAATAACAAACAGTTCAGAAGGAAAAAATATAAGAGGTTTAATGTGACTGTTGCGAATGATCAAAAAGCGTTATTTAGACAAATATGAGATGGTCCCGCGGTTACTGTGAGGCTCGCATTCGGAACGTCCCGGGTTCGATTCCCGTCGGACCGGTCACTCTGACTATGTGTGTGTGTTTTTTTTTTCGTGGTTTCCGTCATTTCATTTCATCTATATCACCTCTTCTGTTTCAGGGTTGTAGGACGAAGCGACGGCGGTTGATGTGTTGCGGCAGGGCATTTGCGCTACGGAAAGATTTCTCCCTGACGCTTGGCGGGATTGTTGGGGTCCCGTTTCTTCCTGGGAGTGTGTCATCCACACCCGGGATCCCCAGATTGCGGGTGGCTATCATAGGGATCCAGTAACAGTGTTGGTGTTGTGTTGGAATCGTTAGGGAACCTGTCATTGTTAGCGCACATCATCGTCCGAATCTGGTCGCCCTTCAGCCCTTCCTCCCGGGGTCACGTTAGAAACACAAAGGGCTACTTTAACCTATGTGAGGTTTTATCTCCAGTTACTGGAAGCACCTTCGTGTGACTGCTTCTTAACTCCTAGACAAAGATAAAGATCTGTATGTGACTTTTGTGCTTTGGAAACGGCATTTGAAAGATGAAACGTATAGAATTATGGAGAAAATCAGTACGGGCTGGAAAGGGAGAATTTCTATACGAAACAACCAACTAATCGGTCGGTCTGGGAGACGAATATCGGAGGAAAGTAGAATAAGAAAAGTGTACCACAGGGATATTCTTATCATCCACGGTTTTCAACATCTATTTGAAAAGTTTGTTAACAATTTGTTTATGAGTATGGGAGGAATGGCAATAAAACAAGAGAAATAGACTGCATGAAACTGGCTGATTACAGTCACTACTAGTAGAAGAGAAAGGATTTTACAATCAAGCTAAATTAAATGGAAAAAGGTAATTGATGACAGTATGCAAAAAGGACAAATGCTATGATTACCGAAAGAAAAGCAAAGAAAATACATCTACGAACTCGGGATGAGGTAATGGAGTAGGAACATAGTTCAGATCTCTACTAGGGTTATTAATAACCTGAGCTGTTTATCAAGAGATCGAAAAGTGAATAGCAATGAAAAAGTAAGTTTTAATAGAAAAAGGAACCTTACGGAACTCCTGACCTCGTTGCTAATTGGAAGCTTTAGAACTCTGGTTATGGAGAAGAATGAAGAGTATGAAAATAGACAAAGTAATGAAGCTGTTTTACAAATAATGGTCGATGGTAGAACATTTATAAGTTTGGACTGGTTAAAAACAGCTTCCTAATAGGTGCACTGGAAGAAAAGGCGAGCAGGAAAGTGTTCGGGGCAGAGATGTTGCAGATTATAGCAGTGTTCTAACAAGTTGAAATTGAGGAGGCGAAGAGAAAAACGGAAAGTATGGAAAACCAAGGGGGAGA
The DNA here is from genome assembly GCA_030765065.1 of Deroplatys truncata. Classification (NCBI taxonomy): domain Eukaryota; kingdom Metazoa; phylum Arthropoda; class Insecta; order Mantodea; family Mantidae; genus Deroplatys; species Deroplatys truncata. Next base: position 169,024,433 of record CM060978.1, on the reverse strand, counting down.
ATGCGATGAAAGAGCAAAACCGCTTAGGCAGAAATCTATGACTGAGTAATACCATTTCATAGGAATTCTAGTTTCTTGCTATCAAGAGTTATTTTTTTCTTCACTTGAAGAAAGTTTTCCACTACAGTGGCTTATTTCCACAAGAGAAACGGTTTAAAATGTAACTGAATGTGTTTGATTATCTACATTTAAATTCACCGCTCTGGAGCTTGTCAATTTTCAGTGATGGAAATATCGAGCATTCTTATGGCGAAGCCGTGAACAAATTGCTCATTTTGGAGCTAGAAGCTGTTTGATAGGATATGTTTTTATGTCTCAAAAAACTTTATGAGAGTTTCCTGCCGAACAGAAATACATAATATTTTGGAAATAACGGAGCTGTCTTCTTAGGTAGATCACAAGCTTCGAGTCTCATAAAGAACTGGAGAAGATTAATGAAAACTACGGAAGCTTTAGTTATTACATAATAACACTGCATACATTTAGATTAGCCGCGCTATTGTTCTCATATATCTCAAAACATCACAAATAAAGATGTCACTCGATGTTTTTCCCACAAACTGAAGATTTTTGCCCATTTCCTGCATTTCAGAATGGTCTTTGTTAAACGTGAAGTAGAAAGGAGAAGTTAGGAGGAGTATTGGAGTTCCGCTGTTGCACCCCCGTTAGTATGCGGTAGAATAGCTGTCAGCTTATTGCGCTGGTAGTGGAGTAAAGGAATGTCTGGGTGACGACCATGACCGAGGCCCTGGTCGCTGCGCACAAGAGGTTTCGTGGAAAGGAATTGGAAAGGATTGTATTGTGGTTTTCTTTATTGCATCAGAATTCTGTGTTGAATGCCCCTCGAGAGGTGCGCTTAGTTTTGGCGAGGATAGTTGAATCTGTTGGACGGATAAGCGCTTCTTGTGCCATCAAGTAACCGTTGATTCGCTCCTGCCCACTCTTCAATCGTAGTGTGCAGGTCTTCACTTTGTCGGCTAGACGTGAAATCGTGCGCCTAAACTCCTCCAGGCAGTCAGTCAGAGCTGGCGGTGCTGGTGTAGGTGACAGACTGGTGATGTCTTCGCCCAGGCCACTGATTGAGGAGTTGGTGTCGTCTAATCGCTGCAGGCAACTGGTGGTGAATGTGTTGACTGTGGATGAGAAGGCGGCGGTGATGGTGTGTAGATCTTGCAGTCCAGATTCAACGGCGGCGAGTCGGCGGAGATGATGATCCGAGTTGACGGCGGTGGTGAGTGAAAGTGATGAGTTCTTCCTGTAGAGAGATGCGGGATCCGATGTTGAGGACCTCCGTGTGGAGATCCTCGACCACATCTCGTAGGGTGGTGTCTGTGATGGCCGGAGCTGGAGGTGACGTTGGCGTCGGAGGAGCGGCTGGAGCTGTGTAGACGGTTTCTGGCGGTGGCGGTCGATGGCTTCTTGGGTATAGTGGCACGGCGCCTGCACGATGAAGTGGCCGTGGTTGTTGCAGGAGGCGCAGTACCGACGTCGGCGGCGGAGGTCGTGTCTGGTACACTGTGTCGTCAGACTCGGTGCACCGCAGTAGTGGCACCTGGGTGGTGCAGCGAAGGTTGTGGTGTCGTGGCCGTAGCAGCAGCATGTGCGGCATGGCTGGTGGCTTTCCGATCGGATAGCCTCTATGCGAAGACCTTAAGGCAGCCTCACGGTCGGCCGGATCAGCCAATGCCAGGCGGACGAAGGTGGTTGGTCCTCGAGACGCGATGATGCGCGTGGCCTTCAAGGTAGAAGGCCACCGGTGTTGGGCTGCGGTGAGTATGAATCTGGTAGGCAGATCCCGAGGAACTCCATAAATCACTGCGCTGCACCGTGATGACGACGGCAGTGGTGTAAGATGCTGTGGTGGTGGCTGCTGCGTTGGATGTTGTGATGAGAAGTGCGTGCTGTTGGCGACTGCTGCGGTTGGAGGTGAGGTGTGGTGTTGACTGGAAGAGAGCGGTGTGGCTGCTGGTGCCGGGGCGATGCAGTGACCGTTGCCCAAGAAGGCCCGGTCACCGGCGGCGGTGAGGCTGAGCCCCCGGCAGATGCCAGGGGAGCGGCCGTCGAATCACCGGTGGCGAGGCCCAGAGCAGCTTCTTCAGACAACGACGCGGCGACGGCCCCTTCAGCGGGTGCCAAAGGGGCGGCGGCGGTTTCTTCACCGGCTGTCTGGCGTGTCCGCCTCCTTGCCATCTCCCGACTGTCTTTATGTCTGTAATTTTCACGGCTAATTAGAAACTAAATAGCATTGGTAGGAATATACTGTCCATAAGTAACGCAAATAAAAAAATGCTTTATCACCAGACTGATCACTGAAATCGTATTTTGTCAGAAAGATTATTTTGAACCCATGTAAGTGAACTGGAATGAAACAGACCTTATGCATAATTTATAAATCAGCCGATTATTTTGATTTTGAGCAGAGGTCAAATACTTTCACCCCCGTGATAACACAAAGGTTATCAACATCTCATGCCTCTTTATCGGTCATCTCTCTCGAAAACTTCCGTTTCCTATATCACTGCTCTTGAAGATAAACGCATCAACATTTCAGACTTTTTTCGTACATAAAACAGTTAAAGTCATTTAAAGGATAAATACGTGGAGGTCTCTGCAGTTCTGATTAAAATTTAAGTTTTGAAATAAACATAGTAGGCACACAAAATAACAATTGATTTATGGGCTATGGCCACGTTCGTAGTAATAGTGCCTATGTGATACAAGAAAATAAATATAAAACGAAGCATTCCTAATATTTGAACAAATATTGTTACATTTAACGCTATTGTTAACCGAGCGAAATAGTTCCGCGATATCATGTGAGGCTTGCATTCGGGAGGTTCGATTCCGGTGACCGCCCAGTCTTACCGTGGAGTCTGTCGTGTTTTTCCTCTGGTTGCCAAAGCGAATGCCGGAATGGTGTACTCCACCACGATTTCTCCTTTCCCCCATTTCCTCTCATTTCATCTCCATTTCACGTTTCAAGTGTGCTCTGAGTCCTGCAGTGCTGGCGGCGCCGGGCAGATGGCGTGGAGGCATGTGCGTTGGAAAGATTTCTTCCCGTGAGAGCAATAGTGAGCTGTACCGCATGTTAGGGTGGCTGCGTTGCCCTCTTGGGATTCCTCGCCACTGGTGCGCGGCTGTTCAAACTGGAAATGTCACGGAATACTGCGCGTCTCTGTGGGCCTGTCTGCCTGCGAACATGGAAGCTCCTACGGCTTCTTCACCTCATCACTGCCTCCCAGGGAGTTGTAGCCACAACATATCAAGATGGGCGAAATGCGCGAAGTGTCCCTCTCCGATTAACACATTCACATCTACATCCTAAGTTATTGTTGGCACCTCGTATCAAAATCAGTGAACTGCGCTTGCTATGCCATGCTCAATGACTAACTTTTTAAAGTTAATACGGTACAATAACACGAAAGAGTGCCTGCTGAAGAATGTTAATGATTACCTTTTGGGATATATTGTCTCGAATCTTACAGTACAATCATTTAACCACCATCATAACCTGTCCCTTGTTAAACGAGGCTTAAGCGCTTTAATGCCGAACCCAAGTACCATCCAGAGTAAATGCCTTAAGTTTAGCAAACGGGTATGAGCTACTGAAATTTAATCTTTACCTTTATTATCAGAGTTTAATAATTCCTGAGCATATATATTCACTGCATAGTATTACAAATTTAATTGAGCTACAGTAATACTTTACTTTAAAAATATCCGAATTTAAATAATCATTCATTACAGAGAAATCGGATTACTTACTCAAAATCTAGGATAACAATTTTGCCAACAGCCTATTTCGTGGACTTGTGGATTGGTTTTTGTGAAGTTTAATGGTTCAGTTATAAACAAAGGAGTAAGTTTCTATTCCCAGTTTCCTCTCTATTCTGAGGTAAAGGATATTTTTTAATTTAGATTAAACTGAATACACACTTCCATGCTTCTAAATATTCGAAAGGTTTTCTAAGTATTCTGAAGGCTTCTAAATATCCTGAATATTTATTCTGAGGCAGAATTTCAGTAAATAGTGAAGTACAGTCACTTCCAAGTAGAACATCTGTATTAACTTTGCACCAGGGAATTTCTCGTAAATTCAGGCACATGCAGAATTCAGGATCATGAAAGTTTCAGTAACACGACCCTTAACTGCCACCTGATCTTTGAAGCCGAAATTATGAAGGCAATAATTATCATAATATTCTGAGAAGCATAGCGATATAAAATAAGTAATAATATATTTAAAATCAGCGTATGTATAAAAAGGAGAAGCATTGTGAAAATTGTTGACTGTAAAAGCGACAGAAAGACCAGACAGGCACAGTTTTGTTAATTAGGGACCAGCCCCAAGTATAAAGGGTAAAATAGCTGAAGCCAGTTTCTCTTGGAATCCATGGGTGCAGCTGCACTTAGCCTGGTGAAGGCCACTCTAGGCTTCAGGACGCCGTGTTGTGACGAGCGTTTGAGGGGAGAGTAGGGGAAGTAAGTAGCTTGCTTTTCCTTGTGCAGCGTGGGTAAAGACAGTCTGTCCTGAGTGCTTGATGAGAGCGGGATGACATTCTCGTCGTGTGGAGAAGAATGGTGGCGAACATGCTAGAGGTTAGAACGCTTAGATGTCGTTAATATTCTTCGGTCTTGATAAGGACAAAGTATCATCGTATGCATTTACAAGTGATCGGCAAACCGCAGTATTATTTTAAATAGTGAATAAATGTGTTCTAGGACAGCGTTCGTGTTTCTCTGTACACACCCACGCAGACCCTAAAATTAAGGTTTCATGCTGGAGCAGCCGTGGCAAAAAGAAGAACCATCTAGGAGGAGACAAGCAGCAACCGTGAGGCAAAGGTATTGCTTCTGTGGTTGGAGGACGTAGCGTGGTTGCGTCATCTTTTGGAATGAGCGACGACACAAGCATATTCAGGAACTATGCTTTCAGTAAGAAAATGTAAACTGGCACTAGGGAGAAGCGGGCATTGTTCTCAAGGTATGGGCTTCTTTAACATGGCAATAAAGATCACATGGGATCAACGGAATTACTGCCGTTCCGAAGAAAGTAACTGGTGGAAAAAAAATCACCGGCTTCCAGGTCATAGGCTCAATTCCACGAGCATGAGAACTGGAGACTACAGTGGTAACCACTACCTAGGGGGACGGCTGTAAAAATATATATGGATAGTAGTGAAATACGCCATCCAAAAATGACAGTCTTGAATAAGATACCAGTATCCGCTTTAAAGGGTTTGATAAATAACACGGTGTTTTTTGTAGAAATCTGATTAAGATTTTTTTTCAGAAATTTATAAAATGAAAGTTGATAAAATAGTTTCTTTAAAGTGTTACGTAAGAAGATATTTCCGTATGGTAGAATCTATTATCCACTCCATTACAGACGTATTTAATGACTTGCCTGTAAGGGAAGAATCGTTTGGGATTCTTCTTTACTCTGAAGAGAATAATACCGGGACACGTTTCACCCCTTTGGACCCCAGACCTTTTTGAGCACTCAATATCATTTTATTGTCCGAAGTATTACAAGACATTTTAAATTATTCGATAAATAAACAAAAGACAAATTTTGTTAATAATAATTTCAGATAGCACCCAGTTATATGCGTTTTTGTTTTGATATAACCTACTCAAATCTTCCACAGCCGATACATCTATGATCATGAGGAATAAACTCTCATGAATTACCTTTGCCTCTCAGTATACGTTTTCATTAGAGAGAGCACAGTGGGGCTTATCTTTTGAAAAGCGAAAAAAAAAACAACTATATACTCTCCTATTTATAATTGCTGTATCGATAAATTCACCACTGTTAAAACCCTTAATGTTACTTTTAAAACACATAAATACCCTCAGAATCTTTGAACAGATTAAAAGTTAGCTCTTTAGAAACGGTATTTCATTCTAAGTGCCTAGACGGAGCTCGCATCGCTGTTACTATGGGACGTGTATGCAGAGCAAATGGCCAATGGAAACATAAGCTGTTTCTCACAAGGGAACGTTCTCACTGTGGGTCATTTTTGCTAGAAGTGTTTAGTGGTATATCAGCTGTTGTATGATGAACAACTCGTATATAGAAAATTAGTTGCTAGTTGTCAAGAGAGCCGAACGGATGGTTGTAACTGGTGGAAGTAGTAAAGGGTATGCGGAGGAGAGAAATACTAGGGCAGCGGTCGTCAACCCTGGTGGCTCAGGTGAATGAATATGAAGCCAAATCCAATCAGGGCGACACTTCAGTACTTTTTAATGCAACATGTTTAAATTCATGGATTATAGTATAAGATTTATCATAATAGAATGTTAATGAATGACCAATTTCCAGTCAATAATAGCAGCTGGCTATTTTCGCCAATGTCATTTCAAGAAAAGGTAAACGACCTGCGTCTTTTTCAGTTTCCGATTTGAATTACTCTGAAGTCCAGTGGCGAACTTATTTTTTCACTTGCCTCTACCAAAAGCAGGCATACAGGGATCTTGACTTTGTGGTTCAGGTTGGAAGAAAACCACCCATTCATCCCATCTAACAGACGGCTCAGTCTCTATTAGGAAGAGGGTAGGAAAAGGACTGAGAAACTGCTTCGAAAATTATTTTTATAGCATAGATGTAAAAGTTAATAGCGTTATTATGAATAATATTTGCTTTTAATTTTATTATATATCTGTTTTAAAACGGAGAACTAGCACATTACGGTAAAAAAACAAAAACTAAAAGGCTATTACATATCACCGTAAAGCTGCAGTATTAGGAACCTTTACCGTTTTACCTTTAAAGAAAAATCCGATTGTTTAATTCATTTTTGGTCACATTGTTTCACCTTCGACCTGCAGGTCACCGGGTTAGAGAATAACTGAATGCTCATTCTATAAATCAGTGAACATGCTTGGTCATCCACTGGACCACGTTTTGTTGCCATTAATGATAAACGCGAAAAACAACTAGTGAATTTTCACAAATTTCTCGTTTTCTCGCAAAAGTCTTTATTCGAGTGACAAACACGAAAATGGTATATTTAAAAAAATTAAATTACAAAACTTACCCGTTGACGACATAAAGGTAATTAAAGCGCTGGATTTCCTTTTTCAACCATCAAAATTAATTTCAAAATATGATATCAATCTCAATTTGGTAAAGGTTATGTTTAAGCAGATACCTGAATAAAAATAATATGTGCTTTTATGTTATTTTGAATTCTGCAACTATGTCTGAAATTTGTATCAGGTTAGTAATGAAACTAATACACTGCATGCTCTTGACATTTAAAGTTAAAGGTAACTAGTTTCATAGATTTTGTGAGATATCTGCTCAAACCTTACGACTACTATCAAATGTGGAGCAGGAAAAATTATTTTCGTACCATAGCTTGGTAGTTATTGACGAGATATTCAGTGGCCTGAAAACATTGCAATGTTGCCATTTTCTGTCATGGAATAAACAGTTGGGCTTAACAACATTTAATTTCATATTTCCTACTAAACATTAATATGGCTTCAAAATAACTTGCAACTCTGTTAAACTTCGTATAAAGTACGGGTGGCATTAATAGTTCAATTTTACGGATAATACAATAGTATTTGGTACTGTGTAAGATAAGTTAATGTTTTTGTTTCCAAATGAATTTAATTAGGTGTTTGAACCACTTATATATTTTGTATTTACTATTGTCGCTAAATTATCGTGAAGTTTTGTTGTACTATTAACACGAAAATGACAAAATTCAAACATTAAACGCGAATTCTTTAAAAACTGATCACCAATAAAACCCGGCCATGTCAACCAGATTGGTTTTAAACACTCAAACTTTTGTTTTGGATTATGTTTGTTTATCTCTGTAAACAACCATTGTTACTTTTCTACCATGTAGGTAGAGAAGGTATTGCATTCCACCCAAAAATCGATATCGAGATTTCACCAGAAATACGTGTTTTCAGGACCCTAGAATAAAAAATAGTATTTTTAGAAAAATGTACGCGCGTGTGTGTGAACAATATAACTAAACATGCAATGTTAGATAAATACCAAATTTGGTATTAAATTTCAGTACCTTACAAAGTTGCGACACAAGTATTTTTAAGAAAATTCCCTCACTACAAACGATACTTTGCATAGAACATTTTTCGATTCTTTTTTATTTTCTGAAAAATGGCTCTAACAATTTTGATTAAAATACCTAATATTAAAGATATTTACATGCAAAATAAAATGTGTATCTTAAATGTTCTGGGAAGAGCCTTGGAAGGAATTTTGTATAATCTGCGCTGTGAGCCTTTTAAGAAGAATGTGTAACGCTCAGAAATTATTGCGTGCAAGAACTTTAGATTTTTATTTTTAAACGTGGAACGTGCACACTCTTCAAAGGAAAATAACCTGGTGGCTGACTCATTTAACAAGCCGAGGAATAACAAACAAGGTAAAAACCAACAATTTAAGAAATAAACCTAACACTTTGGCTGTACGACTCAATATATTTTACAATTCTCCAACGTTTTAAAAAGCTTTACAATCACACTGGCATTTATCATTTATTCCAAAAGTCTTTGTTATTCTTGCACATTTAATTTAATTGTATAAATTAACTTCACGCGTTTCTTTGGCTCAAGAACTCCCGAAATTGACGGTGCGCCACACGCATGGTATGCATAAAATTTAGAACAGTACTTACGAAATCAAATAAAGAATTTAGGAAAGACCGAAAGGCGTGCAGGTGTGGCCGCTTCCCTATGTAGCGAGCTAAAATCGCCGTTTCCGTTGTCGGCAGATTCTCGATCGATCGTCCATGCTCAGGGTAACTTGGTTAGAACCTCGGAGGTACACCACGTGGTACGTCATATTGCACCAGCGCAGCGCAGCTCAGCCAGGAGCCAGCCCGCCATCTATGGTTTGTGGAACCCAGCTGCTTCCAACCGGCACGGCAGGCTAGTTTGCGTTCGTCTCTTCAACAGGAGACAGCATATAGTGATGTCGATAATGCAGGTGACACATAGCTTACTCATCGCTCAGCCTGTCGAGACGAAAATTGCTGGAATAAGGGGGGGCATTCATGGCCCAAATCTTGTGGATATAACTGGTGAATCTAAGCGGCAGACGAAAACGTACAACACAAAATATGTAGATCTCTTTAAAGCACACAATTTATATACTAAAGTAACTTTTTTGTAGCATCAGCCATTTCCGAGGTATCAGTTAGTCCCGTCGATTTTCAGCTGTTTCTCGTGACTGCAAGGAAACAGTATGGACATTTTAAGGCCAATACATAGCGTCCAGTTCTTAAATATCTGACTATCGTCATTCCCTTTATGCCCTAAAGAAATGTATAGTATAGCAATTTCTGCAAAGATTTATGTCAATTATAATAGTATGGATAGAAAAATAAACTTTCGTAAGAATCATTTGTATATCTACTAATAAACGATAGGGGGTAGAGAAAGTTAGGTGAGTGGAACACATTAGATATTTCTATCATGGTTTAGAACATTTTACAGAATCTTCGGATGATCATTTCACCAAATGTATTAATTACCTACATTCCAAGAAACTAACAGGTCACGACATTGGCTATTATTCCTCATATCACCTAGGCATCACACAGGGTTTCTCCTGATATCCTTGGCTTCATGCAACTCCGACCCCAGAGGGAGAATGTTTCTTTGTTATGAACAGAATTACTGCGAATTATCCTACACTTTTCTTTGACATTGGCAGGCGGATGAACTAAATTGATAATAAAAATCTCTACGTGATGTAATTACATTATTTGGTTTTCTGATATGTATATTTTGTGTTTGATTATTTTCTCCTCTGTTGGGGTAGTCCTCAATGGAGCAAACTCGTGTTCCCGAGACATCATTTGCTGGCGTTGTGTTGCATGCGAGATCGCCTGGGGATTCCCTGTAACCTAATATTTACCCCTAAAAGAAATTCCAGGTGGAAGTCGCTGGAATCATTGAACATGCATTCTTCAACCCCCAGATCAGTCAAGAGCACCTGCTGAATCTGGAAGCTTGTAAACTAATTAAATTTAACATATTCCATGTGTAGTTTGTAGCCCAAAACACGAATTCCTAATCAGGGTAAACCTGAGCACCCCCTGCCTGCAATATTTGTTTTCTACTCCAAGCTATGTCTCCATGCAGCACGGGGTTAATTTGAAGGGATGACCGCTTACCTGGAATGTTAATATCTGTGTAGCGGCACGTGTACGTAGGCACCTGTCTGCTTGAAGGGCGCCATCCCTAACGTTTCCTACCCTCTAATTTATCAATTCGAGGCACAAGGAAAAGAAATCTCTTAGAATGGAGCAAGGTGAATGGATTCGGGCATATTGTGCCCTTTATTTAGCATTTTCAGGGTTGGCCACTTGAAATGTTTTAAAGGGCAGGGATTTGCCTAACTGGAGCATCAAATGACTTATCTATAGTGGTTACGGTAAAATAACTCTTAAGCCAGCCATAATAATACATACTGCATACAACAATGCATGGCTAGGAAACTTAGCAATCTATTTCGCTTTAGCTTGGTGAATATAGCGAAGAAATTCATCCTCGCTACAAGTGATCGAAGTTGTAAATTTTGTATATCAGAAATACGAAAGAGCTGTGGCTTTAATTATAATTAGGTAGAATTATCTATGCATTTCTAAAATAATTTTACTCTATAAAACATATGCATTTTTTATACTTCTGGGAAATGTCGGGGAGGCACCCTAAACCTAGGCCTGGAGAGTTTCCCTCCCAAATTTCTTTTCCCAATCATTTCATTTCATATATTATCAGTGTCTTTCCGCCCATGGTGCCATATAAGAACGGGCATTTAATACTATTAAAAAAAGAAAAGAAAGAAGATAACACACATTACTGTGGATGCAAGATCCTCGCACAGAAAGAAAGAAAATTCGAATGGTTTTAGGGTACCATCAATATTTTGTTTAAAAAAATAGCATTTCGAAATTTGAAAATAAGGGTGCGTACGTTTCTATGTTAGCTCTTTAATATGGATTTAATATGTTCAGAATATTGTCTGTATGATTCTCATATTTAGAAACTTAGTTAAAATATTCCTTAATCTCAGAATACATCGTGCTTCCATACAAAATACAATTTCTTAAAAGAAACTTGCCTTGTAGTTTGATTCATATAGTAATTATTCAGCAAAACGAGGTTTAATAGCAGAATGTTGGAACTTGCTTACGGAGAAGTGTGTATGAAATGTTAAATAACTTAGTTAATTAATCGATTAATTAATTAGTTAATTAATTAAATCGGAATATACATTGCTTCCGCTTTGCGATTTACTGCTAATATCCATAGTGGTTCAGCTCCAACAAAATTGATCCCGTATGTGTGGAAATAATAGTTTACTTTGTATTCTGTGTTGTAATTTCAATCCAACAATAACCTACAGAATACACAGAACGTGCAACGTGAAATCGTGTGTACGTGTGTCGGTGTGTTTGTGTGTGTATGTGTGTGGGGGGGGGGTAGGTGCAACACAATAAATGTTTTGAATATCCGTTTGGAGCAGCAGCAGCAGCACAGTGCTACAGGCACGAAACCTTATTAACACAGTTTGTGTGTCTGAGTAAAATTTAGTTCGTTTGAAGACTCCTCATTTCAAGTTTGTATATGTGTGGTTTTCGTAGAATTAAAGGCTGTCTTTTACCTTCAGATAAGCTATGTCTAAAATAGTGAGTTACCTTACAGCAGCAGAATATATTTTCATTTGTAAATTATTTTTAGGAACAGCAACTTTCCTATTGTGCTTGAAAAGATATGCTGAAGGTATTTCAATCATTCCATGAAAAACAAGCCTCAAATTTGATTAAAATACTTCCCTCACTATTAAATTCATGCTACAATTAAATGCAATGCATCAAAGAGCCTGATTAGCATTTCTAAATATCGTGGTTTGCAAATCCGCGAGTGGAACGGAAGTTGCAGTTTTATTTATGGCAGTGAAACATGGGTGCCAAGAGAGACAGATAAAAGAAAAATTGAGATCTCGGAAACGGGATTATTAAGATCAACTCTGGGAGTAACGCTAAGAGACAGGATATCCGGAGCAAGGACAGAGTCAACCAGTATTATTGAGGGCATTCAAGAATATCAGAATAAATAGTTAAACTACCTAAGCAGAATGCCCCCATGATAGCCTACACTGCAACGTTTCATTTATTAACCATAGGGAAGACGGAATATTCGAAGGTCAAGAATACGTTGGTGATAACAGCTTTAACAATGCCTTAGCTTCTAGGAATGGAGTTTTAAGAACCAAGTCCTTGATGTGGAAGGAGAAGATGAAGAGTAATAAGAAAAAAGCTTTATTAATGGAGGCACTTAAACTGGCCACTAACGTCCATACAGTTTTGGCCGTATCAACAAATTGCCTGGGATAAACGTGTCCGGCAAAAAGTGGGGAAAAGTTTCAGATCGGTGCGTTGTGGCAGTAATTTGTATCACAATAATGTAAATGATAGAGTGATTGTACTGTAAATAAGCATTATTGTATGACATTGATTTGAGATGTTTGTTAATTATATGCATTGTTAGGAAATAAGTTTACACGACCTCACTGAAACTGACAATAAGAGCGGGTAACAATAAGCGAGGGGGTGAGTTGTTTATCAATTAGAAGAGACAAACAAATGACGTCAGATTGGCGCGCTTTTCTTAGAAATAGCGGGAATATTTTCCCTAGAGCATTTGTGTTCGTAATTTTGATTGGATATAAAAATAGGCGCTAATGTTGGCGCGTTTTATTAACCAATAGCAGCTCTGTTATAGTGTTTAGGCATATCGGGGTGTGGGAGTATAAAAAGCTAAAGTCAGAGGCAGATTTCCCCAGTCCAACAAAAGCATTCGCAGCTAATACGCCGTCAGTCCAACAGAAGCATTCGCGTGTAATACGTCGATCAGTTCAACATAAGTATTCGTGAGTTATACGTCGCGTAGTTCAACGGAAGCATACATAAAGTACACGTTACGCAAATCTACAGAATCTCTCGCGTCTTAAAGTTTGTTATAAATGTGAAACACGCGAATTAATAATGTGCAGTAAATAAGTGATTATAGTGATATTAGAAAATATAACAGTTTCAGTCTGGCGTGTATCAAGAGTCAATATGTGAACTTAATTAATTGTGACGGTAATAAAAGTGTAAAAACAAATTCTTTTATCAGTGTTATCTTTGAGTAACAAATCCTTTCCGTTTACACAACCTGTTCAAGAGATGTGCTTGACCGAGAAACAATAGCTAGCCGGAGGACAATGAACTCAACATTCAAAGTAGTAATACAGCAAAAGATAACACGAAGTGACCGCGACAAATTGGCCCCCATACGTTGTGCAGATAAACATGAAGCATCTTCCAACTAACAACAAATAATCCACCTCAGCATAACATCATCCATTTTCTTTCTCTCGTCGCGAAGTTTTCCTTTGTCATAAATCATAATGCAGGCGACTATTTCATTTCTACTCCAACTCAAATATCTTCGAATGTCCTTATCGAAGGATAATGTCCCTAACGGTATCTTTAGATTATTTTTTGACGGTTTTATGAATATGTGTATTATGTGTATTATTTCGCCTCCAGTTGGTACCATCCAATCTTAAAACTACAGTTCACTTTCTTCAGAATCCATGGTAAGGGTAGTTTCGGTTGGGGCGATTTTCTTGAAAATCTTCGTATCGCATCCTTGGAAGATACTGAACCTGAATACCAAGTTTGGTATTTATCCGACTTTTCGTTTTTGAGTTATGTTGTTCACAGAAGGCTGTTCGCGTCTGGTTCAGGAGTTTAGAAAAGTTCGGATTCGCTCGAAGTGAAGAACTCGGCTTGTTGTCCACCTTTCCATTGAGTTGATTATGCGCTTCAGGCAGTAGCAGGTTCAAACACTGATCAGTGTAGGTTCAAAGTGGAGGTTGTAGCTGTCGAACTTTGAATCTTCGTGCCGGATATAGCTTTTATTGCTTATAACCACATCGAGCGAGCGTTACGTTTTAGTTCTAAAAGTTATATTATCATAACCGCCATTCTAAAGATCACATAATCCAGACAGGCGTGTTGTCTCTGTTTTAGCACGTGAAACGGAGAGGGTGTTTTCTCACTATTTTCCCCAATTTACTTTCAGTATATGTATTAAACAAATACATCACGCTTCCTGTCAATTAAAAAAAAACTAAATCTAAAATAATAAGAAAAACCTAAACAAAAAGAAAAAATTAAGATCTATTAATCGTAAATATACACGTATTGTTCTGTAGAACACACATAATGAGCCTTAACTCATTTCATGGTTAAATAAGAAGATAACACACTTCCAATGACTGAACTATACTCAACTAAAAGCAGATCTACATTTTACAGTTAGGAGTAGCGTGATACTGTCCCCACAACGGTAAACACATTTGCGTGCGCTCAGTGGAAAAGCTCGTGAATTGGTTCATAGCTCATCGGGTCTCTATCCTCAAGGCAAAGTACAATGATGCACCTAGTTGGAATGCTCAGATTTTAAGTAAACACGTCTGTAATTTTGGACATTTAGTATAACTGATTTAATAGCTTTATGTATGTATTTTTATATTGTTAAAATGAGTAAACAGCAAGTTCATTGTAATTAGTTTTGACCTAATTTTCAGTATGATTGAAAAACAAAGATTGTTTTAACTACTTTAAGACAACTAGAGTGAATTATGCCTTTTACTGCCCTTCAAGTTCCTCTTATCTTCAACTGCCAAATAAAATTTAAATTAATAAATAAAGAATTACTTAGAAGTGTTAAGACAAAAAGTCAGTGTCGGAAAATATACTCTAGCCTATGTCTGTATAAACTTTCTCCCCTCCCATTTATTTTACGTTTCTGTAACTACGTGGCCATATCGCGACGGATCTGTTAGGAGATACCTCGTGGATCGGTGTGTGTAGGACAGTTAGCCTTCAAGATCTCATCCCTGTATCATGGTATCTTACTTCGCCACATATCCACAGAGGCATGTGCATAGCAACTGTACCTCTTCTATGACTGGCAGCCGGCAGCTTCGACACGTGTCCACACAGACCTTAATGCATAACAATGTATCTCTGCTTCTACACGTTCTGAGCAGATGGCATTAGGGTGCCGTCCGGACTACTTACTTTCATTATCTGCGGATAGATGGCACAGGAGAGGCATTACCATGTTTTTTCATGTTTGCTATTCTTTTATACTTCAGGTGGAACTTTCAGGTTGAGTCGTAGTATTAAATATCCAATTCAGCATTTACTTGGCGACTAAAAGCAACCATGAAAAAAAAACAGTCAGATAGTCGTTCCAGGGGATATAACTTGTGACCTTCCGAATATAGGCCACAGACGCTTAGATTAACATATCTTATTAAGGGATAAAGGTATTCATTCTTGAGCATATAATCTCAAACAATTTTATGCGTCAAATATGGCCTTAATACCTACAATGTTTGTGATGTCCAACTCATGAAGTATTGTCGCAGTTCTCAGATGACTTGTGTTATCTTATTTGTTGGGCGCTTATTGTTTAATTATTTTTTTAATTTGGATTCTTTGTCCTCCGGCTAGCTATTATAACTCAGTCGAGCAAGTGTCTCTAAGCAGGGTGTGTAAATAGAAAGGAGTTGTTACTAAAAGATAACACTGATAAAAAAAATTGAATCTAGACTTTTATTGCCGTCACATTTAATTAATAATTGACATATTTAATCTTTATACACGCTGATTGAAACTGTGATATTTCCAAATGTAACTACAGTCGTTTTAGTTGCCACGCACCAATTACTTCGCGTACTTTACATTTTTTTTACTAACTCTGCGACGTGCACCTCGTGAGAGACTCTTCAGAACTGTGATATTTCCGAATGTAACAACAGTCGCTTTAGTTGCCGCACACTAATTACTTCGCGTACTTTACATTTTTGTAACTAACTCTGCGACGTGCACCTCGAGAGATTCTTCAGAACTGTGTGACGTGCACCTCGTGAGTGATTCTTCAGAACTGTGCGACACTTGCTTATGGCTGGGTAATATATACTCCTTCACCTCGAATTGCCTAAACATTATAATATAGCTGCTATTGGTTACCAAATTGCGCCCACTTTAGCGTCTGTTTTGGTCAATCAATCACTACTACTAACATATATACTCTAGGGAAGATATTTCCTCCATTTCTAAAAAAAAAAACACGCTACCCTGACGTCATTTGTTATCTCTTCTTAGTGATAAACAACTCACCCCCTTAGTTTATTGTTACCCACTTCTATTGTCAGTTTCAGTTAGGCCGTGCAAACTTATTTCCTAACAATACTTATGGCTAACAAACATCTAAAATCATGTACATACAATAATGTTAATTTACACTACAATCACTCTGGCATTCACAGCATGTTATGATATAAAATATTGCCTCAGTATTTAATATTAAAATAAAATAAAACAGTTCAATAGTATTATTTACTCTTATTTCAATTTATATACGGTTTCCAATAATTCGCGCACTCACTATCCAGCATGCTATTCCGCAGATAAATTGGCTACAAACATTTTAGGAAATGTATTTTCTAAGTGTAATACTTATAAAGTTTTAGCCGTTAAAGTTGATAAATGAGCGGGTACGGTAATACATAATTTGCAAGCCTGTTGCTGATAACACCCATGCGGGCTGGCTCGGCTACTGCCTAAAGGTCAACTTGCCGCTTCTCCTCTATAGTCCGCATTATCATCAATTAACTTCAATTTATCCGTGGAGTAGGGATCCTGGAGAGTTGTTGCGTGAAATCCTGGACACATTGCGTAAGGTTTTCCTCTAAGCACTAAATGCTGTATTATTCCTTATGTTGCTTTCAAAAAGAATATTTCTGTGGCCAAATTTTGATTTATGTTCAACTCGTGACTGTAGAATAACCGATTTATTAATGTTTAGTGCACATATTCTGTACTGGACCAAGTCCATTTCTTCTAAACAGAAGTTAATTTCGTTTGAACAAAACAAATAGTGGGTTCAAATAAGAAATATGTGCAACTCAAAAGTTTTAATACTTACAAATGTGAACTGCTGTCTTTTGATTCGTGGAAACAAGCTTAATACTTCTTTAAGTCAGCAGTTTGCATCTCAATTCCCTACGTCTCGCTAATCAGGAAGCGCTTTGTAGAAATTATTTATTTTCTGAATGTAAAGATTTGGCTATTGCATCATCCTATAAGGACACGCTAGAGACCTTTAACAGTACAACTTTTAATGAATATTTCGCTATTTATGTGCAAGGAAAATGTGATAGTTACATTTTTAAAAGAATATGATAAAAACAAAACAAAGAATGGAAAAGCATGCAAACGTTTAGCAGAAGGAGTAAGTCGTAAAAGAGAAGGAGAAGTCGTAAAAACTGAGGCGTTATTGAGGAAATTCACTTTAAACATTGATAATTCCAGAATTTTTACTTCCTCAAATCAAAATCCATTTTCACTGAAATTTAAGGCATTACACCAACAGGTAGTTTTGGAAAATTGTAATAACGTTTGGTGTTTTTGTGAATTAAAATTTTGAATTTTCCTTCGCTAATTAGACTGCTGGAATTTTGCTTTCTCTACTGCTTATGTATATTAAGTAGAGGAAGTATTGCGTTCCACCCAAAAACTATATACAAGATTTCACAGTAAGTACAAGTTTTGAGGCTCCCAAAAGGTCTGTGTGTGTATGTATACATGCATGTTTGTTTGTGCTGCGTGAACAATAAACTCAAAAACAAAAGATCAGTTAAATACTAAACTTCGTATTTAAGTTCAGTATCTTTCATGGGCTTGACACGAAACTCTCTAAACTCCCTTTACATAGAAAAAATTTCCTTGTTCTTATTCTCTCAAAAATGGCTTTAGCGATTTTGATTAAGTTATTTGCACGACAAATAAAGTACTGAATTTTATTTCTGGAAATAGGCAAAAGTCCCCTTCATTTTGAATGACTTTCGTATAAGTGGTAAACAACAAGAGATACACAGAATCTTATTACACAAAAAATGTAGATCTTCTTAAAGGACACAGTTTATGTCCAATAAAAATGGTTGTGGCGTTAACCATTTCCGAGATTTTCTTTGTTATTGGTTCAAATTTTCAAATTGATACTTATATACTTTTTTCAAGTGGTAAATCGGATTTTCTAGTGGTCATGCAAAGAGCATAGAATTTGAAAGCCATCACATAGCAATCCCGCTTTTTAAAGTCTGACTATCGCATTAGCTACTGTATCCTTATAATACCTACAACGAAAAAATGTGTAATGAAAGCTTATATAGATTAACAAGAAGTAGAGAAAAGGATAAAACTTTGACAGAATAGTTTGTAAAAAGAGAGCAGAGAAAGTCGCGTGATGCATATCCGATTTTAAAAATGAAGTGGAGACGAATACATTTTAGAGGTATCACAGACCTTTCTTTAGTAAAAGCTCATATGCGCTCTTAAGCCGTTAACAACCGTACTTCACCTTCTCAAGTAAGTGCTTTGATGGTCATCCCTGAACAACCCCCGCACGTAACATTCCCGCATTTCTACCCCGCTAAGTGCTACTTTTCACAGCCACCTGCAACTGCTCCGCGCTCCCCAATTTATCCGCGCAATTAAGTGGGTGGTTTTGAAATGAAGGGATCCCCACATACAAAGGATCCAGTAGAACTCGTACTTCAGCCATCCAAATTACTCTAGGTATCAGCTATGCTGCAGTCAAGCTTGGTAAAATCCGCGCGCAGATGATTAGGCACACAAAAATAATTTTCATGGAAATCCGCTACTTCAAACAATAGCTTCTTTGGATCACAGCTTTTGTTTACTTTCGATTTTTTTCAAAAACGATTATAATTCTATAATTGGGATATGACATCACAAGTAAATATATGTTAAAATGTCTATAAAACATCTAAAAAGACCTCTTCATTCTCTCTGGATTTTATTAAAAGAAGGAAAATATAAACGTTACACAGAAACTTACTACTTGAAAAGGTATATTTTATTAATATAAACATTTTGTTTAAAATAAAATGTTGTATTAACCATTTTCTAAATATTTATGATGCTCTAAAAGTTCTAATATTTTAAGCAGTTTAGTTTTGAATGTAAAGTAGTAGCTTTTTTGTTTTATACAAACCTGATTTTAAATTGCCGATTATGATCTCTGTCTTCATAATTTTGCTTTGTGCCTACAATAAAGTTTTTATCTCTAATTGAAATAATTTTCCTCAAACATTCATCTCTGGTAAAAAGAAATAGAAAAAAAGGCAAGATTTAGTGTTAATAGTTCATAGAATGGCTAAAAAGAGAAATGCCAATAGTTGGAGAAAGTCGTGTGAACATTCCACGTAACTTTCATACGACCTTAATGAGCTTGGTTGAAGGATCTTCTTTATGTGGGTATCCTGGTGTAGTTTACCTGTGTGTCAAACACTCAGGGCTAAAAATTACCGCGAGTTGGGGAAGATCACGGTTCCTGATGCGTTTTTGTTCTCTATCAAGGGTACTCAAGAATCACTCCATCCCGACTTCGTTAGCCCAGTTCTCTCGACCTGATCTCTACCCATTTCAAAATCCCGTTCACTCAGGTAGAAAAAAGTAATAATGGGAAGAATTCGGATCTGGCCCAACCCATGATTCGTATAAAATATAAATTATTAATATGGATTCGTATTTCAGGTGGCCCCTTACCACTGCCCATGGGATGGTGGGATTTATATTATTGGAACCTTTAATATTCCTCTTCCACCATCAGATTTTAATGACCCTTCGTGCTCTACGGCAGTGACGTATATAAGGAAAGGTCTACGGTGTTTCCTTTTTATTCTTTCTATTTTCTACATTATTTTCTATTTCCTCTTTTGTTTGAATGAATAAACTCTAGCTGCTCTAGCATGTCCTTATTTGTAGATTCTTTTCGAATAAATTTAAAAATGAAATCTCATTGAGATATTTACTACGACTTTGCTTGTAAGGACTTTTATTTTTATGTGTTTGAAAATTCGCATACATCCCAAATGCATTATCGTCGCAAATTTTGAAAATACTGGGCCAATCAGGCAATCTGCTTCTAGCTGTAATATCTTAATTCACTCTGTCTACTTTTCAACAACACATGGAGATCTTGTGCATCCCATTTTAAATACCAAATTCACTTTCAAAGCGGTCAAGCAGAAGACATAGACTTTTCTCTTTCTGGAATAATCCTGAGCTACATATATTCCAAAGTTTGTCTTTGTAAGCAAATTCGACGCTTCATATCCCACGAGGAAAACTGCAGCCAGAACTCGTCTTCAGGATTTTGATATTCAGTAATAGCATTCATTGTTTTTAATCGCATGCAAGCTTACGAAAAACTTATTTTATATGTATATCTAAAACACTATTTATCTGTGTGTGTCAGCATAATAATATCATTTAAACCAACATAACAGCACTATCAAAATGGTAATGTTGCTGTTCGTTTTGGAGGTTTTCTGTAATTTTTGTTCTGGTAGACGATATTTCAAAATATTAGAGGTACTTGTAGTTCGGTGGATTCTTAGTAGGTGCTTTGTTTATGTTTGTTCATATTTGATTTGCACTTACAATTCCATACGCTACCTATGGGTATTCTCATTTCTTGTGTATTACCGTAAGTTATATTTTGCAATGGTCTCAGCAAATTCTTTCCTATTCGCTTGGCTTTTGTTATTTTAATTTCTTGGAATCATGCAAGAAAGTTAGCAAAGCCATAGTTTTGTAGAATTTAATTGTTGTTTCTTTCTCAAATTTTCCTATTAATATTTCTTTTACACTTTCTAATAGCTGTAGTTATTTCGGAGACACATTTCTCTGGTCATTAGTTTTAAAGTAACATAAATCAGTGATGCTTTTGCTCTCAAAGGATTTGGTGTTTTATATACATTTATTCAGAAACAAGGAGCATATTTCAAATTTTTATTTCAAGCAAACCGGGAAAGTCAGGAACACAGCCCACGCAGTACTTGACAGAGGAAAGTTCAAAGATTTTAAAATAAATCTTATAACATCACTGCCATAAAGGTTGTTGTGAATCAGGAAAAATAGTTTTGTCTGCTGCGTTTTCCGTAAATCCATTGTTCAAGTATAAGTTATTCTGCTGTAGATACAACAAACAACACCTTGCCATAAGCTAATTTACATGTTTCATAACAAATTGGTACCTAGTGACCTGTTGATTTAAGTGTGATAAGAAACGGACTA
Organism: Deroplatys truncata; assembly: GCA_030765065.1. NCBI lineage: Eukaryota > Metazoa > Arthropoda > Insecta > Mantodea > Mantidae > Deroplatys > Deroplatys truncata. The sequence goes on along the minus strand of CM060978.1, from coordinate 169,003,203 downwards.
CTGTTTAGCTGTTTCTATGTTATGTTATGTATGTATTCACTGCAAATGGGTATTGCCCTGTGGCAGAGTTAAATATACAAAATAATATTACAAAAATAAGTGCGTTAACAATAACAATACAGTGAACAATAAACAATAATGTGAATAAATTTCTATCAACAATCATATTTATTGTAGCTACCAGTGTAGCATAACAGTTAAAAGTTTTGAAATCATTAATTGCTTTACTATTTACATTCATTAATTACCTATCCAGTCAGTATAGCTAATAAGTCTACCATTAGTATTCGCAACAAGTTTGTAAAATTTCAAATGCACATCTAAGTAAAGTTTATAATTAATTATCCAACATTTATTCTATTGAGATTTTTCCTAAATTTCCTCACGGACAGAGGACAGCCCTGAAAGGCTGCTACAGGCAATTCGTTCCATTCCTCAATGGTTCTACTAACAAAGGAGAACTTTCCTACGTCAGTTCTGTGCCTTCTTCCCTTAATTTTAAACAAACGATCGTTTCTCCCGTAACATGTTGGTTTCTCCAATCTTTTACTAACGCCCATCCATGCATTTAAACCAGCATGAGCTTTAAATAGTGTGCCTAACCGATGTCTCTTACGCCGAATTTTTAAAGGCTCCTATTGAATCTCTTCCCCTTTTGTAGGCCCAAAATAATTGCCTCTTTTTATGAATTTTATAGCCCTTCCCTGTATTTTTTTCTAACGAATCAATTTGATTAATCCTATTCGGTCCCAATATGCTGCTCCATATTCCATAACCGGGCGCACTAAAGACTTAGGAAATTTCTCTGGACTTTGCACTTCCCTTTTTCAATATCCTCATTATGAAATTTAATGTTTTCCACGCTTTCTACGCTAGATACAGAATTTATCTGGTCGTCCCATCCAACGTTAATCGCCAATTATACACCCAAATATTTGCACCTATCCACCTGCGAAATTTTGTCCCGCCCATGTGATAGTTATGTAGGATTTCCCCCTTAGATCTGCTAAATACAATGGACTTACTTTTCTTAGCGTTAATAATTATATACGTTTCTTATAAGTGCATACGGCCTCAACGACCATACTGTTTAAAGCTTTTCTTTATTAATGACAGTTTAAAGGCATTCGCTAAGAAAGTGAGAAAAATTTGATTATTTGCTACTTCATGAACTTATTCCCTGAATTTAAATAATTTGATGATACTTTCGAGTATCACAATGCAAATAAATTAATTTTGAAAAAAATCGACATAATTGTTTAGTTTTCTAATTTATAAAAATCCATGAACGAAAAATACGGGAAACTGCCAGAACACATAAACTGCAGTATCATTTGTTATGTTTGTACATAATGAAAATGGAATCTCCTCTCCATTAGTTGGGCATTGTTTTTCCTTTTCCTTTACCACCTATCTATATAAAGTAGAGAAGTGGGTACATATTGTATTGTTCCAAAATTTTCAATACTAAGATTCCAGAAGGAAAAAGGGGAAAAACATTCGAAATATATTCGCGCGCGCACGTGTGAAAAGTATAGCTCCAAAACGAAATGTCGGATAGTTACAAGGCACGGTATTTATGTTGGTCATCCTCCAAGGATGAAAGGGAAAGACTTTCAAGGAAATTCCACTCTTTATTTTCTTAAGAGATGGCCCCAACATTTTAATTAAACTGTTCTATGTTTAAGATGTTTACATCGCTAATAAAATGCATATTTTTAATTTCAGTCTGTGTGAATAGCCTGTAAAGTCCTCTTCATTCCGAATGAACTTTTTATAATTATGTATAATTTTCCACCAACGGATTCGAATCCTCAAGGTATGTTTTACAAACAGCAGCCCAATCAACGCTAAATCTCTCTTTCGAATGTGGCATTAAGCTTAGAGTTTGCCTGTATGTCTACCGTGAAGAAACCTTGGACATACATACTGTGCTGTGCATTTTAACACTACAGATAACTCGTTTCTCATTCCAACTACATCAAGTCTCTATCATGTTATCTTGGTTTTGCCCACCTCCCATTAGTTAAACTATTTAAACTAATCGAACCAGAATTCATTAGGAGAAGCTATTTCTGATCCTCCCACGCTTAACGTCGAATGTAACATCGCTTATTGGTACAATTTTGTCTTTTGGAATTGGATTCAATCTAGTCGTAAAGTGATGTGGAAACCTTATGAGAGAAAAACAACGCTAATTAAATCTAGGGGAATGTGCCACTTTTTCTACATACAACCGTATATGCAGCGTCCCAGAGCTGGAAACGAACCTCAATGAGGCAACACGCAGAAAAATGTTGAAATTAGGATATGTGGTGAATCTAGCTTAACAAAACGCTGACGACTCACATCATAGGATATTTAATCTGACCAAATTTAGGTCACAGGTGCAGACCTCCTCGTTCGGGGACGCCGTTTGTGATCACGGCGAGCCTTTTTATAAATTGTGAATAATAAACAACCAGATATGTAATAAGCCGTTAGAATAGAATAACGGACTCAAGGCATGGGCAAGAATGTTACCCGAATTTTTCATTGTCACAGGGACTCGCAACCCCTTCATTTTGGTAATATCTTTAGGTATTCAGACGCTGTATGAAGTGAGCTCAGAGAGAAAAGCATCATTCGTGAATGACAAACTGCTCAGCTTTGTCATGCTTCACTACTTCAGAAACGAAGTAGGTAGATACTTCATTTGAACGATTCGGTACCTCATGAACGAACTACCCTAAATGTGTAAATGAGTGAAGCGTTCTCGTTAATGGAATGGTTTGACTACTGCAAGTGTTCATGCATAGAACTTGTATAAGGTAACAGAAGCAACTATAGAGACAATGCATAGAAATAATCTAAGATAGCACTTTAACATCCTTTCGGAAATAAGATAAAATGTCATTCCCGCGCAAAAGACAAAATTGTTGGAAAGGCGTGAAATGTAGTAAAATATTGCAGTAAAACCAGATTTAGTTATATGCAGTTTTGTTTGTTACTAATGCAGTTTTACCAGTTTTCATCATGTGCAGAACATATTCGTTTTATGATTGATATTATTTATGTAGCAGGAAGTATTTCCGCTGAAAAAAGGAAACTGTAACAGGTTATGAAGATCTCCATGATAAGGTTATCATGTTATAGAATATTTAAGCTCTGTACAATTCGTTTTTTGATGAATATAAAATGCCGCGTGCTTTGAACACGCATGTGCACATAGTCGTCCGTCGACACCAACAATATATGGACATGAATTTGATTACGGTATACTAAAGTATTCATTCTGCTATTAATCATTTTGCTTTACTAACAAAACCAATGTTAAGGCGGGCGGTATGTACATTAGAACAACGGGTGTTCTTGTTCCAGCATGTATGAGATGCCATCTTAATGACGTTTACAAACAATTAGCGGCGACCGGCAGGTACGTGAATGGGAAAACTAATGCGAAAATTGCCCGTAACGAAGTTAAGTCTGATTATTACGTGGGACATGAACATGCTGCCCGCGGGAGACAATCTGATGGCGACCCTCCGATATAATAAAGCGATAGACGGAACCAAACGCATGCTAATGAAATCCCCCTTTTCTTTCCATCGTATTCTATCTGCTCCTAATCTCCACAGAAAACACATTAAAAGGAACGCTTAGCTTTCTCAAATATACTTCTCTGCTGCAGCAGGAAAACTAGCAAGTACGTATTCAAAGCTATATTTGCCCGCGTGGATATTCGTGTCTCCTGTGAGTCATGTTTACTTTTGCCACAAACCGATTTTTATCATACGGATACCCTAAAAATTAGAGTGAAATAGCATTTATCTTAATATATGTAAAAGTCAGTGTGACCAAACTTAGCAAGATAACCTTTGACACAAGGCAAAAATTACTGCCTTAGAATTCGAAATTCCGCCCCATTTCAAAGGATTAGTTATTAATTTTATGTAATGCCTACAAAAGCTCGCAAGACCATCTACATCCTTCTCAACGATAATCGTAATAGGTGGCATATTGCCAACATAGGAATAATTAATTACTTAGGATTTCACGTCCTCACAATATAACAAAGGAACAGTGAGTCCACATATTATTTGTTGAACTCCTCCATCACATTTCGTGGAGTAATAACACAGTCAATAAACAAATTTCAACACTATGCCACCTGTGCGTAAGATTGCCTAAATGTAAAGGGCTACAATCGCTTGGTAAATAATTAACAATTCGAGCTTGCTCTATTGGACTGTAATAACAGCAACAGCATCAAAGTAGACAAAATACTGCTTCCTCTTATTCTTCTTTATCTTAATATGATTATTTGTTGAGTATTGTATTAAAATAACACAAAAGCATTCACCATAATCGCATTGACTATAAAAGCCTCTATGGTGCTCAAACATTGCTAACATAAAGTAACAAATAAATCGAAGTTTATATCCCTTCATTCTGCGATCATACTCGATATTCGAATATTCACTTATTAGAATTTGTAGTTTATCTCTCTCTGTTTTTTTTTTTTTTTTTTTTTTTGTAGGCAGCTGGTTTCCTTCTCTATGGGAAGTTTGTGATGGTTTAATAAGCATAAAAACAAAAACTGAGCGACATAAAATGATAATGGGCACGGATAACAACAACAATATCAAACCAGTCAAAGTACTTCTTCTTATTATCAATATTTTTCCTTCGACATTCATTTTGGCCTTCGTTTTGTCTTGCGTGTGTTTTTAGTAGTTTATGTAGGTTGGTTACCGAGAATGAACAAGGTTTGATTGTACGTAAACTGCTATTAAATATTTTTTCCCACCGAGATTTTCTTTATAAACAACGACGAGACGTTTTAAATACGACAGGGTGGAACCGTCACTCAGCTGCATTCATGAGAAATCATTTAAAACTGCGGTTGTTCGGCAGTGCTTTTGCATATTGTTTTCCTAGCATTTTATTTATTTATTGTTTTTATAGAGCACTGAGACTTTTAATTAACTCTTTGTTTAAGTATTTTGTATAATACTTTTTAAATGCCTCCAAGAAAACGCAAGGCTATTGAGTAAGTTCAACCTAAGGCTAAATATTGTAGGGATAAACTGTGAAATCACGGGCAACGCCGGGTATTTCAACTACTAATAAAATAAATACTTAAAACTTACTTGTATTTCTGGGAGTACACCACAATTTTTTTTAAAATGGTTAAATTTGCCCTTGAATTTTAAAGGAAGGCATAAAGTTGGATCCATAAACTTTGGCACCTAATGACGTAATCTGCAAAAAATGGGTGTTTTTTTTTACCTGGTAGGTCATTACGGAGAATGAGTGAATGAAACGAATGAAATGTTTCTCAAACGAGCCCGGTGTCCCTAGAGCTTAGTTTTTTTTTATTTGAAAGAAACCCGATTAGTTGTTATCTATTGTGCTTCCCTTCATTTAATCTCCAAGATCTTTACCTCCTTCGCAAAGTCTTCAGGTCTATTAGTAGACAGTTCTTGAAATCCTTGCAATTGCATGAAGATCTTAGAGTTACTCGAAATTCGTCTACAGGCTAAGTGAAAAACACGGAAAACAACATATTCGAATAACTAATCCTAACAGAGGTTCGAACCCGGAACCTCTTGAATGTGAAGCAGGCACCTACCCGAAAACACGCTGTTTCCTAGCGTTAGTTAGGAAATGCGCCATTAATAATTAAAGATAAGTCCTTGAATATGGGTTGAGTGTGGGAATTCTACGTCTCAAAGGGTCTGTAGTACGATCTCGGTTAAGGTTCCAGGAGTTCGGGTAAATTTTCGTATTATGACCTTCAGTTAACAGCTAACCGGCAGTTATTGGGTAGCGGTTAGGTTAATAACCTGGAGGTAGCTATATAAAAATGGTGTACCTTCGGCCTTGATTGATAATTGATAACGATTCCAAGGTGAAATATTAGAGCAATATTTATATAACAGGAGGAAAGTAGGAATAATTAGACTTACGAAAGAGTAATTTCCAAGTTTGTGACGAGGGTGAATTTAGTAAACTTTATTAGATTGTCGAATGTTGCACTGGTTCTATTAACTTCTTAGATATTCCTGATGCATAATACCTAATAATTATTGTATTTTAAGGTGAAATATTTTAGAATATTTTAGTAGATTATATTATTAGTGTGATTATTGTGAAATTAAAACTATAAACTAAGATTAGATACACCATTATTTTTATGGTAAATTTGTAAGCTAAGGTATTAATAGTTATGATTATGCATTATTCTTAGTTTGCATATCGCTTTATTTTCCTTTTCTTTTTTTTAACGTGAATGACAGTAATGTTTGCTTAAATATATAATGTAACTGATATTAACCCAATATTCGTACGTCTAACCAATTTTGCAAGTAGCCTTGACGAAATAAAAGCGAAACCTAACCTTAGATTCTTAAGGGTCCTATTTTACTACTAACCTACAGAAACGAAAAAAAAAATTCATATAAGTTAATACTTTGAAATCATTCAAAATATTTACACACTAATCTACAAGAGTGTATTAACGCAAAATTCTACGTATTTAATATAGGCTTTCCATTTTTTGTTGTCGTCCTCTAGTTCCCGAGGTCGCGGGTTCAAACCCGGCGGAGTGCGTTGGATGTTTTCGGGAGTAAAAATCCTTAACATGGCCTTTTCGAAAGGGAATAAAGTCGGTGACCCCGTGTCGTAGAACCTCAAGTCTGATAAAGAAGCCTCTGAGCAAAATTACCGGTATTTCACGCCCAATATACAATGGAACGCTAAGGACCACAGCAGTTAAAGAGCGTCCATAAACAAAACTCAATTTAATTTATTTTTTGTTTGTTTGTAGAGGTTTTCTTCTAAACGCAAGCATTTATTAATAACTTCATTCACACTGCACAGAGTGTGTTAACAGCGAAACCTATATAATTTAATATTCTGAAATATTTTAATCTAGTGAATGTCCTACATTATTCCTTTTGTAGCGATGTCGAGGTGAATGCTCGGACATTTTATATAATAAAAATAAGATCTCGGAAAAATGAATTCGAGGAGAGGGATGAAGAAGTTGGGAAATGATTCAGGCTAACGAAAATCGGACTATGGCTCCATTTTGTATCGCACGTATGCTCTGTAACAAGCAGCATCACTATTTCTTCCTGAGTTTAGGGTCTTTTTTTTTTAACGCAAACCACTTATCGCAATTGTTTCTTAAATGTAACCGTCATAAATTTCAATGTAGTAGAGTAAGCCTTACGACTAATACCTTCGTGCCACCAAGCAGAAGTGCCTGGCAGAAGTAAAATAAGTACGATACCAATGTGCATCAAGTAAACCATTTCATTCCTGCTCTTATCAGTTTCGATTAGGACATGTTTTAACAGCAACACTAATGCAGTACGTATTAGCGCATGTTAGAAACAAGAGAGATTCCAGCGTTCTCCGCTATCAACGCGTTCTTATATTATGTACAAAATCTATTTTCCCATTAACCTAAATCATATTGAGTGTGAATTCCCTCGTCTACCTAATACCCCGAAAAGCCCTAACTTATTTTCAAAGTACGCTACACGTATAGCTATCCTGCTTTACATTACATCCAGGAACTATATTGACGGCAATTCATTCTTTCTTAAACATACCAAAAGGCACTTAACCAATTCCAATGCGAACTAACGGCATAAGAAATGTGCCGCTACCGAACCTATACAAATCGTAATATTAAAAATTATGCTTTATTACCTCCCTGAATGCACAGCCGTCAGAAATGGTTCATATTAATCACGACATTTCTCAAACTAATTTAGTAGAAACTCAAGAAAATTACAGCAGAAAGCTTATTTTAAAGATAATATGTAACAAGTTTCCTCCTAGGTGGCGTGAAATCGCGCACGAAAGTGTTGCCTACCATATCAAATTGTTAACAAACTCCAGACTAACTCCCTACAGTTACTTTGCGTCCGTAATACAGGACACTCCTGTTAGCCAACTACAAGTTAGTGAACGTTAGCTTTTAACCGAAGATTGTAATACAAGCCCAAAGGCATTTATTTACCTGTGATTCAACAAAGCCTGTTCGGCTCGTAACTCCAGTTTCTGCATTACTTTTCGGGCACAGTTTATTCATAGCAACGATCTGTACGCTACTCCACATCTGCTATGCTTTCTCCGAGTTTTGGAAGCCCGGTGTTTGCGATTCTCTTACTTCTGTAGCATAGTCCTGACTGCTTTTTGGTTTCTCAGATAAATCTAAGGTCGACACACTTCTGAAGCTTTATTCTCCAATTCGACCAATTTATTTGTGCTTGCCACTGAGACAGTTGCGATTTCCTGTACTTTTAAACGCGCCTAGCCCTATATAAGCCTAAAAAGCATTTCAATAAGGTCGAGATGGACTCCTCGAAATATGGGAAGCTATTCATTTTAATCAGAGTTGGCTGCTACGTGTACATAATTTCCTTAACAAGAAAAAAAATAGTAACAGAGAAATGATTATGAAATTCAAGATGATCGTGGAACCTAAGCGTTCACAATCGTCATACAGATGGTCATGCGTTCAAGATATTGTAATATTCAATTATATAATAGCATACTTTTATAAAGCTATAGCCTATAACACAAGGTTTTAAGATATCCACCAGTGAAGAAATAGCTCAAATCGGAGTAGTTGTACATCTTCGAACAAAAACTACTATTAAATTTATTATTTTATGTTAGACTGCAATTTCTTAATTATTTATACTATTTGGTAAAGATATCTAGTAAACACCAGAAATAAATGGTTTCGTGTCATTTAAATTTCTACTCAATAAACCATGATTTTATACGATTGGAAATGAACTCTACCGATCAAATTTCAGAGCTAGTCGAATATTTTGATAAGGTAGGCTGGACGATTCCTGTCACTCGTTTCATTCCCCTTCCGTCACCCGGCAACTTCGTATCTTCTGAGTGGGACTGTAGGATGACGCTGTTATAACAAAATACGTACTGCATGGAATTCATGTAAATCGGGGAGTAAAATAGGATGAGGGATAAACTATTGCTTACCATTTCCTCAATGATACAATGTTACAGAAGTGCCATGAATAGGATGACCTATATTTGAAAAATGACCTATAAAATGACTAATAACTTTTAAAAATGACACAATAACTACAAAATATGACTTAAAACTGCGATTTCTTTAATTTATAAAAAAATTAGTACACAGAAATTTATAAATGAATTTATACCTTGACATGACAGCTATAGAAGCAGAAAAAGTGTGTATACGAATAATATGGGATGATTTAGAAAATGAATGAATGAATTAAATATACATACATTTTCATGTACTCGTTTAAGGGATATGAAAACAAAATCCAAGAAACTTGTTTTTGAAGCAGGTCTTACAAAACTGTAGCATTAACTCTTTAAGTTTTTAGATTATACAAAATTCATAGTGAATGAACAGACTTCACAGATGGCTCAAGAACAAGCGCAATAGCGTCTGACTGTACGCACTTATTAACGAAAAAAGGGAAAACTTACCTGTCTCATTCCTAGTTTGGGACATTAATCATAACTGTAATGATACCCCTTCACCTCAAAGTAGCCAGCCCTCACTCACAAGAAACTCTAACCAGGCTAATCATTAATTAGCAATGTAATCTTTTCCCACCAAGATTGCGAGTAAAAGGACGTGCAAAGTTATCTTATTTCTCATTTTAATAGCAACATTTCTGAAGTTTCAGAAGGTGTTCTTATATAAGAAATCAGTAATATACAAATATTTATAAACGTAATGTAAATGCAAGGAAATGACTAAATAAAGGCGCAAAGAGCAGGAAAATTACAAAATAATGAGGTAAAATCGAAAAAGCACTAAAAATAGAAAATAGCATTTTCATAAACTGCGACCCACAATAAGGATTTATGTACACGTTAGTAATGCCCACGATTGAACGATTAAAATATGATATATGTCATTAGAACCCGGGCCCTGGTTATGATATGCAATTACTCGTTATTGAGTAATTGTATTTGTTTTGTTCCCAAAATTGAAATGTACTGGATGACTTCTGCATTCGAATGAACGAATATTAAATATCGGAGTTCTAAAGGGCTAAACTACCTGATATTTTCTTACAGAGTGAAGGAAAAACTACAAGGCATAGGGCAGCTCCGGTTGGTGGCCATTTTTTCATGCTGTAATGTACGAATCATTTCTTAAAAAGCAGATCCTTAAGTAGGTGAATATATTCCGTAGAAGTTTGTCTGTAAAATAATAGGTGTTTATAATCAAAGCAGCTTCTTTGGATTGATAAACTCATGTATTTTGAAGACTCATACATTGGCCATTTCCTTTCTGTGGGTGCGGAGGATGGCCTGGAAGGTCGCACAGTTTACTTAAGTAAGGATCATATTTAGAGATATAGATATTAAAGAGTTAGCAATCATTTGTTATATTTTTGTACATATAATCAATGATAATCGGATTTTTGTTTCAAAGAGCTAATAATGTTTTGTGTTATAGGAGAGTGACGAAACTACACACACAGTTTTGAGGAAATAATCCCCATTGACATAAGTAATACTAAATGCTCTTTATCACTTCTCCACAAGACAAACCAATACCAATGAAAGAAGTGCAAGTTTTATGAAGACAATACACTGGACCCAACTACCCTCTCTCCCTCTTCTCAGTCTTCACCCCTAACAACGCAATCATTATTGAGGCTCATGAAGCAATCTTTTACTGGACTTTTATTAAGTCACACGCCTGGAACTGCTGGTTGAAATATATTCTTTTCTGACAATCATCAAATTTCAAACCGTATGGTGCTGCACCTTCCTACTGCTGGTCTCTCTTAGTTTTCATATTGAATTCTGGCGAGTTTGTAGATATTATAGAATTAAAAATAAAACTAGCAATGAAAAAGATTAAGAATATTCAAATCAGTTGCAGTATATATCGTTTACTGCTCGAAAAAATGTATACAAAAAGAAAATGAAAATATCCCTGGTGTGCCTGGCCAATTCTTCCGAAAGCTGTGAGTCGTTTCTCCCAATTGTAAATGTGAGAGGTCCTAGGCCAAAATGAGAGTGGACAACCTTTCTCAGTAAAATTCACAATGCACACTTGCATAGTGCAAAAAGCTTCAAACCGCTGTCTCGTAAGGTATTTATGTTTTCACTCTCACAGCAGAAAAATAACTGGCCAGGTGAAAAGCAACAATCAGAACCAACTGCGTTAGTGCGATAACCAGCACACGCGATTAATAATCGTTTACAAGCATCAAAAGAATTTCAAACAGTTCAAGATAGAATGCAAAACTAAGGGATATTGGTCAGCACCCTCTCGTTATGCCTATTCCTCCCCAGAATTACGGTGTACTTTCATCTAAACCGGGTTCGCACCTGGGGCCTACACAACCGCGGTGGCTAAAAAGTACCCATTTAATGCTTCATAAATTGAGGCCATCTGACAGCAATCGCTGGCCGGGCCAAGCGTCATAAACACAGATTACTATACGCTTTAAAAATACAGTAGCTTATACGCTACAAGCAAATTCAAAAGGATTTTTTACCCGTTTCCAATTAACTAGCAAAGTTTCAAAGTCTTTGACCTCCGTGGATGATGTATTGAGGCAGTCCTATTAAGATGCAGCCTAAAGTTTTGCTTAGACTTTTACACCTTAAATGTCAATAATTTACAAATTATCTGCTGTTTTGAGTCTATCTGGAACCCCTCTAAATAAATAAAACCCTTCTCGTCGTTTTAAGTTGAACGCAATTAAAAATAAAATAAACAATGAAGTGAGTGAGTGAGTGAGTGAGTGAGTGAGTGAGTGAGTGAGTGAGTGAGTGAGTGAGTGAGTGAGTGAGTGAGTGAGTGAGTGAGTGAGTGAGTGAGTGAGTGAGTGAGTGAGTGAGTGAGTGGGATTTAAGGGCCGGTGGACAACTAGGTCATTGGTGCCGACAGCAATGGAAAAATTGTGACAATCGTGATAACACTAATGAGAATTCTTAAAGAAACAAACAGAGCCTAATATTTAATATTACCTCATTTAAATAGGTTTTGTATGCCAGGACACTTCATTTCTAGGAAGTAAATGAATGACTGTACGATTTTACGTTTGTTTTACGTTTAAGGTAACTTGCATTATAAAGAAACAAACTTCGTTATGATTCACCGTTTGGGACTTAAGTTCTCGTATTGGTTTGTGCCTTGCTTTGATGGCGTTAATCCTCACATTGCGAGGGGTTAAACTTCTAAATTATGCTCAAAACTATCAATTGATTGTTGCATTCATTTCAGACAAAGGAAACCTAAGAAATTGTTTTGATGAAAGAATTTGTCTACATGAAAGCGGGTGGTCATCGAGTCCGTGCGTTCATCTTAATGGAAGGTGGCACAGGTATAGAAACGCCCTTATATTCCTTAAGATCTTCATCTGTTTACAAAAGATCTCCATGAATACTTGTACCGAGTCTGGGAGGCAGGTTCTCTATTTAATTTGCATATTGTCCTTAGATAACGCTTTCAGATTAAACATTTTATCTACTAGAATGTTTAAGAGAGATATAATCACTTCCTGTTTGTTTTTAATATTTAATTAAAAATTAATTTGTTTTTCTATTTCCATACAGCTATTGAAATAGCTTTCAAAGTTCGAACAGACTCGAAAATATTTATTTTATAAACGTTTATACTTGTCCATTCATTGCTCAAGTATCCTTTATTAGTTTTCGGTGACAGCACACGTATATCCAGTTAAAACATGAAATAATGGCAATATAGTATAGCTGCATTGCAGGAAAAGTACCTAAGGACAAGTTTTTCAAACCAACAGAACGATAAATGATGAGTTGCACGATGGCCATTACGATATCGTCTCAGCTTTCAATTAATGCATTTGTATTTTATAGTGAGAACGCTTTCGATGGCTCGGCAGATGATTTAGCAGGATAGTCATGTGAATGAAATTGGATTTATAGTGTTGGTGAGGTTATGAAGCTTGTGATGACATTAGTTGTTGAAATAATTTCCATCTCACCTCCAATGAAACCGTCGTCCCAAAATATCCTAAGTCGTGAGTGAGTGTTTTTTGCTGAAGAATAAATGGTCAAGTTTCACTCATGGAGCATGTTAGTGACGTTCTCAATTATAACACATGCTAAAATCTATTTCGCAAACAAAACTGGCTAAAAGAATATAAACCTGAATAAAGGAGGAATGAAATGGAATACAAAGCTATATGCGTACTATGCATTTAATTTGTGCTATGTATGCAGGAAACATACTAGCTGTAAGACTTTCTGAACTACATGAAATTTAAATAAATACTGCCGACGTGCAGTTAAATTAATTGATCCATTTGTAGACAGGTGTTCAAATCTAAGCGACTGAACTATTATACTTCTAATGATGTTGCTTCAGTACGGTGCACATATAAAAACTATACTATTTATTGAATAATCGACATAGCATTCGTCGGCCTTTTCGCCCGATGGATCTAATAGTATTTCATAGAAAGCACCAGAGTTCCATAAGGGAATGAAAGAATGGTTTCTAGTATTTAAAAACGCTTTGGTGGAAGTCTAATGGCATCGATAGATCCATTGTCGAGTTTAAAAGGTTTCCATGCGAAGCAAGTTTCACAGAATCGAGGTTGAGTGAGTGAGTGAGTGAGTGAGTGAGTGAGTGAGTGAGTGAGTGAGTGAGTGAGTGAGTGAGTGAGTGAGGCTACATTTTTACTACTGAAAATCTATAAAACTCCTCATCAAAGGTTATTGTACAATATCTCTGCATGTACACATATTTTGGAAATATAATTTATTTAAATACTTAAACTGTGTTAAAGTAGAAAAAAGTGAAATTTAAATTCTGCAGAATCGAGGAAATATTTAAAAATGAGAGCGAAATCTATTTTATTTCCGATGTGCCTATACTTTACGAGCCTATATGGACCATTATTTTAGTGTATTAAATACTAAAATAAATCTGGTTCAACGGGAAGTGATAAGTAAGATGACTCCACTACCAAAGCAGATTGATACTCTTAAGAATTAGAGTGAAGTCTTTCGAAGACTGATAATTAATTAGAAGCCAGCCATGTTGCTTAGAATCCGTGACAAACAACGAGATAGGTGTTGCAGCATTATTAGGCGAGTTGCTTGTTTTTTCTCTTCTTTCTTTCTTTTTTCTTTCTCTTTTTTTTTTAAGACTTTGTAAAATTACTTCCAGTCGTTTTCGAATTATTGAAGGGAAACAGTTTTACTGAGACATGTGTACTATCAGCGCAGGTTTGATACTTATATGTAGGCTGAAAATATAAAAATGTAATACACGGATATATCATTAAAAATTAGTTAAAATGCTTTAACAAGTTTCATAAAAATTCATTTATTACGAACTACTCTCTAAATACCTAACAAGATGGCTCTGCGTGTAAGGATCGCATTTGGGACGTCCCGGTTCGAATCCCGGCGACCACCCACTCTGACAATGGTTTCTTCGTGGTTTCCCGAGTCGATAGGTGATTGCTGGGGTGGTCCTTCTACTACCAAAATTTATCATTACTCCATTTCCTGTATCCACCATTTCCTTCATCATCTTATGTTTCAGGATTGAAGGACCAGGCGACGGTGTGTGGCGGCTGAGCAATGGAGTTGCGCTTTGTGCAGGTTTCTCACTGTCCGTCGGTCGGACTGCTGGGCTAGGTCCCACCTCCCGAGCTCATGGAGCAGGCTCCCCTTCAGGGGATCCCAGGTGGGTCAGGGGCTGGTGGGCGTGCTTGAGCGGCGTCGTATGCGTTCGAACTGGAAACGTTTGGGAACCCGTGTCGTCTCCAGAATGTGGTCGCTCTTTCGGGTCTCTCCCCTCGTCCCTCTCTCCCTGGGGTTACGTTCGAACCAAAAAGGATCGATGTCGCATATTTAAGTGCTCTGCCCCGATTTCGGGAACCCCTGCGTAATAGTCAGGTAATTAATTTTAGATGGTAAACCCATTGTGGAAGATATCTAAACCGGCTGAGAACACTGCTCAAATTCGTCTTTTAATATTTTCTCTAGGGTCTTTACGTGCACCATATTAACCTCAAAACTTATTTCAGGTGATATCTCGACAACGATATTTTGGGTGGAATAAATACTTCCCCTACTTGTTATGCGTAGTAGAGAAAGTAAAAATGGAAGCCACATGTACAGAGAATGCTGAAAGATGGCATCCCATATAGAGCAGTGTATAGTGCTTACCATGCTAGCCTCTAGTTCCCGAGGTTCAAACCCGGTGGAGGGCGATGAATTTTTTCGGGTGTAAATATCTTTAGCATGGCTTTCTTCGGAAGGGAAGTAAAGCCGGTGGTCCTCTGTCGTAGAATCTCAAGCCTGATAAAGAAGTCTTTGAGCAAAATTGCCAGTCTTTCACGCCCAATACAGAATGGGATGCTCCACAGCAGGTAATGGACGCCCATAAGTAAAACTCAATTTAATTTCATATAGAGCAGTTCATGATTCATCACGTGTAAAAAAGAACTATAGGAATCGGTGGCTAGAATGAAGCCGGAAAAGGTTCTAGTGTGAAGAAGAGAAACAAGAGGATATTGGTTAAACAATTGTGATTTTATTGTATTTCAAAACCCCATTAGTGCCAAAAAGATTGTTAAAAATGTTACTATTGCTTACGGTAAGTCATACCACATGCTAAAGGCCTGCACGGGCTAGACCAAGCCCTCGGATGTAGGCCCGGCCCGGCCGCGGACCGATTTCGGACTTAATTTAAACGTGTTTATCGCGCTCGGGGCGGGCTCAAGCTTGAAAATAAACGCAAAAAAATTAATTAATGACATTCAACATATGCATTTTTTGCCATGTAAATGTTTTATACATGCGTTATTTTAATAAAAATCATAGGTTGCATGTTTGAGAAAATAAAAACTACGAGAAGATTTCTATGTAAAGGGAAAATAAAAACTAAAAAAATTAATTTGTCACATTTTTTTGGTCCGCGATGTTGGAGTGCCAGGAATAGCACAATTATCGCAGCCTTCGCGTATCCATTGTAGTACTAATGAGAAATAAATGTTCGCCTGTAATTACAACTTAACAGCAGCTATTAACGCAGCCTCCCTCCATCCACCCATACCCAGGACATCCTGGGCAGAGTGCAGTAAGGAGGGTATATGGTCTATAAGGTCGCTTAATACATGCGGATTCCAGGGCCTTATACGCGACTATTTGTGTAAAGTGAATCCTCAATTGATCCCAAGGATCTCAGTGCATCCCCTACCAGCGTTATAGCAAGGCAAAAATTCCCATGGCGGTGCCGGAAATCGACCCGAAGACAGCGCGCTTCATGGACTACTACTACTACTACTACTACTACTACTACTACTACTACTACTACTACTACTACTACTACTACTACTACTACTACTACTACTACTACTACTACGAATAATATTAATAATAAACATAATAATAACTGTGTAAAATAATGTTATTTAAAATAAAATTAGACAATTGATCCCGGGTCGGCGGCGCCGTGGCCGAGTGGTTAGACCGCTCGCCTCTCACCGGCGGCCCGGGCTCAATCCCAGGGACCCGCATGTGGGATTTGTGGTGGTCAAAGCGGCGTCTGGGCGGGTTTTCTCCGGGTTCTCCGGTTTCCCCCGCCATTCATTCCACCAACTCCATCATCACCTTTCCTTTCATCCATTTCGCCATCATTTCGTTTCATCTACTTCCTTCATCCCATACCAGGCATCGGGCTGATTATCCATCCTGGATGTTCTGTCTGCTCCATGAGTGTGTCTGCTCCTCGACAGGCCTCTGACCCCAGGCACCCGCCTGTAAGCCCTGGGGGGTGTAAGTTCTACATAAGATGAGGTTAAACAGCGAATGAATGAATGATCCCGGGTCGTGTAGTAGAGTATATTCTCGGGCTCGGTTCACATATGGCCGGGTCAGGCCGAACCTAAGAATTTCTGCCGTGCAGACTTCTACTATATACTTACGCCAGTCTCAAGAATAAAGATATCCAATGTTAAACCAACAGAAATGCTATAAATTCTATAGTGGTCCACTTAAGCTAGAAACTTGCGTTGCAAAAAAACTTTTCATACATAACCAAACCATATACACCACAAAACGCGAGTCATTTCCACCTTACGTAAAATAGAATAAGTAAACACGATCGTTCCCATAAATGAATAAATACACAACGAACATTTAATAATTTAGTTAACAGTTAAAAAGTTAAGTATTTTTATATTGATTTAAGTGCACACACTTGTCACGCTATTCATTACCTACGCTAATTACAATACTCGTCACGCTAAATTTTTTTTTGCCACCAACTTCAGCATATTTGGGGAGATTTTAATGGCGGACCTCTGTAATACACTTCTGAAGTTTCCATTTTATAAAACAGCTTTGTTTAGGAGACAGAATGCCAATCAAATAAACAGAATGATCAACTATGTTCTTTAAGTTGATATTTAGATAAAGAACACATTAGCTCCATAAAATATTTGTTAGATATTCTTCTTTTCCGGCAATAAATTGTAGACTTTACGGCTGTTTCTAAACACCAAATAATTTGAGAAGCTAAAAGCACTGCTTTGATCAATATTTCCCGCGCGCGAATATTATGGGGACAACCACTGAACATATGATGAACTTCATTTTTATTGCTTTTTGTTATTGGGTATTCTCTCTTCTTTCCTTCTTTAGTAAAAAAATTCCAAAAGGTTAATTTAATGTTTTGTAAATTCTGCTTTCCGTACCCACGGTGCGCCGTTGGTCATTTTCTTTGCATGCTCTGTCTGATAACAATCAGCCCGGTTGTCTCTCTTCCCTTCTAATAAGGCGCAGCCGGCGGTGCCAAATACCTTTTAGCACCAATAGGCTTTTTTTTTTGGACATGATAGACATTTATATGAAAATACTTTTAAAGTAGGAAAATAAGAATGTCATGAATATTTTTCCTCCAAAAGTTCAGATAATACGAACTTACGTACTGATGCCGATCCTACACATAGGAAATACAGGAAAGATAAGACACGTTTTACGCATGTTTTTTCCCTGCGCAATGAAATTGAAGATCGGCATGTAAAGCTTATAGTGAGGGAACCTAACAGTCGATAAAGGATTGAGTACATTAATAAATGACAATATCCATGAGAGTAATGGTGAGATCAAAATGAACAAAATGGAGCGGTTAAGTATCTGTATTGTAAATCCGCCCGAAATAAATTGTGCTGCAACAAAACATAAACAATAATAAAAACTCGTAAGGCAGACCTAACAAACTGCCGTGCTCCCGAAAAGAAATTATTGGAAAGATATTATTAATATTGTCGATTAACTGTTCACGCTAACAAACCAATTTCAAATGATAAATTTAAAATTTAACCTGTATTCCCAGCAGGGGCCACAACTAGTGATCATTTAGCTTTAAAGTGACGTAATAGCATTTCATTGAGGTTACATAACATGAAAATGTTATAAGTGATGGAACTGAATACGTAGGTATGCATAAGTATTCGTATAAAGAAAGGAAAAGCCAGTTCTTTTTATGTAGCTATTGGAATGTTTGAGATATGCTGCCAGAATTACCCGGAATTACACTTTTTTCAGCGTTTTTAGAGTAAAAATGCTCTGCTTTAGCTGCGCAGTTCTGTTATCTTATTTAGTTTTCATTGTTACAGAATGAAGAATTAAAAGTATTTGGTTAGCCTTTAGAAGACAACCACTGTGTAACTAAAGTAAATCATTACTACTCTAAACATCATTTAGTGAAATCAGTTAAAATGGCGAACGTTATGAGAAGAGAATTTCGATTTTGCTGTAAAATATATGCCGGGCGAGTCTTCTCAGCCTGCGGATTGAGAAGTTATGCAGTCCCGGCGCTGTATAGACAGTGCCGTAAGCTGTCCACTGCATCGCGTCGTATCAATTTCGGCTGAATTGACTGTATTGCATCACTATGCGTGCTGTGACTTGCACTCGTAGCGCAACAATGTGCGCGTTGGCGTTCAGTGGTGAAGGTCCCAGGTTTAAATACTGCCACTTGAAGGTACTTTTTATGTTTAGTAAATTTAGCGAGAACTAGTAGTTTGGCGTGGAAGAGTCGTTTCACTTAATTCATTTAATTATGTGAATTTCGTTAAAACACATTGTTACAATATGCAAATCCGCTTTCTAGTGCATTTGGAAAGAAATTATGATTTGCTAGAACGTTCTCGAAACATAACGAAATGAATAAAAAACTCATTTATTTGCAGGAGTGATGGGAACTTCGAATCTTCACCATGACTTTCCAGTATGTTAAACATTGCGCTACTAGAGCATGTTAACAACAAGAACCACCGTAGCCCTAATCAGCGGGCTGGTGAATGCGCACTTCAGGAGGGTGTCGGGAGATGGAGCTACCTGAGTTCCAGATGGCGTCTCCCGACTAGTACCATACCAGGACAGAGTCCTTTGCTGGTTGGATGATGGATTTGGTGGAAGGGACTGTGGGTGAACGGTGGTGTGTTTGTGAATTCAGGGTCGTCTTGGGTGTAGGGGGGGGTTCTAGGTAGTAGGGTATTGGGTTTGTTGTTTGTTTAGGAGTTTTAGGGTAGGTTCTGTAGCATGATTATATGTGTGTATATACATTTTTTGAAGTGTATTTAGTGCCTGCCAAGCACAAATCTGGGTCGCTTGTAGCGCTCCCCGGGGTCGATGTCATACTCCCCGAGGCCGCGGATGAGGGCATTAAAGCTGTGAGGTAGGGAGTCATAGAACTTTTGGGAGAGGGAGAGGATATAGTCTGTTAGGGTGGGGATATGTAGGTCTCGATGGATATCGTTGTTGGGGACGTACCAGTAGGCGTTGACGGCGGTACGGAGGAAGCGGTTCTGGAGGGTTTGAAGGCGTTGGAGGTGGCTGCAATTCCCCAAACTTGGCAGGCGTATGTGAGAGCAGGGCGGAGCACCTGCTTGTACAGGAGCACTTTGTTGCGCACTGACATTACAGAATTTCTATTGTATAGAGAGTACATCATTGCCGTCCTACGGTTGAGTTTGGATGCCAGTTCTTCTACGTATGGTTTCCATGTTAGTTTGTGGTACAACGTGACGCCTAGGTATTTAGCCTGTGATGTCCATCTCACGGATCCACCGGCTAGTTGGAGTTCGGGCACGTCATCCAGTTGTTGCCTTCGGGTGAAGGTGACGGCTTGTGATTTAGTTGCGTTTACTTTTAGGCGCCACATGTTGAACCACGTGGTGAGGTTGTCGGCATAGCTTTGAAGACGGTGTACCGCTACCCTATGCTTCAGGGAAGCAGAGGCGATGGCGGTGTCGTCGGCGAATTGGAACATGGAACATCCTGGGTAAGATGGCAATGTGTTAATAAATACCAAAAAGAGAAGCGGGCCGAGGACACTGCCTTGAGGGACCCCTGCATGGATGAGACGTGAGGCAGATGTAACTTCCTCTTTGGAGACACTGAAGGATCGGTTTAGGAGGTAGGAGTGGACTAAGTGGATTAGAGGGGATGGGATGTTATACTGTATTAGGCGATGCAGGAGACCCTCGTGCCAGACAGTGTCAAAGGCGCGCGTTATGTCTAAAAATAGTGCCACAACAAAGTGCCTGTTGTTGAATGCCGCGATGATGTTCTCCACTAGCCGTAGAAGTTGGTGGACGGTGGAATGCCGTCGGCGAAAACCAAACTGCTCTGGTCTCAGCACTTGTAGTGTGTCCAGTGATTGTTGCAGTCTTTGTTGCACAACCTTTTCAAAAAGCTTGCTGATGGCCGGGAGGAGGCTGATGGGGCGGTAGCCTGCTGGAGAGGAGGCCTTCTTCCCGGGCTTCGGCAATACGATGATTTTGGCGTGCTTCCAGGATGTGGGGAAGTACGCCAATCGCAGCAGTGTATTGAAAAGGTGTGCAAGCAACTCCAGCCAATCCCGCGGGAGGGCCTGTAGCGCCGCATAGGGGATGTTGTCATACCCTGTCGCCTTGTACGGGGCGACGTTGGAGAGCAGGTGGCGAAGCTCTTCCACTGAAGTGGGGGCTACAGCGTCCGGGGGGAATGGCCTGGACAGGAAGTGCTGCACCTCTGTGTTGACCTGGTGGATGTGGCCAACATTGCAGGTTTCCGCCGGGTGAAATGTAGTATCCAGATATTCCGCCATCAACTCCACCTTCTCTCTGGCGGACTGTGCCAGGCGGGTGCCCAGGATGAGGGGTTTGTCCTGTGAGGGAATGCGCAAAAGGGCTTTGGACATTCGCCAGAGGGATTGGTCCTCTGTGTCGAGGGATGAGAGACGACGCTCCCACTCCTCGTTGGCGTGGTCCGTTAGCTCTATTTTGAGGCTGCGTTGTAGACGGTTGTACTCCGTTCTGTCCTGGGGAGAGCCGGTGTGCTGGGCACGACGGCGCGCCCTGTTCTTTGAGGCGATGAGCTCCCGAAGGTGGCGTGGTAGCTTCCGCGTGGTTTGTGACTTCCGTCGTGCAGGAGGTGATGCCTGCTGGATTGCAGATGCTATGGAGGCTGTGATTTTCGTTGCCAGCGCGTCGGCTTCCTGCTCCGTGGGGCAGGGCTCCAAGGCTGCTGGCGTTGCTGCTATGATTTTGTGAACTCTCGCCAGGGTATGTGTCTGGGATTGGGAAGGAGTCGTTGAGTTTTGAAGGAGGGGCGGGAGGCAAACAGCAAGAGGATGGGGTAATGGTCCGAGGAGAGCTCGGGAAGGGAGAATACCTGGGGATGGCACCGGACATTTTTGACTAGGGCAATGTCTAGCCAGTCCGGGGGCCGGCGATCCCCGTGAGTAATCGTAGGAGAGGATGGCGAGAGCACCACTAGGTTGTTGTCGTGCACGTAACGTTCCAAGATTGCTCCTCGGTGGTTGAGCACAGTGGAGTATGCGGTGTCAGCACCTGCATTCCGCATCGTCTGTAAACTGCAGGGTTGCCTAGTTACCAATCCGCAGGATGAGAAGACTCACGCGATATATATAATTTTCTCTCTCCCTCCCATTTCTTTATAGCTTTGTGAATTTGTTGAAAAATTATTAAGAGAAATTGAGGTTTAATTTTAGTAGTATGTTTCGTAAGAAAGTATAATAGCCGTATCTCATATACCAAAGACGTGTACTGGTTTGTAAGTAATTAACTATAGTCACTTCAGGAGTTATGATGGTTGAAATACCTGAAAGCGTCTCCTGCGCAGCTAGGTAGAAGGGCTTACAGAACCAAGGGAGTGAAGTAAGAAATGGAAATGGGTAGGGTTGAGGAGCGGGACGATAAAGTTGCCGAGGAACTGCCACTCAACATACCCACACGCGCGGCCTTACATAATACATGCATACATATATACAAGGACTTCCCCTAAAATGCCATATACATTTACGACGAGATCTCGATTTCTAATTTTTGGGTGGAATACAATCCTTTCTCTAACTATTAGATACGTCGTAGGGAAAGTACACATAAGAAGTAATATAAAGATTGTCACTAATTATAAAAATGTTAACAAAGTATTAGGAGTTGATTTTTTTCAGCGAGTGAATGAAATTCTACACACTGCAGTTACTAAACATTCTTGTTCTCAAAGTGTAAGTAGCCTGGTTCAGAATATGAAATTAATTTTACAACTTATAGTTATTGCCTACATAGATAGAGCCAAAGCCAAGGGAAAACTACTTTATTGAAACTTAAATGACGTCTTTAAGTCGTAAATTTTTATACTCATTCATCACAGATGGTATTATTTAATCAATCGTGTTGTCAATGATTCGTGCATTCCGTGTACATGCCGACGTGAAGCATTAAAAGGCAGGCACAGAGGCAGTAAATAATAACTAAGTATGGTAGGAACGTGTAAGACCCATGAGAAGCGCAGTATTAATCCTGACAAGATGGCTTCCTGCTGCGATGGCCATATTTACAGCCTTTACGTGTTCAGGTTTTTATTATTGTGCGACTTCTCGCGGCGGGAGTAAGGGCTCAGCAGGGAACTTCAATCGTGACGCACGAGTTTCTCTCCAAAACAACACAAAACTAGAATCAAATCATCTAGGTCTTTGCTGCATTCTTCTTAGCCTCGTTAGGGACTTCCAAATTGACGACACGCCATTTCAGGTCCTTGAAGTGAACATTTGCATGTCATCTGCCTGAAACACGGCTGTCAGAGGGATCTTTTATGTAGCTGCATAAATTTCATCTTACTGAGCCACAAATTACTGAGGATATAACTTAGGCTGCAAAATCCTTAACGTCCAATAATATAACGATCTCATACGTTAGTTTCAAAGTAATATATCAAAATTTAGAGTGACCGCCTGCAGAAACGCTCTCATCTCATTTCTCGTTCAATGACCACTTCTGTCTGTCCTGTCCTCGCAGTTTTTATATGTCAGCACAGAGAATGATTCCACTTTCTTTGGGAATACAAATAATTGGATTAGGAGCAGATTGTTTGCTGTCTTCTAGGTTTATACAGCATTTACACAAAATCTATATCAAAACATTCTTAAGTAGAGGTTGAAAACCTGTTACATTAGATACGGAAGCGTTCCATTGCCTCATTACAGCTCTTCAGTTTAAATCTCCTTAAATGTTATGACGCTGTTTTATATAAAATTTGATTACAGCAATTGTGTAACAGCAACCACACATCATAACAGTCAGGTAGTAAGGCAATGCCCATTAGGATAGGATAGGACGGGATTATCATAGGGAAGGGGCCGCCATCACCGCAAGTAGGCCCATTGCGCGTTACATGACCCATGGGAGGAAGGAATTTAGGAGAGACTCGAAGGGAGACCAGATTCGGATGCGTAGTAACGAAGGGGGCCCTAACTATTCAAGAGCGACACCAACCTGAGGAGGCGCGAGGTCCGGAAACAAGCTGATCTAAAAAGCCAGGGGGCAGACCGTTACACAAACTTCACCGCCCCGCCACTGTGCACCAACCGTCGTTGCCTGGTCCTGTAATCGTGAAACATTTGTAGGTGAAACAAATGAAAGGAAATTATGGGGCCCAGAGATGACGGTAATGAAACTCGTGATAGAAGGAAAACTATTCGTTTCTCTACCGACCCAAGTTCAGGATGGCCGATTTAATGGGATTCGAACCTGGAACCTTCCGAATGCATGAGCCATCACATAAACGCGGAATATTCTTTTCCTCGGATTATAAGGTAGTTACTGAGAATTTGCATATAAATATATGTTTTTATAGAAGGACTATGTTTTAGAAATATAATAAAACAAGAACAACTTTATTTTGTATGTTTTGAGGGTTTTATAAGAAAATGCCTGTTCTCTAATTCTTCCCATGACTATAGTAATCACGGTAGAATTGTGTTTTTAGACGACGATGACGAGGAAATAATGAAATTTCTGCATAACAGGAGAAAGCCTAAGGATATAAGAGAGAGACAATATTATTTCCAAACATTGGACGAAGATGAAATTTATAAGCTTGCTTTTATAAGACACCGGCTGGTTTACCCGATGTTTCGCGGGAAGCTTTTTAAACTCGAATGACATTTTAATTAATTTGACATTCCTCCACCGTTTTTATCTATATTGTACAATCATCTAGAGAATTTTATGGTTAATCCTCCCCTTTACTCCTCATGATTGTAATTTCGTAAGGCTCTAACTGTTCCTAATAATAGGTGAAAAATTCCCATGTTCACGCAAGCAGAATGCCTGACTTCCTTAACCTTTCCCCCGACATCTTCGCAAGTATGTTATTTTATAACTTTGACGTGTTCGTATTCTATACATAGGCTTGTACATACCAAGAAAAAAAATCTGATGTGTTACAAACTATTTATACAAACGCTTATTCTCCATCTACTTCATGTTAATCGAGATAAACATTTGCAGACTATCTTATTGCTAATTTTCTTATAGATGTAAGGGGAATATATATTTCCAAGGGCAATTTGGAAATACAGTAGCCTTTAAGCGCATACATATCTCTTAATAGCTGGTTGTTAGGTGCAACACCATTCCCTTTGCCACAGATTAATACTCTTTGCATATCAAAGACAAAAAAATGAATAACGAATTCCCATTTGAGAAAACAAGTATTGAAAAATTTAAGGGAATAACAAGCAATATCTCGAAAATGGTTCACTCAACAAAAAAAATGTATATGACATAAATTGTGTATTTTAACGCGAATTACATTTTCTGTGTAGTAAAACTTTGTCTATCTCTTATGGTTTACCAGCTATGCAAAAGTCGTTCACAATGAAGAACACTTTTGGAGACATTCCCAGGAAATTCAAGATATACATTTTGTCATAAAAATATCTTAAACATATTTTAATCAAAATCGTTTGAGCCATTTTTGAGAAAATTACAATTTTCGAAAAATCTTCCATGTAAAGGGTAATCTGGGGTGGGGGGATTTTCTGGAAAACCTTCGTGTCGCATCCTTGGAAGATACTGAACCTAAATACCAAGTTTGGTGTTTATCCGACTGTTCGTTTCTGAGTTATGCCGTTCACAGACAGACAGACAGACACACACACGGACATGTTTCCAAAAATGCTTTTTTTTTGGATTTAGGGGGTCTCAAAACTTATATTTCCGGTGAAATCTCGGTATCGAATTTTTGGGTGGAATACAATACTTCCCCTACTTACTATACGTAGTAGAGAAAGTAAAAATAAACCTAAACTAAAAGTAAACAAACCTCACCCTCATTAGTATTAGGTCAAGTGGTTATTACAGTAGAGATTTCGGCTTAGTAAAAGGAGCATAAGGAAGTGAGAACTACATCAACAAATAGTCACCAACATAGAGGTAAGGATATGTGATCTCTGACGCAATTATTATATCCCAACATTCCCCCCCCCCTCCAGGTTACCGCATCAGATTTTTATACTCTTGCAATCTTATGTTTCTACGAGGTTTAGCAGTCTTTTCAAATCGTGATCTTCTTCTTCTTCTTCTTCTTCTTCAATTCCATTATTTATTCTACAACGACGGCAAAATTAACAAGTAATAAATATCTAATACCTGCATCGCAAATTAATCATGTCTATTCTTTAGTTTACAAATGCTTCAATGGTTCGCACTCCGTCGAATTCATAATGGCAAATTTAACACATCACAGGTCATCCTATAGGATTGCTATCCAGAGGAAGCATTTGGTTGTAGAACGAGTGAGTTGCTTATCGGCCAGAAAAGATTATTTGGAGAGCAACTATAGCGAAGCTTATCGGGACATAGGGGAACAGTATGGTTAGTTATCCTCAATATTTAGTTTATAATTAAAGGAAAAGGTGTTATAAACTGTGATGTCATATTCATTATAAAATAAGTTTTCACTCACATCACATATGAGCTTGCATTTTCTTGCTATGAAGCGCTTTAGGGAAGAGCCATCCTCAGCTGAAGACCGATTCAGTTCAGCTTCTCTCCCCTGATCCCCAGGACTTGAACTTAAAGTTGAAATTGCTGCCCTATGTTGAGAATAGGGCAGCAATATTCTTGATATTATGATGGCTGAAAATCTTTTCCCAAATTTCCAGATGTGAAAGAACACGTATAATTTTAGTAGCTTGATGCACTCATCATGGACAGAAGTCCAGAAGTGGTTGGCAGCTGCAGATTTATCCAATTGTTTTAATTTAATATTTCTTTGATGCTCATCCAAACGTGTTTTTAAATTTGTCTTAGTTCTACCAATGTAAGAAAGCTTACAATCTGGACAATGAATCTGTTATATTCCTGATTTTTTAAATTATCTATTATCTCGGACATTAGGCGGCGCCGTGGCCGAGTGGTTAGACCGCTCGCCTCCCACCGAGGCGGCCCGGGTTCAATCCCAGGGACCTGCATGTGGGATTTGTGGTGGACGAAGCGGCGTCTGGGCGGGTTTTCTCCGGGTTCTCCGGTTTCCCCCGCCATTCATTCCACCAACTGCTCCATCATCACCTTTCCTTTCATCCATTTCACCAACATTTCGTTTCATCTACTTCCTTCATCCCATACCAGGCATCGGGCTGATCACCCATCCTGGCTGCTCTGTCTGATCCATGAGTGCTCCTCGACGGGCCTCTGACCCCAGGCATCCGCTTGTAAGTCCTGGGGGTGTAAGTCCTACATAAGAGGAGGGTAAACAGATAATGAATGAATGAATATTATCTCGGACAAAGGTGTGTTCAACATATTTCTCAAATTAAAAATATTTTAACTGCAAGTTTGATGTTGTATTTTCTAAATAATTTTTCAGAATATTTGTACATAACTGGGTGGTATGTGAATTTATTATAAAGGATTTTGTAAGTACTGGTTATATGTAGATACGGTTTCTTTTTGTATTTAATGATTGAATTATTTGTGTATTCTAATTCAATGCTGCATTCTTCTTTTTCCAAAGGTGTAGTAATTAACCTGAAAACTAAACTTCTGAACACTGTTTGTTAATGTAAAATGGGCTATAGAAGTTCTTTTATGTAATTATTTACATGGGCAGGTTTTCTATAAATTCCAAATGTTAGAATATTATCATTCCTTCTTATTATTAAATCCAAAAACGGGGCATCCTGTCTTGTTCTATTTCCATAGTGAATTGAATATTTATGTCTTGATTATTCAAAATATCTAATACGTACCGGTACATCGTTTAGGTGTTTTGGCGAATACATCACCCACATACCTAAACCAAAATTTAAAGATATCTGGGTGAGATGTTATCACAGCATTCTCCAAAGACTTCATATACAGATCTACCAGAAATGGAGACAATGGGTTACTCATAACCAGTCCATGTGTCTGTTCATAAAAGTTATTGTTGAAAGTAAAATTTCTTTGAGCAATACAGCAAGACGTAAGTGCAATCATATGTTGAATATGATTTTCTTGTAAGTTAATTGAGGATAACCACGTTTTTAACGGTGCTGGAATACTATCTGTAGGTACCTTGGTAAATAATGATGTGAGTTCAAAGGACACTAATAATCCTTCCTTACTAATATTGAAGTTTTAATATTGTTTATGAATTCAGCAAAAATTAAAATTAAATTGAGTTTTATTTACAGAT
The DNA here is from genome assembly GCA_030765065.1 of Deroplatys truncata. Lineage (NCBI taxonomy): Eukaryota > Metazoa > Arthropoda > Insecta > Mantodea > Mantidae > Deroplatys > Deroplatys truncata. The sequence goes on along the minus strand of CM060978.1, from coordinate 168,975,189 downwards.
GCTCTTTAGCTACTGTGGTCCTTAGCGTCCCGCGTCCCATTCTTGGGCGTGAAAGACCGATAGTTTTACTCAGAGACCTCTTTATCAGGCTTGAGGTTCTTTTATATGTAGTAAATCTACGACTAGGGATCAGCGGCTTCACTTCCCTTCCGAAGGAAGCCATGCTAAGGATTTTTACGCCCAAATGAAATTCGTCGCCCTCCGCCGGGTTTGAACCCGCGACCTCGGAAACTAGAGGCTGAATGGTAACCCTACATCACGGATAAATTCAGCAGAGTCCTTTATACTTCATGTTGGTAATTTTTCAAAAGATGAGAATTCTTTAGTCAACCATTTTCTTAACTCATAACCCATAGCTAGGTGAACCTATATTATTGATGATAGGTCGCATGCTGTTATCTTTTTTGTGGGTTTTAGGTAAGCAGTAAATCCTCGCTAGCATTGCATTACTGCCTTTTAACTGTCGTTTCTTATCAGTTGGTATTATGGTTGATATTAGTAATAATACAAGAGTTGAGAGGATCTTTTCTCACTGCTGCATAATCCTCTTTTTCCAAAAGTTGATTTACTCTTTTATTAGAGTAATCTATGTTTAAGATAATCTGATTGCTTTTGTCAATGTACAACTGGTTTGGCATTAAGTTTTTTAATAGTCTTGCTACTGAAGCTATTGGTCATAGTGAAATCCATAGTTTGTATAAGTTCAATGCTTTGTGATTTCAGACCACCAGCTGTAGTTTGATTTAGCCATAGGTGGCTATTCTGTGTCAGCTATATATATTTAATATAATTAGAGAAATAAATGCAAGTTTTCAACCCTTCTTAAATTAAATGTGATTCTTCCAAATCTAAAATATTATCAGATAAGTTAACTACTGTATTAGGTTTTTAAATAGCATTTTTAACCTATTGTCTGGTGGTTCCTTCATGGCATGTTTCCTCACGTCTGGAAATTTGGGAAAAGGTTTTCTTCCATCATAATATAAAGAGTATTGTGAATTTTGAAATCCCACCATCAGATCCTTTGACGCAGCTTATCCAATCAGCTTGTACAAGAGAAGAGAGAAGACAAGAGAGTTCCCAACCTTCAACATAGATGACAGCACAAATGGGTAACAACTATTCCCAACAGAGGGCAGCAAATTCATCTTTGAATTAAAATCCTGGGGTTCAAGGGAGAGAAGTTGAACTCAGTCGGTTTTCAGCTGAGGATGGAGGAGCAGTCTCTTCCGAAAGCGCTTCATAGCAAGAAAATATAAGCGCATAAGTAATGTGAGTAAAAACCAACCGATTCAACTTATTTTATAATTCTCAAGATGTTTCTAAGAAACAGTTATTTCCTGGCTTTTCAGGCAGGTAGTTGGCATCTTTGCAATTATTGACTTTTAAGATTGACTCGCATTTGCACTGTACTAGTTTAACTACTGAGTTATTCAGATATAAAACGCATGTACAAAAACGTTTTCATCCACGATAATCAATCATGTTTTTGTTAAAAGAAATAAAAATTTTTAAATCTATTTTCGGATTCATGGCTGCATTATTAATATATCTATGAAATCTCTGGTAGTTGGCGATATAACACCTGGTCTATATGTGAAAAAATTTATGCAAATTTAAGTTGATGTGCCACAAAAGTTCAGAGAATGCAGAAAATTGTTTCTTTATTTAAGGAACAAATAAACTTTGGAGAGTTTATGGAGTTCCTCTTATAAATTGTGATGTTAACTTTCCCTTTAAGCTTACAGGCTTGTGATTACTGAAGTATTAGCATATAACAGAAATGTTGGAAAAGTCTCTTGAAGTTTTCTTGAACTATACAAAAGTTATTATCGGGAGGGACTGTTGAAATTTCTAACTATGTTATTCAATGTATTGATCCCATAATTTTTAGTGTCATAATGCCAAGTTTAAAGTACGTATAATATTAAACACCGATATAAACATAATATATGAATGTATGAAATTTTATATATTGAAATGTGCCTATCTAGAAACGGTATTGCTGGAAAACTCTAGAAAATGCCTTTATATGTGAAATACAGGTAACTCTTTTTTCTTATAGCCTATGCATTATTATTTAGTTCTGCGTATTAGTTTCCCGATTGAAAAGAAAGTTGCCTATGATAAATATTTTTCAAATTGAAAAAATATACTTCAAATTTAAAACGTTATGTAAAATCTCTATTTAATCTGTAAAAACGAAAATTTTTAGGTTTATGAAACACATAATAGAGAATAAATATGTAGCATTTCAAGCTATGATGTGAAAGGAGTTTGGATAATTAATTTTTTCAGTAGCTATGAAAAGTTCAAACGTTCAGTTCTTAAAAAATGCACTTTTAAAATTGCTGGCTCTTTCTATGCACTTGTTTCTTTTATACTACTTTTTCTTGGTCTTGCCATGGCAAGTTTATGTTCCCTACAGAACAGTAATAGAAATATGCACAATATTATCTAACCTATACGAAAATGAAACTATATGCAAAACTAAATAACGTACTAAACTTGCATCTAATGTAGAACAACACTCAATCTAATCTAAATGTAATGTATAATAAATTCTAAATGCGTTATCCTCCTTGTCCATTGTTATTTCTTATAATTAATTCTGACGACATTAATTGGCCAACTCAAAGTAATCACGTATGTCTATTGTTCTGGCTGAATAGAAGTGGTATTGTTGTAATTACTAATAGAGTCGGCTGGTTACGATATCGTGTCTTCAGATTCTAGCTGATACATTTGAAGTTCTTTACCCATGGCTGCTGTTGGCTGCTGATACATATTATTGAGCATAGGATTTGGATATGGGTATCTCAAGGATGTGCCTCGTAAGAAGACATGCTAAAATTGAAGACGCTAATTAAGCTTAAGTTGGTGATATTTACTTTAAATCAGTTTGCATGGAAATTTGAATCTTTGACAATAGTACTTTACGATAGTTCTGATCGCGATAATTGACGCATTTTCACTTTATTGAAATTGGGATCGTTAGTTCGCGGACACATTTTGTTTCCTGAAGATTGTTCATTAACGCACAACACTTCCTTGAAACTTCTTGACCTCACGCGCTCGACACTTCTTTCTTTCTTTCTTTCTTTCTTTCTTTCATTCTTTCTTTCTTTCTTTCTTTCTTTCTTTCTTTCTTTCTTTCTTACGTCGCACGTATTTATGAACACGGAATCATTTCTCTGACAGATGTAATCCTAACGTCAGGTGAGCTAACACAGGCACTTTCACTTTGAAATATTCATCGTCGCGCACACGATATCCTTTACATTATACCTTTGCACTCCTTGTTTTGGCGCAGAAGGCTTATGTTCACTGTTGCAGATTTGTCCCGCAAGTAAATTTAACATAAAGCGTAAAACATCTCTCGGAACATAACTTATATAGGATGATGGTCTGTCGGTCCGCATTTTACTTCTAATTTTCTTATTGGCTGACTACTCCCGCGACTTCTCAATTTGAGAAATATGGGGGGTTTACTTTCTCCTATTGGCTTCACAACGTTCTCAGACTTGAGACAATGGTGAATCCCCCGTCTGTAACTTTGTTCGGAGTTTCCCTAGCGTGGGACAACTAATGCCTTTCTGGCACACACTGCCGGCAAAAGTTGTTTGTACTATGTCAAGTTTTCTCTTACTTTTGTGTGAAGCAATTTATTGCTTGCAAAATTGCGTCCAGTAGAAATATTTTTACGATCGTATACCAAATATTGCTAACATGTTTAGTAAACTAACAATCACATAAATATAATTAACACTATGATTACATCAAGAATACGTATTATATACATCGTTATTAATACTAATTAATATAGCACTGTATCGGTACAGAAAACTACCTCAAAAGGAATTATACAACTGAAAGAAAAGGAAAGAAATAACTAACAATTATGTTTCCTGCAACGTTTTTTGACAAAACATCAGTGCATTCTGAAATCTGATAACATCAGATTTTCCTAGATGAACATATTTTTCTCACAGAACTTGTGAAGGTACACTTTTGATATTCACTTGATTAATCTTGACATCTAGTGGCAGTAGTGGAACACATCAGGTATTTCATTCCGACCACAAAGACTTAGTAACCCTAATGAAATGGAAGTACTGACAAAAATTTGAAAAAAGAGGAAGCTTGAGCCGGCAGCCCCCTTTTAAAACTTCTGAGACAAGCGGAGCCATTTAAACATGGCAACAAAAGCACGTGTTCCAATTCGTCAACACCACAAACATCAGAAATGTTTTACTTCCATGTATTTTTGGACATAAAAATAAGTTTATTTGACCAAGGCAATTTTCACTAGTCCTTCCGCTTAGTATGATATTAAACCTTACATTAGTTTTCACAGTAAAAGTCTAGTTTCGTTATCTTCTTCTCTATCTGTTCCTGAGGTCGCGGGTTCAAACCCCGCAGAGAGCAAAGCATTTTTTCGGGCGTAAAAATCCTCAGCATGGCTTCCTTCAGAGGGAAAGTAAAGCCGGTGGTCCCGTGTCGTAGATTTACGGCACGTAAAAGAACCTCAAGCCTGATGAAGAGACTTCTGAGCAAAAGTTTCGGCTTTTCACGCCCAATATAGAATGGGACGCTAAGGACCACAGTAGTTAAAGAGCGTCCATAAATAAAATCAGATTTTTTCTCTCTATCTTACATAGACTGATCTTTGTTTATTCCTATATTGTACAATAATTTGTTGTTATGTGTTAAAACTGTGTTAAGGAGTTTTATGAATAATTGCTCACCTTTGATGTTAATATTATATTGAATTGGATAATTTTATCATTTTAATGCAGATTTAACTGCACATTTTAAAGGCTTTAGTTCACATTTGCGTGCATATTGGTGAATTTTTACTGCATTTAGGAAAGCATTCTACTTTTTAGGTTTTAATTCCAGCGGTGCCGTACCCGCCATCTCATTATGCGACTGATCACGGCTAGCATCTAGACAATATGATATTTCTTTCAGGGATGCTCGTACATCAGAGATTCAGTACGACGCATCGGCGAGGTGAAGCACTTGGTACTAATGTGGCCGTTTTAAAAATTCTTTTGACAGACATTTTAATGTGACACGCCATTTTTATTTCCTGATGTACAGCGTTGGACAATGTAAGCAGAGTTGTAGCAAGAGAAGAAAATGCTTATCAAGCATGTTTGTAAAGCATAGTTCTACCTCCTACATTAAAGGAGCATATGCTTGAAGTTCTAGCATTACATCATTATTTCATGCATTTTATAAAAGAAAAATGTATCCAGAATTGGTTAATCAACTATTTTGCAAAGGTGTCAGCAGTTGAAAGAATAAACTGAAATCGAGATTAAGCAAGGAATCTTGTGACTGGTTGAACGCATATGAGAATATGATTTATCATACCCTAAAGACAACGGTTTTACTATCTGAGTTTTGCCGTATTTCAGTTACACAATGCGAATGACTTCTGCACATAATTGGATAGGCTATAAACTCCTTACAATGTTATGTTATTTTCACTACTGACAGCCAGACAGTTCGCATCTCTTATTTCTTGCCTTTTTCTTACCTTTTCTTGAGTACACAACTCTGTAGTTCCGGCCTATTATGAAATCTGCAGTAATTATAGTCGGTATTCCAAGGTAATTAAACACTTTGGTGATCAAATGTTTTCGAGCCTTCCCGCCGGTCATTTTGAATCGATGATATGTGTTTAAGAGAGTGTAATCCGATGTAGTCGATCCATAGAGTTCTGAGAAGCTGATGTGAGTGGCGACTCTGAGCGTCACGGAGACGAATGAGATCTGTGATTTCAAACCCAATGACATGTAAAAGTAAGGTGATAATGATGATGGAAATAATAATAATAATAATAATAATAATAATAATAAATACTTTATCGCACTGGTTACTTTATGTGGATAAAGTTTCATAATTTTTTCCACCACAATTTTCTTCTTGCACAATGAGTACAAAAACACAGTTTCTCTGCTACTTTGACTTAATTGTGTTCAAGTTAAGCCTACTTAACTACGTCCTGTTTTCCAACGTTATTTTTATTCAGCTTGCATTTAAGTCATAACGAAATAGCGATCGTACAAAACATGTATTTTACTAAGGCTCTATTTAATACATTTTGAGGCTTTCCTTTATCAACCCTACATCGTCATGTAGGTATACAGCTATGATGCAATTTTATCTGTTGCATTTCCAATTTGAGGTATGCAGAAGTGCATTCCTCATTATTTCTGTAGAATTATTGGAATATTATGGAGAATAGTGTCAGTTGGCTCTCCGTGACGACGATCTGTGCTTTGAGTCCCGGTCGTAGCCGAGAAATGAATGTTCCAAGTCTAATTCAACTTTCCAACTTAGTGTGAGCACTGGGCTATGTGGAAGAACGATAATCGAAACAATAATATGTAATAAATTACTATAACAATTAACTTTACAACCAGATATATTACTGGTACAGATACTTTGTTTTAAATTAGAGGGTTAAATGTGAACGAAAATCTATCCCTCCTCCACATTGTTATAATTCGAACACTGATGAAAATATGGTGCTTGGTGATGAGCTGATTACTTGATTGAATAGAATGCAACCTCTTAATTTTGTCGTAGCAATTTTGTTCCTAAGGCACTACTACATCTTAATACTTGCCTTAATCGTAAGGACTTTCACTGTCTTCGAGATTTAGCTCTTAAGACAATAATTACGAAACGTCGTTTATCTTACCACAAGGGCGCTGCAAGACAAGTGTCATTGGCAGCAATTACGTTCATACATTAAATTTACTGGCACCAATTTTGAATAAATTTGATTATTGAGTAGGTAGTATTGTGTGAATTCACATCATTGAACTTCAAGGATTTAAAGTATCCACCCTGTAAGAAGCAAATTTTAATACGTATACTATGACGTTTAATACTCTGACACAAATTGCTCTTCATTAATGCAAAACCAAAATGGGAAGAATGAAAAGTATTATGCTCAAAATGGGCATCACAATCAACGAGAAGGTTTTTGCAGACGGCGAAAATATGCTGAGACACCCGGTGAAGCTTCAACATTCCGTTGCCGGTACAGCGTGCTGTATTTTTATTATATACATGGCCGTATTTATTGTAGAAGTTGTTTAATTAAGCTTTCGCTAGAGCTCCCTTTAGTCGCAGTTTTAGAAAAATAAGAAAAACAGAGCGGAAACTAACTCTGTTGATGCTTGCGCTACCATTTTTCATTTTAATTCTTCTAGTGGCGACGTAGTTTTGTGAATATCAAATGACAACAGCGTCGCTTTCTAAAAAATGTTTACCCTATTGAATTTCCAAGCTGGTTAATCTACAATTAGTCGTGATTAATTTTAAACCAATGACATTACAATGGACGGCGCCGTATCCAAGTGATTAGACCGCTAGCCTCCCAACAAAGCAGATCGGGTTCGAGCCCACAGAACTGTATGTGGGATTTGTGGTGGACAAATCGGCGTCAGGGCCAGTTTCTCCAGGTTCTCCGGTTTCTCCCGCCATTCATTCCACCAACTGCTCCGTCACCTTTTCTTTCATCCATTTCACGACAATTTATATATCTCCATTCGCGCTGATCACCCATCCTGGTTCTTCTATCCGATCCGAAAGTCTCTCTGCTCCCGAAAGGCGTCTGATCCCAGACGCCTTACAATAGCTTGTAAGTCCTGGGGGTGTAAGTCCTCCAAATGGACTTGGTAAACCAAGAAACATACGATGCTTAAAATCAGTTTCTCTGTGTTGTTATTGATATATTAATTGTATGCATTCCTGTTCCTAGTTTATTGTGAATTGAGATCATCAACTCTTTTTCTTTCTCTCTTTCTTTCTTTTATTTTCATTCTCGATCTATGGACCAGTATTACATTTCAACTCAATGACGTTCCTGTAATACCGCCACCACTATGTTGTTGTTGATGATGTATCAAAGTAGCACGAACCAAATAATGCAGAGGTAAGGAGAACATGCCAGTAATGTGTGTTGAAGGCTGAAGATTGGAGAAGAACAATACGACACAGAAGGAAGAGGAAAATTGCAACATAAAGAAACACGAGGGAGGAGGCATCTGCTCCCATAAATTTGATGTTTGCGTGAGAATCCATTTGCAGGTCAAGTTGCGCAGGTGGGGAGCGCATAGGTGCCCGCAGTGGGTTATCACAAGGTGAGGGGTTCCTGCCTGGGCCGCACCTCGGGGGGTGCTCACCGGGGGTAAACGCTCTCTACAGGAGGGCACTTCGTCTCCCTTCTCCACATGTGAATTATGATCTCTTGTTCTACGTAACATTGTTAATTAAAAATAGAAGTATTGCTGGCAATCTGGATACCGGACGTTTTGAAATGTGGCTGCCAGATCTGACTTCATCACGAAAGGCATTTCGTTCAAAACATTTCTCATTGGTCAGCTAACTCCTCCAGAGATCCTGCAAGAATGCTGCTTTTGGGTCTTTGTTTTCTTGCTGTTAAATTGTATTTCTTATTGCTCTAATATATTTTCAGCCTGTCCATTCACACTTTTCTGGTAAAACGAGCTTAGATGAAGATGGTTAAAACGTATGGATCCCTGAATCACTTGTGAATAATCTGCAAAGCCATTAAACATAAGTTGCAGGAAAACTAAGAGACAGGTGGAAGCTTTAGTCATACTGCATACTGTGGTGGGCGGCTAGTTATACGTTCCGCGGAACTTGGATTATAATTTCACATTGATCTTATACTCCGGAATATATTCAAAAACGTATATACTGTAGGAACAAAACAAGGCCAGAAACAAAAATGAAATACTACAAATTAATGGCTACATGTTTCATAGCCTATAAACGTGAGACTTGGTTTAACGAAAAATGACAACAGAGGATACAAAGAGCAGCAAAGGAATTTTTTTAAGAAAATACTGTTTCACGTGTTAGATACAATCACCATGAAAATATAATAACCACACAGAAAATATTCAAAGCCCCGAGCGAATAAAAAGCAATGGATTCAACATAAGGTAAGAACCAGGGCTAAAAGAATAGTCAAACAAATAATCAAGTAATAACCAGATGAAAACGAAATATTGGATGTCTCAAAAGAGATGAATGGAATCAAGAGGAATAAGACCCAAGACTACGTTACGCGAAGATTAAATTACAAGAGGTCAGTGCTCATCCTGGGCGTTTACTGTTATTTAAATAAAATACGGTTTGATTTAAATCAAACATGTATTGATTTAAATCCTAAGCTTCGCAACGCATCTAGGCTTGATTTAAAGGTTTCATGTGATCTTGTTTTGCTAGTGTACATTTGCATCATAATAAAAAATTACATTGATTACAGTTACCTTTTATAAAATGTTTCAGGTGGAATTCAAATGACGCTACAGAAATGCAAATATTAAATTAATTTACATAAGGTTTGTAGATAGTATAATTATTTATATCGTACCACCAAGAGCAATTATTATTACTATTGTTGTTGTTGTTGTTATTATTATTATTATTATTATTATTATTATTATTATTATTATTATTATTATTGAGTAGCACTGGATATATGCTGTGTTTACCAAATGGAGGAACTGATTCTAACCGTAGAATAATCAAACCCTAAAGAATCGGGTGAGAGCTAAAGCTTGTACTTCATATACATATAGACTATGTTTATGTTGCAATACACGTTCTTGGGTTACTTAAGGCATGGTAAATTTTATTTTTCTTCTCTTTCTTGTGAAAATCCAAGACCCGGATATACATTATAGAACATAGCCCTCTGGTATTTGTTAATTTTTACTTTCTCTACTACGTATAGTAAGTAGGGGAAGTATTGTATTCCACCCAAAAATTCGATACCGAGATTTCACCGGAAATATATGTTTTGAGGCCCCCTGAATCCAAAAAAAGCATTTTTGGAAACACGTCCGTGTGTGTGTCTGTGAACAGCATAACTCAGAAATGAACAGTCGGATAAACACCAAACTTGGTATTTAGGTTCAGTATCTTCCAGAGATGCGATACGAAGGTTTTCAAGAAGATCCCCACCCCAGAGTATCCTTTACATGGAACATTTTTCGAAAATTTTAATTTTCTCAAAAATGGCTCTAACGATTTTGATTAACATGTCATACATTTAAGATACTTTCATGACAAATAAAACGTGTATCTTGAATTTTGTGGGAATGTCTCCAAAAGTATTCTTCATTGTGAACGACTTTTGCATAACTGGTAAACCATCAGAAATAGACAACTTGTACTACAAAAAATGTATATTGCGTTAAAATACACAATTTATGGCATATACAGTTTTTGTTGTTGAGTGAACCGTTTTCGAGATATTGCTTGTTATTCCCTTAAATTTTTCAATACTTATACTTTTTCTGAAATGGGAATTCGTTATTCATTTTTTGTCCTGGTAATGCAAAGAGAATGGAATACTCAACATAGCAACCAGCTCTTAAAATATTTGACTATCGCTTAAAGCCTACCAATTCCCCTTGCACTTACAAGAAAATTAGCAATAAGATTAACATCTCGATATCTCGATTAACATGAAGCATATGGAGAATAAGCGTTGGTAAAAATAGTTTGTACAAGAGTAGAGAATGTCATGTGAATGTAACACATCAGATTTTATGTATGCTGATTATGATTTGAAATGCAAACTCAAATACCTTTCCGCACGAAATGTGTTTGCAAGAAGCCTTGGCAATGCAGTGAGTCTGATAGCCAAATTACGCCATGATAAACTGAGCTTCTTAAATTTCCCAATAATAGATATTCATCAATGATTAATAGCTTCACAGATTACTTGAATGTTATAAATATATTAATGGTGTGCAGTAAGTCATCAGCATTGCTCCTCGCAGGTTGAGGAGTAAGCCAATATATACCGCAAGTTCAAATCCTGGATCTTTATTTCTGCCCTGTTCTGAAACCGGCATCAAATTCTTTTATTCGCTTAAACCCATAGAGCATGCTGTGTTCCTCATATTTCGGAACTTTTACAATGAAATTCATATCCTAAAATTGTTGCTATCATCCTGATTCTTCAGGATGATTAAGCAGAAGAAACGCGCAATAGATTTTGTTGTACCACAAAAACTAAATCAAATGCCAAATATAGGAGGTATACCATGTAAAGAGTAAAATAAGCCTAAAATATAAAACACTCCTCTGGCATTATTAATCTGGAGACGCTTACGCCAAAAGAATATATGTATGCATCTAATATAAATGTAATATAAATGTATTGAAATGTTTCATTAATTTGCGATATTGATGTACTGACTAAGCTGAAGTTAAAATTTCAATAAAGTTTTATGATAAAATTAATTAAATTAATGAATCAGCATTTTAATTAAAATATTTATAAAATTTGGAACAGCATGAATCTTTATATCAGTTATAAAATTATGTCAGTATTCATATATGTAGTAGCTAGATGTATTTTGATTATGAATTTTAAGAAGCATAAGGAAAACGGCTATTTATGTTTTAATTGCATTTGAAATCCCAAAATTCAGGTCATGGCATGACATTTACCTTGCACAGGTAGAGGGAGAGAGAGAGAGAGAGGGGGAGAGAGAGAAGGGGGGATATAGAGACTGTTGGGGAGAAAAAGCGGAACGAAGTGAATGAAGCTGCGGTTTCTCTAATTTCTTAATTCCGATAACATATTTACTTTGAACATCATTATCAGAATGTTCACTTCCCCCTTTCCACCATCACTGCCACTACAGAAACCCTCAACATCGCCGCCGCCAATACTTACATCAATATCAATTTGTTTTGCATATAAAGAAAACATATTACAAAAAAATATAACACTACACCAACAGCGATGGTGTTTCTATACACAAGACCAAGACGTTAGACGTTCCGAGTTTACAATACCCCATACAAACCTGCTGAAGACTAATCTGTCAGGTATTATTTTTCACACCATTGTTGCAGCTCGGGACTCCTTTTAACACAGGCAGATCCTTTCGTTCCATAGGATGCCGAGGGCGGACTCTATAAAAAGAAATCGGAGCCGCAAAGCAATCATTGCGTTTCAACCCTTTTTCCTATCAACGAAGAAGAAAGCTCTCTAGCCCAGTTTTTCGCTTAGTATAATTGTAGTCATTTCGGCTACAGTTGTTTGTCAGTTTATCATTTTTCCCCTTTCTATCTGTCTGTCTGTTTGTTTGTCTGGGACAGGCGCCGCTCTGTTTTTGTTATTCCCTCACATCATCGGATGAGTGGACACTTTCAAAAACCTCTACCCTTTTTTCCGACCTCCACCCCTCATTTTCAGCCCCTGCAATCAAGGCTCTGTTGTGAACCCTTTTAATACCTACAATTTCTAGAGTGGAAACCTAAGCAGCAGATTAACCCTCGTGCTAACCCTTGTTCGATGGGTCTCAAACAGGTGCGTTGGAGGTCGGCACAAGTATAGTCATGAAGATAAAATCATTCTAAATTGAAATTTAATGTAAAATTAGCGTGGCATCTGTTACAAATCAACTTGTTCTTCTCATGAACAGAAAATGTAAACCAGATGTTCTGAAACCTCATACTTTAGAGGGGAAAAGCAACATGTAATGGCTGAAATTTGGATATACTTCCTGTTCTTTCTTGTTTAGTGATCTGTAAACGTTATTCCTATTTCAATTATTCTGTACGTGCTAATTTTGGATAGTGAAAAAAGAAAGAAAAAAAAGTCTAAAATCAATAATGTCTCTCTATTGTTGCCAATTTATTGTTATGAATTTCAATGGTATAGAGTAGCTAAGAAACTGTCCCGTACTTTCTCGAAAATTAACAAAAATGTTTAAATTTAGTATAATGTTGCACAGTATACTCGATGAAGATTTAAAGGATTTGCGATTTGATGTTAAAGTTTAACCTGTCACGTCATTATCATCAATAAAAGGACAAACGGTCTGTCATGTTTTTATTTTCCTGGACTCTGATGGAGTTTAAAGAACGCTGAAATTCTTCCTCACCAAGAGCATTAAGTGCAAGGGTTTTGCCAATCTTTAGTGTGGTTCTACTTGGACAGAAAAAGTTCGAGATTCTCTCATTAACCTTTCTGCTTCTAACATTACTGTCGCAGTCTTTGTTGCGAAGATAGAACGACAAAGAATAGAAAATTAGGATAATACGTTCACTAAGTGCTTAGAATTAAAGGTTAATTCTGTTTTCACCTTAACGACTATGTTGTCATTAGTTTTATCGAATCGGCTTTCTCGAATATTCGTTGCGAGATATCTCCCGAATGTAAATTTCTCGAAGACCTGAAGTCCTTCCGGAAGCAAAGACTCCGAATTTAAAAAAAACTTCTTGAATGTAAACACTGAACTCCGCAGAGAAGACAATCAGTGGGTCATTATCAGCTGGTTATTGCATAGTTAGGCGGCGCCGTGGCCGAGTGGTTAGACCGCTCGCCTCCCACCGAGGCGGCCCGGGTTCAATCCCAGGGACCTGCATGTGGGATTTGTGGTGGACGAAGCGGCGTCTGGGCGGGTTTTCTCCGGGTTCTCCGGTTTCCCCCGCCATTCATTCCACCAACTGCTCCATCATCACCTTTCCTTTCATCCATTTCACCAACATTTCGTTTCATCTACTTCCTTCATCCCATACCAGGCATCGGGCTGATCACCCATCCTGGATGCTCTATCTGATCCATGAGTGTCTGCTCCTCGACGGGCCTCTGACCCCAGGCACCCGCTTGTAAGTCCTGGGGGTGTAAGTCCTACATAAGAGGAGGGTAAACGGATAATGAATGAATGAATATTGCATAGTAAACAATACAACTAAACACAAATTAACAATATTAACACAATATTAACAAGGAATGAGAAACACTGCAAACCAATCTATTATGACTTCAGCACGCGGTATTGCTCAGTAGTTAGGTGTATTTGAAGAGCAAATAAGTGGCAGGAAAGAGAATTATGAATTGGGAAAACAGACCCATTAGCCGGAAAATTGAATTTCGGCATAAAGCATATTCAGGAGAAATAAACTTTCAGGAATGCAGTTTCAGTGACTCAGAATCACTTATTAGTTTTACATCCAATATCATGCAGATTAGTGCAATGTAACAAATCAGATTTTTAAAGATAAACCCCTAAAATGTTATTTTTTACTTTGTGATCACTTCGGAAGCTTTTGCTTTCCAAACCCACCAGAAGGCAATTGAATTGCAGTGGGTGGTCGTGGCTCTCCTAAAGGTTAGATTTTGTTTTCACCAACTGCGTCTATAATATCCTGACCTGCTGAGTGCGCATATTCCACAGGAACACAGTATCTATGCTGCAAGAAGCCCTTGAGTAAAGCGATGTTCAGTGCAATGAGATCGACAGAGCGTGAGCTAAGGTTATGAAAGGAAGAGGATTTAAAACTCAGATGTATTCATACGACTTTCTCTACCACTCTTCTACAAAGTATTATTACGAAAGCTTCTAATTCTCTCCACTTCTTGTTAATCCATATAAATTAATGCCCAATTCACACTTACAAATTTCGATACTATACGATACTATAGGTAAAGCAATAGTCAGACTTTTAAAGAGTGTGTCACTAATGTAATGGCTTTGAAATTCCATACTCTTTGCATGACCACAGGGGAAAATACAACAAACAATAATGCCTTCCTAGTTGAGAAAAGTAAAACTATTTAAAACTTCAAACCAACAACAAGGAGTATCTCCGAAGTGGTTAATTCCTCAAAAAAATGCATTTGATATAAACTGTGTGCTTTAACGAGATCTACATTCTTTGTGAAGTAAGATTTTGTTTATCTCTTACGGTTTACGGATCATTCAAAGGCCATTCAGAATGAAGAGCACTTCAGGGGCTGTTTCCAGAAAAGTCAAGATGTATTCCACACAAAAATTCGATGTCGTGTTTTCACCAGAAAAACATGTTTTGAGGCTCCTGAACATAAAAACTGTATTTTTAGAAAAAGGCCGTGTGTGTATATGTTTCCCCACCGCAAACTACTCTTTAGGTGGAAAATGTCTCGTTATTTTTTATTTTCTCAAAGTGGCTCTGACGATTTTGATTAAAATAACAGATATTTAAGGTTAGTTTATGACAAATAAATGCTACCTATTTCCTCTATTTACTGTAGTACGTAGTAAAGAAAGTAAAAAGTGGGTAGTCACGCATTTGTATTTATGTTATAAAAACTATAAACTGAATTCCGAAGTTCCTGTTTACGCATAGTTATTGTGATCATATAGTCTGCGTACATTAATCTTTTATTTTTATAACTAATAAGGATTTCATACATTTTTCCTATTAAAACATTAATACCTAATGCGATTCTTTATTACCTACATTTAATTTAAAGCATCTCCCATTTCAACAATGGTTACAAAGGTTGAAAGAAACTTGAAATCTCATTCACTGCAGTTTCCGTTACAATTGGCTTTGATTAAAATCGAATCATTCCCTTTTCTCTGCACCCCTTTTATAGACAGCGTATGGAAAGCTATTCAGCTCCGATAATGACTTTCCTTCTATCCACTTGATCATAATTACTTTCAC
The DNA here is from genome assembly GCA_030765065.1 of Deroplatys truncata. Taxonomy (NCBI): domain Eukaryota; kingdom Metazoa; phylum Arthropoda; class Insecta; order Mantodea; family Mantidae; genus Deroplatys; species Deroplatys truncata. The sequence goes on along the minus strand of CM060978.1, from coordinate 168,959,670 downwards.
AGTGCTTGTATAGAAGCCATTTAATTTCTTTTTTCACGCCTTTGCTTCAGTCACAATTGCATTTGGAATTTCCATTACTTAGAAGAAATACCACGGAGGTCACTGGCTTTGGGTGCTTCCAATTTAGATTGCACGGAGAGGGTTAAAGCTGATTTTAACAATATTTAATTGTATGTTCTTTCCCTGTAACAATTGAAGCGCAAAAGTAAACTGCACTAATTCTAATGTGCATATAAACAATATGTGTAATCAATTGTAATGGGAGGTTAAAAGCCCTATCCTATCAATGTTAAATTTTCTAAATTCGATCCATCATCTCAGAAACTATTTAAGATATCAGACTGGAGTTTTTCCAGGATGTAAATGTATATCTTCTGAGTTTACGGATCCACTTTGATGGAATATTATTGTTTATTAAATAAGGTAGGATTCTTTTCGACTATTATGCCATCCTTTATTAAATTTTATCAGCAATTATTTTTTTCAAAATATCAAAACATGTTATTAACACCAAAGTATATTCACAAAGCACTTAGAGATTGCTCTTATCATCCTAAAATTTCATTCAGCTATCTTCTATAGTTTCTGAGAAAATGGGTCATTTATACCAGAAATGTCATTCACACAAGAAACGTTCAAACCAAACATGGAGAAGCAAACCGACATATATTTTCAAGGAAAGAAATAACATAGATTAACTCACAAAATCTCCCACAGTTAAGAGTAGTACCAAATTGTAAGGCGAAACGTCCCCTAAAAGATGGGCTAAGGATTACCTCTCTACTCCAAAGTGTGTAGAGATTACGACTTTTTTCTGAAAAGTTATGCAAAATTCGCAGTAAAAACTGAGAGATGTATTTACAATTAAAGTATTGTACTTATGGTGATATAATATATGCAAAATGAAAGAGAATATTCCAAATTGAGATTGCATAAAACTTATAAATGCAATTTTTGGGCATTTTTTCCATTTAGTCTCACATTCAATACACGTTGAATGTAATTTTGTTAGGAGTAAACAATGATGATATCCTACCAACTTAAATATTTTTTCATTTTATATTTCCATATTTCTTGATAATATATATAGGTATATATACACATATGCAAATCGTATTTCGAAGAACGGAAAATACAAAGGGAAGTGATTTCATGCACGTGAAAATTAAATATCCTACGATAGCCTTAAATAGTAGTGCACTAATTTACTATTTGGTGTTGTATCATTCCCAAGATAACATTACAATGATAGACGATCGCAGCTGGGCGCCAAATCTGCGAGCGTGCACATAGCACGTGAGGTAACAGTGCGCCCCATTTAACCTGTAATGTTTTTTAAGCGTGAGACGCCTTATAGGTTTATAGGATTAAAGCAGCATGGTCATATAAGTAAAACAACAAGAAGTCACACAATACTGATGTTTTACCTGTTACACATCTATTGTATACAACACGAGAACTATTACAATTAGAAATTCGTTTAAAGGTAAAGCTACGTATCACGAGGGACCCCGGAACCGGGGCAGAGCACCGCAAACAGTCGGCCCATTGCGCTTCCAACGTGACCCCTGGGAGGAAAGGGTGAGTGGAGAGACCGAAGGGCGACCAGATCCAGATGCTGATGGGTGCAAGCATGGATGGAGTCCCTAACGTTTCCAGATAGAGGGCATCCGCCGCCGCACGATTCCCTGCACTCAAGCTTCCAACCCCCAGGATCCCTCGGAGCGGAGCCCCGTGCTGAAGAGAGACCTAACTGAGCGGTACCACATAGACACCCGGGAAGAAATCTTTACAGAGCGCAAACCACCGCCCAGCCACCGTCGCCTGGTCCGACAACACTGAAACAGAAGACAAGGAAGATGATGGGTACAGGAACTGAGAGGAAGGAGAGTCGTGGTAGAAGATGAACCACCACAGCATTCGTCTGGCGACCCGTGGAAACCACGAAAAACCCATGGGCAGAGTGGGTGGTCGCCGGATCGATCCCAAGACCTCCCGAATGCGGGCCACAGACATAACCGCTTGAGCCATCCTGCTGGGTAATAATAAAAAGGTTTAAGTTTCTTTCCTGGCCAGTGCCAGAATATACAGTTGTGGACCTTTGTACCTAGTAGAAGGCAGACGACCTTCCCATTCAACTCGTAAATGTTATGACACCGAACTAGAGTTGTTTTAGTGCCAAATACCGCCAGACGTTATCACGTGTGGTTGTTCCAACAAGTTTACTGCATTTTCTCACCTTTCAGGATATATTTGTAGACCCTTATATGCGGATGTGTTGACAAGTGAATGTCATATTTCGACCATGGTTAAGTGGCAAAACATCTCCCAAACATGATATGAAGGAAGTTCAGAATCCTAGACCTTCATGGCAGAGGACGCCGAGTTTTTGTACAATTCATTAAATATTAATATTTTAAATAAGGAACCTACGGAAAAGTTACGATTATCAGATTTTGTTATCAACTGTATTTGATGTATTTTATTTAGGCCCATTTGCGTCAATTGGGGAAGTAATTCAGATAAATACTTTACTCTGTTACATAAGAAATGTATTTAAAGTTTCAACCATTCAGTTATTCTACGAGGAAGAGTAATAATAATAATAATAATAATAATAATAATCTCACAAAAATGCATTTGAGCTCAAGGTTTTTCATAAGTTTTTATCTATATTCGAAAATTATCACAATAATTTTCATAAGTAGATTATTATTATTATTATTATTTATTATCATCATAGTCAACCTCCGTGGTCTATGGGTACCATGCTAGCTTTTGGCTCCCAAGGTCCCGGGTACAAATCCGTGGTCTATGGGTACCATGCTAGCTTTTGGCTCCCAAGGTCCCGGGTACAAATCCGGCGGAGGGCAATGTATTTTTTTCGGGAGTAAAAATCCTTAGCATGGCTTCCTTCGGATGGGAAGTAAAGCCGGTGGTTCCATGGCGTAGATTTACGGCACGTAAAATAACCTCAAGCCTGACAAAGAGGCCTCTGAGCAAAAATTTCCGGTCTTCCACGCCCAATATAGAATGGGACGCTAAGAATATTTAAAGAACGTTCATAACTAAAACTCAATTTAATTTTATTTAATCATCATCACCTTACTTATTATATCCATGCCACTTTAAATCTGTAATAAAATACAAATGCGCAACATTAAGCAACGGTGAGAGAATTTGCGAAAGCAGTTGGAACAGATGAAAGCAAAACCAGACGTGTGAGCTCTGCAAGACACACATTGTGATCCGTGGTGTGTGTCCAGCAGAGTGGGTAGTTCGCTATGTTTCTGTTCACATGTATAAATATCCCTTTTATGTTACGGGAAACATGAGATCAAGTTGTATCTTCAGTTTCTCGGTAGGCAAGACACACTAATGACTCTTCTCTGCCAAGTGGGTATGGATCCACACACTGTAAATTTTGCACTTACCTGCACGTGTTGCATACATTAGTCACTTCCGCTATAGAAATAAAATAATAGAGAGTTGAGCTGGCGTTTTTCGTCTTAGCAACCATAAGAAAATTGGAGGGCTTCCCACGCAGTAGTTTGGTGCCCCTGAGAGCGCTCCGATCACTATCTTCCTTTAAAAGGAATGAAAAATCACTTAGGTCATGGAAGGGTCGAGATGTTCACTTCCCAATTTCCTTCCAAATCTGAGCGAGTTATCAGCAGCTAATGGTAGAGGGTGGGACACCCTGTGGATCAAGTTATAATTATATCCCTCATTATCACGTTTGTATCAATAATGCCCGTAGATTTATTATTCCTGGTGCTACAGTTTTTGTTAGGGCTTCATAATGGGCTAACGGGATCCAGTTCATTTCATTGCTGCTCGTGCTTCACAATACCACTTCGAAGAGTTATTTATTAGAAGCTTTCCAAGTGCTAGGAGCCTCTATCAACAGGAAGTGGTTTGACCACGTGTTTGAGACACCTGTTAGTGATCTCGAGCCCTATAGGTTCAAATTAAGGCAGATTCCTGTTCAACAATGATTACTCGAGAAAAGAATGGTTGAGAGTAACATGAATCAACTGTGAACTGTGTATGGGCGGAATAAGCCGACAAAAGCTCCAAATCTGGGAATGGTATTTTAAAGACTCAAGTTTAGATTGTGTAATACCATCTTGTTAGGTAATTTACATTCCATAGCAAACGGAAAACATTAATCAGAATACATGAGATTTTCTTCTGGCTTAATGAATGATTTGTATCTAGAAACACAATATGTTTTGGGTGTATAACATAACTCCATGACAGCACTGCTTCATAAGTGTGTTCAACACCAGTAAATGTGCGCCTTAGTGGTCTGGAGTAGCGCATCTGCATTCTAAATCAGTGAGCGCGAGTTCGAATCTCAGTTCTAGATGTAATCTGATAAGTAGTTTTGATTTTTTGTTGCTTACGCATTTAAAGTAGAATTATTGTACTTTGCCTAAAATTCGACATAGATATTTCGCCGAAAGTATATATTTTGAGGCCCCTCAATAAACAAATGTCAGTTAAAGGCCCGTGTATAAATGTGTGTGCGCGTGTCTGTCTGTCTGTCTGTGGACAGCATAACTCAAAAATTAAAAGTCAGTTGAATACCAAACTTGCCATTTAGGATGCGTCAGGAAGATTTTTAAAAAAATCCCCCAAAACTATCTTTACGTGAAATATTTTCCTTATACTTTATTTTCTGAAAAATGTCTCTAACGATTTGTATTAAATTATCATATACTAAGATATTTATATGAGAAATGAAATGTAAATCATAGATTTTCTGGGAATAACTTATGACGTCTTCTTTATTCTGAATAACGTTTTTCTATCATTGGTATACTGTAAGAGAAAGTCAAAATCTTACTCCAGAAAAATATAGATCTCGTTAAGGCATACAATTTGTATCCAATAAATTCTTCTGTAGCATTGACCATTTCCGAGATATTCTTTGTCATTTGTTTGAATTTTCAAATACTCCTCTCTCTCTCCCTCTCCCTCTCCCCTATCTAAAGTGCATAAAATTTCAAAGCCATCACATAGCGATGCGCGTTTTAAAAATTGTACTATCACTTTAGCTTTCTGTAACCTTCTTATACAACGTACCTGCAACGAAATATATGTATGTGTAATGAAAGCTAACAATAAGTAAGTGGAAGAATATGCTTTTGTATGAATAGTTTGTAGAAGGGTGAGTAGAAAACGCCATGTGATTGTGATAATAAGTAATTTTTTCGCGAGATTTCTTCCTCATTTGTCTTCATAAGACAACTATCTAGTGTAATTCTCAGCCCACTGAGCCCGAGTTAATTTGAATATTGTTCCACTTATTTGTACATCTTACCTGCAGACCTGGGTCGTTAAACGTGTGTGTCCTTTTAGTGCAGTCGTTAATACTGAGCACAATTAACTTTGGGACAGCTCGCCCACGGTATGGAGGAAACAACTAAAGAACCGCTGCAGGTACGGAGCTGAAATTTCATATATATTTAAAATTTGTTTGTAATTGCCACAGAGCTGATATAGATTACGTGTAGAGACAAAAAAACAGGTTAACTGTTATATCTACATATACATTTTATATGGAGAGCTTTTTAAAATTGTACGATTTATTTTTAGAAATATATTCATCATAAATTTTACTAGATCCTGTACATCAGTTTCGTCACAGTAAGCACACCTTAAATGCAATGTGTTACTCCTTTAGCTGCAAAATCAAGCTATGTAGAATGTGTAGGATTCAAATGTTATAATTTTCATTTTGTACAAGAGAAATTCATAGAACATAAAACAGTTTTAATTACTAGGACTGCAATAACTCCCCCAAATAAGTTTTTATTACGTCAACAACAACACTAATAATAATAATAATAATAATAATAATAATAATAGAATAAGTTAAGCATATAAAGAAAAATCGAAAGCTATGGTGTACACAATTGGAGTTTTATAAAGAATTAGCCGCTTTCAGCCTTCCTGAGTATCAGCGTAATACTCTATACAATGAAGCATTAAACGAGTACCGTGTAATCGTTAAAATGCCAAAGAAATAAATAATGAAATCATTAGTAAAACTCTTCCAAGTGTAGTCAAGGAAAATCCGAAAACTTATGGATTAAATCGAATGAATTATGAATAGAGTTTCTGTGTAAAGTTATTTTACAGCAGACTACAAGTGAGACAGAATCCTGGAGATCAATGAATACAAAAAAGAAGAGAGAAGAAACAAAAACATATATAAATAAAGCTCACAGTGTTTATTCATTGCCAGCATAGGTACAGAAGCAGTGGCTTATCATGACTTTTCTCTAGTTTATAGTGGCAAAGTTTTAAACTGATGCAATTCGCCTTTTGGGCTTCTTTACCATTATGTGCAAGCAAAATTGTTCCATACAAGAATAGTAAGACTTAGACACTACAATAAACTCCAACATTGAATGACCTTGATGTACAAAATTCATAAGCAGTGCTTTTTATTCTCGCCTACATATAAGAGAACTTGTTTTCTGCTGTTGAGAGGAGAGGTATTTCCATATATCTATTGGATACACCATTCACATATTTCAAAAATAGCATATCGGGTGTTTTTTTAATATTAGCATATCTTTGTTTTAAGTTTAGATCTGTGAATCGTATATTAACATTGAAACCGGCATGATTTTACAACAATTCGTCTGTGATGTTATCCATATTTTATTTGAGTGACTCTTTGCTGATTTGAATTTTCTTTACAGTACTTCGCATATGACCTGCATTGACCTATAATGAAGATCGCCTTTGCTACTTTTGAATAGAGAACTATTTTCGTTTTTTCTGTACCGTCCATGGAAAGCGATTACATTTTAGTTCATCGCTTTAAGGTAGAAAAGGGCACAATTTATATTTTTCACCTTTCTCCAGTTATCACTACAGTTTTTGGTGAAGAAATTTATTATTGAAACCATGTGTTTTGGGTGTTAAATATTTTGAAAAATGTTGGGATTCCTTTCGTGTGGGGTGGCCCAGCAAACATTTTACAGAGCTTGAGAAAATGTTAGTAACTGAGTCCCCAAGATAGAGACTTTTAACATTATGAGTTGCCTAATCCTTTTACCATGTTGTTTTATTGAATAAAGTTGGTTTTAAACTTTCTTTGTTCTGATGTAATCTCTTGAGTTATTCATTAAATGCGTCAAAATGCAAACAAATCAACCACCGGAAATCGCAGTTGAAGTTTACATATATTTTTTTTATCATCCAATTGCTTTGGAATGAAAATGTATTTGATAGCATCTTTCTGCCCTGTGCAAATGTATTCTGCATTCCATTATAAGACATGGTGGATTTGTTCATGATCTTCCAAGTATGTTGTGTTGAAAGGTTATGAGCATGAAGCTTGTGAATTTGTTATATATAAATACAACTTAAAGACTCCATAGAAGCAACATGTACGGCGAATGTCAAGGAAGATTATTCAAACTTTGGGTGAGCTATTGACCAAGAGGACAGAGAGATCGAGAAGGACCTAACGTTAGAATGGAAGGATCAATTAGTATCCTTGGAGCCGCAATGAACCAATAGCGTCAGTGCATGAACAGTAAAAGTAAATGGTGTAGCATGTAGACGCATAGTGATATGTATACATGTAAAAGCTCTCATTTAAAGCGTAGGTCTTGCTGTCCGCAGATTTTAACTAGCATATCCCTGTTATAATTTAGTATATAATCTTTCTTTTCAGTTATTTACATACACACCCTTACACCAATACACCCTTCGTCCTACATCGATCCTTTGTCACTGTCGACAATTTATGAAATGCCTGCTGTAAGTTATCGTCAGCGTCTGAGGTGCAAGCAACAAAATTTTAATTTTTCAAAGTGAGTTAAAGTTAGATAACACCCTCATTGCCATCCTTTGACAGACTAAACCAATACTAGCACATAAAACAGTTCCATAAAATCTGCTTTGAATTTGATAAGCTACTCAAAGCATTTGAACGAATTTAAACTTTTTATGCACAGGTGGAGTTTGAAAAACAGCACAGTCGTTATGAACCTTATATAAACGTTCTTTCTTAATTTTTTTACCAGCAGTGAAAGTTTGTGTGCGTACACCTACAGCCACCACCTTAATAACGGTGACAAGACATTGTACCCCTCAGGTGTCCCACTCAAAGACGTTATATCGGTAGTACTACCGTTGGGTTGAGACCGGATGTCCTTTCTGTTACACGGAGCCGTTACGTTTCTGAAAGCAACAAGTGTAGGGGTTGGGTGCGAGGAGCATGCATATCGTTCAGGTAAATAAAACGGAACAGGAAACAGTGCAGTTGTGAATGGGGAATTGATAAGGGGCGATGGAATAAAACGGTATTGGATGGAAATGCCCTGTGGAAGGATGTTTAAAAAAATCACAGGATGCTCATCTGCAAGAATGATCTGAAAAGCGTATTAATAGGTACCAACTCTAAACTTTGAGTTAGGTTTGTTGGAAATGAAACCGCACGTTGGAGTTCCTTACTTCTGATTATCCAGTTTATTCACAATCTCTGGAAGCCAGGAGAAATCTCCTTATACCCTTCCCTTTGAAGCATTTAAATACGAAAACAACTTTAAGCGAAACCCTTTCATAAAAGATTCGATTTTAAGACTGACTGTTATTTCCATAAAAGCCTGTAAAATTCCATAAGTACCTGAGCACATAAAAAGCACTTTCTTCTTCAAACACTTCTCCAAATAAACAAGATTGTAAATGTTGATTACATAGGATTACATTTAGCGCAAGTCATATGTTGTATTTAGAGGAGTCAGTCTAACATTACAGTTTGACTTGGTCTTCTAGTGAACTGTTGCTTTGGCTGTTAAGAAATTGCCGGTCCCCGTACGCTGGAGCGTATAGCTTCGGCGCTCCGTCAAGCTGAGGATCGTGGGTTCGAGTCCCGCCATGGGCATAGGGGATATGTGTGTTATATGTGTAATTGCAGTAATAAACGGTAAAGTAAACAATAAAACACAGTAATCATAAATTGGTTAAACAAGGGAGCTTTAAAAAGAAAAGAAATTAACGAAAAGCCACTTACTTTCGAGACAGCGATATTTTGAATAGATAAATGCCCCTTTGGTGAGACTGTTTTTCTAGTTACAACTTCCTCTTACTTTCATTGTGGAGTATGGCTGTCTAACCTGTGCTAACACGAGAGTGGGCTATATTTCAGAAGTGGAGTTGGAACCTACTCCAGAGATATCTTTTCGTAGTATTTTTTTCAACACTAATTCATACACTTTTCCTTTGATTTAATCTAATTTAAGTCCCATTTTCTTTTTCATTAATGCTATCTTTAATAACTACTTTGTCTCCTGACTTCCCTCCAGAGTTTCGGAAAAAGTTGGATGAAATTTATTAAGGTTACTGAGCGGAATGGCTCAGGCAGTAACGTCTGTGAAGGTCCATGGTTCGATTCCCGTGGCCAATCTTCCTGACCCATGGGTTTTTGGGGGTTTCCCCGGGTCGTTAGGGAATGCTGGGAAGGATAATTACATTCCCCGCATTTCCTGTCCCTCCATTTCACCTCCATTCTCATTTCCACTTCACTTTTCATCTGCTTGGCTGTTTCAAGGATGCAAGTGTCGGCGGAATGATTATGTCACGAGTGAATGTTTGTCACACTCACTGACGTTCACGACTGTCATATTAAGATTATCCACGAGTTGGATACAACATTTTATGTAATCTCAACACTATAAATAATAGAAAATAAATCGTGAAATAATTCGGTATCCATAGCTGATATAAGTGAGAGCGTCTTTATTTGTTCATAAATGACATGTATGTAAAAAAGTCGGAAACAAAGCTATAGCACCACCACCACCACCACCACCACCACCACTACTACTACTATTATATATGGACACATCAAGGGAATGCCAGAGGAAAGAACACCCTGAAAGTTTTTTGTATTATTGGTGCAGCACTATTTATCTCTGGTAAATCAATGTGACCGTACTGCCTTATTCCCGCATACACATAACGCACTAAACATATCTGAGCAATGATTCATATTAAGGAGCCAATGCACATGTAGTAGTGAAGGGTGTGCGTATCGTTCACCCCATTCCAGGAGGATGACTCAGACCTCTCGAGATTCCACCACCGGCTACACAACTGGTTTCTAGTCTGAGCAACTTGCATTCTCCACAACTTGAAAAGCCGACTTCAGATACAAAAAAATACTAGCCCCTTTTGCGTTGTGTTTAATCATCATTGCTTATAAAACCAGGAAATGTAATTTTTAATTCACAACACGTATCGATTGGATACTAGCATGTATGTAATTCGTAAAGCGAACCCAATGGACTAAGGGAGATGAATCGATAATGACAATGTAATCATTTAGGGAGTTGAATCAAACTTGAAAACTTCAGTGCCACTACCTGGACCAGAACCATAATTCTTCGGCTTTACGTGCTAATGCTCTGGGTTGAGCAATCATAGGGTTACACTCGACCTTCAAGTCGATCTGTAATACTCTGAGATTAATACCCTAAAGGCGACTTGCAAAATTACAAAGTATTTTTATGCAATCTTTTCGCGTTATAAACACGTTGTTACTGCATTCAATATCCTTCATAATGGCTCATTTCGATACGTGCATGATAATACTAAATGTAGAGTGCTCGTGAAAATATACAAGTTGCTCTATTAAAGGGGATGCACCAACTTGTAAACCTAAATTTGCATGACATTGGTTCTAGAATAAGCATAAACTTTATTTAATATTGCAATTATAATTATAAACGCTGATACGATAGGTTAACGACTGTATGTAACTGGTTACAATCTCTTTTTTCAATATGAACTCTCAAAAATAATAATGTTGTTATCCCATGACGCATTTCCTATTGCAATGACGTAATACCCAACTTGCCATGGCTTATAGGGATAAGCCATGAGATAACTATATGCTGTTCTTTTCTCTGGGCAACAAAGATGCAACTCTGAATTTACTTCCCATGCTGTGCTGATAATAGGTACCACAGTCCGTAACTCATCTCCCAGGAAGGGAATGCATTCAAGTGGCTGTCTTACTAATCGGTTCAACATGCCAAGTAATGAGAATTAAAATGCAGGGAAGAACGTTAACATGTCATTTATGAACAAATAAAGACGCTCTCACTTATATCAGCTATGGATACCGAATTATTTCACGATTTATTTTCTATTATTTATAGTGTTGAGATTACATAAAATGTTGTATCCAACTCGTCGATAATCTTAATATGACAGTCGTGAACGTCAGTGAGTGTGACAAACATTAACTCGTGACATAATCATCAAGATTATCCACTTGTTCCATAAACTACTATTAATTTCCGGGATTCACCGCTAAGCACAATAAATTTAATTTATGCTCTATTTGTCAATAGTATTAGCCCTGACTGTCTCCGTGGTCGAGCAGTCAGCGTGTTGACATCACTCGAAGGTCCCGCATTCGTTTCCCGGCCAGGCGGTGGGAAGTTTTCTTTAATTAGGATTATTTAAATTAGACCCACCATAGTGTCTGGAAGTGTGAATGTGACATTGAATGTACATGTGAAAATAAGTTAAAAACCGACGAAATCCTATAGTAACCTAACCTAAAAAAAAGTTCAAAGAGAAAAAATCAAATGTTTTTGTTAAAGCCACCGGTATGACCACAGCAGGCTATAGAAATGGAGGGGGAAAAAACCTATCCTGTTCAGCCCAGTTATTCAGGCTTGGAGAATCAAAATTTGAATTTTTTACTTTCTCTAGCTACTTAGATAGGTATAGGAAGGATATATTCTAACCATAAATTCAATCTCAAGATTTCACCAATTGAGGTTCGCGTACAAACAAAAGAAGAAGAAAAAATAGAAAAATATCCGTGTATATGTGTGTGTGTGTGAGCAGCATAACTCAAAGACAAAAAGTTGGATAAATCTCAAAATTAGCGTTAAGTTCAGTTCTACCTAAGATGCGACATGAATATTTTCAAGAAAATCTCCTCACAAAAATACTCTTTACATGAAACAAATTTTTATTATTTTTTATTTAGTCAAAAATTAATAACTATTTTGATTAAAACACCATATGCTTAAGATATTTACATCACCAATAAAACGTATAGGTATCTTGAATCTTCTGCAAATGATCTGTGATATCCGCTTCATTCGGAATGAGTTTTACATACTTGTGTGTAGTTGATAAACATAAGAGATAGACAAATGCAGTCCCGTTGAAGCACAGTTTATTTCATTTTTTTTTGTGGCATCATCAACAAGATATTGGTTTTATTGCTTTTTTTTCAATACTCTCATTTTTAAAGTGCTATACCATACAGTTGTCTCTCAGAAAGTCATGGACATAGTATAGAATTTCAAAGCCGGCATATAGCGACCCGCCTTAATATTTGACTATCTCATCAGCCTGCTGTATTCTATGTGTACCTACAATGAAAAGTATAATTAAACTATTTCTTGTCAATGTTTATCTCTATTAATGCTTATTACAAAATAATCGTTTGTAGTTATAGCTTTGTATGAGATACATACAAAAATAAAGTATAGTGGTTAGAGAAAGTCAAATAAATGTAAAAAATAACATTTTATTATTACCTCCTTCGCTTCTTTTCTTCAGTATTTATAACACTTTGATGTTTAGTAATATATTTTAAAACAAACCTATGTCCACTGTTCTATTAGCAATTAAAATTCTCCATTTACACACTCTTTCATCCCCATTATGTCTGATCCACTAGGCCGAGAATAGACATCGAAGGACATAGCTGGCTCTAGAAGGAAACAAGCAGTTGCAAAGTTACACCTGTTAAAACACCCAGAGGGACACTTTTAAGCTCGTGTTAAAACTATCTCGCTATTTTAGTAATGGAGGTACTCAATCACCAAACCTAGGCTGGAAGATAACCTCAAGTTAACGTGTGAACTCCTCAAAGTGGTCCTTTCATAATTCACTTTAAAATGCTATTGGTTCATTGGTATTCATTAAACTCTTATCAGCGGAGTTAAAACGACTTTTCGAAGATATATTGAAAAGACCCTTTGCGTTCACTCGCCCGAGGCTGATGTAACATCATCTTTTAGAAGTGATGCCGGACCCACCCACCCACACATGCAAGCCACGCGAGAACCGTGCGTAAATCACGAGATATACGGCAGGTAGACTCTCCTACACCTGCGTGCTTGCTTCAGCGCGAAGCCTGGTTCACATGGGGGCGACTTGTAGAGGTGAAGTTCATAGTCTCATAATAAGGGAACTCTTTCCCTCAGAGACGAGTTAATACTAGCGACGTGAAATCCTTCAGAAGGAAGTAATATGAACGCCATGTGCATTGGTCGACGTTTTCATAAGTATGATTTGTGGCGCTTTTATTATATGAGTTATTTTTATGTGTTGATGTGACGTAACGTAGTTACAATTCTCTTGGTGAATTTATGCTTTGTGATCTATGATAACTCTTATTTGTTATTTCTCCAGAGTAATGTTCAATAAATTACAAATAAATGAGTATAAGATTAACAATTTGGATTAATAAGGAAGAATAAAAACAATACCTATTCCATGGGGCGCACCCCAGTCGTTCACATGACAGACGACAAGCAAACCACTACACTAAGGAAAGGTATACAAATTAGTGTACCATAAAGGCGTAAACCTCGCAGGGGATAATGTAGTGACTCCTCTAGCGGCTATAAGTTTGATAATTTATTTTATTTCGGTTTTATTATTACGTGACGTAATAAAATGTTGAATCGACATATTTGTCGCACGCCCTTTGTCCTAACTTTTCTAATGAATCTTTATTTATGTCATTTAGTTATGGTCTTTCCTTAATATTTGTTCCAAAACATTTGCAATTACTAGTGAAATAAAATAAAAGAGAATCCCTTCTCTGTAATTTCTCAATGTTGTCACTAGCCTGTGTATTCCATAAAATATGCAAGAGTTGACCTAGTAATTCAAATAACACTGGGAATGCAGGCATATCTATGCAGGTGTAAACAACCGTAGATAAATAAAATTTTGCAAAGTAACCAAAATTACAGTCGTAAATCTTCATAAAACAGGAAATCATCATAGTAATATCTGTTTTGTTAGCAAATATCGCCATTTGGTCGACCTTACTTCATGTTATATCGCGTATTTTATTTTTCCTCTCTTTCTACATCAATATCCTCTTGGAGTCTAATATCTACTTCCCTACCTTGTGGTTACACTTGTTCTCTCGGATACGTCTCATCACAGCTGCAATAAAATTATTTTTCAGTATGAAAGAAAGGCCATAATCAGGTAGACTCACGTCCAGATTGTGGGCTGGGCGAGGGAGGATTTCCTAATTGTAATCTGTCAATATTCAAACTATACAAGTGTTCTTCCATTTTCTGAAGAAGTAGCGATTCTTTTAAGACATAAACGTAATCTAATGATTTTCATTATCCATTTCAGAAGCATATAGACAGGTATTTTAAATAAACTTGAAATGAGCTGATTTTTCACAGAATACCCCACACTAATATTACAATAGGTAATAACCATGCATCTCTGTGATAGCTGCAACTGATGTGCAGCATGGATTTTATTTTCTGGGGTCATTCTCATCACTTCAAACCAAGCCACTAATAACAAATATACGCCACTTGGCTTTCGAAAACCAAAAGTCGTGTCCTGTGAATTAGCAAAAACTGTCCACTAGTAATACAACTTTATAGACAGTGATAAGATATTATTTAAATGTCTAAAAGTGTAATTAACTAGGGATGAAATAAAAAAGCTTTTTTAAAATTTTAAAGTGTATTGAAAATTTATAGAATTGAGTTATGTGTTAAGGTAGCATTAAATATATAGTAATAAAGGGGATAGATAGTGAGAAGGTAATAGAAGTAGTGATTTAGATAGGGTAATGTTAGAAGAGGTTAGAGGTATTGCTGGGTACCAGTAATAAATAATATACTATGGGAAAGTGTGAAATGTTAGGCCAGTAGTGGAGTTGGTGTATAAGTTAGAATACTTAAAAGTTAGGTACTTTAGTATTAACCTAATTTTTTGTTGATATCCTACAATATAAATGTAAAGAGAATGTGAAATGTGACTAGATATCTTTGAGAAACAAATATATAAAGTTTGGGATCATACGTCCTGTTGTAGCTTCCAGGAGCTGGATGTGTAATTCCAGATTGTATTTTATTTTGATTTTCGAACCAGAATTACATGAGGGTTCTACTCCACTTGTCAGTTAAACTGTGTCGATATTTTTGTCCTGTTGTGAACCAGGCTGTGCACTTCGGATTCGGTAAGAGGCAGAGAAGAAAGCGAGGGGGAGGTAACTTTTTTAGGATCAGTCCTCGCCCAAATCAAAAGCCTTGAAAAGGACGAGATAAAAAGAGAAGACGTTAGAAGGAAAGGAAGAAAGGTCTGGCACAGTAAAAATAATAAAAATATATTTCGCCTTTCCATCATTTTCGTAGATACCTAAGATGGATGAGGGTCGTTGTTCCTTTGTCTTGCGTTACTCCCCTCTTCTCAATTTGTAAGCAAGAGGCTATCTCAGGTACACCATCGCAAACGGACGACATTTTGATGCAGTAGGAAATGAATGACGGGTCTGCTGTCATCGCGATTGTATTCTACCCGCACTCCCGCCACAAACATTCGGCCATTGACATCACTTGGCATTCCATTGGGAAATCTTACACGCTTCCAACCTGCCAGGCAATAGTCCTCCATTAATGTCCTACGCCATCAGCTTTCCTGCTTTGTTCTGTTGGACATAAAACCTCTACTTCCAACAGATAATACCTGATTGTATTTAATTACGTCAGTGCTGGATCTAGGTAATTTTACAAGAGGCGGAAACTTAACTTCTACCGTCCTCTGTGATCAATGATATATCTTGTTCCTTCAGGAAGACTTGGGAACACGTAGGGAAATATTTTAGGCATTAAAACCCTAAAAGGTAGTTTCAAATATACGATAATTCTAAATTGCGGCGGTATACTTCATATGTTATATTTAATTTGTTGAGCCCCACGTTTGGGAGCCTATTTGCGACGGTATTACTTATAATGTTTGTGTATTTGTGTTTACCCACGTGGTGAAGCCATTTTGTGACGTGATTCTTTGTTAGGTTTGTTAGCTCCATCTGGTGTTAGCAATTTGCGTCAGTATTAGTGTTTGTTTGAAAGAATGCTACTGTTATTTTATTATATTTTGGTTCACTGTCCTCCGGCTAGCTATGATCTTTTTGGTCGAGCACTTCTCTTTATACAGGTTGTGTAAACGGAAAGGAATCATTTATCCAAAGATAACACTGATGAAAGAATTTTGTTTTACACTTTTATTGTCGAACACATTCACTATCACATTTACACATTGATCTTGACACTCACCAAACTGAAACTGTTATAATAACTTCATTACTGATCACTCTTAATTTGCGTACTTCAACTTTTTGTATAATTAACTTTATAACACTTGGGATTTTTCATAACTCTGCTACGCGTAACTTCGAATCTATAGCCGACGTGTACTGGACTGAAGGCGACGTGTAACGTACAAATGTTTTCGACGAACTGACGGACTGAAAGCGACGTGTAGCATACAAATATATTAGGTGAACTGACGGGGTCTATCTCTAACCTAGCCCTTTTTATACTCCTACACCCCGATATGCCTAAAGATTATAACTGAGCTGCAATTGGCTAATAAAACGCGCCAACATTAGCGTCTATTTTTATATCCAATGAAATTATGAATACATATGCTCTAGGTATAATGTTCCAGCAAATTCTAAAGGAAAACGCGCCAACATTACGTAACTTCCTCGTCTCTAATAATGATAAACAGCTCACCCCCTCGCTCCATTATTGCACGCTATTATTGTCAGTTTCAGTAAGGCAGTATAAACTTACTTCTCAACAATAATTACAATCAACAAACATCTCAAATCAATGTCACATAAAAATGCATATTCATACTGTAATCATTCTTTACATTTAAATAATTTGTGATACAAATTACTGCATCAAAATTCACTATACATTTTATGTTTAAACAGGTTTTGTTACGCAATATACAATAGTACATAATTTCAGTGCATTTCAATATGATCAGCTTACACGTTTAGGCACAGCCACTAGCGCTCCACTGTACACCAAAAAAGCTTTAAACATAGTCTGTGTAATAGCTGCAGCTATTGTTCCGCTGTCCTAATTGTTCAGTACTGTGCATCTTCAACTGATAAACCTTAACTTGATAAACTCCAGGCAAAAAAGTCTAAGGGCGTCAGTTCTGGTGAGCGGGAACCCTCATCCTCGGTTTGGCACGACCAACCCATCTACCAGGAAACGCTTCATTTAGGTAGTTCCGGGCAAAATGGCGTGGTGCCTCATCCTGTTGAAAAACAACAGAGACCATTATCTAATTGGATACCAACTGGTGCTCCAAAAATTATTCCATATCGGGCATCATGCTTCCAGTAACGAGTAGAAAAAAAGGTATTCCTTCTTCTTTGGTTGGCATTGTTACATCACCTGCAAGAAAACAAATATTGCGTAACTATACCACTGAATACTCATGTTCTACTCGCTCTATATTCATTGCGCACTTGAAAGGAAGGAATGAACGTGAAGGGTATTTTAAAAAAGCTATGTTACATTCACATGAGTTTCTCTATCTACTCCTCTATAAGCCATGTCGTCCTCCGTGGACTAGTGGTACCGTGCTAGCCTCTAGTTCCCAAGGTCGCGGGTTCAAACCCGGCGGAGGGCGATGGATTTTTTCGGGCGTAAAAATCGTTAGCACGGCTTCCTTCGGAAGGGAAGTAAAGCCGGTGGTAGATTTACGGCACGTAAAAGAACCTCAAGCCTGATAAAGAGGCCTCTGAGCAAAATTACAGGTGTTTCACGCCCAATATAGAATGGGACGCTAAGAAACATAGTAGTTAAAGAGCGTCCATAAATAAAACTCAATTAATTAATTTCTATAAGCCATTCTTACAAAAGCTTACTTGCAGAAACTATTTTATTGCACATTTCATTGTACGTTCAAAGGAGATACAGAGGTGAAGAGATAGTCAAATATTTAAAAAGGGAAATGCTAAGTATATGTTGGCTTTTGAAATCCCTCTCTTTGCCTGACCACGAGAAACAACTGAATGGGTACTTAGTACTTAAAAAAATATTTAAAAATTCAAAGCAATAATAACGAATATCTAGGAAAGAATTAGTGCCAGAAAAAAAGCGTTATTCCACCTAAGGTGGTGTTTTAACGAGATCTATACTTTTTGTGCAGCAAGCTCCAAATCTTATGGTTTCCCAGTTATACAAAATTATACAAAATGTATTCACAGTGAAGAGACTTCACAAGGTATTCCCTGAAAATGCAAGCTATAGGTACATTCTATTTGTTATCCAAATACTTAATATATCGTTTTAATCAACATTATTACACCCAATTTTGAGAAAATAAAAACTAACAAAATATAAATGCATTTTCCATAATCACGTAGAGTCGTGGGGGGCGGGATTTTCTTGAAAATATCTCTGTCTCATTCTTGGAAGATGCAGAATTTAAACACTAAGTTTAGTGTTTATTTGACATTTCGTTTTTGAGTTATGCTATTCTCACACCAAATTCACCTTTTCTTTAAAATGCTGTTTTATTCACGGAACTCAAAACATGTATTTCCGGTGTTTTGGCAGAATGCAAGAATTGAGGGTGGTGGATGGGTTTTAATCGAGGTGGTGTAAGTAAACAAAGATCTTTCTCCCTAAAAAAGGGTTAGGTAATTAGTACTTAAGCAAAGATCTAAAAGAGATCCAAAATTGCATCATCATTTTCTACGAATAGCCTGTGAATCCTCCTCATTCGGAATGAATTTTATATACTTTTGTATAACTGGTAAATCATATAGACAAAACTTACTACACAAAAAGTGTTGATCTACTTAAAACACAATTTATTTCAAACAGCTATTTTGTGACATCGGCCATTTCAGAGATATTTATCGTTATTGGTTTGAATTGCTCGGTGATTTGTTACTTTTTGAGATACTAATACCATTTTCGCGATGTCACGGAAGAGGTAGTATTTGAAAACCAGGATATAGCGACCCACTTTTTAAAGATTTTAATATGACTTCAGCCTTTTGATTTCCCTCGTGTACCTACAATGAAATGTGTAATCAAACCATTTCTGTGAAATTAATTGTTCTTCCACACAAGCCGTGTGTTGACTAGGTTGGAAGGGTAGAATCAGACGACTGAAAGATTCAGTGCCATAGCCGGGATTTGAATCACGGTTCTCCGGGTCTCCATCTAGTTACTATAGCCACTTTAGTTCAGTGGTTAAAGCAACCCGACGGAAACCCGGAGAACCATGTTTCAAATCCCGGCTATGGCCATTGAATTTTTCAGTCGTCTGGTTCTATCTTTCCATTTATGTGGAAGTTTATATATAATAACATAAAGATAATTAAGCTTTTTGTAAGAATGGTATCTAAAAGCCACATAAAAATAAAGAAAGACATGGATAGAGAAAGTTATATGAATGTAAAAAATCAGATTGTTGCAAATTTTGATTTACTAATGCATCGAATCAGATACAGTTAATTCGGTACGTCATAGTTATAGGAGTTCATGTAAGCATACATAGGCCATAGACTACAACAGGTATTAATTATAAGGCAAGAGCATAAAGCACTGTCTAGTGCTCGGCAGATGCAAGATTTTTATCTTAATGTCGAAACATGCCCTTAGGTCCAACAGTGTTTACTAAAATAAATAAACTGTGCGCTATGGGGCGCGTTGTAGTCTTCTGCTTCGAGAAACAAAGAACGCCGTCTTATGTTGCCCATATGGGCTTTCGCTTTGTAGCGTAAAGTTTAGCCAACTTTAATTCCAGTAAGGCATGATCACAGGCTCTGACAGAAAGTAGTTACCAAAGAAGTATTATGTACGAGATAGTAAGTCTTCACGATCGTTTTATTTTCACCACCAGGATTTAAAAAAGCAAAAAAACAAAAAAACAAAAAAAACGAGCAGCTCGTAAAATGAGTTCGCAAGGCGCCGGTAGGGAGAGAGCGCAGCGGGCAGCAAGGTTATTGCTGTAACAAGGTAAATACCACTGAGGCAGGAACAGTGGCGTAGCCGCCCCCGAGGTCTCCGGGGGTGGGTGAGTATAGGGAACACCCATTCCTCAGACAGAAGGATAAAATGTTATAATATTTCAATTGTAATCATTCACGTGCTAATTAGAAAACGCCAATAACATTGATAATAAGACAAAGAGGGGAGAGATAAGTAATGAGAAAATACCTTAGATAATGGGGGCTATTAATATCATGTGTGAGAGAGCAATATTGTATTACATATACAGAGAAATCAATAGGGTTATATATATGTACAAATATATATATATATATATATATATATATATATATATATATATTTGGACATTTGCTTCATTTATATAGCCCCCTCTAACTTCTATCGGGGGTTTTGACTTTATAAACAGCAGATGGTGTAGCAGTCCTTTTTCTTATAACCTTCCCCGCTGACATGCATTCCTCCACGCTGCATTTCCTTCCCCTTTCCCCTAATTGTTTAATTGTACACCTTTGAATTGCGAAGTACAAGCCCTGTGCAGTGCAAGGTCAGGCGGTAAAAGCGATATACACTCTTTACCATGATAGATGTTCAAGTTTTTTTATCCTGAGAGGCAGGTTTAAAACGAATGGCCTTGCTATTTACTTGTAGATAGGAATTTACATACATTTTAGGTGCATTAATGCTTGTTATATAATATATTCCATTCATACAGTTATGAAAATGTAAATGTGACAATGATTTTCGAATACCTATATAAAGATAAATGAACATGTTAAATATGAAACTATTTTTATCTCGCATAACAACCTATTCTATGATAGCAGCAATGAGAGTTGGTTGATGCACTGAAGTTAAGAGACACTGACCAAAGTTATACCTTAGTGGTAATAGCAGTGGTGGTAGTGGTGCGTTAGTGTGCCCAACTGCTGAGGTCATTCGCGCTGTATCTAATGGTATTACGAACTTGTTTCCTTGAATATTTAACTTGATTCTAATTAAGGAAGAATAATGTCCCAGCCAAAAATCGAACCGTTTATCTCTGGATTGAGAAACCAGAACGCTGACGTCATGACCACATAGGCAGTCTCAGTTATATTTTATTAACATATGCAACTTCTGTGGACAAAGCGTCTATTAACAGTTGGGGGTTGAAAATTGTTTTAGGACAACCTTAGTACCCATTAGCTGACTTGGTCTGATAGAGAGGCACGTGATAGGTTGAAGAAATGACTCGGAGGTTTTGGAAGAAGTCATAGGATGCATGGAGTATGCAGAAAAAGTAACATACTTTATAAATGTTTTTTGGTTGAACCAATGGGAAAAATGGTTTAAAAGCTTAAAATATGCGATGAACCAACAACAATGTAGGTGTAATTTATTGCGCGAAAATAGGTCAGGTCGCTTGGGTTGTGTTGCTGAATGTGTAGGAGAAACGTTAAAAAATGTGATGTGTTGCATTCTCACGACTTTCTCTACTTATCCGTCTACCAACTATTTTTAGGAAAGTTTTTTCTTCTACTTCTTGTCAATACTGATAGAAAGCACAATGTATGCTTTGTTTTCCTCTGACACATTGTAAAACAGACGATATGATTGCTATATTTCTCGCAAAATTTAGTAAAGGTACAAACGTTTCGCTGCTTGAAAGAAGTGAATAAGACTAAGTGAATAAGGCAAAATCAACTTCAAATAAAATACAAATGAATTCAAATTAGAACCCAAAAAAATTACACATATTAACATTCTTATAAATAAAATTCTTGAATATTCTGCTAAGAATATTAATGCAAAACCTCCCCCTCCATACTCATAACTGTCTATTAATAGTCCATGGTGACTTCATGTAATAGTGATGCCTGATGCTAAAAGTACCGTTGTATAGGCTCCTATTCTTCTTTAACAACCTGACAGCCTGAGTCACTGGTCACCTGCCTATTGTTGAATTACCTATTTTTTTATTTTATTATATTTTATTTCCGATTTCCGCTATACATAATTTGGGCACATTTTATGCTGCATTTTCTGCGGTTTCTCAACGGTTAGACGCACATGCAACACTAGTCTACTGGTAACTATACAAATTGACAGGACAGCAATATTTATTAGAAGCAAGGAAGGGAGGGAAAAAGACAGATAAAGTTTTTGCGGAAACATGTGCCATAATACTCTCAGTTCGTTTTAACTGCAGGATCCACCCCGTGAAACAAAGACATGAGATTTGTTGAAAGTTTACGTTTATACGAGTATTTTACAAAGAAGCGGTATATCGGAATTTATTGTACAAGCCGTGCATTGGACAAAGTTGGAAAGGTAGAATCAGACGACTGAAAAATTCAGTGCCATAGCCGGGATTTGAACCACGGATCTCCCGGTCTCCGTCCGGTTGCTCTAACCACTGAGTTACCATAGCAACATGCCAACCTTATCTAACACACGGCTTGTGTGGAAAAACAATTAATTCCATTAATTGACCTAATAGTGGTTGAAGCTATGAAACCCGGGACTTAAAGCACTTACAACATTGTAGGTCGCCATGGGGGTATGTCATCTCAATACAATTTGAGATCTCCTTGTGGTTTACCGGGAAACATGCGAATCAGTTGGGGAATTTAATGTCCTACCGGCACGTTGACATGGTAGCTCAGTAGTTAGAGCAACCGGACGGAGACCGGGAGATTCGTGGTTCAAATCCCGGCTATGGCATTGAATTTTTCAGTCGTCTGATTCTACCTTTCCAAGCGGAATATCGTTTGTACCTTTTCTAAATTTAGCGTGAAGTATACACTGGAACAGTAAGACTCTCCATTAGTCACTGTTCCTGTTATACGTCTTTTAACGAAGGATTAAGTCTTACATATTGTCTATCTGTCGGCAAGTTATCGATGTTAGGCAAAGCCTGGTGTTAGGGAGACAATAATTTAATCCCAGAGCAAATATATTGAATATTTGTACAACAATATTGAAAATTACAGCCGGGAAAGTGCATACCGTGTGGCTTGAAGCGGAACGCCATATCTCTAGGTAAAAGATACGCTACAGAGTTTTCCAAATACGTACAAAAAGTTCTCTACCTTCCATCCGATCATGAACCCCGTTTGTATATGCAGCAGGGATTTTCTAAGTTGGCATGTAAATAATCGAATAGTTTAACGTTATCATATACAGTGGTTGATGGTGCACTGCGCATCTTAAGTCCACAAGAATTGGCAAGATCAGAGGAAGTTATTTGAAAATTTGCAACGTGCCGTGTGCGTCGGTACTTCGGATTCATGGATGGATGGCGGATGACAGCAAGGTAGGCACTTTTAACCCTTTTTCTTTCTTTCTTTCCTTTGTGGGGGAGGAGATGACAGTGTCTGCTACGCCACTGAATAGGAGTATCGTTAAGAATCACTGTTGCCACTACTGGTCGACTCTCGGCAACAAAGAGGCCGAAACTCAGGCAAATAGCACTTGCCCTTGACCTTTCTGCAGCACCATGGCTGGTTTATTACAATATGTTTTTGTTTTACACTATATTCCCACTGTATCTTGAGTAGTGAAGGTAGAGGCAACCCAGAATACTGCGTAATGGTAAACACACACGGGCAATATTTCTGCTAAGGTTTCTGACAAAAATAGTGCATGGAGTTTCCGATTAAAAGATCAAACTTGAACAAAAGAATTCGCGAGTAAGAAACAATAACTAATAACACAAAAATGATTGCGAAAAGACAGAAAGAATGAAAAGAAGATTAAATGTCATCATGCAATTGTTAGCTAACATTTTTAATTTACGCTATAACAGATAACCTAAACCGATTATTTCCAGTCATACACTATTGAGCTTGTGTATTGCACATACAGTGATAAACCATTAACTGAATCGATATGGCTTAGTGTAACGCTGCTGCTCGCATACAGGAGGAATTAAGGTTCAATTAAAAACTCTTGGAAGGTTGAATCAAACTTCGAAAATTTAGTGTCATGGAACTCGGACCACGGATGCACTAATCCCGGAATATTGGCACTTCCAGCATTTTAAGTCGAGGCATGTTTATCGGGCTAACTTAGATTACACAAATCAATACGGCATGAGAAACTATAGATCCGTGGTTTGCGTCCCGCCTGTGACATCGATTTTTTAAAATCTGATCCAATCTTCCAGCTTAGCCTATATAACCTATGGTAGCGTGAAACGTAGATATATCAAGCTGGCATATTCACATTCCTGATGGGTCCCGAAATGCTTGCACTTACTGCCGCTAGGATTGCACGATGTACACTGCCATTGCTGTGTATTGCTGCTTGTGAAAATGAGTTATTAATCACGAATTGCAATTATATTATGGAACTTACGAGCATAATCAGGAGTATATTTGTGTTGGTTTAAGATTAGTAATCGTGTTAAGACAAAATACCTTCGATAGTTCTTTGTACTCTGATGTAAAATGGGCGCAACATTCAGTAATATATTTGGGGGTTAACGTAGCATGTTAGCATTGCTGGTTTGATAATGAATTATACGTTGAACATGAGGTTATAAAGAAATCAAGCTATATTGGGAGTTATTTTAGCATTATTAACATATTCGAAAATTCCAAGGTCAATGATGTATAAATGGACCCAATATTAAGTGACATTTGGATGCCAAAGCTTATAACTTTGCTCATAATTCCTAATTCTAACACAAAATACAGCAATAAAAATGCTCATGGATTGAAGAAAGTTGCATATGTAATTATTAAACCTTTCATGATTGAAACAAACATAAGAACTGTTGCTGTTAGTTCACAGGTTAATACGCGTCATTTCTGTTTTGTAAATGAAATGATAAGCCACTTCCTTTCTCGTGTTTTGACAGCAATAAATCATTTTATTTAATTATAGACTAAATGTAAATATTGCACATTTCTTTTAAGAGAGCTTATCGCACCACACGCACACACACACACACACACACACACACACACAATATGCAAACTATAAACTAAGTGAATGCCTTTGCATGTAATGCTGCTTTGTTCATTGGAATACCCAAATAATATATGTATTTTCCGTCCCGACAATATATATGTATATATCTATATATAGGTATATATAGGTATAGTAAAACAAGTGAGAAAGGAAAGGTTACTTGGGATGCATCTCCGTATGTATATTTAATATTTACGTAGCATTTTATAACAATAACAGTATCAACCATTTGTTTATTTATTATTGTTTTGTATAATTCGATTCTAGAATCAATAGAGATTCATCTATTTACTATATAGCTCATTGACATGAAATATAACATAAAGTATTTGAGAGCTGTCTCATCAACACTTCCGTCATAATAACTTTCTGCTAGAAGTTTATAGAGTAGTTGAGCGCCTCTATCGGCAGAAACTGGCATTGTGCAGGGAGCTGTTTTATTGCCATTTCTGACGCCGATCGTAATATCTAGTAAGCAACAGTGTGAAAGAGCACTTAAAAGCTAAGACGAGCCTTGCAAAGACTTCCTGTTGTATTTTCCTTGCCAATGGCGAACGTAGAGTTGGTATACACATATCCACTAATTATCCAAATGGATGGATTGTAATACCTGGGAATTTGAATGCGAGAGTAAGATACAAACCTACAATAAATGTTGTAGAAAGTAATGCAAATAAAAATAACAATGAAGTCACAGGGATGGTATAGGACTGCTATGTAAAACCAGAGCCACTTAGAGAAGGATGCAAAAGGTGTAGCATAACGCACTTGTGGATATTCTGAAGGAAGCTGGTGTGGACAGAAAGAGAGATGGCTCCTAAACAGTTTCTGTGAAACAAGTCAGTCAGCATAGGAGAACATATACCAGGACGAAAACAATAGGAGATGCACTGACAAGGATGCTGATTACCTGAATACCTAATTGAATTTGACAAATTATTTGTAGAAAAAGAAGAATCACAGGATAGGATTGGCTACGGAGGGGACTAGGCACCGATCAAAAGTAGATATTGTACCTGCGTCCCACGAGGGTGCATCCCTGGGGTAGAAGTATGAGGCGAGATGAGAATGGGCGGCTGGAACCGGAATCGACGGCACAGCGATGACAAAGTCCCTAAGTTTCCAGATAGAGACACACCAGAAGAAGAACAGGCAGACCGGGGACCTCTCAGAGAGGGGTTCAACTCCGCTCAAGGGTGTTCGGATACCCCGGCAGGCAGCCGAAAGCCTAGGGACGGAGTCATAAAGATCTGCCCTGCCATGCTGCACCGAAACACCATCGCCGACACTTCCGACCCTGAAAGCGGCCAAAGGATGAAAGATGAATGAAATGAAGAATGGAACGAAATGGAGGGACAGGAAATTCGTGGGATGAAAGAAACCACTCCAGCATTCGCCTGAGGATCCGGGAAAACCCTGCGAGATGACATAATGATTACGTAATATGTTTTTACGTAAATCATTAGAACTTGAAGATCTTATGTTGTGTTGCTTTTGTTTTGTTTGGTTACATAATTTTAACTGCCCCACGTATGGTAGCCAATTTGCGATGTACTTGCAAATGTTTGTTTACATCAGTGTTGAAGCCATCTTGTGACGTCATTCATTTGTTTGGTTTGTAGCTCCATCTGGCGTAGCAATTTGCGGTTCTTAGTATCAGTTTTTGAAATAATTCATTTCAAATGTCCTCCGGCTAGCTATTATCTTATCTTGGGTCGAACATGTGTCTCAATACAGGTCGTGAAACGGAAAGGAATCTTTTATCCAAAAATTACACTGATGAAGAAATTTGTTTTATAATTTTTATTGTCGAACACGTTAGTAGAAATAAAAAGCCGATTCTGAAACACAGAGAGATGCCGACATCTGATAAAGGTTCTTTGTTCTATGCCGCTAGCCCCGCCCCCTCCCTTTGTGTGCTACTATTTGCCGCCCGGTCGCGTGCCGCTAGCTCCGCCCCTTCCCTTTGTGTGCTTACCTAATGCCGACAGGGTCTGTGCCGGCAGTTCCTCCCCCCTCCCCCCTGCGGTCACGTGCCGGTGACCCGCCCCCCATCCCTCCCCCATACGCGTGTCCTCCCTCCCCTTTGTGTTCTGGTTGGTTCCCTGTGGATAGGTGGGGGAGTGTGTATTGATCCTATACGTCGGTCGCGTACCTTCCCTAGGCCTAAATCCCTGCCGTGTGATTGGCTTGGGGTAGGGGATGTGCCGCTCGGGGTGAGGGGTTATATGTGGGGGGTTCTCGGTGCGTGACGTTGGCTTGGAAATCCATCCTGGCGGTGTGGGAATGCGATTCTCGATGCCTGCCGCACATCGGCAAATCGTTTGAGTACATAATTGTGTCAATCAATTAGGTAATGTGTGTTATTGAAAAAAGAATGCCTATCATATTACTACTAATGCAATTAAACGCGGTTCTTCGAGCAATTAAGTATTTTTGATTGAATTCGCGCGCTCTGGTCCTAAACCCCCCTTATATTACTACTATTGCAATGAAACGCGGCTAGTCGGTTGATGAATACATTTAAGTATTTTTTGAATGATTAATGTAATTGACTCGCGCGCAACTGTTCGTTATCGTATATGTGTGGTAGCATGTGTATAATTATTACGAGTAATAACATTTATTTAATTCTACTTTTGAGGGAAAATATATTTTGGATTTATAAGAATATTACAACACATAGATGAAAGGACAGACTTGACGTAACACTCGTTATCGCGTGATAATTGCGGTGGAACACCGACCGCAACCTTCCACTGCGAGACGTTTCGCCGGAATGACTGGCTCCGATACTTCCACGGGCAAGTCAACTAGCGCATCCCCTCCACATGCGTTTCAGTTCGCCAGCTACACTAGCGCACCAAGTGGTAATATGAGTGAAACTCCAGCGAGTGTTTGCTCACAGCGCCCCTGGCGGTCATATCCGAAAGTTGTGAATTCACCATATTTAAACTCATTATGGGTGCAAGACGGCCATCTTAACTCTATATAATTCTGCGAAATATGATTCCGGAAAAAAATAAAGGGGAATTAACATGCAAGGGGCGTTCATGTCGGCTCCGGAGGAATTGATTATGAAATAAATAAAAAATAAATAAGACTCTCGCTGATCGATGAAAACAATGAATAATTAATGTAATTGACTCGCGCGCCTAGAGATATCTCACCCAATTATTCATCTACCATGAATATCTCACTTCTAATGAAACGGCGCAGTCTATCGATTAAAAACAATTAAGTTTTTTTTGATTGATTAATGTAATTGACTCGCGCGCAATTGTTCGTTATCGTATATGCGAGAATATTACGCGTATATAACTATTACGGCTAATAACGTGTGTTTAATTCTTCTTTTGAATTGCGGGTTTATAAAAAATATTACATTGCTTAGATGAATTAAAAAGCAACTTAAAGCGAAATTGCAAATAGCTTGTATGAGACGTTAACACGAGAACCCTTTACGAAAAAACAAGACGCAATGTGACAGCAATGCCCCGTCCATCATGAGAGGCGGTTAAACCAGGACGCGTGGGTTTTCCCCACTACCTGCTCTTAATGGCTAGGGGTATCCAGCACATAGGAGTACGCTTCAACAAAGCCCGCTATGTCTCTTCTCACACGAGAGAAGTAATAATTACAATTCAAAACAGGCGTACCTGTAAGTAACACGCACGAAGACTACAAATATAAATTTTATATTCGTTTTAAATGTTCTTTCTAAAGACGTAGCGAACTTTGAGAAATTCAACGAATTATTCACTGGCGTACACTGCCTGAAAGAAATATGGTGTACACCCCTGAAGAATGCATATGTAGACCCATTAGCAGACAACGGCAAACTCTTCCGCACCATTAATTTTCGTCAGAAGAATGTAAAAACAAGGTCTTGTATAGAGCTCTTAGTGAACAATAACACCCGTTTCCAATTCATTAAACAGCCTAAGTGCTCTGAAAAACCACAGGCCCTCGGGGATAAATAACTTTTAGCGATACAAAAAGATCTTAATGGCTTCCCCGGTACAGAAATTCCATCATACACAGCGGAAACCCCTGTCTAGACATGTTTTAAGCTTACCACAAAAAATGTTTTCCGATAATTAATATAATTCTACATGAAGAATATTAATGATTTAAGTTTTCAATTAAACGTATACTGTATAGATTCTGTACTTAAACATTCGATTGTATCTTTGTCATTATTTAAATACTCGCGTACAAGAAATGCAAACATGATATCAAAAAATTAAACTGATTTTTTTCGGAATGTTAAACAAAGAAATATGATTTGGCGAGAGTAATATGAAGAATAAAAAGTATTCAGAATGATATTACATACGTTATTAAAATAAGGCTCTCGCTGATCGATGAAAACAATTAAATATTTTTTTATTAATTAATTGTATATGAATTGACTCGCGCATTTGCTTGCTGTCGTATGTGCATGATTATTACGACTAATAGCATTTGTTTAATTCTAAATAATGAAATATGGAGCCTTGCCTAAACAATCCTCGTTACTCTTAATTTATTCCATTTTTAAAAAGATTGGGCTTAGTAAACATAGGACGAGTACGATTTTAAATACCCCATCCATTCGAGAGATATTTTTCGAATATTCCAACATGTTAATATAAACTTAATACACACACACAAAAAAATTCATTTCAAGTAATCTAACGATATTGAATAAAATATTAAATGTTTAAGATATTGTAATGAGAAATGAATTGTATATCTCGAATTTTCTGGGCCGCAGGCTGCAGCATCGCTCATCAAATACCGTAATGATTCAGACACCCGAACACCCGAATGGTAAGCATTCTTCAGAGTTTTTAAATAAGTAATGTAACAATTCATATTAACTTCTTGTTCATATTCTTTATTATTATTTGTATTATTATTTCCAGGAAGTGGACTTTATTTTGGTATCGACCATCCATCGAGCGCTGCACAGGCAGCGCCAGGCTTCCAGACCTTCCTGGTACCAAATCATCATGGAGGCGGCTCTACCATCCGTACATGCAGCAACACTCGTAAGGTGAGAATTTACAGACGGGTGTTTGAGGATTTTAACTAAAAAATTACATGATAGTAGACATACAATGTCGATTCTGGCACACAAAGGCATGCCTCCGACAGCATAGAGTTCTGGATTGTATAAGGAGAAAAGGATATATTTAAGGGGAGTTTCTCACCCATATGCAGTCACATAACTCTTTCGGTCTCCCAGAATGCTATGTATTTTTCACGAGGGTGTTTAAAACATGTATTTTTTTTCACGTATAGAGTGTAGATTCTTTAGAACTCTGTACTTAAACATGCTATACTATTATTATTTATTTATTTTTTCCAGGAAATGGACTTTATTTCGGAGGCGGTATCGGTCAACATGCGACCGCTGCACCGGTAGCATCAGGCTTCGCGAGCGTTGTACCAGCAGGCTTCGCGACCGCTGCACCGCCACCTCCAGGCTTCCAGACCTTCCTGGCACCAAATCAGCAGGGTGGGGGCCCTGCCCCATACATGCAGCAAGCACAGAACGGTAAGAATTTTTTCAATATTTTATGAAGTTCTTTTTACACATTCTATATTATTATTAATATTGTTATTATTTTCAGGAAGTGGACTTTATTTCGGAGGCGGGTTTTTTCTGGGAATGTCTCCAAAGTATTCTTCATTCTGAACGACTTTTGCAAAACTGATAAACCATAAGAGATAGACAAAATTTTACTACACAAAAAATGGAGATCGCGTTAAAATACATAATTTATAACATATACATTCTTGTTGTTGAGTAAATCGTTTTTCGAGATATTGCTTGTTATTCCCTTAAAATTTTCCAATACTTATACTTTTTCTCAAATTCATTATTCTTGTTTTATGTCCTCGATATGCAAAGAGAATGGAATGCACCACATAGCAACCAGCGTTAAAATATTTGACTATCGCTTAAAACCTATCATATTCACATTGTATCGTCATGAAAATTACCAATAACATTGACATCTCGATATCTCGATTAACATGAAGCATATAGGGAATAAGTGCTTGTAAAAATAGTTTGTACAAGAGTAGAGAAAGCCATGTGAGTGTATCACATCAGATTTTTTGATATTGGTTTAAATTTTCAAATACTTTTAACTTTTCTCAAGCGGTAACTCGCTATTCGTTTTTTCCCGTGGTAATGCATAGAGAATAGAATTATAAAGCCATCACATAGCATCAGACGTTCTTTAAACATCTGTAACGTGTCTATTCACAATCGAAAGGTTGCTGGTTCGAGGAAAATTATATCTACAGAAACAATACATTATTTTCGCTCTGTGATTAATTTGGTAATGTAACAATAATTAACAATGAATTTTTAGCGGTAATTGTAAAAAATAAAATATATTTTTTATTTCCTAGCGTCATACGCAGAAGCATTCCCCTTAAGGAACGCTGGCGTGAGCGATGGTTTCCCCCATAACGGGTTTAGACTTGCTTACGAAATGTCCCTGTGCGAGGCTAGCATTTCCCTCTCCTTCTCGAATTTTTGGAGTAGCCAATCAAAATTGCTGTATTATATAACGTCACACCTCTCACCCCTTCAGATGTTTATCAGGCGAAGCGATATAAAAGCAGTAGCTTCCCCAGCGATTTCACTGTATTGTGACAACACAGCGAGCTAAGATCTCCGCAAACTTTTCTCATTCAAAGTGAAATTTCAACGAACATCATGTCTGGTAAGTTGTAACAAAACACTTCATTTACTTTAAAAGTTAAATTATTACTCTGTACATTTAACTTATATTCGCGTTCTTGTTTTTAATGCATGGCATTTATATGCGAATAGCTGAGCATTCTAAAAGTTAATAGCTAGACAAGTGAATTTTCTGAAATGTGAACAGTTTAGTTAAGTATTCATTTTAGGCAAGCTTATTCTACATTTAATAGCTAACTGCGCGAATTCTCAAAATGGGAACAATTTAGTTAAGTATTCACCTTGTTGAGTAATTATTATTCCAGATATTTAAATACAGGATTTCACAGAGTGAATTATATTCCTTTTTGGAGAAAATACAATTATTTGAATACCTTATTAACGTTTTTGCTTTAGAATATTACAAAAAGTCTGTTGCGCGAATCATTCGCTCTAACAAAGTAAATATCTACATTATATTAAAACATTTAAATTGAAAAATACAGTACTTAATGAACTTCATTAGTGAATCAGAACCTCAATTATATTTACACATATTATCATTTTCAGAAAAAGTTAATAAGTTTGTAACTTTCAAATAAATGAAATTTTTGTTATGCAACACATTCTCTAATAAAGAATATGTTTTTTTTCTCTTCCTAATGCAGAAAGTTTGACATCTCAACTTAACACATTGGCTGAGGGTAGCATTTACCCAGCCGTTCAAAGACTACAAGATCTTCAGCCAGAGGAGCCTTATAATATAAAATCCTTAAGAAAAATTGATACTCGATACGGTGCTAGAGTCGTTGCACTTTTAGAGAATAAGCAAGTGTTTCTCCCGACAAGATATTCAACCCTAACAAGCCAACAGTTGGAGGAAATGCCTGGGAAGTTTCAAATGGTATATCATGGAGTAGTACCAGCCGGCAAGTTTAAGACATGTAAATTGTCTTTTCTTCCTATTAAGGTTTGTAGAAATAATTCAGCTATCCTTTCAAAGCTTCATTTAGAGTTACATTCGTTGAGTTTATAAATTCGAACTTCAGTAGGATAACATTTGTCTAAAGTATACATCAATATGTAAAAAAATAACGTCCAGGATGTAGTCTGAGCGAGGATCTGCAGAAAGAAGTTTAATAGTCTATTCACTGATTCTTTACCTCAAAGCAGATACCTACAGCAAGTTTCAAATAATTTCCAGCAGGATAGCAGTTGTCAAAGCATGCATCACTGTATTAAAAAAATATGTGTAAGTAATGTCTAGATTGTACTCTGTGTGATTTCGTGCAGAAAGAACTTTAATACCCCTTGAAGTGATTCTTCACATCGAAGTATATACCTACAAGAAGTTGCAAATAATGTGAATGTGTGTTACAGGAATGCCCAGCTGAATGTAAATGAAGAGGAAGAACGGGATAGCTTAAAACATCATAAACAGAAATGTGATAGGAACATTCTCAACACCTCCCAGTAACCTCAATCAATGAAGAATTGCACCAGCGCGGAACATACATGGAAAAAACATCAGCGTGTGTAGAATATAACAATAATATATATATATAATTATGTACTCATTATTACTGCTATACCAGCCTATACCATTGATTTCATAAATAATTTCATAATTGTTTAAGGAGAATGCCTATCTTAAAAACATTGATGCTACATGAAATCTAAACAAAAAGATTATTGAACTATTACTGAAAGAGACTTGAATAAATGGGAATCTAGAAGCCAGAACCATCTTAATATTGGGCTGTATGATATGAGGTGTATAAAAAGATTAATAAAAAAAGAGGTCTATGTAATATAAACAACATTTATTTTTTATAAACATTTTCCTATTACATTCCTATACAAAAAACATACATATTTCCTAAAGACAAAGGTGATAGTCTAGACATTCTAAAACACTCAGTTATATAATCATATACATCACACAGAAAGAGACCTGCATTATCCATAAAAAACTAAACATCTCAAGAATGTCTGGATGATGTATTTTATAAGTACAAGGTTTTGATATTTCAAAGTTCCTGTTATCCATGACTGTAATTGATTAACA
Source organism: Deroplatys truncata (assembly GCA_030765065.1). Taxonomy (NCBI): domain Eukaryota; kingdom Metazoa; phylum Arthropoda; class Insecta; order Mantodea; family Mantidae; genus Deroplatys; species Deroplatys truncata. Next base: position 168,925,856 of record CM060978.1, on the reverse strand, counting down.
CAATTTCTCGATCCTGTCATGCTATAACTTTAGAAGCTTTCAGCTTACTTATAATCTCCTCAATCTCTTGTGTGTGACTATTATTACCAGCATTCCTCGATGCAATTAGTAACCTCAATATATTTACTAGTCTATTTGGATTTTCAAGCGTAGATATCACTGAATCATCATCATATGAAGATTTCATATTCTCGCGACTCCTCGCGTGAAAAATACATAGCATTCTGGGAGACCGAAAGAGTTATGTGACTGCATATGGGTGAGAAACTCCCCTTAAATATATCCTTTTCTCCTTATACAATCCAGAACTCTATGCTGTCGGAGGCATGCCTTTGTGTGCCAGAATCGACATTGTATGTCTACTATCATGTAATTTTTTAGTTAAAATCCTCAAACACCCGTCTGTAAATTCTCACCTTACGAGTGTTGCTGCATGTACGGATGGTAGAGCCGCCTCCATGATGATTTGGTACCAGGAAGGTCTGGAAGCCTGGCGCTGCCTGTGCAGCGCTCGATGGATGGTCGATACCAAAATAAAGTCCACTTCCTGGAAATAATAATACAAATAATAATAAAGAATATGAACAAGAAGTTAATATGAATTGTTACATTACTTATTTAAAAACTCTGAAGAATGCTTACCATTCGGGTGTTCGGGTGTCTGAATCATTACGGTATTTGATGAGCGATCCTGCAGCCTGCGGCCCAGAAAATTCGAGATATACAATTCATTTCTCATTACAATATCTTAAACATTTAATATTTTATTCAATATCGTTAGATTACTTGAAATGAATTTGTGTGTGTGTATTAAGTTTATATTAACATGCTGGAATATTCGAAAAAATATCTCTCGAATGGACGGGGTATTTAAAATCGTACTCGTCCTATGTTTACTAAGCCCAATCTTTTTAAAATGGAATAAATTAAGAGTAACGAGGATTGTTTAGGCAAGGCTCCATATTTCATTATTTAGAATTAAACAAATGCTATTAGTCGTAATAATCATACACATACGACAGCAAGCAAATACGCGAGTCAATTCATATACAATTAATTAATAAAAAAATATTTAATTGTTTTCATCGATCAGCGAGAGTCTTATTTATTTTAATAACGCATGTAATATCTATCATTCTGAATACTTTTTATTCTTCATATTACTCTCGCCAAATCATATTTCTTTGTTTAACATTCCGAAAAAAATCAGTTTAATTTTTTGATATCATGTTTGCATTTCTTGTACGCGAGTATTTAAATAATGACAAAGATACAATCGAATGTTTAAGTACAGAATCTATACAGTATACGTTTAATTGAAAACTTAAATCATTAATATTCTTCATGTAGAATTATATTAATTATCGGAAAACATTTTTTGTGGTAAGCTTAAAACATGTCTAGACAGGGGTTTCCGCTGTGTATGATGGAATTTCTGTACCGGGGAAGCCATTAAGATCTTTTTGTATCGCTAAAAGTTATTTATCCCCGAGGGCCTGTGGTTTTTCAGAGCACTTAGGCTGTTTAATGAATTGGAAACGGGTGTTATTGTTCACTAAGAGCTCTATACAAGACCTTGTTTTTACATTCTTCTGACGAAAATTAATGGTGCGGAAGAGTTTGCCGTTGTCTGCTAATGGGTCTACATATGCATTCTTCAGGGGTGTACACCATATTTCTTTCAGGCAGTGTACGCCAGTGAATAATTCGTTGAATTTCTCAAAGTTCGCTACGTCTTTAGAAAGAACATTTAAAACGAATATAAAATTTATATTTGTAGTCTTCGTGCGTGTTACTTACAGGTACGCCTGTTTTGAATTGTAATTATTACTTCTCTCGTGTGAGAAGAGACATAGCGGGCTTTGTTGAAGCGTACTCCTATGTGCTGGATACCCCTAGCCATTAAGAGCAGGTAGTGGGGAAAACCCACGCGTCCTGGTTTAACCGCCTCTCATGATGGACGGGGCATTGCTGTCACATTGCGTCTTGTTTTTTCGTAAAGGGTTCTCGTGTTAACGTCTCATACAAGCTATTTGCAATTTCGCTTTAAGTTGCTTTTTAATTCATCTAAGCAATGTAATATTTTTTATAAACCCGCAATTCAAAAGAAGAATTAAACACACGTTATTAGCCGTAATAGTTATATACGCGTAATATTCTCGCATATACGATAACGAACAATTGCGCGCGAGTCAATTACATTAATCAATCAAAAAAAACTTAATTGTTTTTAATCGATAGACTGCGCCGTTTCATTAGAAGTGAGATATTCATGGTAGATGAATAATTGGGTGAGATATCTCTAGGCGCGCGAGTCAATTACATTAATTATTCATTGTTTTCATCGATCAGCGAGAGTCTTATTTATTTTTTATTTATTTCATAATCAATTCCTCCGGAGCCGACATGAACGCCCCTTGCATGTTAATTCCCCTTTATTTTTTTCCGGAATCATATTTCGCAGAATTATATAGAGTTAAGATGGCCGTCTTGCACCCATAATGAGTTTAAATATGGTGAATTCACAACTTTCGGATATGACCGCCAGGGGCGCTGTGAGCAAACACTCGCTGGAGTTTCACTCATATTACCACTTGGTGCGCTAGTGTAGCTGGCGAACTGAAACGCATGTGGAGGGGATGCGCTAGTTGACTTGCCCGTGGAAGTATCGGAGCCAGTCATTCCGGCGAAACGTCTCGCAGTGGAAGGTTGCGGTCGGTGTTCCACCGCAATTATCACGCGATAACGAGTGTTACGTCAAGTCTGTCCTTTCATCTATGTGTTGTAATATTCTTATAAATCCAAAATATATTTTCCCTCAAAAGTAGAATTAAATAAATGTTATTACTCGTAATAATTATACACATGCTACCACACATATACGATAACGAACAGTTGCGCGCGAGTCAATTACATTAATCATTCAAAAAATACTTAAATGTATTCATCAACCGACTAGCCGCGTTTCATTGCAATAGTAGTAATATAAGGGGGGTTTAGGACCAGAGCGCGCGAATTCAATCAAAAATACTTAATTGCTCGAAGAACCGCGTTTAATTGCATTAGTAGTAATATGATAGGCATTCTTTTTTCAATAACACACATTACCTAATTGATTGACACAATTATGTACTCAAACGATTTGCCGATGTGCGGCAGGCATCGAGAATCGCATTCCCACACCGCCAGGATGGATTTCCAAGCCAACGTCACGCACCGAGAACCCCCCACATATAACCCCTCACCCCGAGCGGCACATCCCCTACCCCAAGCCAATCACACGGCAGGGATTTAGGCCTAGGGAAGGTACGCGACCGACGTATAGGATCAATACACACTCCCCCACCTATCCACAGGGAACCAACCAGAACACAAAGGGGAGGGAGGACACGCGTATGGGGGAGGGATGGGGGGCGGGTCACCGGCACGTGACCGCAGGGGGGAGGGGGGAGGAACTGCCGGCACAGACCCTGTCGGCATTAGGTAAGCACACAAAGGGAAGGGGGCGGAGCTAGCGGCACGCGACCGGGCGGCAAATAGTAGCACACAAAGGGAGGGGGCGGGGCTAGCGGCATAGAACAAAGAACCTTTATCAGATGTCGGCATCTCTCTGTGTTTCAGAATCGGCTTTTTATTTCTACTCACGTTCACTATCACTTTTACATATTGATCTAGATACTCGCCGAACTGAAACTGTTATAATACTTCTTACTGATCACTTTTAATTCACGTATTTCAACTTTGTGTATAATTAACTTTATAATACTTTAGATTTTCGTAACTTGTGAATCTATAGCCGACGTATCTCATACAAATATTTTGACGAACTGACGAACTTAAGACGACGTGTATTGCACTAAGAATTTTGATGAACTGCCTGAATACGATGTGTAATGTATGAATGCTTTCGGCGAACTGAAGGACTGACTGACTTTACCTCAAACTTACCCTATTTATACGCCTGTATCAAGATACGCCTAAAGATTATAACTGAGCTGCTATTGGCTAAGAAAACGCGCCAACATTAGCGTCTATTTTAATATCCAATGAAAACCACGAATACATATTGCTTTTAGGGAGAACACATTCCAGAAGTTTCTACCAAAAACGCGCCAACATTACGTAACTTCCTTGTTTCCAATAATAAACAGCTCACCCCCCTCGCTGCATTATTGCGCTATTATTGACAGTTTCAGTAAAGCCGTATAAACTTACTTCTAAACAATATTTACAATCAATAAACATCTGAAATCAATGTCACATAAAAATGCATATTCATATTACAACCATTATTTACATTTAAGTAATTTGTGATACAAATTACTGCATCAACCCATGGGTCAGAGTGGGCAGTCGCCGAGGATCGATCCCGGGACTTTCCACAGACGTTGTCGTCTGAGCCATCCCGCGGCAACATAGAACGAGAAAAATAAGGTCTGTAAGATACGACGATGGACATTTCCCAAAGAACATGTTAACTTTTTAAGTGACTACGTCAAGAAGAACAGGTTAAAGATAAATGAAGTGAAGAATAAGAATAGTTATCGAGAAAAAGGAAACAGGCGGTGGGCTAAATGGTCAGCTTCAGATGCCTCAGATGTACTGCAACTAATGACACGGAGTGTTATTTGTTATTAATTAAAATGTGCTAAAATGTAATTGCGCGGAAGTGAGGAATTTGGAAGTACTTGGAAGCAATGTAAAATAAACAAAGACGTTTCGGAATTGAATCAGACTTGAAAATTCAATCAGCAGCATTATGTTTTTCAATTTTGTTTCAATTCTACAACTTTAGCCTACTCGGGTAGTGTGAAAGAATAATCACCAAAAGTATGAAGCTTTCCGTGAAAGACTGGGTGAAGGGGGAACGGCAGAAACGGATCAAAAAGAGGAAAAGAGATTAACCGCTTGCTAAAAGATGCTCTGGATGAACAGGCTTGTGGAAACAGTACTGGGTGGAAGAAGATACTAGATGACAATCAAGATTAAGATAAGGGGAAAAGAGGAAGAATGGAAGAGCTGGGTTGGCACTGAAAGAACTGCCTTTAGACAGATACATATATAACTATGAATGTTTGATTTATGATTATTGGAATACTTTCAAATATCTTCTTTATGTTTTATTAAATGAATGCACAAATAAAGATAGCAATTCATCACCTTATTACAGTTAATGTTATTAGTCATTTTATACAGAATGTTATAGAATTCGACCTATAAACCTTCAGCGATTACAGAGGGATGGTATTGGAACACCTTGATGTAGGACACCTATGAGGTGTGAGGGCCATAGGTGACCTATATCAGTATTCGTACTGATAAATCCAAATAAATAAATAAATAGTTAATATCAGTGCAGTACTGATTTCCACCTAAATTAGTTATTGTTTCTTCCACATACCGAAAATAACTACGATTGTGATATATTCAAAGTTATACACTTTGAAAAATGTTCCGTCAGCAAGGACCATTGTATCACTGTTGCTTCTTCTTTAACATGGAGAATTATACGTTTCTGAGAGACAAACAACAGTAACTTAGTGTTAGCGCAGTCATTAGCTTACTCCGCTGTTAATCTGGTGGTACTGGGTTCAAACCCCGTACAAGAGGTTAAAAATTCTTTTCCTAGATGAATGGCGTATTTTGGAGTGAACACATTTTTAATTTCTCACGTTCCTTTCAATGTCTGAGTAAATGTTACGGAGGTATCCACATGGAATATTTGAACATTGCATGGTCGCGATTACCTGAAAGCTGCAACCACTCAGGGAAGTTTTATCAGTGGCATACTGACTCTTTATAGATTTTCATCTATTGCAAACAGCCACTAACTCAAAGAACATAATAGTGTCCTATATCCTATATAAAAGTGCTCGCCTAAAACTCCTCTGTATCCCCTGAAAGTTTGTCGGTTGAATTCTGCAATAGCCTGCATTCATTAATCAAACTTTCCTATAATTAATTATTTAAGCCTTTCGGTCATCACGTTAGCTCACTTAATCAAATTATCTCAATAAATATTCACATTAGGAATAGAAGTAGGTATAGCACTACTGATAACGTTTGGATTGGTAAGAAGAACCACAGCCTTCCAGCCCGGAACTTTATTCTTTTTTTATTCCTCTTTACTAGGGCGTGAAAGCATTCGTTTATTTGAAACATTCACATTGTTTCCGCAGCATATATTACTATAAAATATCATTATGCAGATTAAATTCCTACTTCCTACCCTAACTTTGAATAAACCTAAGGAATTATTTTTCGTTTTCATTTTCGTTCTACTTCTCCTTCTGTATGCTTTCTTTGACACAAAACTGGCCTTAATATCTCAGATGTGGTTTTTGAGGTACTTCTTCATCATAAAAATATTTTAAATCAAGATATCAGCTTAGCTGGATACAGTGCTAAGAGTAGTCGACTTCGATGCCGGAGGAGGTAGATCTTGTCTCTGCTTGCAAATTTCTCGCTGTAGTTAGGAAGTATCAAACAAGGTACAATTAAAAACAAGGGAAAGGAATTTATAGTTGGAGAATGCAGCACTATCTCTTTATCTATCACCTTCAACACCAAGATATATTTCTTGTACTTTAATGCATTTCATCTCTTTTAAATTCCTTAAGCGTTCAATGAACTGTGCTGGTATCCTTAAGGCCTTGTCCCGTACACGGTTTATGTTGCTGAATAGCATTTCATGACAAGGTTTGTTGTTGGAGGAATAGGAATATTCAAACATGGGGAAAAACTGAACAAAACGGGCAAGAATGAATGTTTTGTGATGAGAGGGATCTGAAAATGAAAGGAATGCCACACGTAAGACAGCAGTGAATGGAGAAAGTTTAGAGCAGGTCTAGACTTGCGCAGGTTGCATAGAATTGGTGAATGAATGCTTTTTGTCCAGTGCTGCGAGAAAATATACCTTAAGCGCGAAAATTTATGCTTGTCCATCCGCTGCAGGTCAGACTATGGGTGCTAATGAATGGCTGTTTGGAGGTCTCTGCAGTGAAACTGTATCTCTCTAAGCTATTACTAATAGGCGCTTAAATTAAACAGCATTGCAATAACCTATGCCACAAAATCAGATAGCTGCTGAAGCTGCTTGCTTCCATTTTCCGTATATTTCTCGTAGCACTTCCTTTCCTTGAGAAATGTTACAAATGTCTTTAATGTGGCCCTAACTATAATATGTATTTATTTAGAGCAAAGGTGATAGTGCATTATTTCATAGGGTGACCACCGCTTTGACCTTGCCCGTTATATAGTGGCTTGCCCCCATTACATTAGTTATATATACATATATAATACACACAATGTTGCAAAAAGTACCTTGCTATATTTTTATTCCAAATGTTGAAAGCTCTAGTTATATGCATTAGATATTCTAGAGATTTCCTTGACTTTTTCTGCTCCATTTTCCCAAAATAAATTATTTTCTCCATTTCTGTCTTTATTGGCATTCAAATAAGATATGATTTGCATCTTCTGTTAGCGTACACTTGGGACCGATTCCCTGCTTAATTACCTTCCAGCGGTCTCAAAGATCTCTTCTCTCTCATTAATGCGCGCACAACCTATCTATATCTTCAATCTACTTTTAATGCTTTTCCAAAATTCTTTTATCATACTATTTTCGCTATGTTTATTTTACTTCTGAGTCGCTCCTCCATTCTCTAAATTTTTGCTAGAATTTTTCTCATTATTTCCAACTTTCTATAGGGCCAGGGTTTAACATAAGCCCTCCAATAACTAAGAGCATGCAAAATTATGCATTCCATTAACACACAGCTGTCAATTTTTCTCCTTTAACTTCCCCTTCCCTTGACTTCAATGTCATGCAGCTGAAACGTCCTATCTTGTTCTATGCACTTCAATGTCGATCACCAACGGTCCTTACGTCCTTGTTCTGCATACGCTAGGATCAACTAGACACATTCTGTGACTGACACCTAGGAATAGTAATTCCAGGATACTAAAACTGAAGACCGAATAGTCCACATGATATTCTGTCATGCTTCCAATTTTCAGCAAAGAATACTCGGATATGTGTGCTGTGGCAGAACCAGCGGAAAAGTGTAAGATTATGTTTTTTCTATGTTACTTATGCAAGAGCAGCTGTGGAATTCAATTTTCGTAACCTCTCGCTGATTTATGGCCTGCGCGGTGCCACTGTGGGATAGAGCGTGGAGCTCTGATTCCCGATCAAGGAATCCGACCAGGTTCGCTCCAATTCACGGGTGTGTTGATCTAAAGTCCCGGATATAGGACCCGAGCCCACTCACCATCTTGAGGAGAGTGAGGAGCTGCGATAGGCAGCGATCCCCACCACGGAGGCCAACATTCTGGCTTGGAGATGCGTGATACTGGCCACATCACCTCCCCGTCGTGCGTACGTGGACATGAGGCTGACAGTCGGGTTGGCAGGTCAAGGCCCTTCATGGGCTATAACGCCACAGGAACTATTATTATTATGATTATTTATTATTATTATTATTATTGTTATCATCATCATTATCGTCATCACTGATTTATTGCTTCTGTAGATGCACATAGGTTTTTTAATTCTCCCGCATCGATTATTCTGCGTACTGCGAAAAACTATGCTCCATCCATAACAAAATGAGTTTAGGGTCAAATTCTCCTCAATACGCATTACATAAAATCCAGTCTAAAATCTGTTCCAGGTCTAGGTTCTTGAACAGCAGTAACCTTATGCCTTAATTAGCTTCGTAGCGGTTGAAAATAGTTGTAAAAAATTCCCATCTTTTCCTCAATCGGCTGTGTGATCAAACTTTTAAAATTATGATTATTCCTCACGTTTTTCAATCAGACTTAGTCGCTAGTTGTTAGAACTTAATCGCAATTCGACAAAGCCTAATGCAATACTTCATGTGTTTATACTTCATGTTAATTTTGTTACAAAAATGAAACGCCATAAATGAAATGCCATAAAAATACACTTTCATAGTGAGTCACCATTAACATTAACGCTAGATGTGAGCTTAAAAACGCAAACAAAAAGTATAAATCCCAAGTTTGTCGTTTACTGAGGCTTTCCAACCTACAATTTGTTGAAGAAAATAATTATTTATTTTGTGATTTAAAATCTAATGTGATAAAATTTAAGACAGTAATTTGTTTTGGACGTATGCTATTGTTTCTCGTAGTGAACAGATTGTCGTCCTCCGTGGTGTAGTGGTTACCATGCTAGCTTCTAGTTCCCGAGGCATGGCTTCCATGGGAAGGGAAGTAAATCCTGGTCCCATGTCGTAGATTTACGGCATGTAAAAGAACCTCAAGCCTCATAAAGAGGCCTCTGAGCAAAATTGCCGCTCTTTCACGCCCAATATAGAATGGGATACTAAGGACCACAACAGTTATGGTGCGTTCATAAATAAAACTCAATTTCAATTTGTAGTGAACAGATTAAGTGCAATTTCGCGCATAGTAACCATACAAACGTTAACAAGCTTGTTTAATTTAATTACTACGTCATACTACTTTTGCCCAATCAGACGCTATGAAACGACGTGTTTCAACCAGTCATAGCTGCTTATCCCATATTTGTATCACCTCCCTAGCAATTGTCTGCTTTTATCATCTCCGTAGCATTTGTCTAGTTTTATTTTTTCACCTCCCTAGCATCTGTTAATTTGTTTGCGACCGTTATTTGTTTTCCGCATGGGTATTCAAAGTTAGCTTTAATAAAACAGCACGACACCAAACAACAGAAAGAGAAACAAAATGGTACATGGAAGCTTTTCGACCAATTAATTTTATGAATTAATATTTTATTGTATTTATTTTAATCTTTATATACTTTATTTTAATCGTGAAATAGTCAATTCAATTCCACTCGAGTTTTAATTTCCTTTAGATGTATCAAAACTTCTAGTGACATTACTGTTGAAAAATAGTGAAAAGTCTGTCTTTCAAAATATTCATTCAAAATTCTTCAAATCTTTCCCATTAGCCAATTCGCCTATTTTCATATTTTCCATTTTTTCCATCTTGAATAGTTTTTAAGTAATTATATTGGTTTAATGTTTTATAAGCATTGCCATAATTGGCAAAGCTTTCTAAACGGCAGTAGAGTAAAATGCAACTAACACTTGATTTTAAATTGGGATGGAGAGATTTTCTTGAAAAAACTTCACATCCTGCCTTCTTGAAGTTTGATGTTTATCCGAGTTATGCTGTTCTCTCTCTCTCTCTCTCTCTCTCTCACACACACACACACGCACACACACACATACACACACAAGGTTTCTTTCTATAAATGTATTTTTGGATTCCGAAAACATCAAAATAGATGTCCAGGATAAAATTTTCACGTAAATGTTTTGGGTAGAATATATTACTCTTACATTCGTAAACAAATTGCAGTGTTTCGCTAAGTGAACTGTTAAATAGTTTATCAAGTTCATGGTTATTTTCTACCTATTGAGGTAGAAAATTTACAAAGAAATCATAAGATTATATGACACGTTCTAGAACATCTAAGAAATATTTCAAGTTGTTTCACAATTTTTGCATTATAGCTTTAAAAGAATCGCAAACTTTGAACATTTATTTCACAAAAACGTAATAAAATATAACGGGCCGTTTTTCTAAGCGCACTGAACTTCCAAATGTCCTTTGGAGTAGGTACTGAATAGTGCTCTGTTCACTTATCTTAACTATACTGTATTTTCACAACGTTCAGAATTTTACTTTACAGTGGGACTAACGGTTAAAAATATTCAGAGACCTATAGTGCGGATGTGAAATAGAATTTCATCAGGAAGGCTGGCTATCCTTGCATTCTGCCATTCAGGCCACGTGCATGCCACACGTGTTTGTTCGTGCGGATGGGAACGAGAAAGAATGAAATACATAATATTTAAGTGGCACAACGCACAGGCATGTCTGACCAGGACAAAGCTCGCATGGAGTGTTATTTATGACACTGAACCCTTAGTCATCCAGTTTTAGGTCTCGGAATTTGTAGCAGGTCGTTTTATACCCCTCTTCTCTTTCTGTTATGGAACAGCGAAGATTGCCAGAGTGTACAAGCCCCAAAATACGTGAGCATCTCTTGGCACAAGAACCAGCAACCTGTTCTTTGTCGATGGGCTCATAAATGTTAACAGAAACAGACGCCTGTTTGTAATCATGTCGCTACGTTTGTAATATTTGGTCTAATTTAATGAGTTGTGACTCACTCTCGCTCCCTTGGCGGTTCAACACAGTCACGTCCATAGTCCTGTCGACATCCTTGAGATATCTCACTGCGTGGTCAAACAAAAACAAAAAAATACAAACCTGAAAGTATAAAATATACATGGTGTATTGTAGAGATGTGGTACACAGTAAAACAAGTTTATTAAGGCTTAGACTATAGAAGAAATATCATCATATGCAAACGCACTTTAAAAGTGGTACATCAACATCCTATTTTCTGATATTAAGTCCTTGCTTGTTTATTTTGGGTCTACATGTGTGGAGTGTTTTTCCCTCACACTGCGGCCACCGATCGGCGGCTCGCTCGCCGGCCGTCTCGACTCGGTCTACCGCCGAAAGAGGTGCAATATCCCGCAACCGCTTCACGTTCTCATTGTTACAATAGTTACTATTGCAATGATAATAAACACATCTCTTAACATAAGAGATGTTGGAAAAGCTATCCTCCACTATCCACACATTTCTGGCATCTTCTCAGGAGTTCAATATCCGAAATTCAGTGAATTTTTCCCTGATATTTTGTTTCATTTCTTTCATGATGTACGGGTTTTTGCATACACTTCATTACTTTCTCTAACACATAGTACATACCGATATTTCACCGGAGATGTATGTTTTGAGGCCCCTGAATCCAAATAAAGTATTTTTGCAAACATGCCCATGTGTATGTGCGTATGTGAACAGCATAACTCAAGCGGATAGATACCAAACTTGATACTTTTATGTTCAGTATCTTCCAAGGATGCGACACGAAGATTTTCAAGAAAATCCCCGCAACCCAACTACCCTTTACATGCAACATTTTTTGCAAACTTTTAATTTCTTAAACATGGCTCTAAGGATTTTCATTACGATACCATATATGAAAGATATTTAGATGACAAATAAAATGGAGGTATATGTTGAATTTTCTGGGAATAGCCTGTGAAGTCCTCTTCATTCTGAAGGAATTTTGTATAATCTTGTATAACCGGTAAACGTTAAGTATGGACGAAAAGGTACCACAATGGCATAAGCCATTTCTGAAATACCCATTATTAAAGATTCGAATTATTCAATACTTGTTATTCTATTTAAGTCCCGTCTATTTTCGTTGTTTCTCGCGATTGCATGGAAACAGTGGAATTCTAAAGCAGCGCATAGCGTCCATTAAATATTTGACTATCACTTCTCTTTGTGTCTATAACGAAATGTGTAATGTAGCTAGTTTTGCAAAGGTTTATTTGGATTAAAATGTACTAGATAGAAAAATAACCTTTAGTAAAACTAGTCTGTATACCCACTAATAAAGATAGAGGGTAGAGAAAGTCATGTGAATGTACCGCATGAAAAAATTTTTCAAGTTCCCCAATAAATAAAAGTCACATACAGTTAAGTCAGGGGATCGCGAGGGCCGTAGTCCTTTTACTAATTACCCCATCTTCAATAATTTCATAAATTAAATTTAACGACTATCCGTGTGTAAAATCGGGTTTCTCTGTACTTCAGTATTCGTTATTTTGCTAAACATAGCTATATAAATGGAGCAATGCTTCGTCAGAGAAGAATATTTAGCGTGCACAAAATGCAATTACATAAATTAACACGATTCTGATGATCACATGAAGTAATAAGGTGTATGCAATAAATCCCATGCATTGTAAGAACTAAATGAAAACAGTAGGCGAGAAATTCTCCCAATTTCTGATACTAAGCTCTCGAGTGTGAATGAAAATTTTCCGAGGAGATGCCAGAAATATGTGAATATGGAAGAACAATATTTCCAACATCTCTTATAAGATAAGGTATGTGCTTATTTATAACTATTAGAGCGAGAGGCGGTTGCGGGAACGTTAGAAATGTTTCGGGGAGTCCGAGCACGGCGGCTGGCGCACGAGCTGCCATGCCGTGGTCATGTGAAGGAAAAAACACTGTATAATAAAGCTAACCTACTTTTTCCGGGTGATTTTCGATTTCGGATAATCAGTCGATGTTAAGGAAACAACGGTGAAATCTGGATATTTTGTATGCATATCTTGAGCAATCCGGAATGCCCTATCTTTGAAATGTTAAAATAGTGCTTATAAAGTTCATGTTGTCTCAGAATATATTTAGAGTAGAAGAGTAAATTTTGTATAGGTTATCTGTATCTGGGCTCTGGCTGTTTTGACTCAAGGTTTCATTAAATAAATATGATTTCTTTTTCTAATGACATACGTTTTGGCTGCATTTTTATCTAATTCTTATAAGCACTTGACAAGAATATTAAATTGAGAACAATTGTTAAACATATCCTGAAAATTTGAAACAGATTCATTCAGTAGATCCTGGTAAAACTCATAACTTTACATGAAAGTGTAACATTTTTGAGAATTCACCGACAAAGTTTTAATTACATTTTAGTGAATTCCATTTCCTTTATCACTTCTCTCCTAAGCCTTTTCGAGTGAACTGTTAGTTTGTTTAGTTTCTTTACCGAATGTAGCTGCTAGGTTAGGAAGTAGCACACTGTTATTGCCTTACTAATTTCTGAATTTGTTACACTAAGGTTTCTCTTATTTTTTAGTCTTCCAACGTTAAGGACTGCTGGTGTTACCCAAATCAATGACAAAGACCGAAAGTATACCACAAATCACAAGATTTTAATAAAAATAAGGTGACCTGGATGAACCGATCAGCTGTTGTAAAATTATGCTATACAGGTTGGCCAAAGCATTTAGTTTCTCTAAATGTCCCTAATAAAACAATACCAAAATGTCCCTTATGAGCGGAAAGTTTGATAAATAGTAAGCTTAAGAATATTTAGCAGCAGTTTGACAGGTCTAAACCGAACCGCGCGCATGTAAAATACATTTTGCCCAAATATCTATTTAAACTGTACATCATTTGAAAGAAGAGGTTCCATAGTTTATCTTTTTCTAGACCCTCTTAAGAAATTAGTTTGATTTTTTGTTAGATTTTTTATACATTCTTTAGCAAACTTCGAAATTGTAACATCAATTCCTTGTATAATTCCTGAGAAAAGGTCTGCTTTTTAATAATCTAAAAGAAAGGCTCCTTTCGGAGCTGCTTTCAAAACTTTGGAAACAAATTTCAATTTTATATTCCTAACATATGTGGTTTAGAAACTCCACATGCTTCTCAAATAAAACATGAATGGCTTTAGAAAACTATGCACATGTACTTCGTAATTTTCACTTTCTTAAATTTCCAGTGATAGATAGCTTATTTATAGTCATCTTAAAATTCGTTAGTGAAAAATTAAAACTGATTTGCAAAAACTTACACCGCAAGGAGCAATTCGAGTGATAACGAGCTCTGAAAAACAATGAAGTAGGGAAATTACTTAAAAGTGCGGAGAGGTGATTCTTGAGCACAACATTGCATTCCATGTCTGCTGATACTTTATTTTAGTGTCTGTACCATTATACATCCATCCCTTTTAAACGCACAAAACATTTTATTACTGTACAAAATCTACATTTTTCAGAATTTTCGACAATTTCCACAGCTTTAACATATTTAATAATCTGAGCTGTAGAAAAGCATAGCATTTTATTTGTGTGTCTATGTATGTGCGCGTGATGTGTAAGTGCGCGCGCGCATGTGAGACTTGAAGAGAAAAGACTAAACTGTGTACTAGGAAGAGTGTGATGTTTCAAGTAAGGCAGAAATCGTAGATGGGGTGTTCATTTACCAATAGTATTATGCCTTTTTACAAAGAGGATTAATTAAAATATGTCTGATAAAGGCGTTGATTATCCAACAAAACTTCTCTTTTCAGAGCAACATACTCAAAATCCGTTAACTTTATTATAATGATCTACTGAATTACATATACACAATATGAACAAATTCCTGTTATATTGTAGTTACAAAACTACTGTATCTGAGTTTCATCCCACACTTATATGCCGCCTTTAACATCTAAGGTCATATCTGCGGCTTTGCCTTTTGAACAATTGCTCATCGCACTCGTTTTGCTGGTGTAATTATTTTTGGGTCTGTTTAATTAGGGTTTTCTTTATAAACATTAAAATTCACACACTCATTCATTACTTCCAGATTCAAGGGTGGAGAATAATCCCAGCTAAAGAATAATTCCCATTCTCCAGCCGGGAATCAAACCCGAGACCTACCTGACTTTGTTTTAACGACTGTAGCCTTTAACATCAACAATTTGATCTAGTTTATACGAAAGTTAATTTTCGTAACGAAAATTACTTTCATGCTTTGATTTAATTTATTAGCGATATTTGTATATTGTTTTGTTATTACAAACGCTATGCTAATCGATAGTGTCATGAAAGAATTTCCGTAACGAAAATTACTTTCATGCTTTGATTTAATTTATTAGCGATATTTGTATATTGTTTTGTTATTACAAACGCTATGCTTATTTGAGTAATAAAATTAAATTTTATAACTTAAAATTAACGTTTTGTATTAGTACTTTTTTCGTGACAAATATTGTCTTAGCTCTTTATTGTTAATACTGTATGGTCCACTCATAATTATGCTATGTAGTCTATTTGAGAAGAATTCCCCATCCCAAACATGAAATTCTTCCCATTCAGGGCTAGCTTGAAATTAGCTATTATTGTTCATATTTTGCGTAATATTTATCCGGATAATAATAATAATAATAATAATAATAATAATAATAATAATGCTTATTTTCTGTTTGTTGTCATCTTTTGTTTTCTTGTTTCGACGTTCTGTTTATTTTTTCTGTTTTTAAACACACTTATATATTTCCCGGACACATACACATCCATGGCCGAGGAGGGACTCGAATGTACAGTCCTAAGGCCAATTGCCCTAGCAACCATGACCACGAGAAACCAACAGTTTAATTTTCCTTCGTCGCACAGATACATTATAACGAGTCTTCAGATTTATTCGGCTTTTACCACCAGTCGGTTTAAATGAATGTACGTCATTATTAGTTTCACTAGCCCCTTGTCTCAAAGGGGAGTTGCGGAATTGAACCTCGAACTGCTTGCGTATTCGACTACGTAAACACCTTGATGTACTGCGGCGGTGCTTTTCTCTAGGACATGTTTTGCATTATTTGCACGTGAGATGAAAGTGACCACCGATCACAGAAGTTGCATGGTTGAGTACCAAGCCGAGACGCTTTACACTACTTCATGTGAGTTACCTATCAGAATACATGCTGAGATTAAAGAGATGCAAGCAAAAGACGTTCCAAATGTAAATACTGGAAAGGTGCGATACAAGTCTCATTATGACCTCGAAACTGTTGACATCCACACTTTCTATTCATCTTTCGCTAGTCCTTTACCAGAGGCACTGGTAATAAACTCGCTTCAAAGTATTGACGTCATGCGCAGACAATCGACTGACCGGATAAATCTGAAGAACCCGTACATTCAACAGTCAATTGCGAGAATCATGAAACCAATCTACAGAAGTGGGCGAAGAGAAGAGGAATATTTAAGAGCAACAGAAGAATTCTTGCAAAATAAGCACCATCTTAAATCCATCGATGTAAGAGAAGTAATTGTTGAAGCCAGAGATATCCTCTCACGACTTGCCATCGACATTCAGCACCAAAAATATAATGTTGATGCCAATTGTTACTAGAGCACTAAATGATACAGTTTCTGTTCATTCAACGGGTCTTAATGTCGTATTCTTGGTATTGTTATTTTTGTTATTGCAGTATCTTTTATTATTATATATGTTACTGATGTTATATTTTGTTACTTCTGTGTTTGTTGTGGTTGTTTTTGTTACTGTTTTATTCGTTATCATTGTTATTTTATTGCTGTTTGTTATTGCTATTTCATTAATTTTATATACTCTTTCGTTTGTTTTACTATTTCTCACAATATTCCCCCCTTTTTGAGGAAGTATTGTATTCCACCCAAAAAAATCTGATGTGTTACACCACATGACTTTCTCTACTCTTGTACAAACTATTTTTACTAAATCTTTTTCTCTATTTATTTTATATTAATCGAGATAAACATTTGCAGAAACGATCTTTTGACATGCAAAGAGAATTGCATTTTACACATAGCGACCAGTTCTAAAAATATTTGACTATCGCTTAAGGCGTACAATATTCCCCTTGGTTTGTAATTGCAAGGGCAATATAGAAATACAGTAGCCTTTAAGCATCGATATATATCTCTTAATAGCTGGTTGCTAGGTGCAGCACCATTCTCTTTGCCACAGATTAATACTCTTTGCATATCCTAGACCAAAAAATGAATAACGAATTCTCATTTGAGAAAATAAGTATTGAAAATTTTAAGGGAATAACAAGCAATATCTCGAAAATGGTTCACTCAAGAAAAAAAAATGTATATGACCTAAACTGTGTATTTTAACGCTATCTACAAATTTTTTATAGTAAAATTGTATCTCTTATGGTTTGCCAGTTATGCAAAAGTCGTTCACAATGAAGAATACTTTTGGAGACATTCCCAGAAAATTCAAGATATACATTTTATTTGTCATGAAAGTATCTTTAAACATATGATATTTTAATAAAAATCGTTACAGCCATTTTTGAGAAAATTAAAAATCTCGAAAAATCTTCCGTGTAAATGGTAATCTGGGGTAGAGGGATTTTCTTGAAAACCTTCGTGTCGCATCTCTGGAAGCTACTTAACCTAAATACCAAGTTTGGTGTATATCCGACTGTTCGTTTCTGAGTTATGCTATTCACAGACACACACACACACACACACACACACATACAGACACACAGACACACAAGGACATGTTTCCAAAAATGCTTTCTTTGGATTCAGGGGGTCTCAAAGCATATATTTCCGGTGAAATCTCGGTATCGAATTTTTGGGTGGAATACAATACTTTCCCTACTTACTATACGTAGTAGAGAAAGTAAAAATTCAATACCAAGTTTCCACTGGGAATACATGTTTTGAGGCATCCTGAACCACCCAAAACAAACATTTTTAGAAAAGGTCTAAGTATGTATGTCTCTGTGTGTATATGGTATGTGTGTGTGCGTGCGCGCGCACACGTGTGTGTGTCCGACTGTGACAGCATACCTAAAAAAAAGTCGCTAAATACGAAACTTTTGAAGAAAACTGCCTCGTCCCAAAACTGCTCTGTATATGGAAATTTTCCCCAAAATTTTGGTTTTCTCAAAAATGGTTTAAACTATTTTTATTACCATAAGTTTAATATATTTTCATGACAAATGAAATGTAGGTATATATCTCAAATTTTCCGGGAACAGTCTCTGAAATCCTTTTCTTTCTGAATGACTTTGCATAACTGGTAAACGTAAGAGATAAGACAAAATCTTAGCATAAACAAACGTAGATATCGTTAACGCACACAATGTATGTGAAATACAATTTTTGTGGCGATATTTCTGAGGTATTCTTAGCTATTGGTTTTATTTGTCAAATACTTCATACTTTTCTCAACTGCAAATGGCTTTTCTTTCTTTTTTCCTTTTCTTCTTTCTTTTAATGCGAATAGCACAGAATTTCCAAACCATTACATAACGACCGGCTTTGAAAAGATTTGACTGTTTCTTTAGTTTTCTTCTTATTCTTCTTATACCCACAACGAAATGTGTAAATGAATAATGAATGTATATCTGTATTAACAAGAAGTAGATAGAAGATTAAGCGTTTGTAAGGATAGTTTGTAGAAGAGTGAGTAGAGAAGATCATATGAGTGCAACACATGCCGTTTCTTTTATTGTTTTGTGTACTCTTTGTATGTCATAACCTATAGACACGTAGAACATTAGCATAAAAATCTGCATTTAAACTTTTCATTCAAAAATGGTGAAGGGATTGCTATGAAGCATGGGTACATGTCGTAAACTATGTATCTGGTATCACTTAATGAATATGTTATAAGGTATTTAATTTACTTTTTCAAAATTGGGGAGATTGTTATGAAACCCCAGGTCAAAGAGACGAAATATCTCGACTACGTGGAGTTTTATGTGAAAAATTGACATATGTAACAAAAATTTATCATCATAATGTTTCTGACAAGATTTTCATTTAAAATATTTTAATCTGTTAGATATTTACGTAACTGTATACATAAATAAGTCAGTTACATTTATTACACTTCTGAGTATTATCATTGTCATTTTCTTGTAGACATTGAAAACAAACATGTAGTTCCAAATGCATTCTCTTTGCATTACCAGGACAAAAAAAATGAATAACGTATTCCCATTTAGA
Source organism: Deroplatys truncata (assembly GCA_030765065.1). NCBI lineage: Eukaryota > Metazoa > Arthropoda > Insecta > Mantodea > Mantidae > Deroplatys > Deroplatys truncata. The sequence continues at coordinate 168,906,444 of CM060978.1, read as the reverse complement.
AAAAGTACAAGTATTGGAAAATTTAAGGGAATAACAAGTAATATCTCGAAAATGGTTCGCTCAACAAAAAGACTATATGACATAAATTGTGTATTTTAGCGCGATCTGCATTTTTTGTGTAGTAAAATTTTGTCTATCTCTTATGGTTTACCAGTTATGCAAAAGTCGTTCACAATGAAGAATACTTTTGGAGACATTCCCAGAAAATTCGAGATATACAATTCATTTCCATAAAAATGTCTTAAATTTATGGTATTTTATTCAAAACCGTTAGAGCCATTTTTGAGAAAATTAAGTTTTCGAAAAATGTTCCATGCAAAGAGTAATCTGGGATGGGGGGATTTTCTTTGAAACCTTCGTGTCGCATCTCTGGAAGATACTGAACCTAAATATCAAGTTTGGTGTTTATCCGACTGTTCGTTTCTGAGTTATGCTGTTCACAGACACACACACACGCACACAAACAGGCAGACACACACACACACACACACACACACGCACACACAAGCAGACAGACACACACACGGACATGTTTCCAAAAATGCTTTATATGCATTCAGTGCACCTCAAAACATGTATTTCCTGTGAAATCTCGGTATCTAATTTTTGGGTGGGATGCAATACTTTACCTACTTACTATAGAAGTAGAGAAAGTAAAAATATTTAAATCTATGTTTCAGAGGAATATCAAAAGTACTAAAATATTGCTTCGATGTTCGCAAATATCTTATCTTAAAACTTAAATTAATGTTAAAACAGTTTTTGGTGGGTGTCAGAAGAACAACATGGCCTCCGTAGTTGCGTGTTGAACCATCTAAAACAAGGCTGTGGAGGTATAAACAAAAATTATGCTGCTACAAACTCTAACATGAGGCTTTTAGTTAATTGTTTCAGAGGCCCTAAACTCAAGTGTTTGTAAGTGCCATTCCCACCGTTCTGCGCAAATGCAGAGTAGACAATTGCTTATGGCGGCAAAATTTCAGCGGCGTCAGATTTAAGTAACCCGAGTGCAACAATTTGTATTCTTACTTGAAGGTTATCTATGCTCAAACTTGAAGCAGAATCTTTCAAGTTATTATCTCCTAGAGGGCAGTGTTTTGCAGAAGATGTTTTTGTCCAAAATACGCTGACGAAGTCATCCGCAGAAGGCAGCAAGGGAGATGAATTTGTTGACAATAAGTGTACATAATAATAAAAAATAATAATCCAGCGGTGCTACAGTCCATGAAGGGCCCTAACCGGCCAACCCCATTGCCGGCCTCACGCCCAGTGGGCGATCTCCAACCTATACGGAGAGGTGATGTGGCCATCATCACGCATCCCTCGCGAGAATGTGGCCTCCGTGGCCAGGATCGCTGCCTATCGTAGCTCCTCACTTTCCTCACGATGCTGAGTGGACACAGGTTCTATATCCGGGACTGTGAATAAGTGCATATGCTACGTCTATTTCATGATCTAAAAGTTACACATATAGAATCGCTAAACTTGTATGTAATCGACATTTGAAGATGAGGGTGAAATAAGCTAATTTTATAAAATAGCCTATCTTAAGGTATGTTCTAAGGCTAATGTTATAGCTTTCATATGAGAATGAAAGAAGATCAGTATATGGGTTCAACATGGTATTGCGCTCAAGCTTTACTATCCTGAGGATTGTGTTCTGCCTAACCCCCACCTAAAAAAGAAAGTTGTACAACCACTTATTAATATCGCATGTTGATAATTTCCAAGCTTTATCAATCCAAAAGATGGCAAAACTGAGACAATACTTTTAATGAACAATTAAAGTAGTAGTTACCTATCTATATACATTCCATCTACATACATTTGCATTAGAGTACTGAAGACTTCTATAAAAAATATTTACAATCATAGATTTTTTAACTACTTTTACTAATCTTACGTAATATTACATTCTATCCAAAACTTTGACGATCAATTTCATCTGTTGCATGTACTTCGGTGCACGTCTGTCTGTCTGAGGACACTCAATAGTGTTGGGTAAATACCAAAGTTGGTAAATAAGTTGGATAAATGCCAAATTTCATACCTTTCATGAAAATCGCAACACCCCCCCCCAAAAAAAATATCAAAGCACTATATGTTTGAGATATGTATTGGCATGATGAATAAAATATGTTCTTAAATTTTCTTAAGGTTTATACAACTGTGATGCAACGAAAGAAGGTGTACTACAAGAAAAAGTTAGTTATCTTTAAAAAAAATATAACTTATGTCAAACAACTTTTACATTAGCCCTATTTTCAACATATCCTCTTGATGTCTACTTGGCGCGCAATCTCTGGAACATATTTGAAAATTGAAACTACCAGATGCTAAACAGCACAAGTCCAGTAACATGTGCTGCTCTGCATGTCATTGACAAAACTTATAATGTAGCTAATGAGCTACAAAACAACACACGTTCATAATTCGCCATTTCCCACCGTGAGTCATGCTTGTTGTAACATTTGTTAATTAATGATTTGTATTTGTGTAAGTGCAGCGCTTATTTACAAATGTTTGAACTTAAATACCACCAATAATAGTAAAGTGTGTGATGACGATGTTCCAGTTCCGAAAAGGAAGTTAATCCATCGAAATGGAAACGATATTTATCTCATACTGAGCTGATCAGTAAAAAGACCCTAATGAACCTCTATCCTTCTTGGACAACTTTTTTACAAACCACATTAGTGAAGCTACAAAAACGTTCATATTTACAGATGCCTGTACCTCACAGAACCGAAACAACACCATTGTTAATTATTTATATCACATGGCCAAAAGTGGACGATTTGAATATATTCGACATGTTTTTTCCAACGAAAGGACATTCCTACTTACCGTGTTACCGGCATTTTGCTTGTATTGAACTAAGATAGAGAAAACAGAGACACCGTATACAATCCCGATAAAAATCATGGAGAGGCTTCATTTAAGATTATAAGTATCAAAGTGAACCAACCAATGCTTAAGGGTTATAAGACCTTATTTGCCAAGGTTAAAGCTCCAGTGCCTAGATCAAAACATCAGGAAAAGTGGGAGATAACAGCATAAAAAGTCGTGGAATATCAACACAACGTCTTAACAACATGCTCTAAAGCAGGCGGATTAATAATTGAGAACTTTGAATTTAAAGGTAAATGGTCTGTTGATTTCAGATCACTTCAGACGCATATTCCCTTGAGATATCATTAGAAACCGCTCAGACTATAGATATTAAAAAGTACCTATCATCAATAGATCCTCAACAAAGACCTTATTTTGAACAACTATTTCAGAAGTATGGAAGGGTGACTCAGAAAGTGAGGTTTGGGATTCGGAATGAAGTAGTGTACAATCGTGAAAGGATGGTAGTAAAATGATTTTAAAAATAATGTGTAGCTATGCTAGAAAATGAGAATATTTCCTAATTTTAATACATTATATCAATAACCATGAATCCATTGTCTCCTAGTGTATGGCTATGCATTGCATATTATATGATCGCTTATTATATACCTAAATATTGTGTTAATATATATTAATAAAATAAATACTCATTAGAAACAGTCTAAAAAATCCATGCAATAACACTGAGATGCAAAACAGCACAAAAACACGATTTTCAAAAATTAATTTTGTTAAAACCATTTCATACAGCTTAATAAAATTTCACCTACTTAAAAAATAATAACATTATCTCTGTACAAAAAATAATCAGCTTTGTAGAATGAACAGAATTAGAATTATACAAAAAACTTATTATCTCAGAACTATAGTTACTGAGCTCTGCTCTTTTGCATCTCATGGCTTCAATTAGCGATTCTTTTCTTTTTCACGTGAGCCGATGATAAAAGTCTATCTACTCATTGTATTATATTTTTCGAGCTTTTCGATAGATAGTTAGGAGAATATTTGTAAATAAAAAATGCAAACTACCTATCAATTGGGAATGGGAAAATATAATACTATATGATTGTGACCATTATTTTTTTTTTAAGTTCAACAAGAAAAGACACACACCAAAACTGATTAAAGATTATGAACAACTCTTTTCAAGTACTTTCTGAGCTCACGGCATATAAAAACATAAAACGGGGAGGAAAATTCTGGGTGACTACAGGTTCCAGAACTATAAATCTACCACTGATACTGATCAGCGCAAAACTAACGCGCTGGCTATTCTCCCGCCACGAGAGTCGTACATGGGCCATTCTTGCTAGCAATTGTGGTAGATAACACAACGGCAGGTGCACGCGGCCGGCTCGCGCCAACGCAAATGGGTTGGGTGGGTGCAGGAGGGATGTATCACGGCCTGGCCTCGCCTTCCTCCCCCACAACCGAATTACTGTTGGGAGCGCCGGGGATGCCCAATCCTTCATCCAGGGCTGTCCAGTTCGTTTGCCGAATAAACTGACCCCTGGAACGAACTTTCCCATAATTGTGATTAATATACTGCAGTGATGGGCCCAGTATTTTCTATATTTTTACTTTTTCTACTACTTACCTGTAGCAAATAGAGGAAGCGTTGTATTTCACCCAAAAATTCGATGCCGACATTACCGGAAATACGCGTTTTGAGATGCCTGAATCGAAGAAACACAATTTTTAGAAAACGATCCGTGTGTGTGTGTGTGTGTGTATCTGTGTCTGTCTGTGAACAGCTTAACTCAAAAACAAAACCCGGAATTTCAATATTTTCCAAAGAAAATGTTTCGAGAATTTTTATTTTCCCCAAAAAATGGCTCTAACGATTTTGATTAAAATGCATGTTTAAGATATTTTCATAAAAATTAAATACATATGAATTAATCTGGGAACAACCTGTAAAGTCCTCTTCATTCTGAATGACTTTTGCATAACTGGTAAACTGTGAAGTATACACAAAAATGTAGATCTCGTTAAAGCACACAATATATGTAAATAAAGATTTTTGTGACGTTTACCATTTCCGAGATATTCCTCGGTATTTGTTTGAATTTTCAAATACTGTATAGTACTTTTCTCAACTGCAAAACGTTATTCTTCGCCCCCGTTCTTCGTTTCTTTTTCGTGTTCATGCAAAAACAACAAAATTTAAAAGCCATCACAAGGGACCTACTTTGAAAAGATTTGACTATCGCTTTAGCTTTCTGTATTGTTTTTATATCACAACAAAATTAAATTACATTCAGTTTTATTTATGAACCCTCTTTAGCTACTATGGTTCTTAGCGTCCCACTCTATACTGGGCGTGAAAGACCTGGCATGATCCTTGCATTTCATACTATTTTCTCCTATCTTTCGTTAACCGAAAGGATTTTTAAATCTGATCTTATTGTTTCGTTCCTTGTTTTATCCATTTTTGTACACCTCCTTACATAGCTCGAGAACTTCATCTCTGATGCCGGAATGCCTGATCTTTCTTTTTTTGTTATTGCCCATGATTTGGAACCATATACAGAGTAGGCACAGCCATAACTATATAGAATTTAATTTGTGTTTCCTTTATTGTTTTTCTTACCAAAGTCCTTCCAATTGCTCCACAGACAGCTTGAAATCTATTAACTTTCTTACTGTCTTTGTCATACTTAAAATAAATATCACAACCTAGATAATTGAAGTAGAATACTTGTTCTAAAATTTTCTTATTTATTATTACTTTCGATCTCAAAGAATTGTTCGCTTTAAAAGCCATTGTCTTTTCTTATTTGTAGATATACTTTAATTGTAGTGTATTGCGTTTTGGCTTAATCTATGTACTGTTCTTTGTAAATTATCGTCTGTTACCTGCATAAAGTATGTGGTCATCAGCATATAATAAAGTAAGTACCTATTTAATGATATGCTAGATCCTATTTTAACTAAAATGAGAGCAACCTAAGATTATGTACAAGAAATAACTCCGGCAAACAATATGTACACAAAACAGTAGGCAGTGTAATCACTAAAATCCTTAGTAATTAATTCCAAGGACGTGATATAATCGAATGGTTGCACTATTCCAGACGTTAAATAAAGAACAGGAATGTCATGGGAAAAGCTTGCTACTTTCAAGAGTATTTAGCTTTATACAGTGCGTCAACGAATATCGGTTTATAAGTAAAAATTTGTTCCTTTTAACATCACTTATCCCACTTCAACGTTTGTCATAAGCTCATCTTAGCATCCTGCACAGTTAGATATAAAAAGAGCACTTTTGTAAAATGTTATGATCAGAGGGCGGATTCTTTTTCACTTGAAAGTTAAACGTATGCATGGAAAAGATAAATGTGTTTCAGGATATGAGGAATCGACTGGAGAAGTTTTATAGCTCATATAAATTTTATAGAATATTCAATGTGTTAGTGCATATTTCACTAATGTTTACTAATGGATGTATATATTACTTTTTTTTCTCTACATGTTATGGAAATATTAATTTTGTTTGCATAAAACAGCGAGCTGCCATGTTTCTGCGGAAGAGGGCAATCATGTTTTTATGTATCCCAACGGCATTCCTATTAATACTTTCCTTTTCGCTCCGCAGTGACTACGCCACGCGGGTCTGCTACTGTAAAGGTTAACTCGCGGCTTGCTTTTGCTTCTCGGAAAGTCTCAGATGCTGTAACTCAACGTGGAGTGAAACAATTATTCATTAGCTGAAGAGAGTGCAATGGTTCCGCTGTTTGACTGAGTTAGGGAACCCCGGCCAAACGAAAAGGGAAGCCCTAACGAGTGCCGTAGGGGAAAACAAAAGGAAACCAGAACTCTCAAAAATATACTACTATTGATAAGTTTGTTTTTGGGTACTTTAATGATAATAATAAACAAACATTAATAACCAGAACCGTAAAGCAACCATAAAAGAATAACTGTAAAACAAAAATGGCTTAAAGAGTAAAGCAACCAAAACCAATTGAGCAGAGCAGTAAAGGCAAGTTTTAAATACAGCAAAATTAAGTAAATCCAAAAATTCAACAAACCAAATCAATTTAGAAAGTTTATAAAACAAGGCCACTATAAACATCAGACCAAAAAATTTAATTATGTTTAGCTAGTCAAAGACTAGCTAAGAATGTTGAACAAGACCGAAACAGACTTTAATGAAATTCAGGAAACCGAGAGCTTCAAAGTCCAGCTAAGCTAGATGTAGATAGCTTTACAACCCAACCGTTTTCAGTTACAAAGTTCAGCATAAATGGGTTCAGCATAACTGGGTTTTAACTGCAATTACTGCTCTCATAATTTACACAACAGAATATCTGTAATTTTGAATTAACTATGCATTTTCAAAGTGCCCAAAATATGTAAGGCTCTACTCACAAATTTCTACTTATATTGCTTCTTGCCCTCCTTTTATCAAACTATGCAATTTCAGACGACAAATGCCAAAAGCTTTTCTCACAAATTTCACACTACTGATGCTTTTTACCTTCATGAATCAAAATATGCATTTTCAAATTGCACAACTGTGTAAAGCTCTTATCACAAATTTTAAACTAACTATACACTGAAAATCACGTACTGAAAATATAACTCAACTGGAAAAGAAACAAAACACACTAAACCTATGAACAACTCCAAGAGCCAGTCACTTTACGAACTCTTATTTTCAAACACACATAACGTTTTCCGCCCCAAAATTCACTCACCATTACCAGGACATAAAACTGATAATAAAGCCTACCTTTACATAAGGTCGATCCACCGAAAATCACAAAGACGTTCCTTAAAAATTCATTACAAAAACTTCCACAATCCGCATCAGTAGTTGCCGGGCAGAGAGCTATCCCTGCCATGCGGACAGAAATCCACCACTCAGCGCGTACGGCCAAAGCACATGCCACGTCAGCAACCCACAGAGGAAAAAAAAGAGAGCACCAAAGAGAGCGTTAAGCAAAGGGGACAAGCAACGTAAAGTGACTGGCTGGATGTATAATACAGATACAAAACATAAAAAGAACACATAACAGCACAATAGCCCCCCCCCAATCTGCGAGCTTGCGAGAAGAAAAAAAATAACCATTTATAGGAACTCGAGGAAAGGGAACAATAAGTAGCCAAAAGGGGAAACAACTAGGAAAACAGAAGGAACATGCTACACTGTAAGTAGACGAAGAAGGTAACTCCACACATACAGTCCGCAAACTTCAGTAGCTGACACTGAACACACAAGGAGAAGACCATAATTGAGGCAAGCAAACCCCAACAGTATATATCCCACGACGTAGCAACCGGGCAGCCATCCAAGGAGATGATAAAAGCTTAAGTATATAACTCCCAGGAACAGTCATAGGTGAAAAGTTGCATCATGATTTTGGCAGCAACATTCAGCGGACAAGCCGCTAACCAGGAGTATAGATTTTTCTTTACTTATAACGTCGACACTGCAGACGGATGACGCTAAGGCAGAAACTGAAGCGGGCCAAAACATGTATAAAGTAGTCAGGATCCGGAAGAGGAGGCACAGGCTTCAGTATTTTAAACCACCAAATAGCGTCCGACGGTGAAATTCCCACGTAGGACCACCCGGCTGCACACACCACGAGAGCAGAAGAAACTTGCACAGCAGTCAGCACATCGCAACTCAGAAGGTCCAGAACGTGTCCCCACAGAGTAGCACGAGGAAGGAAAAAGGGATGGTAGCCGAGAAGGATAAGAATCAGAAACATAATAAAACAAAGCAGCAGAGGCGGCTCACAAAGCAAAATATAAACTTACATATACAAACTAAATCATCGTCAATCAATTATAATTTTATAGACATAAATATTGAATTTCGGAATAAACCATGTGCATTTTTAAATTAGACAAGTATAGCATTACAATTATAGAACAAGAATTAAACATGGTATGCAATGAAACAGCTATGAGACATAATGCACTATATAACAACTATGTACAACAAAATAATAATTCACTTGCCCCGACCCCACACAAACTATAACTGGGGAGAGGCAGGTGAACAGGGCATACCGGCAAGGCATCACCGGTGTGGAAGCATGAAAATTTTCCCAATAAGAACAATTTAATTAAGCTGACACCCACTGAAATTAAGTGACCTTACAAATATATATATATATATATATATATATATATATATATAATTATAATTTAAAATATTACCCCCAAAAATTAAATAAAAAACAAAGGATATTAAATTCGAGCCAAATTTATAGGAACACAAAAGGTCACTCAAAATAACAGGATCAACAGCAAAGGTAGGCTCTGCGCAACAGCTAAATACCCCAGCAAGGGCGAATGGAAATGAGGCAAAACTTTCAGAATTAGATAACCATACATGTTACCATATTTATCTTGCACACTGACTTGAAAAGGAAATCATAAATTCCTCCAAAATATTCAGGAACTCGCAAGTGACTGACTCTTGAATAGCCCTAGCACACGGACATAACCATACATTTTACGGGCAAACTGTAAAAGTTGGCAAGTATGCAATAGTGATATTCTCATGTGTCAAAGATCTGAAGACAAATCACTGGAGTTCTATATGCTAACATCCGAAAAGATACCATTACTGTAGGAGGAAAGGAAAGTATAATCGGGAGCTTTCATGAATATGGAAGGGATAAGAAAGGATGATTGGGAGAGGAATGGGACAGGATTTATCCCGGTTAAGGGAATGGGACAAATCAAGAGCTCGCATGGGGCAGGATCGCTAATTCCTGAAAGTGAGTCACCCATCATCAGGACAATGCCAAGTGACTCACTTGCTACACCGAGTTATACAATTTAAGCTGCGACAGGTGAGCGCGGCGCCTGCAGGAGGAAGACAATTCTTGCAAAAGAACAGACACCCCCTTATAAATTCTGAGAATCTTAAACGGGCCCAGATAGCGGGGAGCTAACTTGGCGGCAAACGCATCTGCTTTCGAGGACTGAGGATAGTTACGGCACATAACAACATCTCCCACTTTGAATGGGGAGGGGCGACAGGACGCATCGTATCGCTGCTTTCTCATAGAGTGGCCTCTACGCAGATTATTCAAGGCAGCCTTCCAATTAGTACGAATGGTATGCGGAGAATTGTCAGCCGGTAATAAATCATTTAACGCCCACAAATTAGCCAAAGGAGACGCAGGTTGGTAGGCAAATAACAATGAAAACGGCGTCGTCTTATGAACCTCATGTCTCGCAGAATTGAAAGCAAACTGAAGTTGCTTCAAGTATTTATCCCAGCAATTGTGCTGCTGGTGATGATAAGCAATTAAAGCGGACTTAAGGTTACTGTTGACCCGTTCCGCTAATGAGGGGTTAGGGTAATAAGGGGTAGTAGTAAAATGCTTAATACCCCAATCAAAACAGAAGGAACGAAAGAGACGCGACTTAAATTGCGAACCGTTGTCAGAGACCAGATATTGAGGAGCACCAAAAGATCCAAATATTGTTCCAAGTTCCCGAATAGCAAGGCGAGCAGTAGCAGCACTCAGAGGTGAAATCCATACGAACTTTGAGAAAGCATCAGTAAGCACCAATGCAAAAATATTTCCCTGAATAGAACGAGGGAACGGTCCGATAAAATCTACAAATAGTTTTTCCATGGGCGCGGAGGGAACCTCCGAAGCCAAATATCCCCAATTTGTAGCCTGCGCGGGTTTGGACAATGCGCAAATGCGGCAAGACTTAACATGCTTTCTTACATCGAAATCCATGCCCCGCCACATAAACTGTTCACGAATTCGATTTCTGGTTTTGGCAATGCCTAAATGACCCCCGAAAGGAGAATCGTGAAAATAACTGAGAATCATGGGAATAGCTGCCTTCGGAACTATGACTTTATAACGCCGATCAAAACTAGCTCTTCCCATCAAAACACCCTCATGAATCTTATAATCCTGCAGTGAAACTCCTGATTTAATTTGCTCAATAATTGAGGCCAACCCAGAATCGGTAAGTTGAAGTTCAGGTATACTGACAAACATTTCAGGAAATGCCGAAAATGAGAAGCTCTCAATCTGAGTATCCGCAGGAGCATCCAAAGTCTCGAAATAAACACACTCCTCAGTAGGTTCGGAAAATACCCGGGTAAGAGCATCCGCAATACAATTTTCTGAACCTCTGATAAAGGAAGGAGTAAACTTAAAGGCACCTATCCGGACACCCCAACGCGCAAGACGACCTGTCTTCCTTGGGACAGCTAACGCCCACGTTAAAGCCTGGTTATCGCACTCTAAAAAGAAATGCACATGTTCTAAGTACACCCTATACTTCTCCAATCCAAAAAGCACCGCTAAGGTTTCTAATTCATATGTAGAAAATTTACGTTCTTCAGGAGATAAAGTACGCGAACTATAATAAATGGGACGACGACCTTCAGGAAATTCCTGCAACAAAACAGCCGCTAGCGCGCTAGCACTAGCATCCGTCTGTAAAATAAAGGGCATAGCAAAATCTGGAAAAGCCAAGACAGGAGGGTTTGAAATAGCCTCTTTTAGATCAACAAATGCCGCTTCCTGCTCCTCGGCCCACGCAAAAGTAACCCCTTTCCTACGTAAGCAATTAAGAGGTTCCGCCCGAGTAGAAAAATTTGAAATAAATTTAGAGAAGAAGTTAACCATTCCCAAAAATCGAGCCACCTCACGCTTATTCTTGGGTGCCGGAAAATTTCTAATAGCCTTAGTGCGATCTGGGTCTATGGTAATACCAGAAGGGGAAACCATATGGCCCAAAAATGATATTTGAGAGGTAGCAAAATGAACTTTAGACTGCTTAACTGATAACCCGGCGCTCTGTAGGCGACGAAAGACCTCACGTAAATGAACAAGATGTGAGTCAAAATCCTCGGAATATACTACAAGATCATCTAAGTAATGGTACAAATATTTAAATTTTATGTCCGAAAACAAATTATCCAGCAAACGAGTGAGGACTTGCGCGCCCGTAGCCAAACCAAATGGGACCCTATTGAATTCATAAAGGCGCCAGGGGGTAGCGAAAGCTGTTAGATGCTTGGAATGTTCAGCCAAAGGAATCTGATGATAAGCATTGTTCAAATCCAGGGTCGTAAAAACGCGAGCCTTCGAAAAATGATGAGCAGCTGTATGCAAATCGGGCAAAGGGGTACTTTCAATAAGGATTCTTTTGTTCAAGAGACGATAATCTATGACCGGTCTAAAATCCTGATCTCCCTTCGGTACTAGAAATATGGGGCTGCTGTAATTTGAAGTAGATGGTCTAATAACCCCTTGGTCAAGCATCTTCTGTATTTTCTCTTTTAATATAGCCATCTTCGGTGGTGTGAGCTTATATGGAGATAACTTGACCGGAGTAGAATCAGTTAACTGAATTTCATATTGAGTCAAATGAGTGACCCCTAAAACATCTGTAAACAATGAATCAAATTCCCCAACTTAATGCTCTATTTGCTTTGCCTGTTCAGGGGACAAATGAGACAGAGAAGAAGTTGCGCAATTTTGGGTTACCAAATTAATATCTCCCAAAGTTAAAGGGGGCCGAGATGGTTTAAAATCCCTCACAAAGTCCAACTTTATCCGGGGAGCAAAATGAAAAGCGATCTGCCTAGTGGAAAAATCAATAGCCATCCCAGTCCTTGACATAAAATCGGCACCTAGGACACATGCATAAGGAAGCTTGGGAACGACAAAAAAACTATGTTTCCACGTAAAACGTGGGAAACGTATAGTACATGATACCTTTTGAGTAACTTGAAAGGCCTGACCATTGACCATCAAACAAACCAACTGACACGTGGTTGCACGCGACATAATACATGGTAAATTTAACCTAAGCCAATCAAGCTGAATCAAAGAGACAGAACTTCCGGAATCTAATAACGCCAATAAAGGCAACTTCTCAAGAGAAACTTGAACTAAGGGTTTACCCGAAAACGGATAACCACAAATACGCCGAGACAAACAAATGGTCGACTTAACCTTCTGGCGTCATAAAGGTCGAAACTGTCGCCCCTGATTAGAAACACGAAGAAAACCCCGATTCACGGTCCTCCTATTGGGACAATTTCGTCGAACATGGCCTTCCTGACCACACTGAAAGCATTTAATAGTGGCCCGACGACCAGAAACCGGAACAATGGCCGAAGAAGGAGCTGATACAGTGGTATTAGGAGTTGCTAATGAGCCCGGAGGCTCTGACAGACGCAGCCTATCAACAAGCATAACTTCATTGAGTTTAGGTACCAATGCTTCCAACTGCTGCAAATTTGACGGCCGAGGTCCTAAAACCAAAGCCGACCTGACGACTGGATTGAGTCCTGATAAAATGACATCACAAATTTCCGCTTCCGTATCAGGGAGCACCAACACTAAAGCAATTTCCTTAACCCGAACCATATATTCTGTAAACGGTTCCGTTAGACCCTGAGGACGAAAATATACGTCTTGCATTATCCTCGTGCATTCCCTACGTGGAATGAACATGTCTAATAGGGCCAAATGAAAGCGAGTCACAGGCTCGGCCAAACCAGCACACCGCATTAAGAGGTCCAAAACTATCCCAGACACCTTGACAGATAATAATTCTATCACTTGAGCCGTGGGTACCAAATAACGCTTAGCCATTAGCGTCAATCGAACAAGAAAATAGAGAAACTGTAAAGCCGATGGTACATCAACAATGTCGTTTAACTGAAAGCCCTCCACGAATTGTTGGAGGGGATGAGCGAGTCTAAGTGGCCGAAACGCAGATACCGCAATCGCAGGCTGAACCACATCCGACAATCCTTGATTATACAAGGGAGACGCCCCAGTGTCATTCTGTGTAGTCCCAAAATCTTCCTCCACCTTATGGGCTAATTCCTTAAACTGATCCTTTAACTTTTGCAACGCTATACAAGACTGCAAAGTAGGGAATCTCTGTAAGACATAATCTAAATAGAACAAGTAATGCCGAATTCTAACTTGCCACCGGAGCAACTGTGCCTTAGAGGGAGAATCCTCGCGCCCAAAATCCATTAAATTATCCTGAATCTCTGCTAAGGCCAACGAGCAAGTGGACTCACACTTAGTCACTATCACGTGATCAATAGAAACAGTAATTATTGGAGCATCCTTAATTTGTCGAAAAACATCCAACATAATAGCCACTTCAGTTGTCATAGAACATTGACCTCCACGTACAACCAACTCTACCCACAATTCACCTTTCCGTAATCTGTCCACATTACTAACCGATACCGCCATCTTGATACTACGGATATGGTACAAGTAAGAAAATGAGATCCGGAGAATACAGAGCAAACAACAAACCCAAAAATATTCCCTAACCAACACAGACAAATCAATTAACCACGCTCAGCTACCAGTAATTTGCAATGGTTCCGCTGTTTGACTGAGTTAGGGAACCCCGGCCAAACGAAAAGGGAAGCCCTAACGAGTGCCGTAGGGGAAAACAAAAGGAAACCAGAACTCTCAAAAATATACTACTATTGATAAGTTTGTTTTTGGGTACTTTAATGATAATAATAAACAAACATTAATAACCAGAACCGTAAAGCAACCATAAAAGAATAACTGTAAAACAAAAATGGCTTAAAGAGTAAAGCAACCAAAACCAATTGAGCAGAGCAGTAAAGGCAAGTTTTAAATACAGCAAAATTAAGTAAATCCAAAAATTCAACAAACCAAATCAATTTAGAAAGTTTATAAAACAAGGCCACTATAAACATCAGACCAAAAAATTTAATTATGTTTAGCTAGTCAAAGACTAGCTAAGAATGTTGAACAAGACCGAAACAGACTTTAATGAAATTCAGGAAACCGAGAGCTTCAAAGTCCAGCTAAGCTAGATGTAGATAGCTTTACAACCCAACCGTTTTCAGTTACAAAGTTCAGCATAAATGGGTTCAGCATAACTGGGTTTTAACTGCAATTACTGCTCTCATAATTTACACAACAGAATATCTGTAATTTTGAATTAACTATGCATTTTCAAAGTGCCCAAAATATGTAAGGCTCTACTCACAAATTTCTACTTATATTGCTTCTTGCCCTCCTTTTATCAAACTATGCAATTTCAGACGACAAATGCCAAAAGCTTTTCTCACAAATTTCACACTACTGATGCTTTTTACCTTCATGAATCAAAATATGCATTTTCAAATTGCACAACTGTGTAAAGCTCTTATCACAAATTTTAAACTAACTATACACTGAAAATCACGTACTGAAAATATAACTCAACTGGAAAAGAAACAAAACACACTAAACCTATGAACAACTCCAAGAGCCAGTCACTTTACGAACTCTTATTTTCAAACACACATAACGTTTTCCGCCCCAAAATTCACTCACCATTACCAGGACATAAAACTGATAATAAAGCCTACCTTTACATAAGGTCGATCCACCGAAAATCACAAAGACGTTCCTTAAAAATTCATTACAAAAACTTCCACAATCCGCATCAGTAGTTGCCGGGCAGAGAGCTATCCCTGCCATGCGGACAGAAATCCACCACTCAGCGCGTACGGCCAAAGCACA
Source organism: Deroplatys truncata (assembly GCA_030765065.1). Taxonomy (NCBI): domain Eukaryota; kingdom Metazoa; phylum Arthropoda; class Insecta; order Mantodea; family Mantidae; genus Deroplatys; species Deroplatys truncata. The sequence goes on along the minus strand of CM060978.1, from coordinate 168,891,019 downwards.
TGCCACGTCAGCAACCCACAGAGGAAAAAAAAAGAGAGCACCAAAGAGAGCGTTAAGCAAAGGGGACAAGCAACGTAAAGTGACTGGCTGGATGTATAATACAGATACAAAACATAAAAAGAACACATAACAGCACAAGAGATATATATGCAATGTGAAACATTAGCGACGCATTGTTTATTCTGGAAAGTCAAGTAGAGGCTATCAGCCGCATTCACATATCGGAAATTGCCGCGAGTCGCTAAAATGCTTATGGACTAAACCCCTCGTGGCTGCCGCTAAATCTTACTCACGCAAACGCGTCACTGAGCGCTTAAAATAGCATACGAGTCCTCACAAGCATCCGACTCATTCTGCTTCTGGCAGTGGTTGTGAGCGGATGGCTGCAACTTCTTTCTTCACCGGGACTTCAACCCAGGACGTTCTCCATAAGTCGTCTTCTGATGATTCTCCATGCATCCAACGCATGTTTTTAACATAGGAGACATCAATACAGCTGTTTCTCCACCGATTGTGACTTCATCTGCCGCAACAGTAGGAAAATATCGGAACATCGCCTAAGAAACCAGTGGTGACCACGCCCAACGCTTGCTTAACTTTTGTTATGCAGCTATTTTGAACAGTAAAGTCCAACAACATCATTTTCTCACAGCTTTTATTAAAGCAGTGGGCAACTTGTGACAACTCGACCATCAGAGTATAACAAGTAGCGGACGAACAACAAGGCCACAGCCATCTTGCCGCAAGGTACGGCGCACTTGAAGTTCAAGTGTCCGGCCCTCTGTTGGTACGCCGTGAGCCCCCGCTGCTTGTAGGTAAGTGGTGACTACGTGAGTGAGGAGTGCGCTGCGCACCTGTGTGCGGCGTACGTGTACCTGACCCTTGTTTTCCCCTGATCCTACACGATGAAACCCGCTCCCAGTAGCGAGGCTACCAGCGGCCCTGCCTTGAAGGAGCAGGAGCCAATACCCAGCACCAGTACTGGTGTAACCAACCCTTCTTCCTAGGCCTCCGGATCTGGAAGAGCTAGAAAAACCAGGAAATCCCGAAAACGCGCAAGCGGAAAAGGGAACCTCAACCGTTCGACCTCGACGGAAAATTCTGACAATGGCCTCTCACGCGAGCGTTCGCCGCTGAGACTAGACAAAACCACCGAGTTTGAACACTCGGACGGTGACAGTGACGTCACCAGTTATTCTGCTTGCTCGGATAAGCCTTCGGTCTTTTACGTACACTCCTCCATCATGGGAGGTGACGAGGGCGCTCCCCCAGAAAACACTGATGACGGATTTCGTGTAGTGGGCAGAAAAGGAAAGCCACTACCATCAGACAGCCAGAACAAGAGGGCATCTGACAGTCCCGCCGTGAGCGGACAGACAAGGCGCCATATTCCTCCAATCATCGTGGACTCCTTCCAGGGGGTGGTGGGCTTCCTCAGAGAGGTAATGCCTGCACTCTGCCAGGAGTGCGCGGTGACCCGGAGGAAGAGCCGGTACGTCTTCCAGCCTAGGACCTCGGAGGACTATACGTTCTTGCTGAGTGCCCTAAAGAAGAAGGACATTCCTCACTTTAACTTTTGCCTGGACAAGACCAGAGACCTGAAGCGAATAATCAGAGATCTACCAGTGGGGGACATCGAGCATGTTCTCATTCCTCAGGGCATAAAGCCCCGTCTTGTGAAGCAGCTCACAAAACCCGCTCCAGCTGGGCAGCAGCCCAACAAACTCCCCATCCCCCTCTTTTTAGTAGTGGTGCAGCGGGTTAATGACCCTGAGATCAAGATAGATCGAGTCACCTCGATCTGTTATCTCCGGGTAATAGTAGAAGCCTCCCGACGCCCTGACGGCCCTGCACAATGTCATCGTTGCTTGGGTTTCAACCACTCAAGCATCCGCTGCCACCGTCTACTGCGCTGCCTTAGGTACGGTGGCATTCATCCCAAAGATGTCTGCCCGAGGTCCCTCGCAGATGTGCCCACGTGCGCAAACTGCAAAGGTGAACAACATATTGCGTGCTACGGAGGATGTTCGACACGCCTCAATGTGATGGCCTCCATGCGCTCGACGATTGGGCCATCTAATCAACAATCAACGAGAGAGCGTGCAGTGCCACTACCCAGGAGGGCGGAGAATCAACGGCGGGAGGCATCCACGGCCCCCCAGAACTCATCTAGGACTACAGTACGGCAGGCGCCAAGACCAGCGCCAACACCAGCACCTAGGGGCGTCTCATACGCGCAGAAGGTCTCTGGTCGGAGTGTCACACAAAACACTCCCAACACCAAAACACATGACCTCTTTGAGGGACTCACCTTTTTGCTCTCTCTTGCGCCATTGCTACAAAATGGCGAACGGAACTAGGTCTCGTACCTCCTTCCGCTTCATCTTTTGGACTGCCAATGGCGTAAGGAACCAGAGGGATGAACTCCATCGCTTTGCCAAGCTCTATGCTTTGGACCTCATTTTAGTTTCTGAGACACATTTGCGTCCCGACATCCCATTCCATCTACCTGGCTACGCTTGTCATCGCAGTGATCGGGTGCCTGGCCCTGGAGGCGGTACTGCGGTGATTGTGAGGCAAAACATGGTCCATAAACCACCCCTCCTCTTCCACCCCTGCAAAACCCTTGAAAGAAGCCGGTGTGTGTTGAATTGGGTGGCACGGAGGTTATTATAGCTTCTATTTACCACTCACCTGCTAGGCTGTTCGTACCTGCTGACTACCAATCCATACTAGCCCTTCATCCTTGCGTGATCTTCGCGGGGGACTTCAATACCAAACATCAGCGTTGGCATTCAGGCCCTCGTGCGGTTCCAAGAGGCAACGCATTGATTCGCATGATAGATAGACACCCACAACTTCGAGTACTGGGTCCCTGGCAACCCACCCATCATCCGCAAGGTCGAGGACTACCCTCTGCCATCGACTTTGCGCTTATCAAGCACTACCCATTTCATCTCACGCTCACATCACTCTCAGCGCTTCATTCCGATCACAACCCTGTGTTGACAGAGATCAACAGACGGGTTGCCAGTAATGATCTTTCTGGTCATACCAGAGAAATTGATTGGGACTGCGTTAAGGGTTGCCTCCACGCAACAATCTCGCCTAACCCCAGGATTATAGACATTGCTTCCCTAGAGACAGCAGTCAAATCCTTCACAACCACAGTGGTGCGAACGGTTCATAACCTCACCATCCTAACATCCCCTCTTCTCATCCTGACGTCCTACCACTAGACCTAGAACTCCTTATCCGCCGCTCCTGGGCAGCCAAAAGGCTATACCAGCGCCACCAAATGCCCCATAATCGAGAGCTTCTGCGGCAACTTCGCCGAGAGGTCCGTGACCGTCTTTGCGAGCACAGAGCGCAAGCGTGGGAGGCCACGATGGCCCGCCAGAACCTCGATGGTGGTGACGTTTGGAGGATAGCTAAAAACCTCCGTCTTCAACGCAACCAATACCACTCCCCGATTCTAAGTAACCTTGGCCTTGTATACGAAATGTGCTCGCTAACCATCTTGAGGACACCTGCAGCTTAGAGATGACCCCCCAAGACGCCAACTTTACTGCCCGCATCCACCAGGAGGTAGACCGCTATTTGCGGTTGCCTCCTGATGGAACGGAGAATCCCTTACAATCATCCGCCCTAGTGAAGTCCAAGGTGCATTCCGGCGTCTCAATACAAAAAAGGCTTGCAGACGGGACGGGCTGACCCCTGCCTTGCTCCGCAACCTTCCTTTCAGAGCTGTACTCTTCCTTACCAAGGTTTTCAATATGTGCATCACCTTGGGACGCTTTCCACAAGAGTGGAAGGTGGCCCGGATGGTGTGCATTCCGAAGCCTAGTAAGGACCCGGCTCTTCCCTCCAGTTACCGCTTCATCAGCCTCCTACCCACCCTCTCAAAAGTTTTTGAGATGCTCATACTACACCGCTTGTCACCACTATTGGCCGACATTCAAGCCATCCCAACCCATCAGTTTGGTTTTCGTTCTAGGTACTTGACCGTCCAGCACCTGCTGCGGGTGGTGGAAGCTGCTGCCCTTGGTTTCCAGGACAGGGGTTTCGCTCCTGCGGTGTCTCTGGACGTGGAGAAGGCCTTCTCTACGACCTGGCATGAGGGACTCCTTATAAAATGATTCATCTTGGTCTACACAGACAGATAATCAACATATTACACAGTATTCTACATCAACGCTCCTTTATAGTAGCAGTAGCGGGGAAAACATCCACACAAAAACCCATAGGAGGCGGAGTCCCCGAAGGCTCTGTACTATCTCCCACACTGTTTAGTCTGTACATGGCATACTTTCCAGTGGCGTCGGACGTCAATATGATCCAGTTTGCCGATGACGTCCTGCTGTACAGACCAACAGACACATCCTCAGAGCCTTCAACCATTTACAACGACCCCTCCGTCTCGTCGAACTCTGGTGCAGACAGTGGCGGATGTCCGTGAATCCGGGCAAAAGCCAAGCGGTTCTGTTCGCCAAGAGAAGAATCCCCGCTGCAGACAGACCAACCTTCACCCATCGGGGCCAGAGGATACGTGGGGGCATTCCATACGCTATTTAGGTGTCACCTTAGATAAGGGCCTAACCTTTCGTGAACACGTGCAGGGAACAACGAACAGGGCTAAGGGGGCGGTAGCCACCTTATACCCGGTTCTGGCTTCCAACATGCCGGTTCACTTAAAGTTACGTCTTTACAAAGCACTTATATTCCTCTGATGCTCTACGCCTGTGAGGTGTGGGCATGGCAGCAGATTCCTGGCTTCTCTGGCTTCAGCGGATTCAGAATAGAGGACTTCGGTCCATCTATTCTGTCTGTCGTCGCTTTCCAGCCAGGCTACTACATGAGACCTCGGCCCTACCATATGTGGAGGATGTGATTAGACACCGGGCAACAAAATTTTACGGAAAATTGATTTACCATTAGAACGCTCTTGTCAGATCCCTGGGGGACTATTTACCTCAAGAACGTCAATTCAGGCACTACCGGGTTCCTCGCATGGCTTGCGGGCATCCCCGGTAACGAAGACTTTAAACCTGGCAACAGCAAAAACATGCTGTCACTAAGTACTCCCCCCACTTCTATGGGAGTGGTCAACAAAATTCAACCAACCAAAAAATTTAAACAATATAAACAATAGCGGAGCAGGGCACTGGCAGCCAATGAGGAGCCTATAAAAATATAGAGCTACCTCCCATCATACCTTCAACTTCAACACCAGACCGACACCATCCTACCTATGGTATAGTCCTTCCAAGGGTAGGTACATAAGAAACTCACTTAGGTTCACCACGAACCTACCAGATGCATTCCACTCCACAAGTATCCAGAGTGACGATTCGTCCCCTTTGATTTAGAATGCACGAATATTGTTTTAACATCTGAACACCTCAACCAACTTTCCTTTCCCACCTGGGCCAATATTAACCTCTCTTCGTGTGTGTCTCTGTTATTATGCCGTACCTCCCCTTGTTGCCATGCTGTGGCTCACCTAAATCTAGGAACCTTTCACCTTTCCAATTTCCAGAATTGGCCTACGGGACTTTGCAAATGTACTGAAGTTATAACCTAACCGCATTCCAGGAATCTTTATGTCTAGCGCGTTCCTTCCTCGCTGTTATAATGACTTTAACACGACTTGCTAATTACCTTCTTCTTTCCGGACAACACTTTTTAGCTTCTGCTTATTGCATTATATATTGATTTAATATACGAAAATTATTTATTGCAATTATTTCTTTATCTTGCCGTCATTCCTTTATTTAATTGTTTATATCTTCCTGACATTAATTATGGTATCACAACTAAGAGCAAAGATATCGGATAATATTCATATTAGGGTAGGGACTGCTTTCGCCATTAATGGAACACATGCACTTACAAGGTCATCTTTATTACTTTTATAGCATGGTTAAACATAATAAAGACTAATGCTCTTTGTAGTTAACATGTTTAATGACATTTCTGAAATATATTTTCACTTTTGTTCCATTTTCACTAGTTACACAAATCGGGCATCACACGCATCTCAACCGAAGCATCATGGGAGCGTTGCTGCTGTTGTGCTTCTGCTACCAAGATTGCAATATTGAGGGACCTAAGCCGCAAGGTGTGGCCGAGGGATGTCTTTTAGGAAAGGAGTGACGGCAGGGCGTAGCTATAGGATCTGCGCGACTAAACTCGAATGATCCACTTTAGCTACATTTTTACTGCTTAGGGACATTCCTTTAGCCACTTTTTTTTTAAGTTGGCAATAACTTCAACAAAATGTCCGACGTGGCCACTATATAAGAATGATCGCTAAAAAGAGTGGTCGTGTAGGCCCAGTGATATCGATCAATTAACTACTCCTGCATTATTTAACAGCTCAACATACTGCACAATCAACTCTCCGTATAAAAAAGCCGATTCCGTAAGTATCTTAAAATTGTATGCCTACTACCCACTTACTGAATAATATCCAAGGATATCTTTCGTGATTCGTTTCGTAAAAGAAAAGCGTGAATGTTTAGGGTTTCAACTTCAACCTAAGAAAATAGTAGCAGATTTCGAGGTTGCTGTACATGAAATATTTGAGGGAACATGATGGGGCGTGGCAATTCAACTCTTGGGTTATCGGTTTCAACTGCGTAAACTAAAAAGCATTGGCCTAGCAAGGCTGTTGAAATACAATTCGTCTCACACATTGCTTTAGGTTTTCCTATTTATTTCCTCAGGAAAGATTGATTTGTTTTTGATATGCCTGAGAGTAAGCTAACATGCCCAAAACTTCAACACTTTATCAATTATGTTCTAGATCTTCTATCTAACGAGGCTACATTCCCTCCTACATGAACTAAACAGTCGTTTGAAATCACACACTACCAACGCATGTGAGGCGTTTCTTACAAAATTTAATGCCTTGTTTTACAGCCCACATCCTGGCATTTTCAAGTTAAATTCAGTTAAAAAATTAAAACAGAAACTGAAAATTAATAGCATACACCTGCAGGCGCATTAAAAAAGAAACGTACAAAACAAGTACTTGAAGGTTCAAAATTAAATTTGCAAAATGTGCTTCACGTGACTTTCTCTATCCCAGGATCGTTTAGTTTTATATACCTATTACAGCTATTCCCACAAGCTTACTTCTGAAAAGGCTTATTTCTATTAACGTGAAGTAGATAGAATAAGTAAGCTTTCGTAAGAATAGTTTGTACAAGCTATATAAAAAAACAATATAAGGTAGAGAAAGTTATGTGAACACTTCAGATTTTTAGAACAAGGTCCTCGCGCGCGCGAATATGTGTGTGTGTGTGTGTGTGTGTGTGTGTGTGTGTGTAAACTCTAAAACGAAATGCGAAACTTGTTAAGTTTCTTCCAGAAATGTGACATGAAAGCTCTCCTAACCCAAACTACCCTTTACATGGAAAAAATTTCGAAATTTTTTATTTTTTCAATAATGGCTGTAACGATTTTGATCCAAATTGAATATATTGACACGACGAATAAAATATATGTATTCAAATTTCTGGGAATAACGTGTCACATCTTTGTGAACATTGAACCTAAATACAAATTTGGTGTTCTAACGTTTTTAAAATGCCTTATGTTACTGCCCAAGGGTGGTGCGCATGATTGAAACATATTTATATGACTTGCTTTGGTTATTTAACTCCACTTTGACGAAAAAGAAATATTTAGAAAACAGAATCTTACAAAACACATAAGAAATGCTAAGAAATTACAATGTTCCTTCTTCCTCACATGAATGACAGTATTTCTTTCGAATAGTTAATTCATTACAAACGAGTTTTACACCAATATTATGACCTAACTCCCTTTACGTTCCAATTTACGAAAAGCGCACGATAAACCGTACGTCCAGTCTTAGGTATAAAATTTCCCTTTACTTACAACCAAACATAATTGAGAAACGTTACTGTAACTTCGAAATTACTCAATAAATAAAATAAAAACCTAAACCTTAGAGGACGTGGGAACCGAGCATACTGGGAAACTGAAAGCAGTCCATATCCAAACCTTAGTCCTTTCTTTTATTAATAAATGATAATAAAATAAATCTCAAATAAGAACAATCAATATATTAATAACAATTCATAACAAGGTCAGAATAAACTTCCCCAAATCTGCACTACAATGAAGAAAGTTACATAAATGAGGAATCCTGCTAACTGCCCTATCCTTCACACTGCTGGGGTTTGCAGCTTAAATGGATTAAGTTGTAAAGAAAGGCAATACCCTTCACTGAATAAGGTCGTAAAGTAACACAAGCATTGAGAAACCACTGTTCCGTACTCTCTCTCACCACTGTGTAACAAACACATTCCATCTCAGTTGAAACCAGAAAAAACATCTCTCTCTGAACTACTAATAATACATTACATCAATTTAGAATGGTTAACTGGTTGTAATTTAATTTACACTGGTACTCAACTAATTTTGAACTAAAATAGCTAACAATTGCAATTTTACTTACTGAGATTGAAATAGTTAAGCCTGTTAAGAGAATTCCTCCCAACCGAGGTAATCAATGATAATCAAACATATCAACAACTACTATGTGCAAACGAAGACAAAAATATAACACCTAATGTTCAGTGCAAATGACTAACAAAGCAAGAATGCTAGATGTACAAACTAAATAAAATTTTTAAAAAATTTAAATCCCAATAAGAAAGTCTTAGCAAATGATTAAATGAACTGAAACTTAAATCTTCCAAAACATTCATATAAATATGTAAAACGTAGAAGAACTTCAATGCATGAACTCTGTCATAAAAAGACTAGACATATAAGTGTGCTTTACGCTTATGACAAAAAGGGTTTGAGAGGCCCAGATAAAAGTTAATGCTTAAACTAGCCTAATACATTTCACAAAAGGTGATCAGAGTGACCACAAAATTTTGCAGTTACTATTTTGTATTTAAAGCCCTACGAATGGAAAACTTTTAGGGAAAGTTCCACACCATATGATAGCGCACATTTCATGACGAACAACCCTAAAATTATTAATATACATACTAACTAGTACAAGTATCCTTATAATAAAGTACCTACAGAAATATACGTGTAAAATAATGACTGCCCAAATATGCAGTTTATTTGCAACTAGTTGGAATTCCAATGAAGTGGAATTACCTGACCATTCACATAAAAGTTCAAACAACAAACCTTATGTGGCATAATAAGAAAATCAAAAGCCACGCTCTGGGATAATGAAGGCTGAATACGAAACCATAGATCGTATTCAGGAAATATTGTGGCGTGCATGTGTGTGTATTGTCACGCTAGACACATTATTGCGACAGTATTGTTGGAGTAATTCTTTCGGTTGAAAGTTTGGAAGTTTCGTCTGGCGTGGCGACTCGCCACCTTCTAGCTGGTGATCTTAGCTAGCGGTGTGGAGTGAAGGAAGTGAGCGTTACTTCTTTGTGTTGTGTGGTTAGCGTCACTTTTGGTCGAGTGTTGAGTCTGAAAGGTTGTATTTGAAGTTGTGTAATGTAACCTCGTGTGTGTAGTATCTCCCTTCATCTTTTGTGTGTGATGTAGGGGCACCGTGCTTATACTGAATAAACCACAGGTAATGTGATTAATGTGAAATTCTGTGTATTTTGTTATAATTATCCCACGCCTGCTCTGGAATGTGTTGTTTAAGATTCTGATCCTCTTGCTGCCTCTGCAGCTATGCCTCCGAATTTGCATGCTGGTGTTACTAAAATTTAATATCTAAATGTAAAATGTTTGGCCTCACCCCAATATGTAACATTTTTGGTGGTTTGTTGCCGGATATGATACAATACTTTGTTGCAAACGCTATCACATCGCTGTAGAAAAACATTTTCCTGTGCTTTTAGCACGTGAGTGTTATGTATTAATCTTTTGTGCACGTGGTGGTTACATTTATGATTTGAGGTACGTTTTGTAAGTGTGTGAGAGGTATCTTTTTGTGTCTGGATTTTTGCTGTGAGGTTTTTTTATGTAGGATTGCAGTGATGTGATAGGGTTTTTAAGGGGTTGCGTACCACGTGTAGGCAGCACATTTCGGCACAGTAACGTGAACGCTACACAGAAAATTCCAAATTATTCCAGAGGTTGGCGTGGTGATTCTTTCTTTGATGTAGCAAAATTTTATTTCCCCCCCCCCCAACCATTTCGGCCCTGAAAACTCTTCACTTTTAGTAGGTTTCATATTGTTTTATGTGATGGCGATATAATTTTTTTGATGTCTCTGCATTGCCATTTTCTCCTCTTTCCTCCTTCTCCTCACTGTTTCCCCATCCTCGCTTTTCTCCTTCTTCTCTTTTTTTTATTCCACTCCTGTTCCCACGTTGTTTGCTGTGTGTGTATTTCAACTGTTTGTAAGATATGTCGTCTTATTGAATATTTTTACAAAGCCTCCACCCTTTAAGTTTTCTATAGGTTTGAGGACAATACTCGTAGTGTAACTAGTCAGCAACATCCGTAAATCCACCGTATCTAAGATCCTGCGTACGTGACTGAAGTTTCACCCCTACAAACTGAAATTACTGCATAAGTTGAAATCTGATGACCCTGCAAAACGATTAGATTTCTCTGAACATTTATGGGTACAAGTGGAGGATAATGAAAATCTGTCAGAAAAAATAATGATGATAATGTCTTCTACAAGTGGGCGCCTATTACCTCAAAACCTACAGGAAGTGCAACTTCCTATTACTGCTGCCATCCAGTCCATTTCATCAGACATGTTTGAACGTGCGTGGCGTGAATAGAAATATCACCTTGATGTCTGCACCGTCACTCTTGGGGGTCACATTGAATGTTTTGAGGTATAGTAAAAAATATTTGAGTTTTTCTTTCGAATGTCGCCAACTTTACCCAAATACGGCTATCCAAACGACGCAATACGAGTTCAAAGTATGACAGTATTTTTAAGGATACACTGTATAAAGCGACGAGTCTGTTCGTTTTTAACCCACATCACCTATGCGCTTAGGGTTTTACTAAGAAGCACTTCCGGAAGCAATAATTTCTGCCATCCTCAGCTGAAGACCGACTGATGTTAACTCTCCTCCCCTGACCCCCAGGATTTGAATTAACAAGTAATCTTACTGCCCTCTGTTGGGAAAAATTGTTATCCATTTGTGTTGAAATTACTGCCATTATGGTGAAGGTTGGAAGCTCCCTTGTCTTCTCTCATCTGTTCTGCGAACTAACTGAATGGTGTGCATCAAGGAGTTTCATAGAGGAAGTTTAAATTCAGACTGTTCTTGATGTTATAGGGAATGAAGACCTTTTCCCAAATTTCCAGATGTGAAGGGACCTGTATGGTATTTAGTAGTTTTATATCACGTCCTATTTTAGGGTTAGAAGTCCAGAAGTGGTTGGGAACTGCATTTTTATCTAGTTGTTTTAATTAAATATTTCTTTTGTGTTCACCAAAGGTGTTTTTAAATTTCTCTTTATTCTACCAATATATGAACACTTACAATCTTGACATGGAATCTGGTATATCCCTGATTTGTTTTATACTATCTATTGTGTTAGACATAGGTGTATTCTACATATTTCTCAACTTAAAAATATTCTGAGGTTGCAAGCTCAATATTGTATTTTCTAAATAGCTTTTCAAAATATTTGAACATAACAGGGCGATATGTAATTTCTTGTACACCAAATATTTTTATTAGGGTTTTGTAAAGTGCTGGTCATATGTAGAATATGTCTCTTTTTGAATTTAGTGATTAACACGCTAATAAACTGTTGGTTAAAACCATTTTCAATTGCCACCTTCTTGATATATTCTAATTCAATATTGTATTCTTCTTTTTCCGTGGGTATATTAATTAGCTGAAGGCTGGCCTTCTAAATACAGCATGTTGGTTTGAATGGGATTGTAGAAATGGCTTATGCAATTATTTACCTCAGTAGATTTTCTATAAATTCCCAAATTTAGGCTGTTGTTTTAATAGTTAAACCAAAAAAGGTAAGATATTATTTATTTCTTTTCTATAGTAAATTGAATATTCGTATCTTGGTTATTCAGGGTATCCAAAACTAAATCGGTACACTGTTGGGGAATGACATCAACCACATATCTAAACCAAACTTTAAAAATGTCTGGATGTGATGTCACAGCTTTCCCAAAGAGCACATATAGAGGTCTGCAAGAAGTGGAGACAGTGGGTTACCCATAGCCAGTCCAAGTATGTGTTTGTGAAAGTTGTTGTTGAAAGTGAAGTAGCTTTGAGCGATACAGCAGTATTTAAGAGCAATCAAGTTTTGAATGTAACTTTCTTGTAAATTAATCGAAGATAACAAAATTTTAACAGTGCTGGAAAATCACTTGTTAATTCAAATCCTGGGGGTCAGGGGAGGAGACCTGAAATCAGTCGGTCTTCAGCTGAGGATGGAGGAAATTATTTCTTTCTGAAGCGCTTCTCAGAAAAGCTCTTAAGCACATATGTGATGCGAGTTAAAAGCGAACAGACTCGTCGCATTATATAATGAATCTGACATCACAGTTAATAATGCTTCTGTCAATCATACAAAAAATGTTTAAGAACTGGACAACATACGCTGCGTTAAAATTTCATACTGTTTTCAAGCAATCACGGGAAACAACTGAATATAGAAAGGACTTTATAAAGAATGACCAAGTAATGAACAATTCGAACCATTAATAATTATTATTATTATTATTATTATCAGGATATGGCTCATGCCACAAAAAAGGTATTTGAAATAAATGTGTGTTTTAAAGAAATCTACATCTCTTGTATAGTACGTTTTCGTCTTTCATTTAGTGTTTACTAGTTATACAAGATTTTATAAAATTTCTTCGAAGAGGAGTTCACAGGTTATTACCAGAAAATTCAAGATATACATTTTATTTAACATGTCAATACATTAATATATGGTATTTTCATCAAAATTGTTAGAGCAGGTTTTAAAACAAATTTTTTCGTAAAATTTTCCATTTAAAGCATAGGGTGGGGGAATTTTCTTGATAGTCTTCTTAGAAGGTACTGAATCTAAATACCAGTTTGATATTTTTCCGACTTTTCTTTTTTGAGTTATGCTGTTCATAGACACACAAACGGATATATTTTTAAAATGCTTATTTTGGATTCAGCGGACCCCAAAACATGTATTTCCGGTAAAATCTTAGTATCAATTTTTTGGGTGGTATGCAATAGCTTCTCTGTCTACTATACATGTAGTAGACTGAGTAAAAATAATATAATTTATTTTATCATGTGATTTAAGAGATTAAAATATGAAACACAATTTTAATGACACGCGCTTATTCTCTTGCTAGTCTGCAATCAGGGAAACTGGGAAAGAAAGCTGTACCCTAATATCATAAAATGCCAACCTAAGACAAAAATGTTCTTGAGTTTATTTATGACTTACTGGCCAAAACATGTGATAGAGCTACAGCCAACATTTTAGTCGTAATGCAAGTAGAGTTTACGACCGTTCTGAGATAGTAATTACCCTTGATTTGAATTATCCATTTTTTGAAACACCAATTCACCATTCGTTTGTTTCTCGTTGTTTCAAAAAGTAGAATTTCAAGGCTACCACATAACAATTTACCTTTTGAAGATTTCAGTATGCCTTTACTCTTCTCTATCCTGTTTTGTGCCTAATACAAAATATGCAATGAAACCATTTCTGCAAACCTTTACCTCGATTAATATAAAATATTTAGAAAAAATCTTGTGTTGCATTCACATGACGTTTTCTACCCTCTATCGTTTATTAGTGAGCATACAAATTATTCTTACGAAAGTTTGTTTTCCTTCATTTCAACTTCATTTTAATTGAGACAAACTTTTCCAGAAATAGCTGCATTACACATTTCGTTATAGATACAAAGGGAATAGCGATAGTCAAATGTTTAAGAACTGGACGCTATACGCTGGCTCTAAAATTCCATACTCTTTCCATGTCATCCCGAGAAACTGAAAATCGAGGGGACTTGAAAAGAAAGGCAAGTATTGAACAATTCGAACCTTTAACAAGGGATATTTCCGAGGGGGCTGATGTCACAAAGGTTATTTGAAATAAATTGTGTGTTTTAAGGAGATCATCTACATTTTTTCTGCAGTATCTGTCACTTAACGATTACCAGTTATAGTATATTATACAAAATTCCTTCAAAAGGAAGGACCTGAAATACTATTCACAGAACATTGGAGATAGGTATTTTATTTATACATACCTATCTTTAATATATGGTATTTTAATCAAAATACTTAGAGCCATTTTTAGAAAATAAAAAATTTCGAAAAATGTATGTAAAGAATAGTTTGGGGGATTTACAACTTCATGTGGCATCTTTGGAGGGTACCGCACTTAAGTGCCAAGTTTGTTATTTATCTGAATTTTTGTTTCTGAGTTATGCTTTCACAGACACACATATGGACGTTTTTCTAAAAGTTCTTTTGGATTCAGGGGCCTCATAACTAGTATTTCTGGTGAAATCTCGGTATCGAATTTTTGGGTTATACTCACTCGAATAGTGAGTACGTGGTAGAGGAAGTAATAACAATAAACTTGTATGAGAACAGTGTATAGAATAGATGCAAATGTAAACAATAGGGGTAGAGAGTGTTATGTGAGTGTAACATAAATTTTTTTGCCCATGGGTAGGTTGGCTCAAAATAGTAGATTCCACAACAGAACATCATCGCCTTCCGCAGCCATAGTGCTACAAATAGAACTACTTTTGCGTTTACTTGAACTAGCAGAGTATCCCAAAAATATACGTTTGGTGCAAGCAAGTATACTTTTACTCTAAGCAGAAGTCCTTTTGACAAAATCAGCCTCGTTACAGCGGTATGTACCGGCCTAAGGGCACATGTTGTTTTACCGAGCTGCCACTAAAGGTACAGCTTTTAACATGAGCCACTCTAATTATAATGCTCAGGTAGCGAAATAAAATTATATAACACTCCATTGTTACCAAACTTGTTTCTTCGGATGGAAATTGCGCGAACCTAGGTATATTAAGCGGAGGTCTTGTATCGATTAATGTAATCAATGATGTTAGCAATACTAATGTTACTTCCTCTGCACAAAGATGAAAATTACAAATTGTAACAATTACACATCAACGTTACACTTGCATAAAATTAATATTAATAATAATAATGTTAAGTAAAGCATATGTTTATTAATAAATTATTGTTGTACATATTCTGTGCATTTATTTTGGCCACAGTCTTCTATATTACAGAATATGTGTGTGTGTGTGTGTGTGGTGTGTGTGTGTGTGTGTGTGTGTGTGTGTGTGTGTGTGTCTAATGCTCATGATTTTATAATGCAATCATCTTCTTTCTAACTTGCCTATATTTGGACACGAAATCTTCACAAGATTGCAGAATTTAACATGCTAAATGTTGCAGTTCATCTTGCTTGCATAAAGAGCAATATAGAGAACGCAGAAAACAAAAAAGAGAATAATGTATTACAAAATATTATGATTGTGAAATGATCATGTTGTCAGCACCGTCAGCACTGGTGCTATTAAGGGCAAAACAACGAAGGCCCAATAACAGCAGACTAGAGCTCACCATTGCATATCCGAATATATAGTGTTATTTTCGTACAAATTTCAGCTGGGTACTTTAAAATTTAACATTTAGGGCTGTCTAAAAATCCTATATGACAACACATAATAAAGGCGATTCCATTTTGCTTATGGGATTCGTATACTCGTCTACAGCCTCGTTCCGCAAGCATTCCTATAGCAAAACAAAACTCTGCTTTTAACACTTGTATCATAAATATTTAATTGACTTTTATCACAATCGCTAGCAATTAAACTATTATAATCTAAAGACAATTCTGCATAAATGTGTATGTATGCATTTCCTAGGTTGCTGTCTCACATTTTCTTGCACGTGTTTTGTTAGCAACGAGATGGAGTTGCGGGGCTTTGCTTTATGTGTATTAACAGGTGTTTGTCTATGGATTCACCGACGGAGCAGCTTGTAGATATACACACACAGTAACGTGAGTGTAAACACGATGTCCCAGAGTCGCACGTGGCAAAGCCCAAACTTACAAACAAACTTGTTATCTTATCTAGCCGCAAGTCACGAGTGAACTATGATGTCCTGATGACCTGGGCCAGGTTGGAATCTTAGCCCCAGGCACTTCAGGTGTTGCGCGCCGTGTAGCCTTCCTTTCAAACGATCATTATTAGCAAGTGATGGGAAACGAAGGTCACAATCGGAAACTACTAACAGAAACTACTAATGAAACAAATCTTACGTGTTACATTCACATGACCTCCACTATCGTTTATTTTTATATAACCTCTATAAACTATGCTTATGAAAGCTTATGTTTCCATGTACTTCATGTTAATCGGGATAAACCTGTGCAGAAATAGTTTCACTATACATTTCGTTTAACGTACAAGGCTGATACAGAAAATAGAATTGTCAGATGACAGTTTATGCAGACCTTGCAATTCCATGTTCTTTCAATGATATCGCTAGAAATAACTGAATAGTTACAGTTAAAGAATGACGAAGGTATTGAAAATTTCAAACCAATAATGAGTGCCTTGGAAGTGGCTAATGCCATAGAAAAAGCTATTTTAAATAATTGTGTGTGTGTTTTGTTTTTTTTTTTTTGTTTTGTTTTTGCTGGGCGCCAGGTTAGCACAGTGGTTTCGCTCGGCTCTCGGGTTGAGCGTCAGGAGTTCGATTCCTGACTCTGGGGTGGCGATTTTAAGTTCGGCCCTATCCACACCACCTATGACTTGCTCATGTGAAGTATCCCCAAGGTCCAAAGTGATTCGGAGGTCTACAGTAAAAACTCTAGGTACCACCATTCTCAGCATCACCCTACCATGGAGGTAACAGACTCCGGTCGCTGGGTGCCTCCGCCTCAGAAATGGGTTCAGTCATTTTAAGGTATCCCCAGAATGTTTAGGCCATATAAGCATGGGAAGTGTTAGAGACGATGATAACATTTTGTGAGTAAGTTTTTCTATACCTTGATTTGCTCATTATACGAAATTGTATAAAATTCCTTCCGTTTTGTATTACGTATTCCGATTTTGTACAGTGCTCCTCACAGACACATAAACACACACATACTCAGACGAACCTTTTTCTAAAAATTTTTTTTTATTTATTTTATTTATTTGTTTGTTTTGATTCAGGAGACATCAAAACATCTATTTCTGGTGAAATTTCGAAGCACTTCAGCTTACCTACTACAGGTAGGCGGCAGAGGAAGGAAAAAGGGATAATAAACTATTATTATAACGAAATCATTTATATTTCTTGCATTCTGGTATCTTATGTAGATTTTCGTAAAAAGTCTTAATACCAATTAGAAGGTTGTACATATAAACAATGCTTAAACTTGTATCGATTTCAAAGATATTCGAAGTGTTCGATAAATAATTTTCCATTTCTTTAAATATTAACAATATGACAACTCAGTTAAGAACCGCTGTAACAAAAAACTACAATATAAAATCTAGTTATACATACTTATTTTGCGTTCATGCAGTTTAATATTACCTAAGAATAAATACAATAATTAATTTTTAAAAGTTACATATCATGACTATATAGACAGGAAACAGCTAAAATACGGTAATACCCTTAGAACAGGCTGTACACAAAGCCAATGCGATACAATGTCGTCGTATAGCATTGGCGATTGTTGATACAATGTGTGTGTATTGCTTACATTTGCTACAATATGCAATAACCGAAATTCCAGTTATTATTTTAATGAGCGGTATAAAGGAACCTTAATATAAAATTTTATAAACTTGTTTAAATATTTGCCTTAAGGATGTTGAAAGTGCTATGTCATAGTCGATGGCTCAAATTAATTTCAGAAATAGTTTTTTTATGAAAATGCGCTCTTTAATATACTAATAATCAGCATATGAATTTCTAAGGCATTAGAGCCAGGACGAAGGGAAATAAGGTTCAAATCTCACTAGACTATAGGTAAAAACCACCGCTCTCTCCCTTTTGGCTTTTCCACGCAGCTTTCAGACCGGTTTATACCTGCGTGTCAGTGACCCTTGACCTCGTTGTTTACGTCCTTTGTAGTGATAATGGTTGGAGTGATAAGTTGAAGTCGACTGCTTGAGAAGTATAACCTGCTAATAATTAGCAAATGAATAATTCCCTGTTTGTAACAAATGCGATATAAGATTAAGAATTGGAACATATTGAAGCTCACCGCTAAACTACGCTAAATTATGTGTCGATTTTAAACAAATCTGAAGCCTATCAGGAGTTTCTTTCTCTCATATATAAAAATTTCAGCTCCGTAAGTGTAGTGTTTCGCAGTTACAAGCCTGTTTACAATCGGTTCTGAGCATTCGAGCCAAGAGCATTGCTAGTGATTAGTGCTTCTGAGATAATCCTGCTGCAATTTGAGCCAATTATGGCTCTTTTCGAGTAGCTGTTTTAGCAGAGATGGCCGCAGTTGCTTAACGCCTCTGGAATGATGAAGTACAATTTTCGGCCCCTGCTCGAAACTACATCGACAGCCCGATTAACAGATAGTAACCGGCTGCACGAAATACCAACAGCGCTCACCAGGTTGCGCCCTCTCCGTCAGCATAGATAGCGCTTATGCAGTGTTCACGTCAGCATCACCTGACCTTCCCGGTGCCCCTTCAGCGATGCGCACCGACAAAGAAAACAGGCTTAGTTCTCGACGACCAGTAAAGAAGGACTTTCTTGAACTTCGTGTCTGGGAGCGCCCGTATCCACACTTTTCGGCCTTGTCTAAATTTATACACTATTTTTCGGCGCAAGTAAACTTCTAAATTCTTTTTAGTGTGTGGAGAGGCACTTAAACCTTATCGAATCGAGTTCATATTGGAATATCGCCACGTGCGAAATTCTATTTAAAATGGCAAATATTTGTGTGGGCAGGACAAAGCAAGAAAGTTATGTATTTCATTGTAATTGATTAATGTTTCTAGATTTGAATGTAAATATATTCAGTGCATTGGGGGCTGCAAGAATAATTAGTTTTATTTATAACTGTATTAAGTCCTTACTTCATTTTTTCCCCTTTAACTTCCTTTGTAGTACAAAGATTATTATTGTTCTGGGGGAATACTTTATTTCAATGCGATCTAGACTGGGCCAGGCATTTTAATTTTTTCCTGTTAAATTTTGTGTGTTCTATGCATTGACTATATTTAAACCGGCTTTGCAAGAATGTTACAAATTGTTCGGAATTTCTGGGGAGAGGCCTCATTTCTGGCGACATGGTAATATTCTTCCCGGGAACATTTATTTATCCTTTTTTCCTAATTGTTACGTAGTTTATTGTGCTATGACCAGGTTGGTCATATCGGAAGGTGAATGACTAAGATAAAATGATCTCAAGTGAGCCCGGGGTAGATACATAGCATTTAAAGTTACGCGACAGTCGCTCTTTAGAATAAGGAGATTCGAACTCGGGACCTCTTGAATGTGAGGCACGCTACCTCAACACCGCGGAGGTGGGCTAGCTTTTTTTTGCGGGGTGGGGCCTTCCTCCTTCAAATCAAAGAACTTACCAACCTTCCAGCGCTGTGCGTGTGTGTATCTCCAGTCAATCAGTCTTTTTTAATGGAAACTTCTAGCAATACCACCTCCCACATTATCGTTAATTACAGCGTCGCCGTGACGCACAAAATGACGTAAGTAGAATCAGAACAGAGTAATGCCAGTGTTGCGTTGTTACACACAGTAAAGATTAGAGATAGGTGCTGCTAGTGGCTGTTTCAGATCACATCTTTACTGCCTCGGTCGTGGGAGGAGAATCAACATACGTGTGTGTTCCCTTCACTCAGCAGCGATGGAACACTTCGATTTACTTCTAGCCACAAATTTACCGCGGGTCGGTCAAAAAGTAACCCTTCATGTAGGCGGACCTGCTGGGAAAAACTCTGATTTTGAACACTTTGCATCGGTCACTACACGATTATTCAGCTTTTCTTAGTTTTCTGGGCGCGTTGTTGTAAGCTGAATCTGGAGCATATAATTACTAATATCGTAAATATTTAATTACTTACGTTAATGTAGGTCTTGTAGATGTTGTTTCTCCTGCCTCGGCTTAGCTTTGGTATGTATCCAGTCGAACAAGTATCTCTTCATCAGGGCGTAATAGCGGAAGGAACTTGTATGAATATATGGTACACAGTTCAAAATAATAACACAAGTGGGTGAAATTAAACTTATCATGGATTTATTTCTAATGTACGTTTAAAGTTAATGCTCTTGTTGATATCACAAGAAACACCTCTTGGCGAAGCTTATAGTCTTATGGCTTGTATTACTGATAACAGTTAAAATTTCTAAGTTAGCTGTTTTAATAAAAATCTCCTGCTTACACAATTTAACTCGATGAACATAGATATTGTTACTTAATCTGAGTATACTGCATTTGTTGTGAAATTCACATTGTTAACGCAGATTTATTACACTACATACTCGACACATCACAAAACACGTGTTTACTTCTTGACGATGAATTAGAACTCGTACGCGTGGGTAAGCTTTTCTCGACTACCATCCTACGAAAAATATTTTAAATCTGTTTATTTAAGTTTCATTGGTTGCTTCTTATTCACGTTAAACATTTAAAGCACTACCATTTACTGCTAGAAGTCACATGACATACATACGTTCTAATTTCGGTTGTTGGGAATTCTGCTATTAACGTCTAAAGGAAACAACAACTCTTCACATTTTAAGGCACCATCAGTTTCCACCAAAAATACATTTACATATACACTATCACTTAAAATAATATTAACAGACATATACATACATATATATACACACATACATAAGGAAATATATTCAGCCTTAATTAATATTGTTGATATTTATATATTATTAGAGTGGGTTAATTAGTATATTCGTTATTAAACTAATTGACATTAATGAGGCACCAAAAATACTGCCTCAACTTGCGTTGTTTCCTCTACCCACTACCATATCACATATATATTGGCATGTGATGAATATACATAGCGGTTCTTGTATCCATTTTACATCAACTATTATAACAATTTTAGCCTACAAATGATTTCAAATTAGGCAGTTGTAACAATATTATTTTGCCACCCCTTTCGTTATCTGTTATTGTTTTATTACAATGCTATTTGTCATGTTTTGCTAATTTATATGTTAGTAATAAGAGAAGTTCACGTGTATATTTTTGTACAAGCTAAGAATTGTCCGGGGATACTTCCACCTCGAACGTTGTTTGTTACGCAGTAGTGAAGGAACAGCAACTGTTCCTCTCCGCAGAATGGTTGTATTCTGTTAGTATATAAGCAAGGCAAACGAGGACCTAGGTTTTTCACCCACATATAACTAAGAAGGGTATTTTTGCATTGTGTAAAGTCATGTGACTTTGACTCAACGAATGAGATTCAAACAAAAAGTGCTCCAAAACTTCGAAAGTCAGAAAACGCGGCGATGAACAGCTATTAGGAAAATTACAATTTAAATGAGTGCAGCAAGTTGGAAAACTATACAAACCCATGAATGGATCAACATTGACGGCACTTAGTTTACCTCAGAGCAAAACCCACGTCAGTCGCGATAATAAAAGCGCGCCTGAAATGTAATGTAAGAGAAAATAATAATTAATTGTGTTAACTGAATCCGCGCTAACAGATTAATTACTCCCGCGAGAAGTAGAATGCGCCATTTGGCGGAATATTATACACAGAGAGCCAAAAAACTACGAACCGGCTGCGCGGTATTTTCCTGTCCTCGTCCTCGGCGCTCGTTGCCGTCTGCCGCTATCATAGAAAGGCGCGGATGAAGCCATACACTTTTAAAACTACTTTTAAAGGATTTACTTACCAACTTTATGAAAGGAGATGCTGAAACTGGCCACCATCGTTGTCCATACATTTTTGGCACCTCTTTAGGAAACTATCCATCACTCACCATAGTTCACGTTGAGAAATGCTGACAATTTCCTGGCGGATATTTTGTTTTAATTCTTCCAGGGTGTGTGGGTTTGCCTTTTACACTTTATTTTAAGTTACCCCAGAGATAGAAATCGCAGGGGGTTAGGTCGGCCGACCGAGGGGGCCACAAATCTCTACTAATAATTCTGTCCTCAAACACACTTTCAATTGTTCTCATCGAAATACTGCCTGTTTAAGCTGTTGCAGAGTCTTGCTGAATAAAGGCAAAATCGCGCTCCCTGGCTGTTAATTCTCTAACACAAAATCTGATATGTTACACTCACACGACTTTCTCTACTCTTGTACAAACTATTCTTACGAACGCTTATTCTCCATCTACTTCATGTTAATCGAGATAAACATGCAGACTCTATCTTATTGCTAATTTTCTTGTAGATGTAAGGGGAATATATATTTACAAGGGCAATATAGAAATACAGTAGCCTTTAAGCATAGACATTACTCTTAATAGCTGGTTGTTATGTGCAGCACCATTCTCTTTACCACAGATTAATACTCTTAGCATTACCAAGACAAAAAAAGAATAACGAATTGAGAATATAAGTATTGGAAAATTTGAGGGAATAACAAGCAATATCTCGAAAATGGTTCACTCAAAAAAAAATGTATATGACATAAATTGTGTATTTTAACGCGATCTACATTTTTGTATAGTAAAATTTTGTCTATCTCTTAAAGTTTATCCGTTATGCAAAAGTCGTTCACAATGAAGAATACTTTTGGAGACATTCGCAGAAAATTCAAGGTATACATTTTATTTGTCATGAAAATGTCTTAAACATATGATATTTTAATCAAAATCCTTAGAGCCATTTTTGAGAAAATTAAAATTTTCGAAAATGTTCCATGTAAAGAGTAATTTGGGGTGGGGAGATTTTCTTGAAAACCTTCGTGTCGCATCTCTGGAAGATATAAACCTAAATACTAAGTTTGGTGTTTATCCGACTGTTCGTTTCTGAGTTACGCTGTTCACAGACAGACAGACAGACAGATAGACACACACACACACACACCCACGAAAATGTTTCCCAAAATGCTTTTTTTGGATTCAGGGGGTCTCAAAACATATATTTCCGGTGAAATCTCGGTATCGAATTTTTGGGTGGAATACAATACTTTCCCTACTTACTTTACGTGCTAGAGGAAGTAAAAAGGAGCAAAAGTGTATTCACATATGTATGGGAGTCAACCGTCGATTCGAAAAAAATTGCCTTCCTAAAGAACTGCCAAAATTGTATGGACAAAGACGGTGGCAAGTTTCAGCATCTCCTTTCATAAAGTTGGTAAGTAAAGCCTTTAAAAGTAGTTTTAGAAATGTATGGTTTTATCCGCACCTCTCTATGATAGCGGCAGACGGCAACAAGCGCCGAGGACGCGGCAGGAAAAGCACCGCGTAGGAAACTGTTGTTTATTAACTTTGACATTCTTTTCATATTGTGTGTGTGTGTTTGTGTGTGTGTTTTTATGTGTGTGTGTGTGTGTGTGTGTGTGTGTGTGTGTGTGTGTTTTTAAACAGTGACTAGAAAGTGAGACCTAATAAATTTACGTGTCTTAAATTTCAAATTATTGGTGTTAACATTAGCAGATAGAACTCTTGTGCCACCACCTCCTGGATCTCCTTTATCACTGATAGCCCTACCCAACTGACTACCGAGGCCCATCTAATGAATTGATACGAGATTCTTCCGCCACAACGGAGACGAAGAGCAGCCGATTAATCAAGGTCGTAACAGATAACACGTCACACATTCAACACAGTCGCACAATATGGCATTGTATTCATATCAGCGTAAGAA
The DNA here is from genome assembly GCA_030765065.1 of Deroplatys truncata. Taxonomy (NCBI): domain Eukaryota; kingdom Metazoa; phylum Arthropoda; class Insecta; order Mantodea; family Mantidae; genus Deroplatys; species Deroplatys truncata. The sequence goes on along the minus strand of CM060978.1, from coordinate 168,867,220 downwards.
CAAGCAAACATTCACATGTTTTGGTTACGTTGATTAACTGTTTCTTCGTCCCACAAACGCTTGAATCCCCACTTACAGCCACCCTTTGCTGCTGATAGTATGGGAAAATACACTATCAAATGACAGCGCTACTTCGATATCCATACAAATAACACTAACCGAGGCTTGTGCCAGTACTTATATCTAAATAGTACGATTCCAACGATGACTGGAGAGCAGCTAATTATGTTTATTCCGCAATGGTTCCAGCGCATACAAGATGTAGAATATACAGCCAGTTGATTATATTATAAGCCGGTTTTGTTATCATCAGCCCACGTGGAAGAAGGAAAGGAAGAAATAAAAAAAAAGATAAAAATAGCTAAGTTTCAAACGTTCATATGGAAACCAATCTAGCTTCAGCTCAGGGAAATTAAAACATAAAGCAATGAATATTTCGGAAACGAACTAATGCTACGAATAAATTTATTTGTCACAAAGTTTATACTTAAACGAGCTCTAAATTTTTCCTGCAGTAAGCTTTCATCCATCTCTTATGATTGTAATCTAATTGAATAAGAATGAAAAGAACTTCATAGGCTTTTCAGAAAAAATTCCAAGACATATGATTTATCTGCCATGAAAATATCTGAAACAGATATTTGAATTAAGATAAGACACTTTAGGAGAAAATAACGAAATAACGAAAAAACTTATATTAAAGAGCTTTTAAAGGTAGGGGACTTTCTTCAACATTTACACGTTGTATCTTTAAAAAGTGCTGCTTTGGGTACACCGTTTGGAATTTATCCGAATTTTTGTTCGTCATGCGGAGTCTTTAATCAGTATTCTAGTTGGAGTTCGAAAAATCTAACTTCATTTTTAAAACAATTAAAGAAATAAACGATATAGACTAAATGGAAATAATTAAACTGGATATATGGAAGAATAAGCAACATACAAGACCGAAATTAAAGGAACATGTTTCACAAACAAAAGAAAAACAATGGGAAAATTTAGTACGTAGCAACACGACTAGTATTTCTACACTACCGAGAAAATCTTCCGTAACATTTTTACTTTCTCAACCCGTAGTACATAGTATGTAGAGAAGGTACTGTATTCCACCCAAAAATTTATACAGAGATCACACTGGTTTTGAGGCACCGTTAATAGAAAAAAAGCATTTTTGGTAAAAAAAAAAGGCCGTGTCTACGTCTATGAATAGCATGACTCAAAAACGAAAAGTCGGAAAGATACCAAACTTGTTATTCAGGTTTAGACATTCCAAAGATGCAACACGAAGATTTTTAAGAAAAATCCCCTCAGCCCAAACTACACTTTATATGGAACATTCTTTGACATTTATTTTTTTAAAAATGCCTCTATCGATTTTACTTAAAATACCATATATTAAAGATATTTACATGGCAAATAAAATGTATGTCTTCAATTTTCTGGGAATAGCCTGTGAAATCTTCATCATTCGGTAGGAATTTTGAGTAATTTTGTATAACTGGTAAACGTTAAACGATAGACGAAAACGTACTCACAAGAAATGTAGATCTCTAAAACACACAATTTATTACAAATAACTTTTTGTGCGGCATGAGCCGTTTCCGATACATCCGTTATTTATGATTCGATTTGTTTAATACTTTGTCATTCTTTTTAAGTCTCGTCGATTTTCAGATGTTTCTCGCGATTGCATGGAAACAGTATGAATTTTCAAGCCAGCATATAGCATTCAGTTCTTAAACATTGACTATCACTGTTCTTTGTATCCTAAAGAAATGTGTAATGTAACTACATATTTCTGCAAAGGCTTTGTCTCGGTTAAAATTATGTAGTAACGCTGTACCTTTCTCGAAGAGGATACCTATCGTGACGTATGCAGAGATTGTCGCGCATACGTCTCTCTGGTCACCTAGATTCGAGATGGCGGTTAAAGCTTGGGTGGGGAATTAGCAGTTTTAGGTGGGGATAGTTTGGTTAGCGTCCCCCACGCTTTAGGAAGCGTTGCTTGGGGCCAGGGTTGCCAATTTGACGGAAAGTCCGTCAAAATTGACGGAATTTTAAGTTGTATGACGGATAAAAATTGGCTTTGACGGATGACGGATTTTTCGGCGGAAATTATTATGAATTGTTCCGTCTTTTGACTGATTTTTCTTAGCTTCTTTAATTTTAAAAAATCAGTTGTATTTTTTTTTTTGTTGGAGAAATTGAGACGCATACAAGTCTTAATTAGCATATCGCTACATGGGCCACGGTACCTATATTTACGAAATACTCCATTCCATCACATCTCGGATTACGTATCAGAAAGCCTTTCATCATGCTGCCTAAGGTGTAGATTAGATTATCGTAGCATAAATTTGCTGTCACCCCGTTTCTTCAACATCTGCTATCTGTACACTGAGTGTGTTTAGACTGCTAGCCCGGGTGCTTGCGATAAAGTATAAATAATAACACCTGATATAGCATCCACTTGAGAGATTCCTCAAGCTTACTTCCCTCAAAATTGTTGCCTGATATACGGCATTAGCGTTCCTGATAAGCTAAGTGGGCTGAATGCTATTTATCAATAGCGTTTGACTTCTCCATATATTAAATCAGTTTGCTTTTCAGTTTGTATGCGTATGTGACGTGATCCCATATTCAAGAACTCCTGATCAGAGTTATAACTGCATTCAGTGAGTCCAGTCCATTACATCGGCATTTGAATATTGTGGTGCGTTTGTTGTGTACCTGTTTCTTAAGATTCAGTATGTGGTGCTTTTTATTTTAAGGTTTAACATGTCAGAAAAAGATAAGCGATATGTTCGAAAGTTTAGAAAAGAGTGGTTAAATAATGAACAATTGAAGGATTGGTTATTAGAGGTGCCTGGTGAAACTAGTAATGCGCGGTGCAAGTATTGTCATTGCAACCTGAGTGTGCGCTTGTCAGATTTACTTATTCATGGAAAAAGTAAGAAACATTTAAAAGCAGCAGAACCCTTTTCAACTTCACGGCAGTCAAAACTGTCATTTCAACCAATTAAACATATGTATGAACGCGCAGCGGCTGAAGCTGCCCTTACTTTGTAATTAATCATTGATGATCCGTTGATCATCTTTCAGATCTAACTAAGAAATGTTTCCAAAGTGCTGACCATGCATCTCTTTTATGGCTGCACCGTACAATGTGTAGTGCTTTAATTAGGAATATTCTCTATCAGCACTTTAAATTAGAACTACAAAATGACATCGGCACTGGCCATTTTAGTCTTCTTATAGACGAGTCTACAGACATTTCTGTCACAAAACTATTGGCTGTCTGTATTGTATACTTTTCAAAACAACAAAGCACTATTATATTAACTTTCTTTGGAATTATTGAACTAGAACAGGGGAATGCTGATTGTATTGTCATTGCAGTAAAGTCTTTAGTTTCAGATTATGGTTTAGACATCAAACAAATGAGAGGAATAGGAACCGATAATGCTTCAGTAATGGTGGGCATTAACAATGGTGTCTACCAAAACTGAAATGTGAGATAACTAACCTTGTGTTGATCCCCTGTGTTTGCCATTCTGTTCAGTTAGGTGTGTCCTCTGCTGCCGAAATGCTACCAAGAAATCTTGAGTTTTTAATTTCGGAAACTTACTCTTGGTTTTCTAAGTCTTCTTCTCGACAAGTCACATACAGGGACTTGTTTAGAGCAATAAATGAGAGCCGAGCCCCTTAAAATTGTACAACAATCAAATACAAGGTGGCTGTCGATCGAAGTTGCTGTTTATCGGATTCTAAACCAATAGCTTGAACTACAGACACATTTTGAGATATGAAGACTTCAAACTAAGTGCTACACAGCTGAACTCCTTTATAGCATGTACTCTGATGTCATTAATAAGCTCTATCTTATGTTTCTTATACCACATCTTGAAGAATGTCAAAAAATGAATAAATCATTCCAGTCAAGTACAGCAGACCCTTCAAAGCTTCTCCAAGCCCTACTAATTGTAGGCCTTACGAGACGGATTGTTGTTCCCGGTTGTAGGGGAGGATCTGCTATCCGTGGATGTTAGAAAATACAAATCTCCTAATATTTATCTTGGCCATGAAGTAGAAGTTTTGATAGTGGATTTGATGAAACAAAACAAAATCAGTCCTGAAAGTGAAAAGGTATTTCGCAGTAGGTGCGAGAATTTTCTGCTTTGCTTAGCAGAGGAGCTCCAGCGGCGACTGCCGAATAATGTTAAGATTTTGCAAAAAGTATCTTTAATTGCACCTGAAAAGAGTTTGAAGGTGATTAAAGGAATTATAATCCCGCTAGATCAAGAATTTGACCTACCTGAAACTAAAATAACGAAAATCGACTTTCAGTGGTCAAAATTAACTACTGTCCAATGGAAAAATATTAGCAGTAGAGTAGAGTTTTGGCAAGAGGTCGCAACATATAAAGATGCAAGTTCCCAAAATCCATTTCAAGAACTCTCGGACTTTGCAATGATGCTTTTGGACTTACCTTTGTCAAACGCTGACGTCGAAAGAGCATTTAGTATGCTCAACATTGTGAAAACCTCCCTTAGGAATAGGCTTAAAATCAATATGGTTAACTCAATTCTCACCCTGCGGACCGGACTTAATTGGGTGAAAAAGTGTTGTTATGATTATGTCCTACCAGAAAATGTTCTGATGCAAATTGGTACAATGGCTGCGTACGGAGAAGTAATCCAACCCAGCACTTCAACTGAATAACTCTAGGCAGAGGACGATGTGGAAGAATTATTATTTTAATCAACACCAGTGAGTAAATTTGCTTATTATTTTTACTTGAAAATACGCGCTAATTTTTATTTTTCTATTTTGACTAATTTGAGCGCATTTTTTGGGTGTTGTTTCGCGGATAAACAAATAACAAATATATTTAAAGCAAACTTCATTTGTTCATGAAAATACGCAGTTTGTTTTATTTTTAGAATTTTGACGGATTTTGGCGGATTCTTTGGTGTTTGTTTGACGGGAAAAGGAATGAAGTGTTGGCAACACTGCTTGGGGCAGAGAGTAAGTCAGTGAGTTGTAGTCAACCAGTACAGACGTGTAGTCGCCCTCTCCGTGCAGGAATGCATGGTGGCCTCGCCCGACAGGCATGGACCTAAGAATGTGGGGTAAAGTATCAAGTTTTATCTAATAAACCCTCTGTCATCTATATCTCCATTGTCTTATTTATGATAGTGTAAAGTTCCTTCTTCCTATTTTGAGCCATGTAAGTGTCCTTTTGCCAGTATTTAATAATATTTCTGTACTTTCACTTTAGCTGCGTCCCTAGTCGTAGCCTAGCCATGTTACAATTTTGTTAATTTTCTGGTACCTCTAAGCGAGTCGCCCACCTCCCAATGAGCATTAGATAAGAGGCTACGACAATTGGTGGAGGCGCCGGGTATGCAGAGATTGTCGCGCATACGTCTCTCTGGTCACCTAGATTCGAGATTGCGGTTAAAGCTTGGGTGGGGGATTAGCAGTTTTAGGTGGGGATAGTTTGGTTAGCGTCCCCCACGCTTTAGGAAGCGTTGCTTGGGGCAGAGAGTGAGTCAGTGAATTGTAGTCAACCAGTACAGACGTGTAGTCGCCCTCTCCGTGCAGGAATGCATGGTGGCCTCGCCCGACAGGCATGGACCTAAGAATGTGGGGTAAAGTATCAAGTTTTATCTAATAAACCCTCTGTCATCTATATCTCCATTGTCTTATTTATGATAGTGTAAAGTTCCTTCTTCCTATTTTGAGCCATGTAAGTGTCCTTTTGCCAGTATTTAATAATATTTCTGTACTTTCACTTTAGCTGCGTCCCTAGTCGTAGCCTAGCCATGTTACAATTTTGTTAATTTTCTGGTACCTCTAAGCGAGTCGCCCACCTCCCAATGAGCATTAGATAAGAGGCTACGACAATTGGTGGAGGCGCCGGGTATGCAGAGATTGTCGCGCATACGTCTCTCTGGTCACCTAGATTCGAGATTGCGGTTAAAGCTTGGGTGGGGGATTAGCAGTTTTAGGTGGGGATAGTTTGGTTAGCGTCCCCCACGCTTTAGGAAGCGTTGCTTGGGGCAGAGAGTGAGTCAGTGAATTGTAGTCAACCAGTACAGACGTGTAGTCGCCCTCTCCGTGCAGGAATGCATGGTGGCCTCGCCCGACAGGCATGGACCTAAGAATGTGGGGTAAAGTATCAAGTTTTATCTAATAAACCCTCTGTCATCTATATCTCCATTGTCTTATTTATGATAGTGTAAAGTTCCTTCTTCCTATTTTGAGCCATGTAAGTGTCCTTTTGCCAGTATTTAATAATATTTCTGTACTTTCACTTTAGCTGCGTCCCTAGTCGTAGCCTAGCCATGTTACAATTTTGTTAATTTTCTGGTACCTCTATGCGAGTCGCCCACCTCCCAATGAGCATTAGATAAGAGGCTACGACAATTGGTGGAGGCGCCGGGTATGCAGAGATTGTCGCGCATACGTCTCTCTGGTCACCTAGATTCGAGATGGCGGTTAAAGCTTGGGTGGGGGATTAGCAGTTTTAGGTGGGGATAGTTTGGTTAGCGTCCCCCACGCTTTAGGAAGCGTTGCTTGGGGCAGAGAGTGAGTCAGTGAATTGTAGTCAACCAGTACAGACGTGTAGTCGCCCTCTCCGTGCAGGAATGCATGGTGGCCTCGCCCGACAGGCATGGACCTAAGAATGTGGGGTAAAGTATCAAGTTTTATCTAATAAACCCTCTGTCATCTATATCTCCATTGTCTTATTTATGATAGTGTAAAGTTCCTTCTTCCTATTTTGAGCCATGTAAGTGTCCTTTTGCCAGTATTTAATAATATTTCTGTACTTTCACTTTAGCTGCGTCCCTAGTCGTAGCCTCGCCATGTGACAATTTTGTTAATTTTCTGGTACCTCCCAATGAGCATTAGATAAGAGGCTACGACACTATTGTTATATAAAATCCTTACAGATGCTGCTGATCTGGTGGCTTCTGGAAGATGCTATGCAGATTATCACTGTTGGATGCTGATGTAGATTGCTTTTATTGTTTTCAGATGTGTGTCTTTAATGTGTGTATACTTAAATGTTGTTATGTTTTAGTATGTTAATGTCTGTTTTGCTTCGGCTAGCTATAATTTTGCGGTAAGCAGTTTGCTCTTGTCAGGGTATGGTATAAGGACTTACGATAATGTAAGTAATGTAATACGCAAGATTCAAAATACTAATAAGTAAATATACTGAAACTTTGTATGTCACTTTCACATGCAACACTGATATAAACTGATAAACTTATTCGCATTGCCAGAGTATTTGCGTGCACTCGGACTATTTTATAAGCATTCACTGCTCTTATTAATTATTAGTGTTATTAGCACAATCATTATATCACTTGATATATAATACTGTGCTTGTTTTTGCACTAAGGTAATGATTATATTTATATAGCATCACGCGGAGCTTCTACACACAATGCCAGCGTGGCACGAAGAAAAACAGGTGAATTTACAACGGACTGTTTAGCGTCGCGTCTATTCTATGCCTAAGAGTATAAGAGCTTGGATTCTATTGGCTATTGTAGTGACGTATCATACGTAACCTACGAAATACTCTGTATCGTGGTCATCATATCCGAGCGTTTGCTGGCTTTAAATCTGCTATCCAATGTTCTAGAAGCTTACCCGTTGTTGTTCATATTACATTGTTAACACGCTATGTTTCATTGCTTTCTTTCATACTGAATTTAAATTGTTACAATCTTTATAGGAACTTATATCTTCTAGCTGCAAGCACGAAATACTTCTGGCTTCGCTTTTTTAAAAATATTATTAAATTATCGTAACATATAACTCTTTAAAATCATTACATTTCGGTTGCAGTATGGTAACACAATTGTATTTGCCGTCAATAATTAAAGAATAATATTTAAAATATTTAAGCTTTGTTAGTAGGGGCTAAGCGTTTTTGGATTAGTGGTGGATACCGTCTCAGTATATAGAAAAATAAACTTCGTAAGAATAATTTATATACCCACTAATAAACGATAGAAGGTAGAAAAAGTTATGTAAATGTAACACATCAAAATGTTTAGATTATTAACAGGCCGTGACTAACTCAATAAACATCTACAGGATTAATATAGCAGAATTGTCTATATCCACACCTTTTCTATGTGCTTCAAGAAGAAATGGAGAGAAACCACCGACTCCACTGCCCAGCTTTCAATCAACATACCAGCCTATCATCAAAATACTTGAGAGCAAGAATGACTTCATTGCCAACTGCCCAATAGCAACCAACCAACATTTTGTCATGTAAATATCTTAAATATATGGTAATTTTAATGAAAATGTTAATGCCATTTTTGAGAAAATTTAGTTTCCAAAATCTTCCTTGTACAGGGTGGTTGGAGTGGAGGATTTTCTTGAAAGTCTTGACTTTCTTCATGTCTTCTTGGCAGTTAGTGAGTTAACACCAGGTTTGTGATTTAACTTACTTTTCGTTTATGAGTTATGTTGTTCAAAGGCGCGCGCGCGCACACACACACACACACACACACACACACACACACACACACACGCACACTGACCTTTTTCCAAAAATTCTCTTTGGATTGAGGAAGTCTCAAGACGTGTATTTACAGTGAAATCTCCGTATCGAATTTTTGGGTGGAATGCAATACTTTCTCTAATCGCTATAGATAAGCAGTAGAAAAAGTAAAAATGCCAATGCTCTCCATAAAGTCAATATCTCAGTCAACTCTGCACCGTTTATCCTGTCATCTTTAGATTGTTCTTATTACTTTCTCTACCACGTACATGGTAGGTGGAGAAAGTATTGCATTCCACCAAAAAATTCGATACCACGATTTCACCGGAAATACGTTTTGAGGCCCCTGAATCCTTAAAAAGCGTTTTTGGAAAAATGCCAGTGTGTGTCTGTGTGTGAACAGCATAACTCAAAAACGGAAAGTAGGCTAAATACAAAACTTAGCATTTATGTTCTGTGCTTTCCAAAGATGCGACACGAAGATTTTCAAAATCCTGTCACCCCAAACTACACTTTGCAATAGACGTTCTTTGGAATTTTTTATTTTCTAAAAATGGCTCTAAAGATTTTGATTAAAATATCATATATTAAAGGTATTTGCATGGCAAATAAAGTGTATATCTTGCATTTTCTGGGAAATAGCCTGTGATATCCACTTCATTCGGAAGAAATTTTGTATAATCTTGTACAACTGATAAACGTTATGCTATCGACGAAAACGTACTACACAAAAAATGTAGAACTCTTTAAAACATACAATTTATTTCAAATAAGCTTTTTGTGGCAAAAGTCATTATTGAGGAATTCGTTATTAATGGTTGGAATTGTTCAATACCTGGTCATTCTCTTGAGGTCCTGCTAACATTCAGTTATTCTTCGCGATGTCATGGAAAGAGTATCGAATTTTAAGCTAGCATATAGCGTCCAGTTCTTACACATCGCTATTCCCTATCGTTGTCCTTTGGGGGCTAAATTTACACTGAAATCGTGGAGCTGGTAATACTTTAAGTGGTCTATTGTTAAATTTCCTTCTTCTATTGTGAACATATCAATGTTGTGTTCGTATATAATTTTAGTTAATTCAAGGTTTGTTGCTTGTGATACTCCTGTATTCCATTGCAACATTTTAATGACATGGATATTCTGTTGTTTTCCTTAAAAATAGGTCCCCGCCCGGTAATCACAAATAAAACATATACCCATCTTGCAATTTCTGGGAACGTACCTATTACACAAAAACATAGATATCAAACCACACAATTTATTCCAAACAACTTTTTTGTGCTATTAGCAATTTCCGAGATATCAGTTATTAATGTTTCGAATTATTCAATACTTTTGTCATTCTTTTGAACTACTTTCGATATTCAGTTGTTTTTCGCTATTGTGGAAGCAATATGGACTTTTATACCGTTTAGTTCTTAAACATTTTACTAGCGCTATTCTCTTTGTATCTACAACGAAATGTCTAATGTAACAATTTCTGCAAAGGCTTGTCTCATTTGGGTATACTGAAGTAGATGAAAAAATAAATCTTCGTAAGAATAGCTTGTATACCCACTAATAAACAACAGAGGATAGGGAAAGTCATGTGAATGTAACACATTGTAGGTTTTAGAAAACACCCTTTACATTGAAAAAAATTGTTATTTTTTAATTTTTTCAGAAATGGCTCTTAACGATTTTGATAAAAATACCATATGTTTAACATATTTGCGTGTCCAACGAAATGTATATCTTGAATTTTCAGGGAATAGCTTCTGAAGTCCTCTTCATTCTGAATGACTGGTGTATAAATAGTAAACCATAAGATATAGACAAAATCTTACTTCACGAAAAATGTAGATCTTGTTAAGACACTCACTTTATATCAAATAATTTTTACTTTCTCTACTACGTATCGTAAGTAGGGGAAGTATTGCATACCACTCAAAAATTCGATACCGAGATTTCGCCGGAAATACATGTTTTGAGGCCTTAGGAATCCAAAAAAAGTATTTTTGGAAACATATCCGTTTGTGTGTGTGTCTGTGAACAGCATAACTCAGAAACGAACAGTCGGATAAACACCAAACTTGGTATTTAGGTTCAGTATCTTCCAGAGATGCGACACGAAGGTTTTCAAGAAAATACCCCACCCCAGATTACCCTTTACATGGAACATGTTTTTTCAAAATTTTAATTGTCTCAAAAATGGCTCTAACTATTTTGAATAAAATACCATAAGTTTAAGACATTTTTATGGCAAATGAATTGTATATCTCGAATTTTCTGGGAATGTCTCCAAAAGTATTCTTCATTGTGAACGACTTTTGTATAACTGGTAAACCATAAGAGATAGACAAAATTTTACTACACAAAAAATGTAGATCGCGTTAAAATACACAATTTATGTCATATACATTTTTTTTTGTTAGTGAACCATTTTCGAGATATTGCTTGTTATTCCCTTAAACTTTCCAATTCTTATACTTCTTCTCAAATGGGGATTCGTTATTCATTTTTTTGTCTTGAATATGCAAAGAGTATTAATCTGTGGCAAAGAGAATGGCGCTGCACATAGCAACCAGCTATTAAGAGATATGTCTATGCTTAAAGGCTACTGTATCTCTATATTGCCCTTGCAAACACAAAACAAGGGGAACAAATATTTTTAGAACTGGTCGCTAAGTGTAAAATGTAATTCTCTTTGCGTGTTAAGAACATAAAAAAATATTCTGTGGGTGTAAGAGAAATGAGAACGTAATAACAGTCAAACTGATATTTGTAATACAAGCAAGGATACCGAAAACCAAAACAAAGAGTAAGTATGATTATATACGAAGGGAAGTACTGATGTGTGTGGATAAAGAAAGGTGTGATTATAAAAGAGCGGAAGTGCACTAAGATAAGGCTAAAATTGAGGTACAAGTGAGGCAGCGCGTGTTTCCAGCAAAGCAGTAAACTAGAAGAAAAAAATTGATGTGATACATTCACATTACTTTCCTTACCCTCTATCGTTTATTAGTGGGTATACAAGGTATTTTTAGTTAAGCTTATTACTTTCTCTAATACGTATAGTAAGTAGAAATATTGCATTTCACCTAAAAATTCGATATTGAGATTTCAGCGGAAATACATGTTTTGAAGCCCCATAATGCAAAAAAAAGCATTTTTAAAAAAAGGTCCTTTGTGCGTCTGTGCACAGCGTAACTCAAAAACGAAAAGTCGGATAAATACCAGGTTCAGTGTCTTTAAAAGATGCGACACGAAGATTTTCAAGAAAATCCCCCATTCCAGATTACCTTTTACATGGTACATTTTTCAAAGTTTTTTTTCTCTCAGAAATGACACTAAGATTTTGATCATAATATCATATTTTAAGACACTTTTCTGGCAAATGAAAGGCATATCTAGAATTTTCTGGGAATATCCCCAAAAGTCGTCTTCATTCTGAATGAATTTTGCATAACTGGTAAACCGTAAGAGATAGACAAAATTTTACCACAAAACACAATTTATGTGATATACATTTTTTGTGTGCAGTGAACCATTTCCGACATATTCCTTGTTATTTGTTTGAATTTTCCAATACTTAATACTTTTTCTCAAATGGGAATTCGTTATTCGTTTTGTTTTTCTTTCTTTTCTTTTTGTATATCCTGGGCATGCAAAGAAAATGGAATGCTCCATATAGCAACCAGCTCTTAAAAGATTTGACTATCGCTTAAAGCCTACCGTATTCCCCTTGCACCTACAAGGGAATTAGCAATAAGATCGTTTCTGCAAATATTTATCTCGATTAATATGAAATAGATGGAGAATAAGAGTTTGTAAAAATAGTTTTTACAAGAGAAGAGAAAGTGATGTGAACACATCAGATTTTTTTTGGAAGAGTTTATCACTTCAAGGTATTCTTTGTGATTGGTTTGAATTTTCAAATCGTTATACTTTTCTCAACTGGGAAGTCGATATTCATTTTTTCTCGTGGTCATGCAAAGAGCATGGAATTTCAAAACCTTCACATGACGATACACTCTTTAAAGATCTGGCTATCGCTTTACCTGCTATATCCTACAACAAAAAGTCTAAATGTAAATTAAAAGCCTACCTATCTGGATTAAAGAGAAATAGAATAATAAGCTTTTGTGAGAATTCCTTATAGAGGAGTGAGGAAGAAAGTAATGTGAATGCAACAATTTCTTTTTTAAGAAAAAAGTTGATGATACCGTCACCTTACCGAGTGAGGTAGCGCAGGTGGTAAAGCGTATGACTCGCATTCATGTAGTCATGGGTTTGATTCCCGCGACCGACCTTCTAGACCTATGACTTTCTTCGGGAGTTTCTCCTGGTCGCTAGGCGAATACTGGGAAAGTTAATTACATTTCTCGAATTTTCTGTCCCTCCATTTCACCTCCTTTCTCATTTCACTTCACCATTCATCTGCTTGGTTGTCTCAGGCTGCAAGTATCGGCAGGTGTTGCATGGCAGGGATAAAGATGCTCCCTGTTACACTTCGTCTCCCGGAATGGGAGCCGCCTCCGAGTCTCGGGCCTCTCAGTGGGCTGTGCAAGCCTGCAGGTGGGAGCAGAGCCGCCACCGGGGAGTAGAGACCCTGTCTCTGCTGTTGTGCTTCCTGATCAGGCCACCCTCTGTTTCCTCTTAGCTTAACCCTTCCCTCCCGGGGGCGCTCCGTTAGAAGCCTAGGTACAAAATATCTCCTTAGCTCGAGGTGCTAAGTTCTCCGCTCCTGGTCATACCATAACCTAAGAAACATTGTAAATCGCAAACATTACACACACACAGTTGAAGTGATAATATACAGCATAAGTAATGCGCTGAATTAGAAATGTTTGATTGCTTGCACAATGGTTTTAGCATCATTTATAATAGTTACATGTTTCAGTAGTTGAGTAATGAAAGTAACGAAATAGAATGAATCTGAAAAGCTATCTAGAACAACGGATAAATACATTTATGCACCCAGCTTGGTAGCTGATGATCACAAATTCGATACGCATTCTGAAAACGTCGATCAACCTCACGCAATTGCATGCTACAGCTAATACAAGACATGCTATTGCAAGGTGGGAATACAGATGTCTGAATGTACGGTGGGAAACCAGTATAAAATATTTTCAAGCACACCTTTTCCGTACCTGACTGTGTGTGTTATGCATTATGATTGTGAGCGTGGTTTATAATATTTTAATTAAACAGTATTAGGGTACAATGTAAATACTTCTGTGTGTAAAAGAGAGAAGGTGGATAGGGATAAGTGATTAGAGCTTAACACCAAAACCTAATAATAATTATTAGAAAGAAAGGTACAATGGCGCATAAAGGTCAGAGAACCACCTATGTCACGCTAATCTTGGTTATAATCGGGCTAAGGTTCCGGGACAACTTAAGAAGTGAAGTATGCTCGAATAGAATGGAATGAGGTAGTGCATTGGTGTGTTGTTTACCTGTAAGGCCTTGTACAACCCGCTTTGTGATTAGAGGTAAAATACAGATCTGTCTCTCATTCCATGTATGTGTTCTACTTCATTTTCCGCCATCACTAGATCGTAGCAAATTTGGCAACGCATTGGCGTGTTTGTTTATATCAACAGTAACATTTATGGAACTCTACAGTAGGGTTGCACGTACATTGGTTGCTGAACTACCCCGGGTTCTTAGCCTGGCTATAACCATAGTGCAAGCAATCAAGCAGTTCTAATTCAGCGTTTTTATCGTGCTATATATTATTACTTCATCTGTATCAGTGTGTGTAATGTTTGCGGATTTTCATTGTTTATAAGATAATGGTATCATTAGTTTCTTTCTTGAAAAAAAGCAATCAAACAAACTGATTACATTATTTTTCTGCTTATTCCTCTGCAAAGTTTTCTTACAAAAGCTTATTATTCTATTTCTGGTTAATACAGATAAACGTTTAATTCACATTTACACATTTTGCTATAGGATGCACCAGATAAAGTGACAGTGAGATTTTTAAAAAGCGCGTCGCTATGTGAATTGAGTTTTTTTATTTATTTATTTTATTATTATTATTATTTTATTTATGGACGCTCTTTAACGTCTCAGTCTATATTGGACGTGAAATATCGGTAATTTTGCTCAGAGGCCTCTTTATCAGGTTTGAGGTACTTTTACGTGCTCTAAATCTATGACACGGGACCACCGGCTTTACTTCCCTTGCTAAGGACTTTTACGCCCAGAAAAACCCATCGCCCTCCGCCGGGTTTGACCCCGCGACCTCGGGAACTAGAGGCTAGTATGGTAACCATTACACCACGGAGGACGACCCGCTATGTGAATGTGAAAGCTTTAACACTGCGACACATCTATAGCATGGCAGGCGACCAACCGATAGAGAGATGGAAGAGCGCTATCACTCAACCTAAATTTAGAAGCGCTGGCGAAAGACAACGGGATTTTTCTGGAACTTCTCTCTTCCCGCCTCCCGCAAACATTCTATACTCTTTCGAAATAAGAAACACACTTGAAGTAAACAAAGGCGAGAGGCAGCCTCAAGCACTTAGCCGCAGTGAATGCTCCCATTGGCCCCTGACCGCAACACTCAGCCTAAGAGAAGAAAATCGACCTCATCGTTTGTTTATGTTATTATCTAGAGTTAAAAACCACTAATGGATACGTTTAAGATTTCATTGCAATATCCTACATTTTCACTGTTATTAGAAATAAAAACCAAACAGATTCCTGAAATTGAGCAGTTATATGCATATGTTGTGCACGTGTAGCGCGGAGTAATATAAACTCGTATAGAACTCTCTCGAAACTCCAGCGGTTGTATTTAAGCGAGTATGCTCGGTAGTGAATCACGTAGTGAGATAGTAGATTGTTCTTGATGGTTGTGATGACAATTGCGACATATAGTGAGTCTGCTACTGCGAGCGTGTAGAGAAGTCTTGTGTTCGACGCTCCAGTGATTGAAGAGGAAGGAAGGGGAGGCTGCTTCGTGCGTGCTTCATGGTAGGTATAGGTATTACAACGAAGGTGGACACCTCGCCCACAGTGACCTACATAGATCTATATGGCTACCCCCCCCCCCAAGAGGAAGGGATGAAGTAAAGCAACCATAGGTGTCTACAGGCCGCAGGCTGACAGGTCACAGAGGTTCACGGGAGTTCCTAAAGCTTACTAGCTTGAAGACCCGGCTCAATACTGGAGCTGCTCAGAGATGGTGTCTACGGAAAATGTTCTTTCCTTGGAGCAAACATCCGCACCATCTGTGCGGCAGCCTCACACCGCGAAACCTGGAAGCACAGCTAATATATGAGAAGGAAACGGAAAGAAGGAGAAATGAGGAAAAGGAAACCGCAGTTGAAGACTCTTGCATATGCCTTGTCGACTAGGGAAGACCACGAAAAACCAGGTCAGAGTTGGCGGTCAACGTGAATTGAACCCGGGACCTCCCCAATGCAAGCCTCAGATCTTACCGTGGGCCCATCTCGTTCGGTCGTTACTTGTATAAACCGTAATGTCTATGATGATTTAAGGAGTATTCTATCAAAAACTAAAACACCTAATATAAATCTGCTTATAGTTAATAAAGCCGGTTTGTAAACCAAGAGTGGACAGAAGTATCATCTGGAAACGAAAGAAGCCAATGGGTCCACAGCTATTGCTGATGATAAATTCAATAATAGAGCTGTAACAGCTAATGGATGCGTTTGATAGCAGATGAACAATGTTATTTTCCGGTCTGCTCTGTTTATTATGGACATGTGTAACAAGTGTAGTGCTACATGTCAATTTGGAGCAGTATTACAACGCAATCTGTAGAGGGTGCTCCAGGCTCCACATGGGGAGAAGACTCGCCTGGCAATTATCATCCTGCCTCATCCAGCATGTAGGTTATTCACCCTTTTTCCTTTGTGTGATGCTGGGTCGTAAAAATTTTGGTGTTCTGGAGAATCTGTGACCATATAATGTTATGGTTCATAAAAATAAAAGCAACCATCTTCCAAACTAATGTTCGTGTTCTCCACGTGCGGCAATGTTCCGCGTCTCAATGCATGCCTCTATTAACACCGTGTTAAAATAATATTGGCCCCCATGGTCTTGTGGCCAGCGTGTCTAGCTACGATCTGAAGCTTTTAGTTCAACCTCTGGCGTTGATTAGGAACTCTCAGGAGAGAATACCTTGGCTAGATTGCCGATTGTCGCGAACTGGGTGATTTTAGCAACTGAAAAACTTGACAAAATTCTATATTTGCTTTCCTGAAGTGACAGATCGTTCCTATCTAATCATTTTATTTATAGACATAACAATTCTATTCTGTGCTACATTCCTATTATATGTGGCAATTGTCTTTCATACTAGCAATGTCTAGGCAGTAAATTGAAACGTTGCATTTTTCAATGCTGGTTCAACTTTAATTCCAATTCTTTGTCTCGTCATAAATTTAGGTAATATCGTATTTTAGTAAAGCATTAAATATATGGTAACAGAATGGCTATTATTTTGTAATTAGCTTTATTCTTATTTGAGAAACGAAGCAAAACTGAATAAAAAATAAGGCATTGAAATTTTCAATATTATCTTACTGGATCGAATAAAACTTATTCTAAAACTTTATTTAATGTATATAATAAATTTTCTAGTATTTTTTTATTTTAGATACATAATGATGTTTGTGTGATGCTGCCCTAAACAAGAACAACATTTTTGGTTGTGTCGCGCGATGATGAAGATTATTATTATTATTAATTTTAACCGCCCCTCTTAAGAGTATCTGGATTACTTTTACCAAACGCGGGAGGAAGTACAAAGTCAGATAATCAAAATGGATTAAAAAAAACTGCATAGATCCACCTCCGTGTTATGGTATTAGCGTGTCTGCCTCGTAGAAGCAAGCCTGGACTTTGAATCTCGATTGGAATGAGTTGTATAAATGAGGTTTCTCTCTGATCGGAGGAAACGAATGTTGGGTAAACTCATTTGGACCCCTGGCTTATTTTAGCATAATTTCATCTATTTCGTACATCCATCTGAGGTAATCTAACTAGTTAAAGGGTATTAAACTAGAAAAATAATAAGTTAAAACATAACTTATATAAACCAATTTACTCGTATATGCCTACTTTTTCTGATAAATTTGATTATTTACACATTTCAAGAGGACAAATAACAAATAAGTTATACCAAACTTTCGTTAAACTTGTTCATATAAGGAAGGCAGTAAGGTTCCAAACTACAAGCAGTAGCATAATTTTGTGTATACTAAACATTTTATTTATGTTTTCTAACACGAGAAAAGACAGTTTACATCGAATTTTCAGAATGTGACAGAACATGTGCATTGCACATAAAGATTGCCGTTTGCCATTTTATCCAAAGTACAAATTGCTTGCAGGCAACGTAGCGCCACATTTTAATAATAATAATAGTTTGTTTCCTTATATGCGTTTCCTGTTATACATCTCTTTCATCAGACAATTCTTAGCGTTTGAGAACCATCTCACACTGCATACCTTCGCTTTTAAGTTCCTTCAAGGAAACCCATGTGTAAAAATAGACCAAAAATTGCCATAATTCATAAACATGGATTTTAGTGTTATTAAATAATACAAACCTTCTACTTTAATTCCAAGTAGCTTTTATAACCTTGCGACCTTTTAAAACATGGCAATAACGACTTAGATGTCTGTCTCTAAGCCTAGGTTCCTGTAAAATTATATTTAAAGAATCTGATGTTGTACACTCACATGACTTTCTCTACTCTTGTACAAACTATTTTTACAAACTCTTATTCCCCATCTATTTCATATTAATCGAGATAAACATTTGCAGAAACGATCTTTTGACATGCAAAGAGAATTACATTTTACACATAACGACCAGTTCTAAAAATATTTGACTATCGCTTAAGGCCTACTATGTTCCCCTTGTTTTGTATTTGCAACAGCAATATAGAAATACAGTAGCCTTTAAGCATACACATATCTCTTAATAGCTGGTTGCTAGGTGCAGCACCATTCTCTTTGCCACAGATTAATACTCTTTGCATATCCAAGACAAAAAAAATGATAACAAATTCCCATTTGAGAAAATAAGTATTGAAAAATTTAAGAGAATAACAAGCAATATCTCGAAAATGGTTCACTCAACAAAAAAATGTATAGGACATAAATTGTGTATTTTAAAGCGACCTACGTTTTTTGTGTAATAAAATTTTGTCTATCTCTTATGATTTACCAGTTATGCAAAAGTTGTTCACAATGAAGAATAGATACTTTTGGAGACATTCACAGAAAATTCTAGATATACATTTTATTTGTCATGAAAATATTTTAAACATATATTTTAATCAAAAACCATTTTTGAGAAAATTAAAATTTTCGAAAAATGTTCCATGTAAAGGGTAATCTGAGGTGGGGGATTTTCTTGAAAACCTTCGCGTCTCATCTCTGGAAGATACTGAACCTAAGTACCAAGTTTGGTGTTTATCCGACTGTTCGTTTCTGAGTTATGCACACACGGACATCTTTCCAAAAATGCTTTTTTTGGATTCAGGGGGTCTCAAAACGTATCGAAATCTCGGTATCGAATTTTTGGGTGGAATAAAATACTTTCCCTACTTACTATACGTAGTAGAGAAAGTAAAAATATACGTTTTGTCTAAATTAAAGTGAAAAACTATTCAAGAGAGGTCTCAATGTGTTCAAATACTAAATCAGCTGCAAAGGAGCAGAAAAACACGATTTATGTTCACTAAATATTGTTTAAACTAAATAAAATCAGAAACAGTTTTATTTTAACATTATAAACTTTTAACTCTCTTTTCTCGCATTTGCATTTATCGGCACATTCTCATTTTCAAATGGTTCCACATGATGTATTGTATGTTATAATATAATAAAGTTTTATATACCTGCGTATAATTAATAACCGTATCAAATTTATGAACTTTTGTTAACAGTCTAGTTGTGGTGTTATTAAACAGTAATACTAATGTTGTGTAAATTTGTAAACAACATACTTTTAATATATCTCATATTTAACATTTATTTTCTCCCAGACTGGTATGATAATTACAAACTCATCTCCAACATTTACTAATATACTGTTAAGGAGTTTAATTATAAAAATATTTTTTTTTCAAAAAATAATTGCATCGTGTGGGGAAATTATTAAAACAACTGTAATAATAATAATAATAATAATAATAATAATAATAATAATAATAATAATAATAATAATAATAATAGAATGATTATCTCTTGAACTAGTATTTACACAGCATGGCCTAAAAGTGAAACTTATAACACAGAGCATATAAGTTAAAAACTTTAGATTATTGCACTATTGCCATAACCTTAAGTGTGACCAACTTTGGTTTCAAGTCCAATCACATGGCAGTTACCTTTGTATTTGCACATGTTTAATAACTCCACTTAGTTCGGGTAGGTTTTACTTTTCATTGCCTTTCTACATGATTAATTTTTCATTATCTGTTCACAACTAAAAAAAATCGTCATACTTCAATTTATCACAATTCGTTGTAGAGTTAACCCATACGTTATATTGCCAGCTTTCTTTGAATTAAACCCCTATTCTTTTATCTAACCTACATAAACATTAAACGGCGGAAATTATGAGTTCAGAAGAAACTGAAATGGAAGTGAAATTTCAGAAGCAGCAGAAGGAGTAACACTGGAAGTACTTACCCAAAAAAATCAAGAAAGCAATATGATATAGCATTTAATCGCTTCTTTGGCTGGTGTAAGGCAAAACACGGTGAAAATAATTTCACCGAAAATGACTGCTAGCGAATCAACAAAACATAAAAAATCTTACATCTCGCTTTTTTTTAACGTCATTTCTCTTGTTTCAAGAACTCGTTCTAAACGCCATATATGTATTAGTTGTAGGAATCAATATAATTGATATTTTACAAATTCAGGCGCTATCTAAAAAACAGTATAGGTGCCACACGTGTTAAAAGCGGTTTTATTTTGCTCGTAGGATTGTGAGACTCGGCATATGGCCTTCATTTCACAAACATTCCGGCTCACAAAATAAATCTCTACTTTTACCCTTTGTAAAGGGTACCATCGAAGTATGCGTGAAAATTTGGACATATTATGCATTAAACTTTTACCGCTGTACTAAAATTTCAAATGAATCTAACATTCCTAAATTGAGGATTTTAGAAATTTCAGCCAAAATTTGCATTATTTTTTAAACGGTCATCTTTCATTGGTAGGCAGAAGAACGTATTAAAAGCTTTTGCCTTTAAGAATAGGCAAGGAATATAAATGTTCTTCATTTTCATGGACAGTCATTAAACTTTCGGTGACAGAAATGTAGAGAGATGTGACAAACATAGATATTCTAATCACTTGCATATAATCAATCAATCAATCAAATCAATCATACATATGTGTCCCAGGTAAAGGTCTTCACTGAAAACCCATTTTCCCTGCTCTCCGCTTTCCTCTTCGTCTCTTGCGAACCATTTGGCTTAATGTTTTATAAAATCCGGTATTCTTAAACAGTTTTTAATTCACTACTCCTTCCACTACATATCTGACAAGTGCCTCTCTCTCATGCGTTCCAGTTCCTCCACTCTTTCTGATTACCTACTTATGTTGTCTCTAATTGGACACGCCTCTTCTTCCTCATAAATTTCAAACGCTCCCAGGAATTTTTCTTCACCTTTTTGGAGTGTGAAAATCTCTGCACAATAAAGTCATACTCTTCCTAAGTTTAGCCATTACAAAAATTCGAATTTATACTCAAAGCATTCTTTGCATTGGATATCATCTGTTTGACTCTTGCCAGGAGTTCCGATTCCCTCAGGATTGCTGACACCAATGTAATCTAGGACGACTAACTTTTCTTCTCCCTCTTGGGAAGTACTTGAAAGTTCTTTTTGGGATGCGGGATTCGTCCATTCTTCCCTGATGTTCGAACCAGTTCTTTTAACGACTTGAACTTTTTTGCGATACACCTTGTATATGAGGTTTATGTCTAATATCTTCGTTTCTTACATGCTCTAAGAACTTCATTCCTGAAGCTCCCAACGTTTTCTTCATCTTTCTGTGTTAGGGCTCATGTTTCTGCTCCATAAAGAAGCTTTGGAATTGCTAAAGAGTTATAAAGTTTTAATTTGTTTTCTTAAGGGTTCTATTCCCCAAACATCTTATTATTCCACATGTATACTGATATTTATGAAGCTTCTCTTCTGTACCCATTCGTCTCTGAGAATATATCCTGCATCCCATTACTTAAAATTGGCCACCTGTTCAATGATTTGAGTGTTAATCTTTTCGTATGAACGCCATTACATTTGTCTTTGAACCTGAAATACTTAAATATTATATAATTTGTGAATATATACCTGAAGTCTATTCTCTGTACTAGGCATAATCATAGGCAATTCCAAGGTGTATTATTAATTTTAAAATTAGTTTCAGCCAAGATTCTGTGTCATTATTAAGATACGTATTAAACAATGTGGGTGACAATGGACACCCTTGTTTGACACTGCCATTTATTATACCATTTGTTTTCCAGGTCCGTTTCCTTTGTCAATGTTGATGCAGTAATTTGTATCACAAATTACTTAAATGTAAATAATGATTGTAATATGAATATGCATTTTTATGTGACATTGATTTCAGATGTTTATTAATTGTAATTATTATTTGGAAATAAGTTTATACGGCCTTACTGAAACTGTCAATAATAGCGCGCAATAATGCAGCGAGGGGGGTGAGCTGTTTATCATTATTGGAAACGAGGAAGTTACGTAATGTTGGCGCGTTTTCGGTAGAAACTTCTGGAATATTTGCTCCCTAAAGCATATGTATTCATAATTTTAATTGGATATTAAAATGGACGCTAATGTTGGCGCGTTTTATTAGCCAATTGCAGTTCAGTTATAATCTTTAGGCGTATCTGGATGAAGACGTATAAATAGGGTAGGTTGGAGGTAAAGTCAGTCAGTCCTTCAGTTCGCCGAAAGCATTCATACTTCATACATTACAAGTCAGTCAGTTGTGCAGTTCATCAAAAATCTGTGTACACTACACGTCGTCTTCAGTCAGTCAGTTCGTCGAAAGTATTAGTACGGCATACATCGGATATAAATTCACAAGTTACGCGCAGCAGAATTATGAAAGATCTAAAATATGGTAAAGTTAATTATACAAAAGGGTGAAGTACGTTGATTAAAAGTGATCAGTAAGAAGTTATTATAACAGTTTCAGTTTGGCGAGTATCTAGATCAATATGTAAAAGTGATAGTGAACGTGTTCGACAATAAAAATTATAAAACAAATTTCTTCATCAGTGTTCTTTTTGGATAAAAGATTCCTTTCCGTTTACACAACCCTGATCAAGACACATGTTCGACCCAAGATAAGATAATAGCTAGCCGGAGGACAATAAACAAATTTAAAATTCTTTCGAACACTAACACTGATGCAAATTGCTAACACAAGATGGAGCTACAAACCGAACAAATGAATGACGTCACAAGATGGCTTCAACACACGTGATGTAAACAAACATTTGTAAGTAATACCGTTACAAATTGGTTACCCATACGTGGGGCAGTAAAAATTATGTAAACAAACAAAACAAAAGCAGCACAACATAAGATCTTCAAGTTCTAATAATTTACGTAAAAACATATTACGTAAGCAATAAAACATATATAAATACCGTTACAATGTATACGAGTATAATGGTATTATAATATAGACTACGGATGACTCATTAGTTGGAGCAGGTAGCATTTTTACTTTCTCTACTACGTAAAGTAAGTTGGGGAAGTATTGCATTCCACCCAAAAATTCGATACATAGATTTCACAGGAAATACATGTTTTGAGGTGCAGTGAATGCATATAAAGCGTTTTTGGAAACATGTCCGTATGTGTGTCTGTGTGTGTGTGTCTGTCTGTCTGTCTGTGAACAGCATAACTCAGAAACGAACAGTCGGATAAACACCAAACTTGGTATTTAGGTTCTTCCAGAGATGCGACACAAAGGTTTTCAAGAAAATTCCCCCACTCCAGATTACCCTTTACATAGAACATTTTTCGAAAATTTTAGTTTTCTCAAAAATGGCTCCAAATATTTTGAATAAAACACCATAAGTTTAAGACATTTTTATGGTAAATGAATTGCATATCTCGAATTTTCTGGGAATATCTCCAAAAGTATTCTTCATTGTGAACGACTTTTACATAACTGGTAAACCATAAGAGATAGACAAAATTTCACTACACCAAAAACGTAGAATCGCGTTAAAATACACAATTTATGTCATATACAGTTTTTTTGTTGAGTGAACCATTTTCGAGATATTGCTTGTTATTCCCTTAAATTTTCTAATACTTATACTTTTTCTCAAATGGGAATTCGTTATTCATTTTTTTTGTCCTGGTAATGCAAAGAGAATGGAATACTCTACATAGCAACTAGCTCTTACAATATTTGACTATCGCTTAAAGCCTACCAATTCCCCTTGCATCTACAAGAAAATTAGCAATAAGATTAGCATCTCGATATCTCGATTAACATGAAACATATGGAGAATAAGCGTTTGTAAAAATAGTTTGTTCAAGAGTAGAGAAAGTCATGTAAGTGTAACACATCAGATTTTTTAATCATTATTTCCCACAATTTTGGCCTATTTACTCTTTCAAACGCCTTTTAAAAATGTTTATTAGATGTGTTTCTAAATAATGCTCTCTTCTGTTTTCCATGTCTGATTTATAGAGAAAATGCAGTCAAAGTCGAGCTTCAACATCTGTAACAAGGGCTCATGTTTCAGTATACTCAACATTTCTAAATTTATCTCGTACTGTCTCTTTAAATTCACTAGTGGCGTGTGCAAGAATGTTGTAGCTGAAGCATCAACCTAGCAAGGTAAAGAAGTAAAATGTTTATGTATAAGGTTTGGAAGCCATAGTACTATACACCAGTTAGTGATAAGTGTTATAAGTAGCACTTACTAAATGGGAACATCACGAGCCTGTGGAGATACATACCTTAAGAGGTACCTCAAAAGCACCCGGAAGACCTTAATCTGGACTGACTGAAGAGCCGCTAATGAGGCGAAGTGAATTTGTTTCTAATTAGCGCTGCAAAGGTTACGACTTTGCCCACCGGGATCTCTTCAGAGCGGCGAAAGAACAAAGTGATCATTGCTGTTTATGTATAGAAAGTAGCAGTAATCACGCTCCTTCAGACATGGATGTTAGCCCTCTTTCATGTTAAACGCTAGCGTGCTCTGTTTCTTTGAGCATAATGTTGTTACTACGTATAGTAAGTAGGGGAAGTATTGTATTCCACCCAAAAATTCGGTACCGAGATCGAAAATATATGTTTTGAAGCCCCCTGAATCCAAAACAAATCATTTTTGGAAACATGTCCGTGTTTGTGTCTGTGTGTCTGTGAACAGCATAACTCAGAAACACCAAACTAGGTATTTAGGTTCAGTATCTTCCAGAGATGCGACAATAAGGTTTTCAAGAAAATCCCCCTACCCCAGATTACCCTTTACATGGAACATTTTTCGAAAAGACATTAATTTTCTCAAAAATGGCTCTAACGATTTTGATTAAAATATCATATGTTTAAGATATTTTCATGACAAATGAAATGTATATCTCGAATTTTCTGGGAATGTCTCCAAAAGTATTCGTCATTGTGAACGACTTTTGCATAACAGGTAAACCATAAGAGATAAACAAAATTTTACTACACAAAAAATGTAGATCGCGTTAAAATACATAATTTATCTCATATACAGTTTTTTTGTTGAGAGAACCATTTTCGAGATATTGCTTGTTATTCCCTTAAATTTTCCAACACATATACCTTTTCTCAAATGGGAATTCGTTATTCATTTTTTTTGTCCTGGTAATGCAAAGAGACTGGAATATTCCACATAGCAACCAGCTCTTAAAATATTTGACTATCGCTTAAAGCCTACAAATTCCCCTTGCATCTACAAGAAAATTAGCAATAAGATTAGCATCTCGATATCTCGATTAACATGAAACATATGGAGAATAAGCGTTTGTAAAAATAATTTGTACAAGAGTAGAGAAACTCATGTGAGTGTAACATCAGATTTTTTAAATGTTACGAAATGCCTATCATTTCACTTGATATTACATGAAATTGCTTTTATACTATACTCCACATAGTAAGGAAATTAGCCCGAAAAGTTAAGTATTGTTTAATAAAGGCGAGGGAGTGGTAAAATTCCTATCCTGCACAAAATTATAAATTCTTTCAGTTTTCCACATGTTGAATTTTCTTTCCTGGCTAGTTTTAAAATAGCAAGTTACTATTTTCAAATCTTCAACAATTATCTTATTTTAATGTTAAATAAAATGTCACTACAAAAGAGCTCTTAAAAAGTAAGACAGTTAAAATGTAGCATGCTTATTGAAAAGCACATAACAATGACATTTTTTCAAAACTCGAATGGCCCATTTCTGAAGAAAAAAAAGCAAACTATAATGGCAGTTTTATTTTGATTGGTAAAATTTTAGTGCAGCCCTACGTTCCTTGTGTAACATAGCCATTTGCATGCATTACCTTCATAGGAGAGAAATGAGCAAGTGTTACATACTATGATGTAGCCTATTATCGGAACATTTTCCACGATATAGAACCTCACATACCTTACATAGAACATTTTGCGTTATATTTGATTTTCACAAAAGTAGCTCAAACTATTACGTTCAAGTATTACATGTTTGAGATATTCCCATGCTAAATGAAACGATTTTCTTTTTAATTTTCTGCTAGTAGTCCTTGTCACCCTCTTCATTCGTAGGTATATTGATTTTCATATAAGGGGGAGAGCAAAAGAGACAGGCAAGCGCTTAACAAAAGAAGAATTTAGTGTTCATTAAAATACGCATTGTATGTCAAATTAATCCTTTTCGTAGCATTACGTGTCTCTGAAATGTTCCTTGTTGTATTTTTAATGTCTCTCAGGTTTGAGTTTTTCTAAGATTAAAGCAAATTGTAAACTTAATGCTGATTCTGAATATACAAATATGCAATTTATTCCGCACTTGAAGCATTTAACCATTTGAAAGGTCGCTTAAAGTATAATGCACATCCCTTTATATATGTTTTCGCTAAAATTCTTAGAATCATAAGTGTATTTAAAATAATTTTGAAGCGAATGTTTAGTTTCAAAGACATTGGTGCATTTAGAACAATATAGAACGTAAGACTAGAATTTCTCACTTGGAATACATTAATGTGTCATATTTATTATATTTAGTAGAAACTATCTTGAAACTACATATTTCTGTTTGATCAAAAACTATAAAAGTTGCAAGGTTTAAGGTTTACGTTCTTATGTGAAATATTCTGTTAAATTCACTGCACTAGAGGTATATTTTATGGCCACAATGGGTGAAATTGCCGCTTTCCATATTTTTAGGCGTGGACTTGATATTTTGTATATTGTAACCTTTTCTATTTGTAATAACATCCTCAAATTTCATCGGTACGAATGTATTATATTTTTTAAATATTAAAGCTTTTTTAAAGAGAAAAACTGCTATACACGTAAGTTGAAGACATGAAACATTTTACAGCAATCTGTGACATGCATATAAGTTAGTAACAGAGATATAATTGGAATATTGAATGTGTGAAATACCCTGAAAAAATGAAAAGTTTGATCCAGTGGATTTCAAAACATTAATTTTCAAAATACAGATTACACATTTTATTTTTAATTCTGAAAATGTTTAGATTATCCAAACAGGACTCTGTAGCATTTTAACTAAAGAACTTGGAGTAAACGTTTTGGGTTCCTAGCATGAAAACTGTAGCACCCTACGGGTAAGCAAATACACGTAGAGAAAATAAAATTACAGAAAAGTTACTTTTGAAGTTAGTCCAAGTCATTTAAATGTACATAGGCATTTAAATATAACACACTTATTAAGAAGACTTGAAAGTGTCATAGGCTCTAAAGTTTGGCGAAGAAATAGATCTAAAGTTAAAAGTTACCATTGTATAAAGAAGAGGAAATAAGGTATCTGTGATATTACAGCAAATGTTGTACACCGATTCATCAGTTATATTCAGAAATCAGCATTTTTTTCTAAGTTTAGTGGACGTCTAAATAGATGTGTTTCCAGAGATTCTTAAGTTAATAGTTACTGTAGATATCTAGTTAACGTAATTTAATTTCAAATACAGCCGTTGAGTGTATGAATATGTTATAGAACTGTCAAGAATTAGATACAGTAATTATAAATTGATACCTTGTAGTTCTATAAATTCATTTACATTACAAAAAGGATTGTTTACGATCCAGCAAGCGATATTTTTGTTGAAATTAAACTTACTTCTCTAAAATAAATCTGGTGACATTTTATTTGCAACCTTGATTAGCCATACATTCAAAATAATTAATTGATTTGGTTAATCTATTTTGAGACATTGTATTCCTCATTATTCCTTGCATCTATTGATGCATATCACTCCTATTTATAAATTTACTCACATTTTCTTTAAAATATGTCAATAAACTCTTTATATATATGGACATGTAAGTGCAAAGTTTCTCTCCTTAAGAAGAGTGGTTTGCACTGTTCCGTATGTACAGAATTTGTAATCATTCTGATTTATTTCCTTTGTATCATAAACACTTTACTTGTATGTGCACTATTTCCTACAATATTATACTATAATCAAAATATTTTGAAAATATGCAAAGTGGGCAACTTTTATATATTTACATACTTACAAGTATCACTACTTGGTTATAAAAAAGAAAGAAGACTGCTATGTGGTTTTTTTCAAGATTTCTTTACGCGTCCTTCATTCCTAAAACAAGGTGTCAGAATGGTTTCGATGAAATATTCTTCTATATATTGAAATATTTAAAGCTAAACTTAATCCTTACAAGACTCTATAAGCACAAGTAACATTCGTTAGTGTTGCATTAACCTGAACCGGAACATAACTGCCATTACTGTGGTATCTGCAGTGGATGGTAACGATGTATCAGGTTCTTTGCAACATTTGTACTTGAACCTTATGCCACCCCAAGGGGACGGGGCCATAATGAGCCTGCCGCCCCCTCATCAAGGCGAGCACGCGTGCCCTTACGTCATCGTGCATATGTGCACAATTCATACAAGCACGTGTTCCCTTAAGGCTTGTTTGAAACCCTGTATTTTTCAGTGACAAACAGCGTTCTCTGCGCAAGATGAGAGGATAAACACCATCAGTTTGACTAGTGCTGAAGTAAAACATTGTGAACAGAGATATTAACATCAATCTACTCTCCTAAATGATGACACTCGACTTCGCGTGGAAGGGACTGGTTAATAGGAGCATTCTATGGAAGGAAACGTCCTCTCAATGCAGAGAGAGAAGAAAGAAGAAGAAGAAGAAGAAAAGCACATTTGAAAGACCTATATACCTATAAAAAATAATTATTTTCTGAAACAATTCCTTTATACTTTGATATGTCTGCGTTATACGACTGTTAAATTTCTTGACATTAAACGTGCTTTTTCTAAGATTAAGAATGTGCAAAATAGTAATATATGCAACAAGTGGATAACGTTGACCATTATGTAATAAGTCCGAAGTTATACAACAAAAATCTTTCTCATGATGGAGAATTTTCTGTAAGCATGTTTGTCGTTATTTTTAATTTTTGGTGCAGAAAGTAAGTTTTTGTAAAATACTTCAAGAGCTT
This sequence comes from Deroplatys truncata, assembly GCA_030765065.1. NCBI lineage: Eukaryota > Metazoa > Arthropoda > Insecta > Mantodea > Mantidae > Deroplatys > Deroplatys truncata. Next base: position 168,837,965 of record CM060978.1, on the reverse strand, counting down.
CCACTACACCATTACACTTACAATGATTACAGATGACATATAAAAGAGCATCCTCCGGGCCGGATTTGAACCAGCGACCTATGGATATCTGACATATATTTACCGCTACAGTCCACCGCTCTACCAACTGAGCTACCAGAGGAATGAGACGATGCATGCTACAATTTATCTGAACTTCTTCTGTTGTACGGCAAGCAACGCGCCTTGAGAATTCTGCGCATGCACGCACTGAAACGTTTGAGTTACTTACACAGCAAGAAATCAAGAACAAGTTGTCAGCTTGCCAAAGAAAAAACTGGATGTCTCGCTGTTTCCCTCAGCTAGCAGATTAGGAGACACGTTTCGTCTTCCGATCATAAAAGGAAGAGATGGAGGACAGACGTGGACAAATCTTTCAGCATAGACGTAACTTGCGGAGGGGTGAGGGGAAGGGGACACGTGCACTCCTAATATTTCCAAACAACAATGTTTTATTTTGAGTTGCTTATAATGTATTTCAGTTTTAAATTGATAGCATTGTTTTCAACTAAAATACCTGTATAAAGTGAACTTTTGATCACAAATGCCCTATAAATGCAAAGAGATAAGGCATACTGATCTCAGAGGTTCATTACTAGTATATGATATCACAATGTAGTAAACATTTAATCATTGTTAAAAAACTAAAACACTAAGAAAATATATTCTATTTAAAGATTGTTCGACATGGTAGAATTCCATGCAGGTACCTCGTCACATTAAAAATAAAATAATACTCAAACATGAAGTGTAATGCTTGTTATTAGTTATGCTGTAAACACATGCACACAAGCGAACTTTTACCAAAAAAAGCATTCTTAGAATTCAGGAGATCTCAAAACGTGCATTTTCGGTGAATTTTCGACGATTGTTTTCAATGGAAAGTATACCTACTTCCTCTACGTACCAGATAAGCAGTTAGAATGCATTTTCCGGAATGAGAATCGAAACTAAACGAACTGAGTTGACACTGGCGACGTCGCTTCGAGTATCACTCTTTCTGTCGATAGAAATCTGCACTACTTGTGAACCAGGTAAGACGACCTGTATTTTACCATAAAAATCAGCCAGCATTTGCATTTTGTTCTTTAGTTAGGGTAACTACTCCGTTACCATAGTAGCTAAACATATTCAAATAAATGGTAAAGTAAGATCACGATTCTCACATATCTTCACATGTGTTTGTGAGTAGAGCCCACCAAGCACATTGCGTTTGTTTTCACGTACTTGAGTTTCAAGTATGTTTTGAGAAGATGCCAGATTTATGAGGTCACGCCTGATTGGTATATGAGATACATTTGGGGCGCGGCCCCGCCAGATGGGAAATTGGATAGGTGTTTGTGCGGCGTGTCTGGATTAGAAATTAGTAAACGAACGTGATTCGAAAGAACTCACATATATGCTGAACATGCTTCTGGTGTGCATCCATAGTATATACCAAACAAAGAATACCATAATATGCGTATAAGCGTATAAACTAGGTCAAAATACGCGTAAGAAAAATAGGAACCGACAATTTTTCTCAAAAGTCAAATGAGGCAAGTGTTGTTTTTGGATAACGTTTATGTCTGCATGGATTTCACCTCAAACTCTGACTCCCACATGTCTTCCTCGAATCTCTTTCATCCCCATGCACCACGCACATAGGTTTTTCTAGAATTATACTTCAACGCCGGACAGCAGGAAGCACGTTATGAAAATCGTTGCTTGCCTGACGTACGAAATGCAAACATCACTACTTCTGCTTCATAATTCAAATAGATACATATTCTAATATATGTTTGAACTCTCACATAGGTTTTGGCACAGTGCTTGAAAACAAATCAATTATGGCTTACACTGCAAAAGAATAATAGGTACAGGTCGATTTTTTCGACCTGGTACGGCAGAAACACATAGCAGGAGGAGGAGGAGAGGGTAGTTTAGGGTAGGGACAGAACGGCTGGCAGTATTTCCCTTACGTGGAACAACTATCACTCGGAACGCGTGGTGACGTCACTTTATCTCACTGCGCATACTGATAAGCGCGTCAGAACGAAAAAATCAGCCTGTACTTCGACATGCATTTGGTATTGGGAGAAAGTGGAAATCATCCTCCTGTGGAGGGTAAGATACCGTATATGGAACGTTATCCACAGCATAGCCACATGTTTTCGAACGACTATGGAACAATACATGCGGCAGATGGGAATGGTGTTACCTAACTCTGTAGAGAATCTCGACCTTTTCAGGAAGAATCTGCAAAGACACGCGTCAATCAGATTGTCGATGTTTTTCTTGACAACTTAGAACTGAGCACACCATGGTAATTTCTATATCGATTATTTACCTGCAATTGTCCTTTCGCCTAGTCAAAGGCGGCTTTTAGTGAATGAGTAAGTACAGACATAGAAATGGCAACGTTTTTGTCAAACAGAAAGATATTTCAAACCTACAATGCTAAATATGATGCAGTATCTAATATATGAAGTAGTTGCTGCCATTTCTTTTAACTCAATGTTTGCTCGTCATCATTAAAGCCTTTTGTTACTAACTCTTTAGCATGAGCTTGTGCGAAACAAAGAAAACAACTGCTTTTCAAAGTTCACATAAATGACTTACGAAAGTCCACTTACCTTGAAAAACTTACAATGAGATATATTTCGGAAATGGTGAATACCACTAAAATATTTTATGAAAGAAGTTACACGTTTTAAAGAACTTTACATTTCATATAATGAGATTTTGCCATATTCAATCCCAATAATATAAAATTTGATAGCAATTTATGGCTGTGTACAGAAAATTAAAGATATACGTATAATTTTATATTTTAATAAAAATAATTTGCAGCCATTTTTTGAGGAAACTAAAAGTAACATTCTTTTCTGTGTAAATAGTTAGGCACTTGGAGTTAGTGAATTTCCTTTTTTGCAAGAGACAGACAGAAACTTTCTGCAGGAACTATGTAGATCATATTAACATTGTGTTAGGGTTTTAACAGCATAAACAATTTCCTAAATACTCATTGTTATTGTTTAATTTTTACCATATTACAAGACTCGCTTTGAAATGTTAAAGGTAACTAACTACAGCTAAATTTTTCTCAAAACTTTAAAAAAAAATAAAATATTGGTTTTGATGTTCAAAAAATGCTTGGAACTTTTAGTTGCGACATTTGATAAATTAGTATAAAAACTGAAATAAAATAAAATGTTTTTCTAAAAAAGACATTAAAGATATCTGCATGAAATTTAACACACACTTAATAGTTGCGTGTGACAAAATTTTGAAAACATTTGGATTAAAATTGCAAGGTTTAGAAATGCATCCTATGGATAACCTTAGATTATATTATTTTGTTTCTCTTCAGATCATGCAAAGACCATATAATATACAGAAGGGACATATATCTACGCGCAGCTGTTTATATTACAAGTACTGTTTCGTCAGTAATGGGCTCATACATGTTACATGGGTGATGCTTCGAATTAAATTTCATTCTCAGAAAATATAAATCGTAGAGGAAGTATTGTATACCAACCAAAATTTTGATACCGAGATTGCACTAGAAATACACGTTTTGAGATTCTCTGAATAAAAAAATTCAATTCTATAAAAAAGGTCGGTATGTGTGGTGTGAACAACATAACTGAAAAACGAGAAATCAAAGTTTAGGATCTTCCAATGTAGCGATATGAAGATTTTCAACAAAATCTCCACACCTCGAACTACCTTTTACTTGGAGATTTTCTCCAAAATGGCCCTAACGATTTTGATCGAAATACCATATGTTTAAGACATTTGCATGCCATAAAGGTATATCTTGAATTTCCTGGATATAGGTTGTGAAGTCTTCTTTATTCTGAATTAATTTTTTATTAACTTGTAAACCGCAAGAGGTAGAAGAATACTTACCACACAAAAAATGTAGATCTTGTGAAATCACACATTATATGCCAAAGCAACTGATGCGGCATTAACTATTTCCGAGATATTCTTTATTATTGGCTTAAATTGCCAAATACTTTATACTTTTTCTAATGCAAAATGGGTATTCTCCTTTTGGGGGGGAACATGCAAACAGAACGGAATTTCAAAGCCATCACATAGCGACCCACACTAAAAAGATTCGACTATCGCTTAAGACTACTGTATTCCTCTAATCCCCTTGTAACTACAAGGAAATATATAACAAAACCATTTCTGCAAATGTTTATTTCGATCAGCATGAAGTGGATAGAATAAGCTTTTGTAATAACAGTTTATTGAAGAATGGATAGAAGTAATGGGAAAGTAACAAATCAGATGTTTTTATTCAGTGCTACATGTTTCCTGTAATAATATTGTTTCACTTCCTTTTCCCAGTTATGTTAGGCTCAGTAAGGTTGAAGACGACCGTATAGGTTATTTGAGGAAAGTTCAAGTTACTTACTTTATTCCTCATTTAATTATTGTTATATGGAAATTATTAATTATTAATCGAAAATTGTCAGAACCTTCTTGAAGGAAAATAAATAACAAACAATTTTCCATATTTGTGATTGAGACTGTATCCTGAAAACCTTCGCCTTGTATTCTTAAAAGTACCTGATAAGTTGAAATAAGTATCGATCTGAATTTTCGATTTGGGGCCATTTTGTTCCGAAGCGCATGTACTGCAGCTTTTTCTGAGGGTACTTTTTTTGCACGTATATTAAAACGTGTATTTACATTGAAATAAGCATATAGAATGCAAAACTCCCTGAACCTTAGGCATGAGATAGAGCAATTATAAATATTACAGCTAGAGAAGGTGACACATTGCGGTGCTGTGGAATAACTCATAATTATTTAAATAATTCAACGCCAAGCTTGAGAAATTCGTTCTCCTTTCTGTCAGAATGAAATACCCCATTATGAATTAACTTTTAGCCAAGAAGGTTCTCTGTGGGGAGCCCAAAGGTAGCAGAGGCTTCTTCATTTCCATCTGTTATTATCTCTATTTTAGGTAATTTAACTGGAAGCTTGGTTGTGGAATAAACATCTGAATGCCTGGTTCTCGTTGTGATTGTTTTGCGTTGCGCCGAGCTTGAGGCTACACGTAAATTGAGTTTCATAACGTTATAAAACGTACATAATGACCGTACAACCCTCGGAATGAGAATCGGCGGGTAACTTCTCTAGCACTGTATCATCATGTTGGCAACCCTGACGGACATCAATATTAACAACGGTTCGTTCGGAGTTAATGCCTGGATTAAAGCGTGGATCGGTGTTTCCTTTTGCTCGTATACAAATGGTGGATAATCATTCAAACTGGTAGCAATGCAGAGGAAATGGAATGCTAGCGTGATTACAGGCGGTTCTTTCATTACAGGCGTTCCTCTGCTTTTTACATAAAGTCATTATAGTGTTTCCCTAACCACCAGAGCGTGAAACCTGGTGACTCTGATTGCTTTCTCCTTGTAACAATCAATGCTGACAAATTCAATTGTGACGCTATTAAGACTGCTTTGCACGTGTCTCCATATAGCATTCAGCATTTTTTGTGTTGTTTTTCTTTTCTTTCTACATTTTGGTTATTTGAATAATACTCTGGTTGATAGGTACTTTCTGAGTTAGGTTTAAAAAGGTTTTATACGTAGCTCTCAAGCAATTGATAAGGTATGAATTTAATCGTTAAAGCTTCACAGATACCTCTAATCTAGTGTTTAATTTTTACTTTCTCTACCACGTACATAATAGGTGTCACCCAAAAATAGAATCTTTAAGGTAAGTACATGTTTTAAACCCCCTTAATCCACAAAAACATTTTTAGAAAAAGCTCATCCGTCTACGCGGGCGCGCGTGTGTGTGTATGTCGTTGAGCGGATTAATTAAAAAACGAGATGTTCGATAAATTCCAAAGTTAGTATTTAGTTCAGTATCTTCCAAAGATGCGACACGAAGATTTCGAAGAAACTCCCTCCACCCCAAACTCCCTTTACATGGATAATTTTTCCAATTACTTTATGTTCTCGAAAATGGCTCTAAGATTTTGATTAATACACAATGTATATTAAAGAATATACATGACAAATAAAATGTGTATTATCAATTTTCTGGGAATAGGCTGTGAAGTTATCTTCTTGCGGAAGGAATTTTATATAACTTTGCATAACTGGTAAACGTTAAGTGCTAGACGAAAACGTGCAACACAAAAAATGCAGATTAAAACAAACAATTTAAAATAACCTTTTATATGACATTTCCGAGATATCCATTATTATTGGTTTGAATTGTTTAACACCTTTGTCACTTTTAAAGTGCTGTCTCTATTCAATTATTTTTCGCGTCTGCATGGAAAGAGTAAGGAATTTTAAAGTCAGCATGTTAAGGTAAAGGTAAAGGTACGCATCACGCAGGGGTTCCCGGAACGTGGGCAGGGCACCGCACGCAGGCCAGTTTCCAACGTAACCCCTGGGAGGGGAGAGACCCGAAAAGCGAACAGATCCGGAAGCCGACGGGCGCAAGCATGGACGGGTCCCTAACGTTTCCAGCTAAAGAGCATCCGACGTCGCAGCACGGTCCCTGTCCACAAGCCACCAACCTCCAAGGTCCCCCGGAGCGGAGCCCCACGCTGAAGAGAGACCTAATTGAGCGGTACTGCAGCGACGCCACGGAAGAAACCTTTTACGGAGCGCAAGCCACCGCCCAGCCACAACTCGCCGAACATTGTCGCCAGGTCCTACAACCCTGAAAACAATGATAAGGTAGATGATGGGTGCAGGAAATGAGAGGAAGGAGAGTCTTGGTAGAAGATGAACTACCCCAGCATTCGTCTGACCACCCGGGAAACTACGAAAAACCCATGGGCCAGAGTGGGTCGTCGCCGGGGGTGCAGTTCCCGGGGCCTCCCGAATGCGGTCCTGAGCTATCCCGCTCGATAGACAAACTTTGTATCTATAACGAAATGTGTAACTATTTCTGCAATTAAAATGAAATAAAAAAACGGATATGATGCATTCACATGACTTTCTCTACTATCTATTGTTTATTAGTGAGTATACAGAATATTCGTAGTAAAGCTTATTGTTATATCTACTACGTTTTAATCCAAATAAACCTTTGCAGAAATAGCTACGTTACAGATTTCGTTATAGATACAAAGGGAACAGCAATGGCCAAATGTTTAAGAACTAGACGCTATATGCTGCACTTAAAATTTCATACTGTCTTCATGCAATCGTGGGAAACAATTGAATGTTAAAAGGACTTATGAATGACATGAATTCGAGCCTTTAATAACCGATATCTCAGAAATGCCTTATGCCCCTCCCCCAAAAAAAAGCTTTTTTGAAATAAATTGTATCGTTTAAAGATATCTACATTTCTCGTATAGTACATTTTCATCTATCTTTAACGTTTATAAATTATACAAGATTATACAGGATTATTCCTTCCAAACAAAGAGGACCGTAAAGGCTGTTTCCAGAAAATTCAAGATTTACATTCTATTTGTCATGTAAATGTCTTCAATATAGGGTATTTTAATCAAAATCGTCGGAGCCATTTTTTATGAGATCAAACTTTTCAAAAAATGTTCCATGCAAAGGGTAGTTGTGGTGGGGGGATTTACTTGAAAATCCTCGGTTGCATCCTTGGAAGATACTGAACTTAAATTCCAAGTTTAGTATTATGCAACTTTTCGTTTTTGGGTTATGCTGTTCACAACACACACACGCAGACATACACGCGGACCTTTTTCTAAAAATGGTTTTTCTTTTTGGATTCAGGGGGCCTCAAAACTTGTACTTCCTGTGAAATCTCGGTATTGCATTACTGGGTGAAATGCTATACCTTCTCTACCTACTATGTACGTGATACAGAAAGTAAAAAGCTTTTACAGGAATAGTTTGTATACAAATAAACCAAAGTGGATAAAGAAAATCATGTGAATGTAATACATCAATTTTTTCCTTTTGCTAAGTTGGAACTTAACAATTGAAATATATTGTTATTTTTCAATAAATGTAAGAATAAAGTCTGATGCATTCTTTTAGCAAATCGCTATTTATCTGGAAAACGGTTTAGAAAAGAACGCATTGTTTTGTAACACTGATTCAAGTGCTCAGGTCCAATTAAGTGAAAGAAACGTTGGTAAACATTTGTTTAGAAATTCTTCTTTTTCGATGCCTTTTAGTTGTTCCTATGCAATTTTTCAAAATTATAGTTTTCTATGTAAATTATCAATTTTTCAGCTTATATTTTTATCATATATTCAGCGTCCTGCATAAATATTAGTTATTTGAATTTTCTTTAACGTATTGTTTAAAAAAACGGTACACAGAAATATAACAGTTAGAAACAATCGCATTACCCCACCAATTCTTAAGCTGCAAACAGAGAATTATAACTAATATGATTTTCCGGGCTGTTATGCCGTGGTCTGCTGAAGAAAGAAGTCCACGGCATAACAGCCCGGAAAATCATATTAGTTATAATTGTGACTCCGGCCGTGAAAACCTACGTTCTTGCAAACAGAGAACTCTTGAAAAATATTTCTTGCGCTTGATAATGAGAAGTCTATACCCACATGCAAAAAGATGATGGATAGTGCATAAACTCTTCCCAAATATCCAAAATGTAGACCGGAAGTACACTACCAAGAAATTCCTATCAGTTGTCCCCTTCTCCATTATGCTTGGCAGTTATATCAGTACGTAGCACTCATACACGTTGTGAATTTCAATAGCATAACTTGAGGTGGCGAGTGACATGACGTCTATGGAATGTGACTTTTGAAGGTTACTCTAATGTTTGTTTGTCCACCACAACCCCATTCTGTTTTAACCATATTACAGTCAGTTCTCATGAAGGCAGCATATGCTGCTATATCTACCAACTGTTTAACTGATTTTGCAGTCCTTAGTTTTTACGGCATGACAACTTAAAACACTGTTCGAAGCTCTGCCGTTGCTAGTTCCGAGAAAAGATTCAACTTAGGGTGGTATTCTTTCATTTTGAAACTATTACAGATTTTTTAAAGGAATCTGTAAACCATCTCAGAGAGACTGCAAGAAATTTCGAACTTAAAACCGCTAGCAAACTACACCCTCAATGTCCCAGTTCTTCAGAACGCCATGAAATTTTTTTAAAAGCATTATGTCACCATCTCTGCAAAATAAAAGTAGGTAGTTACAATACCTACATTATTTGAATCTGATGTATTACACTCACATGACTTTCCCTACTCTTGTACAAACTATTTTTACAAACGCTTATTCTCCATATGCTTCATGTTAATCGAGATGTTAATCTTATTGCTAATTTTCTTGTAGATGCAAGGGGAATTGGTAGGCTTTAAGCGGTAGTCAAATATTTTAAGAGCTGGTTGCTATGTGGAATATTCCATTCTCTTTGCATTACCAGGACAAAAACAATGAATAACAAATTCCTATTTGAGAAAAAGTATAAGTATTGGAAAATTTAAGGGAATAACAAGCAATATCTCGAAAATGGTTCGCTCAACAAACAAAATGTATAGGACATAAATTGTGTATTTTAACGCGATCTACATTTGTTGTGTAGTAAAATTTTTCTATATCTTATTGTTTACCAGTTATGCGAAAGTCGTTCACAATGAAGAATACTTTTGGGGACATTCCCAGAAAATTCGAGATATACAAGTCATTTGCCATAAAAATGTCTTAAACTTATTTTATTCAAAATCGTTACAGCTATTTTTGAGAAAATTAAATTTTCGAAAAATGTTCCATATAAAGGGTAATCTGGGGTAGGGGGATTTTCTTGAAAACCTTCGTGTCGCATCTCTGGAAGATACTGAACCTAAATACCAAGTTTGGTGTTTATCCGTCTGTTCGTTTCTGTGTTATGCTGTTCACAGACAGACACACAGATAGTCAGACACAGACACACACACAGACATGTTTCCAAAAATACTTTTTTTTTGGATTCAGGAGGCCTCAAAACGTGTATTTCCGGTGAAATCTCGGTATCGAATTTTTGGGTGGAATGCAATACTTCCCTTACTTAATATACGTAGTAGAGAAAGTAAAAAGTATAGTAAACTCAGGTCTAGATGAACCTAATTCTAAAGGCATAATGAAGCATAGTTTTAATAATAAGCGCAGTACATAAAACTATACATGTTTTTTTTTTAATTAACTGCTTATTTAATCCAAACTGATAGAGTAGCGTCTTGCCGTGATTAAACCGTTCTTCTTTCATCAAATTGACTACACAACTGCTGCTATTTTCCTCCAAGGGGAACTACCAGATTCTAAACAACAAACGAACTGACAATAATTATAACGGTGGTCAATAATAACGACATATCTAATTAATTTCAAAGCTTGAAACAGAGAGGATTCGAATCACGTATTTATGGTTCTCGTTGCCGATTCTATTACTACATGAGCTATCATATTGAGATACCCATATACACATTAAATTTTCTCATCTGACTCGAGCGTCCCAGAAAACCTTCCAGGCGATCTCAAAATGTATTAGAGACGTATATCTCTAACTCAAGGCAGACATGCAATGCTGCAAGTGCTTTACTTTATCGAGTTAATTTGCACTTTGATAATTGCACACTACCTGTGGGTAGTCACTAAGTTTCGGTTCTCTGTCGATGCTCTTATCGCTTAAACTGCCATAGCGAATTACCCGTACGGGCATAAACCTCTCATTTGATTTAATATTCTGTAAATCTTCAAGGGTCTCAAATACTAGAAATACGAGTATTATACTTAAAGCTATGATTCAGCTTTCTAACTAGGTGACTACTCACAGCTGAAAATAAAATATGATTTCAGAAAACAAATTATTCTAAAATTACACATCTATTAATTGTTTTCTTTCGGCAATTAAATTAACTAAATTAAACTAAACAAAACCTTCTAAACTAAACTAAATTAAATTAAACTAACTTAAACAATAACATCATTACTGTCAGTAGGCACTCCGGGCCTGTCTGAGCAAATGTCACCCGGTTACAGATTTCCGGATGGAAGTTCAAAAAAAGAAGCAGCATTAGACATGAGGTGTGTGATTTCTTACACCTTTATTTCAAGTGAACAGAAACGTTCTTCTAATGTTTATGTTTCAAAAGTGTAGTGGAGAAAACTTATCTTCCTTTTGCCTTTATCCTTCGAGCAGAAACATTCCTCTAAGATGTCTATACTTAGTGAAGGTAATTATAGATCCTCCATCATCTGCTAGAGATTTCATTGAGAGAAGCTGTTCTACGCTTCATTGCATTTTGAAACTTAAAATTTGTGCCTTACAGAAGAAGGTCTTGAGATTCCACTAAAACTTGCAACTGATGCTGCAGAATGAAGATACTGAGAGCTACAAAGCATGAATAAAATTTACCCACATGTAGCCGAGGTCGTTAAGGCACGTAATCGCGAATGGGAGGTCTGCGGTTCATATCTCGCCTCCTGATTGAGATTTCTGCCAAGGTTTCCTCAATCCTCATAACTGGCAAATACCGGGGAGGTATCATAAAATTAGACCTGGAACGTTTCCTTTCCAATTTCCTTTCCCATAGATGCTAATACTCGCGCCATCCCATAGTTTTTAAGCCGAAGCTCTTTAACGCGTCCCTAGCATTACCACCCTAACCTAACCCGTTCTAACCATCGAGCGCCAGCCAGGGCTCGCCATGGCTTACGCCGGTAAACCCCACCTGACAGGCTTGCAAGTTCTGCATACTCGCATTAGTAGCTCAACTTTACTAAGCGGGGTGCTTCTGCGGAACCCGAACATCTAACTCACTTCATCCAACACGCACCAGCACGTCACTACTAACGAAGCACCCCCCCCCTTAGCTGCGTGTTAGATACTAACAGCATGGGGAGACGATGTAGCCTCTGTGAATGATCGTCACCGGGGGCGGTAAGTGTGGGGCCGCCCCCCAAAAAAAACCATCATTACATTTTCATGCATCATCAGTGGCCGCCGCCTGGAGTAAGAACGGACGTTAAGCGCTAAAAAGATTTTTCATTCACATGACATTCCCTACTCACTCTTCTACAAACTAGTCTTTCAAAAGCTTATTACTCTATATACTTCTTGTTAATCTCGATAAACTTTCAATTCACTCAACTCACATTTACACTTTTCGTTTTAGGGTACAGTAGGTAAAGCGATAATCAATTTTTAAAGGGTGTCGTAGGGAATGAGTTTCAAATTCCATGCCCTTTGCACGATTTCGAGAAAAGAAAGAAGGAAAAAAAAGTGTAGTGATTTCCCAGTTGAGAAAAGCATAAGTATTCGAGATTTCAAACCAATAACAAACAATATCTGGAAAATAATTAACTCTACAAATAAATGTTATTTGACATAAATTGTGCGATTTAATGAGAATTTATCTATTCCTTACTGTTTATTAATTACGCAAATGTCATTCAGAATGAAGAGGAGTTTCCAAGCTATTCCCATACAGTTCAAGATATAATACTTTTCATTTGTCATGTAAATATCTTAAATACATGCATTTTAATCAAAATCGTTAGTCTTTTGAGAAAATAAAAAAATAACAAGTCTTGTAAAGTTTAGTTTGGAATGGGGATATTTTCTTTATAAGATGCTGAACTTAAATACCAAGTTTGGTTTTTAATCCATTTTTCGTTCTTGTTATGCTGTTCACAGATACATAGACACATTCGCTCGCTCGCGCGCGCGACCACACACACACGGGCCTTTTTAAAAAAAGGATCTTATGTGTTACATTCACATGACTTTTCTGCCTATTCTTCAACAAAAATTCTTACAGAGTTTATTCTTCCTTATACTTCATGTTAATTGAGAACAAACATTTGTATAAATTGTTTTATTAAATATTTCCTTGTAGGTGGGAAACAGGGGAACACAGTAGGCTTAAGTGATAGTAAAATCTTTTAAGAGCTGGTCACAATCTGATAGCTTTGAAATTCTGTTCTCTTTGCATGACAAGGAGGAAAAGAAACGAATGGCGACTTCTCATTTGAGAAAAGTAAAGTATTTGAGAATTCAAAACAATAACAAGGAATATCTTGGAAATGGTTAACTCCACCCAATTTTTTTTGACATATTAAATTTTTTTTAGATCTCTTATTGATACCAGTTATACAAAAGTCATTGAGAATGGAGAGGACTTCAGCGGCTATGCCCAGAAAATTCAAGATATTCATTTCATTTGTGATGAGAATAGTTTAACCATGCGGTATTTAAATCAAGGTGCTTACAGCAGTCTTTTTTAGAAAATTAAAGTTTTTTTTTTAGAGAATTAAAGTTTTCTAAAGAGTTTTTATGTAGAGGGTAGTTTTGGGTGGGCGAATTTTCTTGACGATCTTCGTATCGCATCTTTGGAAGGTGTTGAACTTAAATATCAAGTTTGATGAGTACCGGCATTTCGTTTTTGAGTTATGCTGTTTACACACACACAGGACCTCTTTTTTAAAAATGCCTTTGTATGTATTCAGGAGGTTCAAAACATTATCTGGACATCGAAATTTTGGGTGGAATGCAATACTTTCCTTATCTACTATAAATAGGTGGCAGAGAAAATGTTTTTTGGATGATGGTTGCCGCAAAGCATGTATTTCTTAAAGCATTTTCTTTTGTAAAATTTATATAGCAATTAGATTTATAGGTACGAAAGAAGATATTGTCATTAGCGTTATAAACGAGGGTAAAACGGCATGTCTGCACATGTTTAGTACAGTCATTTCGGTCATTTTTTTATTTTTGATAAACAATGATACTAACTTATATAATGGACTACCACGAAATCAAAAGAAATTAATATATTTGTATGCGAATATATTACCTTTCCACTGGTAAACGTTGAACCGATTCCTATGAAAATTGGTGAATAACACACGGTAAGCCCTACTTACGGAAGATACCATAAGTATAGGCACGCGTTGTACAACAGAGGGGAACACCTCGCGCACTACCACCTACATAGATCTATTGTGGCGACCATCCTCCAGGTGGAGGGGATGAAGTGAAGGAACCCAGGAGGCCGTAGGCAGACAGGAGGCAGAGACGCGCAGAAATCCCTAATATTTCCAGGCTCGAAGACCCTTTCCACTGCTGGAGCTGTGTAGAGAGTCTATCAAGCAGCCCTTTAGTGTCCACGGGGAGCACTCTTTCCTTTGAGCAAGTATCCGCACTATGTGTCCGACACCGCCATACGCCACGAAACTTAGAAGCACACCTGAAAGATGAGAAGGAAATGAATGAAAGGGAAATTATGCAAAGGAAATCGTGCTAGATGAGAAACCACCCCAGCATTTTCCTACCGACCAGGAAAACCACGAAAAATCCAAGGTCGTAGTGGACGGTCAACGGGGAAAGATACCATACGGCTAAATCAAATTGCTTTCTCCAAAGGTGATGCTGCAATGGAACACGAAGTCAAAAAGTCGGAATACCTCGCTTATTATTGATTGCTGTGGCAAGTTTAGTGGACTGCACAATTTCAATTGCATGGGCGTTTAAGAAATTATAGGAATTTTTCTTTATTATTATTATTATTATTATTATTATACTTACACCAGTTGGTTTGACGCATAATTCGAATCTTTTTATGTTTTGATGCTTCATCTGTATAGCCCTTTTTGACTTCTGTGGTCCTAATCGGAGACTATCTTTTTAGAAATGTTGTAACTCGTTGACTGTACCTACTAGTAACTCTTATTTCTATTTTAATCATTTAACCATTAGAAAAAACAGTTCATATTCACTCCCACATTCATACTTCTTGACTATCTGAAGGGTAAATCTTTTTTTCTGGTTGTTAAAGACAACAGTAGTGTTCCGAAACGCATTAGAAGTACAGGTGAGGTAAATGCACAAATGTGTGTAGGTACCATTAAAACGTTTACTCACATTTTAACGTTTACCAACATTAAACAACTATGTAGCTTTATTACTAGTTTCAAAACCTGACATGAAACTGTATTGCATGGAGAAAGAGATAGGTTAAAGACAGGAGGTCGAGAGAGAGGCAGGGACAGGAAAGGGGGAATCAATTGGGAACACAACGCAATACAGTTAATGCAATATGGCTAGCGGAGATGCGGGCTCTGCGAGTGAATATATAATTAGAGCGCCATAAAAAGAACAAAGCATAGTATATAAATAAATAAAAATAAAATGAATTGCTGTAAACAGTACGTAACAGGGACTATTTAACACATGTACCAAACAGCCAATGGAGTGTTACAGTGTTACGAACGTATACATTTCACCCAATTACAGCCATCTATCAATGTAATATTGTCATATAATCTTGTCTTTTTTCTGTAATAATTGAGCAGACTATGCTCGCGAGCAACATAGGGTTCCTCAAAATAATCGATTCGCCAGTGGTGGCGAAAACGGGATTCGCGAGGCAGTGTGACTCGCAGACGCCACTCGTTTTCTAGCTGACAATTCATTGTTTTCCATATGCTGCTGCGTGATGTAGTGCATGTTGCATATTTGATGACCCGAGGGGGAAAGGCATTTTCACCGCCCTTGCCGTAAGCTGATAATCAACAAACTGAGAATTACCGGTAGACCTAACACTTCGACAATTTCACCGAATAAACCCAGTGGTTCTACATTTATTTTCACTGGATCCCAATTTCCTAATTGGACTTTTATTAATAAAGGCTAATTTGGAATAATACATTTCATCATGGAAGTGAAACAATGTGTGTCTGAAAAGAGAAAGAACTTGTTAATCATCGATGATTATAGTTACTATAAGAAGAACACTTTAAAAATTGATTAAACATTTTAGAGACGCAGTACAGTAAAAATATGTAATGCTTAAGTGTATACAGCTCGAAGAGCAATATTATTTCGCGTAGTGGTACACAATATTGTCATGAACGTGATGATAAAGACATGCAGAGAAAACTTGTGAATAGTACTGCAAAAAGAAAAACGGGAGAAAATATATTGAAAAGTCATAAAAAAATAATTCATACAGCTATTGGATAAAGTGGGGTCAGTTTAGATAATTTCACTGTTAGTGATGTCGCTCGTGTACGAAAGAATATAATCCTAATGCAAAGAAAGACGAAAGAAACGGCCTGCACCGCCAGAAAGCCGTGAGGACGCAGCAAGTAAATTGGAAAGTATGGATTTGAAAATGGAAAGACGAGAATGTATTTTATTATGTGCTAAAAAAAATCTGAATTGTAGTGCTGTCTTGCGAGTCCTAAGTCTGGAGAAAGTGGGAAGGAAAATGTCACTCCTTGCAGTTTTCTGTTCTACCTTTGGCTTTGGATTGCTATTAAAATCTTTGTTGTTCCGGAGTTTACCTATGGAATTAAAGTACTGTCCACTTTTATGCGGAACTTGCCTGTGTAAGTATATACAGAAGTTGCTCACACCTCCCAATGATAACGCTCTTGATTTTTCTCCTTTTTCTCTTTTTGCTATATGTCAGTATGTGGTATGTCTTATGATGAATCATCACAGATGATATGCTTTTCCGATATATTTACACCGCAAAACAGACTCTTAAAGAGCTGGGAAGAAGTTCAAAAAGAGTTGTAGTGAAGTACACCAATGAATCATTAAGTTTGAGCAAAAAACATAACCCCGCTATACTTAAATTCTGGGTATTGAGTTTCATTGAGTGATGAAATTAAAGATTACGTTAGTTAAGATTTCAATTATACATCTGAGATGCTGTAAGGGCAACAAAATCTTTCTCTTTCTTCCTTGTTTTTCTTTATTTTCTTCTTGGTGGAAAATAACCTTTAATGTATCCCCACCGATTACTTCTGTGCCGGCGAAGAAAATTCTCGCTCGCCAAGTACTAAACGTGTCGACAATATACATTGTGGATACGCTTTGCGTATCTAGATGAGCTGCTAATTGACGACCAGTTCTTTTGGGCCTTTTATTTTCCTTTGCCTTGAATAGTTACTGAAATGAATCAATTTGATAAAAAAAAGTTAATGCGTTTCCAGATGAGCTTCATTATCTGAAATGGAGCAAGCGTTTACGATGATTATATTAAACTCTTTTTGTTCCTTGATCACCAGTTTTTGCACTCACGTCAGTTCTTGTGCAAGGTCTGCAACCTAATAGCGTTCAATTGTCTGAGATTTTGATAGCCTACCTCTCAAGAGCTACTGTATACTGATTGCATTATTTTTATTAATTCCTAGTAGGTAGAGAAGGTATTGCATTCCACCCCACCGAGATTTTATCGGAAATACGATATATGTTTTGAGACCTTCTGAATTAAATAAAAACAAACCATTTTTAGAAAAGGCCCGTGTCCGTGTATATATGTGTGTCTGTGAACAACATAATTCAAAATACCAAACTTGATACTGAGCTTCAATACCTTCTAAAGATGCGACACAAATATTTTCAAGAAAATCCCCCATCCAAACTATCCTTGACATTGAACATTTTTCGAAATTTTGGATTTTCTACAAAATGACTCTAAAGAATTAGATTAAAATATCAGATATTAAAGGTGTCAAATAAAATATATATCTTGAATTTTTTGGGAGGAATAGCCTATGAAGTCATCTTCATTCAGAAGGAGTTTTGTATAATCTTGTGTAACTGGTAAACATTAAGCGATAGACGAAAACTATAGATCTCTTTAAAGCACATAATTTACTTCAAACAACTTTTTGTTGCATCAACCATTTCCGAAATATCCGTTATTAATGGTTCGAATTACTTAGGCATTCTTTTGAAATTTTGTCGATTTTCATGTTTCTCGCGATGTCGTGGAAACAGTATGGAATTTTAAGACCAGCATCCAGTTCTAAAAAATTTGACTATCGCTATTCCCTTTGTATCTGTAACAAAACGTGTAACGCAACTATTAACGAAAGGAATATATCGATTAAATGAAGTAGATAGGAAAATAAACTTACGTATGAGTAATATGTATACAGATAATAAGTGAAGGAGGGTAGAGCAAGTAATGTGAATGTAGCACATCAGATACTTATTTACGAATTCCAGAAATGTTTAAATTGAACTGATGATAGATCTTTTAAATGATCGGTAAATACATAAGTTTTGGGGTACTTGATGATTTCTATTTATTCATTTTTTTTGTTTTACTTTTCGTGGAATAAATATACTCAATGTAAAATTAGAATTGCGGTTTTGTTTGCTGGGCATTTAAATGCCCAAACGGACGTTTAAATGGTCGTACGAATTTTGCAATGGCACTGAAATATTAAAACCTTATTTTCGCGTAACGTTGTTTTCGTAAGTTTTTGTCACTTTAAAATGCTCCCAATTATGTATGCATTATTTCTTCAGTTTCTTTCAGATTTTCAATATGCGTTATTTAAAGACTGGTGAGATATAAAGATATTAAGTGTAATTTTGGAGTTAGGGTTTTGGTAATTTAATACCAAAGTAAATGACCTCTGTTGGAACGTCAACATGAGATCCAAAATTGTAATAGAAAATTCAATACCAAGGATAGTATATAAGTTATACATATAATAACGACATTTACATTGAATTACACACTTTCCAGGCAGCATGCGGCACAATAAATAGAAATTTGAAAACAAACCAAGGAGTGACGCAAATATGAAATTATTTTATCAAGCTATGGCATCACCAGTGTTCTTTTTATCGGAAAGTTTGGTCCTGACTAATTGAGAACGAAATATAAGCAGCAGAAATGAGGTTTTTAAAAGGGTAAAAGGATTCAGGAAATCAAGACATTAAAAGTGAACAATTAATTTTTACATTAAATGTTACAGTAGATGAAAATAGACTGAAATCTAAAGATATTGAAAGATTGGAGGACAGCAGAATGCCCAAGAAGACAGCAAAGTATACACCTAGACCAGGCCTGTCCAACGTCCAAGATACAGGAGGCCAAAATTACTTACTTCACACCGGGGGCTGCACGCCAAAAATGTTCATTCGGTTAATTATATTTACAAGCTTATATTTGCGTAAAGTATAGTATGCATCACGAAGGGGCCCCCGGAACCGGGGCAGAGCACCGCAAGTAGACCAGTCGGTGCATTGTGCTTCCAACGTGACCCCTGCGAGGGAAGGATGAGGGGAGAGACACGAAGAGCGGCTAGATCAGGATGCCGATGGGCGCAAACATGGACGGTCCCTAACGTTTCCAGATAGAACGCATCCGACGCCTCACGGTCCCTGCCCCGGAACGGAGTCCCACGCTGAGGAGAGATGTAACTGAGCGGTACCGCTGTGACGCCAGGGAAGAAACCTGTATAGAACGCAAGCCACCTTCCAGGCGCAACCCGCCGAACACTGTCGCCCGGTCCTATAACCCTGAAATAGATGACAAGGAAGATCATGGGTATAGGAAATTAGAGGAAAGAGAGTCGTCGTAGACGATGAACTACCCCAGCATTCGCCTGGCGGCCCGGGCCAGAGTGGGCGGTCGCCGGGGATCGAACCTGGGACCTCCACATATGTGGGCCACATACATAACCGCCTGAACCATCCCGCTCGGTACACTTATATTTAGTTTTCAACAATACAACAGTATAGTACCAAAATATTTTGTTTGCTTATCCTATCTTTTAAATTAAATTTAAAAAATAGAAACAAAACGCATAGAACATATTATTTGCCAAAAAGGATGTCTGAAACAGTATCCGGTAGATGAAACTGCATAAAACAAAGGAATCATGAGGATGGTCAGAATGCTTCACAACAGCAGGGATGTCCACTTGTAGTGCTTGTTGTTAATCTTAAGTGTAACAAAGAATCATCACCGAAAGAGCTCTTGAGGTTTGTAGATCGATAAACTGATTTCACTAGTTTCCAATCATGAAACTCGGAACATATTGTTTATAAAAGAAATGCTGAAAGAGTATTCAGTTTCACTAGATTGAACTGTTGAAATTAATAGGAACACTGAGCATAGTCCGACTCCTAAAACAGTTATGTCAACTTATGTGATTATTTGTTCCCTATTCTTAATAAGTATAACAAAGAAACATAATTGAGAGAATTAGTGTGCTTATTTTTTTATATAAATTTCGTAATAGAAAAAGTACTTTTACATAGAGCCTTGCTTCCAAAGGTGGATGTAAGTTGTAATCCAATATCTATCTCTAAGCTGTGAAAATCTGTCCTTTGCAAGAAGCTTGAAAAATATTTTTTCTCTGTTCTATTTGAAGGAAAGCATCCGCTTGATGGACACATACGGTGCTCGATGAAGCGATGCACATCGCAGATTATAACTTGACTGAACAGAATTCAATTTTGTGCAAAAATAAATCTTACTAGTTCCATAGGAACATTAATATACTTAATCTCAAAAGCGTCCTCTCTCTCTGCCTCTCTGTCTCAATCATAGCTCATGAGCAGATCTCGATTTTAGGCACCTAGACTCTATAATTATAAAAATAGGCGTTAAAGTGAAACTATTAGGTACTTAAAATACGATTACCACAGGCTAAAGATTTGATTTTATGTATCTAAACTATATTTCAACCTTGCGTCGGTATCCCTGCCTATTGTTTCGACGTGGCTTCGTCTTGTAGTCCTTCTCGCTGTTACCCTGGCTAGATGGATCTCAGCGGTGATGTTTGCATGGACTCTGCCTATCATGACATTTGATAAGCTCGTCGATCTCAGTTGTGGCAATGGGAGCTTATAGAGGAATTGATTACACACTGGAACGTTTGCTTTAGGACTATTTATTATTACTTCCTCACTCTAACACTACATACTGTTCCTGTTCACATATTACCACTGTCTTCCCCTGAGTACTACCTTCTCAACTCAATTGTCTTACACGGTGGACGGTCCTCTACTAAAAGTCAACGGTAAAACTGCCGTTATAATATTTGCCTCGCTCCATACATCCGGAGCGGAAACAAACAGAGTCATAAAACCTTTACCTTTATTTTCTTACACAAAAGATACCGTTTTAGCTGCACCTGGAAACAGCATGTTTCTATCCTAACTGCAGCTTTCAAGACATTCTAAACCTAGTGAAACAGGAACATTATGTACACGACAAATATTACATTATATAAAAATTACTATTTACATTGTTTTTACATTGTACACTTATATAATTTATAGATTACATTAAACACTGAATAAATTAGTACATAATAAAATTAATTCCGGCACATTCTGTCTCATAATGCCCCAAACGTGAATGTTAAAGAAAATTTTAAATCTTTGTTTCTTTCTTTACATTCTAACGATTCCTTCCTATGCTAGACATTTATATCTTAATTTTAATACAAAATATTTTACTTCATCATCCATACAGCATTCCTTTTGACATTTCTAATATTTCACACACACACACACATTCTTCTTTATTCACAACTTAATACCTCTGACATTTATTTCTCGCCCCAAATAACACTTATTGTTGTCCTTTTCTGTGTTACGTTACACTAATACTAGATTTTAACATGTCTATATGAGTAACAAGTAATATAAACAATATATTTATTATAAATTTATATTATATTCAATATCCCTAATATTCTATTTTATATACAATACAATGTTAAGCAATTTTATTTTTATTTACAACCATTTCAACCCTAGTTAGCAACCTAGTTGAGCAACCGTATTATACCTAACTGGTTTTCAGTTTTACTTCTCATTTACTGGTCTTTCTTCTTTCTTTTCTACCCGTTACCTTTCATTTTCCTCTATATTCTTTAGTTGTTGCTCTTCCGATGGTTGTTTATATTTCTTCAACAAGGTTTTATGAAATCTTCCTAAGCTTTTTCCATTTTTAATATCAGCAATTTCAACAGTATCCGTGCCAAATTTCTTGATGACTTCATACGGTCCCTTGTAATAGATCATTAATCTTTGGTTTTCCTTCTTTATTTTATTGGACAATGATTTATTACGCAATAGTATGTTATCATCAATCTGAATAGTCCACTTAATTCCTTGTTGTTTATAGTTCAGGCCATTGACATTGTTGCATTTCTGAAGAACTTCTTCCTTTTGTCTCCTCTTTCTCCCGTTGCTGGGTTATACCTGGGCTTACTACCTGGAAATCGGTCGGTGTAGCTGTCCCTTCCAGAATAAACAGGTCTGTCTATCCGTTTTCTTCTACAGTAAGCATATTTACTATCTCGCTGTTGTCAATCATTATTTTCTGTACAAAGAGTTCCGAGGCAACAAGTTCCATTTCTTCAGGCGTGCGTTCAATTGGAATAATTTGTTTCTTAATGAAAGGAGCACTTAAAATGCGATGTTCCTTTTGAATAAAAGCACTATGCTTTTCAAAATCAATCTTAATTCTATATTCCTCTAAGAAATTCTGTGTGACGCCTCTGTGATCCCTAACCATTACGTCACAATCTAGTTTAACTGACTGGTATTACTATCCATGTGAGGGCGGCCATCTTGAACAGGTGCTACTGTGATTTCCTGTCTGCTATCACGTTGATTTTGAACTGGTTGCATTCTTCCACGGTTGTTTGTTGTTCGTACTGATCTATTTGATCTTTCACCATCGGAATGATATCCATTGTATCCAGATCTCCAGTTATTTGTCTGCCCCCTTGAATTGTGTGAAAATTCGTTTCGGCCACGAAATCTTTGCCTTGGAGAAAATCTGTTCTCGAATTGCATGAAGTTTATGCGTTCATGGCGATCTCTTCGGTTATCTACTCGATTTCCATGCTGGAACTGAGGGATCTGAGTTTCATATCTGTTACGAGGTCTGTTTTCTCTCCCTGATTGTCCCCTACGTCCTTGGTGATTATTGTTTCGGCTGAAGTTCGAGTTATGTTGCGTATTTTCCCAAGAATTTGAAGATTCAGTTTCTTGACTTTCTAATGCAGAAATTAGATCTACCATTTCAATTAACGTTTTAGGCTTCGCGACCAACAAAGAACGTTGAATATGAATTGGAAAATGCTTTGCCATCATATCCATGAGATCTGCTTCCGGTACAGGAGGTCTTAAGTATTTAATATACCTTGCATTATGCAAAAGGTAATCTGCCATGCTCATATTTTCTCTGGGAGAATAGTAACCATAGCACAGTTTTACTCTTAATTCTTGTTGTTTGCTCGCGCTCCAATATCTATTGAGGAACAGATGTTTAAAATATTCAAAATTATTTTCAGGACCCATCGCGATCATTATCCAATTCAAAGTATGTCGGTCCACGCATTTTCGAGTTATCATCATCTTTAATCCCTCTGGAACATTTTTAAGACTAAAGTATTCTTGTAATTGCTCTAGGAAGTAAATTGGTGAGTCGTCATTGGCGTTCGAAAAAGTAGGTAGAGGTAGGTCACTCAACACGTTGCTATCATAAGATTGCATGCCGGAATCTATTGTTTGACCTAAGGTCCCTGAAATTACATTGTTAGATTCAGAACTTTGAATGGCACCCCCTGTTGCTTCACTAACATTGTTGGTAATACAGAAGAGGTTTCTCTACGTCCATTACCTTCACTATTAAATACATTGGAGACATTATTGTTCATAGAACTACTGTTATTATTTACATGCATACTATTAATTTTATGTAGTAACACATCAACAGCTTTTTGTGTGTTCTGACAATTTGCATTCTGTTTCTTAATTTCCTCTGCCAACTTGTCATTTATATCTTTTACTTGACTTAAAATCTCATCATTAGTACTATGCATTTTCTCACATATTTCCTCACGAACTGAATGCAATTTATCATTCCACCCATGCATATTTACTACCTGTTGAGCACTTATCTTTTCTTCCACCTGTTTTACGCTATTGGTAATATTTACATGCATTTTATTTACTTCTTCCCTGACTTTATTTATCTCTACTTCTTGTTTCGACATTAGTTTATCTACCCTTTCTGATTGTTTCCCTATCTCTTTAGATATTTTGCTTTCCCTATCTTCAGCTTCCTTTCTAACCTGATTAACTTCTCCTTGGATTTTAATATTAATTGTTTCCATTTGTCCTTTAAACCTCTCTTTCATTTCACATATTTCTTGGTTCACCTTTTGGCTGATTTCCCCTCTTAAGTTCTGAAGCTCACTACTTTGCTTGTCAATTTTCTGATTTAGTTGCTTCATTTCCCCACTCAATTTCTGACTTATTTCCCCTTTAATGTCTTTCATTTTGCTACTTAATTTCTGATTTATTTCCCCTTTAATATCTTTCATTTCACTACTTATTTGTTTCATCATGACCAAAAGTAGCTCGAAATTACTCTGCTCTAAGTTTTGTGTGGAGGGTTGAGCATTATTTTCTACCTGACTGACATCTACTCTATCTACCTGCTCTGGACTGGGGTTTCTGTGAATGTTTACGTTTGAAAGTGGGTCACTGAACCTATCATTTGGGCTTTCATCTAAATTCACCTCTGTAGAAATGATAATCGAGGGCATATTTACTACTTCCGTTTGATCGTATCCAACTTCCATATCAGGTTCTGAATAGCTCTCCCTATCCTCCTGACTTTTCTCAAAATACTCACCCTTATCAGACATTTTCCTACGTATTACCTTATTATTACGTAATAACATAGATTATATAGCACTATTACTAGATTTACAATTTAACATGAATATTAATCTGACCTTTTTTTTTTCTTTCTTTCTTCTTGTAGTATATTGTAGCGGTTTTTATTCTCTTGATATGATTTTCTTTTCTTAATTTTATGCCCCTTCCTTCCTAAGGCACATTCACTACTCTGCACATATCACAACACTGCACTAAATATTTCCACAAGATTCTTCTTTTCGCTTCACGCTGTCTTCGCTGTGCTCCTCTCCTCTGCTCGCTGTCTTGGTGTCATCTTCTTCTTTCTTTCCCGCGTCTCCTAATTCCTTTTTGATGATTCCTATTCTCTCCTCATTTGCTCCATTCAAGCCCCACCAGGTTGGGCGACATTTATGCGTCGGTATCCCTGCCTATTGTTTCGACGTGGCTTCGTCTTGTAGTCCTTCTCGCTGTTACCCTGGCTAGATGGATCTCAGCGGTGATGTTTGCATGGACTCTGCCTATCATGACATTTGATAAGCTCGTCGATCTCAGTTGTGGCAATGGGAGCTTATAGAGGAATTGTTTACACACTGGGACGTTTGCTTTAGGACTATTTATTATTACTTCCTCACTCTAACACTACATACTGTTCCTGTTCACATATTACCAGTCTTCCCCTGAGTACTGCCTTCTCAACTCAACTGTCTTACATGGTGGACGGTCCTCTACTAAAAGTCAACGGTAAAACTGCCGTTATAATATTTGCCTCGCTCCATACATCCGGAGCGGAAACAAACAGAGTCATAAAACCTTTACTTTTATTTTCTTACACAAAAGATACCGTTTTAGCTGCACCTGGAAACAGCATGTTTCTATCCTAACTGCAGCTTTCAAGACATTCTAAACCTAGTGAAACAGGAACATTATGTACACGACAAATATTACATTATATAAAAATTACTATTTACATTGTTTTTACATTGTACACTTATATAATTTATAGATTACATTAAACACTGAATAAATTAGTACATAATAAAATTAATTCCAGCACATTCTGTCTCACCTTCTGAAAGTTTAAGCACGCAATTGTAGTGAGAATTAGAAATTACACAGTAATAAAAGCGGCACATTTAATACGTTATTGTGTCTAGAAACCTTTTATTATGTCTTAAACTGTAAACTTAAACTTGTTAATGCACAATATGAGTTTATAATGTTGAAAAAAGACTCTCAAAACTTATTGAATAGATCATAGCGGAAATGCACTATACATAAATCACTATGAGCTAAACGCTCTAAAGATGATATGGAGTCATCCCCCAAAATGATGTTTGCTAAACACAATGAATCGTTAAGAACAGCAATTAAAATAACTGTTTGAAATATATTTGAAAAAGTAGCAGAGAAAACATGGAAAAATCTTGTAAAAGTGTGCACATCAACAATTAATGAAGGGGAGAAAGGGTGTGAGTCACGAAAACGTGGAAAATCTGTCACTGACCCTTCTTGCTCTTTAGAAAGGATTTCTACTGTGCTGCAGTCGCCAAGTAATACAAATGACAAACAGAACTAGAGGGAACGAGTATTTTGTTTCTCTTTCTACAAAACGAGTGAACATACCTGCTAAAGCGCTAAAATAAATCATTCCCAGAATATTTTGTTATTACAATTAAAACTATTTCGAAGTTTTCGAATCAAACCAAAACCATGGTATCAGTGATTCACCTTTCATTGCTGCATGAAGAAAAAGTAATAATGAAACAACACTAATGGTGAAATAGACACTTTTAGGCTTTAAAACCCTAAAATAGGTCTTAACGGTAAAAATAGTCATTTTTGGCACCACAAAATTACCTTTCATACATTTATATTTTATATAAAACGTGATATTTAACTAATATTAGTTTATACACATAAAAAAGGTATTTAGTCTAAAATCCGAGGTCTACTCATGAGTCAAGGAGTATTCTTGAAGACGTTCTTTTGATATCTGCAAGAGCACTCCACAAAGTCATACTGGTGGCTCCAAGTTCCATGTGGTTATACTCTTCCCATACTCTACATGGCTGTTTCCTTAAAATGAATAGCTGCTCATCCTAGCCTAGTATACCTACAACTATGTTTATCTCTACTTTAATATACCCTAGGATGGCATATTTGAATGTTACATAACTCTAGCTAAAAGCTTGTCACACAAAGTGGTCGCCCTAGGTGATTTTTGCCATTTTTAATCAGATTTCTATTCGAAATAAGGAGCATATTATTTCCCAGGAATAGCTTAAATATATATGGGTTTTTTCTTTAAATCCTCCGAATTGCTACTACAGTCCAGTTAAATACGAGTACTCATTAATAAACTGTAGATACATATAATTAAGGGAAACTACAATGAATTAATAGCATAAATTAACATTTCGAAGTTAAAGCATCTACATAGCACACATGATGCTGAATATATGGTTCAAGCACATGTAAATGGTTCTACAGAAAATAGACGGCTCCAAATCTGCGCTTCACATAAACCTGTCGGCTGCAACCTGTAACATCTCACACTGATTTAGCAGGTGACTTGGGGCAAAGCCGGCTATGAATTCGATAATGGTTATTTTGACGCAAACTAACATGTTTGTCTATACTGCATGTGTATGCAGTAATTTTAACCACTCAGTATAATTGGAGAGTCCTGTTAAAAAAATCACTAACTCTGTGCTCATCTTTTTAAAGATATATATAAAGATTCTAATTATGATATGTTTTTATTGCAATAAATGCATGATAGTTCCAAGTTATGATATTTAGTTGCTGAACGTTTAAAATCTATCCTTATATTATAAAGAGAGTAAATTTGTATTATGTTGGGTAACCTCAAAAATCAATCAACTGATTTTGATAATTCTTTCACATTGAAAAATCCTATTATTTCAGACGGACATGGACCATATAACACCTTCAAATTTCAATTCATAAATTTCTAAAACACCAAAAAGAATTTACAAAACCTATGCACCAGAGTTATAAAAAAACATAACTGCTAAAAGGCTTTGGCTTTCCTTTGAGATTGCCATGAAATAGAAAACAGTGTTACTCCACAGAAAATGCATATAAAATAAGACAAATGCCTCCGATATATCATTCCAAACAATGCAAAGAGAGAGAGAGAGAGAGAGAGAGATAGTCATGATTTAGTAACTAAGTAAACAGAATAGGTAACAAAATAAGGGAGAATCGAATCTGGTTATAACACTAAGTTACACATACGATACCAGTGCCAAAATATTTTAATATCTCTCATTTAAGAAAGTTTTGTTTTATTTCCCTTGTACTTATGCTATAATCAAGTTCGTCAAACAGTGCATGCTAAGTAATTGCACAGAGAGAGAAAATTGTTAACATTAGATATCCAGGAACATATATTTTATAATACTTATAATTAGTTATTTCCCGAGTTTGAATCTCAGTTAGGGTGAGTTACCTGGATAAGGTTCTTTTTCCAGTTTTTCCTTTTCCTCAGAAGACGAATGTCGAGTAGCTCTGGGGATCCTGGGCTTGTTTGAGCCCATTTCATTCATTCATCGTCCGATATGACCTACTAGGTTATTAACCAATTAATTAAAACCACCGAGAGTTTAAAAAGCTAAACTTCCAATGTCGAATAGACAGATATAGTATAATAGTTTATAGCATTATAGTACAAATATAAAAACCTCAAATAATAACAAGCAAAGTTAGTAATTTTCTTTGAGTCCTTCTTTCACATATGTTACATTAAAAGAACATAAGGTTTCCGCTGAGTTTTAAGTTGAAGTTGCCGCACAAATTTTGAGCTGAAAACGGCAGCGGTCCGAAAACGTTTGAGAACTTTGAATTATTCACAAATGCGGAGATAATCTTACACAGATAAGACCCAAACAGTAAATCTCACGGGAAAATGTACATTCGTCCGTAAGTCGTAAATATATGGTCGGTTTATTTTAAGTTCTAATATGAGGCATTTATTTTAGGCTTGTAAAGCTATTATAAGCAATTGTTAAACTTTATCCATTTACTTGTATTGTTATTTTGTTTTAAATTTCATTTCCCTGAATGTATAAGTTTAGTCAAATGATTTCAAGCACAACAGAATGATCGACGGAATGGAACGTTTGTGAATAAATATAAAAACTGGGAATAGTGGTGATATTATTTTAGCTCTTGTTATGGGACATCAGAATCAAATTATATAACAACTGTACATTGCAGTTTTAAAATATCCATTACAACTTCATCGGCATAGAGCGCACTATAGGTTACTAAAGACAATATCACAGTAGGTTTTGAGTTCGCAGGTGCTAAGTACAAGAAAACTTTAAGCTCAAAACCTCGAATGGTATTTATTAAGGTCTGCTTCATATAACTTTGCCCCATATCTCTTAACGGTCACGTGCACTAGTCACCTCCCATTAGCTGCTATCGTAGAATAGGTTGTTATGTGATACAAAATAGTTTCTTATTCAACCTTAATATATCCGAAGATAATTGTTAAGTTTACATTTTCATAACCCATGAATTAAAATAATACTTAACAGAGTTAATGCATCTGGAATGCATGTAAATTCTTATATAAAAAGGAAGTATCTATCATGTATAGTTATATCACATTTATCACCTGTCCTTGCATACACGGCGTGCTTGTCCCATTCAAAGCTGCTCATTAGCCAACCAGGGGGAAGGGGAAGAAAGCGCAGCGCGGAAGAATACATGTCTGTGGGACAAGGTTATAAGAAAGAGGGTTTAGGATCATTTCATAGATAAAATTGGTAAATAATTTTATTGTATGATAGTCACGATTTAGTAACTAAGAAAACAGAATAGGCAACAATATAAAAGACAATCGAATCTGATTATAACGCTACGTTACACATACGATAGCACTGTCAAGATATTTTAATATATCTCATCTAAGAAAGTTTTGTTTTATTTCCTTTGTAGTTATGTTATAATCAAGTTCGTCAACAGTGCATGCTAAGCAATTGTACAAAGAGAGAAAGTTGCTAATTGGTAAAAATAATTAATAAACAATAATATAAACAATAAAAGTAATTATATATGTGTTCTGCTTGAAAATAAATCACCACATTACTCCGGATTGTACCATAAGTACCATCTCCTGATTTATACCTACTCCTGAAGTCCTCTGGAAAAACAGCATAATTAATTGCGTAACCAAATCTTAAAATTGCCACTTTGTTTGAATCTCTCTTAAAGGGAGACAATTAACAGATGAGGCATAATTATCGCGTGAAGATTATCTCTTCCTCTGGATGCCATAATTGCTCTGTAATGAAGTTCCAATTAGTTGATAATCAAGTGGTTCTTAAGTGGTTCATATCATGCTTACCTCATATGAATGGAATAATCAATTCAGCCATTTAATTTGGGTATACAAAACTAAAAAATCTGACTGACGTATTCACACGACTTTCTATGCCAAAGATAAATTTACTTATATTCATTAAAAGTTATTCTTCTATCCTCGCTACGTTACTCACATATAAGGTCCGGCAGAGAAACGGGTAATTTTACATTATGTGTTTTCTCTTGTATCTTAATGATAACACGAAAATTGGTGTGCATTCTATTAGTATGATAATGCCATTGAATAAACATAGATCAGTGGACAGGTCAACAACGTGCTTTTCTAGTGAAAAGTTTTTATGGAAACAAGGATAGTTATGAGGCCGCTAGGTGCCAATTTCGTTGTCATTTTAATTTAGGACGCCATGAAACCATCCCATCTGCTCATTGCATAAAAATATGGATTAAGAACTTTGAGGAAACTAGTTGGACACTGAAGAAGCCTCCAGGTAGCAGGAGGACCAAGCTTACACCAGAAAATATTGATGTGCTAAGAGTTGCTGTGAACAGAAGTCCAATGCGCTCGGCGTGAAGCATTCTGTTGCAATGAACTTATAGGAGAGGACATTGCATTAGATCAACATTTTCATTCCTACAAGCATCAGGTAGTGCATAAACTAAAGCCTTGTGATTTTCTCTCACAAATAACATTCTGTAAAGAGATGTTAAATCACATGAATGAAAATGAATTTATTGAAAAACTATGGATGTTCGATGAATTACACTTTTATCCTTTCAGATACTCGTTTCGAAACAATCCTCTTCAGTAGGTTATTAAGGAGAGAGCGAGGCCACTTTTTTGGGCATGTATGGGAAAGGATAGGGAAAACGAGGCTAGATGGGGCGGTTCAAGGAGGAAAATGGGTTTATATGGGAGAGATAGGGAATACGACGACTAATACTATGCTAGACAGGGTTGAAGGAGGGAAATACGTTTATATAGAAGAGATAGTAGAGAGCTGTTAGGCTAGACAGAGGCTGAGGAGTAGAGTATGGTTTATATGAAAGGTATAGGAAAAACGAGGAGAGGTATTACACTAGACAGAGTTGAAGGGTAGAGTATGTCTTTTATATGGGAGAGGTAGGGAACAGGAGGAGGGGTGTTAGGCTAGACAGAGGTTGAGGAGTAGAGTATGGTTTATATGAGAGAAATAGGAAAACGAGGAGAGGTGTTAGACCCGACAGAGTTGAAGGGTAGAGTATGTCTTTTATATGAGAGAGGTAGGGAACAGGAGGAGAGGTGTTAGGCTAGACAGAGTTGAAGGGTAGAGCTTGTCTTTATATATGAGACAGTTAAGGAACAGGGGGTAGGGGTGATAGGCTAGACAGAGGTCAAGAAGTAGAGTATGGTTTATATGAGATATAGGAAAACCAGTAGAGGTATTAGGCTAAGGAGGTTGAGTATGCGTTTATAAGGAGAGACGAGAAAACGGAGAGATCCTATGCTAGGATAGACAGCTGTTAAAGGTAGAATGTGTTTTTTATAGGCTAGATAGGAACCCAAGGAGAGATACTCAGCTAGACAGGAGCAGGCGGGAAATGCGCTTTATGAGAGGCAAGGGATACGGGGAGAGATGCTAGACTAGACAGAGGTTTAGAGTATGCGTTTATATGTATGAGGGATATAGGAACAGGAGGAGATGTATTAGGCTAAGGAGGTTGAGTAGGCGTTTATAAGAAGAGATGAGTAAACGAAGAGACCCAATGCTAGGATAGGCAGGTGGTAAAGGTAGAATGTGTTTTATATACGCTAGATAGGAACCCAAGGAGAGATAGACAGGGGGCAGGAGGGGAATGCGTTTATGAGAGGTAGGGGATACGGGGAGTGGTGTTAGGCTAGACAGAGGTAGAGGAGTAGAGTATGGTTTATATGAGAGGTATAGGGAAACGAGGAGAGTCGGTAGGCTAGACAGATAGTGAAGCAGTAGGAATATGGACTTATGTACAGGAGATATAGGGAATAGGAGATGTTAGACCTTGAAAGCGACTTTAGGCGAGAACTTCATGGAAATATGTTTCATGTCAAAGTTAGAGCGCTAATTCTTGACTTGCCTATCATGTAACCTATTCAGTGAAAGGGTGACTCGCTCAGGGGAAAAAGGTGTCTGCTCAGGGAAAAAGGTGACCAGCTAAGGGAAAAAGGTGACCAGCAAAGGGAAAAAGGTGACCAGCAAATGGAAAAAGGTGACCAGTAAAGGGAAAAATGTGACCAGCAAAGGGAAAAATGTGACAGCAAAGGGAAAAATGTGACCAGCAAAGGGAAAAACGTGACCAGCAAAGGGAAAAAGGTAACCAACAAAGGGAAAAATGTGACCAGCAAAGGGAAAAAGGTGACCAGCAAAGGGAAAAAGGTGACCAGAAAAGGAAAAAAGGTGTCCAGCAAAGGGAAAAACGTGACCAGCAAAGGGAAAAAGGTGACCAGCAAAGGGAAAAATGTGACCAGCAAAGGGAAAAACGTGACCAGCAAAGGGAAAAAGGTGACCAGCAAAGGGAAAATGTGACCAGCAAAGTGAAAAACGTGACCAGCAATGGGAAAAAAGGTGACCAGCAACGGGAAAAACGTTACCAGCAAAGGGAAAAAGTGTGACCAGCAACGGGAAAAAGTGTGACCAGCAAAGGGAAAAATGTGACCTGCAAAGGGAAAAATGTGACCAGCAAAGGGAAAAACGTGACCAGCAAAGGGAAAAAGATGACCAGCAAAGGGAAAAATGTGACCAGCAAAGAGAAAAAGGTGACCAGTAAAGAGAAAAACGTGACCAGTAAAGGGAAAAATGGGACCAGCAAAGGGAAAAACGTTACCAGCAAAGGGAAAAAGGTGACCTGCAAAGGGAAAAAGGTGACCAGCAAAGGGAAAAAGGTGACCAGCAACGGGAAAAATGTGACCAGTAAAGGGAAAAATGGGACCAGTAAAGGGAAAAACGTTACCAGCAAAGGGAAAAAGGTGACCTGCAAAGGGAAAAAGGTGACCAGCAACGGGAAAAATGTGACCAGCAAAGGGAAAAACGTGACCAGCAAAGGGAAAAAGGCGAGAAGTAAAGGGGAAAATGTGACCAGCAAAGGGAAAACGGCAGGGAAAAGGCGGCCCTCTCACGGGAAAAGCTAACCCACTCACACTAACAGGTAAGTAATTCAGTTAGTATCACAGGGTAGGACAGGTTTCGGGAAGCGGATATAGCATAGTTCCGTATGATGTTACAGGTAATTCAGAGAGTTTCGTAGGTATTTAGGATAATTCAAGTAACATAGGTGTTTAAAGTCACTCAGGTAGTATCACAGGTACTCATGGTAATATAGAGAGTAATTAGATCATAAACATTTCTTATCTAACGTTACAACAATTTATATACTTTTTTATAAATCGTACAAACTTATTGTACGATGCGGAGAGGGATAAACTGCATATTGGTTCACAAATTGAAAAGCTTTGCGTCAACATACCTTTATTTAAGTTTGTTGTAGATGTCTCTCCCCTTTTATCTAGGCTTGAGACTAGCACTAGGATTGCTCCTAATGGCAGGGTTACCACCTTCCCTTCCATCTTCTTCTTTCTTCATCAGGCGTCTGCTAGTTGCATATCAGCACACGGATAAACTTCATTTTTAAGATTGTAGACTCACGAGAAAATCTTCATCTTCGACTTACATTCTCTTAAGCACTGTTTGTAATACTGTAATGCCCATACGCATAGGTAGTTATTCCATCCTCAGCAATAATTCTTTTATCATCAAAGGGATTCAATGTAATTTTATTCACTTGCACTGTGGTAACAGCATGCTTTCGCGATAGGATTAGATTCATAGGTGTTCTGATGATTTCACAGGTTTTAAGACAGTCTGTATAGCTGTCAAACGAAATGTACTGCTTAATAGCGCTACGTTTTATACCTTTAATCTATTTTATCATTGAGCCTTGAATATCTAAGGCATACATCTTAGGACGTAGTCCAACACAGCGTAGGATGATTTTGCTATTAGCCTCATCTTTAAATTTTCCCAATACCTTCTTGTTCTGAGTAGAGTGGCATATATGATTGACAGGGTAATCAGCTGTATCCAGATGCTCAAGAAAACGTAGCTTGTCCTGGTACACATCTTCAGTTGTAACACGATGAATGAACGAATCACTGTCCATATACATAAGCTTCAAGTTTTCAGCTCCATAATAATGCCACAACACGTCGAAATGATAGTTATACATTAATGTCTTGGAGATGTCTAACACACTCATACCAATGTATATAGGCTTGTTGAACACAATCTGACGAGAGGCCATATGTACAGCAGCTAGATTAGCAGCATATATCGTCCTGTCGATAAACGTAGGCTTGGCGATCAGCTTCTCTAGAGTTTTTTCATTGGTCACCAGTCGTATATCCACACGGCTACGCAGGTTCTCCATAGTTTTTCCAAACATGGCGTTGTTAAAGAGCTTGTAGAGATCCTTCTCGAAATCATTTGCAGCTTGTTGTCGTAGCCTGTTGTTAAATTCCACATAAGGTTTCAACCACCGAGACTGTCGGAATTGTAGCACACGATGGATTTTTGTTAGTCGTAGTCCATGACTAAGAGCCTGCTTCAAAGCCATGTAATGCACTACATACTTCTTTCGAGGTCCAAGATGGGGTATCAGTTTCTTTGTAGATGCTTCCAATGGCTTCATACACTCAGGTAGGAAAGGTAGATCGTTGTGTAGATCGTGAAGTTTTGCAGGATATTCGATATCAACTTCTAATATGTACCCATGAGGATCATCTTCTTGTAGTGTTTCTAAGTTGATTTCTTCAGGCGACACCCACTGAAATCCACCAAAAGGAAGGGCGTGACACATTGCCCACCCATATTGGTTATTAGTGTCCTCGTATGTGATAATTTGGGTTGGTCTCGACGGATCAAACTTCTCCATATACCTGTTATTAGCCTCAGCATACCGATGGGAAACTTGGCATAAACCTCCTCTTATACCTGATTCCACCATGAGTAGTTGATCATAATCTTGTAACAGCTCCAGCTTAATTTCAGTATACAGCAACATAGCATCCCATGTAAGTCCTGGAGAGGTAAAATAATGTGCAGGATCAACTTTGTGTGTTTTGAGGGTTTGCTCTCTGAACGTCTCAAAGACATCAGCTAGGGGTAGTACATCTGATGTTAAGTAGAGATCGCTGTACTCTCCCAGGTTTCTCACATTAAACAGCTCCCATACATTTCTAGCATGATCGTAGTCAGTATCAGTAATTTCTTCTTCATTTAATCTATTGTAGAAGGAGTCCTTAGGAGCAAGCAGGTCTCGTTCAGGGCATCCCATGACGTAACAAAATCATATGGAAATACACCCTTACGGGTCATCAACTTCAATTTGTCTTCTCCAAAGTACTTTAGTGTTTCAGGATATGAGGTTAGATTTTTTACCAACTTATCCAAGCTTGTACTGAGGAATCGGAAGCTGTCCACAAATCGAAGCTTTGTATCTCCTACATACTTGGTGAAAGAGATATAGCTTTCTTCAGAGTTAGGAATTACCTCCACACGTTCACTTGTACAACCCAGCTCCTTAACAATGAAATGAGAGTCATATCCGCTAAGGTTATGCATGAGGACTGGTATATATTTAGGTGTTTTACAGGCTAAATTACATTCATTATGAAGACTTCCACGATATTCACCGCTGATGTGATCATGGTCGCGTACTTTATAGTTCTCTTCTGTAAAGGGTTTTCCACACAAGTAGCATGTCGTAGAAGACTCAAAATCCTTTTGCTCTTGATCCGTAAGTTTCAGAGGCTTAGCAGATTTGTATATGTCATCAATCATTTTTGCAAGAGATGTCAGGTACAGCATAAACTTCTGAGCAGCATCAGCACCACGATACACATAGGGTTGCTTAGGAAGACCAGTTTCGAGATGTTCAACTCTGGATGTAGGCTAATTAGGGGGGTGAGGCTAATTAGTTGGGGTGGGGGCTAATTATCATATTAATTGCATTCCATGCATATTAAGTGCGCCAGAACCATCATTTATACCCCTACTGATTAATCGCTTATATCACCTGAATGAAAAGAGATAGAACAATGGCATAAAAACTAGTCAATTCTTTGGAATGCGCCGCGTCCTTAAGATATTAATCCGAGTTGGCCGGGATGCCTGGGTTCGAATCCTAGGAGTGATTAAAAGTTTATATTCTAATAACTCAGAGACTAATTAAGATAAAGACGCCAAATAAACGTTATTACATTTATATTATTGGGTAGTGTCTTTTGGATTTATATTTGGGTACCTGGTGTCCTGGGTTCGATCCTTAATTTTTAAATCTCCATTATCTCGGAAGCTAAGAGAGGTAGAGGGGTGGACCAAAGCATTATTGATAGCTGTTATAATGCGTAAGTAATACTGTATATATTGTTTAATCAGTTGTCTCCAGTTCGAATCCCGATTGTTAAATGATTTCCTTAATTTTTCTCTATACTCTAGAATATATCACTTAGATTGATGCTGTAACTGCATACAGTCGCTTAAACATGTCAAACTAATATTGTAAATAATTTTGTTTCTGGTGCTCTGGGTTCGAATATCGATAAAATGTAATTTAATTAAAAAATTTAATAACTCCTAAACTAATTAAGCTAAAGACACTAAATAAACTTTATTACATTTATATCAATAGGTAGTTTTTTGTGAATCTATATTTGGGGATCTGGTGTCCTGAGTTCGATTCTTAATTTTAAATCTTCATTATCTCGGAAACTAAGAGAGATAGAGGGATGAGCCAAAGCATTTTTGATAGCTCTTATAATGGGTAATTAATGCTATATATAATTGTCAATCAGTTGTGCTTGGTTCGATTCCCCGTCTTTTAATGACTTCCTTAATTTTCCTCTGTACACTAGAATATATCACTTAGTTTGATGCTGTAACTGCATACAGCTTTGTTTAACATAGCAAACTCATATTATAAATAATTTCGTTCCTGGTGTTCTGGGTTCGAGTACCGATTCAATGAAATTTACTTACAAATTTAATAACTCGTAATTTAATTTAGATAGACACGTTAAGTATAAAGTAAACAGAGTACCTAGTCCCTAAATATCGTTTTCATGACAATAACTACTTTA
This sequence comes from Deroplatys truncata, assembly GCA_030765065.1. Lineage (NCBI taxonomy): Eukaryota > Metazoa > Arthropoda > Insecta > Mantodea > Mantidae > Deroplatys > Deroplatys truncata. The sequence goes on along the minus strand of CM060978.1, from coordinate 168,801,028 downwards.
AAGTACTCAGATCGAATCCCGAAGGGGTGATTTCATATATCTTCAAGCCTATGAATCCTATCAGGTTCGAGTAAAGATTAAATGGTAAATGCTGATGCGGGGAAGCTAAATTACTAAAAACACATTTATTAAAAGCATTTCCGAGTTCGATTCTAGAAGCTTAGAATCTCTGTAACTCTGGAAAAATTGCTTTGCTCGTGATTGTAGTGAAATGTAATGGTTTTTCTGAAAGAAGATGGAAAGGAAGAATTGAAAAGGGAATGAAAACGTGAAATAATGTAGTATATACATACATTTAAGTAAATAAGGGGGAAAATCTTCTACGTTACCTTTTAAGCCTTTGAGATTGTGCTAGCTTTGGTGTATTGGGTGCTGGTAGGCTTTGAATGGAGCATCTGACTGAATGAGCGTGTGGGAATACTTCTCTTGTTGGTGTGACAACATATACAGGTAGTTACTAGACGAGTTTAAACGTGTTTGATACTGCCAGACATCCTGTCTCTGGGTGTGACGTCATAAACATCCTGACTCTGGGCGTGAGGTTAATACGCGTGGAGCAAACATATACATGTAGTTATGGAGCGAGTTTATGATTGATCTAAAAGGTTCGTGCTCCCTCTATAAATATGGTGATCTAGGACATTGGACTTCATTATGCTAATTAGTCTTCAGGTGTTAACATTGTGTTCTCTCCAAGAATAATCAGCTTTCTAAGTGATATCAAGGTGAAGAGGTCTACATTTCCTTTGAAGGATTAATACGTTATTACATCAAGAATAAAGATGAATAACTCGGCGTATAAGGATATTATTCCAAGCGCTACTGGATACGCTTGCGGAAAATGTGGGAAGAAGTTCCTCCGAGGTTATCACAAGAGAAGACACGAGATGACTTGTAAGAAGCTCTTCAAATGTAAACATCGTAGCTTGACCTTCAGTGATGGTTATAAGGCCCAGCTACACGAAGATGTATGTGAAATAAGCAGTCCTCAGAAGAAAAGAAGATTGGAGCCAACTAAACATCAGTTACTGTCAACAATGGAGGACTGTGATATGAAAGAATACGAAACTTCATTCGAAGGACGATTGAAATCGTATTTTATACGATGTGAATCACCTAAGGACCTGAATATGTATCTGCATGAAGCAAAACAACGCATAATCCAGGCTGTGCATAAAGAGCTTGGTATTCACAAGAGTGTTAAAATTAATCTGCTGGTTGAGTGTCGATTTGTTAACAGTATTGGAGAAACCTGTTACAAAACATTTAAAACACGGAATCAAGCTGTTTTCCTAGAAACTGATCTGGACTCAACGATGGAAGTGAAATTCAAGAAATTGGTGACTGAAATGGAGGAGTCTCAGCTTAAGGGTAGCAGCTGGGCCCTACTTGCTGTGGAAGGAGTTCGACTTCGTATCAACAAGTACAACTCGTTACGAGGAAGTAGCTACATACCACTACCGTCATCTGTCGGAGCTAAAGAAGCGTGTATAAACATTCAGAGCTTTATCGACGAGAAATGTTTCATGTACTCTATACTGGCCAAATTCGTCAGCACCAAGCCTCAACGCGTCAGCAAATACAAGCAACTTCAAGATAAGTGCGACTTCTGCTGTGTTTCCTATTCTACTCCACTTGCTCAAATACCTAAATTTGAGAAGCTTAACAAGATATCTATTAACGTTTTCGGTCTAGATGAGAAGCAAGAGGGTATCCAATAAAGGTTGCTGATATTGAACTACCTGAACATCGTGACCTGCTACTATTGAGAGACAGTTGTGAAAAACATCACTACGTATATATAAAGAATTTTGAGAAACTCGTTCGACGTCAGAAAACTAACCATAATGGACGGGTTTATACTTGTAAGCGCTGCTTTACACATTTTGATGATCGATATGGACGAAGTGGACAGGAAAAACTACAAGAACATGTGACTATCTGTAAACAACATGGTGTTGCAAGGGTAGTTATGCCTACCAAGGAGAAAGCAATTGTACAGTTTAAAAATTTTGAGAGGATGCTGAAAGTACCTTATGTCATTTAGGCGGATTTTGAGAGTATTCTCACTCCATGCCATACATGTACACCCAATCCTGAAACTTCCTATACAACCCCTTATCAAGAGCACACACCAATGAGCTTCTGTGTTTACGTGAAGCCTACATCCAGAGTTGAACATCTCGAAACTGGTCTTCCTAAGCAACCCTATGTGTATCGTGGTGCTGATGCTGCTCAGAAGTTTATGCTGTACCTGACATCTCTTGCAAAAATGATGATGACATATACAAATCTGCTAAGCCTCTGAAACTTACGGATCAAGAGCAAAAGGATATTGAGTCTTCTTCAGCATGCTACTTGTGTGGAAAACCCTTTACAGAAGAGAACTATAAAGTACGCGACCATGATCACATCAGCGGTGAATATCGTGGAAGTCTTCATAATGAATGTAATTTAGCCTGTAAAACACCTAAATATATACCAGTCTTCATGCATAACCTTAGCGGATATGACTCTCATTTCATTATTAAGGAGCTGGGTTGTACAAGTGAACGTGTGGAGGTAATTGCTAACTCTGAAGAAAGCTATATCTCATTCACCAAGTATGTAGGAGATATAAAGCTTCGATTTGTGGACAGCTTCCGATTCCTCAGTACAAGCTTGGATAAGTTGGTAAAAAATCTAACCTCATATCCTGAAACACTAAAGTACTTTGGAGAAGACAAATTGAAGTTGATGACCCGTAAGGGTGTATTTCCATATGATTTTGTTACGTCATGGGATGCCCTGAACGAGACCTGCTTGCCTCCTAAGAACTCCTTCTACAATAGATTAAATGAAGAAGAAATTACTGATACTGACTACGATCATGCTAGAAATGTATGGGAGCTGTTTAATGTGAGAAACCTGGGAGAGTACAGCGATCTCTACTTAACCTCAGATGTACTACTCCTAGCTGATGTCTTTGAGACGTTCAGAGAGCAAACCCTCAAACACACAAAGTTGATCCTGCACATTATTTTACATCTCCAGGACTTACATGGGATGCTATGTTACTGTATACTGAAATTAAGCTGGAGCTGTTACAAGATTATGATCAACTACTCATGGTGGAATCAGGTATAAGAGGAGGTTTATGCCAAGTTTCCCATCGGTATGCTGAGGCCAATAACAGGTATATGGAGAAGTTTGATCCGTCGAGACCAACCCAATTTATCACATACGAGGACGGCAATAACCAATATGGGTGGGCAATGTGTCACGCCCTTCCTTTTGGTGCATTTCAGTGGGTGTCGCCTGAAGAAATCAACTTAGAAACACTACAAGAAGATGATCCTCATGGGTACATGTTAGAAGTTGATATCGAATATCCTGCAGAACTTCACGATCTACACAACGATCTACCTTTCCTGCCTGAGTGTATGAAGCCATTGGAAGTATCTACAAAGAAACTGATACCCCATCTTGGACCTCGAAAGAAGTATGTAGTGCAGTACATGGCTTTGAAGCAGGCTCTTAGTCATGGACTACGACTAACAAAAATCCATCGTGTGCTACAATTCCGACAGTCTCGGTGGTTGAAACCTTATGTGGAATTTAACAACAGGCTACGACAACAAGCTGCAAATGATTTCGAGAAGGATCTCTACAAGCTCTTTAACAACGCCATGTTTGGAAAAACTATGGAGAACCTGCGTAGCCGTGTGGATATACGACTGGTGACCAATGAAAAAACTCTAGAGAAGCTGATCGCCAAGCCTACGTTTATCGACAGGACGATATATGCTGCTAATCTAGCTGCTGTAAATATGGCCTCTCGTCAGATTGTGTTCAACAAGCTTATATACATTGGTATGAGTGTGTTAGACATCTCCAAGACATTAATGTATAACTATCATTACGACGTGTTGTTGCCTTATTATGGAGCTGAAAACCTGAAGCTTATGTATATGGACAGTGATTCGTTCATTCATCGTGTTACAACTGAAGATGTGTACCAGGACAAGCTACGTTTTCTTGAGCATCTGGATACAGCTGATTACCCTGTCAATCATATATGCCACTCTACTCAGAACAAGAAGGTATTGGGAAAATTTAAAGATGAGGCTAGTAGTATTAGTCCCGGATGAGCCAATTGTTTTAACGATAATCCTGCCGCTAGGGGCGCTGGTGTCGCTAGTGTCGGTGCGTGCGACGGCGGTGGCGGTAAGTTTGAAAAGCGCCCTGAGCGTTAGGATTATCGTTAAATCGGTTGGCTCATCCGGGACGAGTTGAAAGAATTGAGGAAGTGACGTGTAGTGTTTTGATTGGTTCGTTAATTTGGGGTGGAAGATGGAGGAAGGGAGATGGAGGAGTATGGAGGTCGCGTGATGGAGAGGAGCTGGGTGGCGAGGTGTTGTCTGTGCGGAGGTCGGTACTGAAAGAGGGGAAAAGATGGGTAGCGAGGGATAAAAAGTGTAACAGAAAGTGACGTGTGAAGTTGTGATTGGTGGGAATAAGAAGTGATTTTATTGGTGGAAAGGAGCAAATGAGAGTTGTTGATTGGTAAGAATAAGAGGGATTATGATTGGTGGAAAGAAAAAGGTGTGGGAGTGGGGTATGTTGGAGGTGATGGGAAAGGTGAGTTTTGCTAGCAGCAAGATTTGCAAAAGCCTGTCTTGAACTGATCAGCAATTTTTGAACGTCGGATGGTAGTTTTCTTGAGTGGATAGAGAGATGGGGGCGATATGAGATGCGGTGGCGAAAATGGGAACTAGACAAGGTTGTTGAGACAAGAGGTTTAAGGACGAGGAAATTTGGAGGTTAGTGGTGAACACGGCGGTCGCAAGAGGTGAGGGTAAGGAGACGCAGTGGTGAGAATGGGAACTAAAAGAAGATGGGGGTAGCAAGAGTTTTAGAAGAGTAGATTTTGAGGTTAAAATAGTGGGAACTAAAAATGGCGGAGGGTCTGCGACAAGGAGATGCGGTGAGAACTAAACAAGATGGCGGTCGCAAGAGGAGGGTAAGGAGATTTGAGGTTACAGTACGAAAACACGAAAGGATATATTCCTACGCCAAGCAGGTCCGAAAAATAATTATGCGTGTGGTACTTACCTGTTACCGGTGTGGATGCGTCACCAAAAGCGCGGCACGCGAGGCGGAAAAATAAAAGCAAACTGTTTTTGAAAATGCTTAACCAGCTTTAAGATCAACCAACATCACTACGCACTGATATACCTAGGTTTTTAAAGCGGTACAGACACCCTTTGCAGAGGCGTAATTTAACTATACCAAAAACCTGGTACTGGACCATCGTGATGGTCGCTAGCGTACGTAGGAGCAGGGTTCTCATAGCCGGTCGAAAGCGGTCAAAAACGTGTACGACGTAGGTGTTGACAGTAGCTGCTGTCGAGTGAACGGTCGAGGTGTGAATAAACAAGATCTGTTCTCGCCGGCAATTTGGTTCGGAGATGTGAGCAGCGGCGAGGTGTTGTCTGTGCGGAGGTCGGGACTGAAAGAGGGAAAAGATGGGGAGCGAGGGATAAAAAGTGTAACAGAAAGTGACGTGTGAAGTTGTGATTGGTGGGAATAAGAAGTGATTTTATTGGTGGAAAGGAGCAAATGAAAGTTGTTGATTGGTAAGAATAAGAGAGGTTATGATTGGTGGAAAGAAAAAGGAGTGGGGTATGTTGGAGGTGATGGGAAAGGTAAGTTTTGCTAGCAACAAGATTTGCAAAAGCCTGTCGTGAACTGATCAGCAATTTTTTGAACGTTGGATGGTAGTTTTCTTGAGTGGATAGAGAGATGGGGCGATATGAGATGCGGTGGCGAAAATGGGAACTAAACAAGGTGGTTGAGACAAGAGGTTTAAGGACGAGGAAATTTGGAGGTTAGTGGTGAACATGGCGGTCGCAAGAGGTGGGGGTAAGGAGACGCGGTGGTGAGAATGGGAACTAAAAGAAGATGGCGGTAGCAAGAGGTTAGAAGAGTAGATTTTGAGGTTAAAATAGCGGGAACTAAAAATGGCGGAGGGTCTGCGACAAGGAGATGCGGTGAGAACTAAACAAGATGGCGGACGCAAGAGGTGGGTAAGGAGGTTTGAGGTTACAGTACCAAAACACGAAAGGATATATTCCTACGCCAAGCAGGTCCGAAAAATAATTATGCGTGTGTTACTTACCTGTTACCGGTGTGGATGCGTCACCAAAAGCGCGGCACGCGAGACGGAAAAATAAAAGCAAACTGTTTTTGAAAATGCTTAACCAGCTTTAAGATCAACCAACATCACTACGCACTGATATACCTAGGTTTTTAAAGCGGTACAGACACCCTTTGCAGAGGCGTAATTTAACTATACCAAAAACCTGGTACTGGACCATCGTGATGGTCGCTAGCGTACGTAGGAGCAGGGTTCTCATAGCCGGTCGAAAGCGGTCAAAAACGTGTACGACGTAGGTGTTGGCAGTAGCTGCTGCCGAGGCAACCGTCGAGGTGCGAATGAACGAGATCTGTTCTTGCAGGCAATCTGGTTGAGAGATGAGAGGCGCGGTGGTAAAAATGTGAACTAAATAAGATGGCGGAGGCACGAAGTTGAGGTTAAGGAGCGGCGAGGTGTTGACTGTGCGGCGGTTGGGGTCTGAAAGAGGGGGAAAGATGGCGAACGAGGGATAAAAAGTATAACAGAAAGTGACGTGTGAAGTTGTCATTGGTGGGAATAAGAAGTGATGTTATTGGTGGAAAGGAACAAATGAAAGTTGCTGATTGGCGAGAATAAGAGAGCTTATGATTGGTGGAAAGAAAAAAAGGTGTGGGAGTGGGGTATGTTGGAGGTGATGGAAAAGGCAAGTTTTGCTACCAACAACATTTGCAAAAGCCTATCCAGAACTCATCAGCAATTTTAAATAACTAGTGTTTCGGGGGTTTTCTCTGGTTGGTAGACGAATGCAAGCTGTTTCTACCATACTTATATTATTCGTCTTTTTCCTTTTTTTTTTTTAAAATGACTATTTTTTTTTTTTTTTTTTTTGGGAGTTTTCTGCGGATGGTAAACAAATGCAAGCTCTTTCTGCTTTTTCATAGGTTTTCCCTGGTTGGTAGGCGTTTTCTGTACTGGTTGACGAAGGCGTTTCTAATTTTGGAGGTTTTCTCAGGTTTTTAGCGGTTGTCCCTGCCCGGTAGGCAAATGATGAAGTTTTACCTTGTCGGCGCACGGATACTAGGCACGTACTGGCGCGCACACACACACACACACACACAGAGACAGACAGACACACAGACAGGCACACACACACGGACATGTTTCCAAAAATGCTTTTTTTTTTTTTTTTTTTTTTTTGATTCAGGAGGTCTCAAAACGTGTATTTCCGGTGAAATCTCGGTATCGAATTTTTGGGCGGAATGCAATACTTCCCCTACTTACTATACGTAGTAGAGAAAGTAAAAAAGTATTGAAAAATTTAAGGAAATAACAAGCAATACCTCAAAAGTGTACTATCTTGTTTTGACGGGTTTTCCAGATCGGTAAGCGTTAGAATACTCTTAGAGCTTTTTTCAGGTTTTTTAGCGGTTGTCCCTGGCCGGTAGGCAAATGATAAAGTTTTTCTATAACGTCGTCGTTTTGGCTTGTGGTGCACGGATACTAGGCACGTACTGGCGCGCGCGCGCACACACACACACACACACACACACACACTAAAATAGTAGCGTATAAAAAAAAACTGATGTGTTACACTCACATGACTTTCTCTACTCTTGTACAATCTAATTGGTAGCTTTTAAGCGATAGTCAAATATTTTAACGCTGGTTGCTATGTGGCGAATTCCATTCTGTTTGCATGTTCAGGACATAAAAAAAATGAATAAACGAATTTGAGAAAAAGTATAAGTATTGGAAAATTTAAGGAAATAACAAGCAATATCTCGAAAACGGTTCACTCAACAAAAGAAACGTATATGACATAAGTTGTGTATTTTAACGCGATCTACATTTTTTGTGTAGTAAAATTTTGTCTATCTCTTATGGTTTACCAGTTATGCAAAAAAGTCGTTCACAATGAAGAATATTTTTGGAGACATTCCCAGAAAATTCGAGATATACATTTTATTTGACATGACAATATCTTAAACATATGATGTTTTAATCAAAATCGTTAGAGCCGTTTTTGAGAAAATTAAAATTTTCGAAAAATGTTCCATGTAAAGGGTAGTCTGGGGTGGGGGGATTTTGTTGAAAACCTTCGTGTCGCATCTCTGGAAGATACTGAACCTAAATACCAAGTTTGGTGTTTATCCGACTGTTCGTTTTTTGAGTTATGCTGTTCACAGACACACAGACACACAGACACACAGACAGACACACACACGGACATGTTTCCAAAAATGCTTTTTTTTTTTGGATTCAGAGATTCTCAAAACATGTATTTCCAGTGAAATCTCGGTAACGAATTTTTGGGTGGAATGCAATACTTCCCCTACTTACTATACGTAGTAGAGAAAGTAAAAATGAATAACGCATTTGAGAAAAAGTATAAGTATTGGAAAATTTAAGGAAATAACAAGCAATATCTCGAAAATGGTTCACTCAACTAAAAAAAAATGTATATGACATAAATTGTGTATTTTAACGCGATCTACATTTTTTGTGTAGTAAAATTTTGGCTATCTGTTATGGTTTACCAGTTATGCATACTGAACCTAAATACCAAGTTTGGTGTTTATCCGACTGTTCGTTTTTGAGTTATGCTGTTCACAGACACACAGACGCACAGACAGACAGACACACAGACACACAGACACACAGACAGACACACACACGGACATGTTTCCAAAAATGCTTTTTTTTTCTGGATTCAGTGATTCTCAAAACATGTATTTCCAGTGAAATCTCGGTATCGAATTTTTGGGTGGAATGCAATACTTCCCCTACTTACTATACGTAGTAGAGAAAGTAAAAATGAATAACGCATTTGAGAAAAAGTATAAGTATTGGAAAATTTAAAGGAAATAACAAGCAATATCTCGAAAAACGGTTCACTCAACAAAATAAATGTATATGGCATAAGTTGTGTATTTTAACGCGATCTACATTTTTTGTGTAGCAAACTTTTGTCTATCTCTTACGGTTTATCAGTTATGAAAAAGTCGTTCACAATGAAGAATTCTTTTGGAGACATTCCCAGAAAATTCGAGATATACATTTCATTTCTCTCGACATTATCTTAAATATATGATATTTTCATCAAAATCGTTAGAGCCATTTTTTAATACAAAGAGAACGGGATTTCACAAGTGAACCAGTACTGTGATAACGATACCACTGAAACAAAAAAAAAAAAAATCTGATGTGTAACACTCACATGACTTTCTCAACTCTTGTACAAAGTATTTTTACAAACGCTTATTCCCCATCTAGTTCATGTTAATCGAGATAAACATTTGCAAAATCTATTTTATTGCTAATTTTCTTGTATAAAAAAAAAATCTGATGTGTAACACTCACATGACGTTCTCTACTCTTGTACAAAGTATTTTTACAAACGCTTATGCTCCATCTAGTTCATGTTAATCGAGATAAACATTTGCAAACTCTATTTTATTGCTAATTTTCTTGTAGATGTAGGGGAAAATATATTTACAAGGGGAATATAGAAAAACAGTAGCCTTTAAGCACATACATATCTCTTAATAGCTGGTTGCTATGTGCAGCACCATTCTTTTTGACACAGATTAATACTGTTTGCATATCAAAGACAAAAAAAAATGAATAACGAAGTCCCATTTGAGAAAATAAATATTGGAAAATTAACAAACAATATCTCGAAAACGGTTCACTCAACAACAAAAATGTATATTACATAAGATGTGTATTTTAACGCGATCTACATTTTTTGTGTAGTAAAATTTTGTCTATCTCTTACGGTTTTTCAGTTATGAAAAAGACGTTCACAATGAAGAATACTTTTGGAGACATTCCCAGAAAATTCGAGATATACATTTCATTTCTCACGACATTATATTAAACATACGATATTTTTCATCAAAATCGTTAGAGCCATTTTTTTTAATACAAAGAGAACGGGATTTCACAAGTGAAACAGTACTGTGATAACGATACCAACAAAACTAATTATTATTCACCCACTGAAACACATAAAAAAAATCTGATGTGTAACACTCACATGACTTTTCTCATCTCTTGTACAAAGTATTTTTACAAACGCTTATTCCCCATCTAGTTCATGTTAATCGAGATAAACATTTGCAAACTCTATTTTATTGCTAATTTTCTTGTAGATGTAGGTAAAATATATTTACAAGGGGAATATAGAAAAACAGTAGCCTTTAAGCACATACATATCTCTTAATAGCTGGTTGCTATGTGCAGTACCATTCTTTTTGCCACAGATTAATACTCTTTGCATATCAAAGACAAAAAAAAATGAATAACGAATTCCCATTTGAGAAAATAACTATTGGAAAATTTAAGTAAATAACAAGCAATATCTCGAAAACGGTTCACTCAACAATAGAGATGTATATGACATAAGTTGTGTATTTTAACGCGATCTACATACTTTCGTACTCACCTATAAGATATAGAGGGTAGAGGTCGTACGAACGTAGCACTTTGAGAATTTATATTCAACAGTTGGTGTTACTCCTTAGAAAGGAAGTATCTGCTGATTTTTATTTAATTCTTTACATTTTACATAACACGTATGCACTGGCACAACACAAAAGCACTACACACGATACTCAGTTTTAATATTTGCACTAATAACATCAGGAATAACTGAAGTCTGCAAACAGTCATTTCCCATGTGCAGCCTTACGTACAGAGAACGTGTGTGGCTGATCTATGTGTAAAAAGAGCCTGAGAGCGGATGTACGTCAGCGGTAAAATCTTTTAAATGCATTTTTATTGGCGATGGTAGAAATCGTGCAGTGGTGGATCGTGAAAATTCATATAAATGGATGTATCACCTCATAATAAGCCTCTATATACCAAGAATATTGAGTTTTTAAAAAGTCAGCAACTGTACCTGTGTTTCTATACGTGAACGTCAGATGGCAGCTTCGATACGTGTGCACGGAGACCTTAGTGCTAGGCAACTGTACCTCTGTTTCTATACGTGAACGGCAGATTGCAGCTTCGATACGTGTCCACGGAGACCTTAGTGCTAGGCAACTGTACCTCTGTTTCTATACGTGAACGGCAGATTGCAGCTTCGATACGTGTCCACGGAGACCTTAGTGCTAGGCAACTGCACCTCTGTTTCTATACGTGAACGGCAGATTGCAGCTTCGATACGTGTCCACGGAGACCTTAGCGCTAGGCAACTGCACCTCTGTTTCTATACGTGAACGGCAGATTGCAGCTTCGATACGTGTCCACGGAGACCTTAGTGCTAGGCAACTGTACCTCTGTTTCTATACGTGAACGGCAGATTGCAGCTTCGATACGTGTGCACGGAGACCTTAGTGCTAGGCAACTGTACCTCTGTTTCTATACGTGAACGGCAGATTGCAGCTTCGATACGTGTCCACGGAGACCTTAGTGCTAGGCAACTGCACCTCTGTTTCTATACGTGAACGGCAGATTGCAGCTTCGATACGTATCCACGGAGACCTTAGTGCTAGGCAACTGCACCTCTGTTTCTATACGTGAACGGCAGATTGCAGCTTCAATACGTGTCCACGGAGACCTTAGTGCTAGGCAACTGTACCTCTGTTTCTATACGTGAACGGGAGATTGCAGCTTCGATACGTGTCCACGGAGACCTTAGTGCTAGGCAACTGCACCTCTGTTTCTATACGTGAACGTCAGATTGCAGCTTCGATACGTGTCCACGGAGACCTTAGTGCTAGGCAACTGCACCTCTGTTTCTATACGTGAACGGCAGATTGCAGCTTCGATACGTATCCACGGGGACCTTAGTGCTAGGGAACTGCACCTCTGTTTCTATACGTGAACGGCAGATTGCAGCTTCAATACGTGTCCACGGAGACCTTAGTGCTAGGCAGCTGTACCTCTGTTTCTATACGTGAACGGCAGATTGCAGCTTCGATACGTGTCCACGGAGATCTTAGTGCTAGGCAGCTATACCTGTTTCTATACGTCAACGGCAGATTGCAGCTTCGATACGTGTTCACGGAGACCTTAGTGCTAGGCAACTGTACCTGTGTTTCTATACGTGTCCACGGAGACCTTAGTGCTAGACAACTGTACCTCTGTTTCTATACGTGAACGGCAGATTGCAGCTTCAATACGTGTCCACGGAGACCTTAGTGCTAGTGCTAGGCAACTATACCTCTGTTTCTATACGTGAACGGCAGATTGCAGGTTCGATACGTGTCCACGGAGATCTTAGTGCTAGGCAACTATACCTGTTTCTATACGTGAACGGCAGATTGCAGCTTCGATACGTGTCCACGGAGACCTTAGTGCTAGGCAACTGTACCTGTGTTTCTATACGTGAACGTCAGATGGCAGCTTCGATACGTGTCCACGGAGACCTTAGTGTTAGGCAACTGTACCTCTGTTTCTATACGTGAACGGCAGATTGCAGCTTCGATACGTGTCCACGGAGACCTTTCGCTTCAGGTGACAAAATAACACTAGGCACTTGTGTGCCGTGGTGTAAGCCGCAATCACGGTATTGGTAGCGTGGATCTCCTTGGGGCTCTCCTCGGAGTTACCTCAACACCACGTACATGACCTGGTTCGTCACGGGTACGCAGGTCTGCACTACCACTTCCTCGGCGTTGAGCAGGCCCAGGAGGCGATCGTACCGGTACACCAGCTAGCACGTGGACATGTTATCGCGCTGTGGTGTTGCGTGTGCGAGGTATGGAAACTCAAGGACGCAAAACATGCACGACCGAGGGTTAAAAAGCAGAACAAGTAGTGACGTGGAGCGTTGTGATTGGTGTAAATAAGACGATCTCTTATAGGTGGACAAATTGAAATAACGTGATGTGATAGGCGAAAATAAAATCAAAGGTGATTGGATGAAAAATGACGAGAAGGAATTAGCGGTGAATTTGTGAACTAAGATGGCGAAGATTTTTTTTTTTAAAAAAAAGGATAATATAAGTACGGCAACTGTAACGGTTTACGGCAAACGCGCGCCGCGCAATGCGTCACGCCGGGCATCTTGCTCAATATGATTTTTGTTTTATTGCCCGGGCGTGACGCATTGCGCGGCGCGCGTTTGCCGTAAACCGTTACAGTTGCCGTACTTATATTATCCTTTTTTTTAAAAAAAAAAATCTTCGCCATCTTAGTTCACAAATTCACCGCTAATTCCTTCTCGTCATTTTTCATCCAATCACCTTTGATTTTATTTTCGCCTATCACATCACGTTATTTCAATTTGTCCACCTATCAGAGATCGTCTTATTTACACCAATCACAACGCTCCACGTCACTACTTGTTCTGCTTTTTAACCCTCGGTCGTGCATGTTTTGCGTCCTTGAGTTTCCATACCTCGCACACGCAACACCACAGCGCGATAACATGTCCACGTGCTAGCTGGTGTACCGGTACGATCGCCTCCTGGGCCTGCTCAACGCCGAGGAAGTGGTAGTGCAGACCTGCGTACCCGTGACGAACCAGGTCATGTACGTGGTGTTGAGGTAACTCCGAGGAGAGCCCCAAGGAGATCCACGCTACCAATACCGTGATTGCGGCTTACACCACGGCACACAAGTGCCTAGTGTTATTTTGTCACCTGAAGCGAAAGGTCTCCGTGGACACGTATCGAAGCTGCAATCTGCCGTTCACGTATAGAAACAGAGGTACAGTTGCCTAACACTAAGGTCTCCGTGGACACGTATCGAAGCTGCAATCTGCCGTTCACGTATAGAAACAGGTATAGTTGCCTAGCACTAAGATCTCCGTGGACACGTATCGAACCTGCAATCTGCCGTTCACGTATAGAAACAGAGGTATAGTTGCCTAGCACTAGCACTAAGGTCTCCGTGGACACGTATTGAAGCTGCAATCTGCCGTTCACGTATAGAAACAGAGGTACAGTTGTCTAGCACTAAGGTCTCCGTGGACACGTATAGAAACACAGGTACAGTTGCCTAGCACTAAGGTCTCCGTGAACACGTATCGAAGCTGCAATCTGCCGTTGACGTATAGAAACAGGTATAGCTGCCTAGCACTAAGATCTCCGTGGACACGTATCGAAGCTGCAATCTGCCGTTCACGTATAGAAACAGAGGTACAGCTGCCTAGCACTAAGGTCTCCGTGGACACGTATTGAAGCTGCAATCTGCCGTTCACGTATAGAAACAGAGGTGCAGTTCCCTAGCACTAAGGTCCCCGTGGATACGTATCGAAGCTGCAATCTGCCGTTCACGTATAGAAACAGAGGTGCAGTTGCCTAGCACTAAGGTCTCCGTGGACACGTATCGAAGCTGCAATCTGACGTTCACGTATAGAAACAGAGGTGCAGTTGCCTAGCACTAAGGTCTCCGTGGACACGTATCGAAGCTGCAATCTCCCGTTCACGTATAGAAACAGAGGTACAGTTGCCTAGCACTAAGGTCTCCGTGGACACGTATCGAAGCTGCAATCTGCCGTTCACGTATAGAAACAGAGGTGCAGTTGCCTAGCACTAAGGTCTCCGTGGATACGTATCGAAGCTGCAATCTGCCGTTCACGTATAGAAACAGAGGTGCAGTTGCCTAGCACTAAGGTCTCCGTGGACACGTATCGAAGCTGCAATCTGCCGTTCACGTATAGAAACAGAGGTACAGTTGCCTAGCACTAAGGTCTCCGTGCACACGTATCGAAGCTGCAATCTGCCGTTCACGTATAGAAACAGAGGTACAGTTGCCTAGCACTAAGGTCTCCGTGGACACGTATCGAAGCTGCAATCTGCCGTTCACGTATAGAAACAGAGGTGCAGTTGCCTAGCGCTAAGGTCTCCGTGGACACGTATCGAAGCTGCAATCTGCCGTTCACGTATAGAAACAGAGGTGCAGTTGCCTAGCACTAAGGTCTCCGTGGACACGTATCGAAGCTGCAATCTGCCGTTCACGTATAGAAACAGAGGTACAGTTGCCTAGCACTAAGGTCTCCGTGGACACGTATCGAAGCTGCAATCTGCCGTTCACGTATAGAAACAGAGGTATAGTTGCCTAGCACTAAGATCTCCGTGGACACGTATCGAACCTGCAATCTGCCGTTCACGTATAGAAACAGAGGTATAGTTGCCTAGCACTAGCACTAAGGTCTCCGTGGACACGTATTGAAGCTGCAATCTGCCGTTCACGTATAGAAACAGAGGTACAGTTGTCTAGCACTAAGGTCTCCGTGGACACGTATAGAAACACAGGTACAGTTGCCTAGCACTAAGGTCTCCGTGAACACGTATCGAAGCTGCAATCTGCCGTTGACGTATAGAAACAGGTATAGCTGCCTAGCACTAAGATCTCCGTGGACACGTATCGAAGCTGCAATCTGCCGTTCACGTATAGAAACAGAGGTACAGCTGCCTAGCACTAAGGTCTCCGTGGACACGTATTGAAGCTGCAATCTGCCGTTCACGTATAGAAACAGAGGTGCAGTTCCCTAGCACTAAGGTCCCCGTGGATACGTATCGAAGCTGCAATCTGCCGTTCACGTATAGAAACAGAGGTGCAGTTGCCTAGCACTAAGGTCTCCGTGGACACGTATCGAAGCTGCAATCTGACGTTCACGTATAGAAACAGAGGTGCAGTTGCCTAGCACTAAGGTCTCCGTGGACACGTATCGAAGCTGCAATCTCCCGTTCACGTATAGAAACAGAGGTACAGTTGCCTAGCACTAAGGTCTCCGTGGACACGTATCGAAGCTGCAATCTGCCGTTCACGTATAGAAACAGAGGTGCAGTTGCCTAGCACTAAGGTCTCCGTGGATACGTATCGAAGCTGCAATCTGCCGTTCACGTATAGAAACAGAGGTGCAGTTGCCTAGCACTAAGGTCTCCGTGGACACGTATCGAAGCTGCAATCTGCCGTTCACGTATAGAAACAGAGGTACAGTTGCCTAGCACTAAGGTCTCCGTGCACACGTATCGAAGCTGCAATCTGCCGTTCACGTATAGAAACAGAGGTACAGTTGCCTAGCACTAAGGTCTCCGTGGACACGTATCGAAGCTGCAATCTGCCGTTCACGTATAGAAACAGAGGTGCAGTTGCCTAGCGCTAAGGTCTCCGTGGACACGTATCGAAGCTGCAATCTGCCGTTCACGTATAGAAACAGAGGTGCAGTTGCCTAGCACTAAGGTCTCCGTGGACACGTATCGAAGCTGCAATCTGCCGTTCACGTATAGAAACAGAGGTACAGTTGCCTAGCACTAAGGTCTCCGTGGACACGTATCGAAGCTGCAATCTGCCGTTCACGTATAGAAACAGAGGTACAGTTGCCTAGCACTAAGGTCTCCGTGCACACGTATCGAAGCTGCCATCTGACGTTCACGTATAGAAACACAGGTACGGTTGCTGACTTTTTAAAAACTCAATATTCTTGGTATATAGAGGCTTATTATGAGGTGATACATCCATTTATATGAATTTTCACGATCCACCACTGCACGATTTCTACCATCGCCAATAAAAATGCATTTAAAAGATTTTACCGCTGACGTACATCCGCTCTCAGGCTCCTTTTACACATAGATCAGCCACACACGTTCTCTGTACGTAAGGCTGCACATGGGAAATGACTGTTTGCAGACTTCAGTTATTCCTGATGTTATTAGTGCAAATATTAAAACTGAGTATCGTGTGTAGTGCTTTTGTGTTGTGCCAGTGCATACGTGTTATGTAAAATGTAAAGAATTAAATAAAAATCAGCAGATACTTCCTTTCTAAGGAGTAACACCAACTGTTGAATATAAATTCTCAAAGTGCTACGTTCGTACGACCTCTACCCTCTATATCTTATAGGTGAGTACGAAAGTATGTAGATCGCGTTAAAATACACAACTTATGTCATATACATCTTTATTGTTGAGTGAACCGTTTTCGAGATATTGCTTGTTATTTACTTAAATTTTCCAATAGTTATTTTCTCAAATGGGAATTCGTTATTCATTTTTTTTTTTGTCTTTGATATGCAAAGAGTATTAATCTGTGGCAAAAAGAATGGTACTGCACATAGCAACCAGCTATTAAGAGATATGTATGTGCTTAAAGGCTACTGTTTTTCTATATTCCCCTTGTAAATATATTTTACCTACATCTACAAGAAAATTAGCAATAAAATAGAGTTTGCAAATGTTTATCTCGATTAACATGAACTAGATGGGGAATAAGCGTTTGTAAAAATACTTTGTACAAGAGATGAGAAAAGTCATGTGAGTGTTACACATCAGATTTTTTTTATGTGTTTCAGTGGGTGAATAATAATTAGTTTTGTTGGTATCGTTATCACAGTACTGTTTCACTTGTGAAATCCCGTTCTCTTTGTATTAAAAAAAATGGCTCTAACGATTTTGATGAAAAATATCGTATGTTTAATATAATGTCGTGAGAAATGAAATGTATATCTCGAATTTTCTGGGAATGTCTCCAAAAGTATTCTTCATTGTGAACGTCTTTTTCATAACTGAAAAACCGTAAGAGATAGACAAAATTTTACTACACAAAAAATGTAGATCGCGTTAAAATACACATCTTATGTAATATACATTTTTGTTGTTGAGTGAACCGTTTTCGAGATATTGTTTGTTAATTTTCCAATATTTATTTTCTCAAATGGGACTTCGTTATTCATTTTTTTTTGTCTTTGATATGCAAACAGTATTAATCTGTGTCAAAAAGAATGGTGCTGCACATAGCAACCAGCTATTAAGAGATATGTATGTGCTTAAAGGCTACTGTTTTTCTATATTCCCCTTGTAAATATATTTTCCCCTACATCTACAAGAAAATTAGCAATAAAATAGAGTTTGCAAATGTTTATCTCGATTAACATGAACTAGATGGAGCATAAGCGTTTGTAAAAATACTTTGTACAAGAGTAGAGAACGTCATGTGAGTGTTACACATCAGATTTTTTTTTTATACAAGAAAATTAGCAATAAAATAGATTTTGCAAATGTTTATCTCGATTAACATGAACTAGATGGGGAATAAGCGTTTGTAAAAATACTTTGTACAAGAGTTGAGAAAGTCATGTGAGTGTTACACATCAGATTTTTTTTTTTTGTTTCAGTGGTATCGTTATCACAGTACTGTTTCACTTGTGAAATCCCGTTCTCTTTGTATTAAAAAATGGCTCTAACGATTTTGATGAAAATATCATATATTTAAGATAATGTCGAGAGAAATGAAATGTATATCTCGAATTTTCTGGGAATGTCTCCAAAAGAATTCTTCATTGTGAACGACTTTTTCATAACTGATAAACCGTAAGAGATAGACAAAAGTTTGCTACACAAAAAATGTAGATCGCGTTAAAATACACAACTTATGCCATATACATTTATTTTGTTGAGTGAACCGTTTTTCGAGATATTGCTTGTTATTTCCTTTAAATTTTCCAATACTTATACTTTTTCTCAAATGCGTTATTCATTTTTACTTTCTCTACTACGTATAGTAAGTAGGGGAAGTATTGCATTCCACCCAAAAATTCGATACCGAGATTTCACTGGAAATACATGTTTTGAGAATCACTGAATCCAGAAAAAAAAAGCATTTTTGGAAACATGTCCGTGTGTGTGTCTGTCTGTGTGTCTGTGTGTCTGTGTGTCTGTCTGTCTGTGCGTCTGTGTGTCTGTGAACAGCATAACTCAAAAACGAACAGTCGGATAAACACCAAACTTGGTATTTAGGTTCAGTATGCATAACTGGTAAACCATAACAGATAGCCAAAATTTTACTACACAAAAAATGTAGATCGCGTTAAAATACACAATTTATGTCATATACATTTTTTTTTAGTTGAGTGAACCATTTTCGAGATATTGCTTGTTATTTCCTTAAATTTTCCAATACTTATACTTTTTCTCAAATGCGTTATTCATTTTTACTTTCTCTACTACGTATAGTAAGTAGGGGAAGTATTGCATTCCACCCAAAAATTCGTTACCGAGATTTCACTGGAAATACATGTTTTGAGAATCTCTGAATCCAAAAAAAAAGCATTTTTGGAAACATGTCCGTGTGTGTGTCTGTCTGTGTGTCTGTGTGTCTGTGTGTCTGTGAACAGCATAACTCAAAAAACGAACAGTCGGATAAACACCAAACTTGGTATTTAGGTTCAGTATCTTCCAGAGATGCGACACGAAGGTTTTCAACAAAATCCCCCCACCCCAGACTACCCTTTACATGGAACATTTTTCGAAAATTTTAATTTTCTCAAAAACGGCTCTAACGATTTTGATTAAAACATCATATGTTTAAGATATTGTCATGTCAAATAAAATGTATATCTCGAATTTTCTGGGAATGTCTCCAAAAATATTCTTCATTGTGAACGACTTTTTTGCATAACTGGTAAACCATAAGAGATAGACAAAATTTTACTACACAAAAAATGTAGATCGCGTTAAAATACACAACTTATGTCATATACGTTTCTTTTGTTGAGTGAACCGTTTTCGAGATATTGCTTGTTATTTCCTTAAATTTTCCAATACTTATACTTTTTCTCAAATTCGTTTATTCATTTTTTTTATGTCCTGAACATGCAAACAGAATGGAATTCGCCACATAGCAACCAGCGTTAAAATATTTGACTATCGCTTAAAAGCTACCAATTAGATTGTACAAGAGTAGAGAAAGTCATGTGAGTGTAACACATCAGTTTTTTTTATACGCTACTATTTTAGTGTGTGTGTGTGTGTGTGTGTGTGTGTGTGTGTGTGCGCGCGCGCGCCAGTACGTGCCTAGTATCCGTGCACCACAAGCCAAAACGACGACGTTATAGAAAAACTTTATCATTTGCCTACCGGCCAGGGACAACCGCTAAAAAACCTGAAAAAAGCTCTAAGAGTATTCTAACGCTTACCGATCTGGAAAACCCGTCAAAACAAGATAGTACACTTTTGAGGTATTGCTTGTTATTTCCTTAAATTTTTCAATACTTTTTTACTTTCTCTACTACGTATAGTAAGTAGGGGAAGTATTGCATTCCGCCCAAAAATTCGATACCGAGATTTCACCGGAAATACACGTTTTGAGACCTTCTGAATCAAAAAAAAAAAAAAAAAAAAGCATTTTTGGAAACATGTCCGTGTGTGTGTGCCTGTCTGTGTGTCTGTCTGTCTCTCTGTGTGTGTGTGTGTGTGTGTGCGCGCCAGTACGTGCCTAGTATCCGTGCGCCGACAAGGTAAAACTTCATCATTTGCCTACCGGGCAGGGACAACCGCTAAAAACCTGAGAAAACCTCCAAAATTAGAAACGCCTTCGTCAACCAGTACAGAAAACGCCTACCAACCAGGGAAAACCTATGAAAAAGCAGAAAGAGCTTGCATTTGTTTACCATCCGCAGAAAACTCCCAAAAAAAAAAAAAAAAAAAAAATAGTCATTTTAAAAAAAAAAAAGGAAAAAGACGAATAATATAAGTATGGTAGAAACAGCTTGCATTCGTCTACCAACCAGAGAAAACCCCCGAAACACTAGTTATTTAAAATTGCTGATGAGTTCTGGATAGGCTTTTGCAAATGTTGTTGGTAGCAAAACTTGCCTTTTCCATCACCTCCAACATACCCCACTCCCACACCTTTTTTTCTTTCCACCAATCATAAGCTCTCTTATTCTCGCCAATCAGCAACTTTCATTTGTTCCTTTCCACCAATAACATCACTTCTTATTCCCACCAATGACAACTTCACACGTCACTTTCTGTTATACTTTTTATCCCTCGTTCGCCATCTTTCCCCCTCTTTCAGACCCCAACCGCCGCACAGTCAACACCTCGCCGCTCCTTAACCTCAACTTCGTGCCTCCGCCATCTTATTTAGTTCACATTTTTACCACCGCGCCTCTCATCTCTCAACCAGATTGCCTGCAAGAACAGATCTCGTTCATTCGCACCTCGACGGTTGCCTCGGCAGCAGCTACTGCCAACACCTACGTCGTACACGTTTTTGACCGCTTTCGACCGGCTATGAGAACCCTGCTCCTACGTACGCTAGCGACCATCACGATGGTCCAGTACCAGGTTTTTGGTATAGTTAAATTACGCCTCTGCAAAGGGTGTCTGTACCGCTTTAAAAACCTAGGTATATCAGTGCGTAGTGATGTTGGTTGATCTTAAAGCTGGTTAAGCATTTTCAAAAACAGTTTGCTTTTATTTTTCCGTCTCGCGTGCCGCGCTTTTGGTGACGCATCCACACCGGTAACAGGTAAGTAACACACGCATAATTATTTTTCGGACCTGCTTGGCGTAGGAATATATCCTTTCGTGTTTTGGTACTGTAACCTCAAACCTCCTTACCCACCTCTTGCGTCCGCCATCTTGTTTAGTTCTCACCGCATCTCCTTGTCGCAGACCCTCCGCCATTTTTAGTTCCCGCTATTTTAACCTCAAAATCTACTCTTCTAACCTCTTGCTACCGCCATCTTCTTTTAGTTCCCATTCTCACCACCGCGTCTCCTTACCCCCACCTCTTGCGACCGCCATGTTCACCACTAACCTCCAAATTTCCTCGTCCTTAAACCTCTTGTCTCAACCACCTTGTTTAGTTCCCATTTTCGCCACCGCATCTCATATCGCCCCATCTCTCTATCCACTCAAGAAAACTACCATCCAACGTTCAAAAAATTGCTGATCAGTTCACGACAGGCTTTTGCAAATCTTGTTGCTAGCAAAACTTACCTTTCCCATCACCTCCAACATACCCCACTCCTTTTTCTTTCCACCAATCATAACCTCTCTTATTCTTACCAATCAACAACTTTCATTTGCTCCTTTCCACCAATAAAATCACTTCTTATTCCCACCAATCACAACTTCACACGTCACTTTCTGTTACACTTTTTATCCCTCGCTCCCCATCTTTTCCCTCTTTCAGTCCCGACCTCCGCACAGACAACACCTCGCCGCTGCTCACATCTCCGAACCAAATTGCCGGCGAGAACAGATCTTGTTTATTCACACCTCGACCGTTCACTCGACAGCAGCTACTGTCAACACCTACGTCGTACACGTTTTTGACCGCTTTCGACCGGCTATGAGAACCCTGCTCCTACGTACGCTAGCGACCATCACGATGGTCCAGTACCAGGTTTTTGGTATAGTTAAATTACGCCTCTGCAAAGGGTGTCTGTACCGCTTTAAAAACCTAGGTATATCAGTGCGTAGTGATGTTGGTTGATCTTAAAGCTGGTTAAGCATTTTCAAAAACAGTTTGCTTTTATTTTTCCGCCTCGCGTGCCGCGCTTTTGGTGACGCATCCACACCGGTAACAGGTAAGTACCACACGCATAATTATTTTTCGGACCTGCTTGGCGTAGGAATATATCCTTTCGTGTTTTCGTACTGTAACCTCAAATCTCCTTACCCTCCTCTTGCGACCGCCATCTTGTTTAGTTCTCACCGCATCTCCTTGTCGCAGACCCTCCGCCATTTTTAGTTCCCACTATTTTAACCTCAAAATCTACTCTTCTAAAACTCTTGCTACCCCCATCTTCTTTTAGTTCCCATTCTCACCACTGCGTCTCCTTACCCTCACCTCTTGCGACCGCCGTGTTCACCACTAACCTCCAAATTTCCTCGTCCTTAAACCTCTTGTCTCAACAACCTTGTCTAGTTCCCATTTTCGCCACCGCATCTCATATCGCCCCCATCTCTCTATCCACTCAAGAAAACTACCATCCGACGTTCAAAAATTGCTGATCAGTTCAAGACAGGCTTTTGCAAATCTTGCTGCTAGCAAAACTCACCTTTCCCATCACCTCCAACATACCCCACTCCCACACCTTTTTCTTTCCACCAATCATAATCCCTCTTATTCTTACCAATCAACAACTCTCATTTGCTCCTTTCCACCAATAAAATCACTTCTTATTCCCACCAATCACAACTTCACACGTCACTTTCTGTTACACTTTTTATCCCTCGCTACCCATCTTTTCCCCTCTTTCAGTACCGACCTCCGCACAGACAACACCTCGCCACCCAGCTCCTCTCCATCACGCGACCTCCATACTCCTCCATCTCCCTTCCTCCATCTTCCACCCCAAATTAACGAACCAATCAAAACACTACACGTCACTTCCTCAATTCTTTCAACTCGTCCCGGATGAGCCAACCGATTTAACGATAATCCTAACGCTCAGGGCGCTTTTCAAACTTACCGCCACCGCCGTCGCACGCACCGACACTAGCGACACCAGCGCCCCTAGCGGCAGGATTATCGTTAAAACAATTGGCTCATCCGGGACTAATACTACTGAGGCTAATAGCAAAATCATCCTACGCTGTGTTGGACTACGTCCTAAGATGTATGCCTTAGATATTCAAGGCTCAATGATAAAAAAGATTAAAGGTATAAAACGTAGCGCTATTAAGCAGTACATTTCGTTTGACAGCTATACAGACTGTCTTAAAACCTGTGAAATCATCAGAACACCTATGAATCTAATCCTATCGCGAAAGCATGCTGTTACCACAGTGCAAGTGAATAAAATTACATTGAATCCCTTTGATGATAAAAGAATTATTGCTGAGGATGGAATAACTACCTATGCGTATGGGCATTACAGTATTACAAACAGTGCTTAAGAGAATGTAAGTCGAAGATGAAGATTTTCTCGTGAGTCTACAATCTTAAAAATGAAGTTTATCCGTGTGCTGATATGCAACTAGCAGACGCCTGATGAAGAGAGAAGAAGATGGAAGGGAAGGTGGTAACCCTGCCATTAGGAGCAATCCTAGTGCTAGTCTCAAGCCTAGATAAAAGGGGAGGGACATCTACAACAAACTTAAATAAAGGTATGTTGACGCAAAGCTTTTCAATTTGTGAACCAATATGCAGTTTATCCCTCTCCGCATCGTACAATAAGTTTGTAAGATTTATAAAAAAGTATATAAATTGTTGTAACGTTAGATAAGAAATGTTTATGATCTAATCACTCTCTATATTACCATGAGTACCTGTGATACTAGCTGAGTGACTTTAAACACCTATGTTACTTGAATTATCCTAAATACCTACGATATTCTCTGAATTACCTGTAACATCATACGGAACTATGCTATATCCGCTTCCCGAAACCTGTCCTACCCTGTGATACTAACTGAATTACTTACCTGTTAGTGTGAGTGGGTTAGCTTTTCCCGTGAGAGGGCCGCCTTTTCTCTGCCGTTTTCCCTTTGCTGGTCACATTTTTCCCTTTACAGCTCGCCTTTTTCCCTTTGCTGGTCACGTATTTCCCTTTGCTGGTCACATTTTTCCCGTTGCTGGTCACCTTTTTCCCTTTGCTGGTCACCTTTTTCCCTTTGCTGATCACGTTTTTCCCTTTGCTGGTCACATTTTTCCCTTTGCAGGTCACATTTTTCTCTTCGCTGGTCACACTTTTTCCCGTTGCTGGTCACACTTTTTCCCTTTGCTGGTAACGTTTTTCCCGTTGCTGGTCACCTTTTATCCCATTGCTGGTCACGTATTTTCCTTTGCTGGTCACATTTTCCCTTTGCTGGTCACGTTTTTCCCTTTGCTGGTCACGTTTTTCCCTTTGCTGGTCACATTTTTCCCTTTTCTGGTCACATTTTTCCCTTTGCTGGTTACCTTTTTCCCTTTGCTGGTCACGTTTTTCCCTTTGCTGGACACCTTTTTCCCTATTCTGGTCACCTTTTTCCCTTTGCTGGTCACGTTTTACCCTTTGCTGGTCACATTTTTCCCTTTGCTGGTTACCTTTATCCCTTTGCTGATCACGTTTTTCCCTTTGCTGGTCACATTTTTCCCTTTGCTGTCACATTTTTCCCTTTGCTGGTCACATTTTTCCCTTTACTGGTCACCTTTTTCCCTTTGCTGGTCACCTTTTTCCCTTAGCTGGTCACCTTTTTCCCTGAGCAGTCACCTTTTTCCCCTGAGCGAGTCACCTTTTCGCTGAATAGGTTACATGATAGGCAAGTCAAGAATTAGCGCTCTAACATTGACATGAAACATATTTCCATGAAGTTCTCGCCTAAAGTCGCTTTCAAGGTCTAACATCTCCTATTCCCTATATCTCCTGTACATAAGTCCATATTCCTACTGCTTCACTATCTGTCTAGCCTACCGACTCTCCTCGTTTCCTTATACCTCTCATATAAACCATACTCTACTCCTCTACCTCTGTCTAGCCTAACACCACTCCCCGTATCCCCTACCTCTCATAAGCGCATTCCCCTCCTGCCTCCTGTCTATCTCTCCTTGGGTTCCTATCTAGCGTATATAAAACACATTCTACCTTTACCACCTGCCTATCCTAGCATTGGATCTCTGCGTTTACTCATCTCTCCTTATAAACGCCTACTCAACCTCCTTAGCCTAATACATCTCCTCCTGTTCCTATATCCCTCATAAATATAAACGCATACTCTAAACCTCTGTCTAGTCTAGCATCTCTCCCCGTATCCCTTGCCTCTCATAAAGCGCATTTCCCGCCTGCTCCTGTCTAGCTGAGTATCTCTCCTTGGGTTCCTATCTAGCCTATAGAAAACACATTCTACCTTTAACAGCTGTCTATCCTAGCATAGGATCTCTCCGTTTTCTCGTCTCTCCTTATAAACGCATACTCAACCTCCTTAGCCTAATACCTCTACTGGTTTTCCTATATCTCATATAAACTATACTCTACTTCTTGACCTCTGTCTAGCCTATCACCCCTACCCCCTGTTCCTTAACTGTCTCATATATAAAGACAAGCTCTACCCTTCAACTCTGTCTAGCCTAACACCTCTCCTCCTGTTCCCTACCTCTCTCATATAAAAGACATACTCTGCCCTTCAACTCTGTCGGGTCTAACACCTCTCCTCGTTTTCCTATTTCTCTCATATAAACCATACTCTACTCCTCAACCTCTGTCTAGCCTAACACCCCTCCTCCTGTTCCCTACCTCTCTCATATAAAAGACATACTCTACCCTTCAACTCTGTCTAGTGTAATACCTCTCCTCGTTTTTCCTATACCTTTCATATAAACCATACTCTACTCCTCAGCCTCTGTCTAGCCTAACAGCTCTCTACTATCTCTTCTATATAAACGTATTTCCCTCCTTCAACCCTGTCAAGCATAGTATTAGTCGTCGTATTCCCTATCTCTCCCATATAAACCCATTTTCCTCCTTGAACCGCCCCATCTAGCCTCGTTTTCCCTATCCTTTCCCATACATGCCCAAAAAGTGGCCTCGCTCTCTCCTTAATAACCTACTCTCTTCAATTGAACGAGAAACCATTGCACAGTGAGAAAGTAACCGTTTGGTGAGCCGTGTCGTCGTCTCTTTCTTTTTGAGGATGATGAGAGAAAACCAATGACATCAGCCCGGTACATGAACATGATTGAAACCTATCTTACTAATGAAATTACACGGTTTCGTTATGCTTCCTGGTTTCAACAAAATGAAGCCACTAATCACATTGTGGGGGCCAACATGAATGTCGTAAGGAGACTTTTCCCAAATCAAATCATCTCCAGTAGAGGTGGCAACACCTGGCCAGCAAAATTCCCAGATTTGACGGTGTGCGATTTCTTCTTATGGGTATACTTGAAGAGTGTTTTCTTTAAAGATCGCCCACAAAATATTGAAGCACTAAAGGGAAATATTCGTCATGAAATCACCGATGTTCCACTGGACATGTTGCATCTGTATGCATAACTTGCGGTCGAGGTTTGAAGAGTATCTGCGAGCATATGATCGCCACTTGAAAAATGTTATTTTCAAGAATTAAATGACATATTATGGTGACTAAGAACCACATATTATTAGGATAAAATGCTGCCTTAATAGAATAAACATATTTTAAAATCACCTGTTCCTTGCCGGACCCTATCTTACCTATCAATTGCTTCAAATCAAGTAAGAAGATTTCAACATCGGAAGTGGCATTTAAATGTTTATTCCTGATAACAAGGTCTTGCGAAGGGAGGAAAAGAAAGACGGTAGAAAGGAAATTCTCAGAAACTTACAAGCATGTTCGTTAGATGATAATTAGAAAAGGCCTCAACCTGCAACAATGGAATATTTCGAAAAAGCTACGAAAAATGATTTGATATAAGTTTCGTATTTAAATCAGCACTACATTTTTCCTGTAGTAATTTCTCGTCAATTTGTTAAACCTTCCTTGTTATATACAATTGTACAAAATGCAATCAAATAAAGGAAAGTTACATCTCTGTGGCCCATCTGCATGCGGCTTTTAGTCTTCTGTAGTTCCTTCACTTCATCCCTTCCTCCTGCGGGGTGGTAGCCACAATAGATCTATGTAGATTGCAGCGCGCGAGATGTCCCTAACCTAAGGGCAGTCACAGCTTATTCGCAGAAAATTCAAGGTATTCATTTATTTCTATGTTATACGGCTGGTTTTTTTAAACTCGAATGAACAGTTAATTCATTTCATTTTCCTTCCTTGGTTCCTTTATGAAATTATTGTACAATGTCATCGAGGATTTTTATGATGAATCCTCTCCTTTATTTATTATAACTGAATTTTGTACAGCTCCAACTGTCCCTAATACCTAACTGATAAAAAAATCCCCTGATATACACGTAAAAAAATGTGAAGCATCGATGGAACCCAGTCCCCTGCCAGTCTTCAAAATTCTGAAAGTGCTGCATTAGTCTAAAAGTACCCTTTGGCGGTGGAAGAATTAACTGAATAGACGAGTAATTTTTAGATAATTACAGTAGCTGAAGTTTTAAACTCTGTATATTCTCTTGGTAACATAGATATTTAATGGCTTAAAAGCTACATTGTTTTTACATAATGCACAAACCCTTAATATACAGGGAGAATTACTTAAAACTTACACAGCAAATATTTTGAAATGGAAAGTGCTATTGATGTGCAGTTTTAACAGCATTGAATGGTATTCAGAGGCTGGTACATTTAGCCTATAAATAGATTTTAATAATACTGAGAAAGTGTATTTTTTGAGCAAACATACAATTTTAAAATGGAACAATGCCTAGTTATATCAACAGAATAAAGGTAGGGTAAATTAGAATGTCAATGGTCTTTGTTGCAGGAGTCTACTGCAAGTGGTTTACGAGAAGTCGTATTTTGAAAAGTTTCCATCTCGACAATTTTATTGTTTGTCCCATTCAACCTGTTTAGTTGTTAGGTACGATGTTGTTATGTTTGTTTGCATTGTGTTTTCTGTTCATTGATTGCATTGCGACTTTCTGGCCAACAGTTCAAGCAGTAAGTCGTGAGTGGAAGATGGGGTTTACTAATGCAGAAAAAGCCGACATGTTCATGGTGTATGGAGAGTGTAGGAAGAATGCAGTTCGTTCCTGTACGGTGTATGCGGAAACGTATCCCAATAGACGTCAACCATCTCGGAATTATTTATCAATCTCTTCAACCAATTATGGAAAGTGGTACTGTAAAACCTAAAAAATGTAACAGAAACAAACAAGTGGCTAGAGAAGAGGAAGAAATTAATGTTTTGGCTGCCGTTGCAGTAGATCCGTAAATTAGTTCCCGCACAATCGCACGTGGAAGTGGCATAAGTCAGTCAAGTGTACTGCGCATTCTCTATCGACATAGGTTCCATCCCTATCACATCTCTCTCCATCAAGAGCTGCATGGAAACGATTTTGAGAATCGTTAACTTTTGTACATGGGCATTAAGACATGATACTCCAGATTCATCATGTATCTTGTTTAATGATGAGGCTGCATTTACTCATCATGGTCAGGTAAACCGCAGAAACATGCACTATTGGTCTGTTGACAATCCCCATTGGCTTCTTCAGGTGGAACGTCAGCGTCTATGGAGTTTAAACGTGTGGTGTGGGATAATGAACCATCAGGTCACAGGCCCTTTGTTTATAGAAGGAACAATAAACTCGCACAAGTATCGCAGCCACCTGACAGACCATCTGCGACAGATGCTAGAAGACGTTTCTTTGCAGACTAGGAGGAACCTGAAGTGCCAACATGATGGCTGTCCAGCCCATAATGCACGAAGTACTACAACTTGTCTTAACGGATTGTTTCCAAATCGTTGGATTGGACGAATTGGACCTGTACCTTGGCCGGTCCGTTCACCGGATCTGACCCCTTTAAACTTTTTTTCTGTGGGGAAGGCTGAAAGACACTGTCTATAAGGATGTACCAACTACACCAGACGATATGAAACGACGTATTACTGCTGCCTGCTATGAAATTTCCGCTGAAATGCTAGAACGTGTGCAGCAGTCTTTCCATAGCATACTGGAAGCGTATATTGAAGCTACCGGTGCTCATTTTAACACAACCTTTGAAAGGCTATGTTCTCTTTACTTGTAAGAGTCCACAGAAGTATTGTAATTCTCTTTTGTTTTTCTTTAGTTTGTGCTACTACAGCTTGTACAAGTGTCGGTGCGTAAAAGTTTCAAAATAAGATTTCTCGTAAACCACTTGCACTAGAATCCTTCAACAAACGCCACTGACATTCTAATTTACCCTACCTTTCTTCTATGCATTGTTCCATTTAAAAAATTGTATTTTGCTAAAAAAATGCACGTTCCCAGTATTATTAAAATCTGTTTATAGGCTAAATGTACGAGCCCCAGACTACCAATCAATGCTGTGAAAACTGCACATCAATAGCACTTTCCATTTCCGAAATGTTTGCGGTGCAAGTTTTAGGTTATTCGCCCTGTATACGACGAAATAGAGGTGAAGCTGATGAATAGGGAGATTCCATGCTTCCAGACCATTTAGTTAAGTTCTTAAGGCAAAGACACATGCCTGCAAGCACGAGAAAAATGACCTCCTCAGTTATTGATTATAGAATATCGGTTCACTAATTTCTAAAGGTACCAATTTTCTCTCTTCTGACAATACAGCATACCCTGCTAACGAACTTGAATACCTATAACATAACTATACAGGAAATAAAGCGAAACTTTCTTATACAGGGTTAATAGAAGTTTTAGACATCCAGAAACTTCAGTGCATAAGCACTAAATAGTGTTAGAATAAATGTTATTCGTAGGTTTAGACAATGTTTCATTATACGCGCTCATCTGCATTATTTGATATATGGCAATTGAAGAAATAAATATAACATACGATTGGCAACGTTATAAACATGATTGACTGTCGCTTTTTAAGCTCAATACATGTGTATTGCTTGGAATAAAATGTAATCTATTTTTGTTTTTATACGCATTCTCTGCGGAGTACAGCAACTAATTGGCTATTGTTTATACACGTATTCTCTGTGGAGTACACTATGTTTTACTACATGAAATTATCAATGATGACTTTATAAATTGTTTTTATTTTTCTAGCAGTTTATGATTTGAAATTAGTGGTTTATAGTCCGTGACAAAGAGATTTTCAATGGTAAAAGAAGGATCAAAATCGGCTGAATGTTTTTTGAGATTATCCTACATAAACACACACAACTTTTTACTCTTTATAATATTAATATAGATATGACATTTTAATTAAAAGCGTTAGAGGCTTTTCTGAGAGAATAAAAAATTAAATAAAAAATCTTTCTATGTGAAGGGGTGGGTAGGTTTACTTGAAACTCTTCCTTTGATATCCTTGAGGGATGAATTAAGTATAGTATTTAACCGATTTTTCGTTTTTGAGTTACGGTGTTCACATTGAGTTAAACGATAGTCAGATACACGGACGAACACACACGCATGTCTGTGAGGTAATACAGAAAATAAAAACCTCACTAACATTTATTTTGAGGTTTCGGAATATGAAATACTCCGTTTTGAATTCTTTAACGTACATTTTACTTCGTATTAGTGGTTGTTTTCATTGTGCAGAATCACCATCAGAAAGACCGGAAATTAGAAGTCACGGTTGGTCTCTATCAAACCAGTTTGTTACCCTCCCATTACTCTTCTTGTTTGAACATCTTGTTAAATTCCTTCTACTTCTTATTTATCACGTTTTTCCAGTGTTGTTGCTGCCAATGCTGCAATTTGTATTTGGGAATCGAAGATCGACGCACGTTCTGATTAAAAAAGAAACAAAACACCGAGATGTAAAAACAAACCTCATGAGATTTCTGCACAAAAACCAAATTGCTTGATATGAAGCCAAGCGATTAGAAAGATGGAAGTAAAGCTGTAGCTCATTGAGGCTGGTTTCTGTTAAGCGTGTAGGTACTTTCTATTCATTCGTTGACCACTATGGTAGCAACCGGAAGTAATTATTTGCTTTTTGCTTCACAAGCCATTTTATCGCACAAATATAATTTTCCAAAATGTAAATTTCCCAAGATACCTGTTCTATACCTAATAATGCCAGGTGTAAAGTTCAAATAGTACTTACAAATATGCTAGAAATACACTACAGAATAAATTTATGCATAGTTTGTATAGTTTTCAATCTGCTTACATCATCTGTGTTCTAAACGCTGGCGGCGTATAAATCTCCTTTGGATTTTAACATCTGGGATACTTTAGGTCAGAGGTCTTATAATGGTCCATAATGTCGTTTCCGAGGGTTTTTTCAATTTGGGGGAAATATTATAATCACCTGTATTCACAACCGATAGGTTACGCTGGGTAAGCAACTGTCTTCCAATTGTATTCGCTCAATAACTGCATGCGCCAACGTCCTCGCTGTTATATGCTTTGCATTATCGTGAAACGGTGGTCTGCTCTTTTGAAGATGCTAATTTAAAATACAATTTTTGGATATACTGTGTTCACGGACTATCTGTTCACGATCATTTATCTGTCTGCTTTCAGATGAGTGCTATGGCATTGTAGTGGCATTTAGGTCTTCGGAGCCATTGATTATCTTCTGAAGTTACAGAAACCTCATGAAAAAAGTTAAAACCGTCGGAAGAGTCACTAAATATTTCTGGAAATATTTCACAAATTTCCCCATGTTTACGTCCAGGTGAAGTTTCGATTTAAACCAACTTCTTTGATCTAAGACACTAAAATGGTCTGAGTGATTTACGTTTTAATTCTAAAATTAGAGAAACGAATATTTTATAATTAAGTTAACTCATGCAAACTTTTCAGAAGCACTCATATAAATGACATAACAGATAAAAGTATCTCCACTGAGACGGGAGTGCTTGCTAATAGTATTATTACTATATTAGAATATATTATTATATTCTAGGATCTCTCTCGTTGCATAGGGATCCTCAAACCATCAATCAGTGAATTCCGCAAAGTGTCTACAAAAACAAGACTTATAAGCGGTTTTTTAATGTAGGGACGGCCCATAACCGCCACCCCGGTAACAATCATCCGCAAAGGCTACACCGCCTCCTCATGCCCAGGCTGTTATTAAGCTAAATGGGGTGCTTGTTAATAGGGATTCGTGTAAAGGTGGATCGGGTTCCACATGAGCATCCCGGTTAGTACGCTGAAGTACTGGATGACACCCATGACACGTCCTGAGTGACGCTCAGGGATTGGACTGATTAGTGCATGCAATGAAGATGAATGGTTAGTGAGTAGGTTAGATTAGTTAAGTTGTGCAATGGGTTTCACGAAGCAGTAAGGAATGTTGTAATGAAATGAAATGAAATGCATTGGTGGGGCGAGACGTGTCATGAAAACATGTGTGTGGTATTGAATCTGCGCAGTGAAGGGTTAAATCAAGGAGAAATCTGAGGTTCTTCTTGTATCACCGGGCTGTCATAGGTGACTATAATAAATAAAATTTGGCATTAAATACACATAGCCATATCGCTTTATGAGATATAAGTGCTCACACGTAAGGTAGCTAGCTGCCTATAATGTAGTTCCTTTTAACCTTTAGCGTGTTATGCAAGGTAATAGTAAAATTAAATAAATAAAAATAATAGTGTTATATTACTTTGTTTAAGGGGGTAATACCTAAATATATTATTACTTTAATTACTAAAGCTCTAAGTGTATGTACATTTTTGCATTCATATTAGAATATTCAGCTGTGCTTTCCCAGTTCAATGTTATGCCTGTAACTGTTAATGATTTAGTAATTATGCCCTTTTTATTTGCGTTTTATTAAATTACCTTTAAAATGTATCAGCTTTTTTAATTTGGCAGATATTGATTCACGTTTATTCCTGCATATTCCCTACACCAATTCTAAGCATGTGAACCACTTTATGTTTCAAAGTATTGAAAAATAGAAATATCGAATTCTTAATAGATCATTGTTGAGAAGCTGAAAAATTTCAAGGAAGCAAAGTGGAAGAAAAGCATATTTGAAACTAGACCCAAAAAATTAAATTGATCTATCCAAGTACTAATAAACTTTTTAAAACGACTGCCTGATCAGGCGTTACATGGATAGAACTGCTTTAAATGATTTGTATCATATTTCTAATACAGCAAGGAAAATTTGAACAATTTGAGGACAAAAATTATCATGAAGATAAAAAAAAGGTGCATTTTTTCTAATTATTGGAGTATATTTCCCCCTTAATTTAGAATTG
This sequence comes from Deroplatys truncata, assembly GCA_030765065.1. NCBI lineage: Eukaryota > Metazoa > Arthropoda > Insecta > Mantodea > Mantidae > Deroplatys > Deroplatys truncata. Next base: position 168,767,487 of record CM060978.1, on the reverse strand, counting down.
TCTTGCAAAAATAGTATAGAAGGAATGAACAGTCATTTAATCATCTACTAATATAGGGGCTCATTTCAGGTAAGCTACGTAATAAATTGGCAGAAAACTTGCTGATATTCATACGAAGTCTTTACCGCTGTTGTACAACAGCTTCGTTTGAGGTCATGCGTGTTAAGTCTTCTATAATGTCACTACTGTGTGCAATCGCAATTATCTAGCATTTTGATAATGTATGATCTGAAGTTTCTATGTTGGTTGTACATTTAGAATTATAAAACCTATAAGATAAAGGGTGAATGGCTAATCCTGGTTTCATTAGAAAACTTAAAATTTACTATTGATGGTGATCATCTTGAATTAAGACCCAGATAGTCACATATTAAGTTGCAAGCAGATAATGAAAGCAACAACGTAGTGGGTTGTTGCACCATAAATTCACTCGTTTCGACCTTCTAAAGAGCGAGATATTGCAGTGGATTGTTGGGCGCCCTATATTTCTTTAAGTCGTAGTACACAATTTAAAATCTTCTTTAGAAGACATATTTCCCTTATGTATCTTATTCTCTGTGCTTATATCAGTATTACAAACATCTAAAATATGTTCTATTTTGACTGGTAATTTACATCCGCATTCTCAAAAATATCCCTAGAACCTATTATGTTTGTTAGGAATCTATCTTAGTCCACAATTCAGAATGTTTGAGAATGTTGGGAGATCCATGGTTTTGCAAAATTTTATTTACCTGCGTTTTCGAGATTTTTACTCAAATGTTTTCTTGCCTCCACACACATTTAATTAAATATATTCAGTTTTTCTTCTCTATATTTATTAAGTAGTGTTGATATCATGTAGCCTGTATAATTAATAGTTCTACCATTTACTTCCATGGTTTTTTTCCAACTTATTCTTGACAACTAACATTCCTACGTCCCAAAAATGTTGTATGTGACAGATAGGGAGCTGCTTTTACATTCATTCCTCTGTTTTAGTTATTATGCAAGTTTAAATACATTACTCTAATGTTTTCTTCATTTTGAGTATAAAATATGCCGTGTGTGTGCTTCAATAGCAGAAGAAACATTCCTTCGCGGAAACCATGCCATATTGAGCAAAATTAAGCAAGGGGTTATTAGCTCTCCTCGAGTGAGAATAAAACAAGTAGAAATAATGATTTAACGCGAGTTGGCGGTATGAAGTATTGACTTGAGCGCAACAGGGTGGATCATGTCCGGCTAAATTACACAGTTCGGGAGCGAGAAATAGGAGGCGTTGTATGGTGTAATAAAAGCATAAAGACACTGCTTGCTCTATATACGAGCACAAGTTTAAGTGTAGGGAAAAGAAACGCAATGCCGTTTCCGATTTTATTATTGTTACAAGATGAGGTTTCAATGCTTCTTAATACCTACACTGCAAAGTTATTATTTTGCTATAATTCTTCAGCAATCACTTTGCATAATACCCACGTATCTAGTTCACGAACTGAAAAGAATAAGCGTTCTGTGTAAGATCCTCTCAAATTCCCGATTTGTTTTCCACTTCACTCTCTCAAGGGACTAAATCTCAGATTATATACACGGAATTCTACAAAACACCTCCGGGATTTCATCCAAACTTAAAGAAACTCGAAACAAACAAATCAACTTAAATTTCTACATCAATTGGTATTATTATTATTATTATTATTATTATTATTATTATTTATTATCTCCAATTGAATTTCGATGTGTGCCCCATATATGCTATATGCATATCCAGACATCGCTAGGTTGCAATTTTCCTTTGACATAGGTAACGAATATTCTCAGCTTAAAGCAAGTTCTTGATACAGACACATTCCCATAATATTTTTAAAAAATCACCACAATTGGCCAAGAAATCACTTAGCTGTTGATTTCCAATCCACCTGTTAGGAAATCACAATTCTAAAAGCACAGCAAGCTTACGACGGTCAGATGGAACGCCAGCATTTTGAAAATATAATTCCACCATATGTTACAGCTGACCGCGTTTTAGTGAACAAAATTTCGGATTTTGCTTTCTACTGAAGAGTTGCCAGTTGCAATTGCTAACTGAAATGATAAGATGAAATCGCAGAACAAATAAATCATTCTACGTTTTCCGCTCCAGTCCCGACGAATGTTTCATAAACTTTTTGCCCATTTACTTCATTAGTAATTGTTTTTTTAAAACCTCTGCGTTCTTTTGTAGAAAATTTTATCATGAACAGGGTGCGTGCACACGCGTACACACACCACACACTCACACACGCGTGCACTTAAGCGAAATACTGATATATCTAATAGAATCAAATGAAGTTGCATGTTTGTCCACGCGCGCGCGTATGTGTGTGTGTGTGTGTGTGTGTGTGTGTGTGTGTGTGTGTGTGTGCGTGGTTGTATTTGAAAGACAGACAGACAGTGAGTTGCATCTCTTTCTCTGACTGTCTGTCTGTGTCACTATGAAGATTATAATTACGAAAAATAGCGCATCTTTTAAGAATAAAATGGAGAGCTTTTAATGGAATCCTCTCCAACAAAAACATCCTTTACATTAGAAAATAGATTGTTTGTAACGATCATAAGCCTTAGGTATTGAGAAATCAATGTTTATATTATTGTTTAAAATAACAAAATCATCTTTATTTTGAATTAGCTTTATATAACTACGAAACTAAACAAGGGACGAAGATTTACTGTAGGCAAGTTGCTGCTCGCTTTAGAACAAACAGCTTATGTCAGATAACTTTTGTCTAACGAGGCCACTACTATAGTCTGAGTACTAAAACAACTGTCGTGTTATTGTGTCTTTATGAACTATTGCGTGTTAACTAAGAAGCTGCTGGTTAAAATGAGCTCTGACATTTTGTGCATGTTACAGAAAATAGTAGTGTGATACCATATAGCAGGTTTTTGATGAACTACTTGATTGGCAACCCACCGCTCCCAAGGCACTGCTATACGAATCCGTTTGTTTACTAGCGACGGGTCGGTCCGCTGTTTCTCCACTAGACGATGCCAACGACGCAAAACAATATGAAAACTTCTCTTCCACAAGGTAATAGACCTGTCGACCTGTTCCGTCCTCAATTAAAAACATCACTCCATCTTGTTCTCGTTCTTCCCGCTTGGCGATATCCTCTAGGTTTACAATTTAATGAACTTTGTTGTATTCGTTCCTCTTTATTCTTAATATATGTTGGTACAAATTATTTTATGTTCGTTAATGTTCTTATTTAGATTATATATTTATTTAACTGTTTTCAGACGGATCTATCCAGCTACTGATCTTAGAAATTTCATCGCTTCTGTTTCTATTCTCTTTCTATCTGCCCTGTTCATAGTCCAGTTTTCGCTTCCATATGTTGTCATTGGCACTGTCATTACTTTTTAAATTCCATTTGTATTGCTTTTGCATCTTGTTCTGTAATGCTCTCCTTATTGTTCTTTTCATTTGTCTTAATCTATTTAGTTTTATATTCAGGTCTTCGTTTTTATTATAATATGATAAATTAAAACCTAGATATTTAAAACCAGAGACTTGTTATATTATTTCTTTATAACTAGGTTACAATTTACATGATTTTTCCCTTTAAAAGGCATTGATCTTGTATTGAATGTTGAAAACTTTAAATTATATGCTTTATAATGTCTTTCAGGTTATTAACACTTCTGTGTAAACCATTTTCCGTTTCCTCAGAATTTACCTGATCGTCAGCAAACAAAATTGCTTTCAACTAATATGTATTTATTCAAATACCCTCAGTAGAACAGTTTTCTCCATTATTTTAAGTGCTTCGTCTATGTGTTAAATAATGCTGGCGATGCAAGGCCTGTTTGACACTTGGGTTATTTCCTTCTGCTTTGTTTTCAATTTTAACGCCATTGTCAATCTTAATTGTATTTTTATATAGACTTTGAATTATCTTTGTCAGATGATTTGGATATCCTTTTTCTTGCATTACAGTCCATAGTTTGTTTCGGACAACCCTATCAAAAGCTTTTTCATTGTCTAAAAATAATATAAAATCGGCAAATTCAATTCCCTGCTCTTCTGTTTTAATTTTTGCACTGTAAATATACAATCGGCACAAGATCTTCGCTTCCTAAAAGCACATTATATGTGAATACGTTTACTCTTACCTTTCGTTGTAAAAGCTTCTAAATTGCTTCCCTCTGCGTCCATACAAATGTAGCATTTGTTGAACACATTATTGAAGTAACCAATTTCTGCAGCCGAAATATTGAAAAATCACACCGGATACCATCTTCTAATTCATTGAAAGCATGGGCATTTCTCGCATAAACTTTTCATTAAGCATTCCCTTCAAATAATAATTACTTGGATTGAGATCTAGACAGCGATCAGACTAGTCAATTATTCTGTCATCGAAACACGTCGTAATGCGAGTCACAATTTTCTTGGATTTCTTTCCACGACAGTCACTATATCGTTTAATTTTTCCTCGGTTAGGGCTGTTGAGTGTCTATGTTTTTTTATCTTGCGTAGTAATACTCTATGTTTTTCTAGCAACCTCTAAATTTTGGATTAGTTAGAAACGGCGACAATATAAATTTAAGTTTACAGAATAAGCACACGGTATTCTGAGTATACTATGGTAACTACAAAAAGTAAACACTCAACAAGCAGCTTCGCATAAGGTTATTCCTATCGAGAATCTTACCAAACAACGTAGAATGAATTTATAATGCCGTTACTCTCCGTAGGCTCGTAAGCTTGATTACCGCGGGGAGGCATCATTCAATCAGATACCTGCTAGGAGTCAAACCTGGCTGACCCCTCTCATGTAATTGGAGATAAACCCAATATAAATCATCCTCATTAAACTAAAGTGCCTTCGGACTCATTCATGCACTACTTTTTCCTTGCAATTCTAGCAAATATCAGCAATTCTACAAACAAATACGGAGACGAAATTGAAATGGGAATTTATTTAGGTGTAAGATGTGCGTTACCTACTCCTTCGTTGTCCTGGGTTCGTCTCTGCTCCGACTCGAAATTTCGTCGTCTCGTGTTCTGCAACTTGTTATTTACCTTATTTAAAATTCCGTTTTGGTAAATGTGTTGGTAGTAAGAAACCTTAAGGTATCCGTCAGCTGTGGCAAGCTTGTATGTTTTGGCGGTGTACAACTTCTTTGGTGATTGTTGTTTCTTGCTAGCTGTCATTACGTTATAATGTTTCGGTGGAAGTTTTACTTTACTAGTTGTATTTCCCTTTGTTTTTTTTTTAATACATATCAGCTCATAATGTGAAATCTTACTAATATAGTAATTACCTTTTTCTATTTGTATTTTACTTACTCACTGCAGTCTTTAAGCTCAATAATTCCTTTCTATATCAATAATATTGACGATGATATTCTTTGTAGTATATTCGGCGATATGTTAACAATAATATATCACGTTAGTTTCCATTGGTTGCTATGTTTAGCGAAATAAATTACACATTACACATTTACACATTATTTGCACTGAACATTTTTACATTGGATACAAATAACAATTAACAATACTAATTCCTTAATTTATACATTTTACATTTACATTTTAAATTTCTCTTTTAAATGCCTGCATGCACTTTTATTATGTATTTCTTTCTATAAAGGCTTTGCTTTCGTTCGTTTAGCATAACGTATTTTCCTTTTTATGGCCATTTAATTGTCTTCTGATTATGTCTTTCATACAAAACAAATTAATTTATAACATAAAATTATTGGAAAGGATTTCAAATCTTTTAACACGATACTTCCTAGTAATTCACAATTTAAAAATTGTAACACAATAACAAATAACCTTACAAATATATTAAGCATTGTCTATCTCCTTGAATTACAATTCTGGTTTGTTTTTATATGAATTTAATTTCACAAGTCACTTTTCACTCATTTAATTTTTGCATCAATATAAATCAGAATCAAATTTTTAATCTATTTTACCTTACAAAATAATTTACAATCACTTCATCAATAGTATTTTCCTGTTGAAGAGCATTTCCTTCACTGAAAATATAGCCTACTTCATTCTTCCCTCTTCTTTGCTTTCCTCTTCATCTCCTCATGGGTTATCCTCCATGGTGCAGTGATTACCATGCTAGCTTCTAGTTCCCGAGGTCGGGGTTTCAAACCCGTCCGATGGAGATGGATTTTTCGGGCGTAAAAATCCTTAGCATGGCTTCCTTCGGAAGGGAAGTACAGCCGGTGGTTCCGTGTCATAGATTTCGGCACGTAAAAGAACCTCAGATCTGATAAAGAGGCCTCTGAGCAAAATTTCCGGTCTTTCATGCCCAATATAAAATGGGACGATGAGAGCCGCAGCGTTCATACATTAAAAAAACTCAATTTGTGTGCTCATAGGAACAATTTAACTCAATGTGTCTAAATTCCTTAATTTCACCATTTCCTCTCACCATTACTTCCAGATATTTCTTAGCAAACGGTTTCTTCTCTCCAGTGTCCCAGTCAATTTTTTTTTCCTTATTAGTTCTAGTATTATTTTTCTTAGCTGCACTCTTTCTAGAATAGCTGGTTACTTATTTTCCTTCTTTATTTCACATGCTCCGTTCTTTGCCAAATTCATTTTTCAGATATTTTCAATCGTCTACCCTCAATGTGCAGCAAAGACGTGTTTCCACATTATATAATGTCTTTCATTAAACCTCTTCCTTAGTTTTTCCCTCGAGGGTCTAAAGAGAATGTGCTTCCATTAAAAACCTCCTTATACTCCATTGTCCCGAAATGAAAAGCAATTCTTATTTGGTTTTCTTCCAATAGCCATAGTTTTGTTTCGTTTGTTTTTATCTTTATTCTGTGCTCCACAACATCATTTTTATTCGAACGTCACATAAACGTGAAAAAACAGAATCTTTATCAAATACTTTAAAGTACTACTATTCATTAAGGTACTGCAGACTAGTACTAGAACTAACGGTGGAGGGGGACCGAACCCCTCACGTACAACATCTTTTGTGTCTGAAGCCCCTGACAGGGTGCCTCCGGGAGGGAGGGGTGAAGTGAGAGGATACAGAGGGCGGCCGGACAAGGAGGCAGGGTCCCTACCTTTTACAGATTGAAACTCGCCCGATTGCAGCTGATACAACCGTCTCCCCTCCCACCCTGCAAGCTTATACATCCCCTGGGGGGTCCGGGACTCAGAGACCGCCCCATTCCGGGGGACTAAGGGTTGCATAGAGCATCCTTTTCCCTGCCATGCAACGCCGAGACTCCCGCCGACACTTTCAACCCCGAAACAGACCAAGCAGATGAAAGGTGAAGCGAAATGGAGGGACAGAAAATTCGGGATGTAATGAACATTTGCAGCATTCGCCTAGCGACCTGGAGAAACTCCGAAAAAAGCCCATGGGTTAGGAAGGTCACCGGGAATCGAACCCACCTCCCGAATGCGGGCCACAGACATTACCGCCTGAGTCATTCCGCTCGGTAAGCAACTACAACTATCCACTTTCAATTAAGCATATGCAATTTCACAAAATGTACAAATAACGCTCATTTAAAATAAAATCAATTCTATTCATGTTAATTTTAATGTTATAATAAAATTAATTTGTTTCCTGTGTATTAATGTGAGTTTCTTTGAGGTTAAAATTTCATAATAAGGCTCTGCAAAACAATAAATACCGGTAAGCGCAAAAGTACTTCCTACCTCGTACCTGTCATATGTTGGAATAGTTGAGAAAACTATTCGAATTCAGCAAATAAAACTCGTGGTCATTACACTACCATCTGAAGTCACAGTTTTAATTATGACCTAACAAAGACAGTTGCATGTTCCTTGCCTGTTGTGGTAATTAACACTCGTAACAAAATTATGAAGCTCGCTTATGCTCGTTTCAGCAATTTCACAAAGATACTGGCGTATTAATTATTACCATTATAGGCTTGGTGCATAATATACTATTATCTCCGTCTTCAGCTACGTGCCATATCACAGCGATTCTGCATCTTTCAAACTCTGATTCCTCCAACTGCTGATCCTCCCTTGTCCTAAAAACAATTTTCACCTAATTCTCAAAATAGGCGTGGATAAAGGGTGGTGGAGGAGGCATGCAAATCATATAGCTGACCGGAAATCTCGCAGAATAAGTTTTATTATGTAATTCTACCACTATAAACACGCTGTTACTGTATTCACTATCGTGCACCGGTTCATTATGGTGCGCGTGACAGTAACAGTGTGACTGTCCAGTTTTTCAACTGTCACTTTTCTCAGTTCTCACTGTCACTGCTTTGATCCGGTTCAACTATTCACTGGAAGTTCACTTACTTCACACTATGCGGTATACTCGTGTTGGGAGAGCATAACTCGCAGTATGTCCGATATATTAATATATGAATTAATATATGAACTGTGGTGATTATCTTGTGTTTTGGTTGTTACTCTTAAAGAGTTATTGTTATTTCTTGCCATGGCTGCTGTTGTTTGGGGTTTTGGTAGAGCATGCTTAACTTTTCAGGGTGTGGTATACGGGAAGAAAGTAAGAAGTAAGAACTCTAACAAAAGATTAAGTCAATTAAGGACACAATGCTTTAATGGCACACGCATTTACTGATTTAGTACGAACCTACACGGTTACTTTAGTTAGTTGGAACTGTAGGACGGTCGCGTAGCAATCAAGTATTTTATAAGTGTTCTAGTAATAACGGTAGTATTTATTACACGTTCCTATGAACTTTTAAATTGATAACATTTCAACGTTCCTACTACATTATGAGAAGTAACTAATAACCCCTGCTTCTGAGAGCTTACAAGTATGTTATTCACATCGCAGCACTTAATACGCAACCGCCTTGGTTGATGGGGACGCTGCAACTAACTTTGCTGCACTTAAACGTTTTAAACATATTCTTTCTTAAAATCACATTGACTGTCTTAGTTCAGCTTGGAACCTTCTAGAAAACTTACTCGTTGTTTCCAAGCATTTGGCCTCTCTTCAAAAATATGTTGTGTTCGCTTGCCGCATTTTCCCTTGCACAAAGATTCAAGGTCTTGCTTTTATGACTTACCCTTACAAGTCCTTTTTGTCTGCGTCCATATTCTAACCAAAACATGTTTGTCTGCTTTTAACAAGGGTTCCACGGCTCTAGCTAAACTCTTGCACATACATACAACTTATGCTTATTAATATGATTTTACATTATTATATACATGGTATATATAACCATAGTTACTCTCTCAACTGTCACTTCACTAATGTGAACTAGTTAAATTTCCCCCTCACTTCACTTTCCTCGTGACGTAGCATTTTCTTCCGGATGGTTCACTCACTGGGGAGTCACTCCGCAGTAGCACTCACTGGACGTCACGGTGCTCATTATCAACTCGCTCGGAGAATCGCACTTGATGTCGCAGCAAAAACGCACTCACCAACTCGTACTCATTTATGATCGACTCAACTGACGCGAGAACGTCCGCTTAAATAGCCAATGGAATATTCCACAGAACATTCTGGAATTATCTGGATACACTTTCTGGAGAAGAAGGGAATAAACTTCCATAAGATCCCAGTTATCTGCCAATAGCACTTCTGGTGCTTACGCCTGGCGCGAGGGCGATTATAATCGATAATTATCTTTCTTTATCTCTGACTGCCTTGCGCGGCCTTCCGATCACCTTGGGCCATAGCCGCTGCGTCACAACAGTAATACGTAATACCGGTATTCCAAGTTGTTGTGGCTTATAGAGAGAAGATGAAGCCATTTTGTGATATTCTTTTCTTTGAGCAACGAAGCTGTAGACCTCTGTACATTATTAATACATAATTAAGATATGAATTTATAGTTACTTACCATGCTATGCTGATAATAGGTTACATAACAGTCCTTAATACCTGCTCACTTCTCTCCAAGGGAGGAAAGTCATACAAGTGTCTGTTTTGCTTATTGGTTCAACATGCCAAGTATTAACAAATGAAATGAAGGGAGAGAAGTTAAGACGCTCTCTCTTATGTCAGTTATAGATGCCGAATTATTTCGCAATTGTAAAATGTTGTTCCAGCTGTGGATAATCTTAATATGACACTCGTGAAAATTTACACACGAATTAATTTTATTTCCACTAAATTCGAAAACTGATACCAAAAGACTCGCACCTGTTGGGCAACTCATCCTGAAAGTGCTGAAATGCTAATGCTATTCAAGGAACAGTTCTGTGGTATTAGAGAAATATTACTGACATTAACGTGCTGTTATGGTATATGGCAATGTCATGCACCTCTACTGTATCATTCGTTTCACTGCAGCAAATTTATGGATAAGGATCTTCCAAAGAAGTCTTTACTAAATCTTACTTTAATACCCCAAAATTTGGACAGCTCTCTGTTGCCTATAAAGAGATCTAAAAGAAGAAGAATGACCAGGAAATTGGTGAGATGTGCGCATTAAAAAGATAAAGGTGATGATAATGTGGAATCTGCGAGGTGGCGGCACACCCTGCTAATGATACGTCCCTGTGACCACGCCCGGTCCTCCTCTGTAATCGAGTTCAGCGAAGAGTTTCTCACGTTATGCCGTTGGACACCACACCAAGTGACGACAGCCGGTATTTATACATCCCATTACACCTCGTAAGTAACAGTTAAATGCACCCCAGCATGACTACGCCGCCCTTCAACCAAATGTCCCGAGGAAGTGTCCAGAATGATCTGCCCAGCCACCTGCTTTTCTGTACCACAAATCCTGTATACTGGGTAGTTCCACTGAGGACCTAGAACCAACTCCTATTAACGTTACCAATGAACCAACTTATATAAGTTTCAAACAGTTGTCTTCAATGTATACACATATCGATATTATTCTCAATAAGACTGTCCATAAATCATAGTAAAATTATTAAAGTATCTCCCCAGATACTAAATAATGTGCACATGCTTTTGAGAAAGATAACAGAGGTTTTAATTTTTTTTGAAAAAAATTGCATTTTTAGATCAGCCATATTTTTAAAAGCCAAAGTATGAAGACAGTGTAAAGATACTGAATGTCCTTAAGTTAACAGAGCATTATATTTTGTTTGGAATGGTTTGTGAAATATGTGGCCTGTACTAGTGATCTATTTCCTATAGCTTATGTGTTTCTATGACTTATTTTACTGGCATTTGTCTGTTTATCAGTCTCGCATGCACTACGTAACGTTTATTAACGTGGTATTGCCATATCTACTTAGGATTTATGCTGATCACGATGAAGTAGATAAAAAATCTGACTATAAAAATCACACGATTTTTCTACATTTACCTATTCACAGGTATCGAGTGCATGGCATTCTTCACATATAAGAGTTTTTCTATTTACTTTACGCGATAAATGTTTGCATATAAATGATTTCAAATTAGACAACAAGGATCTGGTTACATGCATGATGTGTAACAAGACTCGACTTCTTTAGTAAGTTAGTAATCAGCTCTTACGGAAAAAAAAACATGAATCGCATATTATTAAACATATTCCATTGGATGATACACCAAGGTCAAATTTGGCTTGTAGAAACTTAAAAATACATACATACATACATACATACATACATACATACATACATACATACATACATACATACATACACACGTACGTATGTAGAGACATGCATACATGTACAAGTACCTACATACATACACACGTACTTGCATGCCAGTGGTGACTTTCACCATTGATGCGGCTGATGTGTAGCATCCCTTATAGTGTCGTCCTCCGTGGTGGAAGGGTTACCATGCTGCCTCTGGTTCCCGAGGTCGCGGGTTCAAACCTGGCGGAGGGCGGTGGATTTTTTCGGGCGTAAAAATCCTTAGCATGGTTTCCTTCGGAAGGGAAGCAAAGCCGGTGGTCCCGTGTCGTAGATTTACGGCACGTAAGAGAACCTCAAGCCTGATAAAGAGGCCTCTGAGCAAAATTTCTGGTCTTTCACGCCCAATATAGAATGGGACGCTAAGGACCACAGCAGTTAAAGAGCGTCCATAAATAAAACTCAATTTAATTTTCATCCATTATGGTAAATATTACTCATTGTATAGGTATGTTTCCTTATTAGTTTTACTTTTATTTGAATAGAATTAGCTTTGGTAATCATAAGTATGTAAAATTAAGACTCGGCATTTCGAGCTCTCCTTGCCGGTTACTAATTTTTGCTAATTTACAAACTAAACTAAGTATGGCAGTAGTAGCAGGTTTGAGTTACAACCACAGCCTTCTTTTGCTTAAGGAAATTTGTCTATTGTTGAACATTTTCGTACGTTAGGAATGAGAAAAGGTCGTCGCAGCCGTTGGTAGCAGTGGGTGCTTGAATACTATTAGGCATCGTTGTTTAGTATTTCATAATTATTTAATGCTGAAGCACGTGTTTATAAATGGGTTTTTAATGTGTCATAATAAAAGATATATGACTAGCGTTCAATGTGATTGTCAAAAGTACAAGGTTTACGTATGTGAAGAGTAAATAAGACAAAATGTGATGCGATTTCAAAATGACATCACAGTCCAATTCAAGTCTGGAGCGTTCGCTTCAACCGCGAATTCGAAAATAAATTCTGATCATTATACAACTGACCGATTTTTAAGACAGCCATTTAGTAAACTTTCTTTCACTGAAAAAAATATTACTGATAAACAACCACGGCAGACCTTGAAAGTATCAATACAATTGAAGTTGTGTGTTCGTCATTTCAATACAAATATTTATAAAAGTGACATTGGATTTTTGGATGTGCGGTATAAAATAATTTTTTTCCTAGCCGTGTACATTGTTTTGTCACGAAAAGAGTGTAGAATATTGGTGTTTACAGTGACTGGAACAAAACGTATAGCTCCAGTAATTGGCATAAAAACTCGCTAATTACATTAAATGTTAAAAAAGTACTGCAAGTATTTGGAAGAGGGGCGAGAATGTAATTTTCTCTCAATGACCAGTATAGAATTCCAAAATGTACATAAATAGAATGTTTTGATTTGTTGATTGGTGTTTTAATTTGGCATAACGGGTTTTGGTGTTAATCGGCTAGTGTAGGTTGACTATTTTTCATATATTTTAAACCAATTATATCCCTATACCAAGAAGCCCAGAAGTTGCCACTGATATATACCTAATCATCATCATCATCATATCATCACCTTCTTCTGCTGCTTCTCTTCCTTCAACAAGGATTCGGCCGCCTGACCTGTTCCGACTTCAAGACGTTAAAGCTGGTCCTGCATTTGGATATTAGTCTTTAACAATATAAATTACAATCTAAATAATTAAAACTGATTACCTGTTTGTATTTTACAACTCAGGGATCCTTTTCCCTGAGCAATAGTAGGTTGTGTTCTGCGGTTATTTTGTCCAGATGAGATGCTGTAGTTTCGAGCTCCTGAACTGAGACAGCAAATGTGGTTTCATCGCCTGTAAACAAAATACATACTATCAAGCTAGTTGTTATTTGTTTTAAAATATTTGTATAAAACTTTCTGCCACTACTTTAAGGCAAAAAACCAATGAGATAACAGATAGCCTTGTTTAATTCCTTAGCCGTATCTGTATTGCTGTTTCGTTGTCGATATTAAGAGTAGTATTTACCAAAAGAGATGGCTCCAGCCGCTCTGACCATGGATTTTTCGTGGTTTTCCCTGTCTGGTAAGGCGAATGCTGTGGCAGTTTCTCTTTTGGCATGAATTTTCTTTCCCTCATTTCCTATCATTTCGCTTTCATGTTTCACTTAGTCTTAGGGGCTGTGCAGTGTTCGTTGCTGTCGACAGATGGCGCAGATTTTTGCTCGTTGGAAACTTCTTGTCTGCCCTACAAAGTGGCAGCCTTCTCTGTGCTGCCTCAGGTGGGTCGAGGCTCTCCGGTTCGGGCCGGAGGGAAAACTCTGAACAGCCTGCCGGTATGACCTCAAGCACAGAATCATTAAGGACCTGTGCACGTCATTATCGGCGGGCCTGCCTGCGGTTCCTTCACCTCATCTGTTCCTCCTGGCGGTAGCAATTAGAAAAGATTCGCGTTGGGTCAGTTGCGAAGTGGTCAATTAGACATCCTTTTCCCCTATTACAGTACGTGATTTATGCACTTAGGCTTTATCAAAGACCTTCACATAATCTACAAATAGGAAAGCAGAATAAACTTCTCTTATTTACTGTATTATCTGTTGAAGTACAAATGCTGTCTGAGCACGATCGTTCTTTTCGGATTCATATTATTTTTCCGCAAGGGTATCGCTATCTTATTTAATCTATTGATGACTAACGACGTATATTTTGCAAGGAAGTATCAGAAATATCAAAATTGAGGAAAAATTTTAATTTTAGGAGTTGTATTGTAGTTCTACTGTTGGGGAGCCAACTTGATGTAGTTGCAACCACGTGCGATACACAGTTTTCGGTGGCCTTCGCCCCAACTTTACTTTCCGGTGGCCCTCGCCCCAACTTTACTTTCCGGTGGCCTTCGCCGCAACTTTTGGGAATCAACTTTGTATTTTAATATTTTATTTAAATATTTTATATATATATATTTATGTTTGCCTCGGCTGCGTCAGTATTAATTTCTACAGACATGTATCTCTTATCAGGGGGTGATGCGGCTAAATAATGTAGGCTTACACAAATTATAATTTTTACTTCACTCTTTTTATTAATCCTTCACACGATTAAATAACACTTCACTGATATAGAGAGCTGCGAGATTATTTATTAATTACTTGCACTTTTTAACACGTAAGCTTTATAAAAAAACTCGCCGTAATGAATTATATATATCTCACACTGAATACGTATTAAACTGTTCAGGAACGTTGCCGTCTATCGTCCGGTTAGGAACGTTGTCGTCTAGCGACTGACCGCTTAAATTTGTAAATTTTTTTCTATTTCACGTCTCTGATTGGCTAATTTTACTCCAAAAGAATACTTTTGTTTAACTTTCAGCTTTTTTGGTTGTTGATTGGCTATTTATAAACTGTTTTAAAAATTACATTATTGTTCCAAGAATTACTAGTAGCATTATTAAACTTTCCAATTCATTCTTGCCTCAAGTTTACCTCATTGTTACGAACTTTCGACCTATAACCTCACAGCTGCTACATTATTAAATTACGTAATACTTTCACATAACATTATTATAATTGTACACAATAATATAAACATAATACAGTGACTGTTACATACAATTTATTTATTATATTATACACATATTGCTTTAAGGCGGGCTGTTATTTTTTATATTATATAATTAGACTGAAATCATTTAAGTGTTAAAAATACTGCCACAAAATTAAATAGTAGATAAAATAAAAGTATTTTAATAAAACTGACGCATTATTGGGAAAGTTCAAAGCACAGCAATATATGGTTCACAGGCATGGTATTTGAAACCAAACACAATAGGAAGAACATTCTGCGGAAATGGATTTATGGCGACGGTCGCCAAGATTTCAAGGAGGGACAAAGTTAAAAATAGTGTTATAAGAGAAAGAATGAACATTCAAGGAAACCTGTTGGAAGACATCAGAGCTGCTCAATTAAGATGGTTTGGTTATATAAAGAGATGATAACGTAACCAGCAGCGGGATTGTGCGACAATTTTGAAGCACTATACTGTACCTGCTTCTGATGTCGTTATCTCGTAGCTCGTTCTGTTGTCTGGTGTGCCAGCTGCTCCAGTGGTAGAGCTATGGGTTCTTTCTCAAGGTATACGTGAGTGTTATGTGAAGGATAACACCAGTTTAAATTGACTGAGAAATGTAATGTAATCTAATACCTGAGCTATTGAAGCTAGTTGCCGCTCATTTGAAGATAATGAATGAAACTGATTATGAGTCGTAGCACTCGAAACTATAGCAATTGAATTATTATACTGCTAACTTCTTCACCATCAATTTTACCTTTGAAATAACTGTTTCCGCCGTAATAGGAAAGTAGAAGCAATCATCATTAAATCTTACTCACACAAGCGCGTCACTGAGGCTTAAAATAACACTCGAGTCGTCATAAGTATCCGGAGTGGCGGATGTATGCACGAATGTGTGCACGAACGAATGTTTATTAGAATACACGCCCTTATATTAAGTTCCGTCTACTTTAGAACTCCTCTCACCAAAGTTACTTCTTACGCGCACCAATAAGTATTACGTATGCATCTCTGAACGGTTGCTATGGGGACCTGGCTAAACGCTCAGAATTTTAATTACCTATCTGTTTTGAGAATTCTGATCTACGTGACTCTGCAAATGTAGTGAACTTAACTCTGAACTATCTTCCAAGAATCTTTAATGCTTTCGCTCCTCACCTTGTTACTAATGACTTTTCTCGCTATTTAGCTTTATCTTCGGACAATTTTTTTAACTCAAACTCATTACATTATACATTGATCGAATATACGGAAACTACTTACTCCAATTATTTCTCTATCTTACCACCATTTGTTATTCCGTTATTTATATCTTCCTGTCAATAATTACGTATCAGAGGATTGCAGATAACAGATTACCAAAGAAAATTATTGAATGAAATCCAATAGAATTAGGAAAAGGGGAAGACCAAAACTAACATGAAAGAGGAAACAGAATATGAGAGAATGGTGATTGAGACAGCGGTATATCAGAGCGAAGTTAATGAAGATTGGCTATGCCTATACAGTCCAGAAATAGGTGCAGGAAGATGCCTAAGACATAGCAATGTCTGGAATATAATAATACATTTATAGAATGAAAAATAATGAAATGTTCTATATAAACGGCCGTTTAGCCTGGAGAATTTTCTTAAAAATCTTCTCCTGGTGTCCTAAGTACGTAAGTTGGCACTATCCGACTTTTATTTTTAGAGATATCCTGTACTGGCAGGCATAACACACCGGGTATACGTTTAAAAACCTTTTTCTGTATTCAGGGAGCTTGAAAACATTGTTAGTGATTAATTTTTGTATCGAACGCTTACTTTCTCTACCTCATCTAACATTTTTTCGTGGTGTTTAACGCGGTGGACATTCATGATACATGCAATGAAATGATAATTCGGAAAGGAAGTTTGGGAAGGAAATGTTTCAGGTTTAAGTTTAGTTACCTCCCCTTCTAGCCAATCTTACTTTAGTTAAGGATAGTTCTGAAATGGTAAAGACAAAGTCCCTGTAACGTTTGCACGTTAGATACATTTGTAAAATAAGATAAAACCTAGAGAAAATTTGGTCCACATTTTACTATTTCAGGAATACACGACGGTAAGCTACAAAGACCGGTCGTGTCTGAAATGGTAATTGCCATCATGTTGCAAGTCACTTAGTTATGCAGAAGAAGCCAGAGAGGAAAGTAATGCTCCAGGAAGGCCCTATGAAAGAATATTTATACCTAGACATAAATCTTGTGCTCCCGCGAGCGAAGAGCAGATGTTGCTCTTAAGGGGCTCGTATTTCACAATTTCTACGCCTTCTGGCCATATGTTCTGGTGTTTAGCTACTGCAGTTTTATGGACATACATAACTCCTGTCGCATAGCTATCCTGACCGTTCTGCTCGCTTGTCAAGAGCTTCACCACTGTACTAAATGGTGTGCTCGGGACTCTGAGCGTGTCCCCTGGCCTACAAATATTGGCTTTGCCGGGTATTTCGAACGTTATAGACTAGAAGACATCAATCCAGTGCTCTGTGGAGCTCGGTGAATCTGCTCGCTTACTCGTGCATGTCAATGAGACACCATATGTGCAAAAGGGAAGGAGGAAAGTCATCGGAATCGCTATGGTAATAAAGAGGGCACAGATTCTGTTGACATTTAATTGTTGTATCTAGTCATTGCCAACATGAACATAAATCCCAATCATGATTCTCCGATTATGAAAATGTATACTTTTGGGTCGTTTTTAGTCAATTTATGCCAATTTCTACTTTAAAGCTATTTTTATCGATTTTAGTCATTATTTTGTGATTTTCTTGCAAATTGGTTCTTTATTTAGTAATTTCCTTGCTTTGACATTCAATAAATAAAGATTATATTATTGAAATTTTACATAAGGATAATTTTTCAAACAGCACATATTTTACTATTCAACCGAGAAACATCCTTTACTCGCATACTTGTAAAACAAAATCGTGTTCCTATTTAATGGTTAGTTTGGAAAGGGTTACTTGGGGTGAAAGGATGGCTAATGCCAGGGTAGAAGGTATTAATATAGTTGTAAATTCATGTCACAAACTAGGGATGAGACAGATCAGTTTTCCCTTTTCCGCCTTAATAAGTGAGTACAGTAGGTTGCTACTGTCTTTGGCCTTGTATTGTGTCTAAGCTGTAACGTCCTCTTTATTCGTAATGAATTGTGTATAATCTGAGAACATAAAAGAGTTAGTGCTACAGTTTTGTAAGATCTGCTTCAAGAAGAATTTTCTTAATTTTCTTTTCAGATTCTTCAAATAAGATCATGGAACAAATTTTAATTATTTCTAAGCTATCTAATCGTTATACTTATATCTACATTTTCTATTTGTATGGCAGTTGTACCTAAGTATACAGGATGGACCATTTAAGTTGAGACTACAATATCTCCAAAACTAAGCGTTGTAGAAAGAAATGTCTTGATAAAAGTTGCTTGACATTGTGGGGGAAAGTAAGTGCCATTAGTCGTAATTTCATTTGGAGAACGTTGTGATGATCCTTTTAGGGTGAATTTAAAATAACGCTAATTGTGGTTCCTATTTAAAAAAACTTAAATTGACCCTAAACTGACCATCATAACGCCCTCCAAACAAAACACTACTGATGGCATTTACTTTCCCCATAATGCCAAGCAACTTTTATTAAAGACATTTCTTTCTACAACGCTTAATTTTGGAGATATTGTCAGTCTCAACTTAAATGGTAACTCTTTATATAAGGTAATTAATATATTTCTGTGCACTAGTTTTAATAAATTAAATAAATCCTAGTTTTAGGTCATATTTTATAATTATGTAATGTTTTAAAAACTTTTGTCATTTTATAGGTCTTTTTCAAACGTTTTAGTCAATAAAATCCGTGTGCTGGTGTTAAGTTGGTATTTTATTCACCCGGAATGAAGTGTTTTGAGGCTCTCTGAATAAAAAAATAAGAAAGATAAAGAAAGCATTTATAGAAAAATATTATTGCGCGCACACGATGTGTTTGTATATATGAACATCATAAATAAAAAAATGTAAAGTACCAAATTGTGTATCTAAGTCCTAATTTTTAAGGATTCACGGCAAATATTTCAAGGGATTCCGTTATGCTTACTACACTTCACATGGAAGAAGCTTCCGTTTTATAAAAAGAAAATTTCTTTAACAACTTTCATTGCAATATGAAGTTTTCGAAATATTGTATCTTTCTTTCTGGGAAATCACGAGGGAGATGTTTGTGTAATAACTGCTCTTCTAAAAGCATTAACCGTTTCCAAATATTCGTTGTTTTATGCTTTAGGTTGTGCTAGGTTAAAATTTTCTTTGGTGAAAAGCATCTTCTTGCTTTTCGCATAATTTTATTACTGACAAAACTCGACTTATTTAAACAACCGAGTGTTGTCTATACTCTGCATGCAATCACTTTGTAGTGCTTAATGTGAAACCACCTTAGGCAAACGTTTATGTCCATTAAGGTAAAATGAATAGGAGATTCACTTTTTATATGGATAGTATAAATTGTGTGTATGAGTGACACGTGTGAATACCGTTGAGTAGAGCATGTCATAGCTGTGTATAGCTGTCATACAGGTTCTTTCTCCATTTTCTCTTTCCTTTCCTCGTCTGTATTTGATGTTTCGAATTAGCAATAAATACTTTGGAATTTATGGAGTTGACGCTGATATCACTAACAGCTGAACAATTTCCCGCTGAATGAATCTAATAAACTGTGAGAAAAGAATTGTTTCTTAAGCACTAGCAATCCAGAGTGAAAAACAATGTAGCGCATTTAGAAGAATGGAGACTGATGAAGGGCATTGGCCGAACCACAACAGTTCATTACATGTCCTACACTAACATCTCTCTACTACCCTATTGTTTATGGTGCAAAGCGGGGAAGGGTTGCCGGTTCATTAATTACCCGGCATCTACCCGATGTTATTTGTCAGAGGTCTTTGTTCCCATTGTTAACAAAGCGACCTGTTGGTAATTAACAGGAGCCGGAATGTGGCTGACAATGGCTCCTGATCGACCCAATCAAGGCCTCCTGATTGTCCAGCGTCAACAACACCTCATCTGCTCCTTTTGTTTTGTTCTATCTGACTAGGGCTGCAGAGGATTCGCCCCTTGGCATCCTTTTAAGGTGCTTCACTGAAGGCGTTTGGAAGCAACCGAAAACAAATTCCTGTATCTCTTGTACGAAGATGCCCTCGGCTGAAGTCTTGTCTTTATGTAACAGCAAAGATAACCAAAATTAGCAACTAAGTAGGAATCCAAACAGTAGTAGTTAATTAATTGTTCTTCCACGCATGACGTGTGTGGAATAAAGTTGGAAAGGTAGAAACAGACTGAAAAATTCAATGCAATATCGGATTTGAACCACGGATCTTCGGCTTTGCGTGCCGCTGTTCAAACAACGAGTACCATACAAAATGTCGGCAAGACATTAAATTCTCCTGACTCGTGTTTTTCCCAGTAAAACACAAGTGTTCTCAAATTCATGTTGAGATAACATACACCAATGGCAACTTACAATTTCGTAAGTACTTTAAGTTCAGGGCTTCATAGTTAACTACTATTAGATCAATCAGTGGTAATCAGGCAGAGGGGTCTTAGTAAGTAAACCACCAAGTTAGGAACACAACGAGGGTTGGTGGCAAGCGATTACGACCTTACAGTGTTCTCTGTAAACAAATATGAAAAGTCGAAGACACTACAACCTGCTTGGAAAGCAAGTTGATCAGGATTACGGAGTATCGGAAGAAAGCAATGTAAATATGTTTAGCTATTGATAGTGCACAATAAAGTTACTTCACTATTTAATTAATTTATAAATGTACAGAAACTGTGTTACATTGGCTTTTCTATTACATCGGGAGTTTTACAGTAATGCATTTTCGAAATTCACTTTTAAGTTTTTTGTCACCCTTTCTTTAAAATTACAGTTTTATACCTTATACAGTGTTTCTGGAAGCTGTTCTGTTGCCTCAAGAGCTTCTATTTTCTATAAATAGTTTCTATTTCAGTATATTCATGTGTTGCTATATGGTTATTTCTTTACTACCCTCTGTAAAGAATAACGAATACCTACTATTTGTGCGGTAACGCCTGTTGTTTCTAAGTGGATGCCCTTGAACGTTGTTTGTCAATGTAAGCGAAGTATTCATGGGACATTTCTGTATCTACAAATCGCAAGGTATGTAAGTGATTTCGAAGGAACGCTTAAAATGAACAAACAACGTAAGCCTTCCATTGTTCCCTACTCCAAAGCGCGCAAGCACTGGCATTTAAATTTCCAGCATCAATAATTGAACTTGATCATGAGTGATACAGAAGTATCTAGAACATGCCGACAAAGAGGAGCAGCGGGGAGGAAGGAAGAAAGAAATTGGGATTCACTTTCTGAAATGCTGCAGGCTGAAATCTTATTCAGAACATACAGGTAATTCATGTGTGTGTATGTGTGGGTGAGAACGGCATAACTTAAAATATACGTGGTGCACTCGCACAACTTTTTACATTCTCTACTACGTATAGTAAGTAGGGGAAGTATTATATTCCACCCAAAAATTCGATACCGAGATTTCACCGGAAATATATGTTTTGAGAACCCCTGAATCCAAAAAACAATTTTTGGAAACATGTCCGTGTGTGTGTGTGTGTGTGTCTGTGTCGTGTCTGTGTGTCTGTGAACAGCATAACTCAGAAACGAACAGTCGGATAAACACCAAACTTGGTATTTAGGTTCATTATCTTCCAGAGATGCGACACGAAGGTTTTAAAGAAAGTCCTCAACCTCAGATTACCGTTTACATAGAACATTTTTCGAAAATTTTAAGTTTCTCAAAAATGGCTCTAACGATTTTGATTAAAATATCATATGTTTAAGATATTTTCATGACAAACGAAATGTATATCTTCAATTTTCTGGGAATGTCTGCAAAAGTATTCTTTATTATGAACGACTTTTGCGTAACTGGTAAACCATAAGAGATAGACAAAAGTTTACTACACTAAAAATGCAGATCGTGTTAAAATACACAATTTATGTCATATATATTTTGTTTGTTGAGTGAACCATTTTCGAGATATTGCTTCTTATTTCCTTAAATTTTCCAATAGTTATACATTTTCTCAAATGGAAATTCGTTATTCATTTTTTTTGTCCTGGTAATGCAAAGAGAATGGAATATTGCACATAGCAACCAGCTCTTAAAATATTTGACTATCACTTAAGGCCTACCAATTCCCCTTGCATCTACAAGAAAATTATCAATAAGATTAACATCTCGATACTTCGATTAACATGAAGCACATGGAGAATAATCCTTTGTAAAAATAGTTTGTACAAGTCATGTGAGTGAAACACATCAGATTTTTCTATGTACATATCATGGTTTCAGATACAGATGTACAGTATTCCTCAATCAAGTTTGTTATTCCCAATATATTTGTGCCCAGAAATGTTTCCCAGTTAAGTTCTTAGTTGTACACAACATTCGGAAATAGTATTCAATTGTTAATGGCTTGTAGAAATAACGGGCTCTTGCGAAGGAAAGGAATAAAGACAAATCACAATGTTCAAGCATGTTCCCTCAGATAACGCTCTTATATTTGAAACATACTACAGGGAATATTCCGATAACGACTAACATTGCAAAAAAAAAAAAAAAAAAAAAAAAAAATCTGATGTGCTGCATCCGCATGGCTTTCTCTATTCGCTTCTCTAAAACTGTTCTACTTATTCTATTTAGTTATATAACTGCTCATTGTTCTATTACTTGTTTATGCAGATAAACTTTCAATATACATATACACATTCCTTGTAGGATTCAGCAGATTAAGTGTATTTAAAGTCTATTTTTAAGAGCGTGTCATTATGTAATGGCTTTTAAATTCCATGCTCTTTGCAAGGCCACGAGGGAAAAATATTAACTTCCCAGTTCAGAAGGGTATTCGAAAATTCAAACCAATAAAAAAGAATATCTCGAAAATTGTTAACTTCGCAAAACGTTTTATTTCACATCAATTGTACTTTTTTTAACGAGATCTACATTTTTTATGCAATAATATTTTGTCTGACTTTTACAGTTTAATAAAAAACAGTTAGAGCCATTTTTGAGATATCAAAAATTTCGGAAAAGTTTACATGAAAGTGTAGTTGGGGTGGCGGATATATTCGAAAATCTTGGTGTCGCGTATTTGGAATATATTGTACTTAAATATCAAGATTGGTATTTATCCGACATTTCATTTTTGACTTATGATATTCACACACACATACCAGGATCTTTCTCTGATTTTTTTTCATTCAGGAGCCTCAAAGCATATATCTCCGGTGAAATCCCGACATAGAATTTTTGGGTGGAACACAATATGTCCTCTTATCTATTATAGGCAGGTGGCAGAGAAAGTAAAAAATGACACAAATTGCATCTTTCTTAGTATAATCTTACAGTGTTTGTCATCCCTTTTTGTATAGCTTTCTTAGTTAAACAAAGTTATACAAAATTGAATCGAATAAAGAGGGCTCATAGGGTTTTCACAGAACACTCAAGATAGACTCTTTATTTTATATTTCAAACTTTTGAAGTTTTAAACAAAATTGTTAGGAACAATTAAAGTAAACGAAGGTTTTTGCATATAAAAAGGTAGTTTGAGGTGGGGAAATATCGTGAAAAAATCTTTGTTTTGCATCACTGAAATTGCTGAATTTAAACACGAAGATTAGTATTAATTCAACTTTTCGGTTTTCAATCATTTTATAGACAAGCATATAAATGCACGCACATACACACATATAGACATTGTTATAAGATGCTCTTTTTGGAGGGTATAATGCGATGTAAAACATGTATTTCCGATGAAGTTTAGATATCGAAATCCTTCCTTTACCTACCTACTACAAAGATAGAGAAAGAAAAAAGTTTGGATAAGTAGGTACTAAACTTCATTTTAAACCAGGCTCCTTTCAAGAACACGAGGCGAATATTTTCAAGATTTTCTCCCACCCCAAATTTTTGCTATCCATATGCAAGAAATGGTTGAAATGTAATGAATAGCTTCCAAGATAATTAAACATTGCTATAATATTCCTTCTTTGTAGGTACAGAGATTATTTTGGATTCCTGACCCTTTCTGACACACATCAGTTTTCTTCAAAACCTACATAAATTACTCCGTCAAATTATTTTTCGAGATGCGTTAATGTCCAATGCACTTATTTACATTCCTTTTAAGTAACAAAGGGGGAAAACGAGAGAGAATAAAAGGGAGAGAACATAAAACTCACCCTCTTCATCCTTGTGCCTACAATGAATGGAAATGTAAGTGATTTAGCAACTGACTAAACAAACGAAACAGACATTAAGGTTCCAATATTGCTTAGTTTCAAAAATGGAATCTTCTTCATTACACGGGACCTATTCACAGTATCTCTTTCCATCTTTTCTTGAGTCTTCCAATACCTCGATGTCCTGATGGTCTGCATTGGTACGCTAATTTTGGAAGTCTTGTTTGGTATGCTTTTAATCGGTGGGTTTTGGTGCGCTTTCAATAATGCACAAACCTCGACCATCGACATTTCAATGTATAGTCGATTGAACGCTTCCAACTTCGTCCGAGTTCAATAATTAGGCCTGAGCCTTCGGGAGTACCCGAAGGAGCGCCTGCCCGAAAGCACCCAGAGGCGGGTATCGAACCGAGCGGTCCTTGGACGACACCAGGAAGAAACCTCACAGAGGGCATATCCACCATCCAGCTGCAATCCGCGAACACCGTCACCTGGCCCTACAACCCTGGAACAGATGACGAGGAAGATGATGAATACAGGTAATGAGGGGCGGGAGAGTCGTGGTAGAAGAGGAACCACCCCAGCATTCGCCTGCTGGCCCGTGGAAACCACGAAAAGCCAATGAGTCATAGTGGGCGGTCGCCGGAGATCGACCATAAGGTATAAGTGCTGTTTCCAATTATTTTGATATTGTTGAATTTTACCATGTATGGAATATATCTGTAAATCATTTCTGATGTCTTCATTTCGTATGTGATCTAATCTTGTACAGGCATTAGTCATTTCTGCACTCTGAATTCCACAGTTAACTTTCTTATTAATCACTAAGTTTCACTGTCATAAAGAAGTAAAGAAATAAGCATTGCTTTATAGAACTTTATTCTTGTTTCTACTGTTTTTCGTCCTAATGCCCTATTAATTGTACCGCATACCTTTTGAAATGTTGACAGCCTTGTATAACCGTCTTTTTGTGTTTCAAATCCTGTAGTACTTCCCATTCAAAGTGTTTCTAAGCATCTAAGCCATGCAGCTATGACGTGGTATATAATATGTATGTGAGAGGATGCTCTCAGAGCTGTGTACTGGGCAGGGTTATTATGTCTGCTAAGGAGTGAATATAAAACCAGAGAGAGTGAGTTTCTAGATATAGTTGTTTCTACTTCCTAGAAGTCTCGGACATCTCTTGTAGCTCTGCCGGATGTGGTCAGCTATTAACATCATTACGTGGCAGGGAGTCTGACTTGCACCCCGTCAGTCTAGAAGGGTGGAAAATATTCCCTAGACGCCAGTGTATCATCATGAGTCAGCTTCAGTCTGCACCTGCTCCTTCATATTGTCACGCTCAGTTGACATAAGCGTTATGGTTAACGAACTCATTTTACCATACTTTGAGGGAGTGGTACAATCTTGAGGAGGTTTTCCTTTGATCGTACAGAGTGGTGTTAGTTTTTGGCTTCTTTTGTTTCGTACCATTAAGTTGGCGTATTATGAAGTAAATACACAAATCCTGTTTACACATAGGAGATTAAATTAATCTATTGAGATATTATTTATTCATTTACCGCAGCAAAGGTAAAGCTAATGGACAACCTCTCCTAATAATCAAAACCATCATCACCTTCATCATCATCCAGAAATAACAACTATTTACTTACAATAAATAGAGTAAATATCGTATTCCATTTAAAAATTCAATGTTGAAATACCATCTTAAGTACATGTTTTGAGGGCCTCAACACACACACACAATATATATATATGACGATTTTAAAGAAAATACTTCCACTCCAAATTATCTTTGACACATTAGTTTTTTGTTATAAATTTTTGTTTTTTAAAATGGTTCTAACGATTTTGAATAAATTACCGTATATTTAGGATATTTACGCGGTAAACTCAATGTATACCTTGAATTTTCTGGAAATAACCTGCGAAGTACCTACTCTTCGTTCGGAAGATTTTTTATAATTTTGTATAACAGGTAACCCATAAGAAATAAACGAAATCGTACTACATAAAAATGTAGAGCTCTTTAAGCACACAATTTATTTAAAATAGCTTTTTCTGTACTATTGGTGGTTTACGAGATATCCGTTGTTATTTATTTGAATTGTTCAACAGTTCATTTTATTAAAGTGCTATCGCTATTAATTTTTCTCTCGCAATCTCATGGAAAGAGTATGACATTTCAAGGCCAGCATATGCGGACTAGCTTCTAAACATCTGCGTATGGACTAGTTTCTCTGTACCCCTCGTACCTACAAGAAATGCGTAATGAAACGATTTCTGCAAAGGTTTATTTCGATTTACATTAAGTATGTAAAAAATAAGCTTTCGTAGAACAGTCTGTAGAAGCTATTTAAAAATAAAGGATAGTGGGTAGAGAAGGTCGTGTGAATGTAACAGCTTTTTAATAGTATTTAGCTCCGTTACTATTATATACGACACTGCAAGCGATAGACACTGATGATACATGAAATAAAATAATAATTGGGATTTGACAGTTATGCGGACTGAGGAAAACCTGGAATAAACCTGTCTTGAAGGGATTTGAACCGTGTACCTCCCGTTCACGAGTCTGTACCTTAACGACCTTGACCGTGGTAAGTAACAACTACCATGTCTGTATTAATAATTGTTGTTTTACGCTAAGCACAGCGTTTGACAGTTCAAATAGGGTTTAAAAATTCAGTACTTGACCATCACTCGAACCATAGATCTTCAGCTCTCCATGCTGATGCTCTTACTGCTGAGCTACCATGACAGTATGCCTGCACGCACATTGTCTCCTCCGTGGTGTAGTGGTTACCATGCTAGCCTCTAGTTCCCCAGGTCGAGGGTTCAACCCCGGCGGAGGGCGATGTATTTTTTCGGGCGTAGGGAAGTAAATCCGTAGATTTACGGCATGCAAAAGAAATCTCAAGCCTGATAAAGAGGCCTCTGAGCAAAATTACCGATCTTTCACGCCCAATATAGAATGGGACGCTAAGAACCACAGCAGTTAAAGAGCGTCCATAAATAAATAAATAAATAAAGAGAGAAAAATTTAAAAAAAAGTTTGCACATTAAACCTTCAAGGCGATTTCACCTCCTTGAGATATCACACCTCAAAGGTAACTTGCAAAATTTCAAGTACTTATACCGGTGTCCATAGACGGTGTCAACTGGAAGATAGAACAGCCCAACATTGTTGTCCTCAATTTCCAAAATTGGAGGTGCTCTCAACCATCACGGTCCAGAGTCTGATTCAGTTCAATACGAACTGCAGACTTCTGGATCGATGATAATAGGATTGGGGATGCTCAATACATCTGCAAAGGTCGTAGTGCAGGGCAGTGTCACTCCCCCTGTCATATGAAGAAGTTATTTTGTTGTATTGTTATTTGCCCCACGTTGGCCGCCAATTTGAAGTAGTTTGTTGCTTCATGCATGGAAAGCCGATTTGAAGTAGGTATATTATATTTCGACTGTTGGGGAGCCGAACTTGAAGTAGTTGCAATCGCACGTATAGTAAAAAGTTTCCGGTAGCCTTCACCCCAAATGTACTTTCTGGTGGCATTTGCCCCAAATTAAAAAATATTAACTTTATAATTTTGACCGTTTCTTTTAAATATTATATATTTATGTTTGCCTCGGCTGCGTCAGTATTATTGTTTTTTAGAAACATGAATGTCTTAGCAGGGAGGTGGTGCGACTGAAGAATGTCGGCTTACACAGATTATAATTTTACTTCACTCCTTTTATTAATTCTTGACACTATTTAAATAACACTTCACAGATATAGAATAAGAGAACTGTGAGATTTTTTTTATTGATTACTTGCACTTTTTAACACGTAAACTATTTTTGTCTCACACAAATTACGTATTAAATTTCTCGAGGACGTGTCTCGCGTCCGGTTAGAAACGCTGTTTACACCAATGCGTCCAGTTATTAGCACTGTCTACAAGCAACTGACTTGATTTCTACCGCCACATTTGTAAATTTCTGTATTTAGGTCTCTGATTGGCTATTTCTAATCCAATAGAATACTTTTATTTAACTTAAGCCTTATTTTGGTTGTTGATTGGCTATTTTATAAACTGTCTCAAAATTTACATTATTGTTGCTCCAATAATGACTAGTAGCATTATTAAACATTCTTACTCATTATTGACTCAAGGTTATCTCATTGTTAGCTCATTGTTAGCAACTTTTAACCTATTATTTTCACAGCTCCTACATTATTAAATTACGTAATACATTCACATAACATTATTACATGTATACAATAATATAAAACATATACAATTACTGTAATATACACTTTTATATCCTGTTACATATACATATTGCTTTAAGGTGAGCTATTATTGAATTTATATATTCTATAATTAGACTGAATTCATTTAAGTGTTAAAAATACTGCCTCACATACTCATAATAAAAGTATACCCGGAAATTAAAACTACTTGCAGCATAATATCGTGTTTATAATTTAAATATGAAAATAAAATAAATACATTGTATAAATATGGGTATATTTATAAAGTATACATGTAAAACAAGCAAATGTCCAGCACAATTTGCAAACAACTGAAATATAATGCTTATTAAAAACAGGTAAAATATGCATTATATACAATATAAAACATTATTTAAATTGTTCAACATTTAGTAATTAACTCGCACTTAAATAAGCATACTTACTGACAGTATTTGCATCAAAATCCTGTCTTAGGGAAGATGGCTTAGGGGATGATAAAGCGAGAAGATTGAGAAGATGAAGTATGAATAGTTTTGAACGGAATCTGAGATACTGAGTGTTTCGTGAACCATTCTGGTGGAGTCATACCATATCGAAGAGGGGTGACATCAATAGAGCAGAGATACATCTCAGAAGTAACGTATGCATATGTTACGCCGCATTCCTGAAGATGCGTGTTTCACGAAGTAGGCTAAGGTTTGCATCTTATTTGAAATAGTAAATGCATTTACCAACTTCATGAATTAACCAATTTATGAGATTTTATTTGTCTATTTCATGTAACAACCCAACCTCTAAATCCATACAGGTTAAAGAGCAGCATCTTTTGAATGGTGCTATATCACAGTTCAACCTGGAAGAATCTTAACACAGGTAACAAATGAATATTTTGGAATTGGATAATATTAAAAAACGGTTATTTGAACGGTAACCTTGAACAGCGCCTAGCTAAGTATGAAATTCAGCACTAGCGCCATTTATCAGTTTTATCTTATCTACCCCTTCTCTCACTCAAATATTTTAAAATGGTTTTTTATGTTAAAATGACGTAAAATTATATTTGATACATAATTTTCTAGTTTAATTATAATCCTTTCTATACTTATCCATCCCTTAAGAATCATGTCTTTCCTCCTCTTATCTAATTTGCTCAAAGTTACATAACGTATTTCAGAGTGGAACTGCTAGTTTTTTTATAAAATCTTAACTCTGTGTTCTCCGCATTTATTATTTTCTTTAACGTTCTGTAAATTGTAGCATATGGATGTTGAAATTTTGATAGATTTATTTCTTATTGTCAATGGATATACAACATCCTAAATCATTGGATTTATTGACTTAGTTTCATTCCGCATTATTTATATTCTCACTGGTTGCTTAACTTCAAATTCTATTACTTTAGGCACTTGCTTAAAGATAAAAATATAAATATTTTATATCATTTGATTCTCACAAAAACACTGAAAAATTGTTAAACAAGTTCTCATAAAGTAAAACATTTAGACAGGTGTGATTTTATTATACAAAAATAGTTTGTGTGCTTAATGTTTATTTTGTGACCTTTGTTTACCATGTATAAAATCTCTCCAGGAAATTAATGACGGTTTCCAAGTTTACATTTAAAAACCAGAATTCAGTTGTTTAATTTCTTGTGATGCAAGGTCTTAAAGTGTGTTTATAACATATTTGATTACAAGCTATGCTGCTATTGACACACAGAAAATAATGTTTTTCATAATAGGCCATACATTACCCTCTGAACAAAAATAATGGAGGAAACAAAACTAACTTCCTAAGAGCTACATCCTATCAAACCGTTCACGCATTCCAAAGTCATTAATTTGCCATGAACTTGTTCTGTTCCCCCCTTGAAGTGTTATAGTGCCGCTTTATCGAAATATATCGATACATTTTCGGTGTTGACGTGGATTTTACTGCGATAACAAACTGTTCCTTCATTAAGAATAGTATTCAGAGCCTTTGATGACGATAGCCGAAAAGAATTTCTTCTAAAAAACCTCACCGGCGAGATAACGATAAAAAAGGAATAAATATTTTGTCTGGATTTTTATGAGCTGGAAAAATTCAACGGCGCGATCCTTTGCTGGGAAACAAACAAAGAGTAACCCTTATTAATTAAACTGCTGGACTGTAATGATACCTAGTGGTAGGGGAAACAACTCAAAGAAACGACGCAGGGGCATTAAATGAACTACAAAGTTTTGTGTGCCTCCGAGTAGATAACATTTACGAGATCGTAATTTTTGGGGTTATTTACGGCGTCAGGATAATAGAAGAATTTTGGCAGGTGGAACGGACCTTTTTTTGCTTGTGTACATTTTACAGGAAAATAGTTCCGCGCGTGCCTGAGTAAGGTTGCTGTGGAGAGCCGTCGGTCTACCTCCTCTCCAAACAAATGGGGGAAAAAGAAAAAAAAAACAATTCAGAGTTTTCTTATAGTCATGTTAGTGGTCAACAGAAAACAATTTTTAAAATTATGCAGGGTTATACAAAGATTTGTATTTTGACAAGCATTTTAGGCGTTCCTTCGTTGAAGCTATATAAATGATTAACATCAAAAACACTTTGTTACAAAGTAGTAAAAATCGTATATATAAAAATCTTAAGAATTTCTGCTTTCCCTTATCAGCATTGAAGTATTATTAAATTAATTTTTGTAGGAATTGCAAAAACAGGTTTTTAAAATGTTACCCTTGGAATACCAAAAAATGGAGACCAAATAAAGGAAAAGAAGTAAAGAAGGTAATTTTATGTTTGTAATATGTTACAGCTGCTACATTTTTAAGAATGACAGCATATCCAACTTTTTATTTGCTAAAACTGCTGCTTTTAACAGGATGAGATTTCAAGGTAGGTAGTCTGAGGAAGCAGGTGGTGGTGGTGGTGGTGGCGGTGGTGATGATTTTTTAAGAGAAATAAATGTTCGCATCTTCACGGTGTTATTCGGAACTTTCCCCAGAAAGTGTGAATATCCCGCACCTTTGGTACTCTTAAATCATTTCCGCATTTGCAAAATTTGATAAATTGTTTCCTGAACATAGAAGATGTGGCAGCAGAAGGAGGAGCAATAAATTGCATAGAATTTTCTAATTATATCTCACTGATAGCAAAAGACAGTTCCTAAAGAGCACGTCTTTGAAGATAAATGGAGATGAGGAATACGGAACGAATATAAACCAAAAGAGACAACATCTATGGTGATTTGAATAAAGGCAAAGAAAATGTAGGTACTTGCGAATTCGATATGAAGCAATTGAATAAGTGGACAACTCCAGAGCATTGGGTTTATTGTACTTACTAAGGTAGGCTGTTGTCAAGAAGTAAAATTGAGAATAACAATGGCAGAGAAAACTTTCAATTTAAAAAGAAATATTCTTTATAAACTTTTGAAGGAATGAAAAAAGAAGAGATTACATAAATGCTGTGACAGTGTACAGTGAGGAAGGTTAGATCTGATGACAAAGAGATGAGAAACGTTTGGAAGCTCTTGAAAAGTTGAAACGAAGAAGAACAGAGCATGTAAAATTGACAACAGACTAGCTAATGAGACTCTGTTTGGAAAGAGAGGTCGAAGAAAGGGCGATACTGGATCTGATCAGGAAGTAGAAGTAAGAATGGCTAAGGCGTTGTATGAGAAGAAGCTGGTTGCTAAGAGATGCATTAAAAAGAACATGGAATGGAAAAAATGTTCAGGATATAAGAGGACTCCAGATGATAGACGGTGCTAAAGTAAATGGTTCATTTTCATAGAAGAGGAAGGCAGAAAAGAGTATTGGGCTAAAACTATGCATGACAGCTGCATTCTACCTTTAGCGTTCAATGTTACGTGTCTATTAAACGGACGGTTTACAGAGAGAGAGGGGAGGCAAAGAGAGACAGAGAAAGTGTGTATGTGTGAATTTAAACGAGTGAGTTTGATGGGATCGAGAGTGAAATGGAATGATAATGAGAAAGAGGGTGGGAGAATAAGTGAGAATGAAGGAGTGAAGCAAAAGAGTGTGCAGCAGGATGAAAGTGAATGGGAAAGATACAGATAGAGGGGACGAGAGAGAGGGTGAATGGAATGAGAGTGAATTAGGAGGATGGAACAGAGCGCGAAAGAGAAAATATAGTATTTCCTCTAGTAATAAAAATAATAGTCGCATTTGTTTAGTGAATACTTAATTTATTGACAATAAACAATATATAAAGGAATACACTTAGAACACTAATAAACCACAACAAGCCGATGCTATTGGCAGTACTCACAACTGCACCTGGTCATTCAACACTGTCTAAGGCAACACGAGCTGAAATGACATGTCGGAGTTACACTGTAGAACTAGAGATAAATACACCTGTCGTTGCCTTCTCCCCGTGTGAGGCAGTTGTAGCAGTTCTTTCCATAAACCTTCATGCATTCAATCATGACTTGTTGAGGGCCAGAAAAACATTATTCAGTGTCTCAGCAGGAACGTCCTCGTTCAGCTACTGTGGATGAGGCCTCTTGATATTGGAGAGACTGTATGGCATTAAAAAATCCAAGATCGATGACATTCATATCTGAGCTACTTGGAGGATAGCAATACAAGCGTAGACCATATTAGTAGCGACAGTTATAAACTCAGGATCAGAAGGATCAATGTGCAGTTTTGCATTATCCTGTTTATGCAGATGGGTTTTGATGATGACCATGGAGGCTATTTTGGCTTGACAGGCAGGAAGAACGATATAAGGAAGAAGTTTCTCAAATGAGCATTTGTCTGTATTCGTCTTGTGTAACAAATTGGATAGATTTAGAATGTTGTCCCCCTAGGCCTATTTGTGTTCCGTTTTGCTGGCTTCTGGAATGAGAATGGAAATAGATAAATTTTACCATCAAAGCGCTGGTTAAATATTGAATCAAGACGGGGACGTGCCACTGCTGCGAGAAACATCACTTTCGTAATGAAGCGTTTATTTTGACAAGTTCAATGTGGATCAGATTCTTCTGCTGCCAGGTAAAACTTGCCGGTTTCTTCAGTCATGTAAAAACATTTCTCATCAGTATGGATCCGATCGAACATAGAGAGCAGGTCCTGAAATCTTTCTCTACGTATCGAAACTGCTGGATCCGGCATTGACAAGTAAAATTGCAAACTTTTCTGCTCACCTGTTAAGTTCGGTGTTGGTTTTGATCTTAATGAATGTTTTCGTACGTCTTTTTCTTGTATTCTGCGATGCACTGTAGATTTTGCCATACCCAAAGCGACAACCACAGATCTGAAAGTCTTTTTTTGACGCAATGGAATTTCTTAGTCTATGAACTAAAGATTTTTACTTTGTGCCGACTCTCCCTTTCATTTTGAAGGAGGCCTCAGCAACAATGTTGTCATTCATTATGCAGTTCTGACCTTGTTTCTATATACGCTCCATGGACCGCCTATGAAAGGTAAATTTCACAGAATTTTCCTTTATTACATCTCTTCAC
Organism: Deroplatys truncata; assembly: GCA_030765065.1. Lineage (NCBI taxonomy): Eukaryota > Metazoa > Arthropoda > Insecta > Mantodea > Mantidae > Deroplatys > Deroplatys truncata. The sequence goes on along the minus strand of CM060978.1, from coordinate 168,733,379 downwards.
AAAACGCCATTATTGCCTACACGAAATAAATGCTCATGAATGGCCCACTGCAGATCATCTGCAATATTTTGCACTCTTCCCATTGCTTCAGGTTTACCTAGTCACAAAAACTACACTATGTAAACGGCAGTTACCTCTTTATGTGAAAATATCGGCACATTCTGAAGTAACAACACTTCAGTCACCGAGAGCTTGCTTTGAACTGAACGCCCCAGTTTATATGACAACCTATCAAGATCATGCATATTGACCAGATTGCTAAACCCTTTTTATATGTTCTGTGATAGACCAAACATCAATGCTCTTTGCTTAAATGGCTATTAAGTTTGGTTTCTAAATAATAAAAGCTGGTTAAAGGAATGGGACTATTACTTTGGAAAATAGGAAGCAGAAGATATTGGATCCAGTGAAGATGCGATATAGCAATATATCTACTACGTCTTAGGGCCAAATCAAGAAAATTCAGTTTTGGTTTGGCGATGCACAGGTAAACGATCTACTACTCCTTGTAAGTCACCTAATTCAGTGTACCCTATACCAAACACGAATTCGGAATTATTTCAGGAGCTAGATTCTCAATTCGATGTAATTTAATTGTCCTTGTCCGAGATACTTCGAGACTGCTGCATGCGGCTTTATTTTAGGAATTTTATAACAGCTGGATAGCAAATAACCAGTTCATGTTTAGCATTCCACAGCCTGCGGTACGCAGAATACTACTAGGCAGGGCCATTTGCGTTGTTCGAAATATACGCTGTTGTACAGACGGCTGCATATGTTTTCCGTGCCACGGGGCATTTTATAGAGATTATGCCAGGTGCCTTAGCTCATACTGCTCTACAAGGTTAGGGGATGTAATAGTCTGAAGAAAATATAATTCCAACACATTTCCCTTGGCTGTAAGAAAGTAATAAACGTGAAAAAAAATAGCAATAACATTACAGCACAGCGTCATAAGCACTGTACAACTATTTTTTTTGGAATTAGAGGCATCATATCATTGTATAATAAATAAGTGTTAAAATAAAATGGTTTGTTTTTCAATATTCGCTGTTTTTTCTGCCCATTATCAACTAACATGATCTTCATTTATGATAATATCCTTATAAAGTATTATATTTCTGTGCACATTACCTTAATCGTGACAACAATTTAGGCCAGAAATTATTTCAAGTTACAGTCTAAGTTACACCTTTCCCTATTTGGTTGCATGCAAGATGCCGTAATGACAAATAGCTGCTTACCTATACCACAACTCTTCTTTTTACTGTCTCCGTTACTTACCTATAAGTAGGGAAAGTATTGTATTCCACTCATAAATTCAATAACGGGATTCACCGGCAAACATATGTTGAGACCCCTGAATCAAAAGAAAGCATTTTTGCTTCCTCAACCACGCACTTACAGTAAGCAGATGAAGTATTGTATTCCACCCAAAATTAAATAACGAGATTCACCGGAAATACACGTTTTGAGACCCCCGAATCCTCTGCACCCCTTGGTCCACCAGAAAACATTTGGAGTCTTCTGTGCATCCATGACGTCTTGTGTGGCAAAACCATTCCGTTCATGGTGGACAAGTCACTGGGCTATTTTAGCGTCATTGAAAAAATTTGGTGTTTGTTTTGTTTCTTGAGAGTCAAACGAATAGGGTCTCTTATTATGGTAAATGTATATTCTTGTCATTCCGGCTATACACTTAATTCGTTTTGTTATTTATGTCAACGGAAGAGCAACTCACGAAATAGAAACTCTTTGATCTCTAAATGTTTGGGTTTCGCTTTAGGAAACTCACTTTGTTGTCTCTACGCTTGTAAAAACAAGAATTTACAAACCTTAATACAGTAGTACTAATATTCATAACATTAAAACCGGAATCATCATACATTTTGAAATTTGTTATATAATTTACTGGTATGCAATAAAAAATGCCTTGAGGCAGCCACTGGAAGAAAAACGACTGACAGATTTATAAAAAATCTATCTTCTGCCATATGGGCATTTGCAAATATGGGCACGCTTTAGTAAAACAAATAATTGCATTTAGAAGGCAATTTGAACCAAAACAGCAGCTTAAATAGCAATAATCATTTCACTATTAGTTTTTGTACTAATTCGTATACATGTTTAACCTAGTGATTCGAAAAATTAATCTGTGTGCCGAATTCTACTTGTAATACCTACTTCCTTGATCCGATGAAATGGTTGCATGTACAGTTGCAAAACTGCCGTAGGCTATCCTAGACTATCATGAATAAGCGTAGACTACGGTAGTTTTCCTAGTAGAATTGGTCAGTTAAGATCCTACCCGCGTTACCTGTATACGTTAGGTGTGTTGCATACCTATTGAGCGTTACCTCATATAGATCGCTTTATTTACATTTTAGGTCAGTGGTTTATTAGATTTCTCTAGAAACTGGAAGCGTTGAAATTTTGAATCTCTAGAAACTAAGTGAGGGTTTAAAGGGCCGCTTAACATAGGAAACATCAGCATGCGACCAGCGTTCTTCAGCATGCGTCATCGTTCAGAAGTGGGAATTGTACAACACAAGGAGCATCGAAAACAAGACAGAAGCCACTTGTAAGTACTGCGGAAGTGTATATCATAATACAATGGCTACTCGTCTACGAGATCACCTTCAGAAACGATTCTGTCCACAATCTACGAGTATTAAACATGTGGCTCAAAAATCCTTACAGAGAACAGAAAAAACTTCTGAAACAACTGATGAAACGTCGACGACTACTATGTCTGTGATCTCACCTGATTAGCAATCCAGTCTTTCGAATGCTACATCATCAGTTTCATCGAACACTCCTACAACAATTTCTAACAGAGAGGTAGACGAAGTCGTCGCTGGAGCTGTTTATGCTTCAGGAGCATCGTTATCAATGCTAGAGACCCAGTACTGGAGGAACACTTTCCATTTAATTCGTCTTGGCTACGAACGACCTAACCACCATGCTATGGGTACAACGTTGCTCAACGCTAAACATCAACGTGTTCACGCTATTGTCACAGATAAGATTAAACAATCAAATGCTCTCGCTTTAATTTGTGATGGCTGAACAGATGTGTCACCATCAAGTGGACACCAACTGATTAATTTCATTGTCGCGACACCAGAATCGATTTTCTTCACAGCATTCGTCCTGCCGAAACAGCACTGCTTATCGCCTCAAGCCATACCACAGTAATTTAAGAGATACAGAACAAAAATTTCATAGTGGTGATCACTGACAATGCAAGAAATATGCAGGCTGACTGGAGAATAGTGGAAGAAAAGTACATGCATATAACATGTGACGAATATGCTGTTCATAGCTGTTCTCCTCATCAAAGACATCATGGCTGTACATGTACTCCAACTCAGTAAGAAAATAGTCAAAGCATTCAAATTCAGTCATGTGCCAGTCAAGTATAGGAATTTGGGTGTAACTTTGAAACTTCCCTCACCAACTCGTTGGGCTGGAGCTTTAAATAGTTTTGAGAGTCTAATAAAGAACAAAGAGGTCATTCTAGAATCCATTGTTTCTCCTTCAGTTCGTTTCAATAACATAGTAAGAAATGCTGTGTTAAAGGAGGACATACGGGAGAAACTTGAACAAGCAAGCCGCTTACTACGACCAATGTTTACTATTACCCAACTTGAGGCCCTGTTGTTAAAAGTGCATCTCACTTTACTGAAATTACAGTAAAGTTGGGCTCTCTACAGAGGGTTGCTACAAATCTATGGTAACAAACTTAAGATCCCCTTACCTTATGAAAAACCACGCCTCTGCCGATTTCAGGAATGCACCAAAGAGAGCAGGGATTTCTGTATGGAAAATTGATATCAGAACGTTAGTCTGATGACATGACGAGTTGATTTTCACATTTTTATGTACACGACGAACTTTAATTTGACATTGTAAGTGTTCTGCTATTACTATGAAACCATCGGGGAAATTTACTTGTATCCTTATACTAGCTTTCAAATATACCAGATTTCAATTTTTTTCTCTTCTTGGTCGGTAATGTATAGCCCAAGGTTTGTTGCAATCACTTAGATAAACATATGCCTCATCTAAAAAGATGATAAACATCCACTTTTCACCAGGTACGTATCGTCCATACAGCTTTCTGCTGTTAGTGGCACGTTCTGCAATGCCTTTAGGCAACAGTGCCTGCAATGCAAATTCTGCAATGTTCCCGGCTCTTATGGCACTTTTCTAGATTGAAATCCAGGTTGATTACGGTGTTCACAGTAGTAACAGAGATCCCTAATTACAGTGCATTGGGCCTCTGAGTTGCAGGATTTGGTCCAGAGGCATGGTTCTTCACCTTCCAAATTATCTCCGGGGTGCGACTGGTGGCCGGTTGTGGATTTTCCTGTTTCTTGCCCTTTGGAATAAATGCTGATGTGGCCTTACCTTTTTTGTTGAGTGCACATGAGATCATTTCTTGAATAGGGTAAAACCACGGTTCTTGCACTGCTTAATAATGTACCCTTATCAAAAAGGTTCTATATTTATGCCATTTGATGCAGCAAGAACAAGAATATAAAACTGAGAAAGCACAGTGAGACACTCATACTGCTGAACTTTTATTCGGTTCCACATGTTTCAACAGAGATATTGTGCTCGTCTGATATTGTTACCATAAATCGTGAACAACCCTCCGTAAAACAATAACTCAATGCTATCTCCAGAAGACCACCTATGTATTACATCTGCAATTAAAAACAGAACAAAATTCACCTGCAAGCCTATTCATGCTGTGGAAAATCTGTTAGATCAATGCTATAAAGGCACAAGTCTGAATGCTGAATATAAAAGCCATGCATTGCAGTTCATCAGCACTTTGTGTCAATTGTTGGGATATGAATGAAGACGTAACTTAGCTAATGCCGTTGAATTCAGAGCTTGCGATGGTTTCTTCTCCTCGGGTGGTATATGGACTGCTGCTGAACATGTTTCACCTTGTACTGATGGAAAGGACCGTGTAGCAGTCAACTACTGAGCTACTTTACCTGTAAACTTCTCAGTGTACCACCTTCAACATCTGAAATCGAGTGCAGTTGGTCGGAGCATGGGGAGATCCATAAAATTATAAACAGGCTTTGTCCTGCAACACCAAAAAGATAGTTTCCGTGCAGTGGAACTTATGTTATATGGAAGACAATGAGTATGTGTCTTCAAAACTTTTGGAAGCTTCACTGAATATACTACAGTTCAGATCGAAGACACTCATAGTGATCACGAATAACGTTATTTTGAACCGAAAAGCACAATTTTTATTTTGAACACAGTGACCAAAATCATTCATAAACACAGGTTTTGGTGATCATTATGTTTGAATTTCTTATTTATTTTCTTAATTCGTTGTTCACATTACGTTTCTTTCCCTGCCAATACTACCGTAATCCTACCATTTACTATGACATTTATGTACTGCACCAAAACTACTGTACAGTAGTTTTTTGGTATAGCACAACTCTAATTGCATGTCATACTTGGTCTGAAAGGAATCCAAACTGCATATTTAAATCACCAACAACCTATGTAAGCCTGCGCACCTTTCCTTCCTCCAGAATAACGATAAACGGCTAATGTACCTATCCTTAAGCTTGGAATCAGCATGCAAGAGAAGACTTGTCCGTAGAATAGTAATACTCAAGTCAGATTATAGCAGAAGTGGCTCTGTAAAAAAACACTAAGGCTTACATTGGTGGCGTTAATAGAATAAGATGTGGAATCCGGGCTTGTAGGCCGTGGTCCAGCAGATGAAAATTTGTCTGTCGGCCGTCATCGGTGAGAAGCCACATACTCTGAAGCATGCCCGTACCCAGAAAAAAATTTCGGGGAGGGTTTTCCATAACTAGATCTAAACTTAGCAGTACCCCACACAGCTACCATGTACCTACTCTGTGGTATATCGACGTTATTTGGATAAGAAAATTCCTTGGAGACATTATATAGACAGTAAAAACGAACCAGAATGAAGATATTCTACCTTAGAGCACAAAACATCGAGACTGCTTCGAAAACCGGGACGTACGATCGCCTCACCTATGTAAGGTGAAAATATTAAGTTTCCCTTTTTCTTGTAAATGTACTACTAGCAGTAGACCTTGTGTTATCTAACGATATTTCCCCATATTGGTTTCATATGAACTTAAATAAATAAAGCTGTCAGAAATTTCGGGGGGAGGTTGAACCCTAAACCCCCCCTCTAAATACGGCCCTGCTCTGAAGATGTCGTTCTCCATGGTCTAAGTATATCATGCTGGCCTCTACTTCCGAAGTCTGGGTTCAAACCCGCGGTAGTCGATACATTTTTTCGGGCCTAAAGATCCTTAGTATGGCTTCCTTCGGAAGCGAAAAAAAGCTGGTGGTTCCGTGTCCTAGATATACGACACGCAAGAGAACATCAAATCTGTTAAAGAGACCTTTGAGAAAAATTTCCGACCTTTCACGCCCAATATAGAATAAGACGTTAAGAACCATAGCGGTTAAAGAGCGTCCATAAATAAAACTCAGTTTCTTTCGCCTGAAGCTGCCCAGCGAAGTTAGCCTGGTATCTACATTTTATTGTCTCTGTAATGTTTAAAGAAGGGTCACATAGTTCAGAAAAAATAAATTGATCGACTTCATTTATCAATAAAATTGTTCTCAACATCAGTATAGGCAACATATAACTTGGTAATATATTTGTCCTGGATCTGGCACCAGAACAAATTGTTCTCATTTTTAGAATTACCGCCTTACGTTCTTCATTTACAAATGTTAGAGATTTAAATACTATTAAAATATAACTAGCATAAGCATATAAGTCAGAGGAAGAAAACCTTAGGCGAATCGAGTGATAAAGCCATTATTTATGACTAAACAATGCCCTTTTTCCTCCTGATAATGTAAAAGCCTGGCATGTTATGCAAAGTAGCACAATACCTCGAGAGTACGTATATTTTAATTTCGCTCATATTTCTGTTAGTATTATGGCTTGTATCCAGTTTATATGCACGTGTTGCATATTTGTGGGGATGTTTTGAAACTACGGCACTTGGATTCACATTTCTACAGTATACATTTGCACTGACACCACAAGTTCTCTCCTTCAAAGACCACCATATTGGACGTTAACTTGAAAGAATATTGTATCGGAATTTTGCTTTTGGTCTCATGTTGTATCTATAACAGAGCTTTTCCTTAGGTCGAAATATCTGTTGGAAGCCGTATCTACATTACAAGAATGTTGTATTTAGTTCTCTAGACAGTTTTTTTTCTCGGATTTACAGCGAATTATTGAAAGGAATCAATACTTGCTGCTTGAGACTAAACGGAAGAACGAAAGAAAACAAATGTTTTAACTTAAACGTTTAAGACGCACTTAAAGTAGAAACGAAATAGCTGCAGTAGTTTTTAATTCTCTGGGACAAAAAACGAAATTCTTATGCTTACTTAAGCACTGAACGGAAATAAATAAAAACAAAAGAAATGTTCATTTCGTAAATTACAGGGTAACAGTGAATCAAAATTAATAATTATAATCATTTATACATTTAAGAGAACAGACGGTAAGCTACTTTTATTTGAACCTACAATAAAAGCAATGACGCGACTAACTTTTAGTTATGTGTTCCGCCGAGAGTGGCACCACGAGTCTTTGAGTCTTAGGAGTTCAGTGCAGTTATTAACTCTCATTCAATTATTATGGTTCGTACAAAATAAAACACGTAAATAGTGGAAAAATCAGGCGCTCAAACAATAAAGTAAAGATAACAAAAATAATATCCATCTGTTACTGTTCCATCATAAACTTGTCTTGCGAAATCGCTTCACGTTTGATTTAGGATGTCATGAAAAATACAAAAACTTTTTTTCTTGATGAAATAACAGCTCAAACACTAAAATTATGCATATATATGTTTTTACTCAAACTAGAAGTAATTTTTGTTTAGCAAATAGCTATTTAATTTTATTCTGTGAATTCTTATTGCAATATAGGTCCTATTGATGATAATAGATGTTGTTTATTTTGAAATTAAGAATTATGTACAAACTTTTATGTACGTTTTATTTTCTTTAATTCTTTGAGAAAAATCTACCCTTTTATCTATTAAAAGGTAACAGTATTCCTACATCTGCAAATTACTTGGCAAATCGCTGTCTTTTTCTGTTGCATACGTTACATTTTATTTTTAGCGCTTTAGAGGTTTATTGTGATAAAGACATTACGATGCAGGATACTCTCCAGCTAACGAGTCCGATGCAGGAAAAAGGAAAAGAGTCTCCAAGACACAAATTAAGCAACCTTAGAGGTTCCGAAGTTCTGAGAAAGCAGAGTATTTATCTCAGGTAGATTAACACCAGCAACCTTGAGAGTGTTTTAAATGCTTCTTGCTAAAACCACAGTAGACCGTTTCTGTAGAGCGAAAAAAGAAATGAGGCACACAAAAAATGAACCATGGTAGGCGCCTCGTTCAGGACAAAGAACTGTAAGCAACTCTATTCCTAGAAGGCATATTGCATAATGTTCGTTTTTCTTGTGGAAAACCTAGTTACAGGGGCAATTTCCGCTAGTTTCGTGTATATCTTTCGTTCTAGTAAATTTAACGTAAAATTGCTTCTGCAAAAGCGATATTCCTTCTCGCTATCACGCCGTCAACAGGAGTTATCAAGAAGTGCCATGATCATCATCAGTAAAGTGCTAAGTGCGCTACAACTTCAGTCTGACATAGCATGGAGGTCTCGTGTTCGATTACCGTCTGCTGGCCATTCTGACCATGGGCTTTTTCGTGGATAGGCGAATTTCGAGGTGGTTGCTCTTCTACCATGAATTTCCTGTTCATCATTTTCTGTCTCCATCATTTCTTTCCTCTGTTTCAGCTTTGTAGAACTAGGGTACGGCGGTTTGTGTGTTGCAGCAGGACGGTGGCATTACTATAGGAAGATTTCTCCCTGGCGCTTGGTGGGACTACTGGAACCCCCTTCCTACCTGGGAGTAGTGTCTTGTCTATTCCCTGCATCTCCAGGTTGAGGGTGGTCAAGCAGGGCTAGCGGCGTCAGAATTACTGTCATGCTGTAATCATTAGGGAATCCGTCCTTGCTATCGCACATCGTTGTCCGGTTTGGTCGCCTTCGGATCTGCCCTTCACCTCTTCCTCTCGCATCACGTTGAAAGCACATGCGGTACTGGGCTCCAGTTTCTGTAAACCTCAGTTTGACTACTCCAATTCGTAGCACCCAAGGCGATAATGTGCCTAATGAAACACACGTTTATTCACTACGTACTTCATTTAACTTAAGTTAGACTACTGATTATGAAGATAGAATTTAATTATTTTTAATGAAATGTGCTCTTAATATTCTGTTTTTGGCGTAATGCATTTTCAAAAAGTATATTGACTAGTATACTGGTAAGAATTCTTTATCACTGCGTGGAACTTGAACGTATCTTTTTGATGGGTTTTGTCGAAGTAATGTTTCATCTTCCTGAAACTTCTTCCTTAAGTTACTAAAGAACAAACAAGGAAAGGAAGTAAATTGATACAAAAGAAAATAGGAGTAAGGCAAGTATGTAAATTGAGTTCATATTAGTAATCTATTCATAGATGATATTAGGAGTAAAAATAAGAAATTAGCATTATCCAGTAATAGGAGATAAGGAGATTTCAGGTTCAGGTTCAGGCGATTTTATGGTAGACACCATATCGTTGATAGGGTTACAAAAGCGATAAATGAAATTCAAGAAAGTGTGAAAAATGGGTAATTGGGATAAAAACCATAAAAATGATTGACTCAATAAAAGGCTCTAAGAAACAAAACCAAGAACTTGAGAGAATTATAAGGAAGGTAAATGGAAGAAAATGGTATAGAAAAGTAAGAGAAGTAAGGGTCGCTCAGTGAGCGAAAAGGCCAGGGAGCCAAGCAATCTGAGTGGTCCAATAAGAAAACAAGCACCAGACAAATTGTACAACAGATGTAGGGGTATAAATGAATACAACAGATGTAGGGGTATAAATGAATATACATTGTATGTATTGTAAACATGTAGAACAAATTGTAAAATAAATCTTTCTCTCTATCTCTCCTTAAGCTACTAGACATTCCTGAAGGTTTATTATTATTTTCGGAAAGAGGCTTTACAGGTTCATCATTTCCTTGGTAGCATATATTTTACTTCTACCAGGAGCTTTTATTCATTATTTCACTTTTTTTTCTTTCAAGAAGTAGCAATATCAAAACAAAATATCATTAAGATTCACAATAAATCAGGAACGAGAACCAGAACAGAACGGAAAGCAAAGTGGCTTAGCTTAGGTTCGCAATATACCGGGAACGGAAACAGGAAGGGTAGGAAAGTATTGGATGTGATTAAATTTTGACCGACCAGTTACATGTTTGAATCTGCTTGCAATTCATTCAAATTATGCAGGTTAATCAAGTTCAAAATTCTATGCAATAAACGTTTCTTAAAGCCACATTGCTACTTTATCTGATTGCTCTTGTGAAAGCGTCATCCTAAAATGTTGTAATAAATGATGTACATTAAAGTGTACTTTCGGTTGTTTGTCGTTCTTGTTTTCCAGAGTTGCGATAGGAGAGAAGGCTCTAGCGATAGTTTTTGTCTACAGCCTTCTTGAACCATTTCTACCATGAAGACAGCCGCTCAAATATAAATCCAATATGCCGTTCCCGGGAACGGGGATTGATAGTTAAAACTTGACTAAGTCTTTCGTTTCCTTTCCCGGGCTCTGGTAAGCTTATCCTTATTCCTGAAGGCTCTATTCTATGACATGTATTTTATCTTTGTAGTTTTCGTTCACATTTTCGATTATTATGAACCAGCCCTTAGGTTCTTGAGAAATATGAAACTTAAAGCTACTCTAAAGTAATAATGTGGTTATCTTTGGCCCAAACATTTGGGCACACAATGCAAACTGTTCCTTCATATTGTGACTGTTGTAAGTGGATGAAGGTGTCATTTTCACAAAAATTGAATTAGATGGCTGGATAAATGTGTTACGTCCCATTACAGCTTATTAAAGGCAGTTTTATTGCTGAATGTCAATATATGAGGGATATACCAACTGATGAAGGCAATAAAACTCTTTTAATAGATAGAATGGGACATAACACCTTTATCCAGCCATCTAACTTAATTTTTGTGAAAATGTCACATAACATCTTCATCCACTTGCCCCTTCAAGTATAAGTGAGTGAACCCGAAAAACGAATCAGTATTGGCATGAACTAATATAGGCATAAACTCGAAAATCTGGCTCAGGATTGAAAATCAGTAGTAGCAAGTTATGAAATTTTTTAAGTTGAATTGGCTACTCCATGCACTACAACAGCAAATGTTAGTAATTTAAGAACACAAAATACAACGTGCTTAAAATGAACATAGATGAATTTCTTTATGTTACACAACAGAGCAGAAATTTACTTTGGTGGTGGCCAGCTTCAAAATAAACACTTCACGAATATGAAAGTTTTAATACGCAGACACTCAGTTCGATGCTTCAAACGCATTCTCTTCATATATTACCATTGCTAAGGTGAACACCGACAGGTAGGCTAGTAAGAAAAATACAATGATTCCCTCTAAAACTGTTAATTTTGAAAATATATTTTATATTGATTTGATTTTCAATTTGATAAGTCTTATATTTTATAATAATTCCTTTTTATTTATGATTTTAATGTTGTTGATATTATATTGTACTTTTTGAGCTACCCAGTGAATGCAAGTATTCCAGAGCGCAAATGTTTATGGTGTTCATTTTGTTCATTATAACACTACTTGGAGAGCCACAGTACATGTTTGTTGCCACAAATTAATACGGAGGGTACACTTCTGTCTACCTTTTTCTATCCTTTTGAATGAGTTGTCAACGAAATCGTTCGTAAATGATATTCTTATCAGCTTTGTTGAGCTTCAATAATTTGCGAGCTAAACATTTCCTTTCAATGACTCATTGCAATGATCGTTGATGAGTGACGTACTTCATAGAAATGAAGTAATGCATTCCATCATTAAATTACTTAAATATGCGTACCCGAAAAACTGTTATTTAAACATGATCAACAGATGAAGCTGATTAAATAACTTGTAAATTTACTGAAAAAATCTGTGTTACATTCACATAAGTTTCTCTATCGTTTATTGGTGGGTATGCAAATTATTCCTACAAAGTTTATTTTTCTATTTCATTTTAATCGAGAAAAACCTTTGAAGAAATAGCTGCATTGCACTTTCGTTAGGGAATAGCGACAGGCAACTGTTTAAGAAGAACCAAACGCTGTATGCTGGCCTTAAAATTCCATACTCTTTCCATGACATCGCGAGAAACAACAGAAAATCAACGGGAAAGAAAACATTGAACAAATTGATGCATTAATAACGAATATCTTGGAAATGCCTTATGCCACAAAAATGGTATTTGAATTATAAAATATGTTTTAAAGCGATCATTTTTTGTGTAGTACTTTTGTCTATCGCTTAACGTTTACCAGTTGTGCAACTTTATACAAAATTCCCTCCGAATGAAGAGGACTTTACAAGCCGTTCCCAGAAAGTTTAAGATGTACATTTCATTTGTCATGTGAATATGTTCATTATATATATATATATGGTGTTTTAATCAAAATTGTTAGAGTAATTTTTTAAAAAATAAAACATTTTGAAAATGTGTTTCGATTAAAGGGCAGTTTAGGGTGGTGAGATTTTCTTGAAAATCTTCGTGTCAGATCTTCGGAAGATACTGAACCTAATACTAGGTTTGGTGTTTATCCGACTTTTTGTTTTTGTGTTATGCTGGTCACAGTCATACAGACACACACTCCACACACACACACACACACGTATAGGGCCTTTTTCTAAAAAAAAAATGTCGGATTCAGAGTCTCAAAACATGTATTTTCGTTTAAATCTCCTTATCGAAGTTTTGGGTGCAGTGCAGTATCTTTTATACCTCTTGTATGTGGTAGAGAAAGTAAAAATCATCATTCTTAAAATAGTTCAAATTCTAATACTGTACTTTACAAATGACGACAACAATTTTTCTGTGATATTCTTACATTCACATTGCGACGAAATGTGTTCAATAAAAAAAATTATTGTTAATTGTTATGATGTAGAAACTGATGTAACCTGAAACCTGATGCAGAATTTAAATGAGTTGAAAGAGACGTGTGAATTTAAAATGATTTAAAAGCAAATGCGAATTGTAATTCTAAAGAGGTTAACAATATTTACCACATTCATCATTCTATGTATCATTGTATTAAAATTTTTGAATGAGGAATTGTTAAAAAACACTACGTAAAAGGTTTAAAATATTGCAAAGCAGGTTTATTTTACGAATTAATTTGTTTCATACAAGCAGAAAGAGGGAGAAGAAAAGTGACTAACGGCATTAAGAAGAATACATTAATCTGAAAGAACAAAAAAATAAAACAACTAAAAAAACAATGCATCTGTAAAATAAATGCATAACCGGAATGCAAATATGCAATTAAAAGAGAAAATGAAACCAGAAATATGTGAATCAAGGAATAAGTATTGTTAATTTTTTATTTGTATTCAAATGTAAATTTTTTGTGCAAATAATTTGTATATATGCTATAATTTATTTCGTTATACTTAGCAACAACATAAAATGTAAATAACATTCAATTTTTTAAAAAAATCTTGAGAAAAAGTTTAGGTCATCGACATCTTGAGCAAGACTCCAGAAAATTATTTTCAATTGTAAAACATATTACATTGTTATAAGTTTTAAAAAGAATAGTGAACAAACATTGGCGATATTCGGTGAATTATTGAACTAAAGAAATGAAATGGAACCATAAAAAGGTAATTATTGTACTGATAAAATTTCACATTACCTGAAAGGGAGTAAAGCAGTTTTACGTGAAGCTAATTATAATTGATACTGTAATTTAATTGGCTTACCTTTTCTCAAACTCGTTAGAAAACACCTGTAGATTGAAGAAGTCTCGTACTAATTGCTGAGATAAATGCATTTATAAATCATATAAATTAACTGAAAAAACGCAACAGATTAAAGTAAAACTTCCGTAAAATTCTTATAACATAGTGATGGTTAGAAAGGACGAACAGTCACTGAATTTAGTTTGTATACCACCAACCTGCAGGTCTGCCACACCAGAGGAGTTCAAAATGCCAACTCGTTTACTGCAGTGGTAATTTCAAATAAGGCAACCACGAATTACAGTGTACAGGAGGACCAGATCCAGAGCCGGAGCAGAGATCTGAACCCAGGATAACTCACACTCCACAACATACTAGCTTCAACATGGCAGCTCAGCGTGTGGCTATATATACACATTTCAAACCCCATTAAGCATAAATTTTAAACCTATCGTGACCACCTTTCAACACTGGCCACTAGAAATCGATGATAGAAACAGATTTGATATTGATACTTTAATAGATGGAGTTCGCAATCTTTAGAAAATTAAGTGAAATCTTTTATTTCCATTCCTGAAAGATACTGATCTTAAATACGAATGGAATTCATTCGAAATTTTACGTTTCATTTCTTCATAAACATACAATGAAACATGCAGATAGACGCACGCATACAATGTTCTAAACTGCAGATGTTTCTTTGTAATGCATAACGCTTTTAAAAGATTCTCAAGGAACACTTTGTCTGTCTTTCTCTCCGTATGTTGTTCTTTCGTTATTTATTTCTTGGCTGTTTAGAATCTAAGAGTATGGACTCTGTCGAATAGGCGAATGGCAAACCAGGAGTCTCGCCAAACAAAGGGCTTCCAACTACTACCGTGTATCGATCACATGTCAGGAATAATCCTTAGGGCGGAAGATAATTTTCATTTATTTATTTTGATTTCAAACTAAGAGGTGGAAAGGAATGAAAATTCACTTCCTAAGTCTAAATATCCCTATATTACTGATATTTCTAACAATCTATCTAAAGAGCAAAAGTTACGTTTTAATTACTGTGAAACTCATTGAAGCAGGTGCTGATGAAAATTATAGTCTTCCGAAGTCAAGCTGCTCGTAGCCATTAGCCCCAATAGCAATACTTGTGTGCATATCAACCCCTTCATTTTTATTTTAATTAAGTTTTGTGCAGCCAAGCTTCAATCTCAGGACATTTCATTAACGAGTTAGCCCCTGAATGGGGAGGAATACATTAGTCGGTGGTGAGATTTTGTTACCCTCCAAGCTATTGCATTTTTCTGTCTTTAGCCAATAGGCCATTGCCATTATTGAAGCGGTCATTTTCGCTTCTATAGAAAGTGTTTAATAATAAACTCATTCTATATTCATAATTCATGTTAACAAAAACACAGGAATAGGCAGTCATACCTACTAAATCCAAAGTGTGTGGTTATTGAGGACAGTTTTAAAACAAGTGTAAATTTACTTGAGAGTTTTTTGATGGCTTATTAAAAATATATAGAATCTCCTCTTAAAGTGACGTTAGTTTATGCTGTTTGCTAACCCTTAAATATGTTATTAAGATGTACACTACATGGGTGTGGCTGGTTTGAAGCTGTTATACCTGATATAAAGCTGTTCTCAAACTTTCTACTTTTCAAAACTTTCCGCTCATGAGGGACGTTTTGGTGTTTAAATTTTAGACGTTTAAGACATTTAGAGAAACTAAATGTTACAACAGCTGATCAGTTGTTTTGTTTTTTACTTTCTCTACTATGTATAGCAAGTAGGGGAAGTATTGCATTCCACCCAAAAATTCGATACCGAGATTTCACCGGAAATACATATTTTGAGGCGCCTTTACTCCAAATAATGCATTTTTTTTAAACATGTCCGTGTATTTGTCTGCGTGTCTGTCTGTGAACAGCATAACAAGGAGCGAAAATTCGAAGAAATTCCAAACTTAGTATTTGAGTTTAGTATGTTCAATGGATGCGACACGAAGATTTTCAAGAAAATTCCCCTACCCTAACTACCAATTACTGGAACATTTTTCGAAAATTTTGATTTTCTAAAAAATGGCTCTAACGATTTTGATTGAAATGCCATATGTGAAAGATACAAAAATAATGTATAAAAATAATATGTATATCTTGAATTTTCTGCAAATAGCCTAGGAATTCCCCTTCATTTGAAAGAAATGTTGATTGCTTGAATAACTTGTAAACGTTAAGCCATAGACGAAAACGTACCACACAACAATCTCTTTAAAACACACAACCTACTTAAAATGAGTTTTTTGTTGCATAAGCCGTTTCTGAAATATCCATTATTAAACGTTCGAATTGTTCAATATTTGTCATTCTTTCAAAATCCCATCGATTTTCATTTACTTCTCGCGAGTGCATGGAAACAGTATAGCGTTCAGTTCTTAAACAGTTGACTATCTCTGTTCTCTTTGTGTTTGCTTATAACGAAATGCGTAATGTAGTTATTTCTGCGAAGGTTTATTTGGATTAAATGTAGAAGATATAAAAATAGGCTTTACTAAGAATAGTTTGTATACGCACTAATAAAGATAGAGGGTAGAGAAAGTCACGTGAATGTATCACGTCAGATTTTTTTTAAAATTATATAGTGATTTGCGGTATATCTTTATCATGGGCAAGAGTAACACTAGGAATCCTTTGAAGATTTTAAAGAAGACAACTATATTTGGAAAACCGAAAAATACAAATTGTCAGTGCAACAAGTGCAGAAACTAATGCCGATAACAACAGCGTTTCTGGTCCTAGCCTACCAATTGCTCAAAGCCAAAGAGACTAAATAAAATAAGCACTTCACGTAAAATCTAGTGGAGGTAGTGATAAATATAAATGTCTATGAATGAATCAGACGTATATAAAATACTTGAAATGACATTAAACAAAGTCATAATGCATGTGGGTTAGGAACAGGAATAATAGCAACAGGAATTGCTGATAATAATCCATCCTATGGGGCTATAATTTCGGAAAATTTTATATTTTCATGTAAAGTATAAGTTTCCTCAGGATCTACTTAATGGATGGTTTCAAATTTTTAGGTGTTGAACTAGTACTTTTTCAAATTTTATCGGAGGTTTGATTCATAAAATGAATATTATTTAATTTGCTTATAAAGAGTGGATAAAGATGCAGCAACATACATGTTATTATAAAAAGAATTATTTTTAATGAATGAAACCACGAATAAAAAAATTCTCTGTTACGTTACAACTAAAGCCTTCATTAATAACCTGTAACGCTTTCAGTCTCTTACTCTAAGTACATTTTGAGAAAATGCGAATTTTATAGGCAATAGTTTAAAATTGGCAGGATAGGGCATTCCGGGGCCCCTCAAAAACGAAACTGGTATTCTTTTATTTGCTTACATGATTGAATTGTTTGTAGGATAAAACTGTTATATACAAAAGCTCAAGCATTTATAATGTTATCGGAACTAATTAAGTATTAATTTATACTATTATTTACAATATTATAAAATAGAAAACATTGCAAATCTTTTGAAACAAATTGAAATATATATATATATATATATATATATGGGTGGATGAGTGGATGGATGGGTGGGTGGGTGGATGGATGGATGACAATACGGTTAAATAAACACCATAAAACTGCTATTATTTTATAGAAAAATAAACAACATTACGATATTATTAAGTAGCTGAATGCAAGATCGGTGTTTATATTAACATGGAACTGAATCTAATAATTTATACAATAACGACGCTTCTGCACAAGAAAATTAGTGCTGTATTACAGTCTATATCATTATTTAGTTTTGTATAAATAACAAAAAACACGACAGCGGATGCTTGTGCCTCCGAATCTCTATCAGATGTACAAATACCTGTCTGAATTGCTCTTCAAACTTTTGTTTACGCCAGATCTATATCATTTTGTCGTTTGTTTCTATGTACATAATTGTTGCTGCTTATTTACTGATGTAATGCGCTATCTTGTGAGCAAATTGACGCACCTAGAAGTATATAGAGGTGGAAGGCATGAGCAGATTGTGGTTAAATGCTTCTTCACGTTTCTTTCACTTCGCCACAGTAACTGCTCTACAGTTCTACCCTTCCACACCCAATTCAGTCCCATTCATCGGTCCTGTAAACCCCTCTACCTAAGAGGGCAGTCCAAGAAGTACCCGACCTGACGTATAGATAGCGGTTGTTGTTTCAAACAAATCACTATGGTAGAAAGTACCAACCATATAAAGCTTAAGTTTGAAGCCTTACAATGCTACATTGTTTAGTTATTGTTTGGTAACCATCAATGGTGAACGCTCGGTTCTTATTATAAACAGGGTATCGAAGCGATTGAACATCGCTGGGGAAAGTGTATCGAGCTGAAAGGAGACTATGTAGAGAAATAAAGATGTTTTCTCCCAAAATTTTTGTGTTTTCCTTGTTAGGTCGGGTACTTCTGGGACAGCCCTCGAATACAGCTGCAGAGATCACTTTTTCAACTACTTCAGCAATCATGATTCCGGAACTGAAGACAGTTGTTATAATAACGGCAGTTCACTATAGTGGGCAATTTAACGAAACTGATTAAAAATATATGAAGTATAACAGTCACTGCTTTTTCTTCACGCTATCATTTATTTCCATTCCCACTGCAAACATTATCAGCATAAAAGATTATTTTTCTCGCATTTCCTGTATATAATGTTAAATACTCGCCGTAAATAGTTTGAATTTTTAAAAACAGGTTGATAACTATATGCTAAACATGATATTACGTCTTGCTTGTATAAACTAATGAGAAACAAAAGAACCACCATGGATTTCAAAGTATGCTACTTAAAGTATGGAAAAATTCAAACGAAGGATATTTCGAAAATTCATATTGACACAGGTTATTTTCGTATACTGTATAAGTTAAAGAGGTCTATACTTCTTCCCTCAACAAGTTAATAAATATTTTTTAAGATTCTTTGGCTGCATAAATTTCGATGTGAATGAATAGGACGGTACAGTTGTTTATAATATATTAAACAGATATTTTTATCACATGTTAGCATCTCAAAAATAAGATAGTCTAATTCCAATCGTTATATTCATGTTTTGATTAAATAAATATGTTTTTACAAATTGCAGTTATTTTAAAAACAATGAGAAGAAAGGATAATAAATAAATGAATAAGAAACACCAATTGGAGCAATTGTCGTAACAGTCGTTTAGACCACTGTTGAAATGCTGTTCCAAAAAACATATTGTGGTTGAGACGAAATACAACCTTAATTAAAACAAATATTCAATTTATTCTGTTTCTGTTTGTATAAGTGGCATAACATGAAGTACTGGGATGTGTAAACATTTATTACTTTAATAAATATACAGCTCTTTCTGCTAGTATTATTATAATTAATATAATTACTACGCCTACTGCTACTACTGTTGTTTAAAAGATTCAAGTGGTAATTTTGTCAAGTACTTATTTGTAGATATCGATAGATTCGTGAGTGCGAAGCACCAACTCATAACCTCGAATGGCAATTATTAAGACTATTCCATGAATGAAATATACATTATAATCACATTCTTACTTGTGCTATTTAAAATCAAATTATCATTTTGTCAGTGGAAGTGAGAAAATAGTCAATCTCAAAATTAAGGAAAGATAAATCAGAAAATAAATCAGTGAAGGCAATTTTTTTTTCAAGAACACAATTTATGTTAAAATTAAACACTATTTGAATGTGCGCTGATTAAAAACACAATTTTCAAAGTAATAAGTCGAAGGAGTGTTTGGGTTTTCGTAATTGGATGTTGAGGTATAGGTGTTTCAACGAAGAGGGACACCTGGCGCACTGCGACCTGCATAGATATATTGTGGCTACTACCCTCGGGAGGAAGGGATGGGATGAAGGAACCACAGGAGGCTCCGTAGGCAGACAAGCAACAGAGACAAACGGAAGTCCCTAATATTCCCAAGCTCGCAGATCCATCCCACTACTGGAGTCACCGAGAGAGGGTGATGAACGACTCGCCAATCAAGCAGCCCTCTGGTGTCCACGGAAAACACCTACTCTTTACATTCAGCATGCATTCGCGCCATCTGTCCGGCGCCGCCATAAGCCACGAAACTTATAAGGACACCGGAAAGATGAGAAGGAAACGGAATGAAAGGAAAATAATGAGAAGGAAATGGTGGTAGAGAAGAAACCACCCAAGGATTTCGTAATTTCTACGGAATTAATGACTGACATAACCCGTTAAACATTGCATACCGATGTAGGTAGTTTCTGCCCCACGTATGGAAGCCAATTTGAAGAAGGAGAATTTTATTTTTAAGAGGAGTTGTATTTTATTTCGACTGTTGGGAAGCCGAACTTGAAGTAGTTGCAACCGCACGTATGGTACCCGGTAGCCTTCGCCCCAAGTTTAAAAATATTAACTTTGTATTTTTACTGTTTCTTTAAATATTATATATTTATGTTTGCCTCGGCTGCGACATGCGTTTGCCTCAACTGTAGAGACATGCATATCTTAACAAGGCGTGGTGCGGCTGAAGAATGTAGTTTTACACAGATTATAATTTGTACTTCACTGCATTTATTAATTCTTTAAACTATTAAAATAACACTTCACTGATATAGAGAGGTGCGAGATTATTTTATTAATTACTTGCACTTTTTATCACGTAGACTATTTTCGTCTCACACTGAATACGTATTAAACTTCTCGAGGACGCGTTTTCGCGTCTGGTTAGTGACGCTGTCTGCTAGCAACTGACTTCGAATTTGTACAATTTGCCCTATTTCAGTTTCTAATTGGCTAATCCTACTCCAATAGAATACTTTCATTTAACTTAAGCTTCTTTCTGGTTTTTGATTAGCTATTTTATAAACTGTCTCAAAAATTACATTATTGTTTCCAAGAATGACTAGTAGCATTATTAAACCTTCTAATTCATTATTGCCTCAGGGCTACCTCATTGTTACCTCATTGTTAGCATCTTTTAACCTATTATTCTCACAGCTCCTACATTATTAAATTACGTAATACATTCACATAACATTATTGAACATGTACATAATAATATAAACATTAATACAATGACTGTTACATGCATTTTATATATTATATTATACACACATTGCTTTAAGGCGGGCCTGTTATTATATTTTATATTATATAATATAACTGAAATCATTTAAGTGTTAAAAATACTGCCTCAATACTGATACTTTTACGGTTCAATAATGAGCTGACGTTTTATCCAATGAAAACCATGCTTGCAAGCATGTTATAAAATAAACGAACGCGTCTGATAGAAATTCCAAGCGGCGTGTGAATGGAATAGTATATCTGTGTTCCGTACACACCACAAAGTGAGATGGCTCAGGCGGCAACGTCTGTGTCACAGATTACCGGTGACCGCCAACTCTGATATGGGGTTTTACGGGGTAGTATATTTTAATAGGATTTCCCCTTTCCCCCATTTCCTCTCCGTTACATGATTCAGGTGTGCTTTCAGGTCCTACGGCGCTAGCGGTTCGGGCAGATGGTGTGGATGCTGCGCGTTGGAAAGATTTCTCCACGTGAATGTAAGAATGAGCTGTCCCGCCTGTTAGTCTCTAGTTCTCGAGGTCGCGGGTTCAAACCCGGCGGAGGGAGATGGATTTTGTCGGGCGTAAAACTCGTTAGAATGGCTTTCTTCGGAAGGGAAGAAAAGCCGGTGGCGGTGTCGTGGATTTACGGCATTAAAAGAGCCTCAAGCGTTAAAGCGGTCTGTGAGCAAAATTACCGGTCTTTCACGCCAATTATAGAATGGGACGCTAAGGACCACAGCAGTTATAGAGCGTCCATAAATAAAACTCAATTTAATTTTATTAGGGTGTTGCGTCGTCCTCTTGGGATTCCTGCCACTGGTGCGCAGGTATTTAAACTGGAAATATTAGAGATTTCGACGCGTCCCTGTGGGCCTGTCTGCCTGCTGACCTGCGACCTCCAACAGCTCCTTTATCTCGTCCCTGCCTCAATAGATCATAATGGTCGCAGTGCGTAAGGTGTCCCCCTCGAAAAAACCTATCCTACATCCTTCGTACGCACGAAAAGCCCTTCCATCACATAGTCTATGATCTATTTTCCTAGTTTGGTTAACAACTGTATTGGTATAGTCTATGTTGTACAGTCTCTTACGCATCCTTACGCTTTGCCAAGAAAACCGTAACGCGTAAATCAGGAGTAGCTCCTGCAATGTGACGCGAAACCAGACCCGCCCACTATTATCGCTAATCACGATAGGGGTAGGAAATGGTGAGGGAGGTGGTAATGCAGCAGGTGGTGAAGAAAATTACACCTTCCTGTGCGTAAAGCCTTTCTACAAGAACCGATGAAAAAAAAGACGTATTCACCAATCCCTTTCTTCTTTATTTTAATTGGATCTAGCACTTTAAAGGTTTAATTCCGAGAGATCTTATTAACTCGACATCCCTTCGATGGGTATTCACTGCTACCTACCCCGGCCTTTAATGCAAGATTTATACTTATTGGTTATTTCCCAGGGTGCAGGTTGGGTATTAAAATGCAGCAAGTGTGGG
This sequence comes from Deroplatys truncata, assembly GCA_030765065.1. NCBI lineage: Eukaryota > Metazoa > Arthropoda > Insecta > Mantodea > Mantidae > Deroplatys > Deroplatys truncata. Next base: position 168,710,856 of record CM060978.1, on the reverse strand, counting down.
AACGCCAGGGTGGGGTTGGAATTCGAGATCCCATTATACGAGTAATACGGTTGTATCGGGTCGGGGTTGTTTCAACAAGGGAGCCGTGTAGATCGTGGCTTCTAGATAAGGGCATCTGCGGTAGCCGGGAAATTGTTATTCCAAAAGTCGAGAGAGAAGGTGTGGGCTCTTGTGCTTCTAATTAACCTCGGCAATAAAGGAGGCTTGTCTTAGGGGCGTTCGCAGTCACCCTCAGCTGCTTATTGGAAATGCATAATGAAGTGTCAATCTGTTGCAGGTGTATTTCTGTTCCTGCGGGCTAGCATCCACATTATTGCTTCGTTTTCTTTTCCGTTCCAGTATCTTCGCTTGCCTTCTTCCTTTTGCTCTCCTTTGTACATATTTCACAACCAGTATTTCTAAACGATTATCAGTCTTATATAATAATAGCCGTAACGTTTCTCGACAGGATTAAACCCAGGACTTGTAAAGCGCATGCGTAGTAAATTATAATTCATGTTGAAAGTGGGGCTTTACTATACGAGTAGGAATGTTTGAGCAATGAGGCTGAAAGCCGAGTGTAGGAATCCCACAAGCAAAATAAACTCACTTTTAACATGCCTAGTCATCAGAGGCGGCTTTTATTCCCGATAAATGTTTTTAAAAATTCGGGTTTCATTTTTAAATTTTCGCATTTTTGTGTTAACAACAGAACAACATTTCGCGACAAAAATAAAAACAAAAGAAATGCGCGGTTCGTATAGTAACCTACTTTGAAATTCAATTGAACAAAAAATATTAACGTGTCTTTTGGAATAGAAAATACTGTATTATCCGTAAAATTGAACTGTTAGTGTTACCAGTAGTTTATGCGAGGCTTAACAGAGATGCAAGTTATTTTTGAAATTATATCAGTGTTTGTTAGAAAATATTAAATTAAACATAATGTAGCCCAACTGTTTATTCCATGACACAAAATTACAACACACAGCAAGTTATAATGTTTTCAGTTCAATGAAGACCTTGTCAGTTTATTTTAGTGCGAAAAGAATCTTTCACTATCCGCATTTGATGGTAGCAATAAGGCTTGAGCAGATATATTAGAAAATCTATTAAACTAGTTTAAATGTTAATCAAGCATGTAATATATCAGTTTCATTACTAACCTAATACAAATTTAGGATACCATAGCCGAATTCAATATAACATAAAAGTACATACTATTTTCACCCTGAATTTCAAGTAGTTGTTTAAATATAATCTTTACCCAAATCGAGATTGATATTACATTAATTTTGATAGCTCAAAAACAAAATCGAGTAATTTGATTATTTAATGTCGTCAACATGTAAGTTTTGTAATTAATTTTTGAAATATATAAATTTTTGTGTTTATCGGTAATAAGGGCTTTTGTCAGAAAACGAGAAATTCGTGTAAATTGCAGGTTTAAATCGTCTATATTTATTGTTAAACATATAGATACTTCTACTCGAAGTTGTAAGACATTTTTTGGTTTATCGTTAATAACAATAAATAAATAAGTAATCACGCCTCTGGCTGTCATGTACTATAAATTAGACAGCACTGAATGTTAAATTATAAGGTATCCAATTGAAATCTGTGTGAATCAATCGAGCATGCGTAATGGTGAACTCTCGCCTGTTGTTGTTTGCTTTCGTTGTTGTTCGACCTTCATAGCACTAAGGTTGACAATATGATCACTCACACTTGAGGTTGCCAAACTTTTCCTAACGGGGGCCACATTAACCGTCTGAGAGTGAATCAAGGGCGAAACCATATAAGTTTAAGATAGGAACAATAACCGCATATACACGAGGCGAACAAATCAAATTAGTTTGCAAATTGAGTGTTTTATTAAACTAAAATCTACATCCGCAGATTAATAACTGATGTAATTAAATATTTAACAAATGATCAGTATTTGATTCATGGTCTCACGAGAATGTAATTCATAGACAGTATATATTAACAGCTATTACATGAATTATTTTAGGTATTAATAGTTCATACTCAATGAAAAGAAAGAAATTTCAAATCTTGTTGGCTGACCAACCTGACTAGCATTTGCTCTTTGAATATTTTAATACTGTCGTGTAACGACAATCAATTTTCTTTTCTTCCTTTTTCATATCAGAACAATGATTGTGACTCTTGTGTCATTGACTTGACTACGTAGCTCCCTCAGATGATTTTTCTCCATAACTAAGACAGGGAGATAATGCCGAGTTCTAAACTGCATTGTTAAATATGGCTGTAAAAACGAATTGTTTTTCACCTAAACAAAAGTTTCGAAACATAAACTTGATATTAGTTTTTGCCATAGTATTTTAAGGGGTATTCTCTGAAATGTTAAGCTGTCGCTCTTTCTGTTTCTCATGAGCTCATGTAAGGAGTAACGGAGGAGCCTGCATTTTGAAGAGTTGATTGTCCTCTAGCCTTATGGTATAATTAAAATCGTATACTAAAGTCATTTTTAGCGCATGTTTATCATTATTAACAGGAACCAGACAGAAACATATGCTTTTATGTGAACAATTTGTGGAAAAGCTATGGGAAATGAAAAAAATTGTGTGATTATAATACATCTGTATTCTTTACAAGTGAAATAATGAAATGTTTCATTTAATTAAAACGTGTACATTAATGCCAACTAATCCTATACAGTCGAAACCAAATTGTCCATTTAAAACCAAGCGTTAAAGGCTGGACGAATAAACCTCGATTCTCTATGAGCTAAAACTAGATGGTGGAAATCTTGTGCTCTTTACGGACTGAAGGCGTTTTATAGAATCTCAGCCACAAATTGTAAGGCCTGAAGATGGAAGGATCCAAACAATAAAAGCAGAAACGCGTGCTCTCCATAATTTCTACTTGATAGGAAACAAAGAAATACAAAAATATTTTCTCATGTATTCGGTGGCCTGCAATACTTTAATCACAGAATACCAGTTGCAAGCTATAATCGAATTCTTGTGGAACGTAACACGGCCCATATCTTTCCTAATCCTCCCTCTTATTACTGTTATTACTGGGTCCCAATTGCCACTGGGACTTCGCAGCTTTGGCACAGATCCATTGTTACGAGTCCTTTTGTGTGATGTATTCAGGTCAGGTGTCCTCAGGGTAATGTTTTTGTTATAGGAATGCTGCTACTTGTGATTTCTTGCGAGCCTGGCAACATTCAGATTGTGGGTTGCTGTAACGCCCGTGGCATAACATTTGTTGTCTTCTACTTTATACGAGGAAATCTGTCCGTCGATATACAAGAACCGTTATTAAGGTAGACGTAACAAGTTTGGGATGGTGGCACAGCACAAGAGGAGTCCTTATGTCCTCGGAAATGCCTCTTACTGTCACTGTGCTCGGTATAAACTACCTAGGAGCACCAGGTTTCAAAAAGAGGCGTTCAAAGTAAAGAGATCACCCTCATTTAAAGTCCAGTTCTGGACCCACCTGAAGGACTTGGAAGGGTATATTTAGTTCCAGGTTGCCGCGTGAGATTAATTTTTTTCTTTGCTTATTGCTTCACAGAAACCAAATGATCATTGATTCATCGATAATTTCTGTGAGAGTTCCTCCTTGCAGATCACATATTCTTTTTAAGTATAGACCATTACTAACCTGATGTTATGGTTCAGTCTAGCAATGAAAGACTTGACTTTCTCTCTACCAACCTATAGTAGTTAGAGGAAGGATTGTATTCTATCCAAAAATTCGAGAAGTCTCTGAATAAAAAAGAAAAAATATTTATTTTAAAAAACGTTGGTGTTTATGGGAGTTTGTGTGTCTCTAAAAAGAAAAAGCATAACTAAAAATCTGATACGTTGCATTCACACGATCTTCTCTACTCGCTTCTCTGTAAACTTTCCCTACAGAAGCTTATTATTCTATTATAATCTTTCAATACACACTTACACATTTCATCTCACGATACAGAAGGTTAAGTCATAGTCAGATTTTTAAAGAGCGTGTTGCGTAATGGTTTTGAAATTCCATGCTCTTTGTATAACCATGAGAAAAAAATGAATAACTTCTCAGTTGAGAAAAGTATAATGATTTGAAAATTCAAACTAAGAACAAAGAATATCTCGGAATGGTTAACGCCAAAAATGCTTTATTTGACATAAATTGTGTGTTTTAACGAAATGTACATGTTTTGTGTAGTAGATTCTTGAAAGGTGACGGTGATTAATTTTATTTTCGCTTAGGCATTCCTGTTATTCGCTATCGTTGAAAAAGAAATAGTATGCAATACGCATGCGTTAAGTGCTTTGTAGAAAATGGAAAGTGAACTTCTTCCTCGTCCTACAAAGATGCACTTACCACATTTTTATGACAGTATACTATTTCATAGCCTTAGCCGTTTTCAAAACATTGCTTGTTTATACATAAGCAAAACCTGTGATAGAAACAGCTTGGAGTTTTTTCATCTCGCAGGTGACCAAGTCCTTGTTACCTCATTTGAAACCATTTATAGGAGATACCTGCAGTTATAGAAAGTCATGCTGTGATAGTCATCAACATTTTTTTTTGCAGCACAAAATCGAACGACGCGCTCCGATTCGTAACTCCAGACAGACTACAAGGAAAGCGGGATTCAATTTGTATCCCTCATAGACACTACTTGCCATTTCTTCATCCTACTTTAGAGGGGGGGAATTTATGAGGCGAATAAGGTTTTACACAGCGAAGAGTGAAGCTGGTTGTTAGGCAGTTATAGGGGCCCATTCTTCGGAACAAATAATGGAGACTTTGTATAGCGTCCTCTCAGATGCGTATTTGTCTCCTTCAAATCAGATAATATGGGCGAAGGGAGCAACGGAATTGACCGCACTTGCTCTGGCAATCTCCAAACTGAACTTTTCCAAGCCTTAGGTTTCTTTACTGCGTGTAAATACACAGTGTAAAATGTTTAAACAAATTCTTGAACTTAAAATACAGAAACACACATTTTGCCAGATATAAGGATACCCATTTGCGAAAAAAGGCAAAAATTATCAACATTCATAATTATAGACCTTAGTTTTATTAAACACTACAAACGTTCTACTTTAGTTCTGTGTATCTTTTATAGCTGTACGACGTTTTAAAACATGTCATACAACGATTTAAATATCTGCCTGTAAACCTAGATTCCTATAAAACTGTTTGTTATATATATGCATTAAATGCTTTCTAAATGGCATCAAGTCAGAAACAGTGTTATTTTAGCATTATAGTTTTTACATTCTCTATTCTCGGGTTTTCATTTGTAGGCATATTTTCATTTTGAAATTATTCTACACGATATACTTTTTGATATAAATGACTGAAATCTTGTATACCTGCTTATAAATAACAGGATATAAAATGATGAGATGGGGTTTTGTTAACATTCTCTGTTGTGAGGCTATATTAATATACTAAAAAGGTCAGTGTATGCATGTATGCGTGTGTGTGTGTGTGTGTGTGTGTGTGTGTGTGTGTGTGTGTGTCTTATAGGCTTCCACTCCATTGCACCGATTTGGATCAAACTTGATACAACCTTTGACATACGGCAAAAATTACTGTCCAGCTTTGAATTCGAAATCCCGCCCCATTTCTCACGATTAGTTAGTTAATTTTATGCTATGCCTACAAAAGCTCGCAAGGCCATGTATATTTTTCTCAACGATAACCGTAATATGTCGTACATTGCCAACAAAAGAAGATTAATTATTTAGGTTTCACGGCCTCACAAAATAACAGAGAAACGTGAGTTCACATATTATTTGTTGACTCTCTGACACTGGTCCTGGAGTAATATCACATTCAAATAAATAATTACAACGCTATGCCACCTGTGGCTATGATTGCGTAAATGTAGAATCGCTTAGTAAAAAATTAACATTTTGAACGTATGATATTAGACTGTGATAACAGCAACAGTAGCAAACCTGACAAAACACACTTCTTATTCTTCTTTATCTCCATATGATTATTTATTGTGTATTGATATAAAATAACACAAAGGCATTCAACATAGTCATATTGACCACGAAAGTCACTATGGTGCTAACATAAGAGCAATATCACTTATTATGAACAACATTAATGAGATAGGTATCGCACCCTCTGTTTTGAAAGAAACAAGAACAATTTTAATGATACTGGCCCCGTAGCTCAGTCGGTGAAGCATCTGCTTGTTGTGGTAGGGGTCCCGGGTTCGATTTCTTATCCTCCCCAGAGCCTGGAAGTATGAATGAGAGTGTGTATGATCCAATGATTAAAAACCAAAATGCAAGAAACCAACGATAAGAGTTACAATAAGTTCCAAAAGAAAGGCCGCCGATAAGACCAATGTAGTTAAAGGCGGGGTATAAATGGAACTAAAAACAAATTCTAATACATAAAAGTGGCGATTCCGTAGACCTAGACAAATGGCCACCAAGTACTATATCGGCTACCTTACATCGAATAATTTCGAAAACAAAACATCGAAATGTCGAAAACATCAGGTAACATAGGAATATAATCGAATTAAATAGTTGCCAGAGAGGATTCTTCATGACCCCAGGCACATTCATAAACATCTCTATTGTTGAAGGAATTCTCCGTACAACTGTCACAAAGAAACAGTCCTTATGCCTAGTATTTCTAGATATCTCTCAACATAGGCAATGAATGACCAGTTAATTCCTATTACTGAACATTAAAAATTACCACCAACTTTACAAAGATTACTAAGAAACATGCTCACAAACAATACCACAAGAATACAAATTAATGGAAAACAGACTGAAATGATAAATACATCCGGGAGTTATGCAAGGGGACTTAATATCTCAATTCTTATTTAATTTAAACATTAACCACATCTTTAATGAACTTACAGAGATAGCATTCTAGAATATTATGGTAAAACTTATCTCCTATACAGAACCAAATATAATACAGGTTTTGCAGATGGTATTGTAATCATCGGAAAAGATGTCACAGCTGCAAATACTTTACTATTTTGATTATTACTCTTCTCCAACAAATTGGTTTGCAAATGAATAGTAACAAATCTAAAGCCATCCTTATTTGTAAAGACAAATTAATACAAACAGATGTAATAACAACATTTGATGGATTTCACGTATTTCTCGGTGTAAATTTCAATCGAGCTCTAGTTTTCAACTCTACTGAAATGTTATCAAAGTTACACAAAAACTTTGACATCATTGCTACTACACCTCTACTACAGTCTCAAAAGAAATGAATAGTGATCAATCAGGACCCACACTCATTTATCCGCTCCAAACGGCTCGATTAGAAAATATACCTAAGCAGTTTCTTCTTAAAGCAGATATCCTGATCCAAAGTGCTGTTTAGCAAATATTACAACTACCAAACATACTCCTAAAAGCATGTTCTACACCAATTATGAATATAAAGGGCTTCAAATTCTACAGACATCTTGGAAGGCATTTTTGATATAATATAGGCTTCTAACATAACTCTAGAAGCCCCATATAAATTTACTCCATGATTATGATAAAATAAGGAACCGCTGGCTTGCTGAACTCAAGTTCAATTCAAGCTACAGTAATCTGAGGGTTCAACATTTACCACAAAAGATATCGAATATACCGAATGGTGTTCTTATCCTCATAAAGGCAAAAGGATTGATGTTTTAAAGAAGTCGCATCTACCAACAAATGGATCCCTACCAAGAAGAACATTTCTGCACGTTCTTCCATTTCAGACACTGTGATGAGTTTGAAACCCTTCCCTATAAGTTGGAAACTGCCCCAAGGAGAGCTGCTTAGTATAAAACATCACAGCATCGTAATATCGCCTTTAGCAAATGCTTTAAAATCCAAAACATGGAGTTTACAAAGAGGTTCACTGTGCAGCTTTAAATGACAGCAATCAAAAAATTGATATAATCGCCATAAACAGAAAAAAAATGAGGTGGAAATTAATTATCGATCCAACTATTCGTTTTAAGATATCCATTGCTCTACCCACGAAGTTGATGCAGAGAAGCAGAAAGTTTATGAACCAACAATACCATATTTTCTTAATAAATATAATTTGGATAAAATCACTATCACTGGGATTATGTTTGGTGCTAGTGGAACTATTACAAAAGCTTTTGTAAACTGACGCACAAAATACATAATAGAAAAAGGTATCCAAGAACAAATCACAACTAGTATAAAAAAATATTCGGCAGCAATTTTAAGAAACCATTTATATGCCACTCATAGTTGTAAACAACATCTGCATTGTTAATCTTTTATTCTTTCGTAAACTAATCCAATTCTAAAAGCTATATTTTAAAATAACGTCTGTGAAGATAAGTAGCTTTTACACACACACACACACACACACACACACACACACACACACACATATATATATTCCGTTAAAATAATATTATGGTATTCTTTGTCGTCAAGGCAAGTTTTATCGAAGTCAGAAATTGAAAAAAAAAAATCGGAGTTCGTATCCATTACTTGTGCGATCAAACCCGATGATCGGATATTCACTTATAATTTGCAGTTTCTCATTTTTTATAAGCAGCGTGTCTTGCTCTATGGGAAGTTTGCAATGCTTTTTAAGTATAAAAACAAAGCTGAGTGACATAAAATGACGTGGACGTGTATAACAACAGCATCAAATCAGTCGAAGTGTCACTTCTTATTGCTATTCTTCTTCTTCTTCTTTTTATATTAATTTTGGCCTTCGTTTTATTTTGTCTTTCGTGTGTTTTCTTAGTAGTTTTGTGAATGTTGGTTATTTAGAATGAACAAGGTTATGTTAATGCTTCTTAAACTGATATTATTTCTTCCCAACCGAGATTTTCTCTACAAATAACGATGAAGCAGCCCAAATGTGTCAACTTGAAAGCCACTCAGCCTCATTCATGAGAAATCATAATTAAAAACTGGTATTTTTGGTTATTCAGCAGTGGCTTTGTATAGTGTTTTCTCAGTATTCTTAATTTTTCTTCTTCTTTATAGAGTATTGAGAGCTTTAATTAACTGTTTGTTTACATATCTTGTGTAACAATTCTTAAACGCCTCCAAAGAAACGTAAGGCTATGAGTTAAGTGCAACCTAAAGCCAAATGTTGTAAGGATAAAAAGCCAAACCTCAGGCGAGGCCGGGTATTTAAGCTAGTTAAACAATATTCATATTGTATAAATTTTAAGCTAAAAGTTGAAGTCTTCTGTTTAACACTTATCTTCTCTCAAACTGGTAGGATAATTAAAAACTCATTTCTAAATTTTGTTAACATTATTAAAAAGTTACAATATAAATTTTTTTTTCAAAAAATATTTGCATTGTGCAGAGACTTTCAGTTTTTCAAAACAGTAAAAAAAGTAATAAAATTGATATCTCTGAAACTAATTTCAAAATTGAAGAAGTTATTTTGTTGTAGGAGTTGTATTGAAAGAGTTGTATTGTAGTTCAACTGTTGGGGAGCTGAACTTGAAGTAGTTACAACCGCACGTACGGTACCCGGTAGCCTTCGTCCCAAAAGTTTAACAATATTAACTTTGTAATTTGACTGTTTCTTTAAATATTATATATTTATTTTTGCCTCGGCTGCGTCAGTATTATTGTTAGAGACATGGATTTCTTAGCACGGAGGTGGTGCGACTGAAGAATGTAGGCTTACACAGATTATAATTTTACTTCACTCCATTTATTAATGCTTGACACGATTTAAATAACACTTCACTGATATAGCGAGAGAGAGAGAGAGCTGTGAGATTTTTTTAACAAGTAAACTATTTTTCATCTCACACTGAATACGCATTAAATTTCTCGAGGACACATCTCGCTTCTGAATAGTAACACTGTCTGCTAGCAACGCGTCCAGTTATGAGCGCTGTCTACAAGTAACTGACTCTGAATTTGAAAATTTTGCTATATTTCAGTTTCTGATTGGCTAATCGTAGTCCAATAGAATACTTTTATTTAACTTAGGCTTTTTTCTGGTTGTTGACTGGCTATTTTATAAACTGTCAAAACAATTTACGTTATTGTTACTCCAATAATGACTAGTGGCATTATTACACTTTCTTACTCATTATTGCCCCAAGGGTACCTCATTGTTAGCAACTTTTAACCTATTATTCTCACAGCTCCTACATTATTAAATTACGTAATACATTCACACAACATTAGTACACATGTATACAATAATATAAACGTATATAATGACTGTAATATACACTTTTTATATATTGCTACATACACATATTGCTTTAAGGCGGGCTCTTATTGAATTTATATTAGGTGTTAAAAATACTGCCTCATATTGTCCCCTTTTAGAAATATTTAAAAATTGTACTTTTTGTTTTGTTCTTTTTAAATTTTTTAATATCTTTCTCAAAGTCTTTTGAAAGTAAGAAACATAACCTTTTTATTATTACACTTTCTATTTTTCACTGTCACTTTTATTTAATACTCACTGGTTTTTCACTACACTCGTATATAGCAGAATACTTCATATTTTGTTCTTCCACTGGTTCTACACTTTAAGGTCAATGACATGGTGCAAAGTTTGTTTATTCACTAACACAGCCACTATTAAGTATTTTATTTGCTGTTCATTTAACTTTTAATTAGGCATATTAACACTTGTTACCCTTTCTTTACAACTTATTTCTTAAGCATTTTAATTATATTTCTTACAATATCTAACAATTTATACCTTATACAGCATAAATGCAATTGCTATTTAGATTTTATTTATGGCTTTTTTACTAACAATGGATTTTCTTTTATTACATCTTTTTATTTAAACTTTCTTTTGTCATATTGACAATTGGTTACATTTAGTAAAGATATTCTTATACATTTTTTTTTTAAAATTACATTGCTTTCCCCTTTTATGTTCCAAATACTTTATTTTCTTTTTCTTCTTGTGCCACACATAACCTACATACTTTATTTTCTTTTTCTTCTTATGCCATTGACTTTTTACACTTTAAACTTATTCATGAATAAAACTCTAAATGTTTCAAAATTCATTTCACTGTCTGCTAGCATATGTAACCATTCTAAGGTTTTGTTATCCAAGCATTTTCTAACAAGAATCATTTTTAATGCTTCAGGCACATTTTTCAATTTAAAATATTCTACTAGATCATGTATAAGTTGTACTGGACTTGAGGAAGCATTAAAATAAGGTAAAGCTAATGCATTTAGAACAGAATAATAGTTTGACATCTGATTTGGTACATGCACATGTGTGTCGTCATTATTGTTGTGTGTTTGAGAGGCTGGTGCTATGGAAAAAGCAGTAGCGTCTTTTGTATTACTAGTTAATAAAGGTGATACACTTCTTTCTGCACTTGTATTATTGTCATCATTTGATTAGCACTTACAGAACTAGTTACATTTGCATTTACCTTTGGTACACTAGTACTTAAATTTTCAAAACTATTTCTAAGTTTATCTATTTCTTTGCTACTTTCCTGTGCTTTATCTTTAATTTCATCTATCATTTACATTACTTGTCCTTGCCCTGTATTTGTTTCTTTTATTGCATATGCATTTATTTTATCCTTTTCATGCATTTTGTTTATTTCCCCTGTTAAATCTATTTGTACTTGTACAAGATCTGCATTTGTATTTTCTACCATTGTTTTTAATTCTTCACCCTGTTTATCTAACTTATTACAAATACCTTGTTTAGTATTAATACGTTTCAACTCCATTTCAGTTATATTTTTATCAATATGACTTGATAATTTCTGTTCTAGATGATTGCAACCTTTATTTGCATTTAAATATATAGCTTTTTGAAGTGCTTTAGAAGATTGTTCTAGTTTTATTTCTAACCTCCTACTTTCAACTTTACTTTCTTTCATACAATTTTCTATTTGTTTAGCTAGATCATTTTTGATACTAGATAGCTCTGTATTAGTTTCAGTTAACTTATTACTTAGCTCTGTACTAATTTCTTTTAACTCTCCTCTCATTTCCTCTATCTTATTACTTTGTTCAGTTAACTTATTATTAAATTCTTTACTTAATTCTGTACTAGGTTCAGTTATCTTTGTAGTTATTGCTTTTAGAAGCCACATAATACTTTGTTGTAATACGTTTTCTTGCTTTTGTTGGCTAGATGTCTGAGGGATAGTGTTTCTTTCTATTGTTGTTCCCAGCATTAATATAAGTAAAGGTGATTGGCTTTGCATACTACTGCTATCTCTTTCTATGCCTACCTGTGAATTTAAAAATAACTGTTCTTCTGCATCTAACCTATTTGTTTCCTCTAGCTCTGATTGTAAATTTACACTGTAATCTGTAATGACTGAACTATCCTCTCCTACTTCATTATTTTCATTGATTTCTGTTTTCATTTTATTTTGTATATTTTCTTTTTTGTTATATTTGGTTTTGAATTGCTCAATTTTAATTTACCGCTTCTTAACAGCATGCAATTATCTTAATAACAATATATTTTCTTAAATATTTTGACAATTATTACTTATAAAGTATTGGAATTTTCTGGCGTTAGTAAAACTTTATACTCGGGGTTCCCACGTAGATTGTTGTTGAATTGTTGACTGCGTGCCCCGTACTTCTAAAAGAATTGTTGCTGTCCTTGGATGATGTTGTTGATGATTTTGAAGTTCTCTGAAGTGAAGTCTTGTAGTTTCGTCGATTCTGGTAGTTCTATGTTGTTTGGTGATCTCTGTTTTTCAGTTATTCCCACCAATTCTCCCCTCTTCGAGCCCCAAGCAGCTGGGCGCCAATTTGAAGAAGTTATTTTGTTGTAGGAGTTGTATTGAAAGAGTTGTATTGTAGTTCAACTGTTGGGGAGCTGAACTTGAAGTAGTTGCAACCGCACGTTCGGTACCCGGTAGCCTTCGTCCCAAAAATTTAAAAATATTAACTTTGTAATTTGACTGTTTCTTTAAATATTATATATTTATTTTCGCCTCGGCTGCGTCAGTATTATTGTTAGAGACATGGATTTCTTAGCAGGGAGGTGGTGCGACTGAAGAATGTAGGCTTACACAGATTATAATTTTACTTCACTCCATTTATTAATGCTTGACACGATTTAAATAACACTTCACTGAAATAGCGAGAGAGAGAGAGAGCTGTGAGATTTTTTTATTAATTACTTGCACTTTTTTAACACGTAAACTATTTTTCATCTCACACTGAATACGCATTAAATTTCTCGAGGACACATCTCGCCTCTGATTAGTAACACTGTCTGCTAGCAACGCGTCCAGTTATGAGCACTGTCTACAAGCAACTGACTCGGAATTTGAAAATTTTGCTATATTTCAGTTTCTGATTGGCTAATCCTAGTCCAATAGAATACTTTTGTTCAACTTAAGCTTTTTTTCTGGTTGTTGATTGGCTATTTTATAAACTGTCGCAAAAATTTACATTATTGTTGCTCCAATAATGACTAATGGCATTATTACACTTTCTTACTCATTATTGCCTCAAGGTTACCTCATTGTTAGCAACTTTTAACCTATTATTCTCACAGCTCCTACATTACTGAATCACGTAATGCATTCACATAACATTATTACATATGTATACAATAATATAAACATAAATAATGACTGTAATATGCACTTTTTATACATTGTTAATACACATGTTGCTTTAAGGCGGGGTTATTGAATTTATATTATATAATTTGACTGAAACCATTTAAGTATTAAAAATACTGCCTCAAAAATATGCGTGGAATTTATAATTAAACCCTGATTGTTGTACTAAAATTTCAAATTAATGTACCCGAAATTGTGTATATTCGACATTTCGTAGGTATCCTTAGGTTGTGCTTCCCCCCTCAAAGCCCCCTTGACACTATGCGTCAAGTGGGATGAGACTTATGGCGCGAGCGCTGTCTTATCTATCTCCGTAGAAAGAATTTAAAATTGGGCATGAAGTGTAACAGCATTAGAAGAAACGCCGTCTTTCGAAACTGGATTTCCTTCGTGTGTGACGAGTAAGTGGCTAAGGTGGTCTACTTCTCAGAAACAGAAACGGTTTTAGTCCAGAGTGATATTTAGGCTTTGGAACATAAAAGTTTTGAGCGGTCAGCTTTGTGCTCGGCGCGTGGAACGCTCACCAGTGCGGTAGTCTCTCGTTGGCTCTTGCCTTCCTTTCACACACCTAGCTTTGATTTTCAAAGCTCGAAAATGACTCTAAATGTCAGTTTGGGCAAACTGTTTTGAATAGCTGTAAGAACACCACTTCAGGCAACTATCCATGCAACTCGAACGAAATATTAGTTTCGAAAGAGTGGAAAGTTTCTTTTTAGACCTGCATCGGCTGCCAAGTCGTAGCTATCATACTTTAGGGGGACTGTAAGATGGGATAACTTTAGCCGTGTGGGGAACTGGCGAAAGTTTAATTTTTACGTGTTCTACCTATTTGTAAAGATAGTAAAAAATATGTCAGGTCTTAGGGTAATTTACACAAAGTTGGGAAACTTAAAAAATAATTTTTTGCCAAATTTACTCCATCCTACGATGCATAGAACAAATAACAAAACGGTCTATAAATTTCAGCTCCCTATATTTTGCCAGCCGATCAACAATGTTGTCATTAATACTGTGGATAAATATATATTTAATATTTATATAATAGTTTACTGCAGAGGTGGTGAATCTGTGATTCACGTTTACATTATAGCTCTATGTGCCTCTCCGTATCTGGCCGGGTTTAACGTTTGTTTTGTACCTGCTCCTTGGTGGTGTCGTGCACATTACATATTCTATGACTCAGGGAAGGATCACATTTTCACTACTGGTTTATCAGATTAAATATTTGTTTTATTTAGGACAGCGAAATGTATAATCTTTTAAATGTTCCTTATTGGAGGGTTCTTTTCAAAGTTGTAATGCCATCGCTTCTCATTTATTACGGTTATGATTAAAAACGATTTACAAGTTCTGGCTTCTGAAGCAAGTGCAATCAATTATCTATATTTCGTCTTCTTTCGCTTAATTTAGGTCGATGTCCTGCATGTGTCAACTGTTTCTTTCTGTTGGTGATAAGCTCCCCTTCTATCGTGTAGGCGGCCTTCCCACTGGTCGTGGTGCGTCTGGTTTGAAGTTAATTGCAAGTTTTGGAAAACGATCTTTCCTCGTTTCATTAACGTGGTCTCTGCATCCTTTGCTTTGCTGTTTAGTCCATCTCACAATGTCTCTAATCCCACATATGTATACTCCTGAGTTGCTCATTAGTCTTTTTATCATATAATGAATATCCTGTTATTAATCTTAGATTTCCTTCATTTTGTTTATTCTAACAAGTTGTTCTGTTTTCTTTATTTCTACTGCATCCATTATCATTTATCTGACATAAGTTTTGTATATTCGGATTTTACTTTCTATGCTCGTCTACTTATTTCTCCAAATGATGTCCCTTAATGCCCCTGATGTCATCGATGTGTTTCTTATTTGCGATTTAAATTCTTTAATTAAGTTCTTATTCATAGCGATATTAATCCCCAAATTATTGAAACTCATAATTTCTATACTTCTATTATTTACCAGCAGTTTACTTCTAGCAGGTTCTTTAAGTACTATGAACGATTAAGTTCCTTTTTTTTAATTGCCTATTGTATTGCTTGGGCTAGCTCAAAATTATATAGTGGCTTTTGGATATAACCCATTTTGGAATGGTAATAATAACACGCCATCCGAATAATATAATATATATCTCTTTACGTCGATTTAACCACGTGGTCATATCACAATGGGTCGTTAGGAGATACCTCGAGGATCGATGTGCGGCGGAGAGTTCGCCTTCTAGGTCTCATCTCCGTACTATACCATCTTACTTCCCCACATATCCACAGAGACATGTGCATAGCAACTGTACCTCTGCTTCTGTGACGGGCAGATGGCAGCTTCGACAGGTGTCCACAAAGACCTTAGCGCATAGTAACTGTATTTCTGCTTCTACACGTGCCGGGCAGATGGTATTAGGGTCCAGTCTACCTGTTTTTATTATCTGTGAATAGATGTCAGAGCATTTGCTATAACCATCTATTTTAAGGTGGAACTTTGTGTCGTGGTTTCAAATATCAAATCCGGAGTCTTGACGACTGAGGAAAACCACGAAAAAAAAACTGCCAGATTTGTTGGTACACGGTATTTGAACGCGGGACTTCATCTCCTTGTTTCCCAGTTTAAAACCACTGTTAGCTTGTTTTGTTTCTCTTATGATTTAATGCACTATTACATTAACAAGAAAGGACTTAAACTGCCTCCTTGTTTTATACCTAGTGATATGAGAGCTTTCTCTCTTAGTTTCTCATGCACTTGTATTCTTTTTTTTATTTATTTTATTTATTTAATGTCGCTTTAACAAGGTCAAATGTGACTACAATAAGTTTTACAATTCCTTATATAATCGGATTGAATAAACAAAGTTTAATCATTCTTTAAGAAAGCTGGATCACCATGGTTGTTAGCATTTTGCATCTAGTTCTTGCATCATTGTAGAAACGGCAGCTGATGAGAATGTGAGTGCTATAAGTAGAGAATGACAATAGTTGCACATGGGCAGAAGTCTTATGGTCTTATTCTTGTATAACTGTCAGTGCTTCATTCTTAATAATTTATTATTTTTGGATCAATGTTTTTATTTCGTAGTGGTTTTATATTTTTTATTGCCAATTTTAAAGCTAGGGAGCTACACGACATTTGAAATTAACATATTAGTTTCAGTCATTTCACCGTACTTTATGCTAAAACTCGGTGTGGTTGTTAAAACAATTGCCATGGAATGGTCATGAACCATGAGGCAGTGTTTTTAACACTTAAATAATTTCAGTCTAATTATATAATGTATAAATTCAATAACAGCCCTCCTTAAAGTAATATGTGTATGTAACAATATATAAAAATGTATGTAACAGTCATTGTATATGTTTGTATTATTGTATCCATGTGTAATAATGTTATGTGAATATATTACGTAATTTAATAATGTAAGAGCTGTGAGAAATAGCTCAAAAGTTGCTAACAATGAGGCAACTTGAGGCAATAATGAATTTGAAAGTTTAAATGCTACTAGTCATTATTGGAGCAACAATAATGTAAATTTTGAGACAGTTTAAAAATAGCCAATCAACAACCAGAAAAAAGCTTTAGTTACTAAATGAACGTATTCTATTGGATTAGGATTAGCCCATCAGAAACGGAAAAGGAGAAACATTTACAAATTCAGAAGTCAGTAACCGGACGCGAGATGTGTCCTCGAGAAGTATAATACGTATTCGTGTGAGACGAGAAAAAAGTTTAGGTGTTAAAAAGTGTAATTAATTAATAAAAAGACTCACAGGTCTCTATCAGTAAAGTATTATTTAAATCGTGTCAAGCAATAATAAAAGGAGTAAAGTAAAATGATAATCTGTGTAAGCCTACATTTTGTCGCACCATAACCCTACAAAGATAAACATGTCTCTAACAATAATACTGATGTAGCCGAGGCAAACATAAATATTTAATACTTAAAGAAACAGTCAAATTACAAAGTTAATATTTTTTTTAAACTTGGGGCAAAGGCCACCTGAAAGTACATTTGGGGCGAAGGCTACCGGAAACTGTTTACTATACGTGCGCTTGCAACTACTACAAGTTCGGCTCCCCAACAGTTGAAATACTCATCCTCCTTGGACTAGTGGTACCGTGCTAGCCTCTAGTTCCCAAGGTCGCGGGTTCAAACCCGGCGGAGGGCGATGGATTTTTTCGGGCGTAAAAATCCTTAGCATGGCTTCCTTCGGAAGGGAAGTAAAGCCGGTCGTAGATTTACGGCACGTAAAAGAACCTCAAGCCTGATAAAGAGGCCTCTGAACAAAATTACCGGTCTTTCACGCCCAATATAGAATGGGACGCTAAGAACCACAGCAGTTAAAGAGCGTCCATAAATAAAGCTAAAAACAAAAATACAAAAAAAAAAAACAGTTGAAATATAATACAACTCCTTTAACAAACAACCCACTTCAAATTGACGCCCAAACCGTGGTAAAAATAACGTAACAAACTATCTTCTTCAAATTGGTGCCCAAAACGTGGGGATAATAAATATCTTCTTCAACCACATATAATACAGAAGCTTGGAAGGTAACCTGATCAAGCGTAGGATGGTGGTCAAGATAGCATTGCGGTATATTTGGAGGCCTACATAAAACCAGAAAATATTTCAGGTCTTACATTCTTTACCTCCTATGCGCATTAAATTATAAGCAGTAAAATAACGTGAATATCAGATATTAAAATTTAAAAATTGACTTTAATAAATCATTAAACGATTCCAATAATTTTCAACGCTTTTTATTTAGAAATATGCTAATTTGTAACTGCAATTACATTAATAAAGATTCCAAATGGATTTCAAAATGTCCATTAAAGCTGGACTTAGTCTGTAAACGTACCCTTTAAATTTCGGCTTTGTATGTGTACAGAAGAGTATCGATTGTCTTTAAAGTCCTGAATCAAGGATAGGAAAGAGGAGAAAAATGATGACAACGACGCTGGAAATGAAGCTGTATAACCCACATTGAAACCTTTCATTATAGTAAAAATGCAAAGAGATGGTTAGAGCCTCAAAAAATAATCACATTGTTCAAGGGTTGTAATTAGAAATGCAGAAAAATAAGTGAAACAATGTTTCGTTATATATACCAGGTGAATCAGCCGACCCTATTTTTTCGTGTCTGTGTAATCCACAGATTATAGTTTTACTTGAAAACATCGCTCCATTTGTCAAGCAGTAACTTGTTTGGTAGCTCTATTGTGTCAAATGCAGTTATTCGTTCTTGAGCCTATCTGATATCAATGACAAAAAGTTCCGTGAACACCAATAAGGTGCTGAAGATGCAGTGATGTAGTTTCATATGGCTTTTTTGGAATTTAATGCATTACATTTACCAGCTCTTTACACAAAAAATCGTGAAATAACAAGAAAAAAAAGAAAAAAAGGAATACACAGTAGCTACAGAAAACTATGTAGCTACATCAATAATTTAACGCATTTAAAATCACATGCAAAAATAAATTGAGCTCAAAAGGTACTTAATTGATGAAGCAGGTGCTTGAAATGTCGCCTTCTTTCGATAATACACATCTGAAAGCACTGTGACAGAGAAGTTCTTGTGTGCTGCAATATGTATGGTGTGAATACCTGCAGGCTTCGCTGATCAGCAACCCTTATTATTTGGGTTCTGTGTTCTGCATAGATCCTTTCCTTTAACTAGACCCACAGAAATAAATCCAGAGGAGTGAGATCAGGGGATCTAGCCGGCCAAGCGATAGAGCACCCTCGCCCAATCCATTTTTCTGCATATACTCCGCGTAACTAATTCGTACAATTACAGACCAATATAGGGCGCTCCATGTTGCTGAAACCACATTTTCGCCCGTTTCATCCGCGGCACATTTTTTTTATAATAGTGGCAGATCTTTTCGAAGAGACTGGAGTTCCCGTGAGGTTAACTTTGAAAAAATAGGGTCCTATTAGTTGATTGCCTAGGATTGCACACCACACTTTGACGCTCCATTGCGCCTGAAACGCGGTCTCTCTCACCCAGTGAGGGTTATTTATATACCAATAGGCATACTCTGTCGGTACACAGTTCTGTTTTTGTGGAACGTGGTTTCGTCACTAAAGAGCACATTGCTTTAGAATCCCGTGTCAGTTTTCACGTGTGGTAATAACCGTTGCCACTCGCGCTTGATGGTCGCGTTCATAGAGAGCCTGCTTTAGCTGTAGATGAATGAAGTGTATTATGAATAGATATGTGTATTTCCTAAGTTTGATAGCAATTAGTCATCTTCTTTTGTCTGCAGGGTGTCGTATAGGAAGATGGTATAAATAACATAAAAGCTTGCAGAATATTATAAGTCTTAAGCTTACTACGACGCTCCCTTCTGCTTCATATGACGTGAACACAAGTAATATACGGCCAAGTCTCTGCCAATTATTTAAATAATCCTTATTTACATAATCTTTGTTGGTATGAGGATCATCTTTTGCTTACCCTTCCCTGATGTTCCAATTATTGCTCCAGCATCTTTCGCGAAGGTTCTATAAAATTAATTTACTTAATTACCAAAGCATATATTATGGTTCATTTTGGCGGTATATTTTAAGCACAGAAGAGTTATCTGAAATTTTGTTCTTGAAGACATTAGCAATATCCAATTAAACCGGATACTTCACGTTTCCTGTACTTCAATTTGAGGCAGTATTTTTAACACTTATATGATTTCAGTCAAATTATATAATATAAAATATAATAACAGCCCACCTTAAAGCAATATGTGTATAACATAATATATAAAATGCATGTAACAGTCATTGTATTAATGTTTATATTATTATGTGCATGTTCAATAATGTTATGTGAATGTATTACGTAATTTAATAATGTAGGTGCTGTGAGAATAATAGGTTAAAAGTTGCTAACAATGAGGTAATAATGAGGTAACCTTGAGTCAATAATAAGTAAGAAAGTTTAATAATGCTACTAGTCATTATTGAAGCAACAATAATTTTGGGACAGTTTATAAAATAGCCAATCAACAACCAGAAAAAAAGCTTGAGTTAAATTAAAGTATTCTATTGGAGTAGGAACAGCCAATCAGAAACTTAAATAGGGCAAATTGTACAAATTCAGAAGTCAGTTGCTAGTAGACAGCGTTACTAATTGGACGTGAGACACGTCCTCGAGAAGTTTAATACGTATCCAGTTTAAAAAAAAAATAGTTTATAAGCTGTGTAAGCCTACATTCGTAGCCGCACTACTCCCTGCAAAGAAATCCATGTCTCTAACAATAATACTGACGCAGCCGAGGCAAACATAAATATATAATATTTAAAGAAACAGTCAAATTACAAAGTTGATATTTTTAAACTTGGGGCGAAGGCTACCGCAAACCTTTTACCAT
This sequence comes from Deroplatys truncata, assembly GCA_030765065.1. NCBI lineage: Eukaryota > Metazoa > Arthropoda > Insecta > Mantodea > Mantidae > Deroplatys > Deroplatys truncata. Next base: position 168,689,945 of record CM060978.1, on the reverse strand, counting down.
ACGCGCGGTTGCAACTACTTCAAGTGTTCGGCTCCCCAACAGTCGAAATACAATACAACTCCTCCTAAAGTGAGAACTACTTCAAACAAAACTTTGCTTCAAATTTATCAATAAGCCTTGTGAAGTTGACTCTTAAAGCCATTGTGTACCTAAGTATCTACTTTGTTTATTTCGTGTTCTTCTTTTATAGCGGAATGCTTTGTCACTAACGTCTAATCCCCAACACCGAACACACCTCCACTCGTTATTCAGCGTGTCACTTCCTCGTATTTGGAATTCTTTCCCTATTCACAGCAGGGACTGTCAGGCTGTAACACAATTTCAACTTAAATTAAATATCCCTGTTGAACTTGGGTAGAAAAGACTGCTAGATACTGCAATACTTGTTTTTTCATTCTCCCCCCCCCTTCTTTCTATATTTTCTCTTTTTGTATTAGCCATTAGCCATATATCAACTATTTAATTAACCACTATAATGTAATAGCTCTCTTCGGCAACAGGATTTTTTTTTCTTACTCACTTTTTATGGAGTTGTATTTTTGTAGGAGTAGTTTAAGCCTAACTTTGTTGTATTATGCATCTTACCAAATGTCTTAACCTGGTAAACTAGAAGATAAGATCTTATTATCGTAAGTACTGTCGAAATAAACAAATACTTAGTTTGCATGCATGCGCTTATGATTAAATTGCGAATGTGCTGCTACTTTCAGATTATATGCAAATCCGTAAAAACAAAAGAAGTAGAATGAAGAAAAGTAAATTAATTACGTGACGCGAAAATCCCAAAATAAGAGAGTCGGCGCCAATATAGACTACAAATGATAATGCGTTTAGAATATTATATTTAGAGCATCATTATAATGCTGTTTGGCTATTATCTACAGATCTAAAACATTAGAAAGTGCAGGTCTCTGATACAATTAATGTTTATTATTTGGACAACTGCGTCTCAAGTATTTGAGTTAAAATGATTTTTCAGTCCCAAAACATCAATAAATTGCTCTGAATCTGAAATGTAATTATCGAAACATAGGTAAAGGTAGTTGTAATTAAATTAGCCTATTCTTGGGTAGTATTTTGAAAATAGGAACTTCTTACGTTTAGTATATCAGTAATTACTAAAACTCGATATATATATATATATATATTAATAAAGTATAGTAACATAAATGTTAATTAATATACAACTCTTTAGTCAGCATATTCATATGGATTATGCTTCCTTATTTTACATGCGAATGCATCAACTGAGAAAGTTTCATATTTCCCTATTTAGGAAATTATGCAGAAATAACACAGCAATTAGATGTATGTTCATACTTAGGGGTTAATTTTTTCTGATTTTTTAGTGTATTTAGGCATTCTACATTAATTATCAGCATTTATGTATTATTGATCACCGTCATTAGACCTCATTAACCTATCAAAGTGATTCCGAAAGTTAAATCGAACCTGAGCATTATCAATTGGTTCCATTTGAGCGATGTAACGCGCCTGAGATAAACCCAGGGTAGGTATAGGTTAAATTACTGTTCACTAGCATGGCTCATTCTACTCGTAATACATTTCTATGCGTTCGTTTAAGATAACGCATATGTAAAATTTACAAAATCCGCAATTATTACACACAATAACTTCCATAGTTAGAAATCAATGTTTTACGATGTAAATTCATTCTTCAAATAAAACGCTTCAAACGATCCATTTTTAAAACGTAATGTAAAGCGCTCCGGACATCTACCTTGGGGCGAGGGGATTGAGGATGTACTTGAAAAGGGTTTAATATGTGATTCTTAAGGTAAGAGATCTTATGTTATTAAGATCGTTAGAATTGAAATAGTTTCTTGTTTTGTATTCCTCCATAATTATCTTGGTAATAATGGTTTACATTTTCCCTTAATTACTGTAGAAAAATTATTACATTTTTACACTCCAAAATTCTTAATTTTCCAAAAGTTAATAATTTACTTTTCAAAGTTGAAACATTACTTTAAAAAATCTGATGTGTTACACTCACATGACTTTCTCTACTCTTGTACAACCTATTTTTACAAACGCTTATTCTCCATATGCTTTGTGTTAATCGAGATATCGAGATGTTAATCTTATTGCGTTTAAGAGCTGGTTGCTATGTGGAGTATTCCATTCTCTTTGTATTACCAGGACGAAAACAAATGAATAACGAATTTGAGAAAAAGTATAAGTATTGGAAAATTTAAGGAAATAACAAGCAATATCTCGAAAATGGTTCACTCAACAACAAAAATGTATATGAAATAAATTGTGTATTTTAACGCGATCTACATTTTTTGTGTAGTAAAATTTTGTCTATCTCTTATGGTTTACCAGTTATGCAAAAGTCGTTCACAATGAAGAACACTTTTGGAGACATTCCCAGAAAATTCGAGATACACATTTTATTTTTCATAAAAATATCTTAAACATATGATATTTTAATCAAAATCGTTACAGCCATTTTTGAGAAAATTAAAATTTTCGAAAAATGTTCCATGTAAAGGGTAGTCTGGGGTGGATTTTCTTGAAAACCTTCGTGTCGCATCCCTGGAAGACACTGAACCTAAATACCAAGTTTGGTGTTTATCCGACTGTTCGTTTCTGAGTTATGCTGTTCACAGACACACACACAGACACACACACGGACATGTTTCCAAGAATGCTTTTTTTGGATTTAGGGGGTCTCAAAACATGTATTTCCGGTGAAATCTCGGTATCGAATTTTTGGGTAGAATACAATACTTCCCCTACTTACTATACGTAGTAGAGAAAGTAAAAAGTATATGGTTATTTTTAACTGTAGTACAGACATTTTCAAACCAATTAGTAAACAATTGCATCGGGTGGACCATTTTGAGTATGAAAATGCGAGAAAACAAGGTTTAAATTTGGCCCTTGTCTAATTATAGCTTCAATTGACTGTAGTTTAAATGCGCTCACTGGAAAAAAACTACATGTTTTCTTAAAATTTAGAATTCGTATTATTTGAGTAAGAAAAAATATAAACTTCTGGACAAATTTCACAGATGCATTGCCTGTATCATTTACCACAGAATTTTAAAGTTCGCGAATTTTGTTCATAGATTTTAAAGAGCATATCATTCACATGACTTTCTCTACCAAATGTGTTCCGCAAAGCAATGGTTAGTCCATAGTTACACAGGGTGGACCATTTAAGTTCATACTGTACAATATCTCCAAAACTAAGCGTTGAAAAAAGAAATGTCTTGAATAGAAGTGGCTTGATATTATGGGTGAAAGTAAATGCCATTAGTTCTGTTTTATTTGGAAGATTTGTGATGGTCATTTTAGGGTCCTAATTGTTGGTTCCCACTTAAAGAAATTAAATTGACCCTTAAATGACCATCATAACGTTCTCCAACCAAAACACGACTAATGACATTTACGTTCCTGCATAATATCAAGCAACTTTTATTATACACATTTTTTCTATAAAGCCTACTTTTGGAGATATTGTGCAGTCTCGACTGAAATGGACCACCCTGTATGCTAGCGTTGTATTACGTGTTCTCCATATGACCTCACGAGACACATAAAAATATCTACTACTTAGCACACCAAGATGCACTGCTTAAAATCCTGAAAGTATACAAAACGAAAAATCCGGAATACTGCGCAAAGAGTTAATGCTACGAAAACTTTATTTTACGTTAACCTTATAATAATCATGTTAAAGTCTTCGGTTCACTGAAATGTCTGTCTCTTAAATAAAGTTCAATGAGTATGGAAAGTAGGTACTTCAAAGCTTTTACAAATAAATGTACCTCATATATAAAATGATTAAATCAAAATTAGAGACATTTTGAGAAAATAATTTTCGATATCATAAGTTGTTTGGGATGTTTTTATAATTGTTCCGGCCTTGTGTAAGCAATAAGCCAGAAAGTTGAATCAAACTTGTTATTTTAGATGGCTGGTATTTCCCTTAAAATCTTCGCCTTGTCTGACTTAATTATGAACTTTTCTATTTAAACGAGGTTTCGTTATACATTTGCACAGTTCACACACACACACACACACACACACACACACATACGAATATATACAATGGCCCTCTTTTTCTAAAATATTTTGCGAACCAGATTCCTTTGTAGCTTCTACTCATAACTAACCATTGCAATCTCCCAGACTCTTCATGAGTTGTTTGAAATTCATATGAAAAATTTTGGCCTTACTTAAGTTGAGAAATAAAGGTAAGTTGAACAGACAAGCAAAGACAATCATAGTATAATCGAGTTTCAGCGACCAAACGCAGATCAGGTTGAAATACATGCATCAAGCAAGTAGGTAGTATTTTGTCGGAAACTTACTGATAATTTCTATATACTTCAAACAATTTAGTTGACATATTTATCACAGATTTATTGTAGCCAATTATAATATAAATTAATTTGAGTTACTAGTAAAGAAAATAATTTTCAAAGAATTAAAATTAAATCATATGAAATGTCGCATAGAATTTTAATTTTATATGCATTTTCTCAAATATATTTCTTTACAATCAAATATTAAATGTTATGCAACATTCAAACTTTGGTTGGATAAAATCAATAAAGTATGTACCAAAAATTTAATTTTCTAAAAAGCAATCTTGTATTAAATTATTAGAATAGAGTGGTGTACAGGTCGATTTTTTCGTCGTGATACGCTTATCTGTATGCACAGTAGCTGGCCAAGTCCATTTATGTTTTGGGAGGCGCGTACACAACGTGAGAGAAGATGACATCACCAAGCGTTCAGAATGAGTCATGGTAAAGTGGAGTAGAGAGTGTTGTTCCACGCAAGGGGAATACTGACAGCCGTTCTCTCCCTCCCCCCCATCCTAGACTACCTTTTCCTCCTCTGCGTTTCTGCCGTGTTCCGACGAAAACATCGCCCTGTACCTGTTAGTCTTAAATATTTTACATATTGAGACACATACATCTAACGGGTCAGATAGACCGTACCTGAAAATTTTCACCAAAGTCCACATGTTTCAGTTTACGTTCGTCATACTGTAGTTTAAGATTAAAGGTATTTGATATACGTATTAAATTATTTATTAAAACGATACTTGATATAGAGGTTTAGATCTCTTCATCCATCTTCACAGCATATATACTGAACGTTTAAAAGTAATTTGCATAATGAGAAACATTTTAAAGTAACAACATTTTAAGAAAACAAGAACTCGAGAAAATCAAGTTTTAAAGTTTGACACGCTATTTACATACACCTGTGTTCTCCATTTACAGTTTAGTTTTGGGCAATTGAATCCTGACGCTTCAATAAGGATTATTTCTACAAAAATTTTAAAAGGACTGATGCTTTTTCGAAATTTTTCGAAAATTCAGTACCGAGTTTTACCTTGTGTATTTTAACACTGTATTTTCTACGCTAGTGGTAATGTCACTTAAAAGCTTAAAACCCGTTCTATTCTTGCAAAAACATTTTCAAATGCCAATTGAATTCTGCTTGAAGCACACAATCGTGTGAGAAAGTTATTAATACTTGTCGTCCTCCGTGGTGTAGTGGTTACCATGCTAGTCTCTAGTTCCCGAGTTCGCGAGTTCAAACCCGGCGGAGGGCGATGGATTTTTTCGGGCGTCCAGCAATCCAGCAAGACTTCCTTCCGAAGGGAAGTAAAGTCGGTGGTCCCGTGTCGTAGATTTAAGTAATATAACCTACAGAGGCATCTGAGCAAAATTTTGCCGGTCCTTGTCGCTGGAGTGTGTAGCTTCGGCGCTCTGCCAAGTTGAGGGTCGGGGGTTCGAGTCCCGCCATGAGCATGGGTGTTGTGTGTGTGTGTGTGTGTGTGTGTGTAACTGCGGTAATAAGCGGTAATGAACAACAGTAAAAACACAGTAATGATAAACTGGGTAAGCAAGGGAACTTAAAAAAGAATAAGTTTCTGACTTGTGATTGGTGCAAGAGCAAATTATTTGTGCTTTGTCCATGCCATTTAATACAAATCACGTATGCAACAACTTCATGTAAAAAGAAACCTATAGGTTATCATTAATGATGAGGGGTTTGTGCGCGGCACGAAATAACGTTGACCGGACAGCAAGCATAGGTGGCCATATAGGTAAACAACAAGGGAGTGCACACAAAAGAAGTGCAACAATAAGTTGCAAATATCTAAGGGAATAACAATATTAATAATAATAATAATAATAATAATAGCAATAATAATACAAGCTTTGTCAAAAAAAATCAAGAAAGGACCTCCAGGATCATGCACACAGAGGATAAAGAATAAATGGCAATACTTCCTCAGAAAAAATCTGATGTGATGCATTCACATAACTTTCTCTACCCTCTATTGTTTATTAGTGGGAATACAAACTATTTTTACTAAAGCTTATTACTTTTTCTACTACGTATAGAATTTTTGGGTGGATTGCAATTCTTCCCCTAATTACTATACGTAGTAGAGAAACTAATAAGAGCTATTTCACAATCTGTGACATGATGAAGAATGTAAAATGATCAAACGATAGCATATTATACTTCACATATGCACTGTCAGCATCCTGTGACGTTGTAAGAAGCTTGTTGCAGTTCAAAATCTATTTAAGTGACTGATACCAACGGTTGACATTCGATGATTTAAGAAAGTCTATAGTAGTGCTGTCCAGTTTGGGTTGTGATGGCTCTGAAGCTATGGATGAATCATAAAACCAGGTTTCATCCTCTACCTTTATAGGTTTCAACATTTCCCTCATATTTGTATATTGCCATTGAGTGTAGCATTTCTCATTCACAGACACTGGACATACAGCTATTTACACGCAGCCTGATGACAAACCGCACAAACCCATCTTCAGTTATCACGCATACATTTACATTGACGCATGGCCATTAGCTGGCTCGGATTCGCAGGAGACACGAGCGCAGCAGGCGGAGCCTACTTTGGGTCCGATGTTGCAATGAAGTTTACTCCATAAGCTCTTTTAATTCTGCGGTAGATATCTACCTTTTGTCTTATTTACAAATGTATGTGCAATTCCCGATGGGGTAGCAGCTCTTCCTCATGCAGGTAGACAGTGTACTACCACAAGACATCTCGCCAGCTGTTACTAGCAAATAATCAGTCATGTTTCAATTTCTCCGGTTGCAAAAGGAATTTTCTCTAAGCCTTTAAAAGACCAAAAATTCGCTACGCTAGTCTATTATATTTTCGTGATTGCGGAATCACATGTGTTGAGCGTTGCTTCGGGACCTTGAAACGTTCTTTATGTGTAATGTGGAACATCCGGTCCGCCCTGAAACGTGGCAAATCACCAACTTTCGCTATCGAACCACCTGACACTGGAGACGCAATCCTTCTAATTCAAGGCCGTGTCTTCTTTGTCAAAGCTCTCCATCCACCACCTTTGATCCCTCCTCCACAGGAAGGCCCTTAATCACGGCTAGTGAAAAGAAAAGTAAAAATAACACCCCACACGGAGAAAGTGACGGATATTTGCCATTTACAGAACATTTTTGGGGAAGGATGCCGCCGACAATGCCAGATGAAAGGGATAAGCAACCCTCTTCCTGTCCTTGACCTTATTTTCGCGAATTAATTTGCTGCGATGACGTGAAGGAAATAATATGTAGGTCACGCAACCACTGTCTTTTGTTCGACCATTTCCGTTCCGCTTATTGCCTCATTTTCACTTTAAGCAGGGGTTGTTTTTGTTTTCAACATCGAAATTAGTCTGTCATGAGCTTATAAACGACCACGCATGAGTAGACATGTATGTATTTTCAGTAAATTGTCTGAGTAATTTCTGTTTCATTTCTAACTTTTGAGCAAACGATTCTAGTAAAGCTATGCCTGTATTTCTGATGTACTTATTTAGTTAGAAACAGCTGGCATCTTGGATCCAATTAAAGTGACCACTAACTTGTGGAGGACAGCAGAAATAGGAGTGGAAAATCGAAGGAAGAGTAGGAGTTTTGCTTTATGGGGCATATATCCCAAAATGAGAATACTATGTCAGATTTTTAGTTTTTGCATTAAAATGTTATTTTGTGTATTAGAAACAGGATAAAAATAAATTAAAACTCTTCTACCACTTTGCACTTCATCAGACATGCAATTTAACGCAGTTTATAGGTTAGTTTATACTTTATAAGTTTATACATTTTATATTTCAAAAATTTTTTTTTACAAATATTAAGTTACAAGCATGCCTTTTCTATATGATCCTAAAACCATAAGGATTATTTTCTACTAATACTTAACTCAGTTGAATTAACAACTAACCTGAATAAAGGTAATTAACAGACATTTAAAAAGGAATAATAATATCTTCAACAGTTTAATGTATCTAAATTTGAAACTTATAATTGTAGAAGCGTAGTAATAGCATGAAGAATATGCAGTAAAACAATTTAATCAATCTTTAAAATTAAAGGGAGTGAAACTTTTTAAATAGGTGAATAAAATAAGGATAAAAAGTACATACCTTCCAAATCGTAACAGGTACAGACGCAAAATAATGAGATAAAATAATTAAATACCCCAAAATCCCTAGAAGAAATCACAATTTTAGCTTTAAGAGTTCATAAAATGGTACCTGAATCTAGAGGGTCCTTAAGTAATATTTATTTTAATTTTTACTCTGAATTTCTGATAGTTTAAACAAAGTAACATTTCTGAAGCACTAAGTCGAAATATAGTTGTTTCTAAATTGAATGTAATAAACTGAAATTTTATGTTTCAATAGTAATTTTGTACAACGTACGCTTACCAGGTGACACCAAGAGAAGGATGAAAAATACCAATTACAGAATGACTTTTATTTTATGTGTGTCACATTTGAATATTTAGGCCTTTTTAAGTTAATGCATAAAGCAGAAACTCACAACAGAAGTTTTCGTCTGCATAATCTTATTTTAATTATTAATAAACACAGTTCCCAGAAAACAATAGAATAACTTTTAGATGTTTTAATTTCGTATATTTTCAACATAGATGCAGATACTGACACTATAAAACTTAACTTCTACATAATGCGGACAAAATATACACGTAGTTACCCGCAAGGTGCACTCCACTTTGCATAAAAGGAACTTCTTTGGAGCTCATGCTTCTCAGAAATTGAAACCATTTTGATCGAAAGTGAAACTTAGGGCTGTTTTCGAGGGTTGAAGTTCTGTGTGGTTAGCTCTGTGTTCAATGCGTTATGTCGCTCACCAGAGCGACTTTCGGTCTCTCGATCGCTGGTTTCTCTTATCCTGATGTTCCCTCCATGCGGCAAGCAAATGTCGATCGCTAAAACTTGAAGGCTTGTATAAGGTCCTAATGCCATTTTCGGTCAATCATTTTAACTTTCTGAGTAATACACCACCTCAGTCAGCTAATTTTGCAACCCGAACGAAACTGCAGTTTCAAGTATTTCTAAAGAAGGCATATACCCCATCCAAAACATATATTGAAGTTAAATTCCCGCATACGGCTCGGTAGTAAACATATTTATTTTTAGAACTGCCAAAGAATAAATATGGCAGCTCTTTACAAGTGAGAGGTTAAGGACCGAGCCATAGGAGTGGTCGGAATTTCGATTGGAACAAAGCATGCGTATTATATTTTGTTATCTTGTGTTAAAAGTACGTTATTCTGATTGAAACTCAAGTAGAATCTACGTGGAAGATATATATAGACAGACAGAGGGTATTTTTTAAATTAATTGTCAACTTTTTACACTAATTGTGCATTACAAGTGGACTGCAATAATATATTGTATACTTTCTGTTGCAGAAAACACGTGTTGAGGATAAAACTCATTATTATTGCCTCAGATATACATTCGATAAGGTTGGAATGGCGATTTATTTTCATTTCAGCCTTCAATATAGTCGTTGTTGTGGTAAGTGCAGAGATATCTGGTTTTGGAAACTGCTTGGATGGTTGATAAAGGGTATGTAACGTCGAGTGTTTAAAGAGGCTATGTGTCTTGCAAATCGAAACTCAGCCTACACACCTTTTACAGTCACTGTGATCTTAAACGTGATTTTAAGTAAAATGAAGCAACATCTCCTCTTTGTCGCAATTTACCAAAACTGTATGTTTTCTTCATTCCACTTCTTTAGTTGTAGGTTTGAGATTATGAGTATCACACAGTTGTGAGCAGAAAATCAAATTATCAGCGTAAGACAAATTAATTTTACTAGTACCCTCTGCACTATATGATGATACTGCATATTGAGCCCAAAGCAATAAAAACCCAAAACAGGCAGGATTTTTTTGTACATCAAATCATTGTACAGCATTTAAATGGATTGCGTTTCTGAAAAAATAACCCTCTATAAGGGTTATTATCAATAAAATGTATTAACTGGGTTGAATATTATTTCAGGTTGTGTCATCTTTCCGAAAAAAATCTCTTTGACAAGAGAAATACGTTTAATAACAATCATAAATCGAAACATAGTTTCACAAAAGTTATAGCTGTTGATTTGAAAATACTATCCCTGGTGGAATTAATTGTTCTTCCACACAAGCCGTATGTTGGACAAGGTGGACAAGGTTGGAAAGGCAGAATCAGACGACTGAAAAGTTCAATGCCATGCCGTGATTTGAACCACAGATCTCCCGGTTGCATTGCATTACACAAGCATTACTTAAGCACTCGTAGCATTGTAAGTCGCCATTGGGGTACGTCATCTCAGTACAATTTGAGATCTCCTTGTGGTTTACCGGGAAACATGCGAATCAGTTGGGGAATTTAATGACGTACCGGCATGTTGCCATGGTAGCTCCGTGGTTAGAGCAACCGGACGGAAATCGAGATCCATGGTTCACATCCCCGCGATGGCATTGCATTTTTCAGTCGTCTGATTCTGTCTTTCCAACTATCCCTGGTGCTACATCTAGGAACGTGTAGTCCTTGTGCTGCATTAACTCACATAGCTGGTTAAGATTGTTTGTAGTCTAAATGTAATTTGCAAATTAAGATTGAAGGATATGTTTTTTTTAATGTTAATTAATTTGTCGGAGTTTGAGGATTTTAGTCTAAGTGAAATTCCACTGATTCACCTTCAATTTAACCTGAGCTACAACGGTTGCTTTTATAACTGTAGACTGCTTGATTTAAAATAATTTTACTGTTATACTTTTGTATAGCCATATTTGCGTTTTTCATAACGGAAGATTTTATGGGCATAACTACTATCAGAATAACTAAATGACTAAACAAATAAAAATAACTGAAATATGTCTAATCAGAATTCTTATTTGGAGGTGTAACGAAAAGTAAAGTTGACATGGATTTGAAATTAAACCTTTTGTAATTAGAATCTCAGTGAAGTTAAATTCCAACTGTATGTGAAAGAAGTGTAGGTACTATTTCTACAGAAGCAAGCGATCTTTACTGTACTACTTCTTAGCAGCATAAACGTGGCCTAATTAGCATCAGGTTTCTCCATACAATTTCTAAATGCCTGCGAGTATAATTGCTACATCACAATAATGATAAGTCGTCGGGTGTCAAAAGATAAATGATCACGTGCTGCTTCTGGCTTTTGACATTCTGATATGTCGGATTGTTCAGAGACATTGATAGATTTGCTTTAAGCATTAATTCGTTCCTGTTGCTTAGCATGTCATTCCAGAGCTTTCAGCGCTCCATTTTGGATGTAAAACCTTATAAAATTTAATGTAATAGTTTCCGTCCCCTGTCGAATTTAAACAGTCAAGTTTATTACAAAACTAAGAATAGAAGAACTTTGTTTCGAGAGGGATTAGACAGGAGTGATTGAAGAAGAAGACTAGAATATGTAAAATATGTTGATTATACAATGTCAATAGTGAAACAAAATATCATAAGGACCATGCTAATATACATAAATCGCAATCCTATGCACTATGGAATGAAGATTATGGTTAATGGAAGAAAAATAAATACACTTGCAAATTGGAGGTAAGGTAGCGGAGTAAGTTGACAGCGTTAGATGGTTTTTGCTATCATAGTTTAGTAACATGAACTTTGTAAAAAAGTTAAACAAGGACGGAATTATCAAAGGAAGCTTTTGATAGAAAAAAAAGAATCTGATGTGTTGCATTCATATGACTTTCTCTACCCCTATCATATATTAGTACTATGCAAACTATTCTTATGAAAGCTTATTTTTCTATCTACTTCACTTTAATCGAGATAAACAGTTGCAGTAATATCTACATTACACATTTAGTTATAGACGAAAGGGAAAAGCGATAGTCAACTATTTGAGAACTGAAAGCTGTATGTTGGCTTTAACTTCCATAGTCTTTTCATGCAAACGTGAGAAACAACTGAAAATCGACAGAACTTCAAAAAAAAGGATTGAACAATTCGAATCATTAATAACGAATGTATCCAAAATGGCTTAGGCTACAAAAAATGTTATTTTAAATAATTCGTGTGTTTTAAAGACATCTACATTTTTTTGTGTAGTACGTTTTCGCCTATCGCTTAAACGTTTAAAGTTATACAAGATTATGCAAAATCCCTTCCGAATGAAGAGGACCTCACAGGCTATACCCAGAAAATTCAAGACATACATTTTGTTTGTCATGTAAATATATTTTGGTATTTTAATCAAAATCGTAGCCGTTTTTGCGAAAATAAAAAAAAATCGAAAAATTCTCCATATAAAGGATAGGCTGGTGGGAGGCTTTTCCTGAAAAGGTTTGTATCGCATCTTTTGAAGATACTGGACATAAATGCCCAGTTTAGTAGACATTCAACTTTTCGTTTTTGAGTTGTGTTGTTCACAGACAAACAGGTAGACACATAGACACACTGACACACACCACACGATTATTTTTCTAAAAAAGTTTTTATTTTGGATTGAAAAGGTATCAAAACATATACTTCCGGTGAAATCTCAGTATCGAATTTTTGGATGGAGTGGAATACCTTCTCTACCTACTATGTACGTGGTAGAGAAAGTAATAAAAATAATATGTAGAGTTTTGAAGAAATAAAGAGGTAAAGGAAGAGACTTTTGAGTGTGGAGTGCTGTACCATATAGTTCGCAAAGAAGAATAGAGCATATGAAATGAAGATGTTAGAAGAAATTAAGTTATTTTAGGAATAGAAGGCCAAGGAAACACAGTGTTTTACTTTCTCTACTAGATATAGTAAGTAGGGGAAGTATTGTATTCCACCCAAAAATTCGATACCGAGATTTCACCGGAAATATATGTTTTGAAGACCCCAAATGCAACAAAAAAATTTTAGGAAAAGATCCTGAATGTGTCTGTCTGTCTGTGTGTGTATGTGTGTGTGTCTGTGTGACTTTGAACAGCATAACTCAAAAACAAAAATTCGGATAAATATCAAATTTGCTATTTAGTTTCAATACCTTTCAAAGATACGACACGAAGATTTTCAGGGAAACCCCCTATCCCAGACTATCCTTTACATGGTAGACTTTTTGAAATTTTTTATTTTCTAAAAATTGCTTCTAACGATTTTCATTAAAATACCGGATATTAAAGATATTTACATTACAAATAAAAAGTATACATTGAATTTTCTGGTAATATCCTGTGAAGTAGTCCACTTCAATTGGAAGAAATTATGTGTAATCTTATGTAACTGGTAAATGTTAAGTGATAGATGAAAACGTACTACACAAAAAAATGTAGATCTCTTTATAACACACTTTCCAGAAAAGTTTTTTTGTGACATTAGCCATTTCTGAGATAACCGTTGTTAAAGGTTCGTATTCTTCAATTATTGGTCCTTCTCTTAAGTTCTGTCACTATTCAGTAGTTTCTCGCGATTGTATGGAAACAGTATAAAATTTTAGCGTAGCCTATAGCGTCCAGTTCTTAAACATTTGACTGTCGCCGTTCCCTTTGTGTCTTTTACGAAATGTGTAATGTAGCTATTTCTGCAAAGGTTTATGCAGATTAAAATGAAATAGTTAGAAAAATAGGTTTAGTAAGAATAGATTGTATATCCACTAATAAACGATAATGAGCAGAGAAAGTCATGTGAATGTTTCACATTGTTTTACTTAAATATAGTTTTCCCTGAATATCTTGAATTTTATAGAATTACATTTATCACATTGTTGTAAAATAAAGCTATTAACAGTTACAACATTTTATATAAAACGTGAAGCTATTCAACTAAATTTATTTTACGTGTACCTGTACACACAATGGTGTTTAGTCTAAAGAGAGGCAATTGCCTCCTGAGCTCTATGCGACATCTCCCGGATGTATCCCCTAAAAGCTAATATTTTATACAATTTCAAGTCCAGGTAGGTGATTGAATCTCACACCTTCGGCATTGATATTGGGAGGGTGGGGAAGTCTACGGGTAGGTGACGTTTATGCGGTTTATTCAATGTCAATTTCTGACTGAAATTAGAAAGAAAAGGAAGAACTGTGGTACAGAGGAAGCCACTGGAATTATTTGTGTAGTAAGTAAAGCAGTTTTCTTTTGTGTATGTTAAATGAATTACTCATCTCAGTCCAACTCCTTGTATTAATTCAAATTGACAATTCATTCTTAATTATCGCTCGTCTGTTACCAAAAGACACGCTGTATTAATTTTTAAATAGTTGATATTTTCAAAATATAATTATATAACTATATTTTCAAATACATAAATCGCAAATAAATAATTGAAATAAAAATTGTTGTATAATACAGGTTTGTGAAGAATTTTTACAGAATCTCGGGAACCCTTGCTCGATTCTGTTAAACTTACTTCACACCCTAATAGTGCAATATATCATTAGTTTCTCTTCTCCGATAGGTAGCCTGAAGTATTGCATTCCATCCAAAAATTCGATATGGGTTTTGAGGCTCCTGGACCAAAAAAAGTATTTTTATAAGAAGGTCCGTGTGTGTGTGTGTGTCTAAATCTGTCTATCCGTTTGGTAACAGCATAACTCAAAAACGAAAAAGCTCGGTTAAATACGGAACTTAGTATTTAAGTTCGGCATCTTCCAAGCATACAACACGAAGATTTAAAAAAAAATCCCCCACCCCAAATTATCCTTTATACGTACATGTTTTCGTTATGTTCAGCGTTATCAAAGATGCCTCTCACAATTTTGGTTAAAATATCAGAAATATTTGCATGACTTTTCAGTTTTGTATAGTTGGTAAACCGTAAGAGATAGACAAAATCTTACTGCATAAAATAATATGTAGGTCTCGTTAAAGCACACACATTTTATTCAATTATTTATTTTGTAGAGTTAACTATTTCCGAGACATTCCTAGTTACTGATTTGGTTTTTACTTTCTCCACTACGTACAATAAGTAGGGAAAGTATTGTATTCCACCCAAAAATTCCATACCGAGATTTCACGGAAATATATGTTTTGAGGCCCCCTGAATCCAAAAAAAGTATTCTTGGAAACATGTTCGTGTGTGTGTCTGTTAACAGCATAACTCAGAAACGAACAGTCGGATAAACACCAAACATGGTATTTAGGTTCAATATCTTCCAGAAATGCGACACGAAGGTTTTCAAGAAAATCCCCCACCCCAGATTACCTTTACTGGAACATTTTTCGAAATTTTTAATTTTCCCAAAAATGGCTCTAACGATTTTGATTAAAATATCATATGTTTAAGATATTTTTATGACAAATGAAATGTATATCTCGAATTTTCTGGGAATATCTCCAAAAGTATTCTTCATTGTGAACGACTTTTGCATAACTGGTAAACCATAAGAGATAGACAAAATTTTACTACACAAAAAATGTAGATCGCGTTAAAATACACAATTTATGTCATATACATGTTTTTTATTGAGTGAACCATTTTCGAGATATTGCTTGTTATTCGCTTAAATTTTCCAATACTTATACATTTTCTCAAATGGGAATTCGTTATTCAATTTTTTTGTCCTGGTAATGCAAAGAGAATGGAATACTGCACATAGCAACCAGCTCATAAAATATTTGACTATCGCTTAAAGCCTACCAATTCCCCTTGCATCTACAAGAAAATTAGCAATAAGATTAACATCTCGATATCTCGATTAACGTGAAGCATATGGATAATAAGCGTTTGTAAAAAGTTTTTACAAGAGTAGAGAAAGCCATGTGAGTGTAGTTCCATTTATTCCCTGCCTTTATCCGTAACGGTCATAATGGCGGCCTTTTCCCTTTGGAATGTATTACCAATCGGCAGCTGTGTTAATTCCTACACAATTGTAATTGGATTTCTGGATTTTCCTCTGGGAAGGATAGGAAGTAATGTTGGTCGGGAATGGAATCCGGGACTTTCGTACAGCAGTCAGGTGCTACCGATTGAGCTATGGGACCAGCTATTTTAATTTCCAAATACTTATACTTTTCTCAACTGGGAAGTTATTATTCCTTTTTTCCTTGTTTTCATGTAAAGAGAATGGAATTTGAAAGCGATCACATCTCTAAAAATCCATCTATCGCTTTACCTATTGTATCCTATAACGAAACGTGTAAATTCGAATTGAAAGTTTATCTGCTAGAATAATAAACTTTTGTAAGAACAGTTTGTAGAAGAATGGGTAGATAAAGTGATGTGAATACAACACTTTTTTCCCCTTGCTATGTAGAAATCTCATTATTTTTCTGAAGTTCCTTTTCGTCCCCGCTTTTTACTTTCTCTAACTTGTACATAGTGGGTAGAGAAGGGATTGCATTATACCCAAAAGTTCGATACCGAGGTTTCACCGAAAATACATGTTTTGTGGACCTTTGAGTAAAAAAAAATAGTAAAAGGTCCTTTTGTGTGAACAGCATAAACCAAAAACGAAATGTCGGATAAACACCAAACTTTGTATTTAGGTTGATTATCTTCCAAAAACACGTCCCAAGTTACTCTTTATATGGAACATCTTTGGAAATTTTTGATTTTCTAAAAAATTACTCTAACGATTTTGATTAAACTTTCAATATTACAGATATTTACATGACAATTAAAATGTATTTCTTGACGTTTCTGGGAATAGTCTGTGAAGTCCCCTTTATTAGGAAGGAATTTTGTGTAATCTTGTATGGGTGGGTAATATGCAATACCTATTTAACTCAGCTAGAAAACTAATAAACTAATGCCGTTTAAATATATCATAATATTCTGGTTAGGATAGTAAACGTCTTCACCACTTCTTGAGCAAAAACTTTCATCACGGCCCCTTTTTCTTTCTTTTCTTTTATTTTCTTTCGTTCATTCACTTACTCTTCCAGAAAAGTTCCAAGAAAATAAAAGCAGTAGACTCGGTCTTGACTTGACAAAGAAATACTGTCATGGTTTCTCGTAAGCATGCTCCATCAAACAGCCACATCAGTAGTAATTGCTCTATTCATTTGCCAGTGGAACGGACAATGAGATGATTGAGTGTGTGGCCTCAGAATCACCGCGGGGTACAGCGATTTCATCCACTGCCTCCTTCTCTAATAACCGCTCTTGTGGACTCAAATGAAGAATTCCACTTGCTTGATTTGATTATTATTGCCCTTTGTTTTTAATAGTCTTGGTCATTCAAGGTGGAACAGAATGTTATCCCACTCTCAAATGATAGCCTTCATTAGAAAGGATGATAATTGAGATTTATCACCTGTGTTTCTATACTCAGTCGTACATAAAAGAGTATGTAGTAAAATCACCGTGCCTTACTTATTTTCATACGCAAAAGTAAGAAAATTAGACGATATTTACTCGCATTTTAGTTGTATTCTGTAGCTGTAAACAAAATCACAGCAGTATATTTGCGGCCATAACACATGAAGTAGGTTGTTAAGAGGAGATTTTAACTGCAAATGTTAGATAGTTATCCAAAGTAAACCAATCCAAGAGGATGTATTCTTAATGAATTCGTAAACCGACTCTCATTTGAATTCATTCATACTATAGAACTAACTTATTATCTTGCTGCAAGGCGGACATCCGATATTTTGGATTTTCATTGCTAAACATGTTCCAGGCTAGTGTTCTTTTCTCTTTGTGCTTACATATGAGCATGATTCAGAACTTTTTCCCGTACTCCCATCAGTTACTCAGATTTTGAAACCAATTATATCAGTAATAGCAACTTTCCTTTGACTCAATTAATCTTGGAACAGGTCCAAAAGCGTAAACCTTGTTTGTGAAGAAGAAGAATGCCCTTTTTAATTTTGAAAATGTTTACTTTCAACACAATAGAGCTCTGCAGTTTTTACAACCATAGCTTTCAGTATAACCTGTAACATTTTCAGCTTCTTGCCACGAAAATTGTAGCATCCTATAGCATTTATTGTCATAAAGGTACAAAACATGGGTTTAAAACGTCTTTAGGTTCATTTTAATGTGTGCACGTATTTAAATGCGACATAAACTTCTAGGAGCTTCGTATATAGTGTTTCACTAAGGCCTAAGTTTATAAACTATTACTATTTGTTACTTTCGCTTTGTTTTGTTTTGAAAAGCGTCCAAGATTTCACCCACCACCTCTTTAAAACAGTTGAATATTTTATATTCTAACTGTTCTCAGAGACAGAAATGCATAAGGTGCCTTCCTTATAACGTTCTTGTTTACCGACTGGTATATAATCGTTCAAAATGATTCTACACTCTTATGAACTGCAAAGTCGCCATTTATTTTTAAAAATTTATAGCTTCCAACTCTTTACAAAGTTCACACTTCATAACGTTTACTTCAATAGGCATTTGGAGCGATTATCATTCGCATTTCTCACGTTTCATTACTTCATTCCCTCCTTTCCCGTTTTTAATGTTGAATCATTAAGATAGCTAATATTATTTGGGATGTTATACATATTCCTGTGTGGGTTATAAGGATGTCATTCTGTGAGTACATCGAAAACTGTCAATGGAGTTTTTCATGTTGAACATTGCGGCTGAGTTTCTTTGGTGATCAGATAGGAGTGTGTCATCTTTGTATGACCAGTTTCCTGTTTAAGTTTGTAAAAATACATTTATTGTTTGAAGATCCTCTTACAGTAAGTAGCTTGTTTTCCTGATTTTAGACCATATTTTTTCCATGAAGTAATGATTTTGGTTCGGATGTATAGGAGGTTCTGAATGGCGTGTTGTTATATGTGTAATAAATGTTGGTTTTTAGAATGGCTGCTTTGGCAGCTTCATCCGCTCTTTCATTGCCTCTTATTTGTTGTTGCGATGGAATCCAAAATAATATCACGTTTTTCCCTTGATCCATTGCGTGATTTTATGAGATTTGTATTTTTTGTATAAATTTGTTTTCTGTATTATGTTTTGGGTGGCTAAGATAGCACTTTTTGAATCGGAAAAATTATGTAGTTGTTTATGGGATTATGCAATGTATGAAAATGCTTTTTTAAGAGCATATACCTCACTAGAATAATTTGAGAAGTAATCAGGAAGCCTTTCTGCATGAATTCCATTTGGTAGGACGGTTGCAGTTCCTACTCCATGTTGAGTTTTTGAACCATCTGTAATATTTTTTCACATTCATAATAGATACCAAAGTTTCGTTAAAGAGTTGCTGATAAACATTAGTGACAGTCTGTTCTTTTTTATACTGTTCCATCTCTAGATTCAAAGCAGGTTTTTGTTTTTCTTAGATTCCAAGGAGGAGTTTCATGATTTCCAATTTTTGTTATTTTAGGTAAATTTATTTGTAGTTTCTTTATGTAATATGGCCATGAAATGGATGAGAATTAAATGAGCGTTTAAGCTGGTTTGTTTGAGATTTTACAGTGAATAAACATCTGTGGAGATAGTATTAGTTAAAGCAGCTATTTTAATTGCCTATTTAATACTTAAATATTTCCTGCGTATCCCAAGTGATGGTTCATCTAATTCCATTTGTTGACTTTCAATTAGACTTGTGCAATAGGTTCCCAATATAAGTCTCATGGCTGCAGATTGTATACAGTCAAGATTTTTTAGTACTTTAGAACTGGCCGAATTGTGCATTGTTGAGCCATAACCTAATTTTGATCAGATCGGTGTTTTATAAATTATGCTTAGTACATTCTTGTTCCATCTCCAGTTATTAGCAAAGTTCTTATTATATTTGATCTTTTTTACATTCAGTTGACAATGATTTTATGTAAGGTATTCAGTTTAATTTTTTATCAAACTTTAGGCCTAGTATTCTAGTATTATCAACAATTGTAGTTTCCTTTCCGCGTATAAATAATTTTGGTTTAATATAAATATTTCTAGCTCGAGAAAACTGGATACATTTTGTTTGCTGTTCAGAAAATCTTAATCCTGTTTCAGAAGACCAGTCTTGGAATGATTGTAATGTGTTTTGTAGGATTTCTTGACTGATATATACATTTCTGCCTTTGCATAAAATAAAAGTGTCGTCGGCAAACCTGCATTCTTGGTGCTAATATGTAATTTACAATATTGTTCATTGCCACAATAAATAGTGTAACACTCAAACACGAGCTTTGAAGGATACCATTTTCTGTGTGCTTTCTGATAAGTGGCCATTTACTCCAAAACGAATATATCGGTTCTGTGGAAAGTTAGAGATGAAACTAAACATGTGCCCTTTTATGAGATTATTATGCACCATTTTTAGAATGTATGCTTTATTCATCGTATCATAGGCTTTTTATATGTCTAAAATGACACATTTGAGGTGTTGATAATCTGTAAATGATTCTTTTATTTCACCTTCCAGCATTATTAAATTGTCAATTGTGGAATGAAGTTGGCGAAATACATTTTGGATGTGATTGAAAAACCTTCTGTTTCTCTAAGAACCATTTTAAGCGTTTATTAACTGTTTTTTCCATTAGTTTGCATATGGTGAATGGTAATGTAATTGGCTTGTCACTTTCTGGTAGTAAAATGTCTTTGGTTTGGGGATTGGTACATTCATTGAGTGATACCACATTGAAGGACATTTGTTATTTATCCATATATAATCGAAGTATTCAATGCCTGGCTTTGACAATTGTTTTAGAAATTCAAATGGTATTTCATTTGGACTAAGACTTATATTCTTGAATAATCGTTGAAACGGACTCTTGTACTTCTTCGACAGCGAAAGGAGCGTTGATGTCGCTAGAGAATGAATATTGTGGTTCTTCAGTTTGGTTTCTAATATTGTTGAGTATTCATTGTGGTTTGAGACTTTTACGAATGAATTAGCAAAAATATTACCTATTTCTTCAGGCTTTGTTCTTTTTAATACCATTATTAGGATTGCGTATTATCGATATTTGAAGTAAACTGGTATTCCGTTTTATGTTTTTAATTTTATCGCATATTACAGATTGTGGTATTTTATCGTTTAGTGAAGAAAGAAAAGACAACTAGATTCTATTTTACTTTGCCTTATAATTTGGCGTGCAATCGCGCGACATTTTAGAAAAAAAATCAGATGTGTTACACTCACATGACTTTCTCTACTCTTGTAAAAACTATTTTTACAAACGCTTATTCTGCATCTACTTCATGTTAATCGAGACTCTATCTTATTGCTAATTTTCTTGTAGATGTAAAGGGAATATATATTTACAAGGGCAATGTAGAAATACAGTAGCCTTTAAACATAGACATTACTCTTAATAGCTGGTTGCTACGTGCAGCACCATTCTCTTTACCACAGATTGATACTCTTTGCATATCCAAGACAAAAAAATGAATAACGAATTGAGAATATAAGTATTGGAAAATTTAAGGGAATAACAAGCAAAATCTCGAAAATGGTTCACTCAACAAAAAAAAGTATATGACATAAATTGTGTTTTTTAACGCGATCTACATTTTTGTGCAGTAAAATTTTGTCTATCTCTTATGGTTTACCAGTTATGCAAACGTCGTTCACAATGAAGAATACTTTTGGAGACATTCCCAGAAAATTAAAGATATACATTTTATGTATCATGAAAATATCTTAAACATATGATATTTTAATCAAAATCGTTAGAGCCATTTTTGAGAAAATTAAAATTTTCGAAAAATGTTCCATGTAAAGGATAATCTGGGGTTGGGGACTTTCTTTAAAACCTTCGTGTCGCATCTCTGGAAGATACTGAACCTAAATACCAAGTTTGGTGTTTATCCGACTGTACGTTTCTGAGTCATGCTGTTCACAGACACAGACACACACACACACGGATATGTTTCCAAAAATGATTTTTTTGGATTCATGGGTTCTCAAAACATATATTTCCGGTGAAATCTTGGTATCGAATTTTTGGGTGGAATACAATACTTCCCCTACTTACTATACGTAGTAGAGAAAGTAAAACGTGCGAGTGCACCACGTATATTTTAAGTTATGCCGTTCTCACCCACACATACACACACATGAATTACCTGTATGTTCTAAATAAGATTTCAGCCTGCAGCATTTCAGAAAGTGAATCCCGATTTCTTTCTTCCTTCCTCCCCGCAGCTCCTCTTTGTCGGCATGTTCTAGATAGTTTGGTGTTTATCTGACTGTTCACTTCTGAGTTATGTGTTCACAGTCACATACACACAGGCACACAGACACACAGACAGACATACACATGGACATGTTTCCAAAAATGCTTTTTTTGGATTCAGGGGGTCTCAAAACATATATTTCCTGTGAAATCTCGGTATCGAATTTTTGGGTAGAACACAATACTTCCCCTACTTACTATACGTAGCAGAGAAAGTAATTAAGTTTATTGTAAAGTCAGGATGTCTTTTGAAGCGATAACAGGGTTGATTTTTTTTTTCTTATAGCTTCTTTGCATTTTTCGTTCCACAGGAACTAGATGTTTATCAATTCATATTGTTGTTCGGGAATATTTTGGCTTGCAGATTTATTAATGCTCTCCGTAAATGCTTTAAGGATAGTATTTATATTATTTTCCTCAAAAGCATTTGAGGAAATTAGGTTCTGTAGATTTTTAATGAAACCGTTTTTATAACGTAGCTAATTAGCTTTTTGAGATTCCATTTTATAATGGGTGATAATTGCAGAGATGTTTCAGTTTGATCATTTATGAAAATAGGAAAGTCATCTGAGCCTTGCGTAGCTTTAGATACCTCCCAATCAAATGTTTCACATAAAGGTGTTGTGCAGAAAGATAAATCAATGTTCTATATATATATATATTGTTGGCGAAACTATAATGAGTAGGTTGTCCATTTTCGAGTAATACTATATTTTCCGTACCTACCAGCTTGCCACATTTTTTGTGTAGTTTGATCCCCCAATGTGCTATAGCTGTTAAAAGATATGGTTTAGGGAGTTGATCCAAGTAGTTTGTATGAAGTTGGTAATTTTATTTCACTGCTGTTAGGAAAAAATTGAATTGAGTTTTATTTGTGGACGTTGCTTAACTGCTGTGGTCCTGCATCCCATTCTATATTGGGCATGAAAGGCCGGTAATTTTGCTCAGAAACCTCTTTATCAGGCTTGAGGTTCTTTTACATGCCGTAAACCTGCGACACGGGACCACCGGCTTTACTTCCCTTCCGAAAGAAGCCATGCTAAGGATTTTTATGCCCCATAAAATCCATCGCGCTCCACCGGGTTTGAACCCGCGACCTCGGGAAATAGAGACCAACATGCTAACCGCTACACCATGGAGGACGACTCTACTGTTAGGAAGATATATGTTACAGATACATGTTGTTATCAATAAATATACTGATATTGCTACAGCCTCTAAAGAAGTGCTTAATACTACTCCCTTATGTGGGATATTATCCTTAACATAAATGTCTACCCCACCACTGGCACTAAGGGTTTCCATTCGAATTTTGTGATATTCAGAGAACCCCTTTATTTGAGCTTATTTTCATTAAAATTCCTTTCCTGCAGATAAATTATATTAGGATTTGTTTCACTTAAAAGAAGCTAAAGATATTCGTATTGTTCTACTTCAAATTGGCTTCTATACGTGGGGCAAATAACAATACAACAAAACACCTACTTCAAATTGGCGCCCAACGTGGGGCAAATAACAATACAACAAAACACCTACTTCAGTTTCTACTGTAGCAATTATTTCTATTTATTTATTTATTTATTTATTTATTTATAGACGCTCTTTAACTGCTGTAGTTCTTAGCGTCCCATTCTGCATATATTGGGCGTTAAAGACCGGTAATTTTGCGCAGAGGCCTCTTTTTCAGCCTTGAGGTTCCTTCATGTGCCATAAATCTACGACACGGGGCCATCGGCTTTACTTCCCCTCCGAAGGAAGCCATGCTAAAGATTTTTACGCCTGAAAAAAACTCCATCGCCCTCCGCCGGGTTTGAACCCGCGACCTCGGGAGCTAGAGGCTAGCATGGTAAGCACTACACCACGGAGGACGATAATAGAAATTGTAATGTCATATATTAAGCTGATTTGTTTAAAATAGGTTTAAGATTGATTGGAGCACATTTTGTTGGCGCATCCTAAGTTTTTTTTATTAATCAGGTGCATCTATTTTTTATGCCTCGATCAATGAGATATGGGTAAATCCTTGTGATGCCTTTTGCAAGATCCTCGAGTTCCATGGTATAGCTAGGAGCCAAAGAAGGGAAATCTGAGGTTTTTCAGAGTTTTCAATAAAACTACATAATTGTAAGTAATTCAAAGTATAGCCATTGGGGTTGTCTTCCATTAGTTTTCGCACTGATTCATTGATTACCATTTCTTTTTAGGCATGCTTTTTAACTTTCTTGTTTGTAGCTGTTTGTTTTTTTGTTTTGAAGTTATTAGAAGTTTCCTCTTGAGATGAATCAGAAGAGGAAGAAGAAAGCTCTCGATTCTCCACTTCTATGATAGATGTGTGGACACGTAGACTCTGGTGTGTTTACAGATTCATTGTTCGGTGGCATCTGCTGTAATTGTGTGTCTGCAATATTTGGTGCTTGTAGCTGTGGAGACTTATGAGTAGGTACTTTTGTTTTCATGTGATGAGAAAAGTAAAAATTGCTATCTGGCTTAGATTTCGAAATTCCACCCATTCTAAACGATTAATTGTTTAATTTTATGTGATGTTTACAAAAGCTTGCAAGACAATCTATATTTTTCTCAACGCAACAAATATTTACTTAAGCTTCCATGGTCTTACAAAGTAACAGGAACGGCGATTTCACATATATGTTTATCTCTTCTCTGACATTCATCATGGAGTAATAACTAAATCAAATAAATAATTACAACAGATATGCCCCTGTGCTATGATTGTGTAAATCTTAAGACGCTACATTCGCTTGGTAAACAATAAAGAACATTTCGAACTTATGATACTAGATTATGATAACAGCAACAGCATCAAACCAGACAAAATGCCACTTCTTTTTATTCTTCTTTATCTTCTTATGATTAATCTTATAATCTACACATCTCCTTCAGACACTGTCTTCTGGTGTTTTCACTTGTAAGTGGATGTAGCATCAAGTGATATACAGCGTGTTTTAAGCCGTTAACACGCTTCTCAGGATTTGTTCAAGCAGGATTAATAGTTTTTTTGAGCTTAACAAGCTCTTAATATCAAAAGCAGGAAACAGAATAAATGAAATCAGTCGCAAAATGCTTAAGTACCCAAAATCGAAATAAGAAACAGTTTGTAACCAAATAAATTATTAGACAAGTAGGATTTTCGAAATATATAAACCTGCGGATAAACAGTTCAAAAACAGTCAACAGATCCATCATGAAAGATATGTTTAGCAAATTTCTTTTTAAGTGTCTATAGATGAAGAAGATAAATTTAAAAAAATTATAGGATCTCTAAGTAGTAGTGGTCAGATAAAGTAATGTTAGCCGACATACAGTAAAGAACATTGTTTTATGTGTTGCTGAACGAAGAGACGGCGCTTTAACTGGAAGAGTAGTTCTCCACAATTCAAGATAACTTTGCACTAACTACTGTGGATGCTGCACTAACTCGTCTGTGGTTAAGAGTGACAGTATCACATCGCAGCATCTTCCTCGCCACGCTGTATAAATCTCTGTCTCTTATTACGGAACCGACCAAGTTATGGTCACGTAACAACCGCAATAAATTATCCTGCAGACCGACTCACAAAAACGGCAATTTCTTCTTGTCGCATGAGGCTTTAATATGGTTCAACCTTGAAGTAAACATGCCGCACACTGGAAAAGCTAAACAATTCACTTCAAATGCATAGAAAACTAGTAAGAAAGAAATTACAGGAACATTGTATTGATTAACTTTGATTCTTCTGTCTTCTAATATAGATTTTCCCCGTAGGTGATATATTTGTAGGTTGGCCAAACTGAGTATATACCTACCGATTAATTTATCCTCGACTGGTCTGTGTGTTAATCATTCTAAGAGGATCGTTTCTGCTCCGCTTGAACCGTTCTTGAGTTTTGCACAGCTATGAAATGAAACTTAACTTCTGATTCTTTCCTGGTCTAGAGACTATTTGCTGCAGTGTTTTGGTCATATGGATGAGAAGGTTACAAATTTGTAATCGTAAATTATATTATACCATTAGGATTAGAGTTAGTGGGGGCCTCCAGCCACTGGAGCACAGCACAACATATGGACCATAGTAGCCCCTTCTGCCTCCAATATGCCCCCTGGCAGGAAGGAATGAAGAGGAGACCCAAAGGGCGACTAGATCCAGACGACGACGCAAGCTAGCAAGCCGGGGTCTCTAACGATTCCAGAATAACTCCAATCTTGATGGCACAATCCCGCCTTAGCCATCCTCAACCTGTGAGACCCGCAATGAAACAAGCCGCTCTCAGGAAGCGGCCCAGCCGGTCAGCCAAGCGCCATGAAAGTGAAATCTTTATACAGCGCAAATTCCACCGTTCCGCCGCAACGCACCAATCACCGTTACTTGGTCTTACAACCCTGAAACATGAAGATGAAACCGATAAAAGGGAACGGCAGGGGCAAGAAATAATGGGCAGCAAATTCCCGTTAGAGGAAGAACAAGCATTCACCTACCGACTTGGGAGAACCACAAAGAAAACACAAAATTAGAGCAATCGGTCCAACGGGATTCGAACTCGGGACCTCCGAATGAGAGCCCTACACGTTCTGGTTTTTTTTATTAGCTACTTGCGACCTAATCACGTGTGTTCTTCTTTATTTTATTGCCTTCCGGAATTAGGCCAGGGAAATGTTTCGTCTTCACCAACACGATCTTTGTCTTCCTGTCGTATTTGTATGATCCGAAGCGTTACCCTTCTTTTGTCTTGTTAGCGGCATTAACTTTTAAATATTCCTTCCCTCATATTTTCTATTTCTTAACTTAAACAATTTAATGCCACAATCGAGAACTCGTGTCACAGTTCAACTTTCCTGTGGAAAGTGGAATATCCGTTGTTGTGGTTATGGTCGTGATTTGGACTTTTTCGAATACGACTCAATTTTCCTGCTTAGCACCTGTACATGCTTAATGTGACAGGATAATCTTATTAGATTATTTTCTAAAAATTCTAAACTGCATTTGCCGTTTTTGGCATAAATGCGTATTTAACCGACTGCATTCTTTTAATAGTATTGTTTTCTGTTATTCCTTACACAATTAAGAATTTTTATTCAAGTTCCTGCACCTTGGTGCTGTGGGCTAGAGCACGGAGCTCTGGCTTCCGGCTGTGGATTGCGATCCCATCCATGAGTGTGAGGATTTAAAGTTATGGTTATAGGGCCGGTGTCCCGTCAGCATCGTGAGCAGTGACGGCTATTCAGGTGGTGTGTGTGAAGTGCCACTTCAACTGTTTTCTAATATCAGACACATTATCATCATTAACATTTTTGTTTGTGGCAATTTTATGACTATATTGTTGGCGATCTCTGCTTGTTTCTTTTCTATGTTCCGACAATGTGATATTCACGCGTCTAAGAGTTGACTTTCTGTCCGCTATAGCGCTGTCAGCCGTGAACGAAATCACAATTTTAATAAAGAGTATCTTTGACATTGACTGCTTTTCTAAATTATTCCCAACTCTTCATGGTTGCTATGTAACAGTAATATAATCTAGTAAGATTTTAGTTTTAGAAACTCTGGCATATACAAAATACAATTGCGATTAAGTATATATGAGGGTTTCGTTTTAATATGCTAGCTTCCTTAGTAGTCAGAGTTGGCAGAACATAAGTAATTTAGCGTATTTTTTATCTTTACATCTCATATCACAACAAGCGTCATAGTTTTAAACTTGGCGACAATTTGATTTGATAGTGTAAAGCTTTTTAGAAGATTAGCTTATCTTGCGCTGTGAAAGTGAAATATGTATCTGTTTAGGTGTATAGTGCTAATATTTCAAAAGCGACCGTTAAGTAGGTGGAAGGATGAAGGAAAGACCTTTTAAACTGAGGAAAACCAGTGGATTTAACAGAACCAAATATTAGAAGGGAAGTGAAAAAAAAATGCAACAACGGGAAATCACACAACCTTTATTTTAAGAATTCGTGGTTTCAATAATACCCATAGTTATGCAGTAGTGTGACATTACAAAAACTCTTCTGTTGGCCAGCCTTTGGTTCAGTAATAAACTTGGAGTCTGGAATACGAAGCATTTTGCGACTTCCAAAATGTGTACTTTTAGTAAACATAAAGATTCTGAGGAACAATTAAAGTGTCAATTGCAGTTGAAGGCTTTCGAAAAAGTCGTACTACAGTCGCAGATACTCTATGAAAAATGCAAGAATGTGCATCCTTCGATTTAACGAACTTAATTTAATTTTTTTTAAATCGATAAATCTTCGGACTAGTCGTTAGAGCTATGCCATATTTAAGTGTTCAAGAATTTCCATTTAGAGCCCAAGACGAGAGAACTTCATATGTAAATCATGGGAATTTTAATTTTTAGTTTGATATTGACTATACCTTCAACAAGTGCACCTAAGGAACACAATTACTCCTGTCTGAAAGGACTAAAAACATTTTCGCACAGTACAATGCTAAAATGTCAGTTTTCTATTGCATTTCAATACACCAGAAGCTGTCCAAACTTCCAAACTCATCGAGAACCAACATTTTATTCAAGGAAGTTACTGATAAATGTGCCAGCCTGAAGTACAGGAGGATGGATTTAATTTACAAGAAATAGGATGAGTTTAAGTAGTTTTATTAAAGTATTTTAAATTATTGCATTTAATATTCATTTGTAGAAGTAGTAGTAATAGTGGTCGTAATGGTTGTTATTGTAGTTGTAACAGTAACAACAACAATTGTTATGGATATTCAAATAAAGTATAATAATTTTTGTTGTCGATATGCATACGCCATCACTTCACCTCCTTTTTTACCACCCACCGCCATTGACTGTGAGGAAAGAATGGTGCTTCGATAGGCAGCGATCCTGGTCTCATGAGACAACTTTCCGACTGGGGAATGCGTGATGCTGACCACATCACCTTCCCGTATCAGTTGAATGATCGGCACCTCTGCCCTGCGTAAGTGGGCGTGAGGCCGGCAGTTGGTTTGGTAGACCCAAGCCCTTCGCGGGCTGTAGCGCCACAGATTTATTTATTTGTTGTCCTTTGTTAAAAATAATAAATATTAAATATATGTCCGTTTAAAATATGTACCTAACAATAATTTCATCCTAGAACACCATTGCTAATGCTCTGTATGAAAGACGCATCAAACAAAAACAACGCTATTTATTTGTAATCGAAATGTACTACATTCAACGCTGACAATGTGCAGTGAGCATGGGAAGTCTCCATTCTGAAAGTAGTTGAATTTTTCGATGTAACAGAAAGTCACGCAAGTTCTTTGTGATTACTACACTGAAGTACAATCATACAAATTTGTGAAGATGTCAACATTTAAACTAGTAAGAGCGGCATTGCATCGGTAATTGGTAATGAAGTAACACCACGTGGCGCTAACAGCCTGAGTAGCCAACTATTGCATGGCCGTTGAATCTTCTGTCCTTGTTTCATATGGTCAACAGGCCGCCTCCTCCCGACTATTTAAATGTGAATTGCGAGCCCAAGGGCGTTACTTTTCCATTAAATAGTTCCTCAATTGTTTCACAAGTACTTCACGAGGCTAGTGCAGCCCCTGCAAAAGCTTCCATCAAGAGAAAAATCCTCATGCCAGTATGACATTGCATTCTCCCTGGATCTCTATGCGCAGCAGGCAGATGAAGTAAATAGATGGAAGTAAAATTTAAAATTAGTAAACAATAATCAAATAGTTGTGTTTTCATTAGTTATCCATTCTTGACTGACTTTTCTTTACCCCTACAACAAAGACCTATTGGACAAATTGATGGGTAATGATTAGTTAATCGCCGAAATTAAGTATATAATATGTCCATTTAAAAAGTAGCATTGCTTTTTTTAAACCTCTTAGTGCCTTTATGTGGATTTAAAATTTTAAGTCTTAGTCTCTTAACTGATATATCTTAACAACTGATATCTAAATTTAAAGATAAATAGAACAAGTCAAATATATCACTTATTCGGAATGTGATATAAGCTATAGGTATGATCAAGATCTAAAAATCGAATTACAGAGATATCAAATATGCTTGTAACAGTGGAAGGAACTTTGAAAGCTACATGAAAAGACGTAAGATTAAGATTCTGCCAAATAGTGATAGTACCAACATTTTTATCACAGATTCATTGAAAAGCATTAAAACTATTCAAACAGCTGATATTGAATTCCTAAGGTCCATCGGAGGAACTACAAGAATGATATAGAATATTAAACACACATTCAGGAGAAAATTTTGGTGGCTTTGCAGTACATTTTACAGCACAAACAAACCTTGAGAGATTGCTTCTGTGGACGGCGATCAGCCTTTTGGCTTCTCAATCCAGAGATTCCGGGTTGCTTTTCCGGCTGGGGCAGGGGGAATTTAAATTAGAACCTTTCCCTACCCTCTGAGAATGGAAGTATGAACATGGGTGAATGCGAGTGTTTGAGTCAAATGCGAGTAAATAACAACGTTAAAGGACCTACAGTAAATCATTTGTCGAAGGAACCATTTCCGGGATATTCCTTGTTATTCTTTTGAATTTTCCAATACTTATACCTTTCTCAAATGGAAATTCGTTATTCTTTTTTACTTTCTCTACTACGTATAATAAGTAGGAGAAGTATTGTATTCCACCCAAAAATTCAATACCGAGATTTCACCAGAAATATATGTTTTGAGACCCCCTGAATGTAAAAAAAAAGCATTTTTAGAAATATGTACGTGTGTGTTGTTGAGTGAACCATTTTGAGATATTGCTTGTCATTCCCTTAAATTTTTCAATACTTATACTTTTTCTCAAATGGAAATTCGTTATTAATTTTTTTTTGTTCTGATAATGCAAAAAGAATGGAATACTCCACATAGCAACCAGCTCTTAAAATATTTGACTATAGCTTAAAGCTTACTAATTCCCCTTGCATCTACAAGGAAATTAGCAATAAGATTAACATCTCGATATCTCGAATAACATGAAGCTTATGGAGAATAAGCGTTTGTAAAAATATTTTGTACAAGAGTAGAGAAAGTCATGTGAGTGTAACACATCAGTTTTTTTATGTCCTGGCTCTATTCAAGTTTGCTGGTGCGTATAGAATAACATCAAATGCTGCTATTATTCGGACAGTTAAGTCCTCTTTAGAGGTGATAGGTGTTTCATACACCATAGACTTGAGGTGACCCCAGAAAAAGAAATCATTAGTTAGAAATAATTTCGACCCTTTCACCAAAAAGGTCTGCTGGTGACTTCTCCACAACAGCATGTGGATTGACATGGCTGTTTCTTGAGTTGAAAACTAGATGTTCCCTGGTGAATAAGACCACACCAATATAAAATACCGACGAAGAGAATTCAGGCTGCTGGAGCAAAGCCCAGTTACAACATTGTACCCGAAGTAAAAGTCTTCCGGGCTTAGTGCTTGCATCTTTTGACGGTGAAATTGAAGTTGTTCTTCGCGCATGGCTTACCATACGCTAACATGGTTAGCTCCAAGTACACGTGTGATAGCTGTTGCAAAACATTCTCCTTAAATTGCACTTTGGTCAATTTCATGTAACACCCGTATCGCACCTGAGTACCTTGAAGGTTCCAGACTCTCGCAAACGCCTATCGATGGGCTGGAATGTGTAGTGATGTGGTTGCCGCCTATCAGGATACCGTTTCTTGCACACTGCTTCAGCAGCACCTTAAATAAGACGCAAGTTCGCCATGTTGTCTCACACACAATCCTCAGCAACTAGTCTCAATGTGCCAAATCAAGGAAATGATAGTAATGTTATTGCACTGGACAATCAGAATCGCGTCCTGAGTATACGTATCGCAGCACTTCTTCGTATGGAATTAAAATAAAATTAACTGCATGACTGTCACAGTGGTAGGCCTACATTAACCTGACCCATGAAAACTGCGCGTTGCCTCTTATGGAAGGACAACTGCTGCGTTTCATCCCGTATACGTTTTTAGTGTTGTTGGACACCGCTCTCATGATGTCTGCAAGACATATATTTCTCACGGCGGGGTGGCTGGCGTAATGTATGTTGATGTCTGCGAGCACGTGGACATCACTTCCCTAATGAGCGGTTTGGAATGGGAGGCGCTGACCCGTGTGAGTGAGGCAACATGTAGTGCGCCGTTGTACTGCGTGTATTGAGCTGGCAGTTAACAGTTTAAACATCTGCTGATGTCCCTCAGAGATATTTCAGATAGAAAAAAAAATCCGTGTTAATTGCTTTGCTCTTGCTGGAAAAAAAAACTGGATTAGGACAAATAGCTGTTTTAAGTATTATCCCTCCGCCCTTCCCTTATAACTACTCAAGATCTGCATTGATGGTCAATAAAAATGGCGAAATTATTGTTCTATGAAGTTAAATGAGTTAAATGAAGTTAATCTTCTCCAGGTAAAAATAAAATCCAGGCTATTCACTGCATCCTAACTCAAACTAGAGCCCTCTAAATCAGGGAGCAAATATGCCACTCTAGGCTAAGTAGCTGGGCACAGTGCTTCTTCTTGCACAAGAACACTTGTGTACTTTCAATGTTAACATTTACTAAACAGAGGGTATTTAAAAAGTCACTTCAGGTTTTAAAACGTTTTGAATTAATATTTGGTTACGAAGGAAATAAAACCAACATATTTCTAAATATTTGCCTATATCTCTCTTTAAATTACTTTCTTTTTTATTTATGGACGCTCTTTAACTGCTGTGGTCCTTAGCGTCTCATTCTATATTGGGCGAGAAAGACCGGTAATTTTGCTCAGAGGCCTCTTTATCAGGCTTGAGGTTCTTTTATGTACCGTAAATCTACGACAAGCGACCACAGCTTTACTTCCCTTCGAAGGAAGCCATGCTACGGATTTTTACACCCGAAAAAATCCATCGCCCTCCATCGCGTTTGAAGTCGCGACCTCGGGAATTAGAGGCTAGCACGGTAACCACTACTCCACGAGGGACGACTCTATTTAAATTGGGTGATTAGAATTGCCCTGATTGTTAAAGTTTCCCAAAAATTTAATAAGCAAATAGTTAATGTAATCATACTAATTTGATTCAACTTTGCAGCAAAACACAGAGTGTTAGTGTAAATTAACAGGAAAAAGTATACTGTGTTCCCATCACTATAACAAGATGCTGGAACACCAAGTTCATTGACTCAGACAGAGAGTATTTCTACGAGCTAAATTTTGTGGTGCTTTCTCAAACGCCAGGCGTTTTACCCATTTCAGCCTTGCGCTAAGCGTGCTACAAGATCTTGAAAATCAACAGTAATTAAATAAACTATAAATGCATGTGGTTCACCCAAAGAAAACCAGGGTAAATTCGGTGGCCTAGCAAAGAACCCCTATCTACTCACCGGCCACTGAATATAGGTGCATAACCAAATTTTTCTTACCTAAAATAAGTAATCAGATTACAACCCACCAAGTTAAGGTTCGAGCAACTTCTCTTTCCATTCCCATCCAAGCTAGCGGCTATGTATTCTTGCAGAACTGAAGCTTGGTAACTCACTGGTTCCTTAACTAAAAGTCCCCCTGTATGATTTAGAAACACACTCTATATAATCATAAAGACAGTGTAAAATGTGGTGCCATGTAACATCCATTGAAAGCGGAATTGATAACATGGTATAGATGTGCAAGCTTACAATCAATCTAGATATTTAAAAAGGAGACAAAAGGTAATGATTGATTCTTATTATTACCAGTGGCAGATTTTAATCCTTTTAGTGTCGGTTAGGATTTTCATTATATGTTATGGTTATCTTTCATTTTAATTCTTATTCATATTAGTTTTATAATAATAATATTAGAGCATCCGTTAACTAATGGCAAGTGACCTATAAATCAATGATCCTGGATGCTCCATAAATCAATAAATCTTGATACACTAATAAGAGCATTTTTATTATAAAACTGCATTACTGAAAGTCTGAAATAATCAAGTTTTTTAGATATATGATTACTTCTAATTTGTAGTAATTAACATCGATAAGCATGATCACTAGGAATGAAAAAATGTGGTTTATAAAATTTTGTTTCCAAGAGGAAATAATTAAATCATTCTTAGGACGTTACAAGAGGTTTGTAGGGCGAAGTCCTGCCAAAAGGATGAAAATACTTTATCACGAGTTGACTTTCGAATTTTGGTAAATTCATCGGTCGGAGAGATACCCAGCAATAATGCTGTAAATAGAGTTCAAATATTTAGTAACGCATTGTTAACGTGGCTGAAATGGCCTAAATATGTGCAGTGTGAAAGAATAACTATAATGCCATATTCTGGTAACTTGTATGTCCGGAAAACCAGAAAAATAAACAAAGACAGATAGGTAAAAAGTACTGCCAAAGGATAATTTGTTGTGAAAAATGCTCTGCAGAATTTAGCAAAGATCAACGTATTTCATAAACCTTTGCTCGAAATTAATATCCACTCAAGCTCTTGGAAAATAAAAATGGGCATTTCCAACGAATGGTTTGTCATCTCAAGATATTCAGTTTAGACTATACTACCACCTAGTTGTTTTAAAATGTTATTTCTCATTAGTCTTATGTGACGGCCACATTCGAAGAGAGAAATCAGAATTATATGTCACAACCGAGGATAAACCATGACCATCTCCCTGGAGTAACCTGAGCTCATCTGATTCTACGACTATGTACCCTATGTGCTTGGCAGAATGCTCAAGTTTTTAGTTCGTGAGTCAAGGATCCACAGCCATTATGGATAATATTTTACCTTTGTGCTATTCAAAAGTCATGAACACAAGAATTATGTAATTTCCGTTTAAATAATTTACTATTCTGGTGAAAGGGATCCAAGCCTGTCCGAGTCCAAAAATCTCGTGGCATCAAGACCTCTATCTCAATTCAACCTGCTAGAGATTTACGCCCTATGAAAAGAATCGAAATGTTTGGGGAAGTTTTTATTTCTTATCGTAAGGTTTGGGCTGGTTGATGGCGATAGCTAATAGATTCATGGACGTGCGTAAATTATGGTATAACCTCGGCAGTCGGTCATCAATCGTGAAACAGGTTGCTACTGGGCTCAGTCCTTACACCGTTCTCCGTAGAGCTGAGAATCTAATTTTAACAATGTTGGCTATGGTTGTTGAACTTTAGATTCCATGGATACATATGAAGCTTTTACCTTGGGTGTGTATCGAAGCCTTTGCTGTAGAACGCAGATATGAAATAATGACTTTATATTATTACGCTTTCTCAGGCTTGCCGTTAGCAATATCTATTATTCATACACTTCGTGCAATATTGAACGATTGTAGTGGTGTGCATACGAAAGTACAACAAGAAATTTGCATCTTAAATTAAGTAAACAGTTTCATACTAAATTCATTTATTAATAATTCGCAAAACTGATTTTCTCTCAATAGTGAATTGAAACAAATTTGTAATTATTAAATATCACTTACATAATATACGTTTTTACAATATGAATACTTCTTTGTAACTTTAAACTACTAATATAAGTTATTTTGCATACGAGTTGTCTTTACTCGCCATAACTTTTTCATATTCCCGTTTCTGTTTACTTTGGTTTATTATTTTATCATACAGCACCTATTATAATCCTTTTTAATCACATTTGTATATGTTTTATCACTACACACACATACGGACGACTTTATTATTCGGCATTTTATTTTCAATTTCCATCGCTTTCGCCATTTTAAGCACAAATTCATGGCCTCATATCGCTTGTTAATTCTTCATGTTAACCAAGAATGCATTACTGATTGCCTTTATGCATTTCTCGTTTGGTTAACACTTTTGAACATAATATTAACACTACACATAACGCAATAATTCTAAATACAATTTGATATACATAAGTTAAATAACTTATATTTAATCACAGAAATATTTACATTCTTTTCACATCATATTTAGTTGAGTTCATTTTTACTTTCTCAACTACGAATAGTGAGATGGGGAAGTATTGCACTCCGCCCAAAAATTCTATACCGAGATTTCACCGGAAATTAAACTAGTTTTATTTATGGACGCTCTTTTAACTGTTGCGGTTTTAGCGTCCCATTCTATATTGGACGCGAAAGACAGGTAATTTTGCTCAGAGGCCTCTTTATCAGGCTTGTCGTAAATCTACGACAGGGGACCACCGCTTTACTTCCCTTCCGAAGGAAGCCTTGCTATGGATTTTTACGCCCGAAAAAGTCCATCGTCCTTCGCCGTGTTTTAACCCCGACCTCGGGCATCAGAGGATAGCATAGTAACCACTGCATCACTGAGGACGACGAGATTTCACCGGAAATATATGTTTTGAGGCCCCCTGAATCCAAAAAAGCACTTTCAGAAAAACGTCCGTGTGTGGTCTGTCTGCGTGTCTGTGTGTGCCTATGAACAGCATAACTCAAAAACATAAAGTCGGATAAATACCAAACTTGGTATTTAGGTTCACTATCTTTCAAAGATGCGACACGAAGCATTTCAAGAAAACCTCCCTACCCCAGGTTATCCTTTACATGGAAAAGTTTTCGGAAATTTAGATTTTCTCAAAAAGGTCCTTAATGATTTTTATTAAAGCATCATATATTTAAGATATTTCATATCAGATAAAATTTATATCTTGAATTTTCTGGGAATATCCCCAGAAATACTCTTGTTTCTGAATGGCTTTTGCATAACTGTTAAACTGTAAGAGATAGACAAAATTTTTCTACACAAAGAATTTAGAGCTCGTTAAAACACACAATTTATGTCATATACATTTTGTTTTTGTGGAGTGAACCATTTCCGAGATATTGTTCGAATATTGTTACTTATTCGAATTTTCCAGTACTTATATCTTTTCTCAAATCGGAATCCGTTATGCGTTTTTTTATGTCCTGGACATGCAGAGAGAATGAAATGCTCCAATAGCAAACAGATTTTAAAAGATTTGACTATCGCTTAAAGCCTAGTCCTCTTGTCCTACAAGAAAATTAGCAAATTAGTTTCTGAAAATGTTTATGTCGATTAAAACGAAGTGTGTGGAGAACAAGCATTTGTAAAAATAGTTTGTACAGAGTATAAAAGTCATGTGAGTGTAACACGTCAGATTTTTCTTTCTTTGAGTTGAATTGTTCTCCTTCTTCTTTTAAATCAAACCTTTTAGTATGTTTTTATTATTTTAGGTGATATT
This sequence comes from Deroplatys truncata, assembly GCA_030765065.1. Lineage (NCBI taxonomy): Eukaryota > Metazoa > Arthropoda > Insecta > Mantodea > Mantidae > Deroplatys > Deroplatys truncata. The sequence goes on along the minus strand of CM060978.1, from coordinate 168,652,434 downwards.
ATTTTACTCGTAGGGTATTTAAAATCCCTCAAGACAAATCGAAGAAGTTTTATCAGGTTAAATACAGCTACACCTTCATAGGTTAATTTTACGAGTGAGATATTGCTGAAATATTTACTTATGGAATTGCACCTTGTATAACAATGGTGAAAGACTTTCAAATAACGATGGTTAGTTACATGATAGCCAGGGCAGACAAGTTTTTTCAACCCCCACAGTATTACGCATTCTTTTGTGTGTGTGTAATTGGTTCTTCCAACAGTGTACCGACTCTATTATTTTTTCCCCAACAGATCTGGTAAAGGAAAGAAAGATAAAATTTGTATTTTTCTTCTTCACTATTTTCCCTTTGGTGTTAGCTGTTCTCGACTTCCAAAGCCTCTTTCATTCCAGATACCAGGTCCTAAGTTCCTATTTTACTTTTCTTTCTGGATGCATTCTTCCCATATTAGTGCTGGCCTTCTTCTTTTTCTTCTTCGGCACTTTCCCTTAGGAGTTAGCGGTTCTTGACTTCCAAAGCCTCTTTCATTCCTGTTAATAGGTACGTCCGTTTCTATTTTCCATTACCTTCTGAATGCATTCTTCTCATCTAGCGCTGCGCTGGTCTTCTTGTTTTCTTCTGCTTCTCCTTCGGTATTTTCCCATAGGAGCTAGCCCTTCTCGACTTCCCAAGCCTCTTTCATTCTAGTCACCATGCCCTAAGTTTCTGTCTTCCGTTACTTTCTGGATGTATATAGTGCTGATGGTGGGCATTTAAAGGTTTTCTTTGGCTACCTGTAGACAGGCATTCCCTTTACAGAGCATTACGATTGAAATGCTCTATTCTCCAATGTTTTTGTCATTGAGCTTGCTTTTTCCATTTGTCTCCGTATTTCAATTGGTACCTTATCCTGATTCATAAGCTGCAAGCATCGTCTCAGAGTCCATTTCCACTGTTCTAATTCTATCCCTGATTTTCCCTGTTTGAGGCCGCATCTCAACTCCGTATAGAACTATATTTTCCACCACACTGTGGAATATTCTTTTCTTACTATTTTGTCAAATATTTTTATTCCATATAATCCCATGCAACGCTTTGATAGCCCCCTTCTTCATCGCCGTTCTGAAGTTGTGTACTCACATGTATGGAACTATTTATTATTGTTCCCAAATGCGCACTTAAAATTGGTGCATGTTTTTATTTTAGCTTCGACTTTCTCAATCCAATGTAGGCTTTAAAACACATAAAACAGAAAATTATGCTATTCAGATACACAATACAATTAGTAGGCTAAACGCAATACAAGCTGAAAATAACCCATTGTTGAATTTCCTCACACTCACAGGAATGTTAATCGATTTTCCAAGCTTGTCTCTCCCCGTCCTTTTCCTGTTCCTTCCCCTCCGTACCACCCGTGTTCCTGAATCAGGAGTTTTGACACTTACCCAAACAAATTACTGGACCTAACTGCGACATATGCTGGTTAAGAGTGTCTGGAATACATTATAAGCTGTTATTTCGCTCCTCTCCTTTCAATTATCCTGTTGTTTCAATTTTTCATGCAAGAATTCTAGACTATATTCGGAAGTCAAAACTATGATCTTTATGAAGACATGGACATGGAAACTGGTTATTTCGGCACCATAATATCTTGCGAAATACTGCTTAGAGCATGCATATGTAAGCTAAAGCATAGGATACACCTGTATTCGTAATCACAGCGCCAGTTTTAATATTCTTTCTTTTTTCATTGATTCCTGTCGGAAGGTTCTGTACAGAAATAAGCAAACAGCCAATCAAATTTGCTAAGGCAATGTTATCAAGTTTGAAGATACTATAGTAATAGATTATTTAGTTATTGATTATATAACATTTATATAAATCAGTATAAGTAATATTTAAGCATTACAAGCATATAAGCTAAACGTATCTGGCCCTGAGTTGGAGATGATGCAAGTTGTTTCCCCTGACAGTTCCGAATTTCTTCGCAAGTAAAGTAAAGTTAGCGTTCTGGCTTCTCAACCCAGAGGATCTGAGATCGATTCTGACTGGTGCAGGGAATTCTTCTTTGACTAGAAATATTTCCTACCCACGGCAGAGTCTAGGTCGTGTGAATGTGTATCTAATGGTAAAATCCAATAAAGCTGACGTTAAAACTTACAATTCAGCGAGCAATAACATCACTTGATTTTAAAATTAAGGCCCCTAATATGACTATAACAATCAAATGAAAAGATAAAACATACAGATAGAAAAAAGTAAACATTATAAGTGAAGAGAGGCTTTTACCAATCGTTAACATGTAAGCTGGTTAGCAAATTCAACTGACTAACATTTAGATCCAACTGTAAGTGAACTAAAGCCATTGGTAATTTGGTATATAACAGTAACAATGAGAGTAGATTTCCGAGTAGAGTATCAGCAGTTAAGCGACGGTCAGGAATTCCCTGAAATGAGTGAAACTAGAAATTTGCATTGACCGGATGCGGAGTTACTTGAATTAGCTACATGGATCGATCCAAAGGGAGTAATGGGAGTTTGTATACATTAATAACAATTTCAGTTTTATGGTCTCGCTTCTAGAAGCTGTTGAAATGAAAGTGCAACTCAAGAAAAATCGCAATGTACGACTTTTATACAGATTTTGATTATTGGAAATGCAAACACAATGTATTTTAGCAACAGTTAATGTCGATCTAATTAGCTACATTAGTTTCGATGGATGTATTAAAATAAATCCAATTATATTTAAATCAATCTGTGGGTTTTTTCTCGGGTCCTAATCAGTCACTTACTAAATTTCACCATAAAACTGAATTCATACTCCACTAAATAGATCAACAATGGGGAAAGCTTTACAAGACGCCTACGCTTATTGACCACTTAAGTAAGGGGCATTTATCTGATCTGAATGGTTGACTCAAATCTGAAGTATTCAATGCCATAGTTAAAACTCGAACTGTGATTTGTGTAACGACGCACTACCAGTGTGCTACAGGGAGATGCCCGAATGTGCAATGACACTTCCTCATCCGATCCTTCCAAACTTAGCCTCATTCGGCTAGTGTAAGGGATATAAAATAAACCTACAACGTGGTTCATTAGAAACCGAGAAATGAAAGCACTTCCAGCATTGCCAGTCGTCTTTAAGCTGCAATGTTCTGTAGCAACTGGAACACCTTGGAGGTTTTGCGGGGATCTGTGAATCAGATGAGGCAGATTTAACTGGCATTCGAGTATCTCATCACGATAGCACAGCGGCAACGCAATGGCATAGAAAGTTGAAGTTTCTGGACGTGGCAGTGCATTTCTCAAAATTTATTCAGTTTTCCAACTTTACCCTTCTTATGGCCAGCGTGAATAAGATATATCTGAGTTAATTGTTGGTTTAGTTGTTGGAGAAGACTTTAAGATAGCAGATACAACAAGAAACTGGCATGTCAGCTTTAACTATGAAAAAATATATTGCATCATACAATCAAGTTCCTCTAGGTCTGTGCTAATAAAAAAAGAGAAAGTTGTATGTGTGTGTTCTGCAACTCCTTTAACGCACGAAGGGATATCTGCAGACTTACAATACGGCGCTGTTGGGCCACCTCGTATATCTGATTGGACATATGGATTTAACAAGCTAAAAAAAGTTGCAAATAAAACCAGATATTCAATATAATCTTAGTATATGTCTTTACTTTCACTTAAAGATTTAAGAGTACTTATAACTGACTAAATATTCAGATTTAAGAAGACCAAAAATGTTCTAAAATTAAGATATTCAAATACATTTTAAAAGTATTTTAGCACATTTAGCTACACTGAGGATTTTGGAAGACTTTTGTGACTGTATGTGTATCAAGCCTAATAAGCTAAAATTAGTTAAAATGCTTATTTTACTTGCAGTTCATCCGGTGTATCTTCTTCACTTTTCAGGAACAAGTAATCGAAGCTGTATTCTTGGCATTTAATTCCAATTGCTTTGCTTTATGGGTTACCCCATTTGTCTTCTTGGTATGACTGTCTCTGTATAAATAACTAATTATAATGTCCTGATAATTCACTTATGGAATTTCATCACCTCGCGATATCATCTATCGCGCCCTGGTCTTTAAAGATGGCATTTAATATCCATTCTGTTAAAAATATATCAAAGTAAAAGTATAGCCCTACATTTGAATCTCCTGGATTTTAAATTTTGGAACGGAAATACTAGTGGTTTTATATAGATAGTATCTTCTTAATCCCACGATTAATAGGATGGCACGAGGAATACAACAAATAAGCACGCTTTTGTTGCTTTTGGATTATTATAAAATATTTCTTAAGGTTTTGAGAAGTAAATTATGGAATGTATTCAGGGAAGTGGGAATCCCAGTACACCTAATTAGAGTAGTTCAAAGTATGTACAAGAGTACAAGAATAACTACTATAACAAATACATTAGAGACAGTTAAGAGATAAGGATGTCCATTATCCTCAGTACCATGTATGTGTGTGTGTATATATATATATATAAAGTAATCAGTATTCTGAATACAGTTCTACACTTTATATATATATATATATATATATATATATATAAAGTAATCAGTATTCTGAATACAGTTCTATACACAGATGACCGGGTGGTAATTGAAGGATCGAAAGAAGAAACACAAAAGCCACTATACGAGTATTAAATAAGATAACAAACGTATAATATACCTATAACTGTAAACAAACAAAAATAATGGCATTCATTGGCAATGAATATAAAATATTGAAAATAGTAATCAACAATAAACTAATTGAACAAGTAAAAACATTTATTTATTTAGAATATAATATCATACTCAGAGAACAAATGAGAATTTGGAAATAAAATTAAACAATGTATAGTATACTTAAAAGTAAAACTGTAGAAAACATAAATAATTGGAAAGAACATTTACTGGCATTGGAAGATCTCGAGAATACCAAGAAAGGTATAAGATAAAATCTAAGACGGAAACGCATAGTTGGATGTCCTTATCAGAGATTGAGAGACTAGGGTTTTCTTCAAGACCACAGAACAGTTCATTGGTGGACTAAACTGTCACGTTGAAGATGCTTAACAATCCAGAATATTCTAAACCCGTATTCAAGTTGGTTTTAGTTTGTTTGCAATGAGAATATTATTTGTTCATTGAGCTGTGCTGAAGTTCTGCAGTAGAGAAAAGGAACAGTAAGAAAACCCAAAGAGCCGTGTAACCAGAATTTACTTCTAAATGTCTTATTTAGCTTTGGTGAGGTTGGGTTGAGATCTCCGCTGAACTGAATGAGCGAGATGTGCACCTGTAGGGCCGGAGGTGTGCGCCCACTGTGTGTGGTCCGCATCCTTCCATTAAGTATATTTATTATGAGAAAACCCCGACTGGACGTTCGCTTTCCCAAAATATGAGTAGCGGCAGGTTGTTATTGTTCTCCAGCCAGTAGAAAATTATGGTGCAGTGGAGGGAGAGAGACCGAATTTGCCCCAGTTCGGGGCATTATATTCTTTATAGCTGCTAGGCTCCACCGCCTCGAGAAATATCAATAAATTTCCTGTTTTCGACTGAGAAGATGACCTTACTAAAGGGGTTTGCCGCTTGGTTTATGAGGTGACTAAGAAACTTGGTCCGGGCTTCCAAGAATAACTTTAACATTTATATATCACCGGCAGTGCGCAATCTCCCATAGCCAGGGGAAAAAAGAAAGAAAGAAAGAAAGAAAGAAAGAAAGAAAGGAAAAAAAAGAATAGCTTTTGTAGTTGAGAGTAGTATAAAGTATTTAAAAATTCAAACGAATAACAAAGAATGAATTTCTCGGAAACGTTAACACTTTTATTGACATCAGTTGCGTACTTGTAAAAGAGTTACATTTTTTGGGTATTAAGATGTTGTCTATCTTTTACGGTTAACCAATTATACAAAAGTTTCAGAATGAAGAGGACTTTAGAGGCTACTCCCAAAAAATGAAGATATCCATTTTATTTGCCATGAAAGAATTTTAAATATACAGTGTTTTAATAAAATCGTTAGAGCTATTTTTGAGAAAATGAAAATTAGAGAAAAGTTTGTCTTGTAAAGGGTAGTTCGGAGTGGGGGGATTTTCTTGGAAATCTTTGTGTCGCATCCTTGAAGGATGGTGAACTAAATACCAAGTTTGGTATTAATACCAAATTTGGTATTTAACCGACTTTCGGTTTTGGAGTTATGCTGCTCACAGAAAGAAAAAAAACACACATACACAATCTTTTTCTAAAAATCTATTTTCTTTCAAGGAACCTCAATACGTACATTTCCGGTGAAATCTCGCTATCCAATTTTTTAGTGGTATACAATATTTCCTCTACTTATATACCTTGGTAATGAAGTAAAGAACGTAAAAATTAAACTTTAACATAAATCGACATAGATTTTAGTTGTATAACAACTTTTCTCTAAATTACAAACTTATAAGAAAATATGCACTTTCTATAGAGACACGAAATATTTGCGATTCAAGAGCTCCTGAGAAAGCTTATTATAAGTGCGTAAAACTATTTGTACGATTTGTATCCGATATGTGGAACTATTTTTCTTTGGTGAATTATCCCCAAATTTTGCCTCCATTTCGCGAACGTTTAGCTTAATTCCTATGAAAAATTAAAATTGCGAAACAGTCTGTTTTGTGCCGTTCATTATGCTCTTAGAGGAGGCCTTTACTTAACTGACTGGTACCAATAGTTTATTGCATATTTGAGTTAGTGTTCGCCTTATTTTATGTTATATTGTACTATTAATAGTTTGATACAGTTTATTACATAAACAGAAGCATACGTATAGTGTGTACTTGTACTATTAAGTTAAATGACATTTCTGTCTTAGTATTTAGTTTTCATAACAAAAAGGGACGAGACAAACAACAATGCTACAAAACGAAAAAGAAGAATGATATTAGCCTTTTGCTTCTGAAAATGCTTTTGTACCTCTGGAAAACCTTCCAGGCAATTCTGAACATCAAGATAAAGCATCAAAACCTCCACCGATCTATGTAAGTAATATATCAGCTACAAATTCTGTACTGAGAAGTTTAAGTAACTTAAATGCTGGCAACTACAAACATGTGATTATCGAAAATAACAAAGCTAAATTTTGTTTCGATTCCATTGAGGGCTACAGAAAAGAAACGGAAAATTTTTCTGCGCACAATGCAGAGTACCACCGTACCAAATGAAACAAGAAAGGAATTTTCGTTTGGTGATGTGAGGCGTGCAACCTACCTGTGACACAGATGCAGTTATGAATGAACTGCGATCTCACGGTTAAGATCCAGTGCAAATGATTCCAGTTTACCACCCGGTTGCTAAAATCACTCTACCGCTTTTCTTTGTTGACTTAAAACCAAATCCAAGGAATGCAAACATCTATAATCTAACTGAATTATACCATGCAGTAATCAAAACAGAAACTCCAAAACCTAGACGCACGGTAATCCAGTGTTCAAACTGCCAAGAGTATGCACATTCAATAAATTGTCACAAACATCCTATATGCGTTAAGTGCGATAGCCACCATTCTACAAAAATTGCACTCTTGTTTCAAACACACCTTCAAAATGTGTGAACTACAAAGTAATTGAAATTGAGTTTTTATGGACGCTCTTTAACTTTTATGGTCCTTAGTGTCCCATTCTATATTGGGCGCGAAAGACCGGTAACTTTGCTCAGAGGCCTCTTTATCAGGCTTGAGGTTCTTTTACGTGCCGTAAATCTACAACACGGGACCACCTGCTTTACTTCCCTTCCGAAAGAAGCCATGTTGAGGGTTTTTACGTCCGAAAAAACCCATCACCCTCCGCCGGGTTTAAACTCCAACCTCGGGAATTAGAGGCTAGCGTGGTAACCACTACACCACGGAGGACGTAAACTGCAAAGGACAGCACACCGTCAGTACAAAGGTTGTCCTATTCACAAGCATTTGCAAAAAGCCAACAACTTCTATAAACATGTTAAACCACCTGATCCGACCAATCTTCGGCAATCATAGTAAGATGCGAAGTACGAAACATTTTCCCATTTTGCTTATGGCACAAACTAACAACAGTTTCCTCAAAAAACCTAACAACTTTGCTCCATCCCCTGCTTCAAATCTTCGCCGTCGAATAACGACTGTGCAGGAAAAGTTAACGATAATTACAGGATGCAAAGCTCAACATTCTGATAAATAAATTAGACTCTTTGTTTTCTCTCTTACAATCTCTAATTCAGTCCCTAGCGCAGCTGTTACCTGTTATGTTAAAATAATGGATACTACGAAGAGGAATAGCATTCATATTTGCACTTGGAATTCTCAGGGAATGAACAATAAATACCATGAACTGCTATGCTTTCTGCAAAGTTATACAGTGGATATTTTACTTTACTGGAAACGAAATTAGTACCTCACATACATTTTAAAATGTCTAGATATAATGTTCATCATGCTGACCGCCCTTGTGGCAAACAGAAAAGCTGGATCAGCAATATTTTTAAGAGGCTCATTGTTTTATCATGAAATTCTGGCAATTGTAGAACCAGAAAATGAAATCTCAAGGACTAAATTGTAGCTTAATTACCGTATATTTCAAGTTGGGTTATTTTTTTCAGCACCTAAAAATAAAATTACTGAATTAGACTTCTGGGCAATACTGCATGAAGTAAAGACTAACTATCTGCTTGGAGGCGACTTTAATTGCAAACACCCTAGATGGAGTTCCAACATTTCTAATCTACGGGGTAAATTACTGCATAATGCCACATATCAATTACAGGTGGAAATCATTCACTCTATTGACTAGCACATCCAGATGATGGAGGAATTCCTGATATTCTATATTTTTTCATTGGACGAAGTGTACTATAATTTTCCATACACCATCTGTACTAAGCGAGCTAAGTTCAGATCACGGTCCAGTCTTAATCAGCATTTAAGCCTCATTAAAGCAAAAATCGGCACCAAATTTAATAAGGCAACCTTTTAATTGGAACTCAATTCCACTATTAACCCCATAAATGATATAAAAATCTCGTTAAAGACACTGAAAGGCTTACACATAGCGATTTCCACATTAACTAGAGACATCCAGTATGCAGCAAATTTAGCTAGTGACAACGGCCAAATACATGCAATCATCAAAGAGTACTCTATGGTTAAATATAATATGTTACCACAGCAACTTCTTTACACTGTAATCCAAAGCAAACAGCTCTGGAAGCTAGCCCGTTATCCTCCATATAAATCAAATTACAATAGGGCAAGCAGAGAACTTACAAACGCTTTAAAATTACAGCACTATACAGCTCTAGAAAAGGAAATTCGATCACTTGATGCGCAAGATTGTTCTCTCTGAAAAAAAAAATTAAAAAAGCAAATTAATCAGCCTCCGCCACGAAAAGTTGGTAACACATGCTATTGCACCTTTGAACAAAAAAACAAGCCCTTTTTCAGAACAGTTACAATTACAGCCTAAAACCAATCCGAATGTCAACAAGAATTTAATAGTAATATCAGTGAAAATACACAACAATCATTGCAACTGTCTCCATTTAAATGTTTCTTCAAGTAAGAAATGCTATAATGTGGTCAACGAAAAATAAATCTCCAGTGTACGATGTCATTGTTCAACCGCTTCTAGCTATTCTAACTAATCTTTCAAAGAAAATATTAGTGCTACTGACACAAATATATAATGCAATTCTTAGAGTATCTTATTTCCCCAAAAATGCAAACAAGCTGTAATAATCATTATTCCAAAACCTGCTAAAAACAAAAGAGATCCCAAAAGCTACAGACTGGTTAGTCTTCTGACACCCTCCTCTAAAATCTTTGAGCGGGTACTTCTGCCTCAACCTTTGCATAAGTAAAAGAGTTGAAACCTAATACGCAGTCTGGTTTTCGATCTCGCCATTCATGCTTACAGCAGCTCCAGTGTGTTGTTGATTCTATTGTGGAAAGTTATGAAGAGAAATCAGCATATCTTGGTTTGTTTTTTTAGACACAGAAAAGGCTTTCGATAAAGTGTGGCATGATGGACTGCTCTATAAAATAAAAAAATCATCTTTCTGATACACATTTTAGAGTGATAAGATCTTACTTCAGCAACCGAGCATTACTGTTAAACGTGATTTAGTCTATTCAATATCCTATTCCATTTTCTCTAGAGTTCCACAAGGCAGCTTACGGGGCCGCAATTATACCTTCTCTATACTTCTGATTTTATTAAACATAAAGATCTTACAGTAGCACAGTTTGCAGACGATATAACTGTGCTGTGTAAAGATGATTTGCCAAATGTTCCAACCACCTTCAGGAATTCAGCAACAACATCCAAATGGAGAATAATCCTGAATTTTTATAAACCAAAAACAGTTTTGTTTATCTATAAACACAGTACCATCTACCCACCGATAAATTTAGGATCAACCCCCATACCGACATCCAATTACATATCTTGGATTGACACTTGACTCCAAGCTCACTTGGAATTCGCATATAACCGAAATATTGACTAAATGTCGAAACAGAATTCATCAATTGAAACATATACTCAAAGAGAGATCACCACTTGCACTACTCGGTAAGCCCCTCGTATATAGCTCAGTGATTCGACGAATTTGGCAATATGGTTGTTCAATCTAGGGTTCTGCTTCTGCCAGTCAAACTAAAAGGATTCAGACAACACAAAACAGGAGCCTACGACTGACGACAGGATCACCATAGTACGTGCGCAATCCACTTCTGCACGATGACTTAGGAATTCCGGAGATAACGACGTTCTTCCTCATGAACTACATACGACTTCAAGGAACATTCGAAAACGATCAAAATCCTCTGATTCAGCAAATAACAAACAATTACCACCTGACCCACCACTCAGAAGACTAAAACGAAAACATCACAGTGACTTACAGCTATAACTCAGATGACTACATACTCAGGTTTATCGTTGGATAAGTACGTGATCACAAGTTTCATATTATATATTTGTTAACTTAAAAGGTAAGCACAGGTGTACTGTATTCGACTTGTACAATAAAGTTATCTTATTAGAAAAAAATTATGTTCTTGTTCATATTTTATGCACAGGGATTGACAACACTGTAACTTAGTTTACATAGTGTGGTGAAATAGGATGTAAATTAACGTTGTCAAGAAATCGAATTTCATTGGGTTAATAAAACTCCAGAATTTTCCAATTTTACTTAAGAATTTTTAAATTTTATTTTAGAATTTTGTGGCTTTACTTAAGGATCTTCATTGTAGCTATTCAAGAATTGAGAGACCAAGTATAGTTTTGAAACCTTATCCCATACCTGCAATAACTATTATGCTAATGTTGAATACTGTTATTTTACAAAATTTCACATCACTCAACAAAATAAATAAATAATATGGAAACGACCGTGTCAGAAAAGATTTCTCCTCTGAGGTGGTCGGTCAGACATTATGTCTGAAACAACATTTAGGTCTGATATATGGTGCTGAAACTTTGCCAAAACTATAAGCAGGTTCTGTAGATTAACGGCACATTAATATAAATAATCGCCTACCCCTGCCAGAAAGACTATATTACGTATTAAGTTTATTTAAGTGGCAAGATAATATACCTTGTTCTGGCCACTATACTTGTGGTTTACTCATTGCAGTTATTCTATCCTCCAGTAACTATCAGCCCTACTATATGTTCTACATTTTCTGTATAATTTTTCTTTACTGATATAACTTTTCTTCTCATTTTGAGTTTAATCAAAATCTCCTGTACTTCAATTTGTTGCTTATTATTAAACATATTCTTTGCTGGTATCAGATTTCTAGTATTATACGACGTTTTTCCAAATAAATAACTTTATCCAATCCTGTTTCTAAGCAATCAAACACAGCAGTGTAGCAATCTCTAACCTTTTATTGTACAAACCCTTTGTTTGAACCTTCCTTCTTCAAACGACTAAAACCACTTTTGTGATAGTCTTTAAATACTTGAATACTCTAGAACAGAGGTGGCAAAAACTGATGCAGTAATTTGTATCATAAATTATTTAAATGTAAAAAGTGATTATAGTATGAATATGCATTTTTATGTGACATTGATTTGAGATGTTTGTTGATTGTAATTATTGTTGAGAAGTAAGTTTATACTGCCTTACTGAAACTGACAATAATAGCGTGCAATAATGCAGCGAGGGGGTGAGCTGTTTATCATTATTAGAGACGAGGAAGTTACGTAATGTTGGCGCGTTTGTCTTTAGAATTTGCTGGAACATTTTCCCTAGAGCATATGTGTTCATAATTTTCATTGGATATAAAAATAGACGCTAATGTTGGCGCGTTGTATTAGCCAATAGCAGCTCAGTTATAATCTTTAGGCATATCGGGGTGTAGGAGTATAAAAAGGGCTAGGTTAGAGGTAAAGTCCTTCAGTCCGTCAGTTCGTCGAAAACATTTGTACGTTACACGTCGCCCTCAGTCCAGCAGAAATATTTGTAAAGTACACGTTGGCTATCGATTCGCAGGTTACGCGTAGCAGAGTTATGAAAAATCTCAAGTGTTGTAAAGTTAATTATATAAGAGGTTGAAGTACGCGAATTAAAAGTGATCAGTAATGAAGTTATAACAGTTTCAGTTTGGCGAGTGTCTAGATCAATGTGTAAATGTGATAGTGAGAGTGTTCGACAATAAAAGTGTAAAAGAAATTCTTTCATCAGTGTTAAGAATAACCAGGAAGGAGCAAAGGAACCAGGACGTGGAGCGAATGGAGCAGTGAACTGAACTACAAGACGCAGATTCCAGAAACAGCTACAGGGACGACAGACGACGCGGATGATTGGACATCGTAATTCCAAGATCACAAGGCAACAGGGGAATTCAACTACAGGACACCAAGACGACGTAGATTCATCATAATACGACGCAGAAGCAACATATAATCTAGGAGAGAGGGGCAGAAAGCTTGACATCAAAGCAACATCAGCAGATAGCATCAGAAAGGTTAGAAAAGTGTGATTTTTATTCTAAAAAAAGTGTAAAAATTTAAATGTACCTTAGGAGCGGTTGAATAAAGAAAACAATGGCTACTAATAATCTTGAAGAAACAATGATGGAAGGGGATAGTGTAACAGTTAGCTGTAATTCAATACAGGTTACAGAAAATAGCTCAAACAATGTAGGATTTGAGGGAGGAAATGTTAGTAAAGAAAGTAAGAATAGAATAGCATGAAATATTAATATTGATGCTGGTATGATGATGGAAATAATGGAAATGTTGAGAAATCTTGGTAAAAAAATAGATCAGAGAAATGAGATATTAGAGCAAAAAGTAGATCAAAACAGGGAAGATATGCAAAAGAATAATAGGGAATTGAGAGAAGCTATAAAAAAGGGTTATAGGAAATTAATGGAAAGTATTGGTAGGAGGAATGAGATATTAGAGCAAAAAGTAGATCAAAGCAGTGAAGAAATTGAAAAGAAAGTTATGAAGTTAGATAGTAGTATGCCAAAAATGAGAGATGAAAATGAGGAAGTAATAGCAAGTGAGATAGGAGAAGTTTCAAAGAAAATGCTAGACATGAGCGGGAAATAGGTAACAAAAAAGTGAGGTTAATACTAAAAATGAACATGTTGATGTAGAATGTACAGAGTTAGGTAGTAGAATGAGTAACATTTCAAGTAAGATAAGAGAGATGAAAGATGTTATGAATGTAGATGTGAATCAGGCGCAAGTTAATTTCAGAGGGGAGATATCAGAAATACAGAAGGAGCCAATAATGCAAAGAAATAAATTGTACGAAGAAGTTAAGTTTTGCCTGTAAATAATCAAAAGCTAACTTCTGAAATTAACAAGTACCAAGATGTTTAAATTGAAAACTCCAATCCAGTACAGTTTATTACAGATTTGTCAGAGTACTCTCAAATTAAAGAAATAGTAGAAGAATTGAAAATGACAGTTGTTGAAAGATGTGTTGTTCAGGAAACTTTTGATTGTTTTCAAATGTTATCAGGGAACGAAATATCATATGAATCCTTTAAGAGGTTATTCATGAACAAATTTTGGAAGGTTAGGATACGGCTACGAGTAATGTTTAGCCACAGACAATTTGATCCAGGAGGGTAAATAGTAATGAGATGTAAAGTAAATGCTGTATAGTTAAAGATGAAATGCAGAGCAATGTATTGGATTGTAAGAGGGTTAACTATTTATATATGTCATAGGTAAAGAGAAATAAATTATAAAAAAAGGAAATGTTTAAAAAAAAATAAATAAATTCTTAGTAACTGTAACAGCATTTGAAATGAAGCATGATGTTATATTAAAGTAAACGTACGTAGATATAATTCCAAGACTAGTGTGAATATAAAGTACAAAACAACAAAAATGGGGTAAAATTAAAAAAAAACAAATACTTATGTAGCAAACAGAAAATGTAAAACAGTGTCTAGATTTAAGAGATGTAAATATATTTGTGTAGAGGGTGAATATTTTTGGTAAATATGTTTAATAATTACAAAAATTCTTGAATGCATAAATTTTTGTCAATAATCTAAGAAAGTAAACCAATTTTGTAACAGTAAATAAATAATTCAGGGTACAGTATTTGCTATAAAAAATTGTGATGTCAGATTAATGTCTAAACACATTAGACCAGAGCCAGTAAGTAGTGACAAGATAAAGGAAAAACATATGTCGTGTGTTAAATACGTGTGAAGTGTTAAGTGAAAGTGATAGCGTGTGTTCCAGATTTAGAAGACTAAAAACCCAATTATAAAATTTCCAAACAAGTTGTAAATATTTATAATTATGTTTCTAGTGGGGCATATGATGCAGTAATTTGTATCATAAATTATTTAAATGTAAAAAGTGATTATAGTATGAATATGCATTTTTATGTGACATTGATTTGAGATGTTTGTTGATTGTAATTATTGTTGAGAAGTAAGTTTATACTGCCTTACTGAAAGTGACAATAATAGCGTGCAATAATGCAGCGAGGGGGTGAGCTGTTTATCATTATTAGAGACGAGGAAGTTACGTAATGTTGGCGCGTTTGTCTTTAGAATTTGCTGGAACATTTTCCCTAGAGCATATGTGTTCATAATTTTCATTGGATATAAAAATAGACGCTAATGTTGGCGTGTTTTATTAGCCAATAGCAGCTCAGTTATAATCTTTAGGCATATCGGGGTGTAGGAGTATAAAAAGGGCTAGGTTAAGGTAAAGTCCTTCAGTCCGTCGAAAATATTTGTACGTTACACGTCGCCTTCAGTCCAGCAGAAATATTTGTACAGTACACGTCGGCTATCGATTCGCAGGTTACGCGTAGCAGAGTTATGAAAAATCTCAAGTGTTGTAAAGTTAATTATACAAAAAGTTGAAGTACGCGAATTAAGAATGATCAGTAATGAAGTTATTATAACAGTTTCAGTTTGGCGAGTGTCAAGATCAAAGTGTAAATGTGATAGTGAATGTGTTCGACAATAAAAAGTGTAAAACAAATTCCCTCATCAGTGTTATCTTTGGATAAAAGATTCCTTTCCGTTTACACAACCTGTATAAAGAGAAGTGCTCGACCAAAAAGATCATAGCTAGCCGGAGGACAGTGAACCAAAAATTAAATAAAATAAAAGTAGCATTCTTTCAAACAAACACTAATACTGCCGCAAATTGCTAACACTAGATGGAGCTAACAAACCTAACAAAGAATCACGTCACAAAATGGCTTCACCACTTGGATTAAACACAAATACACAAACATTATAAGTAATACCGTCGCAAAACTGACTCGCGAGGCATTTTGACTCGCAGGCGCACGTTCCCTCTCTGCAACCGTCCGTTTGATTTACACATGCTGCTGAGTGACGCAGTGCGTGCTGCATATTTGGTAACTCGCGGAAGGAAGTCGTTTTCGCCACCCTTGCTCTAGAAGACATCGTCTCTCTCATACATGGCATAGAACCTGCCTATATAGGACACAGCCTTACTCAGGTCATCAAAAAATAGATACAGCTGATGCCAACATCAGGGGGACCAACATTGAGTCACTGGATATGTAATAATAATAATCGCGTGTCGCTAGAGCCCATGAAGGGTCTTGACCTGCTGATGCGGCTGCCGACCTTACGTTCAGTACGCACGGCAGGTGGACGACCATCCAACTGATACGGGGAGGTGGTGTGGCCAGCATCACGCATCCCCCAGCCGGAATGTTGGCCTCCGTTGTCGGAATCACTGCCTATTATAGCTCCTCGCTTTCCTCATGATGCTGAGTGTGTACCGGTCCTACACCCGGGACTTAAAATCAACAACCACTCCCCTGGGTGGCATCGAAACCGGGCGTATTCCCTGGCCGGGAACCAGAACTTTACGCCCTGGCCCTAGCGCAGTACCACTGGGTATATAACCAGAGAAATTGTCAGACAACCTGTTTACAAAACACGTACTGTTTCAGTTTTCTGAGAGTATTATGACGCATTAATCATACATTTCATGTCATTATGAAAGGCTATAAATATATAATTGTAATACGTTCTTAGGTATATCTCTATGCATAAAAAAATTCTCACGCCATGATTGTTAGTTCTTTTGTTTTATTTTTCTTGTTCTTTTTTCTAGAGCATGGCTTGAGGCGCATTTTAAACATTGCATTTGAATTTATGCAAGACAAATAACCTTAACTCTGCAATCTCCTTCCTTTACTATCTGCTGAAAAGTGGCGAGGGCTGGTAGTCGCCTATGTGTATCATATATTTGATTGCCACTGATTTCATAGGCGTGGTGAGACTTTGAGTCCATGTTTAGTTGAAATCATAAAAAGATTCCAAGCAGATCGGCCGACGTACGTGATTTATACTCACAACCTCCCAAATGCGAGCTATAGGCGCTACACGACTGAAACTAGGGCAGGAGCATCGACGAATGGTTCTATCATACATGGCCAGTTCTGAATTTATGAATCTATTTGTCCCTAATAAGTATCCAAATACAAATAAATACATACGACATACTCCAGCTCAATGCTCATTGGTTGTAAACTCCTCTGCCTATATTGACTGCAAAACTGAGATAAAATTAAATTCAGTTTTATTTATGCACGCTCTCTAACTTTGATCACGTTAAGAGATGTGGGAGCCAAGCGTCAGTTATTAAACGGTCGACGTGCAAAGTTTGAACTCCTGCGACTCAACAAAGAGGCCGCCAAGGTAACTTTCGTAATACATATCACATGCGTGTATTTGAGGAAGTATTGCCGGGTATGAGTGGAACATAACAATTCATATATCACCAGATTCTAGTGGTTTATCCCAGAATGGAAAAATTTCAAAGTTGCAATTCAGTAACTTTCGGTAAAATATAATAAGTACATCCACGTCTTCCAAATCTACGCAAAACGCTTTTCTAAAATTCTTTGTTTTATTATTTGTATTTAACCATATTTGATGCAGCTGCCGTGAGCCGAACTTAGTGTGGATGGTGGAGCGCTCTCCCCCAACGTAGACACCAGAAGCGCTATCGAGAGATAACGAGATTTTTCTGGAAGCTTCTTTTCCCTCCGCCTTCCCCAAATATTCTAGAACTCTCTCGAAACTCCAGCAGCTATATACCGGGGTCCGGAAAAAAGGTTTCAATATTTACACAGGAGGTAGTGTGCAACAAAAGAAGAAAACCACTTCTTTTGTACCTTGGTCGTAAACCTAATATCTTCTGAATTATGGCCTTATTTTGTGGGAGGAGCATATTTTGCACTCCGAGGGCTCTGGTAAGAAACGAATGAGAACACATTGCACGCAGGGATTTGTTACTATGCAACACATGGTGTATCAAGCAAGAACTGAACAGAAGAGTAGTCAACCTACAGTACTCCACTGCATGCCATATATTCGTATTGCTCTATAGTCAATATTGTTATTTACGTCTGGTGTACGGTAGTGTTCAAATGGCGCATGTTCTTGCGAAACTGCAATACCGTAATTTGTTTTCTTGTCCTCTGAACCGGTGCACCGATCGATTTTCATCATAGGGTTAGGCGACAGCTAACATAAGACTTTCATGAGCGATGGATTGGTTGATGAGGGCCATTACCTTGGCCTTCCCGTTTTCCTGACTGACCTTAACCCTTTAGATTTTTGGCTTTGGGGACATTTAAAGACCATAGTGTATGTAATCACCATAAATGATATGTAGACACCACGAGAACGCGTGTGCAATGCCTGTGACGCAATCTGGCAACAACAGAAGTGTCCGAAGTATGCGTGATTTCGAGAGATGCAGTGTGAAAGGTTGCATTGTAATGGATGGCGGCCACATCGAGCACCTATTGCGATGAACAGATCAAATGAATGGTAATCATTGTTGATAGTGTAGTAGACCATACCTCAGCAGATATTAAGTTCGACTAATGTTTATACGACCTTTTTTCTTCTTTTGTTGCATACTACTTCATCTGTAAATATTGGAACCTTTTTTCCGGACACTCTGTATAAGTCAGCGTTCTCGTGAATCAATTAATGAGATGGTGAGTTGGTCTTGTTGCCACATAAACTGTGGTTCTACGAATGAGACTGTGATGATTGTTGTGACGTATAGTGAGTGCTGCTACTGCGAGAGAGTAGAAAGGTCTTGTGTTGTACGTCCTAGTGAGTGAAGCTGAAAGAAGAAAAGGTTGCTTCGCGCGTGTTTCATTACGCCGTTACGTCGCGAGGTGAAGCGAAGTGACAGTGAGAAGTGAACTAGATCACATTAATGAAGTGAAAGTGAAAACCTGACAAAGTCATAGTATGTTTGCCATATCGTTTTTATAAATTGCACCTTAGTATGAAAATTGACGCCTTCAACTGTTTTTCTTGATATCCCTTAAAGGATTTCAAAATATGATACTCTGGTAGCTGTGTGAGCTGGTACACAGCTGCCCGTGAACGGGAACGGAAATAAGAATAGGAACGGGAACGGAAGAGGAAAGTGAATACGACATGTATAATCAATCGAGAACGGGAAGCAGTAACTCTAACTTCAATTCGATGATTGAAATATATCAATCTCTGAGATTATTTCACTATAAACTGGAAATGGAAACCAGAACGAGAAGAGAAAAGACTTGACCGTTGTGTGCTTTTAATAATTCGCAACGAACGCGGGCGGAAACCGAAAATCATGTGCATTGGTATATGATACAACATACAAAACGATTTTGCGCATTTGGATATCAATTGTTTAAAACCGAGCAATAATATTTTTTTCATCTGAATGTGAAGCAGTATTTTATATCACAACACTGTGAATGCCAGGGTGATTGTAGTGGAAACTAACATTATTGTATGACAATGATTTTAGATGTTTGTTAGCCATAAGCATTGTTAGGAAATAAGTTTACACGGCCTAACTGAAACTGACAATACAATGGGTAACAATAATGAAGCGAGGGGGTGAGTTGTTTCTCACTAAGAAGAGACAAACAAATGACGTCAAGGTAGCGTGCCTTTCTTTAAAAATGGAGGGAATATCTTTCCTAGAGCATATGTGTTTGTAATTGTGATTGGCTTATAAAACAGACGCTAATGTTTGCGCGGTTTAGTAACCAATAGCAGCTCTATTATAATGTTTAGGCATATCGGGGTGAGGGAGTATAAATTCTCGAGCCAAAAGCAAGTATCGCGCAGTTCTAAGAAATCATTCGCGAGGTACACATCACGCAGTTCTATAGAATCTATCGCGAGGTACACATTACGCAGTTCTACAGAATCTCTCGCGTTGTAAAGTTAGTTACAAAATGTGAAGTACGCGACAACTATTACGACAGTAATTCCATTCGGAAATATAACAGTTTCAGACAGGCGTGTATAAAGATTACAGATGTGAACTATTAATTAAGTGTGACGGTAATAAAAGTGTGAAAAAATTCTTTTATCAGTGTTATCTTTTATTAACAACACCTTTCCGTTTTCACGCCCTGCTCAGAGATATTTGCTCGACTGAGTAATAATAGCTAGCCGGAGGACAAAGAACACAAAATTCAAAATAGTAAATGAATAACAGGCGCCAAGTAAAAAAGATAACACGAACAGATTACCGCGACAAATGCAGGTTAGCTAAATTTGAAATTCAATAAGGCAAATATTTTTAAACTGTGATCTCTAAACTAATGGCATTATCGACAGCAGAAACGAAACTCAGAATATACAGCTGTATATAGCTATCGGGAGTTTTAGTTGGTTTGTGATCAGGAACTTCTTGACTGTTTTTTGCAATGCATTACGCACGTTAAGCATACAGAATGCACTGATGGGGAACGGGAAACATGAAACGACAGACTTTCCCCATGGTTTTCCCGGGTTCATGAAATCTTCCCGTTGACTGTGCACTCCCACATTTGAAAACTAGATTTTTGTCGTTCTGGTTCTCGTTTCCATTCCGGACAATTGTGCCCGGGCCTTAAGAGTTCAAATTCTTCGGTAAAATTCTAATAATGCTGGAAGCCCCCACAAAATCAATGGTAAACTATACAAAATTGTTTAAATACATAAAAGCTATTCCGCTATTGGAATAATATTGTGAATGCATACTAAGTTAACATATGAACTTTGATCAGTGATTACTAGTAGGAACATTTCCTGCTTATGCAATAAGTGATTAGGTACTCTGTTTTTATTATATTATGAGAACGATTCATACAAATATAATTAATTTGTCGGTTGTAACTAATCCTTTGTATTTTTATCTCATTTTTATCAATTAACATTCGTATATTGCATTTACACTCATTATGTATAAACATTCAAGGCATTCCTTTTTATATGACTCAGGTTGGAGGTATATCCATTTACCACTAAAACAAATTCGCATTTGGACTTAGCTTCTCGGACACTTCGATAACACCCGCAAGAATTTCACACACCTGGACGGCTGGAATTCAGGGCATCATTAAGTTGAATCCGAGAAACAAGTCGATGAAATTATTATAGACTTGACGCTCAATGTTGCCAACGATCCATTGAGACTTAACAGTCAGTAGCGGCTGCTGTATAGGAGCTCAAGAGTACGTAGCTTTTGACACCTTGCAAATTTATTTGTCATTTGAAGCAGTATTTTTAACACTTAAATGATTTCAGTCTAATTATATAATATAAAATATAACAACAGCCCGCCTTAAAGCAATATGAGTATAAATAACATATAAAATGTATGTAACAGTCATTGTATTATGTTTATATTATTATGTGCATGTATTAGGTAATTTAACAATATAGGAGCTGTGATAATAGAAGCCGAAAGTTGCTAACAATGAGGTAACAATGAGGTAACCTTCAGGCAATAATGAATTGGAAAGTTTAATAATGCTACTAGTAGTTCTTGGAACAATAATGTAATATTTTAAAACAGTTTATAAATATCCAATCAAAAACTAGAAAAACTGAAAGTTAAATAAACATATTCTATTGGAGTAAAAATAGCCAATCAGAGACGTGAAATTGAAAATTTTACAAATTTAAGCGGTAAACGCCAGTTGCTAGAAGGCAACGTACCTGAGCAGTTCGTTCGCTCGGTACGTATTCAGTGTGAGACATAAAATTCATTACGGCGAGAATATTATAAAGTTTACGTATTAAAAAGTGCAAGTAATTAATAAACAATCCCACAGCTCTCTATACCAGGGAAGTGTTATTTAATCGCGTCAAGGATTAATAAAAGGAGGGAAGTAAAAATTATAATTAGTGTAAGCCTGGATTCTTTAGCCTCATCACCCCCTGCTAAGAGATACATGTTTCTACAAATTAATACTAACGCAGCTGAGGCAAACATAAATATATAATATTTAAAGTAAACTTGAGGCCAAGGCCCCCGGAAAGTAAACTTGGGGCGAAGACCACCGGAAAGTGAACGTTGGGGCGAAGGCCACCAGAAACTTTGTACCATACGTGGGGCAGTTACTTCATCAAGTACCCAACAGTGGAACTACAATACAACTACTTCAAATTGGCACCTAAACGTTGGTGCTACAAACTTTCTCACATTTTTTCTTTGAATGCTATTAAACGTAACGCATATGCAGTAATTTAGAATCTGCGGCATTTAAATATTCCTCCAAACTCTATGAAACGTGGCAATAGGGTCGGTAGCACATCTTGACTTGTGTACATTTTAAGGGGCTTTTGCGCATGCGCAAATGGTATAGCGCAATTATCATAGGTCAAATACATTTGGGCCATGCACGCATGAAAAAGTGTACGAAGCTCCTCCCGCACTGTTTTCCATATTATCACTACAAATTTAGCTTAAGGCCACTAGATGATAGCACTACGGCAGAAGTAGGTAACATGCACGAGCGCGGAAACTTCTCTTGGCTATTTCTGACCATCCATACTCTCAACTACAATACAATTTAAACAATACTTTGTTCTTACCCTAAAACTTTGCACTTAATTCTGTACACAACAGTAAACATCCACAAAAACAGCCCTTTCTTTTGTCAGACAACTTTATTATTATTATTATTATTATTATTATTATTATTATTATTATTATTATTATTATTATTATTATTATTATTATTATTATTATAGTTATTTTTAGGAGTGGCTACAGTAGTTATATCAGTTTGTTCATAGCCATAACTGTTATGCAGCAGATGCCATTTCACACTTTCACTTCTGGCTCTAAAATTTTGTGAACACCCAAACTGTATACTCACGAGCCGCTACTGTTAACAACAGCTACTGGTTTACATATATATTATCTCAAATGTTATCAACTACAAATTGTTAGGGATTTAAACGCACTTTAGTCAAAAGACTATATTATTTCGACTCCACTTTGCGCTATCATTTACCTTCAAATACTCTGTACTACTTAGGTGGGCTTTTATCGCGTTTAAATAAACACACTGCGGTTGGAGGTGGGGAAGATAATTAAACCGTCGACTTTCTTTTTTTCGCAATAACGTGCTTGCGTTCAAACGATGTCATTGTTACCCAGCTAAATTATAATGGCCACAGGCTATTAAAAAACGTACCGGCCGAAGTATGATGACTACAATAATTATCGCCTCGGAGCAACTTACTTCTGGCTGCTCCAACCTTCACTGCCTCACGCATGCGTCCTTCCCTTCTTGCCGGATTCGCGTGCTTCCTACGCACACAATTTTTTGTAGCGTTTAACGCCCGTTCTTATTACACACGGCACCACAAGTAATGGACACTGATGATGCATGAAATGATTATTGGGAAAAGAAATTTGGGACAGAAATTTTCCAGGCGTTTTTGACGTAGCTTTCTCGCATCTGCCAGTTATGACTGAGGATAACCTGCAAAAAATCTCAGCCAGGAAGGATGGCCATAGCTAGATTTCAACCCCGGACCTCCTCTCAGAATCCGTGCTTAAGCGAGCTCGGCCGCCCGTGTAACGAACGCTTAAGGATCTGCTATGAAGTGCAACACTTGGTAAAGTAATATGTCTGTTGATACTGCCTCCTCCCACCCCCACCATCAAGAATAGTTAAAACGCCGTTAGATCTTCCACAGCTATTCACTAGAATAGCCACATGGAAGCAGTAAATAAATAAATAAAAGCTTTGCTGCAATTTATGATATAGCAACAAGTAATATAAAACACAATCATACACACTGCTATACCCATTCGGTTTACAAGCATCCTTTATATATTACAATCCTCATTTAAAGTGATTCTTGTATTTCTTTATTTTAATCGCGGTAAATATTTATCCAGAAATGTACAACCTGTTTACATTCAAGACATGGGAAAGACATTAAACGGTCACAAGCCCACAATTATTTTTCTATGTAATGACCTCATGCAAACAGAAACATAACCAGGGAGATAGTTTAGATTAGAGCCTCACTGGCTCGTATTCGGGAGGCCAGGAATCAAATCCCATCTACATTCCAATCTGACTAATTTTCTTCTTGTTCTCTAAGTCAGCAAAATATTGGTATTCAATACCACGACCCAGAATTTCACCCAGCATAGAAAATAAACGGAAATAAAACAGATGTTACAGTGAAACGACTACGCAACTAAGACTATTTATCCGACATCATCTTGACAGATGCATGCACCCACAGAATGGAAACCATAGAATCACAAAAGGCCCACCTTCCTATTAAATCAGTTGCAACAGAACTATACATAGCACCGGAAACTGACTCCACACCTGAGGCCATTTAAAAGCAAACTGTTACTCAAGCAAAACGTAGGATGACTACCCAACTAACGCTCTCTGTCTGACATAAATCAATAACTTTTATTTTACTTTATTTTATTTTTATCCGACATATATATTGGATTATGTATACAGTAAGGTCCCCCCCCCATATGACCTATGATTTAGATGGGAAGCTACATTAAACAAGTTGGCGCATCAAACGAAACATTTAGCACACAACAGTGTATATTTTGGAAATGGCTAGTCCTGGAACAAGACGTAAATTTTAGACCGCTGTGCTTTTATTTTTTCTACTGTAAGGCTTGGGGAAAGGTCTCTTTTAATTTACTATTTTTGCACAAGTTATTGAAAATGAAAAGGACTTCACAGTCTGTTTACTGAACAAATTCAAGAATATATTGCGTGGCCCAGTTGCGCCTGTAGTTACTGAATTGCATTTTCGTCGTGCAGACCACGCTAAACATTTGCCGAGTTTGAATGTGAAACGGCTTTCCTTTACTTTCTCTGGAAATGCAACAGTCTCCTTAATATTGGCCCTTCAACACAGAAAATTTGTCGTGCTTTTACATTTTGAAGGGTTGTCTACATTTGCTTTCCAACCGGAGTTAATGCGGCATCTGGTGTTTCATTTGGCATGCCAACAACGCACAATATGATCTTTCATTTAAACCTTTAGAACAATGTGTAGGAAACTAAATAATAAGGAGAAACATTTCTTATTTAGAATACGAAGAATTCCAACTTTAAAATATGCTGAAATTAATGCGAAATTTGGTAGGTAATCATTCGAATTTTAATGTTTTAGTTACGTTCATGGGAACGTGAAAGTTTCTTTAAAGGTTCTCTCTCTCTCTCGCTCTCTCTCTCTCTCAGTTCAGGGGACCTCATGAACTCACGAATCAAATGGAATCATTCTCCTATCTTAGGTAAGCAGCAAAGAAAGCAAAATGATTTTGAATCCTAGAGAATCTGTTGATAAAAGTGTTTTAGTAAGTACTCTCAAAAGCCTGCGCTCAAGGTTAACTCTTACATTACTTTAAATAGTTTTATTTCTAAGAACTCAGAAAATCGTTACAAAATAGTGCCAATAATGAACACTATAAAATAAATTGCAAGAACTTCTATGCAGAGTTACATCACGTTGTAATCTTATTAGTATATATACTCATGATTTTTAATTTACTATAATATCTGATCAGATTGCCATTGTCATAAGGGTATTAAATTTTTGCTTCTCTACCACGTAACTACCTAGTAAGCAGGGGAAGTATTGTATTCCATTTAATTCGGAAAAGTATGATTTGAAGCCCCCTAAAAAAAGTGTTCTTCAAGAAAGACTCGCGCGTGCGTTTATCTGTGAATAGCACAACTCAAAAATGAAATAAATGTCGGATAAATACCGAACTTGTTTAAGTTCAAGTTGTTCCAAAACTGCGACAAGGAGGTTTTCAGAAATTTTTCCACAACAAACTACCTTTTACATGGAACGTGTTTCATTACATTTTATTTTCGCAAAAATGGCTTTTAACGATTTAGATTAAAACACCCATGTTTAAAATATTTACATGACAAATAAAAGGTATATTTTGAATTTTCAGGGAATAGTCTGTGAATTCCCCTTCATTCGTAATGAACTTACTATAATTTCGTATAAACCAACTATTACACAACAAATATAGATTTCTTTAAAATACATAATTTACTAGTTCAAATAATGTTTGCGGCATCAAGAATTTCCGAGATATTTGCTGTTTTTGGTTACAATTTTTCAATATACAATTTGTCATTTTTTGAAGTGCCTTCTCCATTCAGTCGCTTTTCGCAATGTCATGAAAACAGTATGGAATTTTACCACATAGTGGCCCGTTTTTTAACATTTGACCATCGTTTTGTGCCTATAACGAAATAGGTGATGAAACAATTTCTGCAAACCTTTATCTCGATTATTTAAGTAGCTACAAAAATAAACCTTTGCAAGAAAAGTTTATAGAGGTTACACACAAATAAATGCTGGTGGATAGAGTAGGTCATGCGAATGTAACACAGATTTTTCCCTCACATCACCAGCTATTACTTCTACACAATAATTTAAAGGGGTACACTCCCTGTAACCATATAATCGAAAAAAATACAACAGTAGTATTACAGAGGCCAACAATTTGACTTCTTTTACTTTTCTTGTTTCTCTTTGTCTTTCACTCATGAGAAGGTAACAAAGAACTCTTGTCACATCCCGTTTTAATCTTTTTTTATGCAACTAGTTCATCCTTTCCTTAGTGGGAAGCTTAAGTTCATTAGGTATGCAGTTTTAATATTAAAGCGAGCTTTAATGACCTACCTTGGCTGGAACGTGGGCTGAAAGGGGGGATGTTTGATGATGTAGAAGAGGAAGGAGAGAAATTGGCGTTTCAGAAGTTAATTAGGTCCCTCATAAGGTCGATGGAATTTCTTAATGGTGATTGGACCCTCCACTAGGTTGAAATAATCCTCCAACTGTAATAAAAAAATGCAACAAAAACCAGAACTAGACAATGCTAAGCCATTTTATTTACCATCATTAAATGTTTAAACATTAAGTGCCCTAATAAACTAACGATTTAGTAGGACCTGCATTATGTTTTAATAATTTTTTGGTAAACTCAAATGATATTAACTTTTAAGAGAGCCGCTCTTAGGTTCCGTTGCAAAATATTACTATTACCTTTCCAGTTGTTTGATAATGTCTACCAGTTTTATAGCTCATATCATCAGCATATTTATACGCTGGCTGCAGTGCACAGAAGTTCGTTGTTCAGTGCCGGGGCGTTGAATAATCAATGTGTTTTCATACGTTAGGTTTAAAGTTTTCTGAGTGTCTTGGAATATGGAAAAGTATACCGTGAGTAGACCGCAAATACACATCATGATGTAGTTCTCGGGATCTCTTTCCTTCACTCCTATATATACACAAGCTCATATATTCTGACGAGTGGAAATGTGTGTTACAATTCGCCAGCCCTCTTGTGGTAAAATGCACATGCGGTGCTTCACATTTTCCCCTATTATTATTATTATTATTATTATTATTATTATTATTATTATTAGTAGTAGTAGTAGTAGTAGTAGTAGTAGTAGTAGTAGTAGTAGTAGTAGTAGTAAGTAGTAGTAAGTAGTAGTAAGTAGTAGTAGTAGTGGTAGTGGTAGTGGTAGTGGTAGTGCAATGCACTTTTTCAAATTTTACTGCAAAACAGTCTACATGATTTACCTACCCTCCCTGTACATTTTCATTCTCGCGCAGCTTTCTGTACTGACACGGGCAGCTGAGGTTGTGAATGGGAGGTCCGTGGTTCAAATCCCACCAGGACTGTTGTCCCTAACTGAGAGATATTCTAGGTTTTTCTCATTCCTCATATCTGGCAAATGCAGAGAAAGAACTCTAAACCTAGGCCTGGAAGGCTTCGTTTCCAAGTATTCTTTCATTTAATTTCATGTATCTTTAATGTCCACCGACTGTGGTGCCGTATGTAGTAACACTGTTTAAACATATCTTATGTGTTGCATTCACATGGCTTTCTCTACTCACTGCTTTACCAATTATTCTTACAAAAGCTTAATATTCTATCTACCTCTTATCAATCCAAATATACTTTCAATTCAGATTTCACATTTCATTGTAGGATACAGTAGGTAAAGCAACATTCAGATTTATAAAGAGCGTATCGCTATGTACGGCTTTGAAATTGCATTCTCTATGCATGATCACGAGCTAAAAACCAATAACGTCTTTCCAGTTGAGAAAAGTATAAGTATTTGAAACTTAAAAGCAAAGAGTTGTGAATGGGAAAGCATGGGCGTCGGAAGAAATTTTGGGGATTGCTGGTTAAAGTCCGAATAAATGAAGAAATAGGAAGAGTGGATCTCTGGCGCCCATCAATGCTTCCATGTCCAATACTACGAGGAGGTCGAAAGTTTACCTCCAGAACCAGACGCACAACCAACAACCACTCATCGATGACATAGCAAAAACGCTATATATGCAATGCGAATATTTTAAACACGTTGTTCTTAATCAAAACTGTTATAACCAATTTTATAAAACTAAATATAACGAAACGTTTTCCACGTTAAGGATAATTTTGGGTGAGAGAATTTTGTTGAAAGTCTTCGTGTCACATCCGAAGATATTTAACGTAAATACCAAGTTTGGTACATAACGCAATTCTCTTTGAATTTTACCATTTAGAGACACACGGACACCACACACACGCGCGCGCGCGCACGCTCACACACATATAGATCTCTTTGTAAAAATGCTTTCTTTTTATTCAGAAAGTCTCAAAACATGTATTTTAGTGAAATTTTTGGGTGGAATTTTATAGTCCCCCTATTTATTAGAGTAGGCATAATACGAAGGAAAATTTGCCAAAATATAACATATTTTGCCTAAATATGTAAATATAAGGAAAAACTCCAAAATATCATGAAATATATGTATATATACAAAGTGAATCACCTAAAACTTGCACCGCAAAAATTTTGGAAATGGAAAGTGCTATTGATGTGCAGTTTTCACAGCATTGATTGGTACTCAGGGGCTCGTACATTTAGCCTATAAACAGATTTTAATAATACTGAGAAAGTGTATTTTTGAGCAAACATACCATTTTTAAAAGGACCAATGCCTAGTTACATCAACAGAATAAAGGTAGGGTAAATTAGATTGTCAGTGGCGTTTATTGCAAGATTCTAGTGCAAGTGGTTTACGAGAAATCTTATTTTGAAACTTTTACGCACCAACACTTGCACAACATGTGGTAGCACAAACTAAAGAAAATCAAAAGAGAATTACAACACTTCTGTGGATTCTTACAATAAAGAGAACATAGCCCTTCAACGGTTGTATTCAAAATGACCATCGGCAGCTTCAATACACGCTTCCGTTCTGCTATGGAAAGGCAGCTGCACACGTTCTAGCATTTCAGCGAAAATTTCAGAGCAGGCAGCAGTAATACGTCGTTTCATATCGTCTGAAGTAGGTGGTAGATCCTTTAGACAGTGTCTTTCAGCCTTCCCTACAGAAAAATGTTTAAACGGGCCAGATCCGGTGAACGGGCCGGCCAAAGTACAAGTCCTCTTTGTCCAATCCAACGATTTGGAAACAATCCGTTAAGACAAACTGCAGTACTTCGTGCACCATGGGCTGGACAGCCATCATACCACAGGTTCCTCCTAGTCTGCAAAGGAACGTCTTCTAACATCTGTGGCAGATGGTCTGTCAGGAGCTGAGATACTTGTGCGAGTTCACTGTTCCTTCTATGAACAAAGGGCCTATGTGCTGATGGTTCACTATCACCCATTCTAATCAAATGACCATACCTTTTCTTTAGTGGTTGTAATGTTACGTGTAATCCCTGACGAATTTATGATTTCTAGGTGAGGGTAATCTAGTAAAAATGAAAATAATTCAATTCCCTCCTTATTTTCCTTGAAATCAATACCCATAACAAGAATCATAAGTTGTTTTTGGAACTGCTATTGTTTCGTAAAGGTTAAGGACAACGCTGGGCCTCACGAGGGTCCGTTCTACAGTTCCTACGAGCGTTTGGAAAACGCGTGCAAATTAGATTCAGTATCCTTACGTCCATATTAATAAAGCAGAAATCCCTGAGAGTTAAGAAGTATCCTATTATATCACTGTATTATCTAACACGATCTTTGATCTTATGCGATTCATTCCCAGTAGTTTATATTTTTCGTGGACATTTGAATATCATAGTCTTTTGCAGATTTAAATAGGCCATAAATAGGAAGGTTATCTTCCGCATTAGCAAATGCAACGTGACGACCTTCGAAAGGGATTGCTTAGGGAAAGAGGTAACTAATGTGAAAGTCATTGGTACATAAATTCAGCCTAAGCTAATGAAAAGCATCATAAATTTTAGTAAAAGCGAGAAACTCGGGTTTTATCTTTTGTGCTTCCAAACTAATCAAAAGGACTACTGTGCGGTGTGCATGTATGTGCAAGGGGGCGGATGTTTGTGTGTTGGATACATTAAACTATTGCTGAAATGAGTACAAAATTAAGGGGTAGATTATTAGAGTACACAGTTGAAATTCTATACATAAGAGTTTGAAGAAAAACTGTCGAAATGGTTCAAATTTAGTTAAAAATAGTACAATAGTAAGGGTGGTTGATATAGAGAACGTCCTAAAACTTTATTACTTTTATGTTTGTTTCTTGAAATGTTCATAATAATAAATGACAATACCATTTCTTTCCACCTAAATAGCGTATGCATAAATTTCGCGTCCTTGTTAATTAAAAATAACTGTATAAAATGTGATTCCCTTAAACATTTTCATTAAATCGACAATTTTGAGGTATAATCCTTTCAAAAGATATAAGAATTCTTTCGTTTAATAAATAATAAGTAAAAACCTTGAGGGTCACCATTTTGAAATTCATGTGGGTAGGCTTGTGTTTTGAAATTTATTTAAGTTGTAATGCTAAATCAAATCGAAATGAAACTTTGACTGAACTGAAAATAGTGATGTCCAATAGCCTAAAGACATAAACTAATATAAAGGAAGCTGTGAATGGGAAATGGCGTCGAAATGCTGAGGAACATATGCTAAATAAAAAAGGAAGGAGCCGTATTCTGGTTTAAATAGGACTTAAGGAAAGAAAACAGCATATGCAAAAGGCCTTTTGTGTTACTTAAACTAGTGAACAGCATTTGGAAGAAGGAATACAGCGACCATGTCATTCAGAAAAGAAAGAACCAACGCAATCCAAACTGTACAATATTACAATTTACTACTATTGGTAGTTACTAAGTAGGTTCTATATGTGAAACCTGACTGTAACAAAAAATATTTTACTTGTTTCAAAATGAACGCCAATTGTAGTATAAGGTAAACTACAGTGTAGACTTAGCAGCCATTAGTGATCGCCAATCATCAGCTGACAGTAATCTTAGTAATATTTCGGAAACTAAGGCACAGAGACATGATACAAAAATCCAAAGGTTACTTAAAAATGTCATAAATTAATTAAAATTTAGAATTTTACAACACTGTTAAGAGTAACAGTGTTGAAAGAGGGGTCAAAATGCTTTCTGCAGAGCAGGTTCTATACTGACATTGCTGTAAGACCAAAGAGATGTAGACTGGGAGATCCCTGCAGAGCATGTGAAGTATCCAGGGGCAGCAGGATCACTGAGGCCCTGAATTAGAGCACAGATATTCCCCTACCGCCTTAGGGGAACGTGGAAAGGGAAGCACCTGAACAAGCACGACTATCAAACAGGCAATTAAGGCTAGCAACAAAAAGTAACTTTATTATGTACACATAAGGACTATTAGCGTAAAACTACTGATGATAGCCTGAGAATGTTTTCCGCTCGCAGCCACGCAATTGTTGGAATTTGTTCCCTGTTTTATTTTATTTTAATGGGTTAATTTCCGGAGATTTCGCTCTTCACGGTACAATTATTGTTAACATGCGTCACGCTATGCTTCAATGATTGGATCAGCAGGCTTAAGAACGAATAAATTGCGGGCATTAAGGAAATTTGTGTAGTAATTATTAAACTGGCCCTTTGATTATTTTGTAACTTGCTTACTTTTGACATGAGCGCACTTGTCTATTTCTAGAGAACTGCTAATGTTTGGTTTTAGAGGCACTCGCAGCATACCATGAATTTTTCATTAGCATTGTTGCCAGTATTATTTGAGAAGGCCTGCAAAACTCCGAAAACTCATGGTCTAAAACAATGCAGAATCTCCAGTCGTATCTAGTCTATCAATATGTACCTATTGTTTTTATTTTTATAGAAAAGGATGAAATACTACTATTATTAAGTATGTGTAACTACTATAAGACAGGCACGAGAAAAAAACTGTTCTTGCCAGAAATCAAATCTACTCGTACCTTTCTACACTGCATATCATGCTTTGCACACAGTGCTTTGTTTCGAGTAAACACTAGGAATTAAGTGTTTTAAACAATTAATCAACGTGATAGAAGTGAATGCTGCGCAAGGCATGTAAAACCTGCTCCTGCGCATAGCTACCAAGAAAAGCAATTTTCTAGGGTTGCATTCGATCCCTATTGATGTCTCATTTCTATACTGTGATGAAAACTAAACGCATGGAATTACAGGGAAAAGCTAAAAGTTTGCTTTGTATAACTGAGTTATAAAATAATGATGATAATATAAATAATTTATCTGCAAAAGTTATTTATACATGTTAAAATGCGTTGCAAAAACATAAAAGCGATTACGATTATATGGTATATAAACAGTAATCAAAGAATAGAATAGAAACAGCAAGTTTATTACTAAGCTTGTAATCCTCGGGATCAATGGAGTGGAACGCAGGTTACCTGGCACACAGGGTGTTTGTGTACGTAGCTATAAGCAGAAGTGAACCGATTTATATACCGAATTGCACTCGAATTTTGTTTTCAGCTCTACTTTTGATACAAGTTTCAATAGCCATTACTGCTTTCAAAAGACAGTGGTATGAAATAATAAAATTAAATATATAGGCAGGCAGGTAGGTAGGTAGGTTGCGTAGGTAGAGGAGAAAAATCGAATAGAAACGCAATTCTTGAGAACACCGGTGGTGTTCACCGTTTTTGGTCATAAAATTGAGATAACATTATTTGTTTGTTAGCTCCACATTTGGGAGCCAATTTGAAGTGGTTATTATTAATGTTATTTATTTAACATTAATTGTAGCCCCACGTTGTGGTAGCCAATTTGCGATGGTTTTACTTATAATGTTTGTGTATGTGTGTTTACTTCAAGAGGTGATGCCATTTTGTGACGTAATTCTTTGTTAGGTTTGTAGCTCCATCTGGTGTTAGCAATTTGCGGCAGTATTAGTTTTTGTTTGAAAGAATGCTACTTTTATTTTATTTAATTTTTGTTCACTGTCCTCCGGTGCAATGGGTCCGCTGTTTGACTGAGTTAGGGAACCCCGGCCAAACGAAAAGGGAAGCCCTAACGAGTGCCGTAGGGGAAAACAAAAGGAAACCAGAACTCTCAAAAATATACTACTATTGATAAGTTTGTTTTTGGGTACTTTAATGATAATAATAAACAAACATTAATAACCAGAACCGTAAAGCAACCATAAAAGAATAACTGTAAAACAAAAATGGCTTAAAGAGTAAAGCAACCAAAACCAATTGAGCAGAGCAGTAAAGGCAAGTTTTAAATACAGCAAAATTAAGTAAATCCAAAAATTCAACAAACCAAATCAATTTAGAAAGTTTATAAAACAAGGCCACTATAAACATCAGACCAAAAAATTTAATTATGTCTAGCTAGTCAAAGACTAGCTAAGAATGTTGAACAAGACCGAAACAGACTTTAATGAAATTCAGGAAACCGAGAGCTTCAAAGTCCAGCTAAGCTAGATGTAGATAGCTTTACAACCCAACCGTTTTCAGTTACAAAGTTCAGCATAAATGGGTTCAGCATAACTGGGTTTTAACTGCAATTACTGCTCTCATAATTTACACAACAGAATATCTGTAATTTTGAATTAACTATGCATTTTCAAAGTGCCCAAAATATGTAAAGCTCTACTCACAAATTTCTACTTATATTGCTTCTTGCCCTCCTTTTATCAAACTATGCAATTTCAGACGACAAATGCCAAAAGCTTTTCTCACAAATTTCACACTACTGATGCTTTTTACCTTCATGAATCAAAATATGCATTTTCAAATTGCACAACTGTGTAAAGCTCTTATCACAAATTTTAAACTAACTATACACTGAAAATCACGTACTGAAAATATAACTCAACTGGAAAAGAAACAAAACACACTAAACCTATGAACAACTCCAAGAGCCAGTCACTTTACGAACTCTTATTTTCAAACACACATAACGTTTTCCGCCCCAAAATTCACTCACCATTACCAGGACAGAAAACTGATAATAAAGCCTACCTTTACATAAGGTCGATCCACCGAAATTCACAAAGACGTTCCTTAAAAATTCATTACAAAAACTTCCACAATCCGCATCAGTAGTTGCCGGGCAGAGAGCTATCCCTGCAATGCGGACAGAAATCCACCACTCAGCGCGTACGGCCAAAGCACATGCCACGTCAGCAAACCACAGAGGAAAAAAAAATGAGAGCACCAAAGAGTGCGTTAAGCAAAGGGGACAAGCAACGTAAAGTGACTGGCTGGATGTATAATACAGATACAAAACATAAAAAGAACACATAACAGCACAATAGCCCCCCCCCAATCTGCGAGCTTGCGAGAAGAAAAAATAACCATTTATAGGAACTCGAGGAAAGGGAACAATAAGTAGCCAAAAGGGGAAACAACTAGGAAAACAGAAGGAACATGCTACACTGTAAGTAGACGAAGAAGGTAACTCCACACATACAGTCCGCAAACTTCAGTAGCTGACACTGAACATACAAGGAGAAGACCATAATTGAGGCAAGCAAACCCCAACAGTATATATCCCACGACGTAGCAACCGGGCAGCCATCCAAGGTGATGAAAAACTTAAGTATATAACTCCCAGGAACAGTCACAGGCGAAAATTTGCATCATAATTTTGGCAGCAATATTAAGCGGACAAGCCGCTAACCAGGAGTATAGATTTTTCTTTACTAATAACGTCGACACTGCAGACGGATGACGCTAAGGCAGAAACTGAAGCGGGCCAAAACATGTATAAAGTTGTCAGGATCCGGAAGAGGAGGCACAGGCTTCAGTATTTTAAACCACCAAATAGCGTCCGACGGTGAAATTCCCACGTAGGACCACCCGGCTGCACACACCACGAGAGCAGAAGAAACTTGCACAGCAGTCAGCACATCGCAACTCAGAAGGTCCAGAACGTGTCCCCACAGAGTAGCACGAGGAAGGAAAAAGGGATGGTAGCCGAGAAGGATAAGAATCTGAAACATAATAAAACAAAGCAGCAGAGGGGGCTCACAAAGCAAAATATAAACTTACTTATACAAACTAAATCATCGTCAATCAATTATAATTTTATAGACATATAAATACTGAATTTCACAATAAACCATGTGCATTTTTAAATTAGACAAATATAGCATTACAATTATAGAACAAGAATTAAACATGGTATGCAATGAAACAGCTATGAGACATAATGCACTATATAACAACTATGTACAACAAAATAATAATTCACTTGCCCCGACCCCACACAAACTATAACTGGGAAGAGGCAGGTGAACAGGGCATACCGGCAAGGCATCACCGGTGTGGAAGCATGAAAATTTTCCCAATAAGAACAATTTAATTAAGCTGACACCCACTGAAATTAAGTGACCTTATTAATATATATATAATTATAATTTAAAATACTACCCCCAAAAATTAAAAAAAGAACAAAGGATATTAAATTCGAGCCAAATTTATAGGAACACAAAAGGTCACTCAAAATAACAGGATCAACAGCAAAGGTAGGCTCTGCGCAACAGCTAAATATCCCAGCAAGGGCGAATGGAAATGAGGCAAAACTTTCAGAATTAGATAACCATACATGTTACCATATTTATCTTGCACACTGACTTGAAAAGGAAATCATAAATTCCTCCAAAATATTCAGGAACTCGCAAGTGACTGACTCTTGAATAGCCCTAGCACACGGACATAACCATACATTTTACGGGCAAACAGTAAAAGTTGGCAAGTATGCAATAGTGATATTCTCATGTGTCAAAGATGTGAAGACAAATCACTGGAGTTCTATATGCTAACATCCGAAAAGATACCATTACTGTAGGAGGAAAGGAAAGTATAATTGGGAGCTTTCATGAATATGGAAGGGATAAGAAAGGATGATTGGGAGAGGAATGGGACAGGATTTATCCCGGTTAAGGGAATGGGACAAATCAAGAGCTCGCATGGGGCAGGATCGCTAATTCCTGAAAGTGAGTCACCCATCATCAGGACAATGCCAAGTGACTCACTTGCTACCCCGAGTTATACAATTTAAGCTGAGACAGGTGAGCGCGGCGCCTGCAGGAAGAAGACAATTCTTGCAAAAGAACAGACACCCCCTTATAAATTCTGAGAATCTTAAACGGGCCAAGATAGCGAGGAGCTAACTTCGCGGCAAACGCATCTGCTTTCGAGGACTGAGGATAGTTACGGCACATAACAACATCTCCCACTTTGAATGGGGAGGGACGACGGGACGCATCGTATCGCTGCTTTCTCATAGAGTGGCCTCTACGCAGATTATTCAAGGCAGCCTTCCAATTAGTACGAATGGTATGCGGAGAATTGTCAGCCGGTAATAAATCATTTAACGCCCACAAATTAGCCAAAGGAGACGCAGGTTGGTAGGCAAATAACAATGAAAACGGCGTCGTCTTATGAACCTCATGTCTCGCAGAATTGAAAGCAAACTGAAGTTGCTTCAAGTATTTATCCCAGCAATTGTGCTGCTGGTGATGATAAGCAATTAAAGCGGACTTAAGGTTACGGTTGACCCGTTCCGCTAATGAGGGGTTAGGGTAATAAGGGGTAGTAGTAAAATGCTTAATACCCCAATCAAAACAAAAGGAACGAAAGAGACGCGACTTAAATTGCGAACCGTTGTCAGAGACCAGATATTGAGGAGCACCAAAAGATCCAAATATTGTTCCAAGTTCCCGAATAGCAAGGCGAGCAGTAGCAGCACTCAGAGGTGAAATCCATACGAACTTTGAGAAAGCATCAGTAAGCACCAATGCAAAAATATTTCCCTGAATAGAACGAGGGAACGGTCCGATAAAATCTACAAATAGTTTTTCCATGGGCGCGGAGGGAACCTCCGAAGCCAAATATCCCCAATTTGTAGCCTGCGCGGGTTTGGACAATGCGCAAATGCGGCAAGACTTAACATGCTTTCTTACATCGAAATCCATGCCCCGCCACATAAACTGTTCACGAATTCGATTTCTGGTTTTGGCAATGCCTAAATGACCCCCGAAAGGAGAATCGTGAAAATAACTGAGAATCATGGGAATAGCTGCCTTCGGAACTATGACTTTATAACGCCGATCAAAACTAGCTCTTCCCATCAAAACACCCTCATGAATCTTATAATCCTGCAGTGAAACTCCTGATTTAATTTGCTCAATAATTGAGGCCAACCCAGAATCGGTAAGTTGAAGTTCAGGTATACTGACAAACATTTCAGGAAATGCCGAAAATGAGAAGCTCTCAATCTGAGTATCCGCAGGAGCATCCAAAGTCTCGAAACAAACACACTCCTCAGTAGGTTCGGAAAATACCCGGGTAAGAGCATCCGCAATACAATTTTCTGAACCTCTGATAAAGGAAGGAGTAAACTTAAAGGCACCTATCCGGACACCCCAACGCGCAAGACGACCTGTCTTCCTTGGGACAGCTAACGCCCACGTTAAAGCCTGGTTATCGCACTCTAAAAAGAAATGCACATGTTCTAAGTACACCCTATACTTCTCCAATCCAAAAAGCACCGCTAAGGTTTCTAATTCATATGTAGAAAATTTACGTTCTTCAGGAGATAAAGTACGCGAACTATAATAAATGGGACGACGACCTTCAGGAAATTCCTGCAACAAAACAGCCGCTAGCGCGCTAGCACTAGCATCCGTCTGTAAAATAAAGGGCATAGCAAAATCTGGAAAAGCCAAGACAGGAGGGTTTGAAATAGCCTCTTTTAGATCAACAAATGCCGCTTCCTGCTCCTCGGCCCACGCAAAAGTAACCCCTTTCCTACGTAAGCAATTAAGAGGTTCCGCCCGAGTAGAAAAATTTGAAATAAATTTAGAGAAGAAGTTAACCATTCCCAAAAATCGAGCCACCTCACGCTTATTCTTGGGTGCCGGAAAATTTCTAATAGCCTTAGTGCGATCTGGGTCTATGGTAATACCAGAAGGGGAAACCATATGGCCCAAAAATGATATTTGAGAGGTAGCAAAATGAACTTTAGACTGCTTAACTGATAACCCGGCGCTCTGTAGGCGACGAAAGACCTCACGTAAATGAACAAGATGTGAGTCAAAATCCTCGGAATATACTACAAGATCATCTAAGTAATGGTACAAATATTTAAATTTTATGTCCGAAAACAAATTATCTAGCAAACGAGTGAGGACTTGCGCGCCCGTAGCCAAACCAAATGGGACCCTATTGAATTCATAAAGGCGCCAGGGGGTAGCGAAAGCTGTTAGATGCTTGGAATGTTCAGCCAAAGGAATCTGATGATAAGCATTGTTCAAATCCAGGGTCGTAAAAACGCGAGCCTTCGAAAAATGATGAGCAGCTGTATGCAAATTGGGCAAAGGGGTACTTTCAATAAGTATTCTTTTGTTCAAGAGACGATAATCTATGACCGGTCTAAAATCCTGATCTCCCTTCGGTACTAGAAATATGGGGCTGCTGTAATTTGAAGTAGATGGTCTAATAACCCCTTGGTCAAGCATCTTCTGTATTTTCTCTTTTAATATAGCCATCTTCGGTGGTGTGAGCTTATATGGAGATAACTTGACCGGAGTAGAATCAGTTAACTGAATTTCATATTGAGTCAAATGAGTGACCCCTAAAACATCTGTAAACAACGAATCAAATTCCCCAACTAAATGCCCTATTTGCTTTGCCTGTGCAGGGGACAAATGAGACAGAGAAGAAGTAGCGCAATTTTGGGTTACCAAATTAATATCTCCCAAGGTTAGAGGGGGCCCAGGTGGTTTAAAATCCCTCACAAAGTCCAACTTTATCCGGGGAGCAAAATGAAAAGCGATCTGCCTAGTGGAAAAATCAATAGCCATCCCAGTCCTTGACATAAAATCGGCACCTAGGACACATGCATAAGGAAGCTTGGGAACGACAAAAAAACTATGTTTCCACGTAAAACGTGGGAAACGTATAGTACATGATACTTTTTGAGTACCTTGAAAGGCCTGACCATTGACCATCAAACAAACCAACTGACACGTGGTTGCACGCGACATAATACATGGTAAATTTAACCTAAGCCAATCAAGCTGAATCAAAGAGACAGAACTTCCGGAATCTAATAACGCCAATAAAGGTAACTTCTCAAGAGAAACTTGAACTAAGGGTTTACCCGAAAACGGATAACCACAAATACGCCGAGACAAACAAATGGTCGACTTAACCTTCTGGCGTCATAAAGGTCGAAACTGTCGCCCCTGATTAGAAACACGAAGAAAACCCCGATTCACGGTCCTCCTATTGGGACAATTTCGTCGAACATGGCCTTCCTGACCACACTGAAAGCATTTAATAGTGGCCAGACGACGCGAATCCGGAACAATGGCCGAAGAAGGAGCTGATACAGTGGTATTAGGAGTTGCTAACGAGCCCGGAGGCTCTGACAGACGCAGCCTATCAACAAGCATAACTTCATTGAGTTTAGGTACCAATGCTTCCAACTGCTGCAAATTTGACGGCCGAGGTCCTAAAACCAAAGCCGACCTGACAACTGGATTGAGTCCTGATAAAATGACATCACAAATTTCCGCTTCCGTATCAGGGAGCACCAACACTAAAGCAATTTCCTTAACCCGAACCATATATTCTGTAAACGGTTCCGTTAGACCCTGAGGACGAAAATATACGTCTTGCATTATCCTCGTGCATTCCCTACGTGGAATGAACATGTCTAATAGGGCCAAATGAAAGCGAGTCACAGGGTCGGCCAAACCAGCACACCGCATTAAGAGGTCCAAAACTATCCCAGACACCTTGACAGATAATAATTCTATCACTTGAGCCGTGGGTACCAAATAACGCTTAGCCATTAGCGTCAATCGAACAAGAAAATAGAGAAACTGTAAAGCCGATGGTACATCAACAATGTCGTTTAACTGAAAGCCCTCCACGAATTGTTGGAGGGGATGAGCGAGTCTAAGTGGCCGAAACGCAGATACCGCAATCGCAGGCTGAACCACATCCGACAATCCTTGATTATACAAGGGAGACGACCCAGTATCCTCCTGTGAAGTCCCAAAATCTTCCTCCACTTTACGGGCTAATTCCTTAAACTGATCCTTTAACTTTTGCAACGCTATACATGACTGCAAAGTAGGGAATCTCTGTAAGACATAATCTAAATAGAACAAGTAATGTCGAATTCTAACTTGCCACCGGAGCAACTGTGCCTTAGAGGGAGAATCCTCGCGCCCAAAATCCATTAAATTATCCTGAATCTCTGCTAAGGCCAACGAGCAAGTGGACTCACACTTAGTCACTACCACGTGATCAATAGAAACAGTA
Source organism: Deroplatys truncata (assembly GCA_030765065.1). Lineage (NCBI taxonomy): Eukaryota > Metazoa > Arthropoda > Insecta > Mantodea > Mantidae > Deroplatys > Deroplatys truncata. Next base: position 168,612,006 of record CM060978.1, on the reverse strand, counting down.
ATTAATGGAGCATCCTTAATTTGTCGAAAAACTTCCAACATAATAGCCACTTCAGTTGTCATAGAACATTGACCTCCACGTACAACCAACTCTACCCACAATTCACCTTTCCGTAATCTGTCCACATTACTAACCGATACCGCCATCTTGATACTACGGATATGGTACAAGTAAGAAAATGAGATCCGGAGAATACAGAGCAAACAACAAACCCAAAAATATTCCCTAACCAACACAGACAAATCAATTAACCACGCTCTGCTACCAGTAATTTGCAATGGGTCCGCTGTTTGACTGAGTTAGGGAACCCCGGCCAAACGAAAAGGGAAGCCCTAACGAGTGCCGTAGGGGAAAACAAAAGGAAACCAGAACTCTCAAAAATATACTACTATTGATAAGTTTGTTTTTGGGTACTTTAATGATAATAATAAACAAACATTAATAACCAGAACCGTAAAGCAACCATAAAAGAATAACTGTAAAACAAAAATGGCTTAAAGAGTAAAGCAACCAAAACCAATTGAGCAGAGCAGTAAAGGCAAGTTTTAAATACAGCAAAATTAAGTAAATCCAAAAATTCAACAAACCAAATCAATTTAGAAAGTTTATAAAACAAGGCCACTATAAACATCAGACCAAAAAATTTAATTATGTCTAGCTAGTCAAAGACTAGCTAAGAATGTTGAACAAGACCGAAACAGACTTTAATGAAATTCAGGAAACCGAGAGCTTCAAAGTCCAGCTAAGCTAGATGTAGATAGCTTTACAACCCAACCGTTTTCAGTTACAAAGTTCAGCATAAATGGGTTCAGCATAACTGGGTTTTAACTGCAATTACTGCTCTCATAATTTACACAACAGAATATCTGTAATTTTGAATTAACTATGCATTTTCAAAGTGCCCAAAATATGTAAAGCTCTACTCACAAATTTCTACTTATATTGCTTCTTGCCCTCCTTTTATCAAACTATGCAATTTCAGACGACAAATGCCAAAAGCTTTTCTCACAAATTTCACACTACTGATGCTTTTTACCTTCATGAATCAAAATATGCATTTTCAAATTGCACAACTGTGTAAAGCTCTTATCACAAATTTTAAACTAACTATACACTGAAAATCACGTACTGAAAATATAACTCAACTGGAAAAGAAACAAAACACACTAAACCTATGAACAACTCCAAGAGCCAGTCACTTTACGAACTCTTATTTTCAAACACACATAACGTTTTCCGCCCCAAAATTCACTCACCATTACCAGGACAGAAAACTGATAATAAAGCCTACCTTTACATAAGGTCGATCCACCGAAATTCACAAAGACGTTCCTTAAAAATTCATTACAAAAACTTCCACAATCCGCATCAGTAGTTGCCGGGCAGAGAGCTATCCCTGCAATGCGGACAGAAATCCACCACTCAGCGCGTACGGCCAAAGCACATGCCACGTCAGCAAACCACAGAGGAAAAAAAAATGAGAGCACCAAAGAGTGCGTTAAGCAAAGGGGACAAGCAACGTAAAGTGACTGGCTGGATGTATAATACAGATACAAAACATAAAAAGAACACATAACAGCACACCGGCTAGCTATGATCTTTTGGTCAAACACTTCTCTTTATACAGGTTGTGTAAACGGAAAGGAATCTTTTATCCAAAGATAACACTGATGAAGGAATTTGTTTTACACTTTTATTGTCGAACACATTTACTATCACATTTACACATTGATCTTGACACTCGCCAAACTGAAACTGTTATAACAACTTCTTACTGATCACTTTTAATCCACGTACTTCAATCTTTTGTATAATTAACTTTACCATACTTGAGATTTTTCATAACTCTTATACGCGTAACTTGCGAATCGATTGGCGACGTGTAATATTTCTGCTGGACTGAAGGCGACGTGTATCATACAAAATATTTTCGACGAACTGACGGGAATGCGACGTGTAGTATACAAAGAATTTTGATGAACTGACGGACTGAAGGCGACGTGTAATGTACAAAGAATTTTGATGAACTGACGGGGTCTTTACCTCTAATCTACCTTTTATACTCCTACATCCAGATATGCCTAAAGATTATAACTGAGCTGCAATTGGCTAATAAAACGCGCCAACATTAGCGTCTATTTTATATCCAATGAAAATTATGAATACATATGCTCTAGGGAAATGTTCCAGCAAATTCTAAAAGAAAAACGCGCCAATATTACGTAACTTCCTCGTCTCCAATAATGATAAACAGCTCACCCCCTTGCTGCATTATTGCACGCTATTATTGTCAGTTTCAGTAAGGCAGTATAAACTTACAATAGTATAAACATATACAATGACTGTAATATACACATTTTATATATTGTTACATACACATATTGCTTTAAGGCGGGCTGTTATTGAATTTATATATTATACAATTTGACTGAAATCATTTAAGTGTTAAAAACACAGCCTCAGTTGGCTGAAGCTACTTTTACTTCTATATTTTTATTTAATTATTTCACTATTAGCTTTAAATGCATATACTTCTCAATTAAATTACTCGGATTCGTGAGAATAGGCATGATAAATTAATCGATTTTGCTTTCTTTGGCAAATGTAGGGAATAAATAAATCTTTTTGGCCATATTTTTAATGTAATCACATTTTAACTGCTTTAAATTCTTCTACGACCTGACTTGTCCACAACAGAACATCAGAACATACCACTTGTGTGAATGTATTTTCGCTTAGAAAGAAAATAAAAACACATAAACAAAAGGGACAGGGTAGTTTAAACTAATTATAGAGGAACTAGCTTGGTCATTCCGTCTTAAATTATAAGCCAAAATAATAATTATCAATCATTGAAGGTAATCACGGAAGAATTTACGCTAAGAGCAGATTGATTTTAATGTTTTTCATGCTTTTTAAGTAATTTCTCCCCAAGGCAAACTTTACTGTCTATATAATCTGCGCGAGTATTATGCTTATATTTTGTAGATAATAAGCTAATCTCAATTAAATGCACAGGAAGTTTTGCAGAGTAGTAACATATAATTTACAAATTTACATACATTAGGAATTCTTACTTTGTCTCATTATGATAATTCCTCATAGATATTACAGACTTCAACAGGTGCCATGCACAAAAGCTTGCTTACTTCCTAAACGTTCTTCCAAATACATTGTTTTACCGGAATTGTCACACAATGCAAGCAATTGTAAAAGTGTCATCTCAGGGTTTTAGTTATTTTGGTAACAGAAATATAGGTTGGAATGGTACTTAAGGTTCGAAATGGTCTTAAATGGTGCATGTCTGTTATTTAACACTTAAACATGTGAGGTTTAAAATTCTGAGAATTCGGCACACAGATGCATCTATTTGAAATAACCTATACATTTAAAAATATGTATACTTTCGTTGTAATATTCGAATTCAAATTTAATTTAATGTAACCAATTAAACATACATTATATTGGATATTATATATACGTCAAATACTATTAATAGAATACAACATACACATACAAATGTGCTAAACTGCATGTACGCTTCACACACACACACACACACACTATTTCTCTCTCCCTCTCTCTCTCTCTATCTGTCTCGCTTTCTCTCTCAAGCATACACACAGTGAATATGCTTCCTGATAAATCATTTCCGCTTGTAGCCGATGTAAAATTCTATTACAAATGTCTAACATATTCATCAATGATATAAAATACATTTTCTAATTATATTTTTTGCAAGTTATCTTTACATTTAGGTATATACAGAGGTATCTCTTTTGGTAACTGTGTTAAACTATTATACATTTTGGGGCTGGCATACACAAAGCACTTTATAGAAAGGGTATTAATCTGTGTAATACATCATATAAAATTGTCATATGATTTAAATTAGATTTTACATACAGTAATGTATCATAAATATACACCCAATTATGTATATATATTTAATTATTTAAAAAATTCAGGCAACTCATAGTTGTACGTGCTCGCAGTAGTATTCGCATTAGTTTTTCGTATTTTGAAAATTAATTAGACATCCGGTACATTTACCCAGAATAATCTCCATATTTAAGCAGTGTATTTTCTACATTATGCACAATACAAGTTACATCTATGGGTATGTATTTTCTAATTATCCTTAACGCAAATCATATGTTGCTCAGTTTTTGTTGATAACAATTAAGTTTGTGTTGACCATGCTTCCTTTTGGGGGGGTTTATACTTGTATAAAAATCAGTAGAAATGAGGAATATTCTCATTTATTTACAAGAAATTTAAGGCATGTACTTTATGTATCATGTCAGCATCTGAAACTTATAATATTGCTTTTAAAAGCAAACTCGCTAAGCAGTTTTTGAAGAAATTAAAAAGTAAAAGGACATTTCCAAGAAAAGGTATTTGGGGTTGGGAAATTGTAAGAAAACCTGCGCCTAGTTTACTTGGAAACATCTAAAGTTACATGAAATGCTATATATAATCGCAGTTTTTATTTTGATTTATGCTGTGCACAACAACAAATACATCCGTGCGCGTACTTTTTAGGGCATTCAAGAATATGACAACGTGTAGGTGTTATTTCAGTTAAAATAGCTGCCTTAACCAGACCATCAAATCTTACATTTACGGATCGGTCTAAGGTAAGACACAAGAGTAATATTACTGCTGTACTCATAAGGTTTACATGGGGCATGTAATTTGTTTCCGTTATTTCCTCCAATGAACTTGTTTTCTTAGCCTTGATAATAAAATTGACAAGTCGAGTCATAATATATACTAAACGTGGAGTCGGAGTAAACCATTACCATATTTCTTTCCTCGTATTCTTAATAGAGCGGTAAGTTTTCCTACAGTGAGGGTAGAACGAAACGTGGCAACAGTCCACTGACAGACAGGTTTGTGAAGAAAGAGTAGCGTTCAACACACCAACGTCAACACAAAGAGTGCGATAATAACAAGACATTCACCTCACATAATGCTACTGTAGTAAAGTTTCTATACGAGTATAATGATTATCGGGACACGTGCTTTCTGACTTCCTGGCGTATGTACTATGTTAGTAGGGAGAAGAAAACATACCAACAAATTTTGATATCCATACTCCTACAATATAAAATACTGAATTTATTCGTAAATGTTAACAATTCATGCTTTGTTTAAGTTTATATGTTAATGATACACTGTTTTGCAAACCACGATGGCTTTAAAGTCAATAGGTTTTCCATGGTATCGAGAGAAACAAGTAAATAGCAACAGGACTTTAAGAAAGATTAAAAAGTATTGAACAACGAAACAACGGATATCTGAGAAATGGCTCCTGCAACAAAATTTTTATTTCAAATAAATTGTGTGTTTTGAACAGGTCTACATTACTGTGCAGTATATTGTTTTCTATCTCTTAACGTTTACCTACCAGTTACATAACATTGTACAATATTCCTTCCGAATGAAGTGGACCTCAGAGGCTATTCTCAGAAAATTTACAATATACACTTTATTTTTCATATAAATGTCCTAAATGGATAGGTGGTGTTTTAATAAAAATATTTGGAATCTATTTGAGTAAATAAAAATTTCGAAAAATATTCCATACAATCGGTAGTTTAAAATCTTCACGTTGCCTCTTTGGAACATACTGGACTTAAACATCACGTTTAGGATCGATCCGACTTTTGCTTTCTTGGAGAAAAGATACCTGAACACGATTTTAATTTTGAAAGTGTAACACTCAGTTTTGATTTAATATCTGCTCATTTATTAGGTTTACAAGTATCAACTGAAAATTGTTCTCGCAAATTTTCTGGCAAAACATTAATATCGTCTATTGGTAAAGCTTTAAGAGGAAGAAAACCAGCGTTATAAAATGTTCATGCACTACCCAGTGCTGCAACCTATGGTTTAGTTACGAGTTATTTTTATGCAGACCGTATATTTTCTACACAAGTTGATGCGATAAAATTTTTTACTCCCTTTGAATACAATTTTATATGAAACGTACGCAATACAAAGTATTATTATACACTCTTTAACTTCCTATATGTGACTTTTAAAGCAAATTGCAGCTCAGACATAATGGCTGCAAAACTGTTCAATAGGTAGGAAAACATTTAACAAACGGCAAGTATTCCACCTACCGCTGAGCTCTTGGCTGTTCATGATTGGGAGAAATAAGGTGGGTCTGAAATGAGAACTATACTTTAAGGTTTATGTAAATATGTTTTGAAGCTTTAAAGGACTTATATTAAAACAGAGAAAAAGTTTGCGCCAAATAAATGTGTGTGTGTGTCTAATGCTCAGGAGTTAACAACGAAGTCATTCTCCTTCTAGATTCCCAGGGTCTGAAAGTGACATCTTGTTGAAGAATTGTAAATTTTGTTAGGTATTCCATGTCCATTTCATCTTGTTCAGAGCACAATAACTAACTTGGTGATGGTAATATTCCAATTTTGTGAAGATGTTTACTCAATCATGTCCAACAACTAGAGGAAACACAACAAAAGCAATAGAAGTTCTGCAACGTAAGTCAGGAACTAAGGTACGGCCTTCCATAAGCTTTTTTATAATTTGCAGTTTTGATTATTTTCTATTAAATTTCCATTATTTCTCGATCAATTTTGTTCTTTATAATTCTTTTCACTGGTTCATAGGAAAGTTTATTTATTGTCTTCTGCTGACTTGAATCCTTTCTGGGCTAACATGAATTACTACGCTTCCCATAAATAACTAAATATTACGTTTAAAATGATTTAACATGGTCCTATGCATTTTCAAGTGCGGATTCCTGAGGCCCTTGGTTAATGGCGTTCTACTGAAACATACCCATAACAAGCTTTAGATTTATTTTCAATGCGTTTGTCTTCGAGATTGTGCAAAAGATATAAAAACTAAATTATTGGAATTTAAACTAATAAAATCGAATTCGAAGTCCGAAGCAGCGGAATGTTTATATTAGAGTATAAAATGTGTCCCCTAACTAAATGTCCCTTTGTCATAATAATTCGTCCTCTTTCATTTGGTGAGAAATAATGCGTATTTATTAGTTAAAGTCTTTTCCGAGTAACCATTTACTTTTTATAAGTGTAGCTTCCGAAAGAAAAGAATGTTACCTATTCCTCTCAATTATTTTTCAATTTACCTACCGGTCAAGGAATTTCTGTTCTGTTACAATGCCGCCGTACAGTTCAGCAACACACAAGACACGACATGGGATGGAGTAAAGAGCTTTGAAAAACGGCAGCACCACCCAAAAATTCTATACCGAGATTTCACTGGGAATACACGTTTTGAGGTCGAATGTATAAAAACAATTCTAGAAAAATGTCTGCGCGCGCAATTGTGTGTGTGTGTTTGTCTATGAAAAGAATAATTTAAAAACAATACCAAACTTGGTGTTTAAGTTAAGCATCTTCCAAGGATGCTATACGAAGATTAAAAAAAAGTACCCAAATTATCCTTTACATAGGAAAACTGTCGTTATTTTTTATTTTCTCACAAATAGCTCTATTTTTATTAAAATACCACATGTTTAAGATATTTACATGGCAAATAAAATGTTTATCTTGAATTTTCTGGGAATAGCCTGTGAAGTTCTCTTCGTTCTGAATGACTTCTGTATAATTGGTAAACCATAAGAGATCAAAAAAATTTATTATACAGAAAATGTAATCTGAATAAAGCACACCATATATGCCTTTTTGTTATTTGTTTGACTTTTCTAACACTTATGCTCTTTCACACGTTTTTTCATGTGTTCATGGAAGGAGCATGGAATTTCAAAGCCATCACATAACCATCCGCTTTTTAAAGTTCTGACTATCGTTTTAGTCTGGAGTATCCTTCTTATACCAACAATGAATGTGAACATGTGTAATGAAAGATTATCTCGACTGACTAGAAGTAGACAGAAAAATAAGCTTTTGTAGGAATAGTTGTATAGAAGAATAGAGAAAGACATGTGAATGCAACACAGATTATTTTTGTAACATCATGCATTTTACTCCTATTGCGGCGTTTGAGCTTAGTTTCTTCCACGCTCGATAATAATTCCTGTTTATTAAGTCGCTTACGTAAAGATTCAATATTACCAATTTCGCCTCTTCCAGTTTCTGCTGAGAGCGCTTTCTACCGCCTCTTTACTTTTTATATTGCAACATCTACACGCGATTCTAATCCAGAAACGTTCAGATATATAACTAAGGTTGGTTATCTTGTCCATTTACCAAGACATGTAATTGCTAACAGATACTGTTGTCTCGACTTGCTCCTGCAACTCAAACTTCAAGTGGATTGTAATTCTACTTACTAGTAGCCAAAAGCAGGCGTACAAGATAATTAATCCTTATATTCCGTAACTACCAGACTTTTATAAACGCTAACCATCCATTTTTTGACAATTTTGTAGACTAGGGGCAGAATGTTTAGTTATTATTTCTTGAAATAATAACAACTCCTGTATTTATGAACTGCCTTCAAGAACAGAGTAAAACAGCCAAATTACAATTAATAAAATTAAACATTACTATCAATGATAATTATATAATGTCGTCGCTGAATGTGATAGAAAAAAGAAAACTAAAATATGTAAAAGAACTGTTAAGCATAATAATAAAAGGTGCTACATATTCAATAATTTGTAGAAATAGAACCTAAACCATGAAAATGTTAAAAATTTTTATTACATAGATGACTTCGGAGCTGAGCAATTGATCCTCTTATTACAGATATAACAATTTATTTCCCCTTCTTCAATCCGAACTTTTTTGTGTTAAAAATCTGATGTGTTACACTCACATGGCTTTCTCTAGTCTTGGACAAACTACCTTCATAAACGCTTATTCTCCATCTACTTCACATTAATCGAGATAAAAATTTGTAGAAACTATCGTATTGCTAATTTTCTTATAGGTTCAAGGGGGATATCGTAGGTTTTTAGCGGCAGTCAAATCTTTTAAAAGCTGATTGCTATGTGGAGCATTCCATTCTCATTGCATGTCTAGTACATTAAAAAAATTGAATTTTTTCTCAAATTCCCATTTGAGAAAAAGTACAAGTATTGGAAAATTCAAACAAATAACAAGGTACATCTCCGAAATGGTTCACTCGACAAAAAAATGTATAGGACATAAATTGTCTGTTTTAACGAGATCTACATTTTGTGTGTAGTAACATTTTGTCTATCTCTTATGGTTTACCAGTTATGCAAAATTCATTCAAAATAAAGAGGACTTTTAGGGACATTCCCAGAAAATTCAACATATACATTATATTTGCCATGAAAATATCTTAAACATATGACATTTTAGCCAAAATCGTTTGAGCCATTTTTGAGAAAATCAAAATTTTCCAAAAGTGTTCCAAGTAAAGGGTAGTCTGGGTTGGAGGATTTTCTTGGAAATCTTCGTGTCGCATCTTTGAAAGATACTGAACCTAAATACCAAGTTTGGTATTTATCCGACTTTTCGTTTTTGAGTTATGCTGCTCACAGACACACAACCACACAAACACACTCGCGGACCTTTTTCTAAAATAGCTTTTTTTGGATTTAGGAGGCCTCAAACCATGTATTTCCGGTGAAATCTGGATATCGAATTTTTGGGTGGAATGCAATACTTCCCCTAGTTACTACTGTATATACGTAGTAGATAAAATAAAAAATGCACAGAGGTATTATGCTCCGAGTTCCGACTACTACTTCCGATTACTTTGATGCTACCCAGATCATATTTTTCCTTGAATTATGGGATTGTGGATGTGTAAATATCCCTTTTCTTTATGTCGAATTCTTCTGATTATCCTTTAGGCTTTCCAAACCTAACGATCGCGATGGGGTCGATGATAAATCCCATTTTGTTGCCTTCTGGAATTAAAATAATGTTAATTAATCATGTGCTACCGTTAGTATCTAGATGGTGGACCGCTTCGAATACTTTACAATTGTTTGTTCGAGTTCGTCGGCAATCATATAGTAAATTTTGTGTTGACACCGTCCTCAGAAAACTCTAAAATTGCAGAAAGACAACGCTATCTTCGACTCTCACACCACTCTATAATTAGGTGCTTCTATGCGTTTCAAACATCAGAAATTAATTTACGATATGAAAAAAAATATTAAAAAAAAAGAAAAATAATCCTTGATCAGAATATAGTTTATTTGGCAGGTTCTCTTTACAGTGAATGTTATTATGAAATTACTTTCTTAGAATAATTATATTTTTGTAGCGGTAAGCAAATGTAAGCTTCCACGTCTAGTACTGACAGAAAGAGGATGGTAATCGATATAACTGGTTATAATATCAATAGGAACACTTCTAGCAAATATTTTCTGATTCATGTCAGTCATTTGGTTGCTTTCGGCTACGTATTGAAATTACACTGCGCAGTGTTTTAATCCACTGAGTCAAGTTAGGTAAACATCATCGTCGTTGAAATGTTTTCCATCAAGGAATTTCTTCAGATGCAGAAAAAAACCATGAAAATCTCTTCGTGCCAAATCCGGACTGTTATGAAACAAGAAGTGCAGGCTTGGCTTTTATCACAGGTGGCATTATCCTTTGACGAAGGCATACAAAAACTACTTTCCCGTTACAAGTGCTTGAATAACGGCAATGACAATGTGAAGAAGTAATGTAAGGTGTAAGGTAATGAATGATAATAAGGTAATTGGAAAAGAATGTTTTATTTTTAAAAATTATCGGTGCTTACTTTAAAAACACGCCTCTTTTCATATAGATACAATAATGCAGGTTTATAAATGATTATACAGATGATTTTCAAAATTTAAATTGAGCCTTTTAGTGCTGTAATGGCTATTTGTTTAATAAAATTAATTACTAAAGCTGTTATACATTTACTAACAGTGTTCAGCATGGTGGTTCCAGTAGCAAGGTCGCCAATATTAACCTTGGTTGTCAATGGGCTCTCGATTATCCACATCTGATTGTTGACGTTGAGGTCAATAACCTGCGGCTCATCCCTAGTTGCTGCTGAAATAAATCGTAAGTAAATATTAACAAATAAAAAGGAAGTAAAAACCTAGGTATAATTAAAATGGCAAACTTCCGCTAAAATAAATATATGACAAGAAAATGCGCGTGTAAAATAGACAAAACAGGATAGGTTACCATCATTACAGCATGAACGGGAAGCGGATCAAAAATACTATCGTTGTAACATACTTTGTTATTGCATTCTACTGCAATCTTCAACTACTGCTTCATATAACTCATTCAATTAATGAGTCAATTATCATGGGTACCAATTGTTGTAATCCTTCGTCGTAACGACACGACACCATTAAAGTTAGCAAACCATAGGAACTTGCTGAGATTAAGCAAGAAATAGAAATGTAACCCAGCACACTTTGCACTTCTATAAAAGCACACTTCTCTTTGGAAGTCTGATAGTTTTCTCAGTGTTTTGAAGCCATTCTTTGCGACAACTTTGATGCCGCTCCCTGCTTCAAGTTTTTATTACATTTAACGTTACTCCCGAGTAACGTTGATGAGTTTTATGATGCCATCTCGTAGTCCGTTCTGCGTTGTCTCATGTCCCAGCTGCTCTAGTGAGTTCTTTATCTCGGGGTATGCGTGTATGTATTTTAAAAGGATAACTGATAAATTTAAATGCTGACTAAAATGTTTAGTTTGAGAAGAGTCGCCGATTGTTGAATTTACAAATTAATTAGTTCTATAATAATAATTAAGCGGAGTGTCTGTTGCCGTAAGTCGTAGAAATATTGCTGGGAAATATTCCTCTCAATAGCCGCTAAATCTTACTCACTCAAGCGATTCACTCGGCGCTAAACTACTTAAAATGGCACTCACATTTACAAGGATCATCACACGAGTAAATCACAGAATTAAGTAAATAGGTGACTGATTTAGAATGTACGCTCTTTTCTTAACTTAAGCTCCACCTACCTATCGCCTACCAACGTTACTTCTTTTGCGGTCCAATCTTAAAACCCTACATATGCGTCTCTTACCTTGTTGCTAAACGAAAAACGAGAAATTTGGGTTAACGGTCGACGGGAATCGAATCCCCACCTAAGACGTTAACGCACAACCAACTCGCTCGGTAAATAGTATCTACTTTAATAATGAGAACTATAAGGAAGCTATGAAATCAAGTTTTCTCAGAGAAAAATGCAAGTTTCGTCGCGTTTTAAAACGGCCCTTTGTAGTACTATAGAACTATGGGAAAAAAAGCAATTTGAACAACTTGCTCTTATTTTCACGTTAAACGTCAAAGCAAGGTAGGCTTGGGTGGCAAGTGTCCGAGCTTGCTCCTGGTCAAGCCAGACCGGGTGGTCCGACCAATTACACGCCCCTCACGTCACCACGTGATTGATTCTCGCGTCACCCCGCGTTATGAGAAAAGCGCACAGTTCCTTGCCTTTATTAACCGTGTCCTGGCTTATTAGAGCTCGGGTCTTTACGTGGGCAAGCAGTGCAATTAGAGAGGCGAGAAGCGTGGTTCTCCGACTGGCTACCTTACAAGGCAGGCACATGCGCAGTGCACAGCGTGTTTCCCACCACTCCAGTTAAGGCCACTACGTAGTGTGTACTTTCCGCAATATCAAGTCAAGGGATTTATCTCCAACTATTTAATTTCTTCTGTGTATATTAGGGATACTTCAACCTACTGCATTCATTCTAGGAATTTCTGTATCTGTTTGTGTGTGTGTGTGTGTGTGTGTGTGTGTGTGTGTGTGTACGCACGCCTTTCTTGTACCTTCTTCTTCTTCTTCTTCTTCTTCTTCTGGCTTCCAGGAATTAGGCTTGAAGCCCGTTCCCTCTTCACAATCATTGATCTTTCGAACGTATCACGGTCTACCTATAGCTCTTCTAACTCTTGGTCTGTAGTTTAGGACTAGTTTTGCAGTTTTTGTTGGTTTCATACTTTGCAAATGTTGTGTGTAATTCCTCGATAATCTCTAATTTTGTCTGCTGTGGTTTCAGTGTTGGTGTGTTCCTACTCTACCAAAGGTCTAATCGGGAAGTTTACTCAGTTACCTAGTAGTGACACCGTTTGCCTGGCTCGAGCGCTTCCTCGAATAAGGTCCGGCCGGGTTCGTCATCCTACGACAACAAAATGTCATTGATCCACCACTATTCACCAAGCTCCACTTGAGCAGTGCCGAACACTCTGGTGAACGAAGCTCACTGAACTCTCAGAGACACCATCTAGGATCCTCTGGTTGTCAATGGGAGAACGCGGCAAGAGCAGGATGAGTGAGAGCATTGGGGAAGATAGGTCTGAGTAATTGAAAATAGAGTTACTGTTTCACCACGTAGCTGTCGCTAGTGTGTTGGTAAAGCCCAAAGCAATACTGACCCCGTTTTTGGGCGGTACTGGAGTAGAATGCTGGATTTCGGAAGAAATGGCGGGAATGGGCAGGGTTCCGCATGAGCACCCCCAACATTTGCGGTGGTGAATCGTGCTACTGCAGAAGGGCATAGGCGTACAAGGAAGTTACTAGGACCCAGCCATAGCCGAAGCCCTGACTGTTGCCTTGGGGCATAGGAGGAGAAAAACTTTGTTATTAAAAGCTCCAACTGTGCACCTTAGAGTTTCTAGAGATATCAGCGCCCTAAATGTGGTCCAATACAATTGTTGAGGTGTGTTGGATTTTGGCAAAGCAGCCGCATAATCTCGGTAATTTCTGCCGCACGTTGGCGGGTGATGGAGTGGAGTTCCAGCAGCTGCGGCGCGACGTCTTTGCGTTTGATGTTGGAGTTGTGCTGTTGGGGCGGAGGTGTTGTCATCTGGGAACGGCCGGCGTGGGAGGTGCTGAGCCTTGAGTTGGAGCTGTGTGAGTTTGTGTAGCGTAACTGGCAGTTGTGGAACTGAGTAGTGGTTCTGTCTGGGTGTGCTGGTCTGAGCTGGGTGTGTGGAGTGAGGTGCGGTTAGCTTCGATTTTTTTAAGTTTCCTGAGGATAGAGTCTATTGCTTTGGCGGTGTCTTGGTTAGTAAGCTATGTGATGGCTGTATGGAGTATCTGGAATTGCCATGATGCACGCCTGATGATGTTGGGTTCGCGGTGAGTTTGCGTTAAAAGCGCGGAGCCGTGGAGCAGTTGAGGACATTAGTAGCTTCATGTAATATGTGAGTGCTCGTAGTTCGGTGATGATAGAGTCTGCTGAACGTTCGGTGTGTACGGCCGGTGAAGTTGCGGTTGGTAACGGTGACCATGTAGCACTACGTAATGGTACAGCTGGAGTGGTAGTGTCTTGACCTGTCGTTGACGTCACTAGGATGTTCGCTGGAGTTAGTTGTTGCTGGAGGTTCCTGGGGTAGAGCGGATACACTGTCTGCCCCTTAAAGTGATCAGTGCCGCCGCACGTGGCACAGTAGCACCGATGACGGACCAGGTCATGCAGTTGGGATGATGGAGGAAGGGCCGCGGAGCGAGGTGCTGTGTGCAGTCGGCCGCCGTGTGGTCATAATGGCAACAAGAGCGGCTGGAGCGGTCCTTCTCTATTCGAAGGACCTGGCCGAACAATTTAGCCCGATCTGGAGTGCTGCGGTGTAGTGTGCCCGATCGAAGAAGGTCAGGCGCACAAGTGGTGTTGGTCCTCTGTCAGAAGTGATCCTGGAGGTACGGACGAGCGACAGTCAGTAATATGACCTCCTTGATCATCGCATCCGGGAGGAGGCAGTGAACTCCACAAACCACTATGTAATGTAACCGCCTGTGGGGTTGCAGATGGCGGTAGTGTGGCGGCAATCCGGGCGTAACTGCGATGGTGAGTGGCTTTAGGAGGCCTGGCGTCGTGTAGTGTGTCCAGGTGGAGTTGAGGAGATGCGAAACGTCGTGAGGAGTTGCGGCGTCGACTGAGACAGCGGCAGTGTCAATGGCGGCAATGGGGTGTCTGTTGCCGCGACAGGGGGGGGGGTTTCAGCAGCGATGCTGCGTCGGGAGATACGTAGCGATTTTCTTCCTCTTATCCATGCTGAGATGATGTTGACACTGCGGAGTCCAACGAAATGGCTCTCTGCGTGCCCTTATACACCGCCCGTTCCGGCGAGTGGTAAAAGTATCGGTAATGCCTTCTCGTTTATTCGACTGCACTACATACATTAGCGCGGCGCGCTTACTAACTGTTATGTACATTGCTGCCGTGGTGACGAACTTACCAATTTACAACGATATGTCGCTATATTGTCATTAAGGGTGCGACGGTATAGTTTATTTGTTAGTTCCACGTTGTGGTTCCTAGTTTGCGATGGTATTAGTGTTTGTTTGAAAGATGCTACTGTTTATTTGCCGCACGTATGAAAGACAATTTGTCGCGGTCACTTCGTGTTATCTTTTACTGAGCGCCTGTTATTGTGTTTAATTTTTGGGTTCACTGTCCTCCGGCTAGCTATGATCTCTCGGTCAAGCACTTATCTTATACAGGTGTGTAAACGGAAAGGAGTTTTTATCCAAAGATAACACTGATAAAAGAATTTGTTTTATACTTTTATTGTCGTAACACATTATTCACTTTCACATATTAATCTTGACACTCGCCAAACTGAAACTGTTATAATAACTTCTTTAATGCCCATTATTAATTCGCGTACTTCAACTTTTTGTGTAATTAACTTTACGACACTTGAGATTTTTCATAACTTTGCTACGCGTAACCTGCGAATCGATAAACTATTCTATGTATTCACCATGACTGTTTCTGTTGAACTCAGCGACGTGTAATGCACAAATGTTTCCGATGGACTGGAGCCGACGTGTAAAGTACAAATGTTTCCGATGGACTGGAGGGATCTACCTCTGACTTAGCTCATTTTATACTCCTACACCCCGATATACCTAAAGATTATAACCGAGCTGCTATTGGTTAATAAAACGCGCCAACGTTAGCGTCTATTTTTATATACAATGAAAATTATGAACACATATGCTCTAGGGAAAAATGTTCCCGCAAATTCCTAAGAAAAACGCGCCAATATTACGTCATTTGCTCGTCTCTAATAATGATAAACAGCTCACCCCTCGCTACATTATTGCACGCTATTATTGTCAGTTTCAGTAAGGCCGTGTAAACCCACTTCTCAACAATGCTTACAATCATCAAACATCTCAAATCAATGTCACACAACAATGCATATTCACACTACAATTACTCTTGACATTTACATAATTTGTGATACAAATTACTGCGTCAAGGGCGCTTATTCTAATTCTTGTCTTATGTTTTCGTTCCGTAGGTGGTCTTCTCTCGTACAACCTTTAACGCGTCTCAGGAAGTTCATCCCCATTGCTTGAATTTGGCTGGTGTCGTTAAAATCCATGACTCACTACGCCTAACGTGGCATGTTAATATTCCCTCAATGGTTTAAATAAATTTAAAAAGCATTGCGGATGTAGTCGTCTGGTGAGAATTCTGACTTGCTGACCCAGAGGTCATGGATTCTGTCACCACTTGAGGTGAGGAAATTTATCTGTAATAGAATCATTCTTTACCCTCTGCAGGTAGGGAATGGAGGTATAAATGTGGGAGTGAACGTGAGTATATTTCAATGCAGGAATAAAAATTAGCCTTATGAAGAAAAAGCCTTATGATAAACTCAGTTTATGAAGTTACTAATACCACCAGGGTGCCAACCTCCAATTATGTAACAATAGGTAGACCTGTCTTCAAACCTGAAGAGGCCCAAATTTAATCTCGGTTGAACTGAACTGCTTAGAAACTTAATTATAGAGATTTTCCCTTATTCTCATAAAACAAATCGCATCCCAAACACAAGAATTGGGGGAAGTCTAAAACTAAAATACGCCTATTATTAGGTTCCTCTTTCTCTATTTCAAACTGCGTAGAAAGGCTATACTTTCATTTTCACGATATCCCGCGAAGATAATTACTTATTTTTCTTAATGCTTCTTTAGTGTTCACCAGTACAACTCAGTCACATTTGTGTGACTTTTCATTTTTTTCAGTCTTCTGTCTATAACTAATAAGGGAAAATAATATTTTAGGGTCTTTTGCTGTGGATTAAAGTGCTGATTTTATATACACTACTGAATTCTTAAGTCTCTATAACAAAAGTAAAGTTTTGAGTCTTGGACCTTTTGCGCTGATGGTGCGAAATGTCCGTAACTCTGAGCTCAGCGGAATCTGGGTTTATTTAAGTATTATATGTACCGCTCATTTCATTACCGTCTTTGCAGAACTGAATTGTTAATGCCCTGAAAATGAATTGTTTTTCAACCAAAATTCCTTGGTATGACCATAGAAGTTTAAAGGTGCTATGCAAATTAAATAATAAACATAACCAAAAAATGGCGTACTAAGTGTGCCACGATTTAGTGCCTAGATCAGGATTGGCCAAGATTTTTTGTGTAGAGGCATATCATTTATTCTATTCCCACTTTTACAGACTTACATACATCTGGCCACGGAATTGCATATGTATAATGTACGTCTTCAATTTATTATTATATTGATGTTTTATATGTTATTGTTATTATTATTAATACTATACACTTAGGTAAAAGAAGGACTGTTTTCACAATGGAACAAATTGTAAGCTATATGATTTTTAAATATAAATCAATTAAACTAAAATGATGACTTTGTGGGGAAACATCCAGTCCGATCTAAAATTGTTATACATAATAACATTATAGAATAGGTCTTCAATTTCAATATTTAGGTGGCGATGACAGTTATCAGAGACAAAGATGCTATGGAAAAACTTACAAAACTCCAAATGGTGTACGGAACAATTCAGAGGATTTTAAGAAATAAGACAGGAATATATACCAGAATAAAGTTTTACAAAACAATGGCCATTCAGCTTAAGTTGAGACTGTACATATCTCCAAATCTAAGCATTGTAAAAAGAAATCTCTTGAAGAAAACCTGCTTGATATTATGGGGGAAAGTAAATGCCATTAGTCGTGTTTTGTTTCGAGGACACTGTGATGGTCAATTGGCCCTAATTGTAGGTTCCCGTTCAAAAATATCAAATTGCGTTGTATATATATGTAGATGGTCTCTTTATAACGGTACGATACACATGGTATAAAAATACAAAAATATTTTAATAAACCTGATGTAAGAAAGCTTTGCTTTGTTTTCTTTGTATGTTGTAATCAATGTCGTTAGCAGGGTATGCTAAATACTTGTATAAAGAGAGAAAATTGTGTCCAAATAGCATTAAAAACAACCTATATTTTATAATTAACAAATTAAGGTCATTTTCTTCGATGGTTGTAGACTATGCGTCTTTTCCTAAAACCTGAATTTTCTCCAACTTCTTATTCATCAGCTTCACCTCTATTTTATTGTACATTTTAAGGAGTTCTGTATTATTTGAAAACTATGTATCATTTATAGTATTGAATAACTACGGGACAGAGAAGATACCAAATTTTAACATTTCACCTGCTGTTTCTATCTAAAAAATTACTCGACCATTCCTACCGATGATTCTTGCACCGCCAAAGCATACTTATAGGCTCCGCAGCACTTTCGGAACTTACAAGACTGTCGGTGGGAGGTTACGGAAGTCAGACGTTCCGCTGATGTTTCACATTCTTTACATGAATATCAGGGCAAAGTTTATTCTTTATTAGGAATAGAAGGGGCTGTACGAAATTAGGGACAAAGAAACTAGTCACCATAAAAATCTTCTGTAACATTCTACAATAATGATATTAGGAATTGACGAGCTGCATGAAACTACAATTATAACGGATAAAGAAATAATTCATCATAAATATCTTCTATAACATTGTACAATAACATATTAGGAATAGAAGGGGCTGTACGAAATTACAATTACAAGTGATAAAGAAATGATTCAGCAAAGTCTTGTATAACATTGTACAATAATCTCATGAAAGGTGCGAGGTAGATGTCATTAATTAAATGGTCATCCGAGTTTAAAAAATCTAGACGATTGAGACGGTGCATATGACCGATAAGCTACCGACCTTTATAAATTAAACGTTGAAACATGAATAAATTAATAGAGGCAAGGTGGCGGTGTGATCATATGACGAAGAACTAGTAAGAAAGGGACGTAAAAACCTATCGTGATGTAAAGTATGTCTGGCAAAATTATTCTTTCGAAAAGCGAAGGCGCTCCACCTGCTTGGGAGCAGAAAGTACTAAGCAGATGTGTGTGTGATTCTTCAAGTATTCAGATATTAACAGAAAACTAACTCCAAATAAGAGCTAGTGGTGGTTGGAGGCAGGGTGTTTGAGATACAAACAAGGTACTCATATCAATCTTAAGATTTCTCTGCAACGGGCCGACAACGAAACGTACACTACGTAATTATTTCTCGTAATAATTAATAAATTGAACTTTGTGACATTAATCACTAGTATGTCATCACACTCCTTTTAACTATAAATTAACTGAGTTAAGCTAAATTTTTGTAGGGTAGCGAGTGGGGAGGTAGTATTGTAAGGAGAATTATAAATTTATTACAAAGAACATTGAACCACAGACATTGTACCGTTCGTCCATTAGTAGCCCTTGATCAGGAAGTACCCGCACCGTGTAGAAATCGAAGTAGAATCTCATTAGGGTGGATCATAACAGCGACCATCCTATATATCCTTTCACCCCTTCCACTGTACACCACCGACGCAACCTCACGTGCAACGCCGGAAAGCCAGCTAGTTGTTCATAAGCTCATAACTTTAAATTTTTGAGCTGTCATCAATGGCACCACATGTAGAAAACAAATACACCGTTATTTGTATTCTATGATCGAAACACCTGCTGCGTTCAAGCGATTGCCCGCAGCGCACCAAACGTACGCCTTGTTTTATCTCGCATATTAACAGGATATCGGAAAGCCTTCCATGGTCTTCAGGAGTACTCAAGCGGTGCCAATATAAACAAATAATGTGATGGAACGATGCAAAAACATGCTTGGGGCTGCAATTGTCGATATCTATGGAACATAACTATTCTTCGTTCTCAAGCAGCGGCGTAACAGGCAACCCCAAAACCCCCGCATTAATGTGGAGTATGTTTGGATTCCTGGTCACATTCGCCTACTCGGAATAAACTGGCGGATTTGGCAGCTAAGACGGCAACATGTATCATGTAACGCCAGAAAACCTTAGGTTTGTTGTGCGAGGGCGGTGCTATCGTGCTGGAGCGAAAAGTGATCAGCTCTCCACGGAAATAAGCTTAGAGTAGTGAAGCACTTTCCGATAAGCTTGGTAACTTTCTCTCGTGTATCTCGTCGTGAGGAGTGATTTTGGCTCCGTTGCTATTGCCGACTGCAATTTTACTCGCGCTTATGTTTAAGGGGAACTCTCCTCCTCTTTGTCCGCTGTATAGCGAAGCTCTGTCGGTCCGCCATGTGCTGCTGGAGTGTATTCCTCTAGCACATCTTCGGGACTCTCTACAACTGCCGGTCAGTCTTGTAAAGGTCTTAGCGAACGATAACCAAGCAGTCGAAAGGGCTTTTAAGTTTTTGTCAAATATAAACTTTCATATTTAGTTATATTGACATCAAGGTTTTTGTACCTCTAGGCTTAGTTTTGTAAATTCATCTTTTTCTCTGGCTTTTGCCATGATTAGTTCTGTATACTGATCTTTATCCCACACGTTTGCCATCATTGACCTTTATCAGTGGCCTTTTCCATGATCTGTTTTGTAAGTGCGCCAATGACCATGTAGTTGAGCGCCCTTAAATATAAATCATCATCGTCGCCGCACATTTCGGAGTCCTACGTGAAAGAGACCCGGAAAGCAGGTATAGTTTAGCATTAATGGTTTATTCAAAAGCAGTTGTCATATGGAAGTGACCTATATCATTGTATAAACATGTAAGCATTTAAATAACCGTTACACGTATCTCGTAACATGCATGCTTTAACGTCTTTAAATACTGTACGTTTATTAGCCCTGTAGCATAAAATTTGTCCTCCAATATCCCCACACTGAAAAAGTATATCGACGATCTCGGTGGCCAATCGATTATGCCTCGCCTTCTCATTCACAGTGGTTTGGGGTTTCTTGAAAATCTTCGTGCTGTATTCTTGAAGGATATTAACTTAAATAACAAGTTTGGTATTCATCCACTTCCTGGTTGAGTTATGCTGTTCACACACACACACACACGCACATACACAAATACGCATCCACACCCACACACACATATTTAAAAAGCTTTTATTGGATTCAAGGACCTCAAAATATGTAATTCCGTTGAAATCTCGACATCAAATTGTTGGGTGGAATGTAATACTTCTGCCTACTTAATAGGTGGTAGAGAAAGTAATAACTAAAACGTTCAGATGTAACCTTATTAACATTCTCGTTACATTTCTGTTGGAAATGTCTAATTCGTCATGCTCTGTTTGCTGATTAATTTTTGGATAATTGAATGAATGCCTGTGCAACAGTCTACAAATTTTCTTCTGTAGTTACGATTTTGGGTGACCGCTGCATGGTAAGCTAGTTACAGTTTCCCCAAAGTTTTTATTTAATTTGCAGATAGCTTGCCTGTATGGTGGCTGAATATGTGAGAGTTTTCTTAATTTAAGATGTTCTTAACACTTCATAATTTCGATCCTATTGGCTCAGTTCCTTAAAAAAAACCACGCGCGCTGTTCTCTGGATATTCTTCTATTCTTATAATCTTATACTGTTACTAACAATGAAACCAAAGCTCAGCTTATCGATTTTACTATATATCAAACTAATCCCACCTTGCCTTGTCTTGTCTTACACGATACAGATTTCCGACATTGCACCAGACACACCTCATCCTTGAGCCTTATTGTGCTACCTGTGTCGTTTTAAAGCCAGTTCACCCTTTACCAAGGAATACAGTCTCATAACAGATATGGTTTCAAATCCTTCTGGTTCTAAATAAATTTTCCCAAAAGCAACATATTTCTTATGAGCCAAGGCCTCACAGAGCATATAATGTGCTGGACTGTTTCAATTTCTTTCTTGCACAATCTGCAATCTAAGTTATCCTGAAACACTCCTATCGTATTAAGATGCTTTTTTCACAGGAACATGTCCTGTGAGAAATGCAAAAATTGTTCTCAGCTGAAGTCTGTTACGTTTAAGTAAGTTTTCAGCTCTTTACTTACATGGTTTCTGATAAATGGTTTCCTAAATTTTTGAGCTAGGTTTTATGATGTTCTACTTTAGGCCAATTCTTAATAGACCCTCTTACTAAACATAGAGATGTTCCTAGAGTCGGCTCTAGTCCAATAAATTGTGAAGCGGCTCCTTGTCTTGCAGGTTCATAGCTTTTTCATTTCCCTCTATACCACTGTGACCCGGCACCCAGATGAGTTGAACTTCATTCTGTTCTAATAAGCTCGTGAGCATGTTTAAGCAGTTTAAAACCAGTCCTGACGTTAACTTATGACTTTTTAGAACCTTAAAGTGCAGCCTGGCTTTCTGAGAAGCTAAGGATCTGTTTATCGGTGTAAGCTCTTCTTATATTTTCACGTATACATTTTATTATAGCTTAAATTTCTGTTTCAAAAGCAGTAGTATATTCACCCAAGGAAAAAGGAAACATTTTTGCACTTTGACCCTATACCATCCGGATCCTGTTCCTGAGTCATCCTTTGAGCCGTCTGTAAACCACATCAAGGTTTTCTCAGGAGTTTCCAGCGTTTTATTCGTCCAACATTCGGGATAAATAATGACCCTGAAGTTCTTTATCGAGTTTTTAATTGGAATTAAATAATCTGACGGCATTTCTGAAGATGCATCTCCTATGTATTTCCTAATTCTTAGCAAACCTAAGTCTATTTTAGGAATTCTCTGTTGCTTAGCTTGTTGCAGTCTATAGAGTGTCATTCTTACCTTCTTCATTCAGGTTCAAGGGTGTCTCCATTGCTGCAAAAGATAGTTCTACCACTACACTGCAAACAAATTGTCTTCATGCTCATATATTCCGTCATTACTTAATTAGGTATTGTTAGTTCTATTATTAACAATAATGTACAGCGGTTAACTGATCTCTCCTATCCTGTATTGTAGGATTACTTTATAATTAGGACCATTAATTTTCCATTTCCATCAATGAAATCTTTATTATGCGTATCATACGGACACTAGAGAATTAAACAACAGCACAAACTTAACCGACCGAGCTGGCTCAGGACGGAGCCTGTGACTCGCATTCAGGAGGTCCGGGGTAATGTGCTATCCAGTCTCAATCGCTGGGCAAATTGGCTCATTATGGAACGCGTGCCAATAATAACAATGATGTGTTTCCTATAACAATGACATGATACGGTGATTCCATGTTTCTGTGATTTATAGAGAAAACATGAAACCATTTTGTGACATTCTTTTCTCTAAGCAACGAAGATGGAAAAAGCGCTCTACACTATTAAATATACAATAATTAAGATATGAATTTATAATTTCTTAAGATGCTGCACTTATAATAGGCTAGATCACAGTCTGTAACATCTGCTCACTTCTTTACCAGGAAGATAATGCACTCAAGTGTCTGCCTTGGTTATCGCTTCAACACGCCACTAACCTAACCTAACTAACAAATAAAATGCGGGGAGAGAAGCTAACGACTCATTTACTAACATATGAAAACACTCTCATCTATGTCAGCTAAGGACGCCGAATTATTTCACGACTTATTTCCAACAATTTATAATATTAAGGTTACATAAAATGTAACCAACTCGTGGATAACCTTTAAAATGACACAGTGAGTGTGATAAGCAATTAACTCGCACCATAATTGTCAAGATTATCCACTTAATGCATAAATTGCTATTAACATGTTCTAGAGTGCCAGTGTCGTAGTGAAGGTAAGTAGAGTTGCCGACTAACTGTTTACGTTTACTGCCTTTGTATCTCATTAACATTCTCTTTCTAATATTAAAGCCAGGACGGAAGGAAACAAAGTTGAACTGTTGCTGGACTATAGGTAGGGAGATCGAGGTAAACCATCCGCCATCCCTCGAACAGCCTTTTGGCGTTTGCAGACAGCACTCAGAACAATTTTTACCTTCTTGTCAGTGACCCTTAGGCATTATTGTTTGTCCTTTTTAGTGGTAATATTGTGAGTGTAAAAAGCGAGCTGTTTAAGAATTCCTATGCCTGCCCATTAGCTCTCACAAGTATTTGTACCATCATGATAACACAAGTTCACGGGTTAGCATTTTAGCAGTTTCAGCGAACAACCGGCATTAACTGCTTGAAACCATTTCTTGTGAATAGTTAGAATGAGTAACGGAAAGTAAATAGAAGAGCGATAATATTTCATATGAATAGCTTGCAAATTAGCTGTGACAATAGAACTTCAGATAGTCATGGGACCATTATAGCCGGATAACCTATTGTTATTATTACTATTATATTCTTCTTATTATTATTATTATTATTATTATTATTAAGGGTGCCAATTCACAGAAATGAGGATAGCTCGGTATGATAATCAAACTAAACAAGTTCAACATGCGTATTTGATTTATTGTTAAACTTTTAAAACAATTAATGTTCTTTTTCTCTGAAAACTGTATGGAAATTAACCTTAAACGTATATTTGCACTGCGTTTCATTATATAATTTTCACTTACTTTGCCCACCCCCTACCCAAACCTGCATCTCAAGTTACGGCAGACCGAATAACCCACACTAAACAACATTTTCAGCCGCCCAGAAAATAAACCACCGTATTGAAAATAGCTTCCAAAGTGAAGCAAACAGCATACTAATCATTACACTTTCATGGCTGCCAAACTTAAAGTAGAAAATCATGGTACCAACAATTAAAAATTATGGATTTTTACTGGAATTATCGTACTTTTTAAAGAAATGATTTTAGTATTCACAGTACTATGATATACAAGCTTTGCAAATAGTGTTGGGTCGGTATTTAATATTCTTCAATGAAATCACTCGCATTTGGCAAGACAGATCTACTCTGTGTAAAACAATCTTTGAAGCTATGTCTAAAACACGAGGCTAAAACTTATGCACTACCGTACTTACCTATTTATATTAGCCACATTCTACATTGGTGCAACATTCTGACTTTGTCTTGGGAATGAAGACACCACAACAAATACACACCAGACCTAAGAACGCATGCTTAATTAAATGTTCTGCCAACTTCGAAAAAACATAATAATGATAATTGATTGTTAACAAATATTAAAAGGTATAGAATATTGTACAGTGTAACTCGCTGTAACCGAATGAGGAGGCGGTAACGGTAACGCGTGCTATTCGCATTCGGGAGGTCTCGGATTCAAACCTCGGGGGTCGAACCAACCTGACCGAAGGTTTTTGAATGCTGGATTGGATAATTTGATCCACGAATATTCCTGTCATCCCCTTCATCACATTTAATTTCCTTCTCCACCGTCATACCAGGCATTGGGCTGATCACCCATCCTGGATTTGCAAGCTCCAGAGTTTGCTGGCTTCTCGACAGACTACTGACCCACGTCTTGACTTATGGGTCCTTGGGATGTAAGTCCTCTAAAGAGAAGGGTAATCCAGTGAACAAAAAGCAATTTTGTGTAACATTAGAACTATTTTGCAATCGCTATATTAAAAACTTTAAAAATAGCATATGTTTTCCCAGTATTGCACGTCTCACCCACGTTAAAATTATCGCATGTCAGCATAATTATGGTACATTTGGCATCCCTAGTATCAGTCCAAAAGGGCCCTCTCTTAATTTTTCGGGAGGGTCCCGCTACGCCACTGCTTCTCATGACTCAATTAAGTTTTCGCTATCCCAGGTGGAGCTTTTGCTTGCACGGATTTGCCACTATCTTCTCTGACATATCATTAACAACATGTGCGTTGCAGAATGTGTGGAAGACAGTAATTGGTCCTCGCGCACAAATATTTTATAATGAGAGAACAATAAAAAGCCGTCTGACAAGCTTTTGTTATGGACGTGTGCCACACACAGTGGGTGTCTTCTAGTTAAGTGCATGCTACACAAACAAACAGCCTGCAGCATCAGTTTACTCCTTTAGTCTAGAGTCTAATCTCTACGCCACACACCGATTATATTGTATTGCCGTAAACTTTTATAAAGGCAACTCTTTGTTTCTTTTTGATACATAAACCTTTTAATAAAGCTGTAATTGAGAATTCCGAGCCTTTACATGCAACTGCACTACGGAAAAGTAATTCAAATTTAATTCTTTATTTTAAAAATATGATCTGATATATTCACATGCCTCTCTAAACTTTATCGTTTATTAATGGGTATACAAACTATTCTTACTAAAGCTCATTTTCCTATCTACTAATTCCAATAAACCTTTGCAGAAATAGCTACATTACATATTTCGTTATACAAAGGGAACAGCGATAGACAAACGTTTAAGAAATGGAGCTATACTCTAGCCTCAAAATTCCATACTCTTTCCATGTAATCGCGAGAAACAACTGAATGTTGACAGGACTTCAAGACAATGGTCAAGCAATGAACAATTCGAACCTTTAATAACGGATATCTCAGAAATGGCTTATGCCAAAAAAATGCTTATTTTCAAATAAACTGTGTGTTTTAAAGAGACCTGTATTTTTTACTTTCTCTACTACGTATAGTAAGTAGGGGAAGTATTGCATTCCACCCAAAAATTCGATACCGAGATTTTACCGGAAATACATGTTTTGAGACCCCTGAATCCAAAAAAAGCATTTTTGGAAACATGTCCGTGTGTCTGTGAACAGCATAACTCAGAAACGAACAGTCGGATAAACACCAAACTAGGTTCAGTATCTTCCAGAGATGCGACAGGAAGGTTTTTAAGAAAATCCCCCCACCCCAGATTACCCTTTACATGGAACATTTTTCGAAAATTTTAATTTTCTCAAAAATGGCTCTAACGATTTTGATTAAAATATCATATGTTTAAGATATTTTCTTAACAAATAAAATGTATATCTCGAATTTTCTGGGAATGTCTCCAAAAGTATTCTTCATTGTGAACGACTTTTGCATAACTGGTAAACCATAAGAGAAAGACAAAATTGTACTACACAAACAATGTAGATCGCGTTAAAATACACAATTTATGTCATATACATTTCTTTTGTTGAGTGAACCGTTTTCGAGATATTACTTGTTACTCCCTTAAATTTCCCAATACTTATACGAGTTAAAATATTTGACTATCGCTTAAAACCTACCATATTCCCCTTGCACCTACAAGAAAATTACCAATAAGATTAACATCTCGATATCTCAATTAACATGAAGCATATGGAGAATAAGCGTTTGTAAAAATAGTTTGTACAAGAGTAGAGAAAGTCATGTGAGTGTAACACATCAGATTTTTTGTAGTACGTTCTCATCTATCCCTTAATGTTTACAGTTATACAAGATTATACAAAATTCTTCCGAATGAGGAGGACTTCATAGGATATTCCCAGAAAATTAAAGATTTACATTTTATCTGCCATGTAAATATCTTTCATATATTGCATTTTAATCAAAATTTCAAATTTCAAAAGATGTTCTATATAAGAAGTAGTTTGCTGTGGGGGATTTTCTTGAAACTTTTCGTGTCGCATCTTTGGAAGACACTGAACCTCAATACCAAGTTGGTATTTGTCCGGTTTTTCGCTTTTGAGTTATGCTGCTCACAGACCTACAGACACACACGCACATTACATGGCCATTTTTCTTAAAATGCTTTATTTGGATTCAGGGTCCATCAAAACTTCTATTTCCGGTGAAATCTTAATATCGAATTTTTAGGTAGAATGGAATACCTTCTATACCTACTAGGTACGTGGTAGAGAAAGTAAAAATATCTGAAAATTTTTACACAGAAAATACATATTTTATTATCCTCAACTTTTAAATCTGTTTGCATTGTTTAAACGTCGCTGTTCCCTGGTGACAGCAATATTTTGTAAAACACTAATGATGATTGATTAAGATCATTCTTGACACTATTACTGCATGGATTTAAAAGCTGGACATTAACATCGCAATAATTAAAGGCAGATCGAGTCTGCATCAATGAAATTTATCTGATTTGTGGACAATAATTTTTCATAGAACATAAAAGAGGTAACGATATATGATAGGAGCTGAATATCGAGACAGATGGCAACAATAATGGAAACATTTGGGCAAAATTGGATATACCATGTCCACTTATAGATATCAGAATAGTTAAAACCACCTTCTTATACCTCCCAGTAGGACCGAGCAAGAAGGCTCCGCGGTAACGTGTGAGACTCGCGTTCGGGAGATCCCGGGTTCCATTCCCGTCGGGCTTTTCGTGGTTTCCCTGGATCGATAGGCGAATGCTGGGGTGTTTTCCCCTTGTATCACCATTTCCTTTCATCAGTTTCAGGCTTGTAGCATTAGGCCACAGCGGTTGGTATGTTGCGACAGGACGGTGGAACTTGCGCTCTTTTATTTTCTTTTTTAAAGTTACCTTGTTTACCCAGTTTATTGTTACTGTGTTCTTTACTGTTTTCCTTTACCACTTATTACCGCAATTACACAGACACAAAAACACCAATGTCCATGGCGGGTCTCGAACCCGTGACCTTCTTCTTGGCAGAGCGCCGAAGCTATACACTCAGCGACCACGGCTACGAGGGCCGGCACGCTCTGGAAGGATTTCCCCCTGGCGTTTGGCGGGACTGCTGGGGTCCCTTCCTGAGAGCTGTCTCGATTGCCATGGGACCCCTGGTTGCAATTGGCTGATGCAGGGCTAGTCGGTGTCAAGACTGGTGCTATTTTAGAATGGTTAGGGAATCCGTGCTGCTAGCGCACATCGTCGTTTGGATCTGGTCGCCCTTCGATCTCTCCTTCATGCCTTCCTCCTACTGGTCACGTTGGAAACAAACGTGCCCACCATGGCCTACTTGCAGTGGTGTGCTCAGTTTCTGGAGATCCTTCTGCCTACTTTTAATTCTGACCTCCCAGTACAAATAAAATGTTGGCTGTCCATTGATGTAATGTCTAAAACAAGTTTCAGGCAGCACAGATCAAAAGCTTTAATCTATGAAGTCGATATTTATGATACAATAATTCCATATTTAAATATATTTAAATACTTAAGTTTTACATAAATGTCTAAAAAATCAGTTTTAGATACTTTGCCGGTAGCATTTTGGTAGATCCAGATATGAAATTATAGAAATCTCACTATAGTTTGACTCAAGTCGACTTTATTGGCATAGATACTGAAAATGATAGCTTCGGATTCATACCTACTACTACTACTTCTACTAGCACTACTTTTTCTTCGTCTTGGTGTTTTCCGTAAACTGACAAAAAATGAACGTTTACACAAATGTTTGAGATATATTTTATTTATAATGTTAACATCTCAAACCTATAGCATTCTACTCAAAATCGTTAAAACCTTTGGACGTGAAGTGATGTTTGATGAGGGGACATTCTTTTCAAATCTTCGCACTGCGTACTTAAAAGTAGCCTAATTATAAGTGTAGTGGGTACTCATACAACGCTCGGTTTTTACTTTCTCTACTACATATAGTAAGTAGGGGAAGTATTGTATTCCGCCCAAAAATTCGATACCGAGATTTCACCGGAAATCCAAAAAAAAATCATTTTTGGAAATATATTCCTGTGTGTCTGTGTGTGTGTGTGTTTGTGTGTGTGTGTGTGTGTCTGTCTGTCTGTGAACAGCATAACTCAGAAACGAACAGTCGGATAAACACCAAAGTTGGTATTTAGGTTCAATATCTTCCAGAGATGCGAAACGAAGGCTTTTAAGAAAATCCCCCACCCCAAATTACGCTTTATATGGAACATTTTTCGAAAATTTTAAATTTCTCAAAAATGGCTCTAGCGATTTTGATTAAAATATCGTATATTTAAGATATTTTCATGACAAATAAAATGTATATCTTGAATTTTCTGGGAATGTCTCCAAAAGTATACTTCATTGTGAAAGACTTTTGCATAACTGTTAAACCATAAGAGATAGACAAACTTTTACTACACAAAAAATGTAGATCGCGTTAAAATACACAATTTATGTCATACACATTTTTTTTTGTTGAGTGAACCATTTTAGAGATATTGCTTGTTATTCCCTTAAATTTTTCAATACTTATTTTCTAAAATGGGAATTCGTTAATCATTTTTTGTTGTCTTGGATATGCAAAGAGTTATAATCTGTGGCAAAGGGAATGGTGCTGCACCTAGCAACCAGCTATTAAGAGATATGAATGTGCTTAAAGGCTACTGTATTTCTATATTGCCCTTGTAAATATATTTTCCCCTTACATCTACAAGAAAATTAGCAATAAGATAGAGTCTGCAAACGTTTATCTCGATTAACATGACGCATATGGAGAATATTTTGTATAAGAGTAGAGAAAGTCATGTGAGTGTAACACATCAGATTTTTTTATTAAAATTCTTATTGAGCATCACGATTGCGGTTTCTCATGGTTTTAGTTAGACGCACAGATGAACCCCATACTGGTATAGAAGGATCTCCAAACGCAACATGATAACAAAAAGATATGAAGGCTAATGACTCTAATGCCAGTTAACATCAACTGAAGCAAATCAGGTATTAGAGAACAGTAGCTACTCGCCATAAGTACTACCGATGAAATACGTAAATATGTCGCTGTATTGCATCAGAACTTAAGGGACAATAAATAAACACCCTTCCCGCAAGAATATGAAGCATTACGCGAATTAGGGTGAACTCAACAAGTGCTTGTTTTAAGAAAAATAATATTTAAATGATTTCATTCTGGCGAACTAAAGAAGAAAAAAAAAATCCATGTTAGGTTAACATGACTTTCTCTACCCTCTATCGCTTATTAGCGGGTATACAAATTATTCTTACGAAAGTTTATTTTCCTCTCTACCTCATTTTAATCGAGATAAAACTTTCCGGAAATAGCTGCATTTCATACTTCGTTATAGATCAAAGGGAATAGCGATAGTCAAATGTTTAAGAACTGGATGCTTTAAGCTGGCCTTAAAGTTCCTTATTCTTTACATGACATCGTGAGAAACTACTGAAAATCGACAGGACTTTAAAAAAATGGCTAAGTTATTGAGCAATTCGAGCCACTAATAACGTTTGTCTCGGAAATGGCTAATGCCACAAAAACGTTTTTTTTAACAAATTGTGTGTTTTAAAGAGTCGGATAAACAGCAGCACGTTTTCATCTGTCGCTTAGCGTTTACCAGTTATACAAGATTATACAAAATTCCTTCCGAATGAAGAATACTTCACGGGATATTCATAGGAAATTGAAGATACACATTTTATCTGTCATGTTAATATCTTAGTAAATTATATTTTTATCAAAATCGCACTTTTGGAAAATAAAAAAATTAGAAATATATTCCACGTAAAAGGTGTTGGGGTGGGGGATTTTCTTAAGAATCTGCGTGTCGCATCTCTGGAGGATTTGAACTTAAATACCAAGTTTGGTTTATTCGACTTTTCGTTTTTGAGTTACGCTGTTCATACACACACAGACATGCACACACGGAATTTTCTCTAAAAATGCTTTTTTGGGTTCAGGAGGCTTCAAATCATACATTTCCGGTGAAATCTCGACATCGAATTTTTAGGTGGAATACAATATTTCCCCTACTTGCTGTACGTAGTAGAGAAAGTAAAAATGACTTACACTATTAACATATTCTTTAGACAGAAATATTATATAATAAGCATACAAAGAGGTTAATCATGATATAATTTGTGTATTCTACATAGCCTAGTTAATATTTCCGAAGACGGAACGTCTTTATTGAGTTGTTTGTAAAGATTCATCAGTCTTGTTCATCAACAAAAACACCTTCAGTGAAATGAAAATAAAAAATAAAAAGTTTCTGCCGTATTCCTAGTCAATAATATCGTTCTCAGTGTTATCGATCTCTTGTTCTTCCTAAGTTTTGTGACTTTGGTCGTTGATGATGTTAACAAAAGCTTGTTCAGCGTTAAAGGACATAAGGAAACAACTCACGTGTATCCTTCAAGTGTGTATGTACCTGGGCGATTGGGCAGTTGTACATATTTCCAGATTTCCACGAAATAATTCACGAAAACGAAAGAAACAAAAGGTCGCTCAGTGTTGAGTTCAGCGTTTATTTCGCAATGCCCATATTGATTTTATCGTTATTTTAAAATATCACCTAATTTGTATTGAGACGATGTTAAATAGAGCATTACGGCAAGCGGGAGAAAAGAGTTTTTTCTCGAGGAATTCCACACCGAGAAACAGATACAGTTTCATATATCATAATACAAAGTTGAAAATGTGAGTTACACAAGAACCTCGTTTATCCGGCTCTCATTAATCCGGATTGATAATTGCTTGCTCTTGCACTACGAAAACATGTACGTCCTTTGATAAATACATATGCATGTATACGATTGTAATACTGGCACTGCAAGTACCGTATGGATCGGCGTATGCCCCACGCTTCAAGCTAAGTACTATTACTGGTCAGTGTCACAGAACAATGAAACTGATGTGTGTGAAATTATGTTTCATTAAAGTTCATGACAGCCTTTATAGCGATCGTAGAGGTTTCCTCTGGTGTATGTTCTTTTCTCTTCTGATTTTGCAGTGATCCAGATTTCACTACCATTTTTCAAAATTTGTATTAATTTAATAGTTTGTTTCCGGATTTTCCAGATTAGCTCCGGTCCCACCTAGTACGGATAAACGAAGTTCTTGTATACATATTTAAGGGATGGTGCAATGTGCTGTTTTAAAAAACAATCGATAAACAAAGGAATGAAAGGCAGCTGGCCGTACATTCCAGGGATCTCCCCGTTTCACGCCTTGCTCCGCCTGGCCACTGACGGGCGCGCGCCTCTCCGAGGATTAGCCCTCGGGGTCGGCACGTCCTACCTCCCAAGACGATCCTAGACTAAAAGCAAACAAAAGGGCTGTCTCGTCCTCGGTGGTCTAACACCTACACTATTCCTTCACACTGTTATTAAGGCTCCTTATTGTTTCTCGTGTGCCGCACCTCAACTACTGTGCATTAACACAACGTATCCATTTGTACACTTCATTGTGCTGGTTACACGCTAATAGAGCTTGTTTTGTTTTGCTGCGTCTAAATTACGTCACGCGTGAGGACGCGAGCATGCGACCATCTTAGTCACACGCATTATTATCCCTCATTTGTCACGGGTTCCGCTCGCAGACTAACATGACAGAGCTTGATTTCTTAGTGAATCGCATGAGAGGCTGTACTTAACAATACTGGAATGTTTTCTCCCACAATTCCTTGCAATCTTTTATTCGTATAGCAATTTTTGTTTTCTCTGCCGTTTACCTATTATAAGAAGTATTGTATTCCGCCTATAAAGTCTCTAGTGAGATTTTACTGGAATGCAAAAAGCACCCTTTCAGAGAAAGGTCCACGTGTAAAGTCTAAACTTGGTATTTAAATGCGACAAGAGACTTCCTCCAGCCCGAACTACCCCTTACATGGAAAAAATTTCGTTACTAGTTTCTCAAAAATGGTGCTAAAGGTTTCGATTAAAGCAGCACATGTTTAGGTTATTGTATAACTAATAAAGCTTATTTCTTTAATTTTCTGAGAAATTCCGTGAGTTCCTCTTCATTCTGAATAATTTCATTGCAATTGATTTTTACTGGTAACCATAAGAGATATGCACATACTTAATGCACGCAAATGTAGATCTCGTTACAAAACAATTTACGTGAAATGCATTATTGTGATTTTAACCATTTCATAGCCATTCTTATTTGGTTTCAATTTTCCAAATACTAAGTCACCATTTCGTTGTTTTGGCGATGCCCTGCAATAAGAGTCGCCAATATGTAGTCTATACTTCAAATTCCGATGGTTTCAAAAGAATAAAGATGCTATAAAACATATCAGATTAACATATCGAATTGGCATTTACATAACAAAATTGATTTATGGCAAATTTTATTTTTGCACTTTTATAGAATGAATATTCAAGAAGTCATATCAGGTTTTTATTACTACTGTTCGTGAACGTTAACCGGTTATCATGAGAAAAATTAAATTAAATTGAATTTTATTTCTGGACGCTCTTTAACTGCTGTGGTCCTTAGCGTCCCATTCTATTTTGGGCGTGAAAGACCGGGACTCTTTATCAGGATTGAGTTTTTTTACGTCCGTAAATCTACGACACGGGACCACCGGCTTTATGGTTATCATGAGAGATAGTATAACTACGTTCACATGAAAGGTAAGGAACAGGCACAAGTTTGTTTAAGTACTGTAAAAGTTTTACGTATGTTTTCATTTTTACCAACAGTTTTCAAAACATCACATTAAACTTAAGTTGCATGGAGTGGGAGAGAGAAATAATGGCAACGAAGGTGAGGAATAGAGAGGGAAAGAAGAAAAGTGGGAGAGGGAGAGAAAGAGACAACAAAGAAGGGAAGAAAATGGAGGAGATAGGTACTGATAGAGGAAGAGAGAAGAGGAATCACCGAATTTAACGCAATACTGCGAGCACAGCTCCGGGCTCTGCTAAAACATAAAAATAAATAATGCAAATGCATTTACAAATTACAAGCGAATACATAAAGCATACATCGGTCAAGCAAATGCATTCCTATCTACTTTATGCCTCAATTCCTCGGCAGATTTAATATGGTAGGTAACAACCTTGGATAGGATTAAGAAGAAAAGGATAGTAATCCCCCGTCCCATCATCTTTAACTCAATTCAAAGCGGGCAGATCTTCAACAGAGGTGCTTTGATTTTCAATGACGAAGCATTCGAATTTAACGAAGTTCGATAAACGAAGAATGATAATATTTACAGTTGAAAATATGATATTCGTTGCAAGTGTCTTTATTGTAACAATGCAGAAGCTCCAAATAGTGACTTGATAAACTTAAAGGTAATTCTAACAAATCCAGCATATATTAATAATTTTTTTCAATTTTAATTAATATAAATGATTTTAAGTTATTGTTATGAGCTAATTAATAGAACATTAATGACTTAAACCGAGTTTCTTATAACCTTGTTCCGCTGACACAAGTTCTTCTGCGCTCCCTTTCCTTCCGCCTTCCCATGATTGGCTAATGTCCATCTTAGATTGGCGATGTAACTCCTGTCCAATGCAAGATCAGGCGATAAAAGCGGTATAAACAATCGGTCATGGCAGATGCATGTGCTTTAGTCATCCTGAGAGGCAGATAAAACGAGGGATCCATGTGCATCCATGAATGCATGTAATCGGAGTTTACATGCATTCCGGATACATTAGCTATATTACGTAATATATTTAATGCCTAGTGTTATTAAAATGTAAATTTGACAATTGTCTTCGATTAAATTAAGATAAATAATATACTAAATAAGGAACTAGTTTGTATCGCAAACAACCTATTACATGACAGCAGCCAATGAGAGGTGACTGTGCACATGATAGTTAAATACTGCTTTAAAAGATAAATTTTAATCGCAAATAAAATTTTAAAAAATGGACAAAGTTAAATGGAACAGGGTTTAGGTAAACTTTTCACTTTAACTGTAATAAAGAGAGAGAGAGACAGACAGACAGAAAACAGGAATTCAACTACTCACATAATACACGTTTACAGATTGCGAGTAAGTTTTGACGGGCTTCATAGAAAAGTACCATTAAAGGTATTGCAGTATACCTATTGTAATACAAAGTAGCAATTGAGTCAGTATATAGCTAAAAACAGTAGCATTGAACTTAAAAAACTGGAGCAGCATCAAAAGAATTACCCGAGGACTGAAACGAGGGTGTCCGTCCACTTTCAGCAATAATTTGTATTTCTACCATATATCTAGTCAGCAGAGGAAGTATTGCTTCCACCCAAAAATTCGAAGTCGAGATTTCACCGGAACTATATCTTTGATGTTCACTGAATCCAAAAATGCCCTTTTGGAAAATGATCTGAGTGTGTTTGTGATCAGCATAACTCAAAAACGAAATGTCGGATAAATACCAAATTTTACTAAAATTCAGCATTTTCTAAGGATGTGACACGATTTAAAAAAAAAAATCCCCAAGCCCAAACTACACTTTAAATGGCAGATCGTTTTTCATTATTTGTTATTTACTCAAATTACTCTTAACGAGTTTGATTAAAACACCATATGTATAAAGTGCCTCCATGATTTATACCTACATGTTGAATTTTTTGCGAACAATCTATGAAGTGCGCTTCATTCTGAAATAATTATGTATAATTGGTAAACCATGAGAGATGTTACTACATGAAAAACGTTGAATCGTTTTAAAATACATAATTTATATGAAATGCATTTTTTGCATTGGCCATTTCCGATATATTCGTTGCTCTTAGTATCAATTTTCCAATAATTTGTGTTTTTTAAAGCACTTGGTCACCCTCCTTTCGTTTTCCGTGATGTCATGCAAAAAGCCTAGAGCAACCCCATTTTCAAAGATTTCACTATCGCTTCAGCCTTTTTTTTTTTTTTTCGAGTGGAGGAGAAAATGATTTAATCACTTACCCCAGCCGCGATGGGAGTCGGGACTGAGAGTGTGGGACTCACCGAGGCGTCGGCATACCCACTAAAAACTCCTCCACCGGATTGAAAGGAAAGGTTTGCTGCGGTACCGCCTAAAGCACCCGCGCAGTCCGAGGTGATGGTTAAAACTGGGCCGCAGTGCGGTCGCCAGTGGAGTAAGGATGTTTGCTAGGAGTCAGGCTTGACCAAGGTCCAGCCTGCCCCCTAGCGAAGTGAAGGAGATGATGTTGGGTATTACTGGTGATAGTGTGTTAATGGCGTTTGGGTTTACGTTGAGGATGAGGTTGGAAAGAGGATTGGGAGGGGTGTGGCATCACATTGGATTCAAGGAAGTTCCGGATCAGGATGTATCCTTCGTGCAGCTGGTCGTACCTATACCCCCTTTGTACCCACTACAAAATATGGAATGAAACCATTCTCGCAAAAGTTTATCTCCATTAACAGGAAATAGGCAGAAAAATAAGCTTTTGTAAAACTATTTTGTAGAACTGATATGGTCGTCACTTTTGATATGTACTACGTTACCGCTTCGTTGCTGATTCTGCTACCGTGATCTTGTAGCTCGTTCTATTATCTCGAGCGCCAGCTGTATATAGGTCTTTCTCAGAGTATGCGTGGATGTATTGTGAAGAACAACGCCAGTTTAAATTGACTGAGGAATTAATTGTGAACTAATATTTGAGTTATTGAAGTGAGTTGCCGACCGTTTGAAGATGAAGAATTAAACTGAATATGAATCGAAGCAATTGAAATTATAACAACTAATTGTTACACCTGTTAACTTCTGCAAAGTTACGATGTGAAATAACTGCAGCGTAACTTGCCATGAGTCGCTAAAATACTTATCGGCGAGACCTCTCGCAATAGACGCGAAATCTTACTCACACAAGCGTGTCATTGAGCGCTTAAAATATCATACGAGCAGTACGTACCGTGCCGGTGCCACAGGGAGTAACTCTATGATCTAAAATTGCAACGCCTTTATTACTTTTAGCTCCGCCTACTTCCCCATCAACTTATTTTTCACGCGCAACCAATATTTAAAATCCAACCTGTGCCTCTTAACTTCATTACCAGGGCCTTCACTAAAATCTCAGAATATAAGCGCCTTTCTATTTTGCTGAATTCTGGCCTACGTGACTGCAAACGCAGTGAGCTTATAACCTAATTGAATTCCCAGAATCTTTAAGGTATCTATCCTTCGGCTGTCGCTAATGTCTTGATTAACAGGACCCGCTACTTGTTTCCCAGGTAAATCCTTCAACTCAAGCTTGTTGCATTGTATATTGATTTAATATAATGAAATTAGTTATTGTAATTATTTCTCTTCCTTACTACTATTCCTTTATTTAATTATTTATATATTCCCACCAATAATTACGGTATCAGAAGGGACATACAAATAAACCATAGTGGATAGAGAAATTCATGTATATGTAATACAGTTCATATTTGAGCTAATAATTTCGTTAATTCAACACCTTAACTATTACATATAAATCACACTATAAGTGAAGAATAAATTAAATGCATTTAACTAATTCTGTTCAATCATACGATAAACATTAGGAAATTAAGTCTAAGGGATCCTGTGATAACTGGGTCTTCAGGAAGGGAGGTGAAAGAAGAATTGTAATCGTAAATGTATAACTGAAAATACCGCAGTGAATGAAAAAGAAATGAAAATTTTAGAGAAGAGTAGAAAACGTAGAATGTTCTTGAACTAATAATAATAAAATAGAAAACAGAATAGAGGGAACATGTAAATCGCATGCTAAATTCGAATTCAAAAATAATACTACAATATAAACCAGGAGACAAAAGATTCATAGGAAGTTCGAAGAAGAAATAACTGGATGGGTTTAAAACGGACGAAAAAGGTGGAAGTAGATGATGATGGTGGTGGTGGTGGTGGTGGTGCTGGTGAGGAGGAGGAGAATAATGATGATAACGATGGTGATGAGGATGATGATGATGATAAGAACTAAAAAGAAATCGGGTCATAAAGCATAAATGAACATAGATTTTTAGAGAACTGTGGAAAGAAAAACTTCAGCATTTATGTGAAGCTAAAGTTGTTGCTTCTCAAAGACTGCATACCATTGGAGCTAAAACATTGACAAATATATGTATTACAGAGGAGATATTTGAATCTAAATATTAAAAGTGGCCTATTGGATATAAACCAACAGAGGATGCAGAATTAAAGTTTCATAAATTTAGACCTTCCCACGAAACAAATAAGGTAAAAAATAAGGAGACAAATATTATTTAAATTGTACTGCCTCTATTACTGTGTGGATGTGAAAGTTGGACATTGCCATCGTATCGGCTAAGGATTCAGCAGAAATTAACTTTTCCCGATTTGTGGCCGGACTTCTTGCCTCGAGAATCGATATACGTTGTCCGTGCATGGACTACAACACCGCGTATGACATCACGTCCATCCCTACAGTCTAGCTATACGGCAGCGGGACGGCACTCATTGTCAACACGTCATTCGCTTTTAGAGAGTACAGCTTTAAGAGGTTTAGCGTTTATGACGTTAAGTCGTAACGCTTTCGGATTTTTAAGTGATAAGTAGAGAAGCTTTTCTTTTGACACTTTACAAAAATGTATTGTTAATTATTGTAATGGAAATGTGGAAACATAAATGAGTGGGTCATAAAAGGAAATTGTTTTTTCGTTTGTATTCTGTTAATATATCGATTATTGTTTTGTATCAGAATGGGACACTGAAATTATATTGCAAAAATAGTGACTGTCATGTAAATCAACTTGCAACTTTAACTTTCAACACACTGTGCCCATACAAGGGTTTCGCAAGGCTCTCAGAACGCTGCCGACGTAAGCGCCCGAGTTGCCACGCCACCGTCTAGTACCACGTGAAGTCGTGCAATATACGAGGGCGACACTAAATTCTTTTAGAAAATCCAACAAGGATTAGCTTCAAAAAATTTAAATGATTTTATTATTTTTCAAAACATTCCCCTTTAACATTAATACATTTATGCATTCGATGAAACTAGAGCTTAAAGCAATGATGTCACTTTCCTGAGGAACTTCAGAAACCAGGTTTTGTGTAATGTTCCACTGCTTCATCTGATGATGAAAAAGTGAGTCCACGCATTTTATCTTTAATTTTTGGAAACAACAAGAAATCACAAGGTGCTAGGTATAGGCTGCATGGTGGAGGGTTTATGGTGCTAACGTTTAGGGCATCCGGATATTCAGTTAGTTTTGCTGTATGCGACGATGCGTTGTCACTTAACATTATTTTTCCTTCCGAACGTTTTTCACGAACTTTTTAAAAAAATTGGGTTACATAGGCATTTATGTACCAATCGGTAGTAACGGTACGTCTATCTTCTAATGCCATAGTAGCAATATGACCCGTTTTAGAAAAAAATGAAAAAGAAAACTAGCAACCATCTTCTTACCAGCATTGCGAATTCGTCGGACCTTGTAAGCTTAGGTTCTGTTGAAAGACCCATTGAGTCGATGGCTTTTCTTTTCAGGATCATAACAATAAGTCCAAAATTCATCATCAGTAACCATATCCCAAACCAAATTTGAAGCACCGTCTTGGAATATTTCCAGAGTTTTCTGCACCTATCATTGCGTTATTTTTTGTGGGAGTCAGTTTAGGTGGAATTAATCGATAACAAAGCTTTCTCACGTCTGTGGATGAAAAATGTTTTAGATTTGACCCATAACAAGGTCCAATGTCGCCCATAAATTCATAAAAATAATAAAATTTTCTTCAAGCATTGCTCGAACAGTAGCAATATCTTCATCAGTATCAGCAGTTCTTGGACGTTGGGCGTACTTCACGAAATTCATCACTAAGAAAAAACCGATCTCTTTTGAATAACAGTATCAATTATAAATTGTTGCCTTAGAAGGGCTTCTTCCCAAATGTTTTCTAAGCTGATATTTACATTGTTTAGGCGTTAATGGCGATTTAAAATCGTAATGATAATAGCCCGGGAATGTTCTCTAGTCAAATTCATTTTTGGATGAACACAAACTCTTTAAATGTGATAATTAACAAACTATTAATGAACCGGGGATGGCTCAGGTGGTTATGTCTGTCGCATTCAGAGGTCGTGGGTTCGCTTCCCGTGGCCGACCTTCCTGACCCATGTTTTTGAGGTTTTCCCGGGTCGCCAGGTGAATGCTGGGAAGGATTCTTACATCCCCGACTTTCCTGTTCCTCCATTTCTTCTCCATTCTCACTTCACTTCATCTTTCATCTGTTGGTCTCTTTCAGGGTTGGAAGTTTCGGCGATGTTGTTTCGGTGCAGTGTGGAAGGGGAAAAGGATGCTCTTTGGAACTCTGTCGTTCCTCGGCTTATGGCTGGCTGCCGGGGGTATAGGAACCCTGCCATTCCTGTGTCATCACTCACGGTTCCGGCCGCCCGGTGTCTCCTCTCGCCTCATCCCTTCTCCTGGGGACGCCCCCTTGTGGGATGTGGGTACAATATCTCCTATGTGGATAAGACTGAGTCTCCTCCGTAGCCAATCCAATCCAACAAACTATTAGAGCAAATCGAACAATGTACACGGCAATCAACTCGTAAAATATTAGAATGTAGCTGTCAAATATAAAAACATGTCATTTGGTTTTAGAAACATAGTATTCTAGAAATGTTAGTATCGCCCTCGTATTTGCATTAAAGGTGGATATATATTGTTAGTTAGAGCTTTATTTTCGCTTTTCATTTTCTCAAAATGAAGAGTGAAGGCACAAGCGATGATATGTCGTCCGTGTGTGTATTAATGGTAGCAACGTTTTTCAGAAAATACGACTGTTTTGTGACTGCCGAAATTCATGGCTCAAAAACAAATTGTTAGGTAGCATGCCCACCTATTTATACGCCTGATTATGCAAGTTTGAAAATTGTAACAGTCTAATGCATATGTTGAAAAACTTAGGTGTATTGATTAGTTTTCAAAAGCTAATAATATGGTAATCGTGTTTGTCATTCGCAACGAAGTATTGCATCTAACATCAGCCTGATTTAAAACTGCTTTTAAGCTTTTAAGATTTATTGTCTATTAATCTGTGTAACATAAATATAAATGGAGGAGAATGAAAAAGGTTGCTACTTGTTGGCACTATAAAACACACATACAATGCTTAAAAAGCTTCAAGGCACCTCAAATTATGCGTAAGGATAGCATAAAGAAAATAGCAAATAAATCAGTAAGGTTTCATTGTGTTAAATGAAGCTGGTGGTGATGGTGATGATTAGGATGAATGATAGTGATGATAACAGAAACATTTAATTGCTTGGCTTAAAATGATCAGATATTTTGATTTTTACCCTACGGTTTCTTAATCTAGCAGGAGAAATGGTTGATTATGTTTAACTAATATTATATTCATTATTGTCTTTTATTAAATACATACATCCTCGCAATATACATTATAGATTTCTCCGAGATATCGTGAACATTTCTTCGCCAAGACAAAATTCTTTTCTTCCTGGTTTCAATTGATTTACTCTGGCCCAAAGCCTCATTGTTTCAGAACGCATTAAGAAAAGTAATATGTGTTGCA
Organism: Deroplatys truncata; assembly: GCA_030765065.1. NCBI lineage: Eukaryota > Metazoa > Arthropoda > Insecta > Mantodea > Mantidae > Deroplatys > Deroplatys truncata. Next base: position 168,569,968 of record CM060978.1, on the reverse strand, counting down.
TTCACACGAATTTCTCTACTCACTGTTCTACAAATTATTTTATAAACTCTTATTCTTCCATTTATTGTTTTTCAATCAGATTAACTTTAATTACACATTTCGTTGTAGGTATAAGAAGGATACAGTAAGAAAAGTGATGGTCAGATTTTTATGTGATGTCTTTGAAATCCCAGGCTCTTTATATGAGTATGAGAAGAAAAATGAATAGGGCTTGCCACTTGAAAAAGTATTTGAAAAGTAAAACTAATAACAAAGCATATCTCGTAAATCGTTAACACTACAAAAAACGTTGTTTTGAAACGCTGTTTTGAAACGCTGTTACAGCAGTACATACGTGACCCTTAGTGTGTTTGCAGTTTGTTCGCTGGTGGGATGAAAATCGATGTTCTGATGTTAGGTGTACAAGCACGACCTTGCAAAGCTCTTTGCTCTGAATTTGAATGCAAGAAGACTGACGAACATGCAGTGAGTTTTTTTGGTTATTTTCAGCGCTTTCCTTGTTTTCGATGTACTTTCATTAAAATGACCGCAATTGAAACCACAGCAGAAGTTACAGCCAGTGCCGTGGCAAAATGGCAGTAGTTAGTTATGCTTGTCGTATTGTATCATCGGTTGAGGTAAACCCAGGTAATAGTTTCCTTCCCAAGGGTCAGCTCTACACCTCAAATTCAGCTTCCTCCATTTTCCCTTTTTGTCGTTTCTCTTGGCCTCTGAATCTGTTCGTCTTAAGTTAGTGTCCTGCATCTTTTACTGCTAAGACTCTTGCCATTCATTCCTCCATCCAGGTTTCATCCAATCAATTTTTGTCTTCATTATTTATTTTGTTTGTCCATACAATGCCTTCATTCCGACACGGGTAGCGTATCGTTAAGGCACGGATTCTTGAATGGGAGGTCTGAGGTCCAAATCCCGCAGACTGACTCTTTTCTAGATCTTCTTCAGTCGTCATAACTGGCGAATGCCGAATGCACTATAAGTTAGGCCTGGAACGTTTCCTTCCAAAAATTCCTTTCCCAGTTACCTTTTAGTTTCATGTATCATCAGTGGCCAACGCCTGTGATGCTGTTTGAAGTAAGAACAGCGTTAAACACCACTACTATAATCCATATCCATATTTCAACTTCTTTCAATAGTTTTCTTATTGCTTCGTCGCAACCTCAAAATTTCCGTACTATAAACCCACACACTCGCATAAAGAACTTCATAATCTTTTCGATGATCCACGGGAAATTTTTCGATTTCAGTAAAGAGCTGCCTTTGCCATTGACTGATAACAGCTTATATTGCTCTTTCTGGTTCATATTAAGTATTTGTAGCACCAACTCCTCTCAAAGTCGCAAGTGTAGTTTTATTCTCTTCCATAGCAATAGTATTATGTCTAGTTTTACTTATCTACATTCTTTTGTTCGATGAGACGCATAACATGTTTGGATATCCCATTCGTAACTTTCCTTGTTGTCCTCCGTGGACTAGTGGTACCGTGCTAGTCTCTAGTTCCCGAGGTCGCGGGTTCAAACCCGGCGGAGGGCGATGGATTTTTTCGGCCTTAGAATGGCTTCCTTCGGATGGGAAGTAAAGCCGGTGGTCCCGTGTCGTAGATTTACGGCACGTAAAAGAACCTCGAGCCTGATAAGAGGCCTCTGAGCAAAATTACCGGTCTTTCACGCCCAATATAGAATGGGACTCTAAGGATCACAGCTGTTAAAGAGCGTCCATAAATAAAACTCAATTTAATTTTCGTAACTTTCCTTTACGCTGGAAATATATCCAAGTAACACTGGGTTGCTTGAATAAATTTCTGTAGCATTTCACATTGCAAGTGAGATGGATCAACTTTCGGCTAGTTATCACTTTCATCATTTTCTTTAGTTTCAAGGGATAACTTTCTTAAACTTCAATGATGCTTTGTCCTAATCCATGCTCTTGTAGAGAGCAGCATCGCAGATGTGGAGCAGCATCGGTGTGTTGGAGGGCTATTCGTCTTTGCTGAGTGCGACATTCCGTGATCCTTATCTTCGATCTTGTACTGTTAGAGGCCACCGACGCCTTTTCTAGCTTGGCGTTTTATTGCAGCAGGTTGTAGACTTTTTCCTTCGATTGGAGCGTTGAAGGTATGTTGGACGCTACTGACTGGCAGGGAAGACTTGAAAGTTATAGGTAAATTTCTACTTAAGGAGAGACAGCTGAAATCTCAGAGGGATGATAGTAGTGAAGGGAGGGGGGTGTAAGTAGAGCTAAATGTACCAATTGGGTGTTGGTTCTTTATTTTTATATTACTTAATGCCATATTTCACTTATTGTTGGCGTGCTGTGTTTATTTTAACTGTTCTTTGGGCAATATAGTGCGACATAACAATGCATCGTAATACGGTTTACCGTTGTTTTGTGGGTTCTTTATATTTAACACGTTAATCGCCAGGGTGGTCCCTGGGGCCCGCCATATGCAATTCTTGTCGGGCCGTAGCGGTCATATTGTGTTTCTGCACAATTTAAGATTTCTGCAACCTAGCTGTCCACTGAAACATTCAATTTTACCTATAAAATGTATCCCTGTGATCCTAATCTAAACATTACTACCACTGGGTTTGGAGTTGGTGTATTGTGGAGGTCTAAATTTCAATATAAAATGCCAGCATGAACAAAAATGTTTTCATTAATTGTGTTTACATACAGTCATAAAACGCAATAATACTATCAAGCAAACGATTAACTAGAATTGCTGCCAAAGAATGCGTTTAGTTCTAATATTCAAAGTATACAAATGATGGAATAACAGAAATGTTTTGTTTCTAGCTTTGAATTACGAAAATTGGCCAAGCATGGCAAGCAAAAATTTCTTCACATTAGGTGGTTACTTTCTTGACTTTTTTGTTGTTGATAAATTTCCTGTGAGTTTCTTTTTGTAGCATCCCTTACAATACTTTCGTACCTTATGAGCTGGTCAGTCGTGTTTATTGCGGGTATGCGTATTTAGAGATTTCCTTTTCTTAGAAATTGAATCTGCTGCTGCTGCTGCTGCTGCTGCTGCTGTTGAGAGAAATCCTCAGAGTTTCATTTGAGAACAACAACCTTCTATGATTTTTTTTCTTTTCTTTGAAATCTGTGATGTAATTGTGAGGACATTGCCTTTCTCAATATCTTGATGAACTTAACATCATATTACCTGAACTAATTCCCTGTTGCTGTCCACCTATAGCACTCTGGAAGTTCAAGCCTCCCACAGTTGATGTCTCTATGTCCAGATACAGCAAATCCGCTACTGGGAGCTCTGCATTGCGAGGCATGTTTCAAGATCTCCTCACATCAAATTCATCTTCGTTTCCGATTCATACTGATGGCTCTAAACTTGGCAACTGCGTTGCGCAATAGTCTTCTCTACTACATAGTCTACCTAATTATCTTAGCGTTACACTTGTGAGCTGTATGCAATCCTCTTTGCTCTGGATACATCCTAGACAACACAGCATGACTCCTTTTGACATACTCATAGATTCTATTAGTACCTTGCTAGCACTACACCACAAAAACTCTCTCACACACTAGTTATAGAATCATTAATGTTATACTATACAGCAACTCATTCTGGTAAATATATCACACTTATCTGGACTGCTGCTCATGTCGGCATGGAAACGAGGAAGCTGACGTTGCAGCTAAAGAGGCCACCAAGCATCCTTCAAACAACTGTAGAATACCAAACTGTGACTTCCTGGATACCTCCACAAGATCACTCAGATACGGAAGCAGCATTGGAACAGCTCATCTACGAGCTGTACAGTAAAGTATAAGTAAACAGTATGACATCTACTGCCTTCGCTTTTCTAAATATCCATGGATTTCCCTTCCTCTCAAGAACCAAGTTGCCCTCACACGATTACGCATAGGACACACAGACATCATCCACCCGTCTTATATCCCATGATGCTCCTCGAGTTTGTAACTTCTGTAATTGTCCACTTACTGTACATATTATCCTGGATTGTCATCACCATACAAGTGCAGGAAGACATTGTAAAGTTCCGGACCACATGTGCGACGCCATCAGCAATCCAGTATTTAGAGAAATGAAACTAAGTATATTAAGCAAACTAAGATATATGCCAAGTTATGATGTTCTCTGACTAGTGTACATTTACAATGTAATTTATTATAGTGGTTTGTATCCTTATGGAATGAGTGAGTGAGTGCGTGAGTGGGCTTTAAGGTCCCATCGACAACTAGGTCATTAGGGCCCGGTCTTGTGGACTCGCGATATAACCAGCGAGTTCAAGTCATTTAAAATAAATTTAAATAAAAAACATCTTGTTCAGTAAAGCTAAACATCGCAAAAGGGCACGTTATACATTACAAATAAGGGCCGCCTACCTAAAAATACGGACTTTATATCATTCAAGACACCAGAGGCGTTCTGAGTGAAAAAAAACCAACAAAACAATTCTACTTCAGTGAATCCATATACATTTGCTGAAAACGACCGCTGAAAACGACCATAAAATTCCTTGTGTTCCCTGCTACACGAAATGAAACGGTCCTCCAGGGACCACCAGAATTATTTTTCATAATGATTTTCAAGCTCTAAAAAGTAAAGATAAGTACGAGAAAAATATAACGTTACTCTGGCATGACTTTCTCTACCGACTCTTCTACAAACCGATCTTACAAAAGTTTGTTGTTCTGTTTACCTTCATGTTTATCGAACATGCAGAAACGGTTTCATTTCGTTGTATGTACAAGAGACATGTAGGAAGCTGAAAAGTTAATCAGATCTTTGAAAAGCAGGTTGATATGTGCTGGTTTTTAAATTTCATCCCTTGCATGAAAACGATTAACAAACCAATGACAAGTCAGCACTTCAAAGAAATGTGAACTGAAAATTCAAAGCAATAACAAATAACTCAGAAATTGTTAAAATAAATTGTTTGACCTCGATTATGTGCTTTAAGGAGACATACAAGATTATGTAAGTTTGTGTCCATCTCTTATTGTATCAGTACACGAAAGTACATAAAATTCATTCAGAATGAAGAGGACTTCACAGGCTATCCACAGTAAATCCAATATAATATATGTTATTTGATTGCAGACATCTTAAATATAATGTAGTTTAATACAAATCGTTTGAGCAGTTCTCAGAAATTAAAACATAACCAAAACTGTTCCTGGAAAAGGTAGTTTGAGGTGATTTGGGATGACAATATTTTCTTGGAAATCGTCTCGTATCCTTGGAAGATTCTGAACTTAAAAGCATAGAGACTCCGACCTTCACTTATCCGATATTGTATATCTGACTTCACCGGGAAAAAAACCGCATTGGTTGATCATGGAAGAAGTTGCTAAGTGAGATGAAAGTATGGAAATGGAAAGCAGAAGAAACGAAGGAATCATTCATTCTACCTCTATCCTTGGATGTGAGGATGCATCTTTGCAAGAAATTAAAAGCTGGATAAAAGATGATGACCAGTATCAAATAATTGATGGAGAAATTATCGCTCTCATCAATTGCAATGACAAGGAAACTGACGACCAAGATCCAGCAGACCAAGCACCAGCTGTGAGCCTCACAGAATTTTGAACGGAGTTGCCTCTACAAATGGCAATTAAATACATTGAGCAACAAGAAGAAGATAGAAAAATCAACATAATTATGCTGGAAAAAAACAAACAAAATGATGATCCTTGGCCTGAAGAAAAGGCATTCGTCAAGAAAGCAGACTAATATCATTTTTATATATAATTATAGGATTGAGCCTCTTAAGTGTATGCATTTTACAATTCTGTAACTGTAAATCTATTATTCAGTTAATTTTTTCTGTTGTAAAGCATGATTATTAGGTTCGTAATATGTAAAATTATAACATATTTTGAAATTATAACATAGTGTGATAGGCTTTTTCTTACACCTCCCTATCATCCGCTTATCGGACGTTCTGCCGGCCCATTTACGTAGACAAGCAAGACTCTACCTTACTAAATTTGAGATTTAAATTCGTTTGTGTTCAGGGAACCTCAAAATGTGTATTTCCGTTATGGCATCGAATGTTTTAATTTGTACAATAATTCCCCTGCTTATAAGTAAGTGGTATAGAAAGTAAACAGTTCCCAGAATTTACTATGCTGTAGTGTTTATGGCTTAGCAACAAGATCATAAACTGTGATATGCCGCTCGTTGAAAACGCACGAGTAGTAATTTGAGAACTGGAAAAAAGCAACTATTAGCAATTACGTACAACTAAGGCTTATTGGTCGCCATACGTGTAGCATTTTAATTGTTGCGTTAATAGAGGCATCATTGCTTGTGTTTGGAATTCACAACAATGTTCAATAAGAAGCCTACCATTCGAGAGCTGGTATGCATGTGAAGTGGGGAGAGAGAAGAATAAAGATGAGGTTAATAACTTCAATAGAAACGCATCTGCTCCGAACACAAAGGATTATGCACATTCCGTAACAAATCAAGAAGGCATTGATATTGCGGCAAGTCTTTTCAATATTTATCGAAGTCTCTCGCCATGCGATCTTTCTGTTGCAGCTGCCGCGAAATTGCGTTTCGTGAGTAGGAGGATTTCTTCTCTTTGCCTTTTGTCTGCTCTTTCACTTTTTGTTTGTAATTGGCTTCTTTTGTTTTGAGTCCTAGGAGCGTGGGCTCCGCCCTCTACGACCGCAAAGAAAACATTGGGCTCGAATAAATTACGAGGTCCTCAAGTGGTTAAGCAATCGATATGACAGTTGAAGGAAGACTATTCCAGACAGTAATTGAGGTAGAGAAAAACGCACACAGAGTTGATGAGTTCCGAAGTCGTACAGATGGGATTAGTTTCATGATTATAACTTGGAAAAAAAATGAGAAGAAAAGGTATGTAATAGGTTTCTTATTATAATATTGATTTGGCTTGTGTGTGCGGCTCGAAACCTTTCACGCGCTTAGTTGCTGAAAGTTCCACTCCAAATTCTTTAAAAATTGTTCCTACTATTTAGAAATATTGCATATGTATACAAAAAATTCTAACGTCTTGCATTCACATGAATTTCTCTACTCTGTGTTATAAAAGCTTATTCTTCTACCAACTTCAATTAATCAATTATAAACTTCATTACAATTTACATATTTGTTTTGGGTATGAGGATGCAATAAATTAAAGGGACAGTCAGATTTTAAAGGCGGGTCGCTTTGTTATGGCTTTGGAATTCCATGTTCTTTGCATGACTACAAGAAAAAACGAACAGCAACTTCCCACTTGTAAAAGTTTACAAAATTCAAACTAATAATAAAGAATGTCTGGATATGGTTAACTGTACACAAATATTTTATTCGCCATAGATTTATGCTTTAACGAGATCTACAGTAAAATTGTTTTTGTAGTAAGAGTTTGTCAACCTCTTACGGTTTACCAGTTCTACAACATTCATTCAGAATAAAGAGGACCTCACAGGCCATTCCCAGAGAATTCAAGATTTCCTATTTATTTCGAAATGTAGAATCAGACGATTGAAAAATTCAATATCATAGCTAGGATTTGAACCACGGATCTTCCAGTGTCCGTCCGGTTGCTCTAATCAACTCTAATTAACTACCCTATAATCGGGTAAGTCATATCGGAAGGTGAATGAACGAAATGGTTGAAATGATGCTGAAACTGATGCTGGGTTCCTATAGCTTACAGTTACTTAACATTTTCTCAGGATAGGGGGGAAAAAATCTATGTGATACTTTTGAAATCCCGTTCTCTTTGCATGAGCAACAACGGAACATCCTATATCGATGCTCCTGTCATCGCCTTGCCTTTTAGCACATGGCGATATTCTGCAAAGGCAAAAACATCACTATCACACTACCACTTCAAACTAACATTCACTCTCTTATACACTGGGTTAAATATGTAGGGTTTAAATTTTCTGAAACCAAAACAAACTGTATCACCTTTACACGTTGAAGAAAAGATACTAAACTCCTGAACTGTATATGGATAAACATGAAATTAATGACCTAAGCGCAATTAAACTGCTCGGAGTTGTATTTGATACAAAACTGTCTTAATTACCCCATCTTAGGAACCTAAAAGTAAATTGTGCAGGAAGAATTAATATTCTGAAAACGATTGTAGCTAAAAACTGGGGAGCAGACCTTAAAGCCTTCCTTATGCCATATGCAGGTTTAATACGATCTAAACTGGTTACCCTCGATAGTTTACAGTTCTGCCTCAACTAATACGCTGAAATTGCTGGACACGATACAGATAACGTCGCTGAGAATAATCCTTGGGGTCTTCAGAACCAGCCCCGTTAGCAGCATGCAAATTCAAATTCAAGAACCACTTATAGCTATCAGAAGAAATGAAGGAGTATTGTAGTTCCACTGTTGGGAAGCCAAAACTTGAATTAGTTGCAACCACGTACGAAACAAACTTTCCGGTGGCCTTCGTCCCAACGTTTAAAAAAAAATTAACTTTGTATTTAAATGTTTCCTTAAATATTATATATTTATGTTTGCCTCGGCTGCGTCAGTAGTAATTTGTAGAAACACGTACCTCTTAGCAGGGCTAGAACGGCTAAAGAATGAAAGCTTACACAATTTATAATGGTATTTACTTTCCTTTTATTAATCTTTCACACGATTAAATAACACTTCACAGATATATCCAACCGTAGAGCTGTGAGATTTTTGTTAATTGTACTTTTAAACTCATAAACTTTATATTGTTCACACCGCAATGAATTTTATGTCTCACACTGAATTCGTACCGAGCGAACTGCTCAGGAACGTTGCCTTCTAGCATCTGCCGTCTACCGCTTTCTCTATTTCAAGTCCCTGGTTGGCTAATCCTACTCCAGAATACATTTTTTAACTTTCAGCTTTTCTAGTTTTTTGATTGGCTATTTATAAACTGTTTTAAGTATTACATTATTGCTCCAAGAATTATTAGTAGCATTATTAAACTTTCTAATTCATTATTGCCTCAAGGTTACCTCATTGTTAGCAACTTTCGGCTTCAATTCTCACAGCTCCTACATTGTTAAATTACATAATACATTCACATAACATTATTAAACACGTACATAATAATATAAACATAATACAATGACTATTACATACATTTTATATATTATATTATACACATATTGCTATAAGGCGGGCTGTTATTTTTTTATATTGTATAATTAGACTAAATCATTTAAGTGTTAAAACTACCCCTCAAATTACAACTGAGCCTATCATACGCAACTAAAGTAGCAGCCAATCCAACCTCCCGAATGTATAAATAAATGTTTCCTAAAACACTACAACCCACAAAAGATTGTCGTTACTATAGACCTTTTCATGTTATAATTGCTCATTATCTAAGGGAAAAGGACTAGATATTCCAATAACGACTCATATAAACTGCAACTCATCTGTTGCCTCATGGAGAGTAGATCTGCCTATCTTTAATATGAACATGAAAGCAACTAAAAGTGTAATCCATTATAAAATTCACCAATCATATCTCAATGAAATAAAAGCAAACTATACTAATCACATACAAATTTACACAGACGGTTCTGCTATTGAAGAACATAAAGGAGTTGCGATTGCACTATGATTTTACAATACTTTACAGACTACCAGTCCTCTATACGGTATTCCCATGCGAATTATTTGCCATAAAAAGTCTTACACAGGTACAGCAAGAATACAAATGAAACTACTTTATAATCTTCACAGACTGTATGAGCGCAATACATGCCTTAAAAGAAAGATATTCACGCAACGCTATACTCCAGGAACTACAAAAGCTATTCCACCATGTTAAGAGCAGAATAAATCAAATCACAACTGCATGGATACCTTCCCATGTAGGTATTTAAGGCAACGAAGAAGCAGACTTTGTAGCGCGAGAAGCCACCAAACATCCCCAAAATGATCTAACATAGCTACCACCTACCAGGCATAATAATGACCAAACCAAATTACAATATTTACTAAGTATGCATCTCGCACTATATTAATACATTTAAGACGTGTGATCAAATTAAAATAACAAGACTTCGTATTGGCCACACAAGACTCGCACATACTTACTGGCATTTTATCAAGGAACCGCCACCTGAATTTGTTATCAAACCTTAACCATCAAACACATCTTCACAGAATACACAGCTACGAGGAAAAAGAAAACAGTGCAATCTAGCAGCTCACCTTCCAGAAGTACGAGCAATACCTGAAAATTATCCAAGCCATCCTTATATTTCTTCACTCCACGTCATTGTGTAGCCTCCACTGACTGGAGCAACTGCAGAGAATTTATTTTGTAAAATGTATGTTGTATTATGTGGATTTAATCTATTATTATGCATATCTGCAATGTAATGACATTGTTGCATTGTATCATTCTATTCACATTGATGTATTGGTCTAGAATTTGTATATCGCAGCATAACTGCATGGAGTTAAGCGGCAATAAATAAATTAAAACAAAAAATATAAAAACAAAGAAAAACAATAGCAATTTGCAGTTGGGAAAAATATAAAGTATTTGAAAATTCAAACCAATAGCAAATAATATCTCGGAAATGATTAATGCCACAAAAAGTTGAAATAAATTGTGTGCTTTAACCAGTTCTACATTTTGGTGTGGTAAGATTCTGTTTAACTTTCACGATTTACCAATTATACAAAAGTAATTCAGAATAAAGACGGCTTCAGAGACAATTCCCAGAAATTTCAAGATAAGAATTTTATTTGTATTGAAAATATTTAAGGCATATGGTGCTTTAATCAAAATCGTTAGAGACATTTTTGGAAAATTAAAATTTTCTATGTACAGGGTAGTTTGGGGCGGGGAGAGTTTGTTGAAAATCTCAGTATCAATTTATGGGTAGAATGTAATAGTTATCTATATACCATATAGGCAAGAGCAGAGAAAGTAACAATAAGCTTTACTTATTTGCGTATACTATAGAATGTTCTGGCTCTAAGATTTGGATTAAAATATTACATATTTAATATATTGACAGAAATAAAATCCTGTAACTTTCATTTGATTGAATCTTGTATAATAAGGAAATCTCACCACACACAGACATAGGAATTGTTACCCGGCGGGATGGTCAAACGGCGTCTGTGGCCCGCATTCGGCCTAGGCACAAAAGATCTCCATAGGTCGATATGCTAAGTCCCCCTCCGCTCCCAGTCCATTATTTACCTAGGTTAGAAGCAAAATGTGTCTATTCCTTCTACAAATACCACTGTGAGGGATGCGTTTGTCATTACTCGCTTGTTTACCTAAGATAATTGCGTCATGGTGTACACCAAGGGTGGCGAAAACGACTTCCTTCCGCGAGTCACCAAATATGCATCACTCAGCAGTTATTGCAAAACAAAGGGACGGTTGCAGAGAGGGAGGGGCGCCTGCGAGTCACGTTTTCGCCACTTCTGGTGTACATTATGGAAGTACATTATGGAAAAAGAATGCACTTTCTTCCTACATTCTTTCAAGTTTTGCATTCTTGTTTTGCAGATGCCCTATGCAAAATAAAAGGAAGAAAATAATGAAAGTTCAAGGCAAAAAGTAAAATAAATGCTTGAAAAATATTTTGTGTAAATCTTTTGTGACTCTGTTATGAATAGCAACGTAATTTATACACAACCGTACGAGATAAATGAGTATCAAAATTAAATTAAATTGAGTTTTATTTATGAACGCTCTTTAACTGCTATGGTCCTTAGCGTCCCATTCTATATTGGGTGTGAAAGATCGGTAATTTTGCTTAGAGGCCTCTTTATCAGGCTTGAAGTTCTTTTACGTGCCGTAAATCTACGACACGGGACCACCGGCTTTACTTCTCTTCCGAAGCAAGCCCTCCGCCGGGTTTGAACTCGCGACCTCGGGAAGTAGAGGTAACCACTACTCCACGGAGAACGACTAAAATGAGTCTGGAATTACGTAATTACAACGTACCAATATATGTATTAGAACTCATATATTTACTGCTTTCAATTCCAAATTTACGCAAATTAGTTAATGATGCAGTATGGCGGTATGGAATCTCAGTTTGTGTACCATTTTCGATGTATAACTCAAAGGACATTTTAAGATGTCAAAGGGTTGTTACCTAGTTGAGACGATTTATATACGTACATGAAGTGAACATAAAGAAGTGGTTCGTAAAAAATGATAATGTTTGTCCTTAAGGCGCAATAGAGCATGAAAATATAAAAGAGAACACGAAAGTCTAAAGGATTAACAGCGTTTGGAAAATCTAGCATCATTAACTTTATTTTATGTGTGTTGAGTTTTGCTTGACTTTAAGGCCCTTGTGCCCGCGGTATGTTAAAAGCACCCCTTTATCCACGCATTGCTATCGATTATTCATGGTACATTAGTTTCTGGAGAACAGTTCGCGGAAGCCTGACGCAAAAGGCAACTCTAAAGAGTAGTGGGAACCAGCTCGATAGCTTTGCATGTTGCCGCTGAGCGAAGTCAACAGAACTCCGATGTAACAATTTTTCACAGCTGCCATTTAAACAGCGTATACATCTCTATTAAGTAATAAAGATTTAATATTTTTGCAACATGATATCAATAGAGTAGGCATGGCGAATTGGTTTAAGTCGTACATAGGCATAGCAGCTAATGTTCAACTTAAACATCCAAAGAACTAAATGAAGACAGTTTACAAGTTTATTACTCAGGCTATAAAAACGAAATCCTCTTTGCAAGCGGAGGCTGCAGTTAAAAATAACCTTTGAAACCCAATACCAGGATGGGATGTTATACTTGCAGGTTTAGTATACCATATTGTACCTGTTTATAAACAGATAAATCAAAATGCTATGTACATTAAAACAATGATAAATATTGGAGGATGACAGTGAGGCAGTATTTTAACCTTAAATGATTTCAGTCAAATTATATAATATATAAATTCAATAACAGCCCGCCTTAAAGCAATATGTAAATGTAACAATATATAAAAAGTGTACATTACAGTCATTGTATATATTTATATTATTGTATACATGTTATCTGAATGTATTACGTAATTTAATAATGTAGGAGCTGTGAGAATAATAGGTTAAAAGTTGCTAACACTGAGGTAACAATGAGGCAGCCTTGAGGCAATAATGAATCAGAAGGTTTAATAATGCTACTAATCATTCTTGGAGCAACAATAATGTAATTTTTGTGACAGTTTATAAAATAGCCAATCAACAACCAGAAAAAGCTTTAGTTAAATAAAAGTATTCTATTGGATTAGGAATAACTAATCAGAGACTTAAATAACAGAAATTTACAAATTTAGGCGGTAGAAGTCAAGTCAGTTGCTTGTAGACAGCGCTCATAACTGGACGAGTTGGTTGACAGTGTTCCTAAGCGGACGCGAGATGTGTCCTCGAGAAATTTAATACGTATTTCGTGTGAGAAAATAGTTTACGTGTTTAAAAAGTGCAAGTATTTAATAAAAGAATCTCACAGCTCTCTATATCAGTGAAGTGTTATTTAAATCGTGTCAAGCATTAATAAATGGAATGAAGAAAAACTTAAAATCTGTGTAAGCCTACATTCTTCAGTCGCACCACAACCCTGCAAAGAGAAACATGTCTCTAAAAATAATACTGACGCAGCCGAGGCAAACATAAATATATAATATTTAAAGAAACAGTCAAATTACAAAGTTAATATTTTTTAAATCCTTGGGGCAAAGGCCACCGAAAATTACATTTGGGGCGAAAGCTACCGGAAACTTTTTACCATACGTGCGGTTGCAACTACTTCAAGTTTGGTTCCCCTACAGTTGAACTGCAATACAACTCCTATAACAAAATAACATCTTCAAATTGGCTCCCAAAACGTGGGCAAATAATAATACAACAAAAACTTCTTTAACAGGGAAATGAATCCATTGTTTTGGAAAATTATCATTCCATACGTTGGTGGCAGCATTGATTAAAGGGATCGCTGCGCTCATTTTAATATCTGCACACGTTTAGTCACAGGTAGTTAGTACTAGATGGTTATAGAGTACCTCCTGTACATAGTTATAGCGAAGTGAAAAGGGATTCTGAGTGGAAGTCCCTGTACTGTAATGGTTAAAACACGTGATTGGGTGCTGGGAGTTTAGTCTATATATAATCCTGTTTGCTTTTTAGTCCTGTAATAACTAAAAATGTTGTTTGTTAGTCATGCTGACCCATCAAATCTTTTATTCAATCAATATCCGTTCAGTGATTGAGCTGATATTCCTCTCACTTTGATAAATATATAAGTGACAATGGAGTGAAGGTATAACTGACTTCGTGTATTTCAGTTATTTCAATTTTAGGTCCCCCCAATGCACTTTCTACGGAGGCCCTGCCCTATACTAACTAAACTGGTATAAGGATTTTGCTCCTTTATGACCAAAATTTCTTATATGTTACGTTCACATGACTTTCTCTTCCCTCTATATCTTATTAATAAGTATATAAATTATTTAGATAAACGTTTCCGGAAACAGTTGCATTACACAGTTCGTTATAAATACAAAGGTAACACGATAGTCAGTTTTGGTACTGGTCGCTACACGCTGGCCTTAAAACTCTTTCCATAATATCGTAAGAAACAACTGAAAATTGACAGGACTTGAAAATAATGACTAAGTATTCAACAATTATATCTCGGAAATTATTGATGCTACAAAAAGATTATTTCAAATAAATTGTGTGTCTTAAAGAGATCTACTAGTTTACCACTTATACAAGATTATACTAAATTGCTTCCAAATGAAGAGGACTTCAAAGGCTATTCTCAGAAAATTCAAGATATAAATTATATTTATCATGTAAATATCTTTAATATATGCTATTTCAATCAAAATATTTAGAGCCCAATTTTTTAGAAAATATGACTTATAAAAATCTTGATTGTAAAGGTAATTTGGTATGGGGGTATTTTCTTGAAAATATTCGTGTCGCATCTACGGAAGATACTAAACCTAAATATCAAGCTTGGTGTTTATCCGACATTTCGTTTTTGAGTAATGCTGTTCAGAGACACACACATGCAGAAGACATACACACACGGACTTTTTTTCTAAAAATGCTCTTTTTTGATTCAGGGGACTCAAAACGTGTATTTTCGGTGAAATCTCGGTATCGAATTGTTGGGTGGAATACCTTCTCTACCTGCAATGTACGTGGTAGAGAAAGTAAAATTGAAGTTGAAATTTGATATCTGTATGCTTTCGCTACCAGTATGCTCTTCTAGTATGAATGAGAACGGGTGATTTTGTTTTAAACGCTGCTGTTGAGAATTACCACGAATTTATCATACCACACTAATTCTTAGGAGCTAGTGTATCTGTTTATGCAACTACAACTAGTTAAAATTTGAATCTATTGAGTTTTATGAAGTAAAGTATTAGTGAAAATGTATGTTAGAACCGCGCTCTCGCATCCTCAACCATTCAAACCAATGCTGGAATACGACTAATGGGAAACGTGCCTAAACGTCATGTCACTTCAATTTCGTAGAATAAGCATATATTCAAAATGCACTAATTAAATTCATAAAGTAAAATTTTTATATTTCTATCACAGCAAGAGTACGTGTATTATTCTTAAGTGCGTACGGAATTGGTTTGGCCTGTGAGGAGATTATTTAAAAAGAGATTCCAGGGCGTTATGATTTATGGATTAGAAAATAATTTTTTTAACGGGAAGGTGTATAAGATACGGTACATGCTAAAGAAACCTTAGATGACTCAGGACATTCCGTGGAATACTACCAAAATTAGCTAAGGTATCTCACAACAAAGTCATCGAAATTGTGTAACTACATAAAATAGCTGTGCAGCTTTGTGAATGGATTTTGGTAGTATGCGGAGAACTTAACTCTAATCTCATTTTGATTGAGGATAAAATTTTGTTTCACCTGTGTGTAAATGCTAAAATATTGGATAACCGAGAAACCTAATCTAGTGATTAACTACTTGGGTTTGAAACCGTAATAATTACCACGGTTAGAGTTGACAACCAATTATTCAGGTGTTATATTAATCCTAGCTTGCTTTTAATCTGGGCATTTCGCTTAATTTGTGACTGTAGTAACTCGTCATAATTGTCTTAAATATGTTATATGAATTGTTCTAAAGAAAAATCTTGTAATTTTTGCGCATTAATGCCACGTTGAATGCTTTTAAATTTAAATCATAAGTATAAATGAAGGAACTGCATAATATTGCTTTAAAATTGAATAGGATAAGATATTTACTATGAAATACAATATGTTTATAATTTAAAGTTAATGTTAATTTATTTCCCTTGTAATTAACTATTTAATAGTAAATTTTTCAATGTTTGTTTTAGTCCCAGATACATAAATACTTTGTATTAATAAAATTGTTATGCAAATTACTAATTGTTATGCTCGTTGTTCTTAATGGACACATATAACGTCTGAGAACTTATTCAATACCTTCAATATCAGGCTGTTTGGTAACTACTAGATAACTGGGGTAAGGAATAACTTGGTTGGTCGTAAGGATTAATAAATATCTTAATCTTACATCTAACATAACGTGACTGATTTTCGTTGTCAATTTCAGTAGCATGTATTCAAATACGTTTTAAGCAAATGAGTTAAACCTGCTTACTCATAAAATATCCATAGACTTCAGAAAAGCTTTTGATCGAGTATCCAGAAAAATTGTGGTTTATAAAATTGGATACCCAATACATTCTTATGGAATATACTTAAATATATACAATGTTAAAAGCACAACTTTATGAAATACTAATGACAAAGAAGTTATTTTTAATAATCAAGGACTAATAAGAGGAATCACTTTGTTACTGATGTTTTTTTAAGAGAATGGAGTATAAAAATTCTGAAGGAATTAAATAGAATCTATAATTATTAATAATTATCTTCTTCTATGCATGTGACCTCTCAATTATAGGGACTATAAATTACAAACAGCGAAGACCAATGCATAGACATATCAAAACTCTAAGAAATATAAATCAAACATCTATGTGGAAAAAACGCAAATCATGGGCCTTTAGGAGAAATAATTCTATAAGAATTAAAGCTTTTAGTAAATGATAAGATTTTGAATATCAATATGCAATGGTATTAAATGAAGTTTTCTAAACAAAGAAACCTGAAAACTAAGTGGAAAGGCATGTACATAATATTTTATAAGATAATGACGGAACCAACGTTTTATATGCTGCTGGTTCCAATGGATTTTTCTCCTACTTTATCCGAGTAACAAATTCTTGAGAGCCATTAGGGAATGCTCTTGAAGAGACAAAATATTAAATATACAAATGAGAATTTGCATCGAATGGTAGGTGTCTGTATCTCGAAAATGACCTTAAATTATCAACGTTTATGCAGGAAAAGATATTAATAAGACCATACAGGTCGAAAGTAAGAGGAAAGTAGAAAAAGCAGAAGAGTGAAACCTGACAGAATTGCAGGTTAGATTAGATAACAACCACGCATCTCCATGCATACGGAAGTGGATGGGCAATGTGTATTGTTCAAGGGATTGCTCTTGTAATGTTTTATTAGGCGAGTCATGATACCCTTTAGAGAGTTTTGCAGGTAAATCTCTACGAGAGAGATGTGAATTTCTCGAACTCCGAAATTAACTTACTTTACAAAGGTCACGGCAGCAAGGGCCTTTGAGTAATAACTTTGAGGAAGTTTCCTGATGACCTACTTTGCGGCTTCCCTGTGCGAGAAATTAGGCGGTTCGAAAACCATCGTGTGTGGGCCCCAATGGCGGCCGAAGTGGCGTTTAATGACGGGGTAATAGGGAATGTTCACGGTGTGCAGGAGGTAACGAAATGATGATGGTGTGTCGGGGGTGTGTCCAGGTGCGAAGGCTTAACTTATGTTTAAAGTAATTTAAACTTATTTTTCTTTTGGCAGATTCTGTCCTAGGATTTTGCACATATCACGTAACTGAGTGTTGACGCTATAATTAAGGAATTTGCACTGTACTTTCATGTTCTTTTTGTCTTCACGTCCTCTGACCACCATGTTGAAGACTATAGGTTACACCTTAAAGAGGTAGTAGGAAATATTTAATGATGCATATTCTTCCAGTTGCTTGCTTTGCTATTCTTAAAGTATACATCAGGTGTAAAAAGATGTACGCCCTTATCACTCATCCTATTTAACATCTACTCGGATAATTTGGTGAAGGATGGTTTTCAGAAAAAGGAAAGCGTGGTAGTAGAAAGAGGAATAAAAGATGCATAAGATTCTGTAATGATTTAGAGATGCTATTATAGGAAATACAGATGATAATGGTGATAAACGTCAGCGGAAACAGTGTGGGTTGAAGAAAAATGCAAATAAGATAGCTAAAGACTTTTGAAATAAAAGCAAATGAACTAATCTTAAGCATTTAAGATGAGGTATAATGAAAGATTTGGACAGCTTTAGATGTTTGGAGTATACCGTAAGTAATAACATGAGCTGTTGTCGAGAATCCTTTAACAATCATAATAAAAATAATTCGTGTACACACTTTAAGAAAGAACTAAGGATGAAATCTGTACAGCCCTTTGTGTGGGGTGTTTTTTCCCCCACATCGACTTTTGGAAGCATTTGAAATTTCACATGTAGAAAAACGGAGCATGTGAAATGCGACTTAAAATAAGAAATTAAACTGTTTTAGAAAGAAAAGGAGAAGCAAGAATAAGCGGAAATGGAATTAACTGGGAAATTACTAGATGAGAGAAAACGTCTTGATATAAATGTACTGGAAGGAATGGCTAAAAAGGTTCAGAGCAGAAGAGTAGACAATATGAAGAAAATGACTCATATGCAGAGACAGTGGAAAAAATGATGGAGCCCGGGTTTGCAGAACAGGCCTGCTCTTTCTTAGGTAGAAAACTACGATTGAATGATTCATTGATTGATTGTTATTGACTCTAAATCCTGAAATTCATTATGATCATAAGAATACTGTTGTACACTTTCATTGTTTGTTAATTTTATTCCTAAATAACTGCTTTACGCGACAAAATAGGCTCTGTGACTAGTACTGGACTACTGCCTGATGTAGTAGATGGAGCCTGGAGCATGTGTATACTGACACGCATAAGAAGTGGTCGATAATGGAACGCAGATATTTGTGTTGGTACTGACAAATCAAGCCCCACCCTCTGCCAGCATGATCTCTGTTCCTTGAGCACAATTCTAGCCACTGGGTTGACAGGGTGCTTTACCTCCCACAGAACATGGTCGAATTGCCGAAGGGTAAAACTACAGGCCAGTTGTACATGTTCTCATTAGAAGAGTACTGTTAAGGCAATATTTCGTTGGATTTTAACACAAAAATAAATATAATGTAGGACTAGGACTAGAATCAGAAGGGGAATTAGCACCTCAAACTAAGGAGATATTTTTTGCTTAAGGCCCTAATGGGGCGTCCGAGAGGGAGAGGTGAGGTGAGGGGAGACAGAGGGCGGCCGGATCATGAGGAACGACAGGGCAGGGTCCACACATTTTCCAGGTTGAAACTCCCCGAATGACAGCTGGTTCAACCTGCTCCCCTTCACCCTGCAGGCTTGCACTGGAGAGGCCCGGGAATCGCAGACACTGCCATCCTGCCACGCAACGCCGAGACTGCCGCCGACACTTGCAATCCTGAAACAACCAAGTAGATGAAAGGTGAAGTGAAATGAGAATAGAGGTGAAATGGAGGGACAGGAAATTCAGGGAATGTAATTAACCTCCCAGCATTCGCCTAGCGAGCAAGGGAAACTCCCGAAAAAACCCATGGGTCAGGTAAATTTGGCCGCGGGAATCGAATCCAGACTTCCGGAATGCGAGCCACACGCGCTACTGCTTGCGCCATCTCGCTCGATGAATATAATGTAACATATACTATGAAATAAAGTTGAAAGTTAACACATTGTTTTATTAATATACTTAACCTTGTATTTTCATGCTACACTATCTTAATGTTTTCTTACTACCGTTCGATAACGGCAATAACCTTAACCTCCGTCTCCATGTCACTGATTAAAGTTCTAATATAAACATAGTTGTCCATTTAACGACACGTGCAAGTAATTCTTCACCATTTCCTTTAGAAAGCTGAATTAATTATATTATATTGTTTTAGCCGTTCCCTGTATACCAATCTTAGTGAAGCTCTTTTATAGAGGTGTATCCGAACCATGCCCTTATTTCATTTCAATTATAAAATCGTTCGTTGGATCGGTTTAGTTTTCATGAATTGTTTTTCAGGCCGGTCACACTGAGAACTGATACAGCCCGGGTGGAGACAGTTTGATTACTTGAAGGCGGAAGCCTTACAGAGGGGAAAACACTATGGGACACATTTTATGCACCTCAGTGTACTTCCAAATTACATTGCTATTACAAATTCGCAAGTTTATGTACAAAAAGGTTACGGCTATTACATGTTTTTTCTTTCGATTCCATTACCACAGATGTACTAAGAACGATTCATAATATTTTACCACGATGAACGGAATTAAGGTCAGGCGTACACTGTTATTATTTGGTACAGCTGTTCACCAAACCGCTTTTGACCTGCTGTGGTTTATATTGTAATTTGTTAATTATATGTTGCAACCTGTGGGCCGCGCAATACGCTTGCCCACGTACATTTCCAAAAAAGGTGAAACAAAATTAGAACGCTCCTGGAATATTAATGGCATTTAGTTTAGTGAATCAAAACCCTTAATTAGTGTCGCATCTGCCACTTTATATCGAGAATCATTAAAATACACGTAGGCTACACCAAGTCTTAGATTACCAAACTAGATATGTTGTTACACTCACTTAGGATTATAAGTAGCCATGTCTTAATGGAGACTCTTAGAATACATATTATTACTCCTTCTGCATTGTTTCCACCGAGGAACCCGCTTGTAAACCCTGGGTGTGTAAGTCCTCCTATCGGGGAGGATAAACGGGAAAAGTAGTAAAAGGATCGAAAATAATTTGTAAACCTTCTAAGGAATGGTAAAACGGAAATCAAATGGAATAGATGAAATCTGATGCATTATATATTTATGTATACATAGAGTATTACAATTACTAACGTATTATTGTTTTAAAATACCACTTGTGTCATCAACCTTGCCTTGAGCATTTATATATGTTAAATTATTAATTATAATTCTATTTATTGCTAAAATGAGAGATAGAACATTTAATGTCGTTGATAATACGATAAATAAAAGTGATCAAATAAAGTGATCGAAAAGATTGACTTCACAATAACAAATTATTGTATTAATACAAAATGTGTAACAGAAAATGCAAGAAATTAAGTAGTAATATGCTATATATGTACTATGAGAGTACATTGTGAACACGTTATTCTTATGTTTTCATTATTTATTCCATGCAAGAATTCTCAAACTATGTGAATTTGTTTTACGATCGATAGCAACCAGATAATCGCTGAAATTGTATTAAACTATTGTATCTGTTAAAAAAAATTCCCTGCGTTAGGAAACGCTTACAGGGAAAGCAGAAGAAGTATTAAAGCGTTACGAAAATTATCGAATATTATCGAGACGTAACATAGAATTGATTACTATAATATAAAGAATGGCTACAAGTAATTAAACAAACATGTAAGAAAATCTTTGATTGAATTCTCATATATCTAGTGTTCGTCGTCGAAGGGACATTGAGAAATAAAATAAAACACATTATAGCGAAATTTCATTCATTAGATTTATTTATAATATAATAAATATCTTACCTTCCAAACGTGGAACACCTGAGATAATATTCAATCTTGCCACGACTTAAAGCTGGTAGAAGTATGTCTTAAAATAAAGCGCACAAACAGAAACAATCAAATATTTGGCTAAGCGTAACACATGCTACAATCACAATTACTGAGTGAAAATTACCCGCCAGGAATTCAATTCTGCCACGCTAGACATAAACTTGACATACCCACTGTGCGAGAGGCACGGTAAATTCAAATTGAGCATTTCATGGTACACAGCATCTGTATCTTCAAGTTCCAGAGCATCAACCAGGATCAGCGGCGCCTTTATTCACACACACACACCAACCCCTCGTAATTATAGGACTAGAACTAGGACTAACTGCGGAGGGGGACTTAGGACCTCGCCCTTTTGTGCCTGAAGCCCCTGATGGTGTGCCCCCAGAAGGGAGGATCGAGGTGAGCGGAGACAGAGGGCGGCCGGACCAGGAGGCACGCTAGGATAGAGTGTAGGGTCCCTACCTTTTTCAAGATAGAAAATCCCCGGATAAAGCTGGTGCAACCGGCTCCCCTTCCCACTACGGGCTTGTACATCCCCTGGAGGGTCCGGGACCTGAGACCGCCCCATTCCGAGGGATGAAACGTTATACAGAGCATCCTTTTCCCCTGCCACCAACGTTGGGACTCCTGCCGACACTTGCAACCCTGAAAGAGACCAAGCAGATGAAAGGTGAAGTGAAATGAGAAGTAGGTGAAATGGAGGGACAGGAAATTCGGGGACCAGGGTAAATACCCGAAAAAACCCATGGGTGAGAAAAGCCGGCCGCGGAAATCAACACCACGTCCTCCCGAATGAGGGCCACAGACGTTGCCGTCTGAGCCACCCTGTTCGGCCTCGTAATTCTACTTCAACCTTTATATAAGGTAGGGAAGTATTGTAACCATCCAACATTTTCTATATCTAGATAATGGCAGAAAGGGTTTTAACTCTTTGTATTTTCTGATTGTCAAACACTGGCACAAATAAACTGTATAACTTGAATTTTCTTAAATAATCGTAGTAATCCTCTTCATGTGTACTGAATTTAAAGAACCGGGAAATGCGAAGAGATAAACCAAAATCATTCCAAGAAAATGTAGAGTTAATCAAAATAGACAGTTTATGTTGAATAACGATTTCCATGGCTTTTAATTTCCTATAAAGTTCCCTGTTTTAGCCTCAACTTTTTCCAGGCAGAAGCTTACGTACTTCGATGCGCCACGCATATAATAAGTTCTGTGCGATCTGCATTGTTTCTTTTTTCCATATGCTCATTAGTAAAAGTTCCGACTTGTAATATGTGTGTTTTATATGAGTGTTGTTTCCATACCTCACTTATACCAACTCCTTTTTGGTTCACTGCTGTATTTTCTTTAAAAAAAAATATTTATTTATATTCTTAGTTTAACGCAGGTACGAAGAAGAAGTTATTTTTATTTGAAAATTGTAATATTTATAGGATATCTGTGAACTGGTAACTATAAAATAAATCCTAAGATTGTTAAACAGAATTGTTCTCTCGACGCTTTTTCCGCTGTTGATCATATCGTTTCTGCTTTAGAATCTAAGCATGCATAAAACGTAACTGTCAAAAGAAAGGAAGAAAACGAATTATAATGCAAAATATAATGAACTACTTCTCACCTCACCAAACGAAACCGCTAAGAACAAATGAACGTCGTTTTCTTGCCTAGTAAGAAATTACGCAGCTGTTTATTACATTTGTTTATTTCTACATAGGCCATAACCCGGTTATATATGTACGTAAAAATGTGAAGGAAGCTCAGAATAAGGAATTCCCGTACTCGGTATAGGTAGGAATAACTTGTAACTAAAAAAACGGGAATATTGCTTTTCCTATTTTATTTCTCACATTATAATGGTTTTTTTATTATAAATGTTTGTGTTACCTAGTAATTACTTGGTAATTACTACATAATTAGTGAAATATAATGTATATTGACTCTTATTTCAATTTTTGAAAAGTATTGATAACATTATACATTATAACGTATCGAGAGCGTTTAAATCTTGCTTTCCCCCACGTAAGAAAATTTCTTTATATCATACAAAAGAACGTTATAGCCATATCTACTAGTCTGCTTGCCTGTCTACTTGACACTTCAAGTTAAATAATTTTGAAAAGTTACTCACCAAAGCTGTTGATTATAAATTTTGACTAGTCAGAAAAAAGCAGTGCACGTTGAACTGAATTACTCCAAGATATCGTACACCTAGAACATAGGTACTTTGACTTACCGTACCGCTGCTCTAACCGCTTGCACTGAGTCACTTTTTTTCTTCTTTTTTTTGCAGGTAAACTATTAGGTGTTCTCAAATTCATTTTTACATATACCTCAATAGTGACTTACAACATGCTGCATGTTACAGCCTTTAAACTAATTAATGCTTGCTTAGTTTGAAGTCATTCCTGAGCAAAGGTATACCGTGTGTAACGTAACGTGAATAAACTGATGACTAATATAAATACTGCATTATGTGATGGAGGTGTATGAATTTGTCATTGTAGAGAAAGTCATATGAAGAAATAAGTCACCATTTTTATCTGCAAGGAGGAAGCAAAATTACAGTTTATGTATTTTAGCGATTTTCTGTATTTTATATTTTATCTGGTTTATAAGTTTTGGAAATTTGAGTTTTATAACCTTCAGTTTGTTTATATGGAGTATTTTAAAAATTAACTTACATGCATTTATTAAGATGTCATCGAAATATACTGTGACTATGTTCAGTTTTCTGTCACTTCACTAAGTTCTTACTGTCTCTTTGTTGATGTGATCTAGTTCAACTTTTCACTGTCACTGCACTAGTTTCTACCATCACTTCACTTTCTTTGTGGCGTAGCGGTGTAAGAAATTCTCTTCTTCCGGACGATACACTTGCCGGGGAGTCGAACAGTAGACTTCTCCAATGGCTCGCGGAAGCAGCACTCGCTCCCACGTCAAAGCGAGCACAAATTCGCTCGAAGGACAGCACTTTTCTTTGCATCAGAAAGTTAACGCACTCGCTATTTCGCTCCTCGCTGTTTGACTTCCTTATATAGCCGTTGGAAATTTCCGAACATTTCAAGAACGTTCGAGAAGGGGAAACATCCAGAAGATTCTGATTATCTGACGATAGCGCTTCCGGTGTTTAAGCTGACGAGAGCGCTACTTATCTTTGTTTATCTCCGATTGCCCGGCTTCGGCCATAGCCTCTGCGTTATAATATTTTTAAGCGGCAGAGAAGTAAATTCGTGAAGTCGTAAAAATCGAGGGATTAACAAGGAAAATTAGCGAAAATGTAAATTCTTGTGAGCTTAAGTGATATTACGATGACATTTGCAGGTTTTACATAAAACGAAATCCTTCTACTAAATCCATATGAGCTAATTTTGAAAATATCGCACATAAAAATGTTGTGAAATATTTCAAAAATTATAAAATTTTGAAAATGACAAATATTGAAATATCACCAAAACAGTAAACCGTATAATTGCTTGTTCTTTGCACATATAAGAAAAGAGAATGTTTCCTCCATTAGTCTGGCTGCTAGAATATCTTTAAAGAATTCCCCAGACCTTTAGTTCTCTCAATAAAAAAAATTGTTAAATTTATTCTATTTACTTCTCTTCTTTCTTTGGGTGGTCACCACCCTTTTTATGGTTTTTTCCCAAAATGAATTACTATTCAACTTATAATTCAAAACCTCTGTAAGTCGGTTTTGTTGTGGATGTACCATGATAGTGACTTGCATGTATTTTTAATTTCTGGCCCTCTGGTTGGGATTAACTTGTGTCTGATAAAGCGAATTTTTGAAGTCTAATGCACCTTTTCTAATATTAGGTTTTACATCGCTACTGTAGCCTCATTTATCCTAAACTCTTGATTATTTACTTGATCTTCTCAAGTTTCATTGCAGTTGTAAATGGTACACGTATAGCTAAAATAAAATTATGAACTACGCATATTCTACAAATATTTCAACAAATACTACTTTTTGTGAGCAATTCTGATATTTAGTTCCATACTGATTTATTACTATTCCCTGCAGTAAAGACTATATTTAAACAATTTGTGTGTAAACTTAACGTGTTCATCATGCTTTGTCTATATTGGCAACCCCTGGATTGGGGAAGCTGAAAGATAAATAAATCTTTCGATTATTATTATTATTATCATCATCATCATTATTATCATTATTATTTTCGATTAGAAGCTCAACAGCTTTTCTGTAAATTTAAAGCTTTGGAATATGTTCGGAGGTGTTTGTGATGCTTTCAAATGTCAGGTGGTACTACAGAGGGCGTGTGTTATAATGTATGTAAATTTTCTAGTAAAGGCGAGAAGTGGAAGGAGCAACTAATAGGAATAGGAGCGCTCGCCCACGCTGCCCACCGCCCTGTAATTTAGTGGGAGCTCTGCATTATAACAAACATCTGCTGCCATTTGCGCAGGCGCGGCGCACACCGGATATCTGTAAATGGTGCTACTGTGATTCGCACCTGTAATCAATACGCATTTGTTTTCTTTGAGAAGGAGCTTGGGCTGATGGCCAAGCAGGAAGGAACAGTACATCACTCTGAAGAGTTATTGAAATGGGCAAGTTCTAGGAGCATTGAATTGTTCTTAACCCTTTTGCTGCTAAATACTTCTTACAATTATGGCTACCGTATGGCGTTTACTCGGCTGCAACCACCTTGTTCCTTCTATGTTGATTCTATTTGTCTCGTTTACATTTGCTTAAGGTAACCAGGAAGCATACATCAAGGTACATTAGCAAATAAAAAGTTCTAAAGCTAGGAATTAATATGACATTTGTCTAAGATATTAAGAACACCTTACTAAAGAAGCGCTGAAAATTATAACTGTCTAATGCAAATAGAAAATGTTTTAAACATTTTAAAACCAAATTAACATTTTGTTAAAACCTCTAACCGTCGTGACATAATTATGCATATTTCTTAAAAACTATTGGTGGAATTAGAACTTTATATAAAGTATATAAAACATATAAACCTGTGAAATTCATAAAAATTCCTAACTATAAGAAGTCAGAAAGCATACATATTTTTCTTTGAAAATTTATTTTTTTCAAGCAGCTAACATAGAAACATTATTTCAGTTCATAGGATTAAATGAAGGACGTAGTTTATGTAAAAAATACTCATTCCAAATCTACCTATAGTTCATTACAAAAGTGCACAATTACGTCATGGTGTTTTCAGTTTTTTAAAACGATTTCATTTTTGTTCAAAAGTTCTTAAATAAATTTCTATTGAATTAGATAATTATAATATCAGGGCTTATTTAATAAAATGCTCGTAATATCTCACAAAATGTCATATTGCTAGCTTTAGAACCCTTTGATTTACAGTACGAAATGCATGACCGAGCGGGACCCACATTTGGGAGGTCCGGGGATCGATCCCCAGCGACCGCCCACTCTGGTGGGTTTCCCCGGATCTCCAGGCGGATGTTGGGGTGGTTCATTTTCTATCACGACTCTCCTCCCTCTCATTTCCTGTACACATCATCTTCCTTATCATCTGTTTCAGGGTTGTAGGACCAGGCAGCGGTTTTCGGCGGGTTGTGGCTGGTCGGTGGCTTGCTATGTAAAGGTTTCTTCCCTGGCGACGCTGCGGTACCGCTCACTTAGGTCTCTGCTCAGCGTGCGGCTCCGCTCCGAGGGATCCTGGAGATTGGTGGGCAGGGACCGGGCCGCGTCGTATGTGTTCTATCTGAACACGTTAAGGATCCGTTCATGCTTGCGCCCGTCGACATCCGGATCTAGTCGTTCTTCGGGTCTCTCCCCTCATTCTTTCCACCCAGGGGGTCACGTTGAAAGCATAAAGGGCCGACTGGCTGCTCTGCCCCGGTTCTGGGCGCCCCTCCGTGATATGTACCTTTACCTTTGCCTTTTACAAAATGTATGCTGCTGCATTATTTGCTAGATGTATCCTACTAGGTACCTTAATGTGGACATAGTAGCACTGACTTCCTGTGAATGTGAATACAGGGCGGGGAGGAGAGTACAGGATACATTAAATAATACGTGAACTGTACTATCAGTCCCGCATAAAGTGAGTGTATTACTGAACAAGATAAAAAATCTGACGTGTTACACTCACATAACTTTCTCAACTCTTGTACAAACTATTTCTACAAACGCTTATTCACCATATGTTGATCTTATTGCTAATTTTCTTGTAGATGCAAGGGGAATATGGTAGTATTTAAGCGATAGTCAAATCTTTTAAGAGCTGGTTGCTATGTGGCGCAATCCATTCTCTTTGTATGTCCAGGACATAAAAAAATGAATAACGAATTTGAGAAAAGGTATAAGTATTGGAAAATTTAATGGAATAACAAGCAATATCTCGAAAATGGTTGCTCAACAAAAAAATGTATATGACGTAAATTGTGTATTTTAACGTGATCCACATTTTTTGTGCAGTAAAATTTTGTCTATCTCTTATGGTTTACCAGTTATGCAAAAGTCGTTCACAATGAAGAATACTTTTGGAGACATTTCCAGAAAATTCGAGATATATACTTAATTTGTCATGAAAATATCTTAAACATATAATATTTTAATCAAAATCGTTAGAGCCATTTTTGAGAAAATTAAAATTTTCGAAAAATGTTCCATGTAAAGGATAATCTGGGGTGGGGGGATTTTCTTGAAAACCTTCGTGTCCCATCTCTGGAAGATACTAAACCTAAGTACCAAGTTTGGTGTTTATCCGACTGTTCGTTTCTGAGTTATGCTGTTCACAGACACACACACAGACATGTTTCCAAAAATGCTTTTTTTTGGATTCAGGTATCACAAAACATATATTTCCGGTGAAATCTCGGTATCGAATTTTTGGGTGGAATACAATACTTCCCCTACTTACTATACGTAGTAGAGAAAGTAAAAATGACTACCTCTATAGTCTGGTGGTTAGCATGCTAGCCTCCAAATACAGAGTACCCGGCTTCGACTCCCGGCTGGAGTCTGGAATATTAGAGGGATCACAAGTAAAGAAGATGAACTTGATGAACTAAAAATGAAACTATTCACTCATATGTGATAACTGAAACTAAGACGTTTAATGAAACAAATGAACTAAAAAATTATACAGTGATAGAAAGTAGAATTCCTCAAAATGTACATGCCTGCCGTGAAGCAGCAATTTTAGTAAATAATACACTAAAATAAATTAACACTAAGTTACAGTTTCATACAGGATAGTTATTTAAAATTGAAGGAGGTCATCTATCAACGGTAGGTGTTTATGGTCCCGAGCAAGGGAGGAAAGAAGATACTAAGGTATTCTACGACGAACTGCAGAGACAACTGAACAGTCAACATGATAGACCATGCACTTATATATAAATTGCAAGCGCTGGTAATCGACCAATAACAGGAGAAATTGAAAATTTTGGTGAACAACATATCAATACCGATGATCAACAGTTATATGCAATTTGCAACATATAATAACATTAAAATAGCAAACACGTTTATTTTGTTTTAGGAAGACAGACTTACATAAATTTATAGGGACCGAAACAGGACAACTATTTCTTATGGATTAGATTATGGTAAATGAGAAACTTAAAATCAAATCCCAGATGTTTCAATTCATAGAGGCACTGATATTGGATCAGGCCACTATTTAGCCATTGCACTGTATCTCTAATGGCTAAATGGAAGGAGAAGAAGAAGAATATAAAAAATGCCCAGGAGTACCACAGCTATTTATAATTTACTTGCTCTTAGAGCAGGAAAACATTAAAGATTTATATCAACTTAGATTACAATAATATTTAATGAAAACACCAACATTGATAATATAGAACAAGAATGAAGTAATCTCGAAGGATGTATATAAAGGGCGGCATTTGAAACAATAGCAAAGAAAAATAAAGTAACCAAAAGAAAATATTTGAAATATGGAATGAAGATATTAAAAATGGGAAACCAAAAGCATATCTGAAATTTCTGCAAAAGAAAACAGATGCATCCAGAGAAGATTATAAACAGAAACGGAGCCATACTAAACAGTTAGTAAGAAACATGTTGACTCTTGGGAATGATATATTGCAAACATAGAAAACGATAAGCATGGAAGACATATTGTAGCATTTAAAACAATGGAATTTTCGAATCAGTCACAGAAGGACTCGGCAAGTATAAATATAATTACAATAAAGCAGTGGAAACGATATTACAAATTCCTATGTTATTGTGGAAATATAACTCAGGACATAAACGATTACAGTACTGGGATTGATTTAAATACACTAGAAGAACTACAGGAGGTTTTGAAAACATGAAAAACAGAAAGGCATGTGGAGTTCATGCTAAATTGCTTAAATGTGGAGGTTTGTCGCTATATTTTGATTGCATGTTGGCAACATTATAAAGTGCCTGTTCCTTGGGGAATATCCGAGACAACTTCTTTATTTAAGAAGGGAAGTCTACGTAATTGTGATAATTACAATACAGAACCGTTAAATACAGAAACCGCAAAAAAGTATACATCTTTGTCAGACTGTATCGGGGTACTCATATTGCGATTATCCAGTTCTCACTGTTACTATTTCGTTTTTAATCTGTCACTGTTTCGTTTTTATGAAGTTCACCTTCACTGGAAGTTCGCTTCACTACTGTCACTTCACTGAGGTGAACTAGTTCAATTCTCCGTCGCTTCGCTTCCTTCGTGATGTAGCCTCTTCACGCCGGACGGTTCACTTCACTCGTGAGTCGAACACAAAGCCTCCACAATCCGTCGCTCCGCAGTAGCACTCGCACAGCTGTCAC
This sequence comes from Deroplatys truncata, assembly GCA_030765065.1. Taxonomy (NCBI): domain Eukaryota; kingdom Metazoa; phylum Arthropoda; class Insecta; order Mantodea; family Mantidae; genus Deroplatys; species Deroplatys truncata. The sequence goes on along the minus strand of CM060978.1, from coordinate 168,539,412 downwards.
CAACTTGCTCAGAGAATAACTCTTGATGTCGCATGGAAAACTCACCCGCCAACTCGCTCACTCACTGAATGACCAACTCACTCTACCACAGCCACTGGCTCAACAACTTTACTGGACTGACAGCTCTCGCGAGAACGTTCGCTTATATAGTCATGGAATCTTTCCACAAGATTCTCGAACGTTATAGAACTATTTCGACACAATTCCTGGAGGAAGGGAGGAGAAACTTCCGAATGTTCTAGTTATCTGCTAATAGTATGCCCGGTGTTTTCGCTGCAGAGTGGTCGATATCGTTATTTACTTCGATCGCTCGGCACCGACCACCCGATAGCCTTGGACAATAGCCGCTGTGTCAACAGCTCTCTCCTCAGAGCTGTTTGTCCCGTACAGCTCCACGATCTACAGCAGAGCAAGGAACCATCAGCTCCCCTCGGGGCCAACGCTGAATAGTGGCAGGCCCCAGGACCTGTGGCACGGAGTCGCATGGCCAGCACCACCTCTCCACGTTGTTTTGAAGATGCAGCCAACGAATCAGCGACAAAGCTTCATCAAGGTGTTGTTCGCAGCCACGTGCCCCCCGGTAGTACCGGCATGGGTCTCCTAACACCTTACTCAGTACCAACTGTTCCGCCTTAGTTCTTCCGTTTGCGGATTCCCATCCTCTCTTCAGTACACCGTTCATGACCACCAGGATTCATAGCTCGGGACTCTGGCAAAAACATCCACCCACGCGGATCGAGCGCCAGATGCTTTATCCTTCAGGGTCGGCCCCACGTCTCGACCCTCCAGCTGCTCCTGCCTCAAGGTCTCCTGCCCCAACCGAATGCAGGTTGTACCGTGACTGAGCGTAAGGTTGAAGCACTTTCCTGCTGGTCCAAGTGCTCGTCCATTACGGCCTCTTTTCTTTCGTCTGCACTTCTAGCATTTTTCTTGCTGATACAGCCGCTCCTCCGCAGCATTGATGTAATCCTCCACGTCAGATAGTGTATTTTAATTTCTTTGCAAAGTCATCTTTCCGGGCGGCTTTCATCAATGCCTTTATCTCAGATTTGACAGAGGCAATTTTACCACCCAGATCGGATTTCAATTTCTCCATTTCTTCTTTAGCACTGTTCATTACCGTTCCCATCCTATCCATTCGATTCCACCTTTGTCTCCATCTTCTCCACCACAGATTTCATGTTCATATTTCACTTAATAATTCTTTATGCATTCCCTCCAAGGTAGCGTTGTATCCCACTTCTGACACCAGTGTAACTTTTTCCAGTTTTAAAACTGTCACTTCTAAGTTCTCACTGTCACTATTTCGTTTTTATGTAGTTCACCTTCACCGGGAGTTCGCTTCGCAACTGTCTCTTCACTAAGGTGAACTAATTCAATTAACCATTACTTCACTTCCTTCGTGACGAAGTCGCCCCACGACAGACGGTTCACTTCACTCGGGAGTCGAACACAACATCTCTACAATCCATCGCTCCGCAGTAGCCGTCACCAACTCGCTCTGGACGTCGCACGGGAAACTCACCCGCCAACTCGCTCTCTGACTGACCAACGCGACTCACTCTACTGTCGCACTCACCCAATAACTCTATCGGACTGACTGCTCTCGCAAGAACGCTCGCTCAAGTAGTCAGTGGAATCTTTCCACAATGTTATCGAACGTTCTAGAATTAGAATCCTCCGTTCCCGGAGGAGAGGGGGAAAGCATACATCAGGTTCTAGTATTCTGCTGATACCTCGCCCGGTGTTTATGCTGGCGAGCGAGGATATAGTTGTTTACTTCGACCGTCCGCGCCGACTACCCGATAACCTTGGGTCATAACCGCTGCGTCACAGTATTGTCAGTTGCTTTGAATTGCTAGTGTGTTATAGTATAATCTTTTGCTCATCAGATGTCGGTACTTTCATCACGATATTGAGAAAACAAAATAGCCGGATCACGCTTGACGTTCAGCAGTGAAAATGCAATCTGAACGGGTTTATCAGGTTTGATAACGCCGTTGAAATGCTACGTTAGTGGAGACGAGAGTTTGAAACATAAACCTCAACACACCTAACAATTAAACGCATTATTGACAAGTTTGAGCGCATGGAACATTTGTGATATTCAAAAAGGAATATCGGGAAGACCGAGTACAGCTACAAGTCCTACTTTTGTGGAGAAGTAACAGCGTTTTCCAACACGAGAACCGACGAAGCTTTCAGGTTTTTTGTTTGTTTTTTCTTTTTTATGGACGCCCTTGAACTACTATAGTTCTCCGCATCCCATAATGTGCGAAAGGACGGAAACCTTATCAGCATTGAGATTGTTTTATGTGCCGTAAATTTAGGACACGAGACCTTCCCTTTCAAAGGAAACCATGTTATGAATTTTTACGCCCGAAAAAAAAATCCATCGTCCACCCCCGGGTTTGAACCTGCGACCCCGGCAAATAGAGGCTAGCATGGTAGCCCTAGGCCACGGAGTATGACCAGAAAATCCACGATATACATTTTATTTGTTTGTAAACATCTTAAACATATGGTATTTAATAAATCTCATTTGAGCCACTTTTCAGAAAATAAAAAAGAACTAAAATTTTTCCATGTAGAAGGTAGTTGGGGTTGGGAGGATTTTCTTGAAAATCTTCGTGTGGCATCCTTGGAAGCTGCGAACTTAAATACTAAGCTCGGTGTTTAACCGACTTTTCGTCTTTGAGTTATGCTGCTCACAAAAAAAATGGAAACCGTTTTCTAAAAATTATCTTTTTCATTCAGAGGTCCTCTATATATATTTCGACATCCAAAATTTGTGTAGAATACAATATTTCCCCTACTTACTGCAGGAAGCGGCAGAGAAAGTAAAAATACGTACTGCCGCATAAGGTTTATTTTCCATACTACTTTCAGTTTGAAAACAAGTAAAGTTCAGTATGGTATATAATAACTTTAGCAACAATTTATTTGTTTGCATTCTTACATGTGTTTTAATTTAACTATGTACGTCATGGAACGCTTCAGTGTGAAATAAAGAAGAATAAATTCCTTATCCAGGGTGGTCTACCGCGGTAAGAGAATTAGATATCTCATTATAAGCAGAGGGAGTGGTACAATAACAGAAATTCCTCAGCGAACTCGTTCCCTTGCCATCAGCCATAAAAATGTTGAGAACATTAGCGGCTTCTCGTGCCTTATAGTGCGCCTGCGCTCTCCAGGTATATCTCGCTACGCTAATTCTCTTTTATAGTCTGAAAATTGGTGTTTCTAAATTGACGTGCGTCGTAAAGAATTAGCTTTGCATACGTTTCTGGCATGTACTGGCTTGAATGTAAATTAGACTTTTACTGCTCAAACAAAACCATCATCTGCTAAGTTGCGGGTTGTATTGTAACTTTTTAAGTGCGCCGGCGTTTTGGACATAGTCATTGTGCATCAATGAAGCGCCCCCCCCAGACAAAAAACTTGTGCTAATACATATAATTTGTAGGTGAAAGGCTGAGGTAGAAGTTATTTACACAAAATACCTTTGTTTATATGCGCATTAAGTATATGCTTAATTGACAGACCTCTTAAGCTAGAGTTTTCATGATTATATTCTTCTGGACCATGGTAGCATGAACGGCACATATTCGGAAGAATGCACTAAGTTTAAACACAGTGATTCTCAAATAGTGAGACGTAACGCGCTTCAGAAGCGTAAAAGGCTGCAAGGGACCACAAGTGTTTTCCAACAAAGAAAATCTGACTTGATATATTCACATGATCTCTGAAAATTGTCGTTTTTGTTCTACATACTAATTTAATAAAAGGCTATTTTTCTGTCTATCTCATATTTATCGAGATAAACATATACAGAAATGGTTCCATTCTACATTTCATTGTAGGTGCAAGGGCAATACAGATGGCTGAAGCAATATTTAGATGTTGAAAAATCTGACGGGTTACTTTCACAAGACCTTCTCTATCCACTCTTATACAAACTAATCTTACAAAAGCCTATTCTCTTACCTGCTTCATGTTAATCCATATAAACATTTGCAAAAATAGTTTTATTGCACATTTCGTTGTAGATATAAGGGGAATACAGGGGCGGCGCCGTGGCCGAGTGGTTCGACCGCTCGCCTCCCACCGAGGCGGCCCGGGTTCAATCCCAGGGACCTGCATGTGGGATTTGTGGTGGACGAAGCGGCGTCTGGGCGGGTTTTCTCCGGGTTCTCCGGTTTCCCCCGCCATTCATTCCACCAGCTGCTCCATCATCACCTTTCCTTTCATCCATTTCACCAACATTTCGTTTCATCTACTTCCTTCATCCCATACCAGGCATCGGGCTGATCATCCATGCTGGATGCTCTGTCTGATCCATGAGTGTCTGCTCCTCGACGGGCCTCTGACCCCAGGCACCCGCTTGTAAGTCCTGGGGGGTGTAAGTCCTACATAAGAGGAGGGTAAACAGATAATGAATGAATATAAGCGGAATACATTAGCCTTAAGCGATAGTCAAGTTCATCGCTATGTAAAGGCTTGGAAATCCATTCTCTTTGCATGACCACCAGAAAAGAAAGAAAAAAAACCTCAAAGATTATCTAGGGAATGATTGTGTGTTTCAACGAGATCTACATCATTTACATAGTAAGATTTTGTCTATCTCTTACGTTTATCATTTCATACAAAAGTAACTAAAAACGAAGAGGACTTCCCAGGCTAGTAGTAATATGTTGAGTGATTGAATCCATGTTTGAAAACATAATTATCAATTACTCGTCACACCCACTCGATACGTCCACGAGTGCCTATGACGCATAGGGTCACTGTAAAATTTTTGAGAATGGACGCAATATAAAGTATTAAAACTTTACATATGGTCATTGCATTTTTTCAAAATATTCTCCATTGCATTCTATACACTGTCTCATCCTCTCAAACTATTTTTCAAGTGCTGAACGCCATTCTGCTTTGGGGAGAGTGCAAACACATTCTTCGTAAGCAGCTACTGCGGCTTAAGATGGCTCAAATCGTTGACCTCGAAAACGTTCTTTTGTTTTGGGGAATAGAAAAAACTCGCATGGGGCCAGATCTGGACTATAAGGAGGATGGGAGAAATATCTGACTCCTGACTGCTGCAAAGAAATTGGATTGTTTCTTTTGCAGTATGGGCAGAGGCATTGTCATGGTGCAACAAAATTCCACGCAGGGCAGTTTAGGACGTTTTTTTCTTAGTTAATTGAACACTTGTGGCAGACATTTTGTAGTGTACCATCTAGCAGTAAGTCTTTTGTACCTCAAGCGGAATGGTCGCAATGTGGTCACTTCTGAGAAGAAGGAATAGATTATCTTCTTGCCAACACTTCTCGTTCGCTTCACTTTTGTTGGGGAAACTTCTCCTGGGAAGCCTCAGACCGATGACTGTCGTTTAGTTTCTGGAAGCATACTGGTAAATCCAGCTTTAGTCACCTGTTACGATGTTAAATATGTTTTTGGAGCTTCCTCCATTGAATTTGTCAATCAATTCCTGGCACCATTGCAAACGAGTTTATTTCTCCTCATTTGTGAGGTGGTGAGGGATCCAGCGACTACAGAGATTCCTGACGTCAAGGATTGTTTTCGCTGCTGCCGATCCAAAATTTAGGGCTTCTTAAATCTTACCATGTATGCAACGATGATGTTCCCGCAACATGTGCTCTGCTTTCGCCACATTTTCATCCATTGTTGCTGTAGCCGGTCGTCCTGCTCATGGAGTAATTGCAGTATACCGACACATTAGTTTCCAGATTCTAAAATCTTTCTTATATAATAATGTCTCTATTTCTGCTAAAGTTCTTTCGCGTTTAAAATGAAATATATGCAGGAACACGTATTTGCTGTCTTTTTCCGTGTGTAGTCATTCTGCACGTGTATTGCATTTCCTAACACCTAAATCATTGTTCTCTTCATATTTATTTACTTCATATTTGTTTACTGAAATTCTGGCCACTGTTTGTATTCCCGCTTATAAGTATATGGTAGCCTAATTTCCAATAGAATTATTAGTGCAATTTATTATTATTTCATTCCGAATGAAACTTCTCTGTAGTTTTTTAGTTTGACAAATGGGATTTTTATAGAGCGTGTTATTTTAAGCCTGCACTTAAGCTGTTTCTGAATGAAGTAAGAAAACTTAATATTAAATAATACTTTAGGTAAACATATACCTCTATTAAAATGCAAAAAAGCAAAATGATTGGTGTTCTACAATTGTATTAATATTTTAGCGCAACAAATTTATTTGAAAACTTTGTGTGTTACACTCATATGATTTTCTCGCCCTCGTATATATGGCTAACAGGGCTATGGCGCGAGTTTTATTGTAGCAACATTGTTTAACTGCAAGCAAATTTGTGTTTGTGTGCTATTTGTATGTTTGTTATGAACATAGGATACTTGAAGGTTACGTGTATGTATGTATATATGTATGTGTGTGTCTGTGTGTGTGTGCGTGCGTGCGTGCGTGTGTGTGTGTAGGTTATTGCTTAACGCGCAGCCATTAAAGGCTCGGCGCGCTAGATCCATTTAGAACAATGCACACCAAAATTACAATTATATGCCCTTTAACATATCTTGTGGGATTAATTATGCTTTTACAGCATATACATTGCTTTAAATTGCAACATCATGAGCCGATCTCTAATAAGCTTAATACTACGTAAATACGTAACATCTTTACATGGAATATAAGTGTTGAACAGTGCGCATTGTATGATAGAAACTTCGGTAATTCAAACGAAATTACATAAAGTATGCGACATTATAATAGAATACTCAATCTACAAACGCAAAAATTCAAACTATGTAAATTCATATTTACATGACATATGAATGTTATACGGATCTGGTCAGTACCGCCCGGTTATGACGATACAATGTATTTGATTAGATTTTTTATCACTCATTTATATTATTCGGTCAACGACGCGCCTACGTGAATTGCAAGATGTAAAAGGTCATCCCCTTATCCAATGAAGGGCTCATTAAATATACAATTGCGATAAGTTTAGCAGATCGGCATTTTCTCTCTTTGGCGGTGTAATGTCCTCAAATGGGCTTGAGGTGTTATTACTCTTGATCTTGATTGTACAGCTGTAATCATTTATAGAACATTTATTTATGTTAATTGATTCAGTGGTATGCAGATTTCAATGCTGATAGCGCGCAAAATACCAACAGAACTAATATACTGTCGTTCATGGATACATGCAGGTGGGAAGTAGCAGCTTTCTCATAATCAAAATTTTGGAATCATTTAATTAACACTTATTTATATTAATAAATCAATGACAGACCTCGTGAACTATCAGATGGGGCAGGAGTGGACATAGCACTACTACAATGGAATCAGTGGATATCCCAGGAAAATTCTGATTGAAATGACTCCAGGCACGGCACTGTAGCGCCATTTTTAGTCAATTTGATTAATGTGTATATTATTAAGTTCAATCAAAATGTTTCAGGGGTGGTCTAATTGCGCAATAGGTCTAATTGCGCAATTGCTTTTAGGAGGTTGCAAGACCAAAAACATGAAGTCAAATCATAGCCGACGGCTTTGAGATGTGTCCTTACGTCATAGACACTCGTAGGCGTATCGGGTGGGTGTGGTGTATTGTCATAGCCAATTATGTATTCAAAAATGGATTTATTCTCTTAATATATTACTACTCAGGCTATTCCCAGTAAATTAAATATATACAGTTTATTTGTCATGAAAATGTCTTAAACATACGGCATGTTATTCAGAATCGTTGGAATGAGTTTTGAGAAAATAAAGGGTAGTTTGCGCTGGGGGATTTTCTTGTAAATTTTCGTGTCTCATTCTTAGAAAATGCTGAACTGAAGTGCCAAATTTGGTATTTAACAGACCTTTGTGTTTGGGCTATGTATTTCACAAATACACACAGACATACATAAAGTTGTTTTTCAAACAATGGAACTTTCAGACTATACTTCCGGTGAAATGTCGATGTTGAAATTTTTGGATGAAAAGCAATACTTCTATTTACTAAAGTGGATCACTATATGCTGGCTTTGAAACGCCGTACTTTTTGTATAGAGATAAATTGTGTTTTATCAGAGTCTATATATTTCGCCTAGTAAGTTTTGTTATCTCTTATAGTTTATCAGTAATACAAAGTTGATTCCAAATGAAGAAGAGTTCATAGGTATTCACAGAAGTGAACAAGATATGCATATTATTAGTCATAAAATATATACAGTATTTTCATCGAAATCATTCTAGCAATTTTTGTGAAAATAACAAACAAATATACATAAAAAGGATAAATTCGTTTTAGGAATTTTCTTGAAAAATTGTTGTGTCACATTGTTTGGAAGTTATTGAACTTAAATTCCAAGAGTTTTGGTTTTTGAGTTATACTGTTCAGACACACACAGCACAGACAGAGTCAGGTAGATAGACAGATACACTTGCACGCTGAATTTATTTTTCTAAATTTATTTTTGATTCGGGGACTTCAAAACATACATTTTCAATAATCTCCATATAGAATTTTTGAATGGAATATAGTACTTCCTCTGCCTTCATAGGTATTTGATAGAGAAAGTAAAAGTTGTAAATTAACTTGATAATGTCTTAAAACAATAAAACACACACTACGTGATCAAAGTAACCGGACCCCTGGTTGAACATGACGTACAGTTGTGGCGCCCTCCATTCGTAATGCTGGAAATCAATTTGGTGGTGGCCCATCCTTAGACTTAATGACAGCGCTCGCTCTCGCAGGCATACCTTCAATCAGGATCTGGAAGGTTTCTTGGGGAATGGCAGCTCATTCTTCCGGAATGCGGAACTGAGGAGAGATATCGATGTAGGTCGGTGAGGCCTGGCACAAAGTCGGCGTTCCAAAACATCCCAAAGGTGTTCTATAGGATTCAAGTCAGGACTCTGTGCAGGCCAGTTCATTACAGGGATGTTGTTGTCGTGTAACCACTCCGCCACAGCCCGTGCAGTATGAACAGGTGCTCGATCGTGTTGAAAGATGCAAACACCATCCCAGAATTGCTCTTCAACAGTGGGAAGCAGGAAAGTGCTTAAAATATCAATGTAGGTCTGCGCTGTGATCGTGCCACGCAAAACAAGGGATGGGTGCAAGCCCCCTCCAGGAAAAACACGACCACACGATAACACTACCACCTCCGAATTTCATTGATGGCACTACACACGCTGGCAGATGACGTTCACCGGGCATTCGCCATACCCACACCCTGCCATCGGATCGCCACATTGTGTAACATGATTCGTCACTCCACACAACGTTTTGCCACTGTTCAATCGTGTAATGTCGACGCTCCTTACACCAAGCGAGGCATCGTTTGGTGTTTTCCTGCGTGATGTGTGACTTATGAGCAGCCTCTCGACCATGGAATCCAAGGTTTCTCACCTCACGCCTGTCATAGTATTTGGAGTGGATCCTGATGCAATTTGGAATTCCTGTGTGATGGTCTGGATAGATGTCTGCCCATTACTCTTTACGACCCTCTTCAAATGTCGGCGGTCTCTGTCAGTCAACAGACGAGATCGGCCTGTACGATTTTGTGCTGTACATGTCCCTTCACGTTTCTACTTCATTATCACATCAGAAACAGTGGACCTAGGGAAGTTTAGGAGTGTGGAAATCTTGCGTACAAACTTCTGAACAAGTGACACCCAATCACCTGACCACGTTCCAAGTCCGTGAGTTTCACGGAGCATCCCATTCTGCTGTTTCACGATGTCTAATGCCTACTGAGGTCGCGGATAATGAGTACCAGTCAGTAGGTGGCAGCACAATGCACCTAAGATGAAAAACGTATGTTTGTGGGGTTTTCGGATACTTTTGATCACATAGTGTACGTTTACACACAAAGTATTGTAATAAAAACTAATAGATGTTCTCTCTTCTGGCGTGTAAAATGTAAAAATCCTTTTTGATTACATGTCTGGTTTTCAAAACAAGTCAACTTTATCACTTAATTATTCACAATTAAATATTTCATACTCTTACACACCGAAATAAAATGGTTTCTCAGTCAAATGCAGAGAGTTCAAAAATATATTTACAAATTTACTGGCCTAAAAGTTGGAAATGGAAGGAGATAGGTCAGTTTTTTTCACTGTGTTCAGACATACAACACTTGACATGATATTTTCGTTCTTGTAGTGGATGAGTAGGATGATAATTCCACAGCAGATGGCGCAATGAGTGGAATGGTCTATACTGAACTGATTTGACAGCCAGGTCCAGCGGAATCTCCGGACAGCAGATGTATCACATGACCATCGAGTTCGACCACTAAAGAGTGGTACAGGAAGTTTAAGCATATCGGAAGTGTCGCTGAGAAAAAGATTCCACACATCGCCCAAATACAAGCGATGCTTATGCATGTATAAGAAATTCACTTAGTGCCTCATAAATAGGTCCATCACTATTGTTGCGGTTAACAAATGACATTCTGCATAGGGTAATGTAACAGATACTGAAACTGCAGATTTTGCAAGTGCTCAAAGATAAACCGAGCGCACGTCATTCGCAATTGGCATTCTGATCCCATCGGTGAAGACCAAGGATTCGTGAAGAAGGCGGTGTTCACAGAGGAGGAAGTCCATTTTCATAATTCAGGGAAGTTAAACCGTGATAACGTACAGATTAACCTCATTACTAGTCGGCCATGCTCTTTGATGTCGGAGATTGTCTTCTTGCTCTCAGATCTGAGCAAGGAATTCAGTGAGAAGTGTGGTGCGGCAAAGGCGAAGTTATTGTTTAGTAAGGACTAGAGGGACGGGGAGAATGATGCTTTACTTTGTACCTATGTGGTTGCCCGTCTCTTCCCTCCCCAACCTTTACCACGAATCCCCGAAACGGGATTATGTCACAGGCTTGTGATACGTAACACGTAATTGAGATGACTGAATCTGTGAACAAAATCTTTAAAATATTTACGTTGAAATAAGTGATAGCAAAAGGTATCTGAGTACTTCATATAAGTGCTCTGACTATTGTCAGAAACATACAACAAGTAGTTCAATTTAGTCGGTGGAATGGAAAAAATATTGGTGAAGTATAGGCAATGCTTTGCTCGGGAATATTAAACCTATGGAAATTTGAATTTAAAATTGAAGGCATACCTGCATTTAAGTTTTGATAAAGTTGCACATTACGTCACTAAATGTATTTTTTCTACAAGGGACTCAGTCTCCCAGCAATTGAAAGTGAGTTAATGGTTTTCTCTGCCACTTTGGTACCTAAGGTAGAGGAAGCATTTAAAAATCGCTATATCGATAAAAATCTCGATATTGATTTTATTTCACCGTAAATAAAAAGCAAGTAAATAAACACCGCCACCACAACCCAAAAAAGAAAGAAAAAAAACATCTATCTGTCTCTGTGGCAGTCTGTGAAGAACATTACTCAAAAGCGAGAACTCTTCCTTACGTCAGGCACATTTTAAGAACGTAAGGCAAAAGTATTCAGGAAATTCCCATAAACCAAACATCATTTACATAAAAATGTTTCTCGCTATTTTTATGGCACCAATGATTGTTGTTAAAATTTTCATGTTTAGATTTTAAAGTGTGACAAACAAAAATTTATGTCTTGAATGTTCTGAATATAGCCTGTGAAGTCCTTCACATTCACACTGAATCTTATTTAACCTGAAATCTGGTGGTCGTATGAATAAACTTAGTTTCTTTAAGAACGATTCTCCTAATCATTAATATTTTCTGTTATTATGTAATCAGTTCCATGAGAACATACTCGTTTTCATAGGTGGCGTATTTTTTCGTGCTGTTTTGTCACAATCGATTCACCCAGCGGGATCGCTCAGGCAGCAAGGTCTGTAGCCCGCATTCGGGAGGTTGGGGTCGATCCCCGGCGACCTCTCTCTTTGGCCCATGGCTTTTTCTTGGTTTCCTCGGGTCAACAGGCGAATGCCTGAATGCTGTCATTTTCTATCACGACTCTCCTCGTTCTCATTTCCTGTACCCATTATCTTCCTTATCATTTGTTTCAGGATTACAGGACCAAGCGGTAGTGTTCGGCGAGTTGTGGGTGGGCGATGGCTTGCGCTCTGTAAAGGTTTCCTCCCTCGCGTCGCTGCGGTACCGCTTAGTTAGGTATCTCCTCCGAGTGGGCTATAGAGGTTGGTGGCTTGTGCGCAGGGACCAGCGGCGTTGGGTGCGTTCTATCTGGAAACGTTGGAGACCCCGTCCACACTTTTGCCCGTCATAATTTGGTCGCCCTTCGGTCTCTCTCCGCACCCCTCCCTCATAGTGCTCACGTTGAAAGCAAAAAGGCCGTTAAGGCCTACTTGCGGTGCTCTGCCCCGGTTTCTGGGGCCCCTCCGTGATATGTACCTTTACCTTTTACAGTTGATTCTGTCCCATTAATAACGTTAACAAAATTTATCAAGAGGCATTCTGCATTGTTTAACATGCCACAGCTACGCAATGATACTAATGTGAAGTCCCTCAAGAAGCGATTCAAGTAGAATAAACTGCGCAAAAGCGGGGATGTGAACGCAATTGTCAAATCAATAAGTAACATGAAGATAAGATGGCAAAAGTGTATCAATAAAACAGGAAGGAAAAAATTCTGAAGGATTGGAACCTTATAACCCTTGAGACACTGAATGGAGATTACAATCCTTCTGTTTCAAGACTCAGGGCATTAACATTATTTTTATTACAAAACAGTTTACTTCTAAAGTGATAAATAACTGTTTTTGAGTTATCGTTTTATACAGTAAATTTAATTAATACGCTCACTTTCACTGATACTTGTGAAACAATACAGGAATTTGAAGCTCTGTATACCCAAGGATGTTTGTATATTTTTACTTTCTCTACTGCTTATTAAGTAGGGCAGTATAGGTAGAGGTATGTTACACAACTGAGGGGAAACCTCGCGCAATGCGACCTATATATATATATATATATATATATATATATATATATATATATATATATATATATATATATATATTGTGGCTAACACCCCACAGGAGGAAGGGATGAAGTTAAGGAACCACAGGAGGCGTCAGGGCACAGGCAGACACGCGGAAGTTCCTAAAAGTTCCAGGCTCGAAGACCCGTACCACTGCAGGATTTACAGGGAGGGCGATGACGACCCGTCGACTAAGCAGCCCTCCAGTATCCACGGGGATTGTATACTCTTTTCTTTAAGCAAGCATCCGCGCCATATGTCCGTCTCCTCCATACACCACAAAACTAGAAGCACACCTGAAAAATGAGAAGGAAACAGAAAGAAAGGGAAATTGTTTCTGTTTTCGATGCAGGAAAAAATGCTATTAGGTATTAAACGATGGAATTTCGGAGACTGAGACTGTGGGACTCGCCAATAGGTGGCCATACCCACTAAAAACTCCTCTTCCGGAAGGAAAAGCAAGAAGGAAAAAGAAAGGAATGAATGGTGGAAGTGGCACGGTCCCGCATAGCACTCGCGTTAGTAGGTCGAAAGATCGGATGATGGGTAGGTACTAGGGTACAGCCATGACAAATTGCGCTGAATTCAGCCTAGAGGTTCAGTGGTGACAATGAGGAGCAATTAGAAGGATTAGATGGAAAGGAAGTCGTGGTAGCTGAGAAACCACCATAACATTCCCTATTGATCAAGGAAAACCAAAAAAAAAAAACCCAAGGTTAAAGTGAGTGATTGATGGAAATCGAACCCAGGATCTCCCGAATGGGAGCTTCACGTGTTACCGCTGTGCTATCTCGGTTGGTAGAGGAAGTATTGTATTCCTCCCAAAAATTTGATCCGAGATTTCACCGGAATACTTGTTTTGAGGCTCACTGAATCCAAGAAAAGCATTTTTTGAAATGGCTGGCTGGCTGGGTGGGTGGGTGGATGTGTAATGTAATGAAATTATGTATGTAATGTATGCGTGTGCGTGCGTGTGTGTGTAGGTATGTACGTGTGTGTGTGAACAGCATAATTGAAAATGTTGGTTAAATACCAAACAGCTTTTCAGTTTTTAAATGAAATGAAAGTAGTAGGTGTATTTAATAAGTTACCAAGCCATATTGGAATCACAAATCCAAGGGATGACAATTATTCGTCCTTACGTAATTATTATGAATACATTGTGTAACAATTATCAATTAATTTTGTTATAAAATACCATATATAAAATAACATTTGCAAAAATCAATTTAAAATTATATTAATTATAAAGGAGAAAGAAAAACAAAAATTAATAACGTCAAAAGGGAAATGCGTTATAAAGAAAGGGCGAAAAATTCATTCCCAATATTTTAAACATTTATGATATAAAAAGGTCAACAAAAGAGAAAATCATAGTTTAAATATGCTAAAAATGAATATCAATTGATAACCTGTTATGTGATTTATTTAACTTCTAGAATTTGTGGATAAATTGTAATTTATTTTGTTATCCTTAGCAACCAAGATAAGATAAATAACTGCATTCAACTTTTTAATGATTTAAAGCAAATTTTTCACAAAGAAGAAGATGCCTTCAGCAACGCTCAAAACAAATATTTACTTGCAAGGCAGATTATATTACACAGTATGCAAGGGATGATCAATAATAATTAATTATTGAACGATTATAAATACTCAAAAAGCAGAATTATAACAGTAACACTGAAAGAAAAACGGTAACTGTTCTACGTTTTATCATTAACATTGCCCGTGAGAAAATAAATCACTTTTCAGTGAAAATTATTATTGCTCTTTTTATTTAAATGTCTTACCTTAAAAACAAGTAAAGAAACCATGGATAAGAGTAGATTGCTATTAACTGAGCTATACGTATTTTAAATCACTTAAAATATATCCGAGAAATCAAGTAAACTAAAATAAAGTTTTAACAAGAACCTAAAGAGCAACACACGCTCTAGAATTCCAACAATAACTGAGTGGAATAAACTTTCCGCCAAGGATCATTTCTCCACGATACTACCTGGTTTTATCAGCGCGGTAAATTCAAATCGCGCAATTACAAGTTACAGCATTCGAGTTTACCAGATCATCAGAGAACTACAGGATCCACCCACTACCGCTGATGAAATCACGTTTCATATTTAAGTTGCGCATCTCCGATGAAGTCGTTCGCGGTGCGACAACTTTGATGCCGTTTTCTGCTTCAAATTTTATAACTTTTAATGTTACCTGCTCTGTTGATGAGTTTTATGATGTCATCTCGTAGCTCGTTCTGCGTTGTCTTGTGCGCCAGCTGCTCTAGTGGTATAGCTATGAGTTCTTTATCTCGGGGTATGCGTGAGTATATTTTGATAGGATAGCTGATAAATGCTAATGTTGACTAAAACGTTCAGTTTGAGAGGAGTTGCCGACTGTTGAATTTCTGAATTAATTACTTCTATAACAATAATTAAGCGAAGCGACAGTTGCCGTAAGTCGCAGAAATATTGCTCGAAAAGATCCCTTTCAATATCCGCTAAATCTTTCTAACGCCGCACGCTCATGCGCGCTACACAACTTAAAAATTACACTCAAGAGTAAGTCATACGAGAGTCAAGCATCTCAAGAGAGTCACTAAAATGTCACGAATGTATGCACGAATAAGTGCACGAATGTGTCTTTGATTAGAATGCGTTATCTTTTCTTAACTTAAACTCCACCCACCAATCGCTACCTGTACCAACGTTCCTACATACGCAGAGCAATCTCAAAACTCTAGTATACGTATCTGAAGCTGCTGGTCTGCGGTATCTCCTGGAATCTCAGAGTTTCATTCCCTTTCTAATTTATAGAATTTCTGCCTACGCCGCTTTTCAAACTTACTGAACTCAACTCTCACTGCATTCCAGGAACTATTATTCTAGGGTATTTCCTTAGCATAACTTGCTAATGACCTTTTTCTGCGAACAAATCTTTCAACTCAGGCTTATTACATTATAGATTGATTTAATATACAGAAATTATTTTTTGCAATTATTGCTCTGTCTCACTATCATTTCTTTAATTAATTATTTATATCTCCCTGTCAATAATTATAGTATCACAAGAATGTGACACGAAGATTTTCAAGAAAATTTCCCCATCCCAAGCTACCCTTTACACTTTTGGGTTGCGCTGCAGCAATGTGTTTTTCCAAATCAAAGCTCAAGTAAACTATGAATATGATGTAAGCTTAGAGACCGAAATCTGCGGGTGCATTTACGTCATCATTTCGTTTCAACCCATTCCTTTGTCTCGTAAAACACTAGCAGTCGTCGGAATATTAAGTCGGAAAAAATTCAATATTTTAAAGGTAGTCCTTTGCTGCAGTCTTTAAAGAATTCAAAACTGCTACAATAAATCATTTACATGAAACCATTTTTGATTCTTTCTTTGTAAAATTTCATAAGTTTCGAAATTACTGGCACTCATAACCCCTATTGGAAAACCCTCTCTCTTAGAGGTAAACCTTTCTTCTTGCTGGTCTTCAAATTAACAAGAGCGATGATCACTCCAGTTGGCACAAGAAACCAGGTAGTTAGGACTTCAGTCGTGAAATTTCGTGCGCGTGATGATGTTCTTTTGTTCGGAGAGTTGTGACAGCAGGACCAACCAGCTGCCGGGAGCCAGCCACCACAAAACTTGCCCATGCCCAAATTCGGAGCCTGGACATGAGGGCGTCCTCTTCTCTTAGAAACATAGGGTATTTCTGAAAGCTAAAAGCACGCTGGCTTACTCCTGCTTTCATACAAGAAAATAAGCTCTTACTCCCTAAGAAATTACCTGTTTCTAGTATTTCTGAATTGTAACATTTATGCATAAGTTGTCTTCCAAGTGCATAAGTTGTCTTCTAACCTCAAATTAATGCAAATCTTTCATTTGCTGCTAGACAACAACTAGCTGGCTGTCCGGCGTTGCACGGGTAGCTTTTTATATTCGAATGACGATTTAATTAATTTCATTTACTTATCACGTTCTTAATGAAATTATTACACAGTGATCTAGATGATTTTATAGTAATACTTACCTACCTACTTACTAAGTCAGCTTACTCTCCTCGGATGTAGGGCTTACACCCCCTAGCACTTAAACCGCGCCTATGGTCAGAGTGCTGTCGAGGAGCAGGCGGACATGGAATCAGAGAATGAAAAACCCGAAACGGGGCATTGAGCTGTGGCCAGGTATGAGAGTGAGAAAGAAAATGATATGAAATAAATCCGAAATGGATGAATGGAAAAGTGATGATGGAGCAATTGGTGGAATGAATGGCGGGGGAAACCGGAGAACTCGGAGAAAACCTGCCCGGGCCGCTTAGGTGGGAGGTGAGCGGTCTAACCACTGAACCACGGCGCCGCCCTCTATTTCTAATAACGGATGAAAACTTCGAGGTTACATCTAATTTGCTTAATCTCCCCCCCCCCAAAAAGTCTTCCACATTCTGGAAATGCTGCATAGTCTCTTAAGTGCCCTTTGGCGGTGGAACAATCATCAGTCGGAATGGCCAAGTAATTTTTTTGTTAATCATAGTAAATGACACTTTAAACCTATTTACCTTGTCTTTGGTCCCACGAGTACTTAGAGGGCCCTCCGTGGTCTAGTGGTCGCGGGTTCAAACCCGGCGGAGGGTGATGGATTTTTTCGGGCGTAAAAATCCTTAGCATGACTTCCTTCAGAAGGCAAGTAAAGCCAGTGGTCCCGTGTGTAGATTTATGGCACGTAAAAGAACCTCAAGCCTGATAAGGAGGCCTCTGAGCAAAATTATCACGCTCAATATAGAATGGGACGCTAAGAAGCATAGAATTTAGAGAGCGTCCATAAATAAAACTAATTTTTTTCGCAAGTATTTAATAACATAATAGCTGTATATCTGTCACATAATACATAGACACTTAACACATACAGCGAAATAGGGGTGAACTGGTGTGAATATGAAGACTCTGCCAGGCCTCTAAGTAACCACTTTGGAAAGAATGCATAGTTTGCGACCATCAGGAAAAATAGTTTTCTGAGTTGTTAATTCTGACTTCTAATATTATCTGGACACAGTTTATTCTCTTTATACGATTATTTAACATACCCTGCTAACGATCTTGATTATAACATGCCTAGGAAATAGAGCAAAACTTTCTTACTTGACGGTTATTAAGATAATTATGTTGGCATTGCTATCGTACCATTATAAGCAGATTCGATTCTGTTTTGTTTTGCGTGTCATCGTTGCTAAATCGTGTCTGCGTACATATAGGTATACTGCTTGGAATGAAATATCCACGCCATTTGTCTTATTGTACATGCATATTCTGTTTTCTGCTCCATGGCATTCCCTACTAAAAGTCACAACCTACTTCGCAAGCGTGTTCTTTTATAACTCCAATGTGTTACAATTCAACTACAGGTTATTCAAAAAGAAGGAACAGATCTTAAATATTCATATATAATGAACGACAATAGATACACATCATTGAATAGAGGAAAGGTCAAAGTTTTAAGCCCCACCTATTAGTTCCATTCAGTACCTACAGCGGCGCTGTGTTTGTTTACGAGAAAATGGCGACGCCACAGGAAAAGCTGTTTTGTGTGTTACATTATGCAAAAAGTGAATCAATTGTTTCTTGCAGCGTGCATTTCGTTGTAAGTTCAACAACGAGTCGCCTCGTCATAAAAAATTTGCAATTGATATAATAAATTCCTAGAAGATGCTTGCGTATGCAAACGGAAAAGCACCGGTCGTCCTCGCATAACAAATGCTGCTTATTTTGAACACATAAAATAAAACTTGGAATTTTTCTCTATTCAGTGATATACCGCATGTGTCGCCATCTATTGTCTTTCATTAGAAATATTTAAAGTCAGGAAGATTCTCTTTGAATAACGCCGTCCAATGGCTTTGTGAATCCTTTCTGATCTTTTAGAGTTGATCAAATGAAATTGGATGTCTGTATATCATGACTTTCCAATTGTGAAAGAATTATCGAAACGGCAGAGTGGTTTTTGAAATTATCCTACATATATGCGCCCACCCGCCCACTCGTGTGCGCGCGCGCACACACACACACAAGAACACACGCACACACTCTTACAAAGTTTCTCTCTTTATATTATTAATATAGATGAGTCGCAGATGCATTATTACGGGCCAAAGGAATAAAAATGCTGAAAGGGTTGCGCCTACATTTAGGCCATGAAGTTCCCTATATAACGTATTCTTACTGTGAGAATATTTCTACAAGTCTATGGTGATCACAGAAGTAGAGCTTTTAGAGAGGATCATGGTTGCTGGAACTGAAACTAAGGAGCAGTGAGATATGCTTATTCCAATTCATTAATTCATGATGAGGCTCGCAGAACTGTCCTACAAACTGGTAGGCATTTCGAGCAGCAGTTGCGAGTTTCATATTTGACTACAGAACATCAGCTTGCATTGAAACAATTTGGATTGCAGTTTCATTATTTAACATTGTACACTGTCTCTCAAATGCATATGCGGGCCGTAACGCGCATAGCTGTTCCATTTACTTTGTTCAACCTTTCGACGGAAGTGTCGTAGAGGGGAAAGGGTGTGCTAGATATCAAATGCAAAAATAAGTACAGTTTTTTTGTACCGTGCACCTGTTTTTTTCAAATCTATTGTTTTCAACTATTAATCATATAATCATAACCAGCACTATTAGCACAGAAATAAAATTGTATATATTTATAGAAATTAAACACATTTTCCTTTAAACAAATCCACCAAATGTGAAATGAAACGGCAATGTGTTTACAATTCATGCATTAATAATAATAGTAATAATAATAATAATATAAATGCAAAACATTTTTGGGTGACTAGGTTTTTATTTATTTAATAGGAAGACCACAAGCCTTAATGTCTTAATTTAGTCTCCGAGGCATTGAGGAAAGAGCTGCAGATTTGAGGATGTCTCCTCATACTTTCCCGGACTTCGCAAACGCGTTATCTAAGTGCCTCTTTGGTGTGTTTTTCAGGTTGTACCCAGCCCCGAACCATTAATTCCCAGGTGTTTTCAATCTAATTAAGATCCGCAGACTTCGAAGGCCATTCCAAAACCGAAATGTCTGGGTGCTGCAGAAGCCAAGCCTCTATGGTTCGGGACAAGTGCTCACTATTGTTGTCGTGCATGACATGCATTACAGCCATTTCCTCTTCCTGTTAGAGGAGACTTCAACAAGCTCCCTACTCCAACAGCGCTCATCCAGCCCATACAGCTGAACTGGTCCAGTCTTGCCGCTCCGTGCAGTAGCAACATGTCGAAGCGAATGCTGTCGGGTCGCCACAAAGACAACCTTCCATTCTCGTCTGACAAAATACTTTTTTGCCAGACCATATTATCATCTCCCAGAAGTCTTGAATTGCTGGCAGATTCTGGAATAGAAGGCCATGCGAGCTTTCTTGTGTTCTTGCTTAAGGGATCCTTTCTCGCAGGACTACGATGTCGGATGTCAGCAGTATGGTGTCGTCGATGGCCGTTTCAACACCCAGTGGGAGATTTAGACTTCTGGTTATCTTGTCGCTGGAAGGAAGGGATTTTTATTGCGAACCTCTAGACTAGAAGTCCTATATTTCAACAATGCGGCCCCTGGTTAGCTCACTTCTGTATGCCATGGTGTAAGGAGTTTTGGTAGAAAGTGGACTTCTAATACTGTCCCTGTATATTGCTTAACGTGCCCTGTTCCTCATTCGGCGATTGCTATTTCGTAGGCAATAGAAAATGATGACAATGTAACATTATAATGAGTGTTTCAGAAATATTTTTACAAACTTCGGGTATGGGTTCCTTACACCACAAGAAGGAAAAAAGTTCATATAAACATATGTCCCATAATCCTTGGTTTTCGCGTTATTCCTGTCACAATGAAAGTGTGAGTTCAACGGTCTTCGGTGTCCAACCTCAAAACTTCATTTCTCTATGCATTCATAGAAGGCGTGACCCATTGTACTACATACGGTAGATGGCGAAGTGTTGCTATGGAGACTTGTTTACGTTTGTCATTTGTCATTAGTCTGTCTTCAACGTTTCAATTGTGTACATGTAGCGAGTTAACTGCACGTGTTTCGTTACACCATCGCTGGATATTCATTTCGTGAACAGGCAGACATGATTTTTATGTATGGTCGCGCGAATGGTAATGGACGCGAGGCTGCACAGCTCTATCAGATGGAGTTTCCAGACCGAAGGCAACCGAGCCATCCAAACTTTGTCGCTGTTTATCGTCGCCTTGCTGAGACAGGAACCGTTGCACCACGGACTATTGACCGAGGAAGACCAAGAGTTGTTCGTACGCCGGAATGCGAAGAACAGATGTTAAAGTGTGTCGAAGACGATCCAGGTATCAGTACAAGACAATTGGCTGTGGCATCTGGTACATGACACGTGACAGCATGGAGGGTACTTCACGAGCAGCTCCTGTATCCATATCATATTCAACGTGTGCAGGGCCTTTCGCTCTCCGATTATCCACCACGGGATAACTTTTGCCGATGATTTGTAGCACAAACAGCCAATCCATTGTTTGTCTCGTCAGTTTTGTTTACAGACGAGGCAACGTTTGGGAGTGATGGAGTTACTAATTTCCACATCGTACACGTATGGGCAGACCGTAATCCTCATGCTGTACTTCAGACTAGACATCAGCAACAGTTTAGTCTGAATGTGTGGGCTGGCATTGTAGGTGACTGTCTGGTAGGTCCATGCGTTTTACCAGCACGTCTTACTGGTGTTGTCTACAGGCACTTTATCCAGCACACTCTTCCCGACTTACTTCATGAAGATGTGCCCCTGCAAATAAGAAAAAAAAACATGTGGTTTATGCATGATGGGGCTCCGGCACTTTTAGTCGCATTGTTCGAGATGTACTGACTGTTATCTACCATGACCGATGGATAGGCAAAAGAGGACCAGTTACATGGCCTGCACATTCTCCCGAACACAATTCTGTGGATTTTTACCTCAGGGGGCATCTTAAATCATTGGTTTATGGAGCAGCCATCCCGGATGCAGAAACGCTTCATCGACGTGTCATGGAAGCCTGCGAAATCATTCGAACCCTCCCGGAGTTTTTGACAGGATGCGATATTCCATGAATCGACGAGTACAGGCATGCACAGAAGCAAGAAGAGGACATTTCGAGCATTTATTATGAGTTTTGTGTGTTATAAGTGTACCACTGTGTTGAACACCTCCTAACGAGAAAACAACGGATTATGGGACATTTGTTCATATGAACTTTTTTTCTTCTTGTGGTGTAAGGAACCCATACCCGAAGTTTGTAAAAGTATTTCTGAGACATTCTGTATAAGATCCTCTAATTTTACCCTACTTAGATCGTTTCTGGTTGAACGAAAGATTAAAGTATGTTGTTTCCTTTATTTGAATAAAAACAAGCACTATAGAGCTTAATTTGGCGATATTTCTTCTAAACTCTAATTGCTCAAGAACAATTTGCATATTATCTTCAGATTACTGGGCACATTTTAGCGAATAAGAAAATGCTAATCAACTTAAGAAGGTTAAGAAGAGTATAATCTAGATATCTTAAATTAGAAAACTAAAATATTATTTCATGATGCCAGTTAACCAGATTAACATACGATTTCAGAAGTTGGAATTATTTATGAAGAATAATGAAGGTGCCGGACGCATTTTTGGCGAAGCGTCGGAGAAGAAAACAACTGGACCATGGCCTACAAGCCCGGAAAAAATATATTTAATGGAGCTGATAACGCCGACCGTGAAAGCCTTAGTATTTATGTGATTTATTAAGAATGTTGAGATAAAACCAGACAGGAAACACCTTAAAGTTTACAAAGTACTGGTAGCCCTGTTAATAAATTATAGACGTTAATGAAACAGGACAACTGAAAGTTAAGAATTACGGCTTCTGAAATAAGATTTCTTAGAGTGCTGGTAGGCAATAAAATTCTATCTTTGATAAGAAAAGGAAGAAAGAATTAAGTGATATATAGCGAATACATGATTTAATAAAAAATTGAAAAGAAACATTAAATGAAATTGCCTGAAGGAACGGTCATCAAAGCTTATGTATTCATACAACCCTGCCGGATTTCGACCTCCCATTACATGAAAAATAAGTTCTCTTGAGAACGGAACAGGCCAACAGCCTAATTACTGACGTCTGTTAGTATTATTGTTATTATTATATAATAATATATCTAGTAATCTTTTATTTACTTATTCAATGATTCTCATGCCTAACTAAATAGGGCTAAGCACACTCGAATAACCTTCTATCCTATGCACAAAGTTGAGGCAGTATTTTTAACACTTGAATAATTTTAATTAAATTATATAATATTTAATTCAATAACAGCTCGCCTTGAAGCAATATGTATGTAATAATTTTTAAAATGTATGTAACAGTCATTTCATATGCTAATATTATTGTAAACATGTTCAGTAATGTTATGTGAATTTAATAATGTAAGAGCTGTGAGAAAAATAAGTTTAAAGTTGCTAATAATGAGGTAACCTTGAGGCAATAATGAGTTTGAGAGTTTAAATGCTACTAGTCATAATTATCGCAACGATAATGTAAATTTTGGGACAGTTTAAAAATAGCCAATCGACAGCCAGAAAAAGCTTTAATAAAATGCAAGTATTCTATTGGACTAGAATTAGCCAATCAGAGACTTGAAATACAGAAGTTTACGGGTTTGGACGGTTGAAATATGTTAAGTTGCCTGCAGACCTTGGTAGTAACCGGATGGAAGATGTGTTCTCTAGAGAAATATATTACGTATTCGTTTGAGACGTAAAATAGGTATACGCGTTATAAAAGTGCAAGTATTAAATTACAGAATCTCATAGCTCTTAATATTAGTGTAGTGCTATTTAATTTGTGTCAAGGATTAAATAAAAGAAGTGAATTAAAACTTAAAATCTGTGTAAGCCTACATTCTTGTCACACCACGCCCTGATTAAGAGAAACGTGGCTCTAAAAGAATACTGAAGTAGCCGAGGCAAACATAAACATAAATACTATCTATAGAAGCAGTTTAATAACAAAGTTAATAAAAAAAATTTAACTTGGAGCGTAACAACAAAAATACATCTTCAAATCGGCTTTTCATACGTAGCAGCATATTACGTAACAAACAATCCTCTTCAAATTAACACCCAAAATGTGGTGCAAACAAACCCCTTCAACAACAAAAACACTTTCACAAATTGGCTTCCCAAGCGTGAGGCTAATAATTTACGTAACAATAAATTACGTAAATAAACAGTAAACAAAATACCTCCTTCAAATTCATAACACACAGCCCCTACCGTTCATATTTACATACAGGTGTTTGTTTAAAAAGCTTTTCAGTTGATTATTTTAAAAGAAACAATTTTTCAAGAAAACGATTTATGGTAAATGCTTCTTCTTTTGAGAGGGGACAATGATAGTAGTTAGATTCTTTTATTTACATTTTTGTCATTTCATGGTCATTCATTTTTTCTATGGGAACCCCAAATCCTTTAGCAGATTTTGGTTTTACACGCAGAAGCAAACAGCTTTTGTCTGAAAAATGTTTATAAAAAAGCCTTATTTTATAAAATATTAAAGAAGTTTGAAAAATTAATACTGTTAAAACATTGAAAAACAACTTAAATTTAATTTGTTTGAATTTTATAAAACACAAATACATTTAAACACAGACATTAGGTTTCTTTTCTTGAAAACGTGTTGTTTTCAAAATAATCAGTAAAACCAAAACTTATATATGATAATACGTTCGATGTACTGTCAAAAATTAAAAAGGTGCACAGAATATTGAGAGAACGTAAAAGAAAATACGAATAAGAATTTAAAAATACATTAAAATAAATAAAAAAAACAAAACCCCGTATTTAGCACTTCCTTATTACCTTCTAATTTCTGAAGAGGATTAACTTAAAACCGGGCTTGTAAAGTTTCATGCGTAAATTGAAGCGCCTCAAAGTCAAAAGGGGCTTTTTTCGACTCCTATACTTAAATATGTTAATTTGCTGTTAGAAATATGTATCGATACAGTTTTCTACTCAGAAGCACTTAAAAACAGTTTATTCAATAATATGAATTTATATTAACTTTATTTCACTGTTTTCATTCTTTACAATGAAATACTAAAATCTCTGTTCACATTTTACAAACGTTTAGCAAAAAAGACTTTAAAACCACAAAATCGGTTATCTACCTCGTTAATATACGCATTTTGTGGTGCAAATTGCAAAGCTAATTTCGGATAATGATCCCTTATGAAACTTAATCGAAGTACATGGTGAATTTATATTTATTTGAGTGTTTTTATTTTCTATGGACTTTAGTATTGTATTTGAGATCTTTAGTTTATCTTCAAGAGATTTATCTATATAATCTTCAGCTACCGTTGTGGATTTCCAACCACCATGGCGTTTTAAAGTTCTAATGTCACCACCTGCATCAACTAACATAGTTGCAGAACTCCTACGGAAGCAGTGGCCAGTGAATGACTGTGGGTCAGGGAGGTTAAGACAGGTAGCTACTTGTTTGCCCATCTTTTCAAATTTATTAATGCTAACGTTTTGCACCGTGCATTTTCCACTGTAATAATTAACAAAAAAAGATTGAGATTCACAGGCTTCAGGGCGCAGTTTCGTGTACTTTTTAGATTTCTGATACCTTCCTGTTACTGTGATCCCTCGTGATGTATTTGTTTTTGTGATGGGGGATATTAACTAGTAATAGTAACTAGTAAACGCTTCTGCCTCCATCTTGTAAAATGGATACCTGCGACCGTGAATCGATATTCACTTGTTATCGAAGCGACACCTAAAATAGGTATCGAGAAATTGATTTATCACATTTTTATTTTCTTATTAAATATTTACTGTATATCCAAATGTCGTAGAAAAACTATTGTGTGCAAATAATGGTTATTAAGACGTTCGTGAAGTTTTCGACACGAGCGAACGTCGTAAGTTACTCGTCAATCGCGTCTTAGTAACTTCCCTTACAGGATCATTGTCTAAATAACTATGAACAAACGAGCTAATTCATATTTTTTGAGACAGTAGGTAATTTACAGCCAGTCTGTACGAAAATAATTTTTCATTTGTGTGCTCATTTTTAGAATTCGGCACCTATGTCTGTCGCAAGCTTTTACTGAAGCACGTCATTTTGCGAAGAGCATACACAAATCATGAAAAGTCGGGGTGCGCTGAAAAAATGTGAAATTACACGTTCTGCTGCAGTTCTTCATGAAATGACGGAGCTTGTTGGACGTATTGTGACTTTGTACAATTTTTCAACCGTCATTTTTCTCAGTTCCCACTGTCACTGTTTCGATTTTATGTAGTTCACCTTCTTTGGATGTTCACTTCACTAAGGTGAACTAGTTCAATTCTCCGTCACTTCATTTCCTTCGTGAACGCCTCTTCACGCCGGACGGTTCACTTCACTCGGAAGTCGAACGCAAGACCTCCATAACCGTCGCTCCGAAGTGGCGCTCACTGCAGGTCACAACAGTCGTTACCAAATCGCTCGGAGAGTCGCTCTCGATGTCGCATCAGAAACGCAGTCGCTAACTCGTTCGGTCGTTCACTCGCTCACTGAGTCAACTCCACTATAGTCACCTCGCACTGACTGAACTGCGCGAGAACGCTGGCTTATATGAAAGAATCATATTGATTTTCTGCATACAACTTTCCGCGTATTTCTGCATACAATTTGTTCTATTAATACGAAGTAGGTATGAAGAATAAGCATTTGTGAGAATAGCTTGTGGAATAGATATAAAATAAACAATGGTATGTGGAGAAATCATGTGAATGTAACACAATTCTCTTATTACTTTCTCAACCAATCAGGAATTTTTGCATATCATTCAAAAATTTGATATTGAGGCCTCACGGTAAATACACACTTTGCTGTCCAATGGACTCCCTCCGAAAAACATTAAAAACAAGAAGTCTCCGTGTGTGTGTGTGGGGGGGGGGGCTGGATGTGTTCAAAAACTAAAAGTCGGGTATTAATTAATTTTATATTTAAGACACACACTATTTAAGCATGATAGGCGAAAATGTTTTAAGAAAATGATGCTACCCCAAACTGCCATTTTATGGAAAATTGTTTGTTGTTGGTCGCTTTCCCAAAAAGACTTAACAACTGTGATTGAAATATGGTATGTTTAAGAATTTGTAGTTTTAACAATATGTTTATTTTAAATTTTCTGTTGAGTATCCTGCGAAGTCCTCCTCATTCCGAGTGAATATTGTACAATTCTGTATAACTAGTAAACCATAAAATTCAAGCAAACTTTACTACACGAAAAATTTTTATTGAACATTGAGTTTACTGAAGCATGCAACTTGTGTCAATTTTTTCCCTATTCGTTGTTACATGTTTAATTACCAAGGGGATGGCTCAGGCCGTTACGTGTGTGTCCCGATTCGGGAGGTCCCGGGATCGACGCCCACTCTGGCCCACGAATTTGTCGCCATCGCCTGGGGTGGCGCACCTTCTACCACGAATCTCCTTCCTCTCATTTCCAGTACCAATCATCTTCCTTGTCATCTGTTTCGGGTTGTAGGACCGGGAGACAGTGTTCGGCAGGTTGCGGCTGGGCGGTGGCCTGGGCTCTGTAAAGGATTCCTCCCTGGCGTCGCTGCGGTACCCCTCAGTGAGGTCTCTCCTCAGCGTGTGGCTCCGCTTCGGGAAACCCTGGAGGTTGGTGGCTTGTGGGCAGGGACTATGCGGCGTCGAATGCGTTATGTCTGGAAATGTTAGGCATCCGGTCCATGCTTGCCCCTGTCGACATAAGGATCTGGTCGCCCTTCGGGTCTCTCCCCTCAACTTTCGCTCACAGGGGTCACGTTGGAAGCAAAAAAGGCCAACTGGCCTACGTGCAGTGCTCTGCCCAGGTTCCGGTGGCCCCTCCGTGATACTTACCTTTACCTTTTACATATTTAATTTTTCCAGTTTCAGTATCCACGCGATTCTACCTCTTTCCCCTCTGGCTTCATTAATAAAGAAAACTGGCTTAGGAATACGATGAGTTGTGTTTTGAGGTTATTGCTGACAACTATGTTGAATAAGGTAACGTGAGTAGACGAATCGCTTTTTACAAAATACTGTATTGTAAAAGAGATTATGTGAAGTTATAATGGCTAGAAAAAAATCATACATCTGTGATGGATCATTAATTTATGGCTCCGTTGTAGCAACCGCTTCTCGTCATTTCATCACACCATCCAATGTTGCAGATCCTAACAGGTAAATCATCATAAACATTATCATTTACCTCGAATATTGACCATTATTTTGTCCATTATGAACCCTCGTTTATCAGGAATATGCGTTAGTGAAACCCCAATTTCCAAAACCACTGTAGTCGGAAACACGCACGAAGGCGGGTGAGAGAAGACACTGAGCAAAGAGAGAGACATAGACAGAGACAGGCATACCTTTCATTGTCGCTCGCTATGGACTGGAAGGTAAAGTAATTCAGAGCAGTGCTACTGCACAACCTGCACTCATCCGCCTTGGTGTGTGCTCCTGACTCTAGGTCCTTAATTTACTCCCAGAATACTAGAAAACCTTGAGCCAATGAGACATACCTTGGAGCAAAGTCCTCAACTCTCAGTCATACTGTGGGTTTGCTAATACAGCGAATGGTAAATGGAAGATTTGTTTTATAAATGCATTATTAAAACTTTTGTATTACATTTGCATGACTTTCTCTACCCACTATCATTTACTTTTATATACCTTCTACGGCCTATTCTAAAGGAAGCTTATTTTCCTATCTAATCAAGAATAAAAACCTTTGCGGTAATAGTTACATTACGCATTTCGTGTAATGTGTAAATCGAATCGATAGTCAAGTGCTTAAAAGCAGATTGATATATGCTTCCCTTGAACTTCCATATTCTTTCTATGACATCACGAGAAACAAGTGAATAGGGAGGAACTATAATAGTCGAGAATTAAAACCTTTGTAGAAATAGTTGCACATTTCGTTGGAGGTACGAGGATGATAGTGGAAACCGAATCGACAGTCAAATGTTTAAAAGTGGATCCCTATATGTTGCCCTCAAAATTCCATATTATTTTCATGACATCGCGAGAAACAACTCAATGGTTTGGAAGCGCTAAAAATGACCAGGTATTAAAAAAAACATCAAGTCAATAACAACGTGGTATCAATTAGAAATGACTGACGCCACATAAAAAGTTATTTGAAATAAACCGTGTGTTTTAAAGAGATCTACATTTTCTGCAGGATAAGCTTTTACCTATCCCTTATGCATTGCCTATTATACGAAATTCCTTCCGAATAAAGAGGATTCACAAGCTATTGCCAGAAATTTAAGACAGATACATTATTTTTAATTACTATATAAATATTAAAATATGTGGTATTTTAATCAATTTTTTTAAATTTAAAAATCGATTTAATCTCACTCGTTACACTCATTTTTTAGAAAATCAAAATTATCAACATTTTTCCAAGTAAAGAGCAGTTTGGGGTGGAGATATTTTTGAAAACCTTCGCTTCGCATATTTGAAAGACACTAAACTTGAATGCCAAGTTCGGTACATATCGAACATTTCGTTTTTGAGTTATTCTGTTCGCATACACACACATACACGGACAGACACATGGGGACAATTTTGTAAAAACGATTTTTATTTTCATTCAGGGAACCTCAAAATCTGATTTTCGGTGAAATCCTAAAACGAATTTCTGGGTTTCCACTTTCTCTACCTACTAGTAAGGTGGTAGAGAAAGTAAAAATGAGTAAGATGGAGAGATACGCTCAAATAACATGTTACACCATCTGATTTAGTTAAAATAATTATATATTTGTACTTTCTAAAGATTTTATGACGATGATGATATAATAATAATATCAGTACACGATATATAGCTTCTCGTCATTGGTTATTTGCTATGATCATGGGACTGCAACCGAACATGAGGTTCTATGACCAAGCTTACGTTCCTCTACCATCTGAGGCCTTATTTAGAATAATCCTGCTTCATCATTACCTTAAAGAAGACCTCGTTCTCGGCCGAAATCCCGTGATCGTAGTAAATAACAAATAATAATAATAATAATAATAATAATAATAATAAATGAAAATATAATTCCAAGGATCATATATATACATATATATTATATGTTCGATGCGTCCATTTCACTTAACATGGGAAAAATTCACGCAATAAATGCATTCTGAAAATCTCAATCTCGATCGCAAGCCAGTGGTAAAGAAGATAGGAACGTCAAGGTAATTTTCTAATAATTTGCGAACAAGATTAATCGTACATCTGCCCGTAATATGGCATTATTATGGATTATAATCGCTGCACTACAGCTTCAGAATTTTCCCTCCAGCCGCTATAAGATACTTGAAGCGTAACCGAATGTATTTATGTTTGACGGTTTAATTTTTAAACGTTATGTAAGTACTTAATTGTGGATGTTGCTTTTTATGCTGCTCCACATGATGCATTGGCCTGTGTTAATGAAGATTAATGGTAAACAGTTGGTGGGTGATGAGCTCTCAGCCGCCTGCCGATTGTCAATCGGAACATAAGACTTGGGTGGAGCACCATTCAAATGCTAATTTATGTACCATGTTTGATAGGCGTAGTACTGAGCGTCTATTTAATGAGTCGCGTGTTTTTAAATGTTTGTATAGAGGAACATAAAGCAATTTGCGCTTTTTCTGCGATTTTCAATACCTTAAACAGATTAAAGGTTCGTCTGGCGCCGGAAAACCTGTTAATAAAATAGGGCGGCAATCTTTTGTTGTGTTAATTTACTTATGTTTCTCATAAAAAGCAAGCTACCTCTCGGCCTTTGTATTAGAACAAATTATGATGCAGTATTTCTTCAGCAATATCCTTTTGCTTGCGTTTTTCTTGTGTGAGAAATCTGTACAGGATGTTCCTAAATGTGAGTAGTTCTTTACTGTGAACTACAGGGAAAACTTGGACAAGAGAGAGGCTAAGGAGAGAAATTTGTCTAGGGCTCGTGCTTGGGTCACTTTTTTGTATAAGCTAGAGGTTGGAAATATTTAAATAATCTTTCTAGAACCAAACAATACTAGATTCCAAATACCATTCCAGAATAACAGTCAAGTACGTCTACTAGTATTTTACTATTTACACATAACAGCAAGATAGTGTTGGTCCACTGTAACCTTCATTGACTCGGATTCTTTCGCATCAAGTCGTGATTCTTCGTTCCGTAATACTGCTAAGCGACAAGATGATCCCTATTGTACTTACTGCTTGCTTAACTCATGTTATAGTAATTTATGTCCATCATCATCGTCGTATTTCTAACCCCTTATGTTAGTTTCAATGACGCTTATATTTATAGTTGTCAAAAGGGTGTCTCGGTTATCTTTTTCATGTATACTACAAGGGTGCAATAACATAACTAAATCTTCCTACTTATAGTATAGACAGAGGAATGTGACGTAATAGCCAGCAAGAGGGAATAGTAGCACGTACTGATGGTTTCAGAACAGAATGGATTAATTAGCGCCTTCTTTCTGAGCGATTTGGGCTCATGACCTCTTAAGAAATGCTGCAAGTCCGAAGAGCCATGGAATGTGAGATACAGAATATTGACACAGCATGTCAAAAATACCAATGTTCTTTACAGTACAAACAGTAGAAGATTTACACAAGGAATATTTTAGTACAAAAGGAGACAACACTATATTTCGGAAAGATATGTGTGGAGAAAGTATAGGAGCGGATAGTACTCGATTATTTACAAAACAGGTGTAAGCGCAAAACAGACATCAATTTGTTACTGGAAATAAAAATCAACACTTACTGCAGTTCGTCGCAACATAGCGTTACGAAATATTTTTATGCTTATACTCTTGCTTTTTTAAAAAATAGAACAATGTTATGAACCTTGCATAGTTCAATCCAAAACAATGTAAAATATTGTGATGTAGAGATA
Organism: Deroplatys truncata; assembly: GCA_030765065.1. Classification (NCBI taxonomy): domain Eukaryota; kingdom Metazoa; phylum Arthropoda; class Insecta; order Mantodea; family Mantidae; genus Deroplatys; species Deroplatys truncata. The sequence goes on along the minus strand of CM060978.1, from coordinate 168,507,485 downwards.
TTCTGAGAAAAAACCTTTAACTTCTGTGCTCATAACAGCAGCTTTGACTTTTTTTTATTTTGAAAGTTTATAGTTGCTTAACATATTAGTCATATCGCGACTTTACAACTTTTATAAAATAAATATTTAACAATAGAAGAATGATGTTATTTAACACACTGGCAGTTTTGAACTAGTATAAAATTGTGACACTATAACTAATCAAACTGATTGAACATTATATACTTTTATATAAATTTATGCCAGCTTTGACTTGAGAAACAACTAAGTCGATGACTATAGGTTTTAAAACTGATTTTATTAGGAAACGTACTCATATTCATACTTCAGGACTCCGCGACGGGTAGGAAATAATTCTTCTTCTTTAACGGATTACCCTCCTCGCTGTAGAATTCACACCCGCAAGGGTGTACTAGCTAATGCCTTGGGCTAGCAGTCTATCGAGGAGAAAACAAACTCTGAATCATAGCATACCTGGGATGGGTGATCAGCCCAATCCCTGGAATGGCGGTGAAGAAGAAGCAGATGATAGGTAAATTCGCGGATCAAATTATCCAAACCAGCACACTCGCCTAGCGACCGAGGAAAACCGCGAGAAAACCTTCGGGCAGATTGGTCGGTCCCGGAGGTTTGAATCCGGGATCTCCCGAATACGGGCCACAGACGTTACCGCCTGAGTCATCCCGCTCGTTAGGGAATTATTCTAATTAAAGAAAAGTTCCCCCGTCTCAGCCGGGAATCGAGCCCGGACGTCTTAGCCGCCGAGAAGTTAGTACGCTGACTACTTGACTAGAAAGGCAGTGTGTTTCTGTTTTTATTTTGTTATGTTTGATTTTACTTTTGTTTAAATTAAGTGCAAAGTATTGCGACATTAAAAAAATCTTTTTCAATTGCAGCTGCATTCCTAATTTGATATATTCGGAAACTTTAGATATACAAATTCACTGATAAACAATGCGACAAAATATATCGTATTCCCATTAGATTCTCTTAAATATAAGTTTAGAGGTAGTCTATAAGATGGCTCTGGATCAAAGGACACTAACTCTTGTAGACCTACTATGAATTTATATTTATTTGACTCTAATTCCTCCACTTTATAATTGGTTTAAAGAATAAACCTTGTTAGAATCACGCCCACCCGTATATACAATGTATTTCCCCAACAGTAAGAAACCCTCTATATGGACTACTGCAATATATGCTTCGTGCATAAACTTTATTTAGAGTGCTCGCATTATGTCTTAAGAAACATGAAATGTTAATGAAACTGTTTCTGATATAGGAGTTTTTCGTCTCCTCAGTTAATATGATAATCAAAATTACTACAGAAATGCACCTCATCTTGTATCATTTGTAATGCAAATGAAATTAATAACAGAAAATTAGCAATCTTCACTATGGGTAACCTTGGGCATTCTTAGCCCAGGGATACAGTTCGTCCGCTTCCCCCTAAAGCCCCACTTTTTAGTTTCAGGGGAAAACAAGTCGATGGTTCCCAAGGGTTGTAAAATGAATGTATATATTTAGATGGTAAAACAAAGGCTGTGCTGCAGGCTAAAAAAAAACTTCTCCTTTGGGCCGCTGGGTCCCAGAAACGTAATTAGTTCCCATAGCGCGAAACCTGTTACGGTTGAAAATTGCTTTTCTCATCAAAAGCTACTGTGCCGAACGGTTCCAATAACCTCCAGCACGGCGCCTAGAGGAAACGTTCTCACATTTTTAACGCACAGAAGCCCATATTAGTGGAAGGTCAAAGGGAAGGGACTATGATAATCACTATAGGTTTCTTATGTTAATAATTTTCAGGACAAAACAGATATGAAAGCCCTTATGCTGGTAGCTGGTAATATTTATAATGACCAAATCAGGGTTATTAAATAAGCTATTTGAACCAGGTCTAAACAAGGGAGGATCAGAAATAAGACAAAGGGAGATTATTTTCTATGACATTCGTATGTTTTTCAGAAGCAGCCCGATACAAGTTAGCCTGTGTCATTTCCAGTGTCTTTCTGAAAGAAAATAAAGGCCGAAATGCATAATGAAATTTTCATATAAAAGTTGCATCCAAAATACAACACAGCAGTAACTGAACAGTGTTTAGTACTAAATTAACACAACAAAACCTAGGACGCGCTTATCTTACCTAATTTGCTCGTGTTGAACTTGAAAATGAGAGTGAACGTTTCTTACTTTCTCTCCTAAACACTTACGGTGAGTAGAGGAAGTAATGTATTCCACTGTAAAATTCGGTGCAGAAATGTCACCGGAATTACGTTTTAGATCCCTAAAAATAATTTTTACAAATAGGTCCCCGCGCGCGCGTGTCTGTGAACGGAATAATTCCAAAAATAAAAATTCTATAAATACCAAATTTGGTACTTACCTTCGGAACCTTTCAAGGATTTTTTTATTTTTCGACGAAGATTTTTAGTGCAAGAATTTTCGAAATTTTCGATTGTGTCAAAAATGGTCTTAACGATTTTTATTAAAGTGCCATATGTTTTATATCTTTGTTTTACAAATAAACAAGTCCTCGTCATTCTGAATGATTTTTATCTAATTGGCAAACGGTAAGAAGTAGACAAAATCTTACAGCATAAAAAATGTGCATCCCATTAAAGCATGCAATATATGCCAAATACGAATTTTGGGACATTAACTATGTTCAAAGTATTCTTTGTTGTTAGTACGAATTTTCAAATACTTATACTTTTCTCAAGAGAAAAAATCGCTTTTTTTAAGTCATCACATAGCGACCAGCTCTTAAAACATTTGACTAACACTTAAGTCTACTGTGTTCCCCTATTCTCGTTGTACCGACAAGGGAGGTGTAATAAAACCATTTCTGCAAATGTTTATCTGGATGAAAATAAATAGAAGAATAAACTTATGTAATAATATTTTGTTGAAGAATGGGTAGAGAAAGCCATATGAATGTAACACATAAGTTTTTTGTTTTCTTATGTATGCCTTCTTGCCCCTTAATTTTAAACACGGTTTTTTCTTTCTAGTTATTGGGGTCACTTCTCAAAAATGCTAAATTAACTACCAACCAGGTGTTAACATTTTAAATCTATGTATCTAATAAAACTGTAAAGAGATTTTGTCTGGTAAGTTTTTTATTTAGTTCTTTCTTTGTGTAAATGGCTGATTCTAATATCTATAATGGCCCAACCTAAAGCCAATAATCATGTTTTTAATGCTTGTGTATGTTTTATCAACGCATAGTATAAATGTATGTTAACTTTGACTTAATGAAAGATTATTATTTTCACATTGAGAATAGTCTGTACGCCTCCTTTTTAACTTTCCCTATAAAGGGAAGGGATGTAATGGAGCTCGAAGTAAAATAGTCGAGATATTTCGTTTATGATTGAGTAAGATGGGAATTTTGCATATTAAAAGTTTGTAAGAGTAATGCTTCTGACAAGTTCTGTTATTTGTTTTTAATTTATTTATTGTCACTTAACTACAAGAGGTTATACAAATTATAGACAATACACCAATGTGAATACAACGATACAATACAACAATTTCATTACATTGGAGATGTGCATAGTAACAGATTAATTCAACATAATACAACACACAACACTTTACAAAATAAATCCTATCCAATTGCTGTACAGTCACAGGATGTTATACAATGACGTTGAGTGAAGAAGTTTAAGGATGGCTTGAATAATTTTGGGTTATTGCTCGTACTTCTGGAAAATGAGCTGTTGGAATGTGCTGTTTTCCTTTTTCCTCGTAGCTGGGTATTCTGGGAAGATGTGTTTGATGGTTAAGGTTTGATAACAAATTCAGGTGGCGGTTCCTTGACAAAATGGCAGCAAGTATGTGCGAATCTTGTGTGGCCAATGCGAAGTCTTGTTATTTTTATTTGATCACACGTCTTAAATTCATTAATATAGCGGAGATGCACACTTAGTAGATATTGTGTCATGTAATTTGGTTTGGCTATTACAAAGCCATCTGTTAGTTCAGTTACGTTTTATTTTATATTTCACAACAGATATGACATCCTGGTAGATGGTAGCTATGTTAGGTCAGTTAGGTGGCTTCTCGCGCTGCGAAGTCTGCTTTTTCGTTGCCTTTAATGCCTACATGGGAAGGTATCCATGCTGTTTGGTTTGTTTTCCTCTGCTCTTAATATGGTGGAATAGCTGTTGTAGTTCCTGGACTATAGCGTTGCGTGAATATTTGCCTCTTAAGGCATGTATTGCGCTCATACAGTCAGTGAAGGTTATAAAGCAGTTGCATTTATATTCTTGTTGGACCTGTGTGAGACTTTAGTTGCGTATGATAGGATCAGTTGTATTCTTTTGATAGCTATAGGCATGCTGCTGGAGCTGGTTCTGAAGACTCCAAGGATTATTCTCAGCGACGTTGTCTGTACCGTGTCCAGTAATTTCAGCGTATTAGCTGAGGTAGAACTGTAAACTATCGAGGCGTAAACAGTTTAGATCGTATTAAATCTGCATATGTCATAAGCAAGGCTTTAAGGTCTACTCTCCAGTTCTTACTTGCAATCGTTTTCAATATTATGACATTTCGATAGAATGAATACATAGTTCAGAATTGACGTCAATGCTTTGTACCGTTATTCGTGTACTTAACCTTCCGCATATCAAGCGGAGTACTGCAGGACCCCAACATAACTATCTTATTATTTGTAGTTTTTATAACTAATTGTCTTTTTCAGACTACTGGCATTGTTAACCCCTCCCCATTAAACACTACCATTATTGAATTTTTCAAATATATTTATCAATATGATAAATAATAATTGAAATATTAGTTGTTCTGTGTTACCCGCTTGGGTGTAAGAAGAAAACATGCATATACAAATGTACATTGTAGAAAGTTATGTTGGTACAAGTGTGAATTGAATATTTTAAATTTTAATGCGTTGTTCTGTCTAATTATTTTAATCTATTGTGTTTCTCTGTAGTCATTTTATTCAGTTATTGTTCTAATAAGTTCCTGTTGGGAAACGAAAATGTCTCAAAAGCTAAAATTACGGAAAAAATTTAGATATTGATAAAAGGGCAAATAAGAAGTAATACAGATAATAGAAGCAGATCCATTAAATAGAGAACAACATTAAATAGAGGACAACATGGAAGACATTTACACAGTTGAAGACGTTATTAAAGGAGGGGACAACGAAGGAGTGATTGATGAAACTGAAATACTGGAGCAGCAAAATTAGTATGATATGGAAAACGACTGGAAATGCAAAACAATGTGGCAAATGCTATTCATTTGTGTATAGTGAACATGTAGTTAAGAAGATAGAAAAAGAGTGCAAAAACTGCATTGAAAAAAACACTTTTTTATAGTAAACAACATAATTGTCAATTGCAGTCAAACTTCGTATTTAGACACATATCTGGTACATTAATTGTTATTATATTACTTTTGTTTCTGTACATTTACCATGCCTAACAATACATTTTGCTTTGGGGTACTGTGTTACCCTCTTGGTTTTCCGTGTTATTTTTTTTAGCTTGGTACGTAGAAGGTTAAACTTCCTAAATATATACTACATTTGTAGATCTTTGATTGTGTTTTTTGCTTTTTAAGGGGGGGGTTAGCCTAGGAAACAGTATCGTCCAAAATAACAAGCTTAAAGAAAAGGTACTCATCTGTATTCTACTACACCATCAGCTTATGCTTTAATTTCTATCCATGATACAAAATCATATGATGAAAACATCATATAACATGCAAGTTGTGCATAGAGGAGGGAAGCGGTATGGAAGGGAAGAGAATAGGAAGGGGAGAGAGAAAGAGGTAAGAATATTACCACTTAATGTAATAACTCCAGTGAAGCTGCGGATTTTGCTGCATATGAATTAACATAATATCTCTGTTAATACCTAATACAATATGGGATAAAATCTGAAATGATGTAGTCTATCTCTTGAGAGAAGTGGTATTTCTTTTCAAAATAATTCAATAATCACCCATCGTCACTGTATTCCATATTATTTAATAAATTTGTTCCATTGGTGAAATCCTCCACATGCCCATCACGTAAGGCTGCTAAATTATCAGAAAGAAATCCAAACGAGAATTTAAGCAGCGAATCTTCAAAGACATATACACACTCATCTTTGGGGAAGGGGGTTCTCTGATAATTATATACAGTTTACGGGCTTTATATTGCCTAAAACGATTTGATGACAAATGTTCTAAGCTGCTAAATCCTTACATATAAGTTTCTACTAAAAGAGTTCAGAAGTTCTATAATTTTTACCAATGGACATGTCTTGTTTTAACTTAGCACCACATTGTTTATGAGTCTTACTTTAATGGAGAAGGTAGTAATGTTTCAGGTTACCTAACTATTTGTATTTAATATTAAGCTCTTGGGAGTATTTTGTACTTTTGGAGGTAAGTCATTCATTACATGACTCGGCGCTATTGGTAAACCCATATCTTATAGCTCATAATAGGCACTACCTCCCTATAAGAAGCTGTACTGGAAATTGTGCTTAGTTCAATGATTGACACTTAGGAAGCATAACTTAAAAGTGTTGACACGACTTTATCTCACTAACATAAAACACTATAAACATCCACAGTATTCCAAACGATAAAGCTACATATATATATATATATATATATATATATAGTCTTTTAAACAGCAAGGTCTAAAAGTGGAACTTCTAACACGGTGCACACGAGCTAAAAGCTTTATATCTGCGATAATCTTCATTGTGACCAACTTTGGTTTCAAGTCCATTCACATGGCAATTACCTTTTGTATTTGCACATGTTTAATAACTCGACTTGGTTTGATTGGATTTTACTTTTCATTATGTCCTTTTAACATGATAAATTTCTCATGGCGCTCCATTATCTGTTAACAATACAAATCGTCATACTTCAATTTATCGCAATTCGTTGTAGAGTTAACTTATACATTATATATGCAGCTTTCTGCTTTCCTTTGATATAAAGCGTTACTCTTTTAACTTCTTTATCTTTTATCTTAAACGACATAAACATTAAATGGCACAAACTATGAATTCGGAAGAAACTTAAATGGAAGACCCAGGTGAAATTACAGAAGCAGCAGAAAGAATATCACTAGAAGTACTTGTCCCAAAAAATCCAGAAAGCAATATATATAGCATTTAATAGCTTCATTGCTGGCGTAAGGCCAAACATGTTGAAAATAATTTCAGCGAAAATGAATGCTAGCGAATCAATAAAATAACAAAACATCTGACATATCGTTTTTTTAAGTCATTGCTCTTGTTTCAAGAGTCGCATTGTAAACTGATATCTCTTAGTTTCAGAAATCAATATAGTATTATTGATATTTCACATATTCTGTTAAAAGTAGTTTTATCACAATCTACAATTAAAACACATCATTGTACTTTACTGCATTCCATCATAGGAACATGTTTTATACATGGCAACTGGAATTATATGTTGATACCTATTTACAACCGAGTGAGGTAACGCCGCGGTAACGTGTGCTACTCACATAATGGAAGTCCTGGGTTCGATCCCCGGAGATTCAGAACCATGGCTTTTATGTGGTTTCCCCGGTTCGACAGCCGAATGCTGGGGTGGTTTATCTTTTACTACGACTTTCCTGTCTCTCATTTCCTGTACCCATCATCTTCCTTGTCATCTGTTCAGGGTAGAAGGACCAGGGACGGTGTTCGGCGACTTGTGCCTGACGACGTTCCAAGGACACCTCAGTTAGGACCCGGCTCTGGGTGGTCTCGGGCAGGCGCTCCTTCGGTGGTTAGGGGCTTGTCAGTGGGCCCGGGCGACGTCGGTTGCGTTCAATCTGGAAACATTAGGGCCCTTGTCCATGCTTACGTCGGTCGTCATCCGTATCTGGTCTCCCTTCGGGTCTCTCCCCTCATCCCTCCCTCCCTCCCTCCCAAGAGTCAAGGTAGAAGCACAAATGGCCGAATGGCCTGCGTACAGTGCTCGCCCCGGTTTCGGGGAGCCCTCCGTTCGTCAGTCAGACCTCTCCTTTATATCTATTTACATTTTGCGATAAAAACTTATTTTGATAAACAGCCTTCATCCTTATGGATTATGTTTACGAGATTGTCTAATTCGCTTTCAACCCGTTTAAGAAGAGGAGGAAGGTAAATATTTGTAATATAACTTTAAGGCAGTATATTTTACTTTCTCTGCGACATTCCTATGGTAAGTAGAACAAATACTGTATTCCACCCATACATTCTATATACAAATTTCATTGAAAATACATGCTTTGAAGTCCACTGAACACAAAAACAGAATCTTTAGAAACAGGCGCGGGCCCACCCACGCATGTGTGTGTAACACCATGACTCTAACGAAAACTTGGATAAATACCAAGTTTGGCATTTAAGATCAGCATCTTCCTACAACATCTTATTCAAGAAAATCTCTACATCACAAACTATCCTTTACACGGAATATTGTTTTTCGCTTTTATTTTCACAAAAATATCCCTAACGACTTTGATTAAAATACCATACATTTAAGACATTTGTGCCAAGGTAATAAATGCGTATATTGAATTTTTTGTTAAGAATTAGTGAGAAAATTTTATATAATTTTGATAGTTTGCAAACCAAAAGAGATTAGATGGAAACTAATTACAGGAAAAATCTGGATCTCTTTAAAAGACAATTTATGTCAAACCAAAATGTTTTGTAACATTAACCATTTCCATATATTGGATTGAATTTTCCAAAACCTTGCATAGTTTTGAAGTTTTTGGTTACCATTCCTTGGTTTGACAGGATGTCACGCAAAGAGTGAAATTTCAAAACCAGCATATAACAACCCGCTTTTGAAAGACCTGACTCGCTTCAGAAGCTCTACCTACACGAAATGTATAATGAAACCATTTCTGGAAACTTTATATATGTTTACATAGGATAGACTGACAAAAAGGCATTTTTATGAAATCAGCCCTTCAACACAAGACTCTGTGCTATTGCTCAACTTTCTCAAAAACATAAAAGGCAATAAATCCCAGCTGTAATCCATGCAATAAAGGTATATCTTTAAAACAGCATAAATCACTCAAGAAAGTTGTAATTTATTACATTAACTGACACTCCTTTCATGGCAAATGAAGTGAAAGATTGTGTATTTACACTTTGCAACAAAAATGCTTTTAAACCCGATTCGTCCTTCTGGATTACATTTTATCAACCTATTTAAATGAGGACAGTGGAAACGGAGGAAGGTAATTCTATGAAATATTAGATCAGTGTGTTTTTAAACTTCGGGACAAAGGTATGTCAACATAAGCTGTTATTCCGAAGAATCTAATCATTGAAGTAAGCATAAATTCCAGCACAATTTTTATAGGGAGATAGTATAAGCTTATATGTGTTATCTTATTCTTTAGTGAATGTGGACCTAACTCTCTCCTCCCTGTAACCTCCCTTTTACTTTCTTTGCTATTTACCCATAGTAGGTAAAGGAAGTATTGCATTTCATCCAAACATTCGTTGTCAGTATTTCACCGAAAATAAATGTTTTGGGGTGCACTGAAAGCATATAAAGATTAGAAAAAAGTCCAGGTGTGTGTTTGTGTCTTTGTCTATGAACAGAATAACTCAAAAACGTAGAGTCGATAAACACGAAAGTTCATACGGTTTAAACATGTCAGCCAAATTCACGAAAATTCCCCAAGCTCAAACTATGATTTGCACGAAAAACTGTGCTTTTATTTCAAATATGACTAATGAGTTTGATTAAAGTATAACATTTTTAAGGGTGATTGAAGTCTAATTCCCTTTATCCTGATAGGTCATATCGGATGATGAATGAATGAAACGAGTCTGAGGTTTTAGAGCTTAGAGTTACCCGATATTCGTCTTCTCAGTGTGAGGGCAAACCCTGGGAGTAAACTCACATGGGTAACTCACCCTAAACAAGATTAGAACTAGGGACCTATTGAACGTGAGGCAAGCACACTACCCCACAACACAGAAGTGAGCTTATAAGATTTTGAAATATTAATGTGAAAAATTAATATGTCTTGAATATTCTTTGAATAGTCTATGAAGTTCTCTTCTTACTGATCAAATTTTGTATAAATGGGAAATCATAGGAGATCCACAAAATTTTACTACAATAAATGCACAGAGCTTCAAATGTACAATTTGTATTTAGTAAATTTTTCAGTAGCCTCAGCTTTTTCAAAATATTCTATGTTTATACTTTCCAAAGTACCTCATCTGACAGACATCCACGAAAGTTTTCGATTATTCTTCCCTCTCTACCCATCACAAGAGTTCGTTACTACGATTAAACTTTTTAATGTTGTTTCTCAGTTTTATTTCTACCATACTTTCTTCGCCGTTCGCAGCGCCAGAAAGCGGATTCAGGTTGATGCATGTTCAGTTGACTTCAGGAGGGCGAGATGAGTTTTTTCTCTTCCGTTGAAGTGCACGGATCTTGGGATGTCTCCTTTAATGGCCTACTCATCGAAATGCATTTTGATCCAAGGGCTTACAGCATTTGCCCGTTGCATTTTGTGATATCTGAATATGAGGAATTTTCGAGTACTAGTAAATACGCAGAGCCATAGACGGCCAGTAGGTAAATATAGAGAGAGCTGGCGCAGTTTTTTGGGCATATATGGGAAAGGATAGGGAAAACGAGGCTGGATGGGGCGGTTCAAGGAGGAAAATGGGTTTATATGGGAGAGATAGGGAATACGACGAGCGATACTATGCTAGACAGGCTTGAAGGAGGGAAATACGTTTATATGGAAGGAATAGTAGAGAGGTGTTAGGCTAGACAGAGGTCGAGGAGTAGAGTAGGGTTTATATGAAAGGCATAGGAAAACGAGGAGGGGTGTTAGGTTAGACAGAGTTGAAGGGTACAGCATGTCTTTTATATGAGAGAGGTAGGGAGCAGGAGCAGGGGTGTTAGGCTAGACAGAGTTCGAGAAGTAGAGTATGGTTTGTATGAAAGGTATAGGAAAACGAGGAGGGGTGTTAGGCTAGACAGAGTTGAAGGGTACAGCATGTCTTTTATATGAGAGAGGTAGGGAACAGGAGCAGGGGTGTTAGGCTAGGCAGAGGTTAAGAAGTAGAGAATGGTTTATATGAAAGGTATAGGAAAACGAGGAGGGGTGTTAGGCTAGACAGAGTTGAAGGGCAGAGCATGTCTTGTATATGAGAGAGGTAGGGAACAGGAGCAGGGGTGTTAGGCTAGGCAAGGGTCAAAAAGTAGAGTATAGGAAAGGTATAGGAAAACGAGGTGGACTGTTAGGCTAGACAGAGTTGAAGGGTAGAGTATGTCCTTTATATGAGAGAGGTTGGGAACAGGAGGAGGGGTGTTAGGTTAGGAGAATTGAGTAAGTATTTATAAGGAGAGACGAGAAAACGGAGAGAGATCCTATGCTAGGATAGACAGGTGTTAAAGTTAGGTTAGATAGGAAACCAAGGAGTGATACTCAGCTAGAGGGGGGCAGGAGGAATGCGCTTTATGAGAGGTAGGGGATACGGGGAGTGGTGTTAGGCTAGACAGAGGTTGAGAGTAGAGTAGGCGTTTATATGTATGAGAAGTATAGAACAGGAGGAGGGGTGTTAGGCTAGACAGAGGTTGAGGAGTAGAGTATAGTTTATATAAGGGTATAGGAAAACGCGGAGAGGTGTTAGGCTAGACAGAGGTCGAGGAGTAGAGTATGGTTTATATGAGAGGTACAGGGAAACGAGGAGAGTTGCTAGGCTAGACAGATAGTGAAGCAGTAGGAATATGGACTTATATACAGGAGAGATAGGGAATAGGAGGGGAGGTGTTAGACCTTGAAAGCGACTTTAGACGTTAACTTCGTGGAAAACTGTTTCATGTCAATGTTCTAGACAGGCCCATCACGTAACCCATTCAGGGAAAAGGTGACCAGCAAAGGGAAAAAGGTGACCAGCAAAGGGAAAAACGTGACCAGCAAAGGGAAAAACGGGACCAGCAAAGGGAAAAACGTGACCAGCAAAGGGAAAAATGGGACCAGCAAAGGGAAAAAAGTGACCAGTAAAGCGAAAAAGGTGACCAGCAAAGGGAAAAAGGTGACCAGCAAAGGGAAAAAGGTGACCAGCAATGGGAAAAAAGGTGACCAGCAATGGAAAAAGGGTGACCAGCTACGGGAAAAATGTTACCAGCAAAGGGAAAAAGGTGACCAGTAAAGGGAAAAATGTGACCAGCAAAGGGAAAAAGGTGACCAGGAAAGGGAAAAACGTGACCAGGAAAGGGAAAAACGTGACCAGCAAAGGGAAAAAGGTGACCAGCAATGGAAAAATGTGACCAGCAAAGGGAAAAATGTTACCAGCAAAGGGAAAAAGGTGACCAGCAAAGGGAAAAACGTGACCAGCAAAGGGAAAAAGGTGACCAGCAAAGGGAAAAAGGTGACCAGCAAAGGGAAAGACGTGACCAGCAAAGGGAAAAAGGTGACCAGCAAAGGGAAAAATGTTACCAGCAATGGGAAAAAAGGTGACCAGCAATGGGAAAAAAGGTGACCAGCAATGGAAAAAAGGTGACCAGCAAAGGGAAAAAGGTGACCAGCAAAGGGAAAAAGGTGACCAGCAAAGGGAAAAAGGTGACCAGCAAAGGGAAAAGCTAACCCACTCACAGTAGCAGGTAAGTAATTCAGTTAGTATCACAGGGTAGGGAAGCGGATATAGCATAGTTCCGTATGATGTTACAGCTAATTCAGAGAGTATTGTAGGTATTTAGGATAATTCAAGTAACATAGGTATTTAAAGTCACTCAGCTAGTATCACAGGTACTCATGGTAATATAGAGAGTAATTAGATCATAAACATTTCTTATCCAACGTTACAACAATTTATATACTTTTTTTCTAAATCTTACAAACTTATTGTACGATGCGGAGAGGGATAAACTGCATATTGCTTCACAAATTGAAAAGCTTTGCGTCAACATACCTTTATTTAAGTTTGTTGTAGATGTCTCTCCCCTTTTATCTAGGCTTGAAACTAGCACTAGGATTGCTCCTAATGGCAGGGTTACCACCTTCCCTTCCATCTTCTTTCTTCATCAGGCGTCTGCTAGTTGCATACACAGCACACGGATAAACTTCATTTTTAAGATTGTAGACTCACGAGAAAATCTTCATCCTCGACTTACATTCTCTTAAGCACTGTTTGTATACTGTAATGTCCATATGCATAGGTAGTTATTCCATCCTCAGCAATAATTCTTTTATCATCAAAGGGATTCAATGCAATTTTATTCACCTTGCACTGTGGTAACATCATGCTTTCGTGATAGGATTAGATTCATGGGCGTTCTGATGATTTCACAGGTTTTAAGACAGTCTGTATAGCTGTCAAAACGAAATGTACTGCTTAATAGCCCTACGTTTTATACCTTTAATCTTTTTTATCATTGAGCCTTGAATATCTAAGGCATACATCTTAGGACGTAGTCCAACAAAGCGTAGGATGATTTTACTATTAGCCTCATCTTTAAATTTTCCCAATACCTTCTTGTTCTGAGTAGAGTGGCATATATGATTGACAGGGTAATCAGCTGTATCCAGATGCTCAAGAAAACGTAACTTGTCCTGGTACACATCTTCAGTTGTTACACGATGAATGAATGAATCAGTGTCCATATACATAAGCTTCAGGTTTTCAGCTCCATAATAAGGCAACAACACGTCGTAATGGTAGTTATACATTAATGTCTTGGAGATGTCCAACACACTCATTCCAATGTATATAGGCTTGTTGAACACAATCTGACGAGAGGCCATATGTACAGCAGCTAGATTATCAGCATATATCGTCCTGTCGATAAACGTAGGCTTGGCGATCAACTTTTCTAGAGTTTTTTCATTGGTCACCAGTCGTATATCCACACGGCTACGCAGGTTCTCCATAGTTTTTCCAAACATGGCGTTGTTAAAGAGCTTATAGAGATCCTTCTCGAAGTCATATGCAGCTTGTTGTCGTAGCCTGTTGTTAAATTCCACAAAAGGTTTCAACCACCGAGACTGTCGGAATTGTAGCACACGATGGATTTTTGTTAGTCGTAGTCCATGACTAAGAGCTTGCTTCAAAACCATGTAATGCACTACATACTTCTTTCGAGGTCCAAGATGAGGTATCAGTTTCTTTGTAGATGCTTCCAATGGCTTCATACACTCAGGCAGGAAAGGTAGATCGTTGTGTAGATCGTGAAGTTCTACAGGATATTCGATATCAACTTCTAATATGTACCCATGAGGATCATCTTCTTGTAGTGTTTCTAAGTTGATTTCTTCAGACGAAACCCACTGAAATCCACCAAAAGGAAGGGCGTGACACATTGCCCACCCATATTGGTTATTGGCGTCCTCATATGTGATAAATTGGGTTGGTCTCGACGGATCAAACTTCTCCATATACGCGTTATTAGCTTCAGCATACCGATGGGAAACTTGACATAAACCTCCTCTTATACCTGATTCCACCATGAGTAGTTGATCGTAATCTTGTAACAGCTCCAGCTTAATTCCTGTATACAACAACATGGCGTCCCATGTAAGTCCTGGAGAGGTAAAATAATGCGCGGGGTCAACTTTGTGTGTTTTGAGGGTTTGCTCTCTGAACGTCTCAAAGACATCGGCTAGGAGTAGTACATCTGAGGTTAAGTACAGGTCGCTGTACTCGCCCAGGTTTCTCACATTAAACAGCTCCCATACATTTCTAGCATGATCATAGTCAACATCACTGATTTCTTCTTCATTTAATCTATTGTAGAAGGTGTGCTTAGGAGGCAAGCAGGTCTCGTTCAAAACATCCCAGGAAGTGACGTAATCATAGGGAAATACCCCCTTACGAGTCATCAACTTCAATTTGTCTTCTCCAAAGTACTTTAGTGTTTCAGGATATGAGGTTAGATTTTTTACCAACTTATCCAAGCTTGTACTGAGGAAACGGAAGCTGTCCACAAATCGAAGCTTTATATCTCCTACATACTTGGTGAATGAGATATAGCTTTCTTCAGAGTTAGGAATTACCTCCACACGTTCACTTGTACAACCCAGCTCCTTAACAATGAAATGAGAGTCATATCCGCTAAGGTTATGCATGAAGACTGGTATATATTTAGGTGTTTTACAGGCTAAATTACATTCATTATGAAGACTTCCACGATATTCACCGCTGATGTGATCATGGTCGCGTACTTTGTAGTTCTCTTCTGTAAAGCCTTTTCCACACAAGTAGCATGTCGTAGAAGACTCAAAATCCTTTTGCTGTTGATCCGTAAGTTTCAGAGGCTTAGCAGATTTGTATACGGCATCAATCATTTTTGCAAGAGATGTCAGGTACAGCATAAACTTCTGAGCAGCATCAGCACCACGATACACATAGGGTTGCTTAGGAAGACCAGTTTCGAGATGTTCAACGTTGCTTGATGGTTTAACGTAAACACAGAAGCTCATTGGTGTGTGCTCTTGATAAGGGGTTGTATAGGAAGTTTCAGGATTGGGTATACACGTATGACATGGAGTGAGAATACTCTCAAAATCAGCATAGATGACATAAGGTACTTTCAACATCCTCTCAACATTTTTAAACTGTACAATCGATTTCTCCTTGGTAGGCATAACTACCCTCGCAACACCATGTTGATTACAGATTGATGTATGTTCTTGTAGTTTTTCCAGTCCACTTCGTCCGCTCTGGTCATCAAAATGTGTAAAGCATCGCTTACAAGTATAAACCCGTCCATTATGGTTAGTTTTCTGACGTCGAACGAGTTTCTCAAAATTCTTTATATACACGTAGTGATGTTTTCCACTGCTGTCATTCAATAGTAGCAGGTCGCGATGTTCAGGTAGTTCAATATCAGCAACCTTTATCGGATACACTTCATGCTTCTCATCCAACCCGAAAACGTTAATAGATATCTTGTTAAGCTTCTCAAATTTAGGTATTTGAGAAAGTGGAGTAGGATAGGAAACACAGCTGAAGTCGTACTTATCTTGAAGCTGCTTGTATTTGCTCACACGTTGCGCATCCTTCTCAACGAATTTAGCTAGTACAGAATACATGTAGCATTTCTCATCACTAAAGTTCTGAATGTTTATACACGCTTTCCTTGCTTCAACAGATGACGGTAGTGGTATGTAGCTACTTCCTCGCAACGGATTGTACTTGTTGATACGAAGTCGAAGTCCTTCCACTGCAAGCAAAGCCCAGTTGCTACCCTTAAGCTGAGACTCCTCCATTTCAGTCACCAATTTCTTGAATTTCGCTTCCAGTGTTGAGTCCAGATCTGTTTCTAGGAAAACAGGATGATTCCTCGTTTTAAATGTTTTGTCGCAGGTTTCTCCAATACTGTTAACAAATCGACACTCCGCCAGCAGATTAATTTTAACACTCTTGTGAATACCAAGCTCTTTATTCACAGCCTGGATTATGCGTTGTTTCGCCTCATGCAGATACATATTCAGGTCCTTAGGTGATTCACATCGTATAAAATACGATTTCAATCGTCCTTCGAATGAAGTTTCATATTCTTTCATATCACAGTCCTCCATTGTTGATAATAAATGGTGTTTAGTAGGCTCCAATCTGCTTTTCTTCTGAGGACTGCTTATTTCACATACATCTTCGTGTCGCTGGCCCTTATAACCATCATTGAAGGTCAAGCTACAATGTTTACATTTGAAGAGCTTCTTACAAGTCATCTCGTGTCTTCTCTTGTGATAACCTCGGAGGAACTTCTTCCCACATTTTCCGCACGCATATCCAGTAGCGCTTGGAATAATATCCTTATACGCTGAGTTATTCATCTTTATTCTTGATGTAATAACGTATTAATCCTTCTTCAAGGAAATGTCCGTCTCTTCACCTTGATATCACTTAGAAAGCTGATTATTTTCTGTGAGAACACAATGTTAACACCTCAAGACTAATTAGCACAATGAACTCCAATGCCCTAGATCACCGTATTTATAGAGGGAGCACGAGCCTTTTAGATCAATCATAAACTCGCTCTATAGCTACCTGTATATGTTTGCTTCACGCGTATTAACCTCACGCCCAGAGTCAGGATGTTTATGACGTCACACCCAGAGACAGGATGTCTGGCAGTATCAAACACGTTTAAACTCGTCTCGTAACTACCTGTATATGCTGTCACACCAACAAGAGAAGTATTCCCACACGCTCACTCAGTCAGATGTTACATTCAAAGCCTACCATCACCCATTACACCAAAGCTAGTACAATCTCTATTATCAAAATGCTTAAAAGTAAAGGCTTAAAAGGTAACGTAGAAGATTTCCCCCCTTATTTACTTAAATGTGTGTATATACTACATTATTTCATGTTTTCATTTCCTTTTCAATTCTCCCTTTCCATCTTCTTCTAGAAATACCATTACATTTCACTACAATCACGAGAAAAGCAATTTTTCCAGAGTTACAGAGATTCTAAGCTTATAGAATCGAACCCGCTAATACTTTTAATAAATGTATTTTAGTAATTTAGCTCCCCCACCGCATCAGCATCAAGCATTTAATCTTTACTCGAACCTGATAGGATTCATAGGCTTGAGGATATATGAAATCACCCCTTCGGGATTCGATCAGAGTACTTTAAAGTACTTTTTGTCATGATAACGATATTTAGGAACTAGGTACTCTGTTTACGGGTTACTTGACGTGTCTATATAAATTAGATTACGAGTTATTAAATTTGCAAGTAAATTTCATTAAATCGGTATTCGAACCCAGAACACCAGGAACAAAATAATTGATAATACTAGCTTGACATGTTAAACAAAGCTGTGTGCAGTTACGCTGTCAATCCAAGTGATATATTCTAGTGTACAGAGGAAAATTAAGGAACTCATTAAAAGATGGGAATCGAACCAAGCACAAGTGATTGACAATTATATACAGCATTAATTACCCAGTACAGAACCTATCAAACATGCTTTGACCCACTCCTCTACCTCATTTAGTTCCAGAGACAATGAAGATTTAAAATTAAGAATCGAACTCAGGACACCAGATCCCCAAATATAGATCCGCAAGAAACTACCTATTGATATAAATGTAATAAAGTTTATTTGACGTCTTTATCTTAAGTAGTTTAGGAGTTATTAAATTTATAAGTAAATTACATTTTATCGGTATTCGAACCCAGAACACCAGAAACAAAATTATTTATAAAATTAGTTTTGTATGTTAAAAAGAGTTGAATGCAGTTACGCAATCAATCTAAGCGATATATTCTAGTATATAGAGAAAAATTAAGGAAATCATTTAAAAATCGGGATTCGAACTAGGGACAACTGATCGAAAATTATATACAATATTAATTACACATTATAACAGCTATCAAACATGCTTTGGGCCATCCCTCTACCTCTCTAAGTTTCCGAGATAATGAAGATTTAAAAATTAAGGATCGAACCCAGGACACCAGGTATCCAAATGTACATTCAAAAGAAACTACCTAATGATATAAATGTAATAAAATTTATTTGACGTCTTTATCTTAATTAGTCTCTGAGTTATTAGAAGTTGAATTTGTAATTACTCGTGGGATTCGAACCCAGGCATCCCGGCCAACTCGGATTAATATCTCAAGGACGCGGCGCATTCCAAAGAATTAATTACTTTTTATCCCATTGTTCTATCTCTTTTCATTCAGGAGATATAAGCGATTAAACAGTAGGTTAGAAATGAGATGGAGGCTAATCAGTAGGGAGGGGGCTAATTAGCATATTAATTGCATTCCATGCATAAATTAACTTGCCCAGAAGCCCCATTTCTAACCTACTGTTTAATCGCTTATATCTCCTGAATGAAAAGAGATAGAACAATGGGATAAAAAGTAATTAATTCTTTGGAATGCGCCGCGTCCTTGAGATATTAATCCGAGTTGGCCGGGATGCCTGGGTTCGAATCCCACGAGTAATTACAAATTCAACTTCTAATAACTCAGAGACTAATTAAGATAAAGACGTCAAATAAATTTTATTACATTTATATCATTAGGTAGTTTCTTTTGAATGAACATTTGGATACCTGGTGTCCTGGGTTCGATCCTTAATTTTTAAATCTTCATTATCTCGGAAACTTAGAGAGGTAGAGGGATGGCCCAAAGCATGTTTGATAGCTGTTATAATGTGTAATTAATATTGTATATAATTTTCAATCAGTTGTCACTAGTTCGAATCCCGATTTTTAAATGATTTCCTTAATTTTTCTCTATATACTAGAATATATCGCTTAGATTGATTGCGTAACTGCATTCAACTCTTTTTAACATACAAAACTAATTTTATAAATAATTTTGTTTCTGGTGTTCTGGGTTCGAATACCGATAAAATGTAATTTACTTATAAATTTAATAACTCCTAAACTACTTAAGATAAAGACGTCAAATAAACTTTATTACATTTATATCAATAGGTAGTTTCTTGCGGATCTATATTTGGGGATCTGGTGTCCTGAGTTCGATTCTTAATTTTAAATCTTCATTGTCTCTGGAACTAAATGAGGTAGAGGAGTGGGTCAAAGCATGTTTGATAGGTTCTGTACTGGGTAATTAATGCTGTATATAATTGTCAATCACTTGTGCTTGGTTCGATTCCCATCTTTTAATGAGTTCCTTAATTTTCCTCTGTACACTAGAATATATCACTTGGATTGACAGCGTAACTGCACACAGCTTTGTTTAACATGTCAAGCTATTATTATCAATTATTTTGTTCCTGGTGTTCTGGGTTCGAATACCGATTTAATGAAATTTACTTGCAAATTTAATAACTCGTAATCTAATTTATATAGACACGTCAAGTAACCCGTAAACAGAGTACCTAGTTCCTAAATATCGTTATCATGACAAAAAGTACTTTAAAGTACTCTGATCGAATCCCGAAGGGGTGATTTCATATATCCTCAAGCCTATGAATCCTATCAGGTTCGAGTAAAGATTAAATGCTTGATGCTGATGCGGTGGGGGAGCTAAATTACTAAAATACATTTATTAAAAGTATTAGCGGGTTCGATTCTATAAGCTTAGAATCTCTGTAACTCTGGAAAAATTGCTTTTCTCGTGATTGTAGTGAAATGTAATGGTATTTCTAGAAGAAGATGGAAAGGGAGAATTGAAAAGGAAATGAAAACATGAAATAATGTAGTATATACACACATTTAAGTAAATAAGGGGGGAAATCTTCTACGTTACCTTTTAAGCCTTTACTTTTAAGCATTTTGATAATAGAGATTGTACTAGCTTTGGTGTAATGGGTGATGGTAGGCTTTGAATGTAACATCTGACTGAGTGAGCGTGTGGGAATACTTCTCTTGTTGGTGTGACAGCATATACAGGTAGTTACGAGACGAGTTTAAACGTGTTTGATACTGCCAGACATCCTGTCTCTGGGTGTGACGTCATAAACATCCTGACTCTGGGCGTGAGGTTAATACGCGTGAAGCAAACATATACAGGTAGCTATAGAGCGAGTTTATGATTGATCTAAAAGGCTCGTGCTCCCTCTATAAATACGGTGATCTAGGGCATTGGAGTTCATTGTGCTAATTAGTCTTGAGGTGTTAACATTGTGTTCTCACAGAAAATAATCAGCTTTCTAAGTGATATCAAGGTGAAGAGACGGACATTTCCTTGAAGAAGGATTAATACGTTATTACATCAAGAATAAAGATGAATAACTCAGCGTATAAGGATATTATTCCAAGCGCTACTGGATATGCGTGCGGAAAATGTGGGAAGAAGTTCCTCCGAGGTTATCACAAGAGAAGACACGAGATGACTTGTAAGAAGCTCTTCAAATGTAAACATTGTAGCTTGACCTTCAATGATGGTTATAAGGGCCAGCGACACGAAGATGTATGTGAAATAAGCAGTCCTCAGAAGAAAAGCAGATTGGAGCCTACTAAACACCATTTATTATCAACAATGGAGGACTGTGATATGAAAGAATATGAAACTTCATTCGAAGGACGATTGAAATCGTATTTTATACGATGTGAATCACCTAAGGACCTGAATATGTATCTGCATGAGGCGAAACAACGCATAATCCAGGCTGTGAATAAAGAGCTTGGTATTCACAAGAGTGTTAAAATTAATCTGCTGGCGGAGTGTCGATTTGTTAACAGTATTGGAGAAACCTGCGACAAAACATTTAAAACGAGGAATCATCCTGTTTTCCTAGAAACAGATCTGGACTCAACACTGGAAGCGAAATTCAAGAAATTGGTGACTGAAATGGAGGAGTCTCAGCTTAAGGGTAGCAACTGGGCTTTGCTTGCAGTGGAAGGACTTCGACTTCGTATCAACAAGTACAATCCGTTGCGAGGAAGTAGCTACATACCACTACCGTCATCTGTTGAAGCAAGGAAAGCGTGTATAAACATTCAGAACTTTAGTGATGAGAAATGCTACATGTATTCTGTACTAGCTAAATT
This sequence comes from Deroplatys truncata, assembly GCA_030765065.1. Lineage (NCBI taxonomy): Eukaryota > Metazoa > Arthropoda > Insecta > Mantodea > Mantidae > Deroplatys > Deroplatys truncata. The sequence continues at coordinate 168,486,025 of CM060978.1, read as the reverse complement.
CGTTGAGAAGGATGCGCAACGTGTGAGCAAATACAAGCAGCTTCAAGATAAGTACGACTTCAGCTGTGTTTCCTATCCTACTCCACTTTCTCAAATACCTAAATTTGAGAAGCTTAACAAGATATCTATTAACGTTTTCGGGTTGGATGAGAAGCATGAAGTGTATCCGATAAAGGTTGCTGATATTGAACTACCTGAACATCGCGACCTGCTACTATTGAATGACAGCAGTGGAAAACATCACTACGTGTATATAAAGAATTTTGAGAAACTCGTTCGACGTCAGAAAACTAACCATAATGGACGGGTTTATACTTGTAAGCGATGCTTTACACATTTTGATGACCAGAGCGGACGAAGTGGACTGGAAAAACTACAAGAACATACATCAATCTGTAATCAACATGGTGTTGCGAGGGTAGTTATGCCTACCAAGGAGAAATCGATTGTACAGTTTAAAAATGTTGAGAGGATGTTGAAAGTACCTTATGTCATCTATGCTGATTTTGAGAGTATTCTCACTCCATGTCATACGTGTATACCCAATCCTGAAACTTCCTATACAACCCCTTATCAAGAGCACACACCAATGAGCTTCTGTGTTTACGTTAAACCATCAAGCAACGTTGAACATCTCGAAACTGGTCTTCCTAAGCAACCCTATGTGTATCGTGGTGCTGATGCTGCTCAGAAGTTTATGCTGTACCTGACATCTCTTGCAAAAATGATTGATGCCGTATACAAATCTGCTAAGCCTCTGAAACTTACGGATCAACAGCAAAAGGATTTTGAGTCTTCTACGACATGCTACTTGTGTGGAAAAGGCTTTACAGAAGAGAACTACAAAGTACGCGACCATGATCACATCAGCGGTGAATATCGTGGAAGTCTTCATAATGAATGTAATTTAGCCTGTAAAACACCTAAATATATACCAGTCTTCATGCATAACCTTAGCGGATATGACTCTCATTTCATTGTTAAGGAGCTGGGTTGTACAAGTGAACGTGTGGAGGTAATTCCTAACTCTGAAGAAAGCTATATCTCATTCACCAAGTATGTAGGAGATATAAAGCTTCGATTTGTGGACAGCTTCCGTTTCCTCAGTACAAGCTTGGATAAGTTGGTAAAAAATCTAACCTCATATCCTGAAACACTAAAGTACTTTGGAGAAGACAAATTGAAGTTGATGACTCGTAAGGGGGTATTTCCCTATGATTACGTCACTTCCTGGGATGTTTTGAACGAGACCTGCTTGCCTCCTAAGCACACCTTCTACAATAGATTAAATGAAGAAGAAATCAGTGATGTTGACTATGATCATGCTAGAAATGTATGGGAGCTGTTTAATGTGAGAAACCTGGGCGAGTACAGCGACCTGTACTTAACCTCAGATGTACTACTCCTAGCCGATGTCTTTGAGACGTTCAGAGAGCAAACCCTCAAAACACACAAAGTTGACCCCGCGCATTATTTTACCTCTCCAGGACTTACATGGGACGCCATGTTGTTGTATACAGGAATTAAGCTGGAGCTGTTACAAGATTACGATCAACTACTCATGGTGGAATCAGGTATAAGAGGAGGTTTATGTCAAGTTTCCCATCGGTATGCTGAAGCTAATAACGCGTATATGGAGAAGTTTGATCCGTCGAGACCAACCCAATTTATCACATATGAGGACGCCAATAACCAATATGGGTGGGCAATGTGTCACGCCCTTCCTTTTGGTGGATTTCAGTGGGTTTCGTCTGAAGAAATCAACTTAGAAACACTACAAGAAGATGATCCTCATGGGTACATATTAGAAGTTGATATCGAATATCCTGTAGAACTTCACGATCTACACAACGATCTACCTTTCCTGCCTGAGTGTATGAAGCCATTGGAAGCATCTACAAAGAAACTGATACCTCATCTTGGACCTCGAAAGAAGTATGTAGTGCATTACATGGCTTTGAAGCAAGCTCTTAGTCATGGACTACGACTAACAAAAATCCATCGTGTGCTACAATTCCGACAGTCTCGGTGGTTGAAACCTTTTGTGGAATTTAACAACAGGCTACGACAACAAGCTGCAAATGACTTCGAGAAGGATCTCTATAAGCTCTTTAACAACGCCATGTTTGGAAAAACTATGGAGAACCTGCGTAGCCGTGTGGATATACGACTGGTGAACAATGAAAAAACTCTAGAAAAGTTGATCGCCAAGCCTACGTTTATCGACAGGACGATATATGCTGATAATCTAGCTGCTGTACATATGGCCTCTCGTCAGATTGTGTTCAACAAGCCTATATACATTGGAATGAGTGTGTTGGACATCTCCAAGACATTAATGTATAACTACCATTACGACGTGTTGTTGCCTTATTATGGAGCTGAAAACCTGAAGCTTATGTATATGGACACTGATTCATTCATTCATCGTGTAATAACTGAAGATGTGTACCAGGACAAGTTACGTTTTCTTGAGCATCTGGATACAGCTGATTACCCTGTCAATCATATATGCCACTCTACTCAGAACAAGAAGGTATTGGGAAAATTTAAAGATGAGGCTAATAGTAAAATCATCCTACGCTTTGTTGGACTACGTCCTAAGATGTATGCCTTAGATATTCAAGGCTCAATGATAAAAAAGATTAAAGGTATAAAACGTAGCGCTATTAAGCAGTACATTTCGTTTGACAGCTATACAGACTGTCTTAAAACCTGTGAAATCATCACAACGCCCATGAATCTAATCCTATCACGAAAGCATGATGTTACCACAGTGCAAGTGAATAAATTTGCATTGAATCCCTTTGATGATAAAAGAATTATTGCTGAGGATGGAATAACTACCTATGCATATGGACATTACAGTATTACAAACAGTGCTTAAGAGAATGTAAGTCGAGGATGAAGATTTTCTCGTGAGTCTACAATCTTAAAAATGAAGTTTATCCGTGTGCTGTGTATGCAACTAGCAGACGCCTGATGAAGAAAGAAGATGGAAGGGAAGGTGGTAACCCTGCCATTAGGAGCAATCCTAGTGCTAGTCTCAAGCCTAGATAAAAGGGGAGAGACATCTACAACAAACTTAAATAAAGGTATGTTGACGCAAAGCTTTTCAATTTGTGAAGCAATATGCAGTTTATCCCTCTCCGCATCGTACAATAAGTTTGTAAGATTTAGAAAAAAAGTATATAAATTGTTGTAACGTTGGATAAGAAATGTTTATGATCTAATTACTCTCTATATTACCATGAGTACCTGTGATACTAGCTGAGTGACTTTAAATACCTATGTTACTTGAATTATCCTAAATACCTACAATACTCTCTGAATTAGCTGTAACATCATACGGAACTATGCTATATCCGCTTCCCTACCCTGTGATACTAACTGAATTACTTACCTGCTACTGTGAGTGGGTTAGCTTTTCCCTTTGCTGGTCACCTTTTTCCCTTTGCTGGTCACCTTTTTCCCTTTGCCGGTCACCTTTTTCCCTTTGCTGGTCACCTTTTTTCCATTGCTGGTCACCTTTTTTCCCATTGCTGGTCACCTTTTTTCCCATTGCTGGTAACATTTTTCCCTTTGCTGGTCACCTTTTTCCCTTTGCTGGTCACGTCTTTCCCTTTGCTGGTCACCTTTTTCCCTTTGCTGGTCACCTTTTTCCCTTTGCTGGTCACGTTTTTCCCTTTGCTGGTCACCTTTTTCCCTTTGCTGGTAACATTTTTCCCTTTGCTGGTCACATTTTTCCATTGCTGGTCACCTTTTTCCCTTTGCTGGTCACGTTTTTCCCTTTCTTGGTCACGTTTTTCCCTTTCCTGGTCACCTTTTTCCCTTTGCTGGTCACATTTTTCCCTTTACTGGTCACCTTTTTCCCTTTACTGGTAACATTTTTCCCGTTGCTGGTCACCCTTTTTCCATTGCTGGTCACCTTTTTTCCCATTGCTGGTCACCTTTTTCCCTTTACTGGTCACCTTTTTCCCTTTGCTGGTCACCTTTTTCGCTTTACTGGTCACTTTTTTCCCTTTGCTGGTCCCATTTTTCCCTTTGCTGGTCACGTTTTTCCCTTTGCTGGTCCCGTTTTTCCCTTTGCTGGTCACGTTTTTCCCTTTGCTGGTCACCTTTTTCCCTTTGCTGGTCACCTTTTCCCTGAATGGGTTACGTGATGGGCCTGTCTAGAACATTGACATGAAACAATTTTCCACGAAGTTAACGTCTAAAGTCGCTTTCAAGGTCTAACACCTCCCCTCCTATTCCCTATCTCTCCTGTATATAAGTCCATATTCCTACTGCTTCACTATCTGTCTAGCCTAGCAACTCTCCTCGTTTCCCTGTACCTCTCATATAAACCATACTCTACTCCTCGACCTCTGTCTAGCCTAACACCTCTCCGCGTTTTCCTATACCCTTATATAAACTATACTCTACTCCTCAACCTCTGTCTAGCCTAACACCCCTCCTCCTGTTCTATACTTCTCATACATATAAACGCCTACTCTACTCTCAACCTCTGTCTAGCCAAACACCACTCCCCGTATCCCCTACCTCTCATAAAGCGCATTCCTCCTGCCCCCCTCTAGCTGAGTATCACTCCTTGGTTTCCTATCTAACCTAACTTTAACACCTGTCTATCCTAGCATAGGATCTCTCTCCGTTTTCTCGTCTCTCCTTATAAATACTTACTCAATTCTCCTAACCTAACACCCCTCCTCCTGTTCCCAACCTCTCTCATATAAAGGACATACTCTACCCTTCAACTCTGTCTAGCCTAACAGTCCACCTCGTTTTCCTATACCTTTCCTATACTCTACTTCTTGACCCTTGCCTAGCCTAACACCCCTGCTCCTGTTCCCTACCTCTCTCATATACAAGACATGCTATAGCCTTCAACTCTGTCTAGCCTAACACCCCTCCTCGTTTTCCTATACCTTTCCTATACTCTGCTTCTTGACCCTTGCCTAGCCTAACACCCCTGCTCCTGTTCCCTACCTCTCTCATATACAAGACATGCTCTGCCCTTCAACTCTGTCTAGCCTAACACCCCTCCTCGTTTTCCTATACCTTTCATATAAACCATACTCTACTTCTTGACCTCTGCCTAGCCTAACACCCTTGCTCCTGTTCCCTACCTCTCTCATATACAAGACATGCTCTGCCCTTCAACTCTGTCTAGCCTAACACCCCTCCTCGTTTTCCTATACCTTTCATATAAACCATTCTCTACTTCTTAACCTCTGCCTAGCCTAACACCCCTGCTCCTGTTCCCTACCTCTCTCATATACAAGACATGCTGTACCCTTCAACTCTGTCTAGCCTAACACCCCTCCTCGTTTTCCTATACCTTTCATACAAACCATACTCTACTTCTCGAACTCTGTCTAGCCTAACACCCCTGCTCCTGCTCCCTACCTCTCTCATATAAAAGACATGCTGTACCCTTCAACTCTGTCTAACCTAACACCCCTCCTCGTTTTCCTATGCCTTTCATATAAACCCTACTCTACTCCTCGACCTCTGTCTAGCCTAACACCTCTCTACTATTCCTTCCATATAAACGTATTTCCCTCCTTCAAGCCTGTCTAGCATAGTATCGCTCGTCGTATTCCCTATCTCTCCCATATAAACCCATTTTCCTCCTTGAACCGCCCCATCCAGCCTCGTTTTCCCTATCCTTTCCCATATATGCCCAAAAAAACTGCGCCAGCTCTCTCTATATTTACCTACTACGGCCATTAAGCAATATTTGAATTATTCTATTAGATTAGCTTTTATATTTTATATAGGTTATTTGTGTTGTTCCGTTTTAGTGTACGTTGTTATATTCTGTTTGTTTAATTTTCAGATGTTATCTAAATTGTTAATATTCGGAGTTTATTTAAATTGTTAATTATTTCAGTTTATTACATTGTTGCGGTTATATTGTATTTTTATGTAAAGTCTTTGTTGCGCATTATAACATTTGGGCACTTATGTAATGCTGAGTTTGTTATGTGAGATGGGATAGGCTGTTGAAAAGTCATGCTGAACGTGCATACTGCAGTTTCTTTCCCGACCTTTGTTCTACATCCTCGAACGTCTTTTGTAACATGCTTGTTAAGAAAGCCATTTAATTCTATTTCGTTAAAAGTATCGTTCGTAATATTCAAATATTTTCAAACAGACCCTGTATTGTCATATATCGTGGGTTTGCTCGTTCCTCGATTCGAACGCTTCTGCGTAAGGCTCCCCCATCCGTAGATATGAGTAAAATAGGCAAACACAGGTCGTGAAGTATTTAAGCACTTATTCCTAAATTTTAAATCATTTCTAGGTAAAAATATATCTGAATGCCACAATCGGACAGAAGAGACACTTTTTATATGAACACTGTTATACATAAAGGCCATAATATATGAATATGTCATAGACAGAAAAAGTCAGAATGTTTATTAAGGTGCTGATCCTGGATCAACGTTCCTGGCTGTTCTATACAGGATGTAACAAAAATATAGGGCACAAATTGCAGGACACATTCCTCACACATAGACGAAGAAATTATGTTATATGTACATGGTTCTGGAAACGCTTTGTTTCCATGTTAGAACTCATTTTCTCCAACTCATTAATCATGGGAAACACGAACAGAACGTTAGAATCATGGGGAATGTGTACTCTTGGTTACGTGTGGTTACGTTGTCATTATCGTGGGTGCACCGCCAGTGTTTTGTTTTACATGTCCCTGTTGCCATGCGACTTGCGTCACTGCTTGTTTACACGTAACATCAACTGTTCCAGTGAGCAGTACGACCTTGGCAAGCACACGGGTTACTACGTATTAGTAGAGTTGATCACAGACTTGGCTCGTGCAATTGCAGTGTACACAAATGCAGAGATGGCAGATGCCTATTTGATGTATGGATTAATAGACGGCAATGGGCTTGCGCTCAACGTTTGTACCGGGAGGGATTTCAAGGACGAAGGTACCCCGACAGGAAAACGTCTGAAGCCATTGGTCGTCGTCTTAGTGAATATGGGGCATTTCAGCCTGATACTCGCGACTGGGGGAGAGCTAAAGGACGAGGAGACCACAACGGGAGGCGGCAATTCTTCAGGCAGTTGACGACGACCCTAGTGAGAGTACAATACAAGTAGCTGCAACAATGAATGTTGACCACATGACTGCCTGGCGAGTGTTACACGAGGTCCGGCTGTATCCATACCATTTGCAGCGTGTGCAGGCATTATTGGCAGCTGATTTTCCTGCACGGATACGCTTCTGCGAATGGTTTATGCAACAAAGTGTCAATCCTAATTTTAATGCAACGGTGCTGTTCACAGATGACGCGTCGTTTCAACGAGCTCAAGTTGTAAATTATCACAATCGGCATGTATGGGCTGACGTCAATCCTCACGTAGCTGTTGAATCAAGTGATCAACTAAGATTTACTGTCAATGTTTGGGCCAGCATTGTTGGTGACTGTTTGGTAGGTCCTCACGTTCTTCCACTCAGGCTCAACGGACAGAGTTACCATAATTTCGTAGAGAATGTTCTACCCTATCTGTTAGTAGATGTGCTTTTAGCTGTGCGAAAATCCATGTACTTCATGTACGATGGAGCACCTCCTCATTTTAGTGTTAATGTCCGTCGGCTTCTAAATAACAGATTCGGTGACAGATGGATAGGTAGAGGTGGACCAAATGCCTGGCCTCCACGCTCCCCGGACCTAAACCCACTGGACTTTTATTTGTGAGGGCATTTGAAAGCTCTTCTGTATCGAACCCCAGTACCAGATGTTCAGAGTCTCCGTGCCCGTATTATGGAAGGCTGCGAAACCATACGCAATACTCCAGGGCATACGGGATTCACTGCGACGGCGGGTTGATGCATGTATCAATGCTCACGGAGGGTATTGAACATCTCCTGTGAGAAAGAGTTGCATGTGGTATGCTGGTACGTTCTATTCTTGTGTGTTTCCCATGATTAATGAGATGCAGAAAATGAGTTGTAACATGGTAACAAAGCGTTTCCAGACCCATGTTCATATAACATAATTTCTTCGTGTACGTGTGAGGAATGTGTTCTGCAATCTGTGCCATACATTTGTGTTACACCTATATATGCAAATATCAGATCAGGATCCGCCTATTGTTTTCATTGTGCATAATTTCCAACGCATTCAGAGTTTATGAGACACGTGAAGATCTATTTAAGCGTTATGTACTAGAAACCCTTTTCCCTCTACTCGCAAAATTGTTTGTACTACTTAAATATTTATCCGGAATTGTATCAAAATTTGCACTAGTCGAAATATGTGCATTACTATTATTGTCCTTCGGCATCGCTCTAAAACAACCAGTATACACAATATACGAGTGAACAATAGAAATATATTCTAAAAGTACTAAAATTCTAAAAAAACTGCGCAATAGACACTGAAAAAAACTGTTATAGAATGTATGCCTGCCATATGAAGGTTTGTTATTGCCAAAAAAGAAAACTAAGTGTTATTCAGCAATTTTAATGTGAAAAGATTTTTTTTATTTGGTGGAATAGCTTAATGGAAACCTTTAACACCAGTTCAAAAAGGCATGAGTATGAGGCAACGTGAGTGAGAACGTCGCCGTCGGGCTGAAAGCAATTACCCGCGCAAGAGAAACTGCGCCGTGAATCATTTAGTTACGAGCGGCCTACAAGCCAGTTTGCCATGCGAACCTCAAATATTTCTATTAAGATTCTTGCTTCATTAAGTATGTATATGTGTGTCAAAAATACATTATCTCAAAACTAATGCAACCGCGAATACATAAAAACCATAAAAAGCAATCGTAGGTCTAGTAGGTCTTTATGTTTTTATTTTCTTTTTCAGTATAGCATCCAATGAATGAAATGAAACCCGATGAATAAACAGATATTAGTCTTTTCAGGATAAGGAGAAGTCCTAGAAAAAAATATCCTTATTCGGCTAACCCACTCCAAACGAAACTCGAATTAGGGACCTCTTAAATGTGAGGTAGACACGCCACCCCCATGTCATAGAAATGGAAACTTTAGGTGCTTTTCAAAATGAAAATAAATATTATGCATCGTAGTAGAATAAAAAGGTATGTTTGAGCACACAGAGAGATGCCGACAGCTGATAAGGGTAATTACATGTGTTTTAACATATGTAAACATATGTAAACACGTGTAACCAGCTAATGACCGCCGCTAATGTCAAGTCTAATGGATATGTGTGGTAATACATATGTAAACATATGTAACCCGCTAATGATCGCCGGAGATGCCGACAGGTCCTACCCCCTCCCCCAAGCGGTCTAGTCGCATGCCGTGGCGTCCTGACTTGAGGGATTTGTTTTCTCGAGGCCTGCCGCCCCTCGGCAAATTAATTAGGTAATGTTCGTCAAACATTATTAAAAAAAAAGGATTGACATTTTTATGACTACTAATACCATTGATTAATTAATTGTATATGAATTGATTCGAGCGCAAGTGGCAGTGTGTTTATAAGTAGCGCGCTCACGAGAACAGTCGGCAATGTAATGAAAACACTGCAACCTACTTCTGTCTGAGGAAAGCTGTATGTCCATTAGCTGACAATGTTAAACGCTTTCACCACATTAATAGACTTTTAAGATTGCATTCCGGATCTGTTTACATACATTAGCGAACAACAACCTACTTCTGCCTGGTGGTAACGGTGACCTCCATTAGCTGACAACGTTAGACGCTTTCACCGCATTAATAGACTTTAAGATTGCATCCATGATCTGTTTACATACATTAGCGAACAATGTCAGTAATTGTTTTCCTAAGTGCTCTGAAAAACACCCCGACACTCAATGTAAATACCTTTTAGCTCGTAGAATTTCCATCACAAACTGTAGAAGAACCCAAGTCTAGACAATTTTTTCCCCTGATAATTAATGATTAAGTTTCATAGTTCTTATTTCTTTCAATAAAATATTGCGAATAAAGTATTCAGAATTCAGAAGCGTCTCATTGATCGGTGAATACTACATATGTTATTAAAAATAAAATAAATACGGATAACATTATAGTTAAATATTATAAATGTTATTAAAAAAGGCCTTTGTATTCAAAAAATAAACAGCCGGCTTCTGCCCGAAGGCGAATAACAGGTCTCAACATGCATTCAACCCCCTCCACAGCCGCGTGACGTCACCGTCAACAGTATATAAGGAACGTCGGCAGCCAGAGCGATCAATTTTTTTTTGTTCGTTCAGTGATAATCGAAATGGCTGGTGATAATCGTGCATCTGAGATGAATGATTGCTGGAGTGAGTGCGGAGAAGATTATTTTCACTACGTATACTTCCATACCGAAACATGCAATGGTTTAATGCATTCAGTGTTGTGTACTCAACCAGCGCATCATGATCAGATGACTACACTGGAAGTGTGCACAGAGAGCTGTCCTGTTTATCGAGGGGCGAACATGTAAGTAATATATATTTCTATAACTCGGTAATATATTGTACGCATGTTAAATGAAAACTAACTTGAAATTATTTTATTCTTTCAGTGAAAATCGCATGGGTGATGATGCGGAGGATCTTAGCGATGTCAATGAAGATGACGATGTCTTCGTCTCGAAACATCTAACTGAATGTGATACAGAATCGTGCACGGGATACATGCATTCTGTACTTTGTACTAACCCAGCATGAACGCATGACATCCTTCTTCCTATGTAACGACAACTGCGAGGTCTACCAGCGCAGGAGGAGAAAACTCGAGTAAGTAGAAGAAATGTTAAATTACATATTCATTTACTGCTTCTAATGCTACTCTATGTCTAACCTAAAATTAAATTATTACAGACTGCGAATGACTGAACCTAAGGTACCCGTGCCAATAGAGGAGCTGGATCCTGAGAGACGTATTGTCAATATAGAGGAATATCCAATCGCAGAGCGCAATACGCAGCCTATGGACGAGGATGCTGCTCCGCTACCCGACATTACTACCACCTCTGATGATAAAGCAACGATGGTACAGGAGCGGATAAATCAGACGATTCCATATTGCTCGCTCGAGATACGCACAGAATCATGCAAGCCCGTGAAGTGAGTATGACACACTTTGATAGTACTTTTTGTGTGGCAATGGGAGAGGATTTTTCTAATATATGTATTTTCTCTTTCAGAAGGCATGAAATCATTAACTAAACCTATTTCTAACATTGTTTTGAATATATGTTGCAGGGGTGTGAGGAGGGAGCAGAGGAAGAGGCAGAACGAGACTGGGAAGAGAAAGCAGAAGAGGAGTTGTAAGAGGAGGATAGTCAACGAGGGTCCTACGGTCTTCTTATTCATTGTAGATGCCCTGCATTCGCCTGAGGAGCATGGAGAATCGATCACAGGCGTTTGATGACGTCAGCATCTCCCCCTCCCATTCCGTGAACATTGGACTATACTATGACATTCCTTCCCTCTACATAAATTGTGAAAGTGATAAATCAATTGTTTATATTACAAAATCAGACTGGGATATAATATCCAAAAACGTTTCAATGATTGAAGTTTACCTACGCCAAGAAAAAAAGTTTGCGTGTGATGAATATTGTGACAATGTAATTTATGCATACAATATTATTGTATTTTTTGACAGTTCAATTCATCTCATAAATACATGTTTAAATAATAATGTAATATCTTTAGGCATTGAAGGTGTAAGGAACCTAAAACGGCTATTGCCCTATATTGAAAGACATTTGAATATTTTAAATGATTTCTGCAAGTCAGGAGCAATTAGTTTTACAGGGAGTAGGAGGGGAAGGAGGAAAATGCTTGAAATGTATGCTAAAGTCAATAAAAGAGTGTTTTAGTATATGAATTCAATTTATTATTCATAAAACTTATCCTTGTACATTCCTTTACAAAAACCATTCACCCAAACATATGCATAATTATATAAGTGCTTGCATCACGTGAGAAAGAGGTTTTAGGTAAATACTTTGTCGTGTAGAACCAGGCAGTACAGTGATGTCTGGGGTGGTATATTTACAGATGCTTGAATCTCGATTCTGATGTTTACAGCTCCATTTATAACCTCCTCGGGTTGGTGAGAACAGTCTATTACGAATAATGGTGCACGGTGAAGAAAATCCTTTCTCTTCAAGAGGGGATAATTCTCTCTTTCATAATAGGAACTTTGAAATTTACAGTACATTTCATATAGTGAAGCAAACTTTGAATTTTTAAAGTCCAAGTTCAAATCATGGTAGGGGTAGCATTCACTGTTGAGGAATAGTCTCAAATTAGTAATGTTGCAGTGATCAAACTCGGAACTGTTCTTGCTATAATCACCCAATTTTGCAGTCTGAGCACACACTATGATGAAGCGAGGTTTCTCGAGCTTAGATGTTGTTGCTACATTCCACGTGAAAGATCTTGTCTGGGGTACAGCAGGCTGGATATGAAGATCCATAGATCGAAAGGCAAGGTGTAGAGGTTTATCAGACTTGACAATTTTTAGAATGTGAACTCTTTCAGCATCGGAAAGGCGAATTACAGGCATCCTCCATTCGATTATAGTTAACTTTACATTAGCTTCCTCTCCATTCGAACTCAGGACACAGTTTCTAGAATCTTTGGATCTTATGAGAATCAATTCAAACTTGCTGTTGAGTATAAGTTCCTTGTGGTCATCAGCAAATCCTAGGAGCATCGAGAGAGGGACTACAGCATTGAAAGCTCCATTCGTAGCGTGTACTATATCAACTTCTTCACCAGGATAGGCCCATCCAGCATTCAGCAGACGATTCGATTCCATAGGGTTCAGAGACACATAATTTCGTATAGTTGTAGTAATTCCAGGATTCCTTGTTCTGTCTATAGTTGTAGCATTCATATCTAGGCGTATCTCATCAAACATGAATGTTATAGCATTATTAGTGAGCTTCGATGTAGTAGTAGGGGATCCATCTACCTTGGTGAGAGCACCTTCGATGTAGAGATAACTCTTGTTAGGTAGCGTATACAAATCTTCAGCTTGGCATGGTATTCTAATTTCATCGTTTACATCCAGAGCGGAGGTGTTGTATGGAAGAAAAATATACTCCTCCTCCTTGGTGATCTTGTCGTCAAAGGCAGGAACTTCTGTCACGTTTAAGATGTCCATCATAGCGTCCTGTAACCTAACCCTTCGAGGAACTTGCGGTTAGCACGTGTTAACTCCTCGGAAGTTGGGGAGGTAGTATGCTTCGAACGCTGTGTACGTCGTCTATTATAGTATTTGAGGTGTCTTTTAAAATGTATTGCCATTACGTCTTATATGGAGTCTTGTAGTGATAACTTCGTTCCTGAAGTTGATAGTCTTCCCGTGTTGATCTACCACTCGAATAGTGATCTGGTCTATATAGTTTGTATCTATAACAGGTAAATATATTGGGTTCGAAGGTTCTTGAGAGATATGATAGCCTGGTAGAACAGAAGGGAAAAACTCGTAGAGCGAATGTCCGCTTTTACCGTCAATGAAAGAGCCTGTTGCAATACTGCACTCCACACGTATGATACTCACTTTAAATATATTCACAAGATCGTCAGATTCGAGCGCTTCTCCAGAAGGAATTATTTTAGTGTCTGTGAATCCTAGAAGCGAACCAATAGATCTATCCTTAGAAAAGTCTATTGTATAAGGACATTTAATTTCAGTCTTCATTGTATTATTGTTAGGTCTTATGAAGAAGACTTCATCATTCAATCCTAGTTTATCCTTTAGAAATGTATTGATATCGGCAATCTCGTAGGTTCCATGAGGGATGACAATGGTTTCAGGTTTACCATTATGAATATAATAAAATCTATTATTACTTTCATCGACATTTGGTATTGAATAGAATGTTTCAAAATTCAAGAGAGCAATCTCATAATGACCTGGAGGATCTAGCTGTAGAGGAGGGTTTAGATACGTTGAAATAACAGTGTCTGACCCACTCACTGTAACTGTATAACTCATCTTGACGATGAAGCAGCTTCTAGGATAAAAGAAATTGCAAGCACAAGTGTCCGCAGATGACTGAATCGAAATTCTGGTATCTCTGTGTATTATAGTAGATTTTAACGTCTGGTAGATATTTCTCAATCTCAGGAGGCGGCTTCAAATTACCCAAACTATCAAAGTAGTATGCGACATCACCTTCTTTCCTTATAGCAACCCAGTGTGTTCCTTCATTATCTGAAGTATCGAGATTGGTATTAAGTCTCTCTTTGCAGTGTGGTTTTAAAGGAAGTTTGTCAATCATATACACCCCTCTAAAATAAGGAATTTTTAAACGTTCAGCATAATATTCGAGGGTTACGTTACTTAGGGCTTCCTCCGGTATATGTACAATCCTCTTCCTCCGTTTTTTGCCTTCTTCTTTAAACCCTCGCCTTTAGATCCTCTTTTTTTCAAAGACCTTGCTATTTTAGACGCAGCGGCTAAAGACGACATCAGCGGCATTGCAGGTAAGAATCCTCCTTTATTCCTCTTCTTACACCTTCTCTTCCTGAGTCCCTTTCCTCGGGTCTCCATCGCCTTGTTATGCCTCGCAACTTCTGCTAAGTGTCTATCAGCAGCCTTTTTTTTATTGACTGCAGAGGCTATCTGAGCAGCGCCACCTGCTGCAGCGCCTAAAGCAGCAATGATGGGTATCAACGGTAAAAACCCTCCTCTCTTCTTCTTCCTCTTTCCGGCTCCCACTGCAACCTTTCCCTTCATGATTGCAGTTACTAGCCTTGCAGCTAACCTTTCACCAAAAGTTGAATCGGATGACTGCACACGTTTCCAAGCCTTCTCTGCGAGAATCTTATCCGCTATTTGTCTTGAAGCGGTGTCCTTATTCTCAGCGTACGCGAGGTCGTGCTGTTTGCAAGCTGTGTCTAATTGGTTAATTCCGGGGTCTTCTCTTTTTAGACGTTTTTCCAATTTAGTACCAGGCCCGCAATATCTAAATCCAGGAGCATCAAAGGGGAGCGAATTAATTATGGAATTAATAATTCCAGAGCCGCGATTATACTGCAACGACCTCCCTCTCTTAGCTCTCATGATAGAATAAACGAGTAATTGCATGCATTAGCCCTTTTAATTCATTGCAGTCAATCATTAACTACTTTTACATACGGTAATATATATAAACAATGCACATACATTTTATAAGTTAGTTGTTAACATGGAGCTTGTTAAGCAGCACTGCTCTCTACCTATTCAGGTATTAGACTTTGAAAGTGACTTTAGAAGTGATCGTCATGGCAAGTTATTTCCATCTAATGTCAGAGCTCTTATTTTAGGGAGTTCCAGTGCAGGGAAAACAAACGTATTACTCAATATGCTACTCCATGAGAATGGACTACGTTTTGAAAATTTGTATATTTATTCAAAGTCTCTCTATCAACCAAAGTACCAATATCTAATTAAAGTGCTTGGAAACATCGAAGGTATAGAAGTGAACACCTTCGACAACGGGGATGATGTTTTGCATCCTTCTGAAGTCAAAGAAAATTCAATCTTTATATTTGATGACGTCATCACTGAAAAGCAGGAAAAGATAGCATCCTTTTACAGTATGGGTAGACATCGAAATGTCGATTCTGTATATCTAGCGCAGTCCTATGCTAAAGTTCCAAAACATTTAATTCGCGATAATACAAACATGATAATACTCTTCAGACAAGACAATTTAAACTTAAAGCACATTTACGAAGATTATGTAAATACCGACATGACCTACAATGAATTTAAAGATCTATGTAAGAACGTTTGGGAGAGCTCTACAGAAGGAAGACCCTTTGTTGTGATAGTTCCTGAATTTCATATGAATGAGGGACGGTATAGGAATGGTTTTGATGTATATATTAAGCTCGACAAAAAAGAAAATGATCATTCGTAGTTAACCATGAGCATCGATAGGTTCGGTTCTCAGAGAACTGAGCCAGTTAGAAGAGTGTTTGATCGTTTTATCATAAATAGAGATGTCAAAGGAAATTATCAATTCAAGAATAAGAGATTGTGCAACGTTCACGCTCCTGAAGATAATCATGATGCCTCCAATAAGAATTATGTGGATACACTCGAAATTAGAATGCAAAATTTATCTCAGCAAGCTGCTAACAATGTTGAGGTTATGGCTAAGACCCTGATCGATGAATTGATTTCAAGATATATCCTCAAGAGAGATAAGGAAAATAACATTGTGATTGATAAAGTTAGATTGAAGGTATTGCTAGATCCTGTTCACGATAACGATGTTGTGAATAAAAAGTTCATCACTGGATATGTCAATTCACGCACGCAGTCGAGAGATGGTAATGGTAACATTATATTCGACAATAAGAGAATCACTGATATAGCAGATCCTCTCGGAGATGCTGTAAATAAAAGATATGCTAGAGCTATGATCATTAGGAAATCGAACGAGACGCGACAGCAGTTAAACAGGTACTTACCAAAAGAAATTGAGATGCAAATAGGTAAGACGCTGCTAGACATCACAGCAAATCTGAATAAAACTACGAGTAAAGTGGATTCTCTAATAACCTCTACAAATGACAGAATGGATTCTGTAATGGACTCTATTAAACAAGTTACCGCAGAGCTTGATAGAGAAAAAACCAATCTTCAGAATCTTTGCAATCAGAAAATTAGCAATTTAGAAAAGTTAGCGATGAAACTAGTTTCAGATTTAGAGGCTACAGTTGGGCAGTTAAAAACAGAGGTTTTGAATACTCTCAAAACTGATTGCTGCAATGATAAACTTAAGAAAGTGGAGGAAAATGTAAATATAATGATGGATGCTTACAAAACTAATGTGCAGCAAATGACGAGTCTAGAAGAATCAGCCAGAAGCCAGTACACTAATACGGCAATCTTTGCTGAAGCGTTCAAGACACATAAACAGGAACATAAGAAAGAAACCGAGCAACTGAGAACTTCGATAGAGATGTTAGCTAAGGCTATCGATACGATGAGAACTCAAGCTGGACGCCGACTATAAATTGAAGGTAATCGTCTATTTTCACGTTATTTGTAAGATGGATAGTGAAAGTATAAGACTTAAAGAGTCTGTAGCCGAGCATACCAGGGCTGTAAAAGAAAAACAGAGCTCTAAAAGTTCTCAGGTTTGAGACACAGCATGTCATGTCCGAAGCTTTGAAACCTGTAACCGCTCCCCTCAAGGATATTTTGGACACTCAACGAGGGTTGGCTGTGGAGACAGTCAAGAATGAAGATGATTCTACAAGTATTTCTACTTTCCTTCAACACGTTCGCTCAAAAGACAAGGACCGCATTGATACATTGTACGGGGTGAGATATCAGGATGGAAGTTATATGATTGGAAATAAAGATATTCATTTTATAAATAATCAAATATTGATAGGTGATGAAACGTATGAGTCTACCACCGGTTTGACGGAGCTCATCTTTAAGCGAACGCCTCAGATTTCTGCATACACGAGTGAAGACTTGGAGACGTACGCTAAGATTATGAAAAGTACTTTTCTTCATAGAACTGGTTACACCAGACACGGTCGTTTGAAATCTGGTAAATCGTATAAATACAAGAATATAATACGCCCCTTGCTCAATACACATTCAGGTCTAGGACTGACATGGAAGGAGCATAAGTCTGATAAGGAGGTTGACTACGTTTTCTGGAGAAACCCTAACACATTAGTGAATAGACTGAGGTTACTTATCGCTTCGAGGGACGCTGGTAATAATAGTCACGCTCAAGAGATTGAGGAAATTATCCGAGAGTTGAAAGCATCTAAAATTATAGCATGACAGCCAAACAGAATATCGCCAGAGAGCTTCACGGGTCGGAGAGGAGGAACTATTTACGACGCAAAATTATCAGCAAAGGTATGAATGATTTATTACAAATTGATTTGATTGAAATGATACCATATGCAAGAGTGAACAAAAATTTCAAATACATTCTGATCGCCATCAACTTTTACTCAAAAATGGCATATGCAAAACCATTAAAGGATAAGAGCGGAGTTAATGTTGCAAAGGCTATGGAGGATATATTACAAGAAATGGATGTCCCTCCCCGGAATATTCAAAGTGACAACGGGAAAGAATTTTATAACAAGTTCTTTGAACGGTTAATGTTTAAGTATAATATTAACCACTACAGCACCTATACCAATGTGAAGGCTGCGGCTGTTGAACGTTTAATTCGAACCTTGAAGAATATGATGTACCGAGAGTTTTTAGTCTAAGGCTCATACAAGTGGCTAGATCGTTTACCTAGAATCCTTGTAAAGTACAATGATACTTTTCATTCAACTATCCGCATGAAACCTAATGAAGTGAAAAACAACGATCTTCTTTTGACTGTGTATAATTATAATCAAGAACGAAGAGAGAAGAAGACTTCAAGGAAGTTTAGTGTTGGTGATTATGTCAGGATATCTAAACATAAAGGACATTTTGAAAAGGGTTATGAATCTAACTGGAGCGTTGAAATCTTCAAAGTATTTCGTGTGAACCGTACCATGCCTACAACATACATACTAAAGGATAGGAATGGTGAAATCAAAAAAGGTGGCTTTTATGGGCATGAACTAAAAAGACTAACTATCCTAATACATATTTAGTAGAAAAGGTTATACGTAAACGTGGAAACAAAGTTCTTGTAAAGTGGTATGGTTTTCCAGATACTCAATGGATTGATATAAAGGACTTGGTGTAATATGTGGAGAATTAATAAAGACTAAAGTTTGTAAAATCATGAGTATTTTTATTTTAAAAGCATTCATATTTTTCTTTCTTTTTTGAGGGAAAAGTGTTACACAAAAAACGCTCACACATTTGATATCTATTTTTTACACAATATATACATTATTTAAAAGTTTAGACACTATCAATCACCGGGTCTAAGGGAATAATGGCCCCACGCTACAGTCTTATAGCTTCCTTCCATCAACTTCCTCTTATCGTCACCCCCCTTCAAAGCCAATTTGTTTGTTTCAATTGTTGTAATTTTGTGGTGTTTACTCCGAAATGTTTTTTGTACCGAATAAATTTTTAGGCTATGGTCTTTTAAACATTCAAAATGATGGCCGAAGTCGATTTTATCAATGCCTGCCCTGGTGATGCCCTTAGCTTTCTTAATTGTCTGCCCTCCGTATCTGTAGGCGTATAACTTTGCTCTTATACCGACATACTCCTCCATAACGAAGCCGCCCAATTCATCCTTGAACAACACAATCTTTTCCTGTTGGCTTGCTTAATACCATATGCATTATCCTTTTCGAAGTTTGAAGTGTCGAAATATTGAGGGTTCTCCGTGATGAAATCATAGATATCAGAACTCGTTTCAAAAATGAATGAGTCTGTATCCATGTAATTCAGCAGCAAGTCTTTTAAATTTGGTTTCATGATATTATAAAAGAAGTCATACATGATAAATTTTGAAATGTCCAAAATTGCGTGTCCTATGTAGATTGGTTTGTTCATATGCACTTCCTCTCTACCCAGTTCGATTCCTACAAGATTTTCTTCAAAAATTATGGTGCGTAGGTAAGTGCTGCGTGCTATCAACTTCTTTGCCTGTTCCCAGGTTCCAACGATTTTGAAATCAGTGTATTTTCGCACATTTTCTATAAATTTTCCATATACGGCGTTATTCATCTTTTTCCATAGGTTTTGGTCAAATTTTGACTTTTCTTGAATTCTTTTCTCGGTGTCCACGTCGATATATGTTTTCAACCAGTTAGACTGGTCGTAGGATACCACTCTGTGAATATGTCTCACAGTTAGACCTTGTTCGATACACTGCTGCATCACCCTGTAGTGCAAGACATATTTGCTTTTCTGTTCTAATGTCGCAAGCAGTTTCTTGTATTGGCCATTCGGTGGTATCGCACTCTGTAGGCAGAAAGGAAGCTCGTTGTGGGCGTCGTGGATATGGTTGGGGTATTCGATATCAACCTCTAGCACATAGCCAGTCTCAGAGTCTTCTTTGATTTCAGCGAAGTTTATGCTATCAATTTCTTCTCTGGTGAGCCATTTCAGATTCTTGTACGGGAGGGCAGACCTCATAGAGGCTCCATATAAGTTGTTTATGTCCCAATAGGACAGGTGTTTAACAGGAGCATGCTGGTCAAAGTTGGACATGTATCTGTGGTTAGCTTTGGTGTAGCCCTTCACCACTGTGCACAGTCCGCCTCTAATTCCCGACTCGAAAATTTCCAACATGCTCTTGTCAGATATTAAGGAACGTTTCGCCTTTGTTATCTTCAACATAGCGTCATAGGCGAGTCCTGGTAATGTATAAAACCATGCTGGGTCAAGTTTATACATTCCCAGGATGAGATCTCGAAACTTTTCGAAAATATCCGCCAAGAGCAGTATATCTGTTTTAAGGTATAGATCGCTGTATTCTCCGAGATTCCGGATATTAAAGGTATCCCAGACTTTTTCAGCATGCCTGTATTCCTCGTCGGTGATGTGGCTGTCAGTGAGAGTGCTGTAGAAGGCCTCCTTCGGTGGTAGAGAAGTTTCTTTGAGTATGGCAAGGCTTGAAACATAATCATACGGGAATATTCCCTTGCTCTTCGCCAGCTTAAAATACTCCTCAACAGGATATTCTGCCCTTGTTATTTTAAAGTCACTCTCCTCCAGCATGTCAGCCAGGCTGGACAGCTTGTCGTCAAGAAACTTAAAGCTGTCCAGAAACCTGAAGCTGATGTTCCTGTACCGTTTGCTAAACGCTATATACCTTTCACCACTTTGAGCGATGCACGATATGGGCTTATTATCATACGCCAGGTGTCTTATCAAGAAGTGGCTGTCATAATTAGATAGGCAATGAAAAAAGACCGGTATGAAATCAGGGACCTTTCTATTCAAATTGCATCTATTATGAGCAGCACCCAGATATTCCCCTGTCACATGATCGTGATCCCTCACACGCAAATCGCTCAAAGTGACAGCAGTAAGGCATATATGACACTCAGAGGCATTGTCAAAATTCTGTTGCTCTTCAAGGGTTAAATCCATGGGTTTAGGATTGGAATACACATCGATGACGTCATCAGCAATTGATTTTAATTGTTTGATAAAGTCATCGATGGCATTCGGACCTCTGAAGAGGAAGAATTTTGACAAGGCCTCGTCATGCCTACATACCACCTTCAAGACAATAGACATTGCTTCATGCTCTTGAACGGCTCGGGTCCAACTCGAGCTGCTTGAGGGCTCGCAAGAGTGAACCTTCGCCAGAACAGATTCAATGTCTGCGTATATTACAAATGGTACAGGAACGCTTTTGGAGAATGCTTTAAATTCAAGGTATTCATCCTGTTGAGGCATTTTAAGCAGTTGGCATTTCCCGCATCTTAACCTATGTGCTTCCAGAGCCTTTTCATTGGTGCATCTCTTGAGACATGACTCACATGCCCACATCCTTCGACATTTCTTCGTTGTCTGGCTCCTTACTAGTCTGGACAGGTCTTTAATGAGACAATAGTGTGACTTATCATCCTCTTCAATATATAGCAGGTTTACATGGTGCTGCTTCTTTTCAGGTGTTTGGTATAGGGGAATAATGTTGTCATTCTCCTCTATACCAAACAGTGAAATGGATACTCCATTATTCTGCTTTTCAAAGCATTCAATTTGATGTAAGGGTACCGGAAATTCGATACCTTCATAATTGAATGCCTCGAAAAGCAGTTCCTCAGGGTATTTTGTGGTTCTCTGACCGTTGCGTTTAACAGGGTATTTAGACGCAAGCATGCACCATGCGAAGCAGAAGTTGTCTTCATTCTTTATGTTTATAACAGCATACTTATGCCTAATTTTCTGAGGTAGTTCAATGTATGAACCTGCGTGTAAAGGATCGTAGTGTGTAAAGCCCATCACCAGGCTGAGTATCTTTGACGATGCTCCCCCTCAAATTTAGAAATGTTTTCCAAAATATCCCCCGCAATTGAAGAGAAGATCTGATTTTCTGCAAAATGTTTTCCGCTTCTTTATAATAAGCTCCTTGCACTCATCTAAAAAGACTCTGGGCTCGAGTATTCCTAATGTATTTTCTATTCTACTATTAAAAATACGTCCCTTGAATGCTGATTGTATGGTATTGCACTCCAGACCCTGGCAATTCCTAGCACTAACCTTGGCTTTTTATTGTAAGCTGTTCCCTCCCATCCGATGTCGGTCCTCTCTTTCCATTAACTGGTTCTACATCATTGGATGATGATGAGGAGGAGGAGGTTGACGGTGCAGCGGCTTCATCGCTTGCGTCTGAGGAGGTCGATGGTGCAGCGGTTTCATTGCCTGCGACTGAGGAGGTCGATGGTTCACCTTGTATAACTTCCTCCAGAGTGTCGAGCGATGAGGAGGCGGACCGTGCAGTGGTCGAGTCTTCACCAATCTCAGGCGATGCTGAACCCTGTGTTGCCAGGTCCATAGGCTGGCTTCCTGCGTCACCCAGATCATTTCCTGGAATAATAATATTAATATTATTAATAATAATAATAATATTAATAATAATAATAATATACGATATGTAAAAGAACTTCATAAAAATGTTTAAGGATTCTTACCATTCGACTGTTGCTGCACACATATGTCAGATCCCCATCCCTGCTGATTTGGTATAGGGAAGGCTGATGGTACAGCGCTCGCATGTTGAGCGATACCGCGTCCGAAATAAAGGCCACTTCTTGGAAATAATAATAACATTATTAATAATAATAATATAGAATGTGTAAAAGAACTTCATAAAGTTTTGAAACATATTCTTACCGGTCGGTGGTTGCTGCATGTATGTGGCAGGGACCTAACCCTGCTGATTTGGTCTCATGAAGGCTTGGAAGCCAGGCGGTGCCGGTGCAGCGGACGATGACTGACTCATCCCAAAATAAAGTCCACTTCCTGAAAATAATAATAATTATAATATTAATAATAATATAGAATGTGTAAAGCAAGAAGTTCATAAAATATTGAAAAACTCTTACCGTTCGGTGCTTGCTGCATGTAAGGGGCAGAGCCCCAACCCTGCTGATTTGGCCTCATAAAGGCTTGGAAGCCAGGCGGTGCCGGTGCAGTGGACGATGACTGACTCATCCCAAAATAAAGTCCACTTCCTGAAAATAATAATAATGGTAATATTAATAATAATGTAGAATGTGTAAAGCAAGAAGTTCATAAAATATTGAAAAACTCTTACCGTTCGGTGCTTGCTGCATGTAAGGGGCAGAGCCCCTACCCTGCTGATTTGGTACCAGGAAGGTCTGGAAGCCGGGGGGTGGCGGTGCAGCGGTCGCGAAGCGTTGTGGTGCAGGTGCAACAGTTGCGAGGCCTGGAGGTACCGGTGCAGCGGTTGCATGTTGAGCGATGCCGCCCCCGAAATATTGTCCACTTCCTGGAAAAAATAAATAATATTAATAATAGTATAGCATGTTTAAGTACAGAGTTCTAAAGAATCTATACGCTATACGTGAAAAAACACATGCGTGAAAATACATGATATTCTGGGATACCGAAAGAGTTATGTGACTGCATATGTGGTGAGAAACTCCCCTTAAATATATCCTTTTCTCTTTATACAATCCAGAACTCTATGCTATCGTAGGTAGGTCTTTGTATGCTAGAATCGCCCTTGTATTATGAATTGTTACATTAATTTTTTTTAAACTCTGGAGAATGCTTACCATTCGGGTGTTCGGGTGCCTGAATCATGCTTGTATTTGAGGAACGATCCTGCAGCCGGTGGAGGGTATCCTGCTGGAGCTGGATGTATGCCTCAGCTACGTTAGCAGAACTGAATGCTGAAAACGTAATTAATTTACGCGTTAGATTTTTATTTATTTATTTACTTATTTTTTTTAAGAAAAGTTATATTATTAAGTTAATTCACTTTATTGCGTATTTCTTATACAGGGAAATGTCGATGTATTTTAAACACCTGAGAAATTTCTATGACAAAATAAAGCACTTGTATTATTCGACACACTCATGGAAAACATCTCTTTTTTAACGTGATGGAAACAGGCTGGAAGTTTTTTTACTAAATAAAATGCACAAGAGGAATGAAACATTAACTGATGAATGTTCGATCAATGCATGCAAACATGAAGTCCCAGGATCGAATACCGCCGCTTACCCTCGAAAGTTTTTAAACTCTGAAGAATGCTTACCATTCGGGTGTTCGGGTGTCTGAATCATGCTTGTATTTGAGGAACGATCCTGCAGCCAGTGGAGGGTATCCTGCTGGAGCTGGATGTATCCCTCAGCTACGTTAGCAGAACTGAATGCTGAAAACGTAATTAATTTACGCGTTAGATTTTTATTTATTTATTTACTTATTTTTTAAGAAAAGTTATATTATTAAGTTAATTCACTTTATTGCGTATTGCTTATACAGGGAAATGTCGATGTATTTTAAACACCTGAGAAATTTCTATGACAAAATAAAGCACTTGTATTATTCGACACACTCATGGAAAATATCTCTTTTTTAACGTGATGGAAACAGGCTGGAAGTTTTTTTTACTAAATAAAATGCACAAGAGGAATGAAAGATTAACTGATGAATGTTCGATCAATGCATGCAAACATGAAGTCCCAGGATCGAATACCGCCGCTTACCCTCGGAAGAATATTTATACAGAACATTCCTTATTCGAATCGTAGGGTAATCAAGTAATTGTATTTTGTCAAGAAAGGAATATAATTCACTCCGTGAAATCCTGTATTTAAATACCTGGAATAATAATTACTCAACAAGATGAATACTTAACTAAATTGTTCACATTTTTTGAGAATTCGCGCAGTTAGCTATTAAATGTAGAATAAGCTTCCCTAAAATGACTACTTAACTAAACTGTTCACATTTCAGAAAAATTCAACTGTCTAGCTATTAACTTTTAGAATACTCAGCTATTTACAAATAAAGGTCCGTCATTAAAAACAAGAACGTAAATATAAGTTAAATGTACTAAGTAATAAGTTAACTTTTTAATGAGGATGAATTGGAGATACAACTTACCAGACATGATGTTCGATATAATTTCCACGTTGAAAGAATAAAGTTTGCAGAGTGCTTAGATCGCAGTGTTCTTACGATACTGTGAAAGTCATTGGAGAAGCTGCTGCTTTTTATATCATTTCCCCCGCTAAAAGCTGAAGTGGTGAGAGTTGTGCAGAGCACTTAGGAAAACAATTACTGACCTTGTTCGCTAATGTGGTGAAAGCGTCTAACGTTGTCAGCCAATGGAGGTCACCGTTGTCATCAGGCTGAAGTAGGTTGCGGGTTTTTTCATTACATGCCGGGCTGTTGTTCGCTAATGTGGTGAAAGCGTCTAACGTTGTCAGCTAATGGAGGTCACCGTTACCACTAGGCAGAAGTAGGTTGTTGTTCGCTAATGTATGTAAACAGATCCGGAATGCAATCTTAAAAGTCTATTAATGTGGTGAAAGCGTCTAACATTGTCAGCTAATGGACATACAGCTTTCCTCAGACAGAAGTAGGTTGCAGTGTTTTCATTACATTGCCGACTGTTCTCGTGAGCGCGCTACTTATAAACACACTGCCACTTGCGCTCGAATCAATTCATATACAATTAATTAATCAATGGTATTAGTAGTCATAAAAATGTCAATCCTTTTTTTTTAATAATGTTTGACGAACATTACCTAATTAATTTGCCGAGGGGCGGCAGGCCTCGAGAAAACAAATCCCTCAAGTCAGGACGCCACGGCATGCGACTAGACCGCTTGGGGGAGGGGGTAGGACCTGTCGGCATCTCCGGCGATCATTAGCGGGTTACATATGTTTACATATGTATTACCACACATATCCATTAGACTTGACATTAGCGGCGGTCATTAGCTGGTTACACGTGTTTACATATGTTTACATATGTTAAAACACATGTAATTACCCTTATCAGCTGTCGGCATCTCTCTGTGTGCTCAAACATACCTTTTTATTCTACTCATCGTCTATGAAAATTCCTCCACATTTCAGAAATTAAATAAAGTCGAGTGGAATTAAACGGGACTATCGTAAGCTATGCAAATGGGTCACCTATTTGCCCGCATCTTCGGTTAAGCTGATCTTCGACACTAAAGTACAGAGTGAGACGGTGTATCATCGTGTTGTGTCGCGGTTACTTCGTGTTGTGTGATTTGCTGAGCGCTGTTATTGTTTTACTATTTTTAATTTTGAGTTCTTTGTCCTCCGGCTAGCTATTATTACCCAGTCGAGCAAATCTCTTGAACACGGTGTGTAAACGGAAAGGAGTTGTTACTAAAAGATAACACTGATAAACGAATTTGTTTTTACAATTTTATTGCCGTCACATTTTATTGATTTCACATATTTACTCTTGCTACACGCCCGACTGAAACTGTTGTATTTTCGAATGTAACTATTTTCACTTATTTGCCGCCCATTATTAATTCGCGTATTTCACATCTTTTAACTAACTTTACGAGAGATTCTGTAGAACTGCGCGACGTGTAACCCGTGAATGATTCTGTTGAACTGCGCGACGTTTGGCTTGTGAATTATTCTGTAGAACTGTGCGACGTGTAACGCGTGAATGATTCTCTTAAACTGGGCGACGTGTAACCCGTGAATGATTTTGTTGAACTGAGCGACGTGTAACTTGTGAATGATTCTGTAGAACTGTGCGACGTGTAACCCGTGAATGATTCTATTAAACTGTGTGACGTGTAACCCGCGTATGATTCTCTTAAACTGAGCGACGTGTAACTTGTGAATGATTATGTAGAACTGTGCGACGTGTAACCGGTGAATGATTCTTTTGGACTGACGTTACTTGTCTCTGGCTTCATAATTTATACTCCCTCACCCCGATATGCCTAAAGAATATAATCGAGCTGCTATTGGTTAATAAAACGCGCCAACATTAGCGTCTATTTTTATATCCAATCAAAATTACGAACACATATGCTCTAGGGAACATATTCCCTCCATTTCTAAAGAAAAACGCGCTACTCTGGCGTCATTTGCTTGCCTCTTCTAATTAATAAACAACTCACCCCCTCGCTACATTGTTACCCGCTCCTATTGTCAGTTTCAGTGAGGCCGTGTAAACTTATTTCCTAACAATGCTTATAATTAACAAACATCTCAAATCATTGTCATACAATAATGCTAATTTACACTACAATCACTCTGGCATTCACAGTGTTGTGATATAAAATACTGCCTCAGTTGAACCCACATTTGCCGACCCATCTTCCAATAACTCGCCCAGCAGAAATGGGAGATTTAAGATGCAAAGCCTGACATTTCTACTTTCAGTAAATTTTCAGGGGGGGGGGGGAAGCATAATGTTTAATACATACTGTTTAGCAGAAAAACTAACGTCAACACCACTTGAATATACACTATAACTTTGCAGTACATTAGTTGTTTGCAAGACCTAGCTATTGTTTTCTGGAAAAGTGCATTTAAAATTTGGAAATGTCTGCATTTGAATTCCACCAATAATAGAATAGTAAGTTGTATGTATGATATAATGAAATAATTGCAGTGGAAGGTATTTTCGTATGCTTTAATTACTAGTGGACAATAATTCGTGCCATCTAACAATTATATACACTAATAATATTTAACATTTAGCTGAATATTTTAATATTTTACTAAATGTTTCATTAATGTTACTAACAATATTAAGAATGGGATAGTATCACTTGTATTACAATTTTTATTATGCAGGATTGATTTGAACTTAAATTATAACTTCATAATAAATACAAAAAGCTAATAATTAAGGATTACGTTTAAAATACTGTTGAACTAAGCGTAATACAGAATACTGTTGATTATCCGCGGCAGAGTTTCCCGGATAAATCAGAACAGCGACTAATCCAAAAATGCTTAAAAATCATTCTCTATGAATCCAACCAAGCTTCCCTTAACATCTTTAGATAATGGCGTTGCATCCAGTGCGCTGCGTATTGAGTCACGTTATATGAATAAAACTTTATTTCACTTTGAAATACACTATTGTACACTGCACTGTGTTTTACGTTTCAACGCGACATATTCTGTATACAAGTCACAATCCCGGGTACTGCAGTTCAACCACGAGAAAATTTTCAGGAATGAGGAAAAAGGAGAAATATTGTGGCATAATACATAATTTCATTGTCATTATCAGACAATGTGCTGTATTGTTGCTACCAGACGTAGCATTATTGGGTCTCCTTGGTTATATTTCGGCTTGACGGTCTTTCCTTTTGGCGCGGACCACGCCAAAGGAAGAGATCTGTTTGAAATTAACTGGTGTTACACCAGCCCTGTGTGGCTTTGGCTAGACTAGGTTGGTGGGGAGAAAATATAGTGTCACTCGAGAGTAAGTGATCCTTGGAACAAGACGCGTGTGTGGCCGGTCTACGGTCTATGGCATCTCCCTTCATCCTGTTTGCTTTAACTATGTAGAGAAGCGAAACTATTTTGTGAATAAATCCCAGATAATGTGTGTTATATAATCTTTCAATGTAATATAAACCCCACGCCTTCCTCTTAATTCTACACACCAAGGTCACGGACTGCCAGCGAGTTGCGAGTTGCGTGTTGGGGTGATCTAAATTTAATCATTTTCTGGTCACCTTTTGGCCTTCACTCCAACATGTAACAATATGAATCCTGTGCAACGTAAGCGTATGCACTGCGTTGACGTAAACATTCGCAGCTGCATCTGATCTGTGAAAATGTAAAGTTGTACGTCCCTCTCACGGCTTGCAACACATTGTGCCAATTCGGAGGTGTGGCATCACAATATCTAAGGATGAGTGTGTCTTTCATTGTATGACAATGAAAATTTAACTTCGCCGTTGCCTGTGGTTGTGTGTAGGGATTACCCTCAATGACTTGGCTGAGTATCTATAAATAATTTCCCTTGTATAGGAGTAATTTTCAAAAGTCATAATATGGCTGGAAAATATTAATCTTTTCTCCGGAATACAAAAATACCCATCTGGTTTATCATAATATGTAGTAAGGAAATTATATCTCGCCTTCTGGATTTTTCTCTAAATCGCTTGCAATTTTTTGGGGATTCTCACTTTCTTCCTTCCTTGTCTTGGCGTAGCTGGGATAATAGGAGTTTCTATCGCAAACATCAGTTTTCCTAATATAAAACAAAATCTAGCAGTTCATGTAAACAATAAACACTGACGCGTTCTTTGGTGCGTTAACTGCTTACTTACGTGACTGCGGTCGTGATTGGCTGCAAGGAAGTGTCGCAATGTGCATCTCAAGCCACGAGGAATGTCGGGATTTTAATCCCAGTATGTTTTTCATGCTGTTATAACTACGGAAATGTTGATATATGTATCTTGATTATGAAATTATCGACAGTTTTGTACATGGAGAATGCACACATGTAAAATCCTCATTTTTCGCCAAAAGCGGAAATGTCGGGGTTTGCATCTAAGCGCCTCATCAGTATAACAATACAGGACATTCTGACTTGATGCTGTGTGGGGAACCAAATCACTAGCGCCATCTCGAACGGACCCGATAATACTCC
Organism: Deroplatys truncata; assembly: GCA_030765065.1. Taxonomy (NCBI): domain Eukaryota; kingdom Metazoa; phylum Arthropoda; class Insecta; order Mantodea; family Mantidae; genus Deroplatys; species Deroplatys truncata. Next base: position 168,456,514 of record CM060978.1, on the reverse strand, counting down.
TTTAGGTCTTCTACTACAATGCATATCAAATGCACACCTACGAGGCATATTAATTTGCATTTTATTTTTAGATGAGGAGACTATGCATAATAGATGTTGAAGTGGGATATACTCTACGGCATTTTATAAAATTAGAGGAATGCAAGCTTTAAATGGAAGAATTTCAACCAATTGAATGGACTTGCAGCCTCCGTTTGCACGTGGTTTTTGCACTTTTGCATTTATCCATTTCGTTATTTATAACTTTTATAGTCTTGGGAGAGTTACAAGGATTTTACGAAAAAAGAAAACGTTTCAAATAGCATTTATATGTAATTTCACGGAATTCTCGGTTTCAGTTTCTTAGCCCTTGAATTCTTTAAATCTTTGAGTTCTGGATTTTCTCATTTTCCTTTTGACAGAAACATTTAATGAAGACCTAGTCCATGAAATGTTCAGATACCTATAACCAATATGTCTTATACTTATAGAGGTAAAGAAGGCCTCTGGCTTTAAAAATTGCACTTAGATAAGTTCTCCGACAGCAATTGACCCGCTTATCGCAAATATAAAATACCAGCTGAAATACTCGCGCTGCCCGTGTTTTGACGGTTTATCCCCTATAACATTTATTCTTAGGTTGTACTTACCCAATAACCTTGCGTTTCTTTGGAGGCATTCAAAAATGATCAAACAAGATACTTAAACAAAGAGTTAATTAAAACTCTCAGTACTCTATAAAGAGCAAATATATATACATATGTATATATATATAATACTGAATATTACTATGAAAAAGCACTGCTGAACAACCAACAAATGGCACGGTTTGTAATGAATGCAGCTAGTGACTTCCACGTTGTCACATTCCGGCTGCCTCGTTGTTATTTATAGAGAAAATCTCGATTGGGAAGAAATAATTCGGTTTAAGTAACATCAACATAACTTCGCTCATTCTAATAACCAACACACACAAAACCACCACAAAAACACACGAAAGACAAACTAAAATGAAGGTCAAAATTAATATACAAAAAAAAGCAGGATAACAATAAGAAGTGGTATTTCGACTGGTTTGATCCCACTACCAATTTTATATGTCACTCAGTTTTTGTTTTTCTGCTTAATTCAGCATCAAAAACTTCCCATTGAGAAAGAAACCGCTGCTTACAAAAAGTGAGAAACTACAAGTTATGATAAGTAAATACCCGAATATCGGAGTATGATCGCAGAATGTATAGATATGAACTTTGAGTTATTTATCACTTTTACTTTAGTAACGTTTGAGCAACATAGAGACCTTTGTATTCAATGTGATTATGTTGAATGCTGTTGAGTTATTTATATCAATATACAATAAATAATCATATGAAGATAAGGGAAAATAGGAAGAAGTGGTATTCGGTATGGTTTGATGTTGTTGCTATTATCACAGGCAGCACAGCTACTGTAATTACTTATTTGACTGTGTTATTAGTCCATGATCAAAGTCAGAGAGGAGTTTAATGAATATGCAAACTCGCTGTTCCTTTGTTTTTATGAGGAGTGAAAACCTAACTAATTATCATTCTTGTGTTGGCAATGTTCGACTTACTATGATTATCGTTGAGAAAGTTACAGATGGTTTTGCGAGCTTTAGTGGGCATCACATACAACTAAATAATTAATCGTGTAAAATGGGGCGGAATTTCGAATACAGTAATTTTCGTCTTCTGTGAAAGGTTATATTTGCTAAGTTTGGACAAATCGGTCCTACTATGTAGAAACCTATAAGGAACACACACACACACACAAAAACATACTGACTTTTATACATATTAAATTTACTAGTAACCATTTTAGTAACGTAACGCATTTGCTACAAATGTTATTACTTATTATACGTTAAGTTTTGTAACATACTATTAAGCTCGTGCAGTAATTTACAGAATTTAAGCTGCGTTGGCTAGTAGACACCAATTCCTATCACGTGCTGGACACACTTTAGAATGCGTTAAATCATGGACGTATCCCCAAAGTAATAACTATTTTAGAAGGAAGTGATATAAGGAAGGAATTAAAGTAGCAAAGGATGAAACACTTCCCTAAAATGTAGATACTAAAGATCTTGCTGCTGAATAGTAGGTAATATAATTAATATAATTTTCACACTGTTAGTAAATAATTACAGCCTTCAACATACTCAATATACGTTTTTAAGCTCTGTTCTTCTTGTACAATAGCTCCGAAATGTATGTATTTTAATTCACTATAATTGTGAACTCGCTCTGCTCTAAATATAGTTGAGAACGCACCACTCATAAAATGTTGAATTTAGAGATTTGCGTACGGAAAACAGAAGGTGAAAAATTTTGAGCAATCCCAACAAAGTGGGCGAAATCAGTTCTCTAAACATGGATTTGCGAAGGATTATGCAGTCGATCGCCGGATCGCTTATCTTCTTTCATCTTCGATGCTGCCTCTTGCCCGAGGCACCTGCGGAGTTGATGTTGCAGTAGACATGCTGACACTCCGCCAACTGTGGAGTGTTGATAACAAATTCCTCCAACCGGTAATACAGATGCTGTTGTGCCCTGACGCTCATTAGCATAGCAGGAGCCGAGAAATTTAATATTTGCCGAACTTCAGGTTAATCTCTTGTTAACTTTCGACTGTTCGACGAGATGCAGCAACTCAACTCCTTAGGAGAGCCACTCCTGGTCCAAACCCCCCCCCCCTCGGGCGGGAAGGAGCGTTACCAGGAACGCCTGCGACTGCTGGTGCTCCGCAGGCCTCCGAACGAGCATGTAGAAACAAAACACAGGCAATATAAACTCATGTCAAGGGAAGCAAATAAGCTAAAAAGAGAGAGAGATAATACATATGATACAAAAGTAAACAGAAGAACCTAAAATGGGTCAAAGACTACTTAACGCTCATTAATGCAAGAAGGAATAAAAATTAAAGCAAGGATAACAGTACGTAGAACATTTAAAATTGTTACATTACTGACGAGTTTTAAATTGAAAGCGAGGCAAAATATTCAGTAGTAATAAAATAAAAAAGCAGCTGCATAACCATAATAAACCATAGAAAGAATTAACAACAATAAATATGTATAAATATACCGTAAAACTAATAATAAAAAGCTTAAGCAAGAAAGACAAAGCTTTGGGTACCAAATTATATACATATATATACATATATACATACATACACGCATGCATTAATATGCGCACTAATGAAATGCAGGGAAAAAACTAAAATTTATGCGCAAGTTCTACACACAAACCATACAAAAATCACTAGACAAAGACAAAGGGAAAAGATACAAAAACAAAAAAAAAACAAATGTTGACATGTACTGAGCCAATTGTGGCTCTTCTTTCACAGAGTGGCTGTTTTGCAGATATGGCCGTAGTTCTTTTATGTACCTGCATCATGAACTACAATTTTCGGCCCCTGCTTGTTATTATGCCAGCAGCCTGCCTTACTCCAGAAGTCGGCTGCACCAGCTTTCTACACCGCTCACCATGTTGTGACCTCTCGGCCAGTATAGGTAGCCCTTATGTTGGCTCCACTCATCATCACCTGATCTTCCAAGGGCGTACCCCGAGCGATGGATTAAGAGAAAAAGACTGTCACAGTTCTCTGCGACCAGCGAAGGACTTTTATTGAGCTTCGTGTCTGGGAGCGGCCGTCTCCACACTTTTCGGCCTTGTCTAAATTATCTATATCATGTACTTTTGGCGTAAGTAAAATTCCAAATTCTTGTAGTGTGTGGAGCGGCATTTAATATCTCATGGAAGCGAGTTTATATCATATTATCGCGTGCTAAATTTCATTTCAAATTGGCAAATGTTGTGTGAGAAGGACAAATTCAAATGCAATCTGCTTCAATTGTAACATATTTTTGTTTCTACATTTCAGTGTTAATATATTCAATACCTTTGGGGCTGTATGGATTGCTACCTTCATTTAAAGCTGCTTTAAATCCTTGTTCAATTCCTTTAAGCTTTGGTAGTATAAAACAATTATTACTCTGGGGGAATTCTTTATTTCCAATACATTCTACAATGGGCTCGGAATTTTACGGTTTTAGTTTTTTTTAAAAGTAATTGTGACTTCTATGCATCGACTACTTCTAAATCGACCTTGCAAGAACGTTACAAAACAGACTGAAAAACAACAAAAGAATGCAAAAAAGTGAAGGAAACACAAAACATACACAAAAAATAACGAAGAAAGGAAGATAAGAGAGAATAGTGACCAGAAAGAAAGCGATTGTAGGAACCTGGGGCTAATAAAAATAATGCATCCCAATATAGACTGCAAGGAATGAAAAAACAAAGAAAGAAACAATGCCAAAGACGAATGTATCGAAGTGGAGAAATCTATAACTCCGAGAGGAGCAATATCCCCTAATTGGGAAGCATGTCGAAGTCGAAATTATTTTCACAGTCGGAGTGATACGGAAGGGACCAGAAATTGATTATAATGATACTCTCTTCGGCAACGATCTGTACAAATTTGGCGAAAAGATGCGTGTCATAAATCCACTAGGCACAGCATCTTGTTTCTTTAGAAGTAAATCATGTAAACGCCAAGAATTAGTCAATGGACACGCTGCTAGAAACCAGAATATTAAATAAAAAGGTATCTGCTGATGGGCCTCGTGTATCGCCAGATTAAAGGCTAACTGAAAATTGGGCAACTGGAAATCCCATGGACGATGATTATTCGCATGAAATGCAATTAGTGTACTCCTAATATAGAGGTTAACCCGCTCAGTAAGAGAAAATCGCGGATAATTTGGGGACGTATGTATGTACACAGTGTATTCTATTTTCAAAAAGAAAGGTGCAAAGAAATCTAGCTCCAAAATATGAAGCATTATCGCAAAATATCGTTTGAAGTAAACCAAATTAAGCGAAAATACCGGACACGACAGTAGTATTAAACTCGGTTGATGCCCGAACTGGTACAAGCCAAATTAATTTAGTAAGGGCTTCAACTACTACGCGCAATTAAACATTGCCCTGGTGTTAACGTGGTAACGGTCCAATGAAATCCAAAAGAAGCTAAATGAGAACTTAAAGCTCCAAATCTGGGTCAACGTGGAAGTTAAGACGTAAGACAACAGGATAACTGCGTAAAAAACTTAAACTATCCTGATACCTGTGCCTCCAAATAAACTAACACCGGATTTTGAATTTGGTCACATAAACACCTAAATAAAAACCAAATTACTGAGAAGAATGAAAATATTTCGGAATCACCGGGACTAGCGCTTGTAGCAATAAAATAAGTAATGCATTTGGCTTTGGCAATAGTATCAACAACACATCATTCTGAAAAAAGTAATATGGTGTATGCTGCCCCTGGAGGCCTCCAGTTCTTATACAAATAAGCGGCGTTCCTGTTCTGACAACATGCGCAAAAAATATGCAACTGGATGATGACCTTTGCCGCAACCCTGAAGTAAAACCGCAGAAAGACTTGAGAGCCATCAGTTTGCAAAATAAATGGATATCCAAAATCCGGCATGGCCAACACGGGTGAATTCATTAAGGTTTGTTTCATAGAGTCAAACGCATATTACTGCTTAGAAGTCCAAATGGGAGATTCTTCTGCCATAAAGCGTAAAGAGGTTCCGCAACAGTCGCCAACTGAGGTATAAACTTAGAAAAGAAAGAAACCACTCTGAAAACGGAGGATAGTTTATTGCGTTGTTGGCGTAGGAAAATTACGAATAGCCAAAGTTCTGGCCGGATCTATGGCTATTCCAGCAGAAGAAATTAAATAACCTAAAAACAAAATCTGCAGTACGGGTAAATGTAACTTTGGATGGAACGGACCGTAAGAGCTGTTAACGAAGGGCCTTGAAATCTAAACGTAGATGCTTCAAATAAGTAGACAAATCAGGAGAATATATCACTAAATCATCCAGATAATTGGACAGAAAATGAAATTTAAATTTATGTAATATACGGTCCAATAAATGAGAAATAACTTGCGCACCCGTTTATAATCCAAATGGGACACTAAAAAATTGATAGAAATTCCAAGAAGAAACGAAGGCAGCCCAGGGGCAAGACGATGAATCCAAAGGAATTCGGTAATATGCTTAGTTTAAGTTTAAAGTAGTAAACACTTTCGCGTCCTTAAAATAATGTGCTGCGTCATACAACCGTAGCAAACTTCAGGTTAATCTCATGTTAACTTATCGACCTCCGTGGTGCAGTGGTTACCATGCAAAGTCTCTACTTCTTGAGGTCACGGGTTCAAACCCAGCGGAGGGCGATGTTTTTTTTGGGCGTAGAAATCCTTAGCACGGCTTCCTTCGGAAGGGAAGCGAACCCGGTGATCTCGTGTCATAGCTTTACGGCACGTAAAAGAACCCCAAGCCTGATAAAGAGGCCTCTGAGCAAAATTAGCAGTCTTTTGAAAGCCCATGGGATGCTAAGGACTACAGCAGTTAAAGAACGTCCATAAATACAAAAAAAAAAACTTCTAACTCAAGTTAACTTTGGACTGTTCGGCGAGATGCAGCAACTCAACACCATAGGAGAGCCTCCCCTATCTCGATAACAGCAAAATTAAGAAAAACTAGAAATTAAAATTGTATACGCTGTTATCAATACCTATATAGGTATACTCACATGGCTCTCTGCTTCGGAAATATGAAGGGAAAAAAATAAAATATAAAGCTTTGAACTGGATCAAAGTTCGTAAAGTTATAAGGCACGAATTTTACCCCAAAATTGTTTTCGTATTCACTCAACATATCTTGAATCAAATTTAACGCACAGTACGATCTTTCCTCCTGATCCTAGACAGCATGGATGCGCAGTGGCTTGACGAGCTCATTATCTCCCGGAAGGGGTTTTGGTCTAATGGTAGAAGAACAGCCTCTACGTACCTTAGGTATTCCTGTTGCACCGCACTAGCGTTCGGATCTCTCTTCCCCTCTTCAACCTTCTCGTTTACGTTATTATTACAGGGTCAGGTAGAAAAAATCGTACTATACAACACCTATTAAGCTGTTTTACTTCGGGCCAAATCGATAGGAGCAATAGCGTAGCCATTCCTCCGTTCAAAGTCCGAGTATCCTGTATTGTAGACCGTGTATTTGCTGGAGCACAGAAAAACGGCGGGTTTCCGGACATAGTTCCCAATTCAAACCTTTAAGAAATAAATAACTTAAATGCTTACTTTTAGGGCTTCTCAAAAATATCGTGAAATTCTTGAACCGCATCACCATTTTCCTTCTGAGTTGTAATCGTATATGAATACGTCTAATGCACTAGCATTATTTCAGTTAACCTTTACAGTTCTAATGGTTGCCAATCTGTACATCTTCAACCCCCTTATTAGGCCTAGAAGCATTGTTAAAACATTTAGACCATTCGTATACATTTTTATACTCTCAATGTTGTCCTTTAATAGATTCCTCCAGTATTTGGTTCGTATCTAGGATAGTACAGATTTTGGGCATCGTAAACGACGGAAACTGTTTTTTGGGGACCTATACAAAATATTTCATTTTTAGCAATACTTTGTAACGATGCTTAGTATTATATGATGATTCTGTCTAGATATAAACAATAACTATCTCATACTATGGGACGTATAAAAATAATCTTTTAAAATTGTGCCCTGGTGAGTTCAAAACTCAAATCGTTATTTGTTTAATGCTAAAAGCGTCACAGCTAAAACTGTTGAAGGGCTCTCTATATACACAGTTTTGTCGCAAATTTTTCCTGCAGCTGCCCATGTAGGAACGAAATCACAAATACTGTGGAATAGTCCCTATGTAAACGGGATTAAGATAATAGCACTTCTTCCTTCTAATATTGTTTTCTCCTCCACTATACTTGAGCGTGAAATTTTGCAAATTATCTTATAAATTTGCATATATTTTAACGAGCTGATAAATGAAGTAAGTTTTCTGTGAATCAATGCCAATGAATGCTAAATATGTTTCTTTTCACAATTTTTCCACAGTTTCCAAATGGCACACAAAATTAAATTAAACTATTTTAAAAAGCACATCCACATATCCTTCTCTACACATTCTTTTACAAACTATTCTTTGAAAACTTTATGTTTCTATCTACCTAATATTAATCGACAAAAATGTTTGCAGAAATAGTTTATTGCACATTTGGTTGTAGGTGTGAGGGAAATGCAGAAGGCTGAGTCAATAGTCAGGTTTTTAAAATGCGGGTTACTCTTCCACTTTTGTGTGACCTATAGAATGAAACCAATAGCGACTTAATACTTAATAATCAAATAAATATTTTAGCACTGCAACCGATAACAACGAATATCTCGAAATTATTTAATACCATAAAATGTTTATTTTCATAAATTGTGAGATTTAACGAGTTTAAATGTTTTGTAGTAAATTTTGCCTATATCTTACAGTTTGCTAGTTATAGAAAAGAATACATTCATTCAAAAGAAAATTACTTCAAAGGTTATTCGCAGAAAACTCAAGATATACATTGTATTTGTAATCCAAATATGTATTAAACAAATGCTATTTTAATAAAAATCGTTAGAGCCAGTTTTGTGAAAATAAAAAATGACGAGAATTTCTCCATATAAAGGATAGTTTGGAAAGGGGACATTTTCTTGAAAGCCTGTATGTTACCTTTTCGGAAGTTGAGCTTAAAATCAAGTTTGGTATACATCCTATATTTTTTTTTTTTTTAGTTATACTGTTTACACAAACGCACGATTGCGTTGCCTTTTTCTAAGATTTGTTTAAATTAAGGGTTTGCCCCAAAACGAGTGCCTCCTGTGGAATCTCGATATCGAATTCTTGATTGGAATATAAAATTTCATTTCTTGCTATAGGTAAATAGCAAAGAAAGTAAAAATTAAATCTAATCTCTATCATTCTGAGAAAAAGGACAAAACGTCTTAAGTCCTGTCTACAAATGTAGATAAATACGTACATGTGGTGATGCTTTTATATTTTTTCTCTTGGGTTTTGAATTATGAGTAATGAGTTATAATAATTTTATTCGCAACTTAATGAAAAGTGATTTCAGTATTCGCCCTTCTGATTCTAAGTAGGTACTCTGCGAACTTCAGTAACGGAAGAACTTGTTTTTCAACAAGTTAGAGGTCGGCGACAATCCAGTTCATCAAAGATAAAAAAAGTACAACTGCATGTCAGCCTTCGAACTGATTGCCGTAGCACTTTCTATTAGTTCGTGCCTCAAAGATTTCGTAAGTGGAATAGTTGCAATTATTTTCAAAAGGTATTTTTAAAATCACACGAATTTCCTTATCCACTATCATTTATTTTGATAGAAATTCTATAAATTATTAACAAAACGCATTTCCTAACGGCTTTGTGTTAAACATAATACATTTAATTGAAAAGTTTTCAATTTAGATATATTCCCGTTTATTGTTTCATTTTGTATCCTCATATCTGGGACATTGATGTGTGAAACAACTGATTAAGTAACTCTCAAAACTGTGTTTTTCTTTAGGTTATTCACAATTTATTTATTGTTTCATTTATATCCTAATATTGGGGACTTCGACTTGTGAAACAACTGATTAAGTAACTCTCGAAACTGTATGTTTATCTGTAGGTTGTTTACAATCATGTTCACACTTACAGACTCTATTGAGGTTAGCCAATATTATAATTAAAATTACTCCAACCTAACCGGAAATTGTACCCGGAACCTCCGGGTTAAGAATTTAAAATGGTGACCACAACCACGGAGGGACACTAATACAAATTTATTTTTTAGTTATATGGGAGCATGCAGACCAAGACAAAAATCAAAATCTTAAATAGTTATTTACGTAACCGTATACGAAATTCAGTCTTTTTCAGACGAATACGAGCACTTTCCTGCAGTTACGCACAATATTTTGTTTCATACTATGTTGAAATACTTTATATATTGGAAACGTAGAATCAGGCGACTGAAAAATTCAACGCCAGAGCCGGGTTTGAACCACGGATCTCCCGGTCGCCGCCCGGTTCCTCTAACTAGCATGGCAACATACCGACACGGCATTAAATTCTCCAACTGTTTCGCATGTTTCCCGGTAAACCACAAGGAGATCTCAAATTGTATTGAGATGACATACCCCAATGGCGACTTACAATTTTGTAAGTACGTTAAGTCCCGGGCTTCATAGTTTCAACCAATTTTAGGTCAATTAATGGGATTACCTAATGGTTCTTCCACACAAGCCGTGTGTTGGACAAAGTTGGAAAGGTAGAATCAGTCGATTGAAAAATTGAATGCCATAGCCGGAATTTGAACCACGGATCTCCCAGTCTCCGTCCGCTTTCCCTAACCACTGAGCAACTATGGCAACATATCGGCACGACATTAAATTCTCCAACTGATCGCATGTTTCCCGGTAAACCACGGTCGTCTGATTCTACCTTTCCAACCTTGCCCAACACAGGGCAACACACGGCAAATAAGTGAACGAGAAAGTTCAATTTAACATGCTGGTTTGGGAACAGAAAAACATGAAATTCTAGATGGCATGAAATAAACACTATTTATTTCAGGGTCCGGCCCGGGTTCAATCCCAGGGACCTGCATGTGGGATTTGTGGTGGACGAAGCGGCGTCTGGGCGGGTTTTCTCCGGGTTCTGGGTTTCCCCCGCCATTCATTCCATCAACTGCTCCATCATCACCTTTCCTTTCATCCATTTCACCAACATTTCGTTTCATCTACTTCCTTCATCCCATACCAGGCATCGGGCTGATCACCCATCCTGGCTGCTCTGTCTGATCCATGAGTGTCTGCTCCTCGACGGGCCTCTGACCCCAGGCACCCGCTTGTAAGTCCTGGGGGTATAAGTCCTACATAAGAGGAGGGTAAACAGATAATGAATGAATGAATGAATGAATGAATATTTCAGGGTCCAGGTTGCAATCATTGAAATTTTGTCGAAATGATATCGCCGCAACTGATTCGTAGTTGCTTAGAGATTGATAGAGATTGTAAGTTAAAGGTACGAAGAAAAATTTCTTAAGGAACATAGAAGAGTACGGTATGCCTTGGTATGAAATAAATTCAATTAAACACTTCAGTATAAAATACATATATTATTGTCTTCTTCTTTTCGTGGTCTAGGCTGTTGAATTTATCCAATGTCTCATTTCCATCTCAGCATAGGTCTTCCTATACAACTTCTCCTTTCCGGTTTATAATTTAACACGTTCCATGGTAGTATCTGCTTGTATCCATTCTGTTGAAATGTTCTTTCCATTTCTGTTCATGATTTTCAACAATTTCTCCTATGGGATTAATCCTTAAATCTTCTCTTATTTGTTCATTAGGGTCTATCCCATTTTATTACAACTCTAACGACTCATAAATCTCATCTCTGCTGCATGAACATGACTCTTATCTTTTTTTTTAAAACCCAAGTGTTACTCCCATATTGTATTACTGGGACTACCATGACCTTATAAAATTTAAGTTGTGTTTCCTTTCTTGTATTTTTTAATGTTCTCTTATAGTTTCACACATGTTTCATATATTTATGCATCTTATTATGAATATCATGCCTTATATCACATCTTATATCACAGCCATGACATTTAAAGTTTAGTAGCTGCTCCATTATATGACCATTCACTACTATTTTAGCTCTTAAAGTCTGTTTTCCTGTAAGTGCCATTACTTTAGTTTTATTTACTGAAATCTTCAGTTCATAATCTTCTAAAATCTTGTTTAACCCATATATAGCCTTCTGAAGATTATTTTCTGTTTTCTCTATTATACACACAGTCTGCATATAATAACATACTAAAATTTGTCTTTCGATCGAGTTGTATTCCTTCTACGTTTTTATTTTTCCAAGTTTTATGATATCGTCAATGTATACACTGAAAAGTGTGACTGCTAAACTGTACCCATGTCTTACACCTCTATTTGCTAAGATGGTAGTTTGCTTTATTATTATTATCTATTATTATGTCAATATATAACATTCTAACCCTATTCATTAGATATTAGATGTTTCGGATACCCTCTGTTCTCCAATATGTTCGATCAAAAACGTTAGCAAACTATATTCTCTCCGTTTTTCAATTATTTGTTTGGTTATAAATATACTATCCATGCAAACCGTCCTCTTCTGAAACCATTCTATTCTTCCAACAAGATTGTTTCTGTAATAGGCTTTAATCTGTTATTTAACATACCAGACATAATTTACAAGCAGAATTTAGAATAGTAATGCCTCTATAGTTTGCAGGAGTATTACGATCTCCCTTTTAAAATATAGATATCACTTATGCATTACAGCAGCTATCTGGAATTACTTAATTTGTCCAACATTTATTTATTATATGCAACAGACGCAATTTTAACAGTAATCCGCCTGTTATCAACAATTCTATGTTTATTCCTTCCGATCCTGGTGCGTTTTTTTTTTTTTTTTTTTTTTTTTGCACTTCTTCAGTACAGTTTTTAGCTCTTCTAATGTTATGAAGTGGATTCCTTTACTATGTATATTTATATTGTTTACTTATTCCACTATATCCTCATACTATAGGTTTTTATAATGAGCTATCCATGTTTCTTCACCTATTAAATTAATTTGAGCCTTGTCTTTCTTTTCGATTGTCTGAGAATTTTGTGTCTTGTCTCCCGTGTACAAACTCGGACATGTTCAATGTTTGCTACAAATCTTTCCCAACTTTATGTGAAGCTCTTGCACTAATGTCTTTACTGTGTTCCTTCTTGTATATAATTTTCTCTCTCTATTGCTATGTCTGTGTTTGTAAGTATGTGATATATTTTAGTAGTTTTTCTTTTGCTGCCTTTTGTATTTCTTCATTCCAGATCATGAGCACTTTTCTTCTCTTATTAGGTTTCTGCTTTCACAATGTTTCATCTGCTGCGTTCTCAATACATTTCTTTGTATTTTCCCATTCTATAATTACAGCTCCATTTATTACCGTTTCATTAACTTCTCGTTTAACGTTCTTGATATAAATTTACAATTGATTGTTCTTGTAACAATCGTATTTTGTGCCTGAGGTCTCCTCCTTTCATCTTTTGTTGTGTTTTTCGAGGACTTAATGGTTTCCATTTTGCAATTATTTTTATTTTTGCTATTATCAGATAATAGTCGCTGTATGTATCACATCCTCTATAAACCCTTATATCATTAACTAATTGTACCGATTTTTCATCACAATTATCTAATCTATTAAAGAGCATAAACCTCTATTACGCATGTATAGGTATTTATATATTTCCTTTTCCTTAAAATGCGTGTTCATTATTGTATATTTATTAAAATTACAGAACTCTATCAATAAATGTCCATTCTCACTTTTTGCTATTTCTCCATATTTTCCCATTACAATTGTAACAGGTCGATTTCCTATTCTGGCGTTTAAATCACCACATATAAATATAGTAAAGGTAAAGGTACGTATCACGGATTAGTTCTGATTTCTATGTTAAGCTGGAGAAATGAAGAAAACTTTCTTAAAGAACATAAAAGGCGTTCTACATGATGATATTTGATATATGGAATAAACTCAAAAAAAGAATAGTCCTTATATAAGTACGTGTGTTATTTTAATTTTATTAATGTTGTTTATTACACTTTTCATTCAGTAAATATTCTTATAAAATGAGTTTCATTCATGAGTTTGATATCATCAGTGAAGAAAGTTAATTTTAGGAGGATTTGTATTTTATTTCGACTGTTGGGGAGCCGAACTTGATGAAATAGTTGCAACCTCACGTATGCCAAAAAGTTTCCGGTAGCCTTTGCCCCAAGTTTAAAATATTAACTTTGTAATTTGACTATTCTTTAAATATTATATATTTATGTTTGCCTCGGCTGCGTCAGTATTAATTTGTAGAGACATGAATTTCTTAACAGGGTGTAGTGCGGCTGAAGAATGTAGGCTTACACAGATTATAATTTTTACTTCACTCCTTTTATCAATTCTTGACACGATTTAAATAACACTTCACTGATATAGAGAACTGTGAGATTATTTATTAATTACTTGCACTTTTTAACACGTAAGCTATTTTTGTCTCACACTGAATACGTATTAAACTTCTCGAGGATGAGTCTCGCGTCCGGTTAGGAACGCTGTCTGCTAGCAACTGACCTCTGAATTTGTACAATTTGCTCTATTTCAGTTTCTGATTAGCTAATCCTACTCCAATAGAATACTTTTATTTAACTTAACTTTTTTTCTGGTTGTTGATTGGGTATTTATAAAATGTCTCAAAAATTACATTATTGTTGCTTTCTAATTCATTATTGCCTCAAGGTTACCTCATTGTTACCTCATTGTTAGCAGCTTTGAATCTATTATTCTCACAGCTCTTACATTATTAAGTTACGTAATACATTAACATAACATTATTACACATGTATACAATAATATAAACATTAATACAATGATTGTAATATACACTTTTTATATATTGTTACATACACATATTGCTTTAAGGCGGTCTGTTATGTTTTATATTATATAATTTGACTGAAATCATTGAAGTGTTAACAATACTGCCTCATCAGACAATTGCCCGAACGCGTAGCGGTTGATCAAGATAAACCTTTGCAGAAATAAGAAACGCTTTCATTAGAAATTTCATTGTAGATAACAAGAAGATAGAGGAAACAGAATTGATAATCAGATGGTTAAACACCAGTGGCTATGTGCGGCCTTGAAATGCCATACTCCTTCCATGACACTGTAAGAAACAACTAAATAGCTGCAGCACCAAAAAGAATTACAAGTATTGAACAATTCAAACCAATAATAATAATGTCGGGAAATGGCTAACTTCACAAATGAGTGATTAAATTTAAATTATGTGTTTTAAATAGGTACATATGTTGTATGTAGTGCGTTTGTTTTTATTTACTTTTTTTCTATCTCTATTTCTTTACTAGTTATATAAAATTATGCAAATTTCCTTCCGAACAAAAATGATTTCACAGGCTATGTCGAGAAAATTCAAGACAAACAGGGTGGGCCATTTAAGTTGAGGCTGTACAATATCTCCAAAACTAAGCATTGTAGAAAGCAATGTCTTTGATAAAAGTTGCTTGTTATTATGTAGGAAAGCAAATGCCATTAGTCGTGTTTTGTTTGGAGGACGTTAGGGTTAATTTAATTTTTTAAAATGAGAACCGATAATTAGGGTCAAATTAAATTGACCCTAAAATGTCCATCACAACGTCCTCCAAATAAAACACGAGCATTTACTTTCCCCCATAATATCAAGCAACTTTTATTCGAGACATTTCTTTCTACAACGCTTACTTTTGGAGATATTGTACAGTCTCAACTTAAATGGTCCATCCTGTATGTCATGTAAACCACTATCGTAAATATTATAGTAACGTTAATAATGTAATATAAAGTCAAATATAAGTTAATATAGACTTAATATCAGTCAAAATTTCGAAACTTTTCTGTGAAAAGTGTAGTTTGAGATTGGAAGATTTTCTCAGAAAATCTTCGTGTTGCATCTTTGGAGCGTACTGAACCTAAGTATCATTGATACTTATGGCACTTGTCGTTTTTTAGTTATTTTGACACACACACGAACGTTTTTCTAAAACGCTTTTCAATGCTTTTGAATCCAGTAGGCCTCAAAACACGTATTTCCGATAAAATCTCGACAACGAATTTTTGGGTGCAATGCAGTGCTTCCTCTACTTACTACTTAAGTACGCAGTATAAAAAGTAAAAATCATGAAAAAATTCCCCTGTAAACTGTAGTTTGGGGTGTAGTTTTGTTTTTATTTTTTTTAATTAGGCGATTCCACACACATGCACGTGGATTATTTATCTTGTATTTAATACAGAGCTTTCGGATTATCATTCAGCTATAACAATCGCAACCTCAGGTGAGTGTAAAAGTAAAGTAATTCATACACAAATGAGGAGATAAAGATCTTAAAATATATACAAAATAGAACAGGAAGTAAGGAATAAATGCTATTATATGGAGTTCACAATGTTCTCTCTAGCTTCCCAATATCTATCAACGATGCACGTGGATATTAGAATTTTTCTTAGAGGTACAGGTGCTCTTAAAACGTGCATTTACGGTGACAAATTCATACCGAACTTACCTTACAAGCAGTAGGAAAATTAACAGGTTCTAAATCTCCATGTATGTGGCCCAAATATTGAAATTTGTCCCATCCAGGGCATTGTCCTTCATCTCCGAAGTTAAGAAAACACGTGGTTCTTTCTAAATTAATTCAGCGATTGCAGCGTTGTTACTTTCACTTTCGGCGACATTGGACTGAATTTGGTCTGACAGGAATTTCCTGCTCGTGTTACGCACGATAAAATCAGATCCTTAACAAACGGTAACAGCAAACCGCAACCGGAAACCCATCAAGCACGGGCAGGACGGATAAATCACATCTTTGGCACGTTTTCCACAGATACTGTTACAGATACGATGCATTCTCACCACACACCGCCTTTCCCGCTGTATAGCTTTTTATTTCACCTTGTGACGGGAATTGCACTTTCATTTTAAAATAACAACTTCTGTCCCGTTACTGATTGTAATTTATTTGCGTAGTTAATAATTTATCTCAAGGTCTTAATTGCCCTACGACAAATTCTAGTTATCCACTGAATGTACTGTAATATTTATCGCGAGGAGGGAATCAGCTATCTTAGCGGCCATTATGAGCGCTCGTGAGATATTAACAATCATCCCATTATTGCACTTATTGGCGACGTACTTTAATAACAGAAGTCGGAATAGACCTATTTACGTATTTCGTTCCTTTGTTTAGGATCTTGGGTGTTGTATATATATATATATATATATATATATATATATATATGTTTCATGCTCATTGGAGTAAAATATACTATTGTATTGCACTCTGAGTTAGTCATTGTTGACAACATGCCTGAAGAAGTTTGTTGTACAGGCGTTTCTTTCCTAACATCAGCAGTTGCAATGATTTCGTGCCATAATAAAATAGTGGTAAATGGTATCTACAAAAAAAGATAGGTTTACGTTTGGAAAATCGACCACTAGCATTAATTCATCATTTTGTTCATTAATACGATAGCTTTATTGTTTTCCACTCTCCTTGTGGACGAAAACATAGTCTGTACCTAAAATGACAAGACTTATTTCATTGCAAACCAAACTAATACATAAGAACATCAATAATAATTCAAACCAGCGGAGTGCACAACGTATTCAAGAAAAAATTAAGTTGAGTTTTACTTATGGACGCTCTTTAACTGCTGTGTTCCTTAGTGTCCCATTCTATATTGGGCGTGAAAGACCGAAAATTTTCCTCAGAGGCCTCATCACGCTTGAGGTTCTATTACGTGCTATAAATCTGCGGCACGGGACACTGGTTTTACTTCCCTTCCGAAGGAAGCCATGCTCAGGATTTTTACGCCTAAAAAACAAAAAAAATCCATCGCACTCCGCCGGGTTTGAACCCGCCACCTCGGGACCTAGAGGCTAGCATGGTAACCACTACATCACGGAGGACGACAGACTCAAGAGAGAAATTACTTAAAAACTGATGATAGGGTTTGTCGTAAATAATACATAGTGGCTGGCCACGTAGCTCAGTCTGTAGAAGCACCTGCCTGTTGTGCTAGGGGTCTCGGGTTCGATTCCTGGCTGGGGAGTGGAAATTTTTCTCTAGCCAAGATTATTCCTTATGCATGAATGAGAGTGTGAATGTGTGTTTGATCTAATGATTAAAAACCAAAATTGCAAGAAACCTAACGACAAGAGTTACACGAGTTAACACCATTGCCAACATGCAATAAGTTCCAAAGGAAAGGCCGCCAATAAGACCAATGTAGTTAAAGGCGGAGAATAAATGGAACTAAAAAAAATCTGATGTGTTACACTCACATGACTTTCTCTACTCTTGTACAAACTATTTTTTACAAACGCTTGTTCTCCATCTACTTCATGTTAATCGAGATAAACATTTGCAGACTCTATCTTATTGCTAATTTTCTTGTAGATGTAAGGGGATAATATATTTACAAGAGCAGTACAGAAATACAGTAGCCTTTAAGCACATACATATCTCTTAATAGCTGGTTGCTAGGTGCAGCACCATTCCCTTTGCCACAGATTAATACTCTTTGCATATAAAAGATAAAAAAATGAATAACGAATTCCCATTTGAGAAAATAAGTACTGAACATTTTAAGGGAATAACAAGCAATATCTCAAAAATGGTTCACTCAACAAAAAAAATGCATATCACATAAATTGTGTATTTTAACGCGATCTACATTTTTTGTTTAGCAAAATTTTGTCTATCTCTTATGGTTTACCAGTTATGCAAAAGTCGTTCACAATAAAGAATACTTTTGGAGACATTCCCAGAAAATTCAAAATATACATTTTATTTGCCATAAAAATATCTTAAACATATGATATTTTAATCAAAATCCTTAGTCATTTTTGAGAAAATTAAAATTTTCGAAAAATGTTCCATGTAAAGGTTAATCTTGGGTGGGGGGATTTTCTTGAAAACCTTCGTGTCGCATCTCTGGAAGATACTGAGCCTAAATACCAAGTTTGGTGTTTATCCGACTGTTCGTTTCTGAGTTATGCTGTTCACAGACACACACAGACACACAGACACACACACGGACATGTTTCCAAAAATACTTTTTTGGATTCAGGGGGTCTCAAAACATGTATTTCCGGTGAAATCTCGGTTTCGAATTTTTGGGTGGAATACAATACTTCCCCTACTTACTATACGTAGTAGAGAAAGTAAAAAATATACATAGTAACTGAAGAGTGCAAATTTAAAGAATTAATAAGTTTACAATTCATTAAGAGAATAGTGAAATTTGGTAAATTTAAAATATATGCCATATAGGATATTTGATATTTCTATACTGTTCTGTCACGTCAAACTGTGTTTTTAAGTGGTAAATGAATAAATGATTGTATGCACTTCATTGCCTATCATCTCTGATAGTACTTACGTTAATGCCTATTTGCCCGCCTGTTTTAAGCTTTTAGTTCCTATTGCGTCGAGCTCTATTAACACATACTGAAACTGAGACCGAGATACTTGAATGGCTGTCTGAAATTATGTCTTCAGGAGAGGAATACCTATCTTGAGAAGAAGCAGAAGCGCGAGGCTTCAGCACGCCCTTTTATTTCTAATGCCCCGCCCATCGTTTAGTTATTGTCCATTGTCTTATTTATCCCACAAACTCTTATTGGCTTATCATTATTGTCATTCATTCCGCCTCTTGAATTATGTCATCTGTTCTAGTCACATTACCAATTTCACCAATTTTTACATAGTTCTCCGAAAAACTAATACTACCTACTTTACTCCACTTTGACGTTGGTAAACATAATGTTACTCGGTTCCTATATACAATAACTGGAATTCTTTACTAAGATATAAACTTTTTCTGTGTTGCGTAACTTGAAACTAAATAAAACTTTACTCAAAATCTCTCCTCTCCAATTCCTTCGCGTTTTCCGCTTACCTATTCTTCTCCTAAAATAAACCATTTATCTTAATGTTGTCTATCATCTGACATTTTCTGCACCGAACCTTATTGTCATTCTTAGAGAGCAGTTTCCCCTTATCCATTGTCCCTGCCCATTTCGTTTCTTCTCCCTTCTTGGAAAAATCGCGAGTAGCCCAAAATTTTCATTCGTGCAACTTTGTAGTGAAGGTCTACCCCTCTAAGCGCAGGGAAAGGCGCCAACCAAGTGGCATCGCTTTTCTAAAAAGGGCTTCCCATGGCGGAGGGATGGAAGTGAATTCGCCACTTACGCGCGTCAGCCTCAGTAGGGAAGACTACGAAAAAACCTCGGTAAGACCGACAGTGAATTAGCACACGTCCCCCAGCTCTCCAGGCTTATACCGGAAACACAGTGGTGTCTCACAATCTCACCTGGACATCACCGTCCCGACGTACCCAATCTCTCACGAGTGTCGGGAACCACTGCGCCGTCGAGACCAATCCAATCCAAAAAACTCCGCTTTGGGAGGGGCATAGATGTTCGGCAAGTGTCCAAAGTTTTGTAATATTAGTCAAATTGTGCCAATTTGTTTATAAGGAGTTGGAAATATAAGTACACCGAGCGAGATAGCTCCGCGGTAATGTGTGAGGCTCGAATTCGAGAGGTCCCGAGTTTGATTCCCGCCCGCTCTGATCTTGGGTTTTTCGTGGTTTTCCCTAGTTGGTAGGGAATTCTGTGTGGCTTCTCATCTACACGATTTCCTTTCCATCATTTCCCTTTCATTCCGTTTCCTTCGCAGTTTCAATGTACTTCTAGGTTCCGAGGGTATGGTGGTGCCGGTCAGATGACACTGATGCTTGCTCAAAGGGAAGGGTACTCCCTGTGCACATTAGAGGGATGCTTGGTCGACGGGTCGTTCATCGCTCTCTTTGGACAGCTCCAGCAGTGGGACGGATCTTCGAGCCTAGAACTGTTGAGCACTTCCACGCGTACTTGTGGCCTTCAGCCTCCTGTGGTTCCTTCACTTAATTCCTTCCTCTCGGGGGATGTTAGCCACAATAGGTCGCAGTACACGAGATGTCCCTTCTGTTGTATAATCTTTACCTACACCGTTTTAAAGCTCAGGTGCACAAGTTTCTACCTTGATTGACTGAGCAGTACAAGGGTTGAAGATAAGGGGTATTATATGCTTGAAGATGGTTGGGTGATTTCTAGAAATTGTATGATAATCTATGATTTTTGCAAGTCCTAACGTAATTGTGCAATATTTTAAACAAATCCGTTAAACAATTCATATTTCCACATAAGGGGTTGAAAATATGGTAACATTAGTTTTTGAAAATTTTTATCTAAAATCACACAAGAGTGTTGGTTGGTAGGTTAGAGATAGTGGAAAATAAGAATAGTAGAAGTTTTTGAAAGCCGTAGGACTGTTTTATCTTCTTTTTACTTTCTCTACTACGCATAGTAAATAGGGGAAGTGTTGTATTCCACCCAAAAATTCGATACCGAGATTTCACCGGAAATACATGTTTTCAGACCCCCTGAATACAAAAAAAGCATTTTTGGAAACATGTCTGTGTATCTGTGTGTGTGTGTGTGTGTGTGTGTGTGTGTGTGTGTCTGTGAACAGAATAACTCAGAAACGAACAGTCAGATAAACACCAAACTTGGTATTTAGGTTCAGTATCTTCCAGAGATGCGGCACGGAGGTTTTCAAGAAAATTCCCCACCCAAGATTACCCTTTACATGAAACATTTCTCGAAAATTTTAATTTTCTCAAAAATGGCTCTAACGATTTTGATTAAAATATCATATGTTTAATATATTTTCATGACAAATAAAATGTACATCTTGAATTTTCTGGGAATGTCCCCAAAAGCATTCTTCATTGTGAACGACGTTTGCATAACTGGTAAACCATAAGAGATAGACAAACTTTTACTACACAAAAAATGTAGATCGCGCTAAAATACACAATTTATGTCGTATACATTTTTTTTTTTGTTGAGTGAACCATTTTCGAGATATTGCTTGTTATTCCCTTAAATTTTTCAATACTTAATTTTCTCAAATGGGAATTCGTTATTCATTTTTTTGTCTTGGATATGCAAAGAGTATTAATCTGAGGGAAAAGGAATGGTGCTGCACCTAGCAACCAGCTATTAAGAGATATGTATGTGCTTAAAGGCTACTGTATTTCTATATTGCCCTTGTAAATATATATTCCCCTTACATCTACAAGAAAATTAGCAATAAGATAGAGTCTGCAAATATTTATCTCGTGTAACATGAAGTAGACGGAGAATAAGCGTTTGAAAAATAGTTTGTATAAGAGTAGAGAAAGTCATGTGAGTGTAACACATCAGATTTTTTTTCAGATTCTAAAATCCAAGCGTACCAAGCTTTGTGAAAATCTTACAAAAAATCTGAGGTGTTACATTCACCTGACTTTCTCTACTTACTATCGCTTGCTTTTATATAGCTTCTACAAATGTTTCTTACGAAAGCTTATTTTTCTGCCCACTTCATGTTAATCGAGATAAACCTTTACAGAAATAGTTTCATTACACATTTCGCTGAAGGTAAGGGGAGATCAGGGTAACCGAATCGATAGTCAGACGTAAAAAAAAAGCGTTGCTATATTCTGGCCTAGAAATTCAATAACTTATGAGAAACAATTGAATAGGGACAGCACTTTAAAAGATGCAAATTATTGGGAAGTTCAAACCAATAACAATGGATATCTTGAAAATGGCTGATGCTACAAAGTTATTTGAGATGAATTGTGTGCTAGAAATAGATCTTCATTTTTTATGTAGTGTGCTTTTTTCTCTCTCTCTCTCTCTCTCTCTCTCTCTCTCTCTTATGATTTAGCAGTTATACAAAATTCCTTCCGAATGAAGAGGGCTTCACAGGCTAATCCCAGAAAATTCAAGAGTTACATTTTATTTGTCGTGTAAATATCTTAAACATATGTATTTTAATCAAAATCTTTAAAACCTGCTTTGAGAAAATCGGAACTTACAAAAAATCTTCCACGTGGTGATAGTTTCAATTTGGGGGATTTTCTTGCAAAGTTTTGGTCATATGGTTTTTTATATTAACCTATACGTTTACACCCATATAGGAAGCGTGTTTTTAAAGTAGGTACCGATAATTTTGTTTAAAAAAATAACAAAGCATGGCTTTCCAAATACTTTATTATCGTTTATTACCTTACACTGTTCCAGTCATCGTCGTTATTCAGGCAGTTATCGTAACGGGAAACTATTCTTTGTATGCCTTCGTCAAAGGATTATGCCGCCTGTGATGAAAGCCAAGTTTGCACTTCTTGTTTCACAACTTCATCGTCTCCGAAATGTTTTCCACCTAGGAATTTCTTCAGATGAAGAAACAGATGAAAATCGCTTGGTGCCAAATCCGGACTATATCGAATTATTCCAAACCAAATCATGCGATCAGATATTAAGATTGTTTGGTTATATGCGTGGCTGAGCATTATCATTTCTTATTGTTTCTCCATAAGCCTAACACAGGTGGCGGTGAATGTTTGCTGGTGTAACATTTCTCGCATTCAAAAAGCTACTCATTGATCTGGCTTCACAGTCGGGGGGTCGTTCGATTGTCTTGAACATTTCGAAACGAAACGTTGTAACAACAGGAAAACACAAAGTGACGATCGCTTGCAGCTGCGCTGGCTTCCTAATGAATGGAGAAAGTGATCACTCATGCTCAACATGTGATTGCAGCGCTGCGGCGGAGAAATTTTTAAACGGTACTTACTTTAAAAATACGCCTCGAACCCATTCACCCTGTTCATTTTACAACTATGCTGCATTCTTCAAATGCTTCTAATGCTATTTTCTTCACTTCGTTACCAGGTTGAGGCTTGCCCACTGTCACACTCCGCTCAAAGCACTCCTAATCTCTTCCCAGTTCCTACTCCAAAGGTCCACAGAATATATTTATTTGTTTATCTATGAATTTATTTATTATGCATGAATTACGTATTCTTTGTAGTTCTAGAACCATACAGGTATTTCTATAAAAACTTCAGTTACACACAACTTAATTTCAGAAATCCGTAGGCAATTTCTTTTCCTTGCTTACATTTCTTTACTATAAGTACTTGTATTTAGAGAACTACGTAGTTCTTGATATTATTTGCATTTATAAACGAGTTTGATACCACTAGATAGGTATAATAACATAAGCCGTACCAAGCTAAACGGCTCCGGCGGTAGCGTCCGAGGCTTGCTTTTGAGAGGTCCCGGTTCGATTTCTATCGAATACCCATCCTGAACTTCGCTTTTTCCTAGGTCTGGAGGCTAATTCTGGGGTGGATTATACACTACGACGAATTTTCCTGCCGCTCATTTCCTTTCATGTTTCAGGATTGGGGGGGGGCGGCAGGAGTGATAAACGATGGTGTGAGACATATGCGATAAATGTGCTTTAAGGAGAGAACTTTTTTTATCCTTCTGTCCTTGCAGATAGGGGGAGACATCGAAGAGGCGTCCGGGAATGCTAATCTAGAAACGTTAGGGACCCCATTGCACCTGTCGCCATCTGACCTAGCCGCTTTTCGTTCTCTCTCGACTCATGTCATCCTCGTTGTCATATATCTGCTAATGTTATAGTACTTCTGCAGAAGTAAGAATGGAGGAAACTAGAACATGCACCACATTCTCCCAATAAGCTGTTTAAGAATTTAGTTTGTTTTGGACAATAACATTTCTAGGAAGCTTTCCAGCACGATAGGAATTAAAACTAGTCAGATGGAGGGCCTCCAGTAACTGGAGCACAGCAACTCATTAGGACAAAGCGGGCCCTTTATATTTCCAGCATGACACCACGGAGGAAAAGGGATAAAGGGAAGACCGAAGGGGGACCAGATCCGGACGACAATATGCAATAAGAAGAACGGTTTTCTAACGATTCCAGCATGACACCAGTACAGATGCCGGCTAGCCTGCCTTAGCGACTCGCAACCTGGGGTTCTCAAGAATAGACGAGACGGTCTGTGGAAGGAAGAGGACCCCAGCAGCCCCACCAAGTGCCGGGAATTAACCTTTCCAGAGCGCAAATTTCCCGTCCTGCCGCAACACACCAACTGCAGTCGCCTAGTTCTTGTCCTAAAACAGATGAAAGGAATGATGGAGACAGGAATTTCGTGTTACAAGGAGAATCACTCCAGCGCACGGGTAAACTACGTAAAAATCCATAGTCAGATTGGCCGGTCAGATGGGAATCGAACCCGAATGCGAGCCTCACACGTTAATGCGGAACCATCTCGCTCATTTCCAACACATAGAGCATTTACAAAGCAGCAGAATAGTTATTGTGCTTCATTAAGTAAGAAAGAAAAAAAACCAAAAACTATGCTGCTGACGGTCTTCGGTGCTTCCAGCAGCATGGAAAAAGATGCACGAGTTGCCCGTCCCGGATCGCGTGTATGCGTGCTCCGCGCGCTGTCTACTACACCGGGGAGGTTTCCATTCTAAAACTCTCGCTTTACATACTCATGAATAATTAGTAGCATACACTATAATGAGTGCTAACTTTGTTATAATGAGTTATAACCTTGTTATGGTGTTGAAAGTGTTGTCCATCTATGATCCGGGCCGGGTCATTGAACGTGCGCTCTGGAGTAAAGTAACCCTAGCAACTGCTTCTGACATTAATGTTGGACCAATCATTTTCGAAGTTTTAGCGTTTATTAGCTTCTTCCGAAAGTGGATTCCATCCATACCCATATTCGAAGCCTTGATCGTCTTACTCCTTATAATGTGAGTAAAAACAACCACCACAGCCCTGCAGGAAGAGACAAGACAAGTAGTTAAGTTGAACAGCCCATTGTTTTCTGTCGCCACGGTACCATGTAATGCAAGAGTTCCCCATTTGGTCATGCGCGTGCTCCCAAAGGAAAACCAAATTCTCGTACTAGTGCTGCCCATTAAAGCCGAGACAGTCGTGAACCATATATGGCGCCGTCGAAAAGACCACAGTCATCCAGCAGACTTCTCGGACCTGGTTACAGCCATCCTTTTCTGATTCATCGTGTGATTTTGAAACGAAGCACAGGCCAAATGCTCGGTATTTAAGCAATACGGTGTAATCATAACAAATGGATATACAGTTTTTAAGAAGTAGAATGTGTTACACTCATACGAATTTCTCTGCTCTCTCGTTTATTAGTGGATATACAAAATGCTCTTATGAAGGCTTATTTTTCTATCTACTACATTTTAATCAAAATAGTCCTCCATTTACGAAACTACTGAGAGTTCGACAGGACTTAAAAAGAATACCAAAGTATGGAACAATTCGAACCATTAATATCAGATATCTCGGAATTGGTTTCGCTACAAAAAAGTTATTCCAGATAAATTGTGTCTTTTAAAGCGGTTTACATTTTGTGTGTAGTACGTTATCGTCTATCGCTTAACGTATAACAGTTTTATAAGATTATAAAAATTCCTTCCGAATGAAGAGGACTTTACAGGCGTAAGGGAGATAGGAATATTAATAGTATAATAAATCCCAAGATATCTTTAAATGTAAAATACGTTCCCCAGAAAGTTCAGGATATACATTTAATTAATCATATAAATAGCTTTAATATACAGCATTTTAATCAAAATCGTTTGAGTCATTTTTGAGAAAAATCAACATTTCGAATAATTTTCCATGTAAAGGGTAGTTTTAGCATGAGTGATTTTCTTGAAAATCTTCGTGTCAGATCTTTGGAAGATGCTGAATTTAAATACCAAATATTTATCCCAATATACGTCTTTCAAGTTATGCTGTTCTCTCTCTCTCTCTCTCTCTCTCACACACAATATATACACACACACACAAAACAGACATACACGCGGCCCCTTTCCTAAAAGTCTTATTTTTTACATTCGCATGAAGTTCTCTACCTTCATTCTTTTATTAGTAGGTATACAAACTTATCTTACTGAGGTCTATTTTTCTGTCTACTTCGTTTTAATCCAGATAAACCTTTGCAGAAATAGCTACATTACAAACTTTGTTATAGATACATAGCGATAGTCAAATGTTTAAGAACTGGACGCTACACGCTGGCCTTAAATTCCATATTCTTTTCATGGAATTGAGAGAAACACTTGAAGCTCGACAAGACTAAAGAATGACAAATTATTGAACAATTAGAACCGTTAATAACGAATATCTCAGAAATGGCTCATACCACAAAAACGTTATTTGAAATAATTGTGTGTTTCAAAGAGATCTACATTTTTTGTTCCGTATGTTTTCGTCCATCACTTAACGTTTACCGGTTTCACAGAATTATACAAAATGCCTTCCAAATGAAGAGGATTTCACAGGTTATTCCTAGAAAGTTCAAGATATACATGCCGTTTTTCATGTGAATATATTTAATATGTGTTATTTTAATCGAAATCGTTAGAACCATTTTTTAGAAAATCAAACATTTTGAAAATCCTCTATGTAAAGGGTAGTTGGGGTAAAGGAATTTTCTTCAAAATCTTCGCATCATATCTTCGGAAAACACTGAACTTAAATTACAAGTTTGGTATTCATCGACTTTTCGTTTTTGAATTATGCCGTTCACAGATCCCCCCCATACACACAGATATAAACACGAACCTTTTTCTAAAAATGTCTTTTTTGAGTTCAGGGGGCCTCAAAGCACATATTTCCGGTGAAATGTTTACATCAAATTTTTGGATGGAAGCACAATACTTCCCTTACTTAAAAAGGGAAGAAAATCTGATGTGATACATTCACATGACTTTCTCTACCCTCTGTCGCTTATTAGTGGGTATACAAATTGTTCTTACCAAAGCTTATTACTTGCTCTACCACGTACATACTCGTAGTAGGTAGAGAAGGTGTTGCATTCCACCCAAAAATCCGATTACGGGATTTCACCGAAAATACATGTTTTGAAGCCCCCTGAATAAAACAGTTCAGTATCTTCCAAAGACGCGATACGAAGATTTTCAAGAAAATCCCCCACTCCAAACTGCCCTTTACATGGAAGACTTTTCGAAACTTTTGATTTTCTAAAAAATGGCTCTAACGATTTTGATTAAAATACCGTGTATTAAAGATATTTAAATGACAAATAAAACTTGTACCTTGAATTTCCTAGGAATAGTCTATGAAGTCCTCTTCATTCGGAAGGAATTTTGTATAATCTTGTACAACTGGTAAACGTTGAAGCTTGGACGAAAACATTCGTACAAGGAATGTAGATCTCCTTAAAGCACAATTTATTTCAAATAACTTTTTTGTGACATCAGCCATTTCCGAGATATCCATTATTAATGGTTCGAATTGTTCAATACCTAACCATTCTAAAAGTCCTGTGAACATTCATTTGTTTCTCGCGATTCCATTTAAACAGTATGGGATTTAAGACCAGCATATAGCGTCCAATACTTAAACATTTTACTATCGCTGTCTCTTTGTATCTATAAAGGAACTTGTAATGTGGCTATTTCTGCAAAGGTTTATTTGGGATAAAATGAAGTAGATATAAAAATAAGCTTCAGTAAGACTAATTTGCATACCCCCTAATAAACGATAGAGGATTAGAGAAGGTCGTGTGAATGTGTTACGTCAGATGTTTTTCTAGATACTACATTTTAACACAAATAAACCTTTACAGAAATAGCTACATTACACATTTCTTATTGATCCAAACAGAACAGGGTAGTCAAATGTTTAAAAACTGGACGCTATACGCTGACCTTAAAAGTCCATATTTTATCAATGTCATCGAGATAAACAAGTGAATGACCAAATAATGAACAGTTCGAACTATTAATAACGGATATCTCAGAAATGGCTTATGCTACAAAAAAACTTATTTGAAATAAATTGTGGGTTTTAAAGAGATCTATATTTCTTGTGTAGTACGTTTTCGTCTATCGTTTAATGCTTACCAGTTATACAAGTTATACAAAATTGCTTCTGAATGAAGAGGATTTCACATGCTATTCCCAAAAGTTCAAGATATACGTTTTATTTGTCATGTATATATCTTTAATGTATGGTATTTTATTTAAAATCGTTACAGCCATTTTTTAGAAAAAACATTTTATAGAAATGTTCCATATAAAGGGTAGTTGGGGTGGGGGATTTTCTTGAAAATCTTTGTGTTGCATCCTTGGAGGATACTGAACTTAAATACCAAGTTTGGTATTTATCCGACTTTTCGTTTTTGATTTATGCTGTTCACAGACAGACACACACGCTCGCGAGCGGACGTTTCCAAAAATGCTTTATTTGAATTTAGGGACCTCAAAACATGCATTTCCGGTGAAATCTTAGTATATTTTTGTGATGGAATGCAATACCTTTTCTACCTACTAGATACGTGCTTAAAACATGATACATGAGATTTTACATTACCGCGCTGCTTAGCAGTCTGCTAAGGTTTTGTAAATGAAATGCTCTCAGACCATTCCATATTCCTTTTGGTATGTGATAAAATGCACATAAATAAACATTTGTCACTTTCATTTTGTAATTACTTCTAGCCTTAAAGAAACATCGCAAACAATGTAATTACACCCCTACAAAAGTATTAATTTGAACAAACAGCTGCAGTTTTTCATACTGCATTTAATTGTTTTAATTGGAAAGATTATTGCATACAACCTTAAAGATACCACTTATAAAAGCATTCTAATACTGTCTCAGATACATGTACTAATTGAGTTTGTGCTTTATGTATGACACGACAACTCTTTCGCATAGTAATAATTCAGAAAATATTTACAAAAAATCTGATGTGTTACATTCACATGACTATCTTTACTCTTGTACAAAATATTTTTACAAACCTTTATTCTCCATCTATTTCATATTAATGGAGATAAACATTTGCAGAAACGATCTTTTGACATGCAAAGAGAATTACATTTTACACATGGCGACCAGTTCTAAAAATATTTGACTATCGCTTAAGGCGTACTATGTTCCCCTTGTTTTGTAATTGCAAGGACAATATAGAAATACAGTAGCCTTTAAGCATCGACATATATCTTAATAACTGGTTGCTAGGTGAAGCACCATTCTCTTTGACACAGATTAATACTCTTCGGATATCCAAGACAAAAAACGAATAACGAATTCCCATTGGAGAAAATAAGTATTGAAAAAATTAAGGGAATAACAAGCAATATCTCGAAAATGGTTCACTCAACAAAAAAAATGTATATGGCATAAATTGTGTATTTTAATGCGATCTACGTTTTTTGTCTAGTAAAATTTTGTCTATCTCTTATTGTTTACCAGTTATGCAAAAGTCGTTCACATTAAAGAATACTTTAGGAGACATTCACAGAAAGTTAAAGATATACATTTTATTTGTCATAAACATATCTTCAACATTTGATATTTTAATCTAAATCGTTAGAGCCATTTTTGAGAAAATTAAAATTTTCGAAAAATCTTTCATGTGAAGGTTAATCTGGGGTGGGGAATTTTCTTGAAAACCTTCGTGTCGCATCTCTGGATGATACTGAACCAAAATACCAAGTTTGGTGTTTATCCGACTGTTCGTTTCTGAGTTATGCTGTTCACAGACACACACAGACACACACACACACACGGACATGTTTCTAAAAATGCTTTTTTTTTGGATTCAGGGAGTCTCAAAACATGTATTTCGGTGAAATCTCGGTATCGAATTTTTGGATGGAATACAATACTTTCCCTACTTACTATACGTAGTAGAGAAAGTAAAAAAGTACGTGACTTATTTATTGACGATACAAGTTCAAAGTGGCAGTCAAAGTTATAAATTCCAGAAGAGTATTTAAAACACTTAGAAAAATTTGGTAAATAAGTACAGCTTGAAACTTTAAAAGCTATAACCTAAATCAAGTTCAAAGTGACACTGAAATTGACAACTTCTATATTACAGTGATAGTGAAAGTGACAACTTCTGTATTACAAACTATAAGCAACAAAAGCGATATAGAAGTATCAAACACAGCTGTTAAAAATGTACTCATCCTTTGCAATAGTTACGAGGGCAGTCTCAGAAGTACCCCACCTGATGTATAGATAGTGGTTGTTGTTACAAAAATCTGGTGTTACACTCACATGACTTTCTCTACTCTTGTACAAACTATTTTTACAAACGCTTATTCTCCATCTACTTCATGTTAATCGAGATAAACATTAGCAGACTCTATCTTATTGCTAATTTTCTTGTAGATGTAAGGGGAATATATATTTACAAGGGCAATTTGGAAATACAGTAGCATTTATGCATATACATATCTCTTAATAGCTGGTCACTAGGTGCAGCACCATTCCCTTTCCCACAGATTAATAATCTTTGCATATCCAAGACCAAAAAATGAATAACGAATTCCCATTTGAGAAAATAAGTATTGAAAAATTTAAGGGAATAACAAGTAATATCTCGAAAATGGTTCACTCAACAAAAAAAATGTATATGACATAAATTGGTATTTTAACGCGATCTACATCTTTTGTGTAGTAAAATTTTGTCTATCTCTTATGGTTTACCAGCTATGCAAAAGTTGTTCACAATGAAGAATACTTTTGGAGACATTCCCAGGAAATTCAAGATATACATTTTATTTGTCATAAAAATATCTTAAACATATGATATTTTAATCAAAATCGTTAGAGCCATTTTTGAGAAAATTAAAATTTTCGAAAAATCTTCCATGTAAAGAGTAATCTGGGGTGGGGGGATTTTCTTGAAAACCTTCGTGTCGCATCCTTGGAAGATACTGAACCTAAATACCAAGTTTGGTGTTTATCCGACTGTTCGTTTCTGAGTTATGCTGTTCACAGACACACACACAGACACACACACGGACATGTTTCCAAAAATGCTTTTTTACTTTCTCTACTACTTATGGTAAGTAGGGGAAGTATTGCATTCCACCCAAAAATTCAATACCGAGATTTCACCGGAAATACATGTTTTGAGACCTCCTGAATCCAAAAAAAGCATTTTTGGAAACATGTCCGTGTGTGTGTCTGTCTGTGTGTCTGTGTGTCTGTCTGTGTGTTTGTGAACAGCATAACTCAAAAACGAACAGTCGGATAAACACCAAACTTGGTATTTAGGTTCAGTATCTTCCAGAGATGCGACACGAAGGTTTTCAAGAAAATCCCCCCACTCCAGACTACCCTTTACATGGAAGATTTTTCGAAAATTTTAATTTTCTCAAAAATGGCTCTAACGATTTTGATGAAAATATCATATGTTTAAGATAATGTCATGAGAAATGAAATGTATATCTCGAATTTTCTGGGAATGTCCCCAAACGTATTCTTCATTGTGAACGACTTTTGCGTAACTGGTAAACCATAAGAGATAGACAAAATGTTACTACACAAAAAATGTAGATCGCGTTAAAATACACAACTTATGTCATATACATTTCTTTTGTTGAGTGAACCGTTTTCGATATTGCTTGTTATTTCCTTAAATTTTCCAATACTTATACTTTTTCTCAAATTCGTTATTCATTTTTTTTATGTCCTGGACATGCAAAGAGAATGGAATGCGCCACATAGCAACCAGCGTTAAAATATTTGACTATCGCTTAAAAGCTACCATATTTCCCTTGCATCTACAAGAAAATTACCAATAAGATTGACATCTCGATATCTCGATTAACATGAAGTATATGGAGAATAGGCGTTTGTAAAAATAGTGTGTACAAGAGTAGAGAAAGTCATGTGAGTGTAACACATCAGATTTTTTTTATTCAGGGGGTCTCAAAACATGTATTTTCGGTGAAATCTCGGTATCGAATTTTTGGGTGGAATACAATACTTCCCCTACTTACTATACGTAGTAGAGAAAGTAAAAAAATGACTGTGGTAGAAAGTACCAACCTTATAAAGCTTAAGTTTGAAATTTGATGATGCTACGTCGTTTAGTAATTGTTTGGCAGCCATTAATAGTGAACGTTCGCAGCAAATTTGTAAACACGTATAATGCTGGTCGTCGTTATGCGACACAATACTTTCATTTGAAAGCTCTTAGTCCAACTAATATTAAAGCTGAGCTAGATTCTACTCTGGGGGATTCTACTCCTTCATTTACAACAGTAAAATATTGGGTGGCAGAGCTTAAGCGAGGCCGTAGGATCTGCCAAGGCGAACATCGCAGTGATCGAACAAATGAGGTGACCACGCCAGAAATTGTGAGGTAAACCCACAAAGTAGGATGGCCGTCGACGAAAGTGCGCGAGCTAGCAGACATCATAGGCATTTCAAAAAGTGCTGTACATCGCATACTGACTAAAAATTTAGACATGAGAAAGCTACGCGCAAGATGGGTGCCGCGTTTACTCACAATGGAAGAAAATCAGCATCGTGAAGATGTTTCAGTCGAGTGTTTGGTGATGTTTCGCTGCAATAAAGCCGAGTTTTTGTATCGATTCATAACCATGGATAAAACATGAATCCCACCACTTCACACCGGAGACGAAGGAGCAGTCAAAACATGGATGGAAAGGGGAGAATCAGCTCCGAAAAAGTTGAGACAGTTCCATTTGCAGGCAAGGTCACTGGCGTCAGTTTTTTTGGAATGTGTGTGGAATAATTTCCATTGATTATCTTCAAAAAGGAAAAAGCAATCTATGGCGAGCATTATGCAAACTTATTTCAGCATTTGAATAATGAAATCAAGCAAACATGGCCGCATTTAATGGAAAAGAAACTCTTGTTTCATCAAAACAATGCACCAGTTCACAATCCATTATCGTCATTGCCAAAATCAATGAGTTAAATTTCGAATTGCTTCCTCGTGCACCCTATTCGCCAGATTTAGCCCGCTTTGATTATTCTCTGTTTCCGAAGTTGAAGAAATAGCTTGGCGGTAAAATATTTGCCAACAATGAAAAGGTGGAGTTTGCAGTTGATGGCTATTTTGTAGAACTCGATGGTTCTTAGTATAAACAGGATTTTAAAGCTATTGAACACCGCTGGGAAAAGTGTATCGAGAAATAAAGATGTTTTTTCCCAACATTTTTGTGTTTTCCTTGTTAGGTCGGGTACTTCTGGGACAGCCCTCGTATGTACACATGCAAGTAATAATACACTTGTAATGTTGCATGCTGTAATAATACATTTCTAAAAAAATAATTTTGACGGTCGTGAAGGAGGCCCTGGTTCTACCATTAATAAACACTATATAGTTTAACTTTTTCATCCTCTTTCTCATACAAGTTTAATTTCACAACAGATACTTAATTCAAAATAATCTAGAAGTGGACTGCTGGAGAATATTGAAGCTGAATCATGAGACGAAATGGGGTACAGGAACGAAGGAACCTATAAACAACTTGCGTGATAATTTAGCTTCAGTTTCCTCTTGTTTCGAATAAATAAGTCTTCTTTACTTCTATTGTTCAGAGTGTGTTTTGAGATCTATACTGTCTTAGCTCCAGTAGCCATTGAAATGTTTCTGAGCTCATCAATTTCAAAAGATTTTGTCCTCACACGTCTATTGCCCTGTATGAGATAGAATAAAAACGATTATTCCCTGGCAAAAAAAATAATAAACATCTACAACTAGGTATTATTTCAGATAAAATATTAATTGTCTGAATACACAAAGGCAGAAAGAAACGGCATATCTTTACCAGCTGTAGTTCTGGCAATAAAATACCGCACACATTTTCCCAACCTTAAGGATAGTCATTGTTTAAAACTCAAATAAACACAAACCTGGAGATCTAATTCTCTGTTCTATACACAAAAGCTTCAGATAGCTGCACTAGGAGCGCTAGGTTCCCTTTGCACGCTTTATAGACCGAGTTTCCTGTATTGAAACTATATGGTATTTGATGACAGCATAGAAATTACATGAGCAAGAAAGGCATGCATACAATGCACATGCGCGAAACAAAACACTGTCTGACCATGATTTACGTAACATTCTAATCTTAAAATGTTACAGCCACGCAAGATAAAACTTGAGGCCTTTTGTCCTTAGACGGTGCTTTTGGTGAAGGAGGGTGAACAATAGATGTTCACAACTGGTTTTCAGATGAAACGGGGAAACGAACACATCAGTAGGTCATTTGCCTTTGTTGAAACCCTTGCTTACCAGATTTTATAAGCTGGTGAATTGGCGTGAGAATTGACAATAAAACAGGTTCCTGCGCAACACCAATTTTTGCCGATAGAGGCGCGCAACTACTCTCTAAGGAATTTCTGACATACAGCTATAATGAAATGAAGTCTTGGCGACTTATTTGGAATATTGTTCATATATTTAATGTCCATGATGCTATATAGCACTTGATATGGACCTTTATTGGTTTTAGATTCGAATTATACAATAGTGAATGATTGGGACTTTCGTTGTTATAAAATATGACGTAAATATATACACGGAGATGCACCTTCCCAACTAACCTTCTCTTTCTCCTGCTATATCGATCCAAGCATACTGAACTGGCGAGTAATAAATGCATTATTTTGAATTTGCCAACCAGTATATACTTTATTACATGCAGAACCTTTCAGTTAAGTAACAGTTTTTGTAGGGTCATTTCTGTGTAGTTAAATACTCTAAACTAAAATGTATAACATTTGCATTTAGTGGATAGTTTAATAAAATGGTTTTCTCTTTAGACAATGGGGCTAAATTCTGTTTTAGGCATTTCGAACAAACTAATTAGAGCATCAACACAATAACAAAGTGCCTGCTTACTTAAGTTGAAGGTTTCCCACCGCATAAAAAGTGTTCAGTCTTCAAGATGCTGTAACAAAAGAAAACAAAACACTGAAATGGGAAATGAAAATTGTTCCATAAAGAAAGTGAAATATTCTGTGCCAATACATGTAATGTGACATTCAATGACACTTCAATCACACCAGGTACATCTAATATGACATTCAATGACACTTTCATTGAACCAAGAGCATCTAATGTGACATTCAATGGCACTTCCATTGAACCAAGAGCATCTAATGTGACATTCAATGACACTTCCATTGTGCCAAGAGCATCTAATGTGACATTCAATGACACTTCCATTGCACCAAGTGCATCTAATGTGACATTCAATGGCACTTCAATTGCAGAACCAGCACAGAATACTACAGGTGCGCAATGCTGTACTTGAAAACAAAATGTAATTCCCAATCCTTTAAAATACAGCATAAAAGCTGGTTAGAAAAATGCAGAAAACTAAAACAGGCCATCTCAAGACTTAAAAACACAATACAGGAGTTAAAACAGAAGCTCTGCAATGCTTAAAAGCAAAAGAAAGAAACCAACCAGCTTAGCAAACTAGTAAAAGCAACTGCAGAGGGTAGTTTCAAAATATTTTGTGAATTAACAGCAGCAAGTCCTAATGTTTCTTCCAATCAAGGGATAGATTAATAGGTATGACAATTCTTCAGTGAGTGCAAAACACGATTTCCAGTGTATGCATATTTTGTCGGGTGTTGGGTATGGTTTTATTGCTGTATATCGTGTTAAAAGTAGGTGTTGTAAGCAAAGTTTACAAACTTTAACGGTAACCAGTTTAACGTCTAAATGCCACTTTTATGGGTACATTATACATAACTAGATCCATAATTTTAGTACACGGTTAATAATGTTAAAATAACACCGTTATAAAATGATTTCGTCACAGTTTTCATGTTCGGCGTACAATTCATTAGCAATGTTTACGAGTTACTTTAACGAGGTCGCGGGTTCAAACCCGGCGGAGGGCGATGGATTTTTTCGGACGTAAAAATCCTTAGCATAGCTTCCTTCGGGAGGGAAGTAAAGCCGGTGATCTCGTACCGTAGATTTACGGCACGTAAAAGAAGCTCAAGCTTGATAAAGAGGCCTCTGAGTAAAATTTCCGTCTTTCACACTCAATATAGAATGTGACGCTAAGAACCATAGTAGTTAAAGAGCGTACATAAATAAAACTCAATTTATTTTTGAGTTACAGTAACTTCAAAATATGTCACTTAATGTTAGGTCCATTATATATCACAGCACAGGGAACTTACGAAAGTATTTTTTCTTAACACGATTAGTAATCCTAGAAAAACACAAATATACTCTCAATTTCTTTTTAAATTTCACAAGCTAGCTACAATTTGTAATTAATCACTCACTTTGGCAACTGCGTAATACTCATCAATGGTAACTTTCCCGACTTTAGGGTGCATCGAGCGATCCTAGGGATCCGATCAGGAACCAGAATACGCCAGCATGTTATATCTCGTAAGCAATGGTTGAAACGAAAGCAACAAGCATTGCTAAGTGCCATTCTTGACTGCAAGCTGATTATGCTTATTATTATTAAATTCATTAAAATGCGTTTACAATTATTTTCTAGATTTTAAACACATCTATGGAATATAGATATACATTTTCTATTTTGTTCCATTCGTGCTAGACAAGACAAAAGCGGCTGGCCCCGTAGCTCAGTCGGTAGATCAACTGTCTGCTGTGCGAGGGGTTCCGGATTCGATTCCCGGCTGGGGGTAGGAGTTTTTCTCTAACCAAGATTAATCCCTATCCTCCCCAGAGTCTGGAAGTATGAATGAGAGTGTGAACGTGTGTGTGGTCTAATTATTAAAAACCAAAGTGCAAGAAACCCAACGAGAAGAGTTACACGAGTTAACACCATTGCCAATAGGCAATAAGTTTCAAAGGAAAGGCCACCGATAAGATCAATGCAGTTAAAGGCGGGGTATAAATGGAACTTAAACGCAAAAAATCTGATGTGTTACACTCACATGACTTTCTCTACTCTTGTACAAACTATTTTTACAAACGCTTATTCTCCATATACTTCATGTTAATCGAGATGTTAATCTTATTCCTAATTTTCTTGTAGATGCAAGGGGAATTGGTAGGCTTTAAGCGATAGTCAATTATTTTAACAGCTGGTTGATATGCGTGGTATTCCACTCTCTTTGCATTACCAGGACAAAAAAAATGAATAACGAATTTGAGAAAAACTATTAAGTATTGGAAAATTTAAGGGAATAACAAGCAATATCTCGAAAATGGTTCACTCAACAAAAAAATGTATCTGAGATAAATTGTGTATTTCATCGCGATCTAAATTTTTTGTGTGGTAAAATTTTGTCTATCTCTTATGGTTTACCAGTTATGCAAAAGTTGTTCACAATGAAGAATACTTTTGGAGACATTCCAAAAATATCGAGATATACATTTCATTTGTCATAAAAATATCTTAAACATATAATATTTTAATCAAAATAATTACAGCCATTTTTGAGAAAATTAAAATTTTCGAAAAATGTTCCATGTAAAGGGTAATCTGGGGTGGCGGGATTTTCTTGAAAACCTTCATGTCGCATCTCTGGAAGATATTGAACCTAAATACCAAGTTCGGTGTTTATCCAACTGTTCGTTTCTGAGTTATGCTGTTCACAGGCACACAGACACACACACGGACATGTTTCCAAAAATCTGATGTGTTACACTCACATGACTTTCTCTACTCATGTAAAAACTATTTATACAGACGCTTATTCTCCATATGCTGCATGTTTATCGAGAAGTTAATCTTATTGCTAATATTCTTGTAGATGTAAGGGAAATTGGTAGGCTTTAAGCTATAGCCAATTATTTTAAGCTATGTGGAGTATTCCATTCTCTTTGCATTACCAGGACAAAAAAATGAATACCGAATTTGAGAAAAAGTATAAGTTTTGGAAAATTTAAGGGAATAACAAGCAATATCTCGAAAATGGTTCACTCAACAACAAAAAAATGTATATGACATAAATTGTGTATTTTATCGCGATCTACATTTTTTGTGTTTTAAAATTTTGTCTATCTCTTATGGTTTACCAGTTATGCAAAAGTCGTTCACAATGAAGTACAATTTTGGAGACATTCCCAGAAAATTCGAGATATACATTTCATTTTTCATGAAAATATCTTAAACATGTGATATTTTAATCAAAATCGTTAGATCATTTTTGAGAAAATTAAAATTTTCGAAAAATGTTCCATGTAAATGGTAGTCTGGTATGGGGGAATTTTCTTGAAAACCTTCGTGTCGCATTTCTGGAAAATACTGAACCTAACTACCAAGGTTGGTGTTTATCCGACTGTTCGTTTCTGAGTTATGCTGTTCACACACACACACACACACACACACACACACACACACACACACACACACACACAGACAGACACACACATAGACACACACACACACGGACATGTTTCCAAAAATGCTTTTTTAGGATTCAGGGGGTCTCAAAACATGTATTTCCGGTGAAATCTCGGTACCGAATGTTTGGGTGGAATGCAATACTTCCCCTACTTACTATACGTAGTAGAGAAAGTAAAAATGCTTTTTTTGGATTCAGGGGGTCACAAAACATACTTATATTTCCGGTGAAATCTCGGTATCGAATTTTTGGGTGGAATAAAATACTTCCCCTACTTACTATACGTAGTAAAGAAAGTAAAAAGACAAAAGTATCTGTAATTGTATATTGTTTCGTTATTATGAGAAATGCGTTTATTTTGACCAATAAACGAAAGAAAACCAATCATGGCTGTTATTGCTACAAATTTATCGTTTTGGAATTATCCCTTTTTTGGGCTTTCGTTTTGTAAACCTTTCCGGGGGTTATTGATTAACTGTAGTTATTTGTAATAATACCGGATTTAGATATTACTAGTTTAGCCACCATTTCGAATTCTCTAATAATTTATTACGTTAGTTCCGATTTTAAATGAACCTTCCTTAAAAATATGTAAATCTTAAATTTTCTCCTTGTCTTCCCGTGTTCTGCAAAAGGAAAAACAAGTTAATACTATTTGAGCAGAAATGCAAATGTGCACTATCTTTCTTATAGTGTAATTATGTACCTCATGCATCCAGATTATAAAGATAGATACATAAACAAACATGGAAAAACTAATGTACCTCGCATGGGTTTTTTTAATCTGTTATTATAAATAATTTAAAGCGTTTTGATAAAAATTAATGTGAAAGGTTTATATTAGTAATTAAGGCTCATAAAACTATACCTGAGATCGTCGAATATCTGAATAATAATTCTTAAGGGCTATGTACTAATGCCGGCTTTGTTTGATACATACAGCTTTATCATCATT
This sequence comes from Deroplatys truncata, assembly GCA_030765065.1. Classification (NCBI taxonomy): domain Eukaryota; kingdom Metazoa; phylum Arthropoda; class Insecta; order Mantodea; family Mantidae; genus Deroplatys; species Deroplatys truncata. The sequence goes on along the minus strand of CM060978.1, from coordinate 168,416,900 downwards.
TAGACATAATTTACGACTTTGTAAGCCACTCATGTTTTGGTTTTCTTCAGAAATTTATATTAAATACGAATTACAAGGAACAGGACCTTATAATCGTTTTGGGGCACATATACCTTTATTGGCGAGTTGTGGCATTTAAAAATCGTGCCACCAACATGTGTGATTCTCTGGTTATTAGAATTATTATTGCCATAGAGTTGTTACAATGGAGTTTATATTACCTGTTCCTTTAATGGAAGCCAGTCAGTAATGTGTGTTAAATTAGACTTTCCTAAACCTCTAGATAATATTACAAAATTTGCCTAATTATTCCACATACAGGACTAGGCCTAGGAGCGAAAGGGGCCTTAGCACTTCGACCTACAAGATCTTTTGTGCCTATCCCTGATGGAGGGGTGAGCTGAGAGGAGACAGAGGGCGGCCGGACCGAGAGGCACGACAGGGCAGAGGGCAAGGTTCATCCGCTTTTCCAAATTGAAACTCCCCGGATGGCAGCTGGTGCAACCGGCTCCCCTCCACCTTGCAGGCTTGCACATCCCATTGGGGGGGGGGGGCGGGACTCGTAGAGCGCTCGCATTCCGGTGGACAAAGGGTTACATAGAGCACTTTTCCCCCTGCCATGCAACACCGAGACTCTAGCCGACACTTGCAACCTCGAAACTGCCAAGCAGATAAAGCGTGACGGGAATGAGAATGGAGATGAAATGAAGGGACAGAAAATTCGGGGGATGAAATGAACTTTCCCAACATTTGCCTAGCGACCCGGGGAAACCCCCGAAAAAACATGGGTCAGCAAGGTCGACCGCGAATATGGAACCCACGACCCTCCGAATTCGGGTCACAGACCATGCCACCTAAGTCATCCCCCTCGATATTCCACATATAACTACGTGACTCAATGTAGACCAATCAGTAGTAACACAACCTAAGGTATCAGCTAATTATAACGGCTTAAAGTAGAGGATAAACAGCTGAATTTGTTCCGACTCCACTTTGAAATGTAATTCGCTGAAAACTTGTGGCTTTCAAGTGATAATTTTATAAAAGTAACACTCCCCATTCTTTAACTCAAATCAGATTGAGGGATTTATTTTGAGTTGCTTTTAGACTGTCCTTATACAGCGTGATTTATGAAGAACTGACACATTTCTTTCTTTAATTATTCTGTTCGAAATTCACTCAATGCCCCAATTTTAGCACCAAATTAAGCAGAATGTTCTGGAGTTTTGATTGCCTGTCACTAGATGCGCAGATGTTCATGTTTCATTCGTAGTTGTTAGTTTTATTGTCGGCAACTGTTTTTGGGATTTTGTTCTAGACAACGTGAAAATGAAGTACACATTAAATGAGCGACCCTTCCTTAAAAAGCAATACTGGATTACGAATTCAATTACAGCTACTCGAAGGGCATACGACAGATAATTTGGTGTTCGGAATCCTCCCCCAAAGAAACACAATACTAGGACTGGTAAACAATTTGGAAACAACTGGATCTCTGGTGACGTAAAAGGCTTTCCACGGTTGTTGTTAACGTAAGAGCACGACTGGATCAGTCACCCCAAAAAACATTACGACGTTTGTCACAGGTGACAGAGTACAGCTACTCAATGTGTCAGAGAGCTGTGAAAAGTGCAGGCCTAAAACCGTATAGGATTATGGTTGTCCATCACTTACAGGAACCAGATAAGGATAGACGACTGAATTATTGTCGTTGGTTTCAGGCGTTCATTGTGCAAAATCCTGCCATATTGGCCATAACATGGTTCACAGATGAAGCATAGTTCTATTTATCCGGCTATGTGAACTGAAATAACTCACGCTATTGGGCCAGCGAAAATCCACATGTAATTCATGAAGCACGTATGCATCCGGTTAAAATCGGAGTTTGGTGCGCCATATCCGCACAGAGAATAGTGGGACCAATTTTTCTTTAAAACAATGTGAACACTTGCAGGGTACCGAGTTTGCTGAGCAACTAGACGATGTAGAGCTGAATGGATATTTTCAGCAGGACGGCGCTACATGCCATACATCAAATGAATCCATGGCATTTCTTTGGCGACCGGATAATTTTCAAGAACCTGTGGCCACCGACATCTCCGGATTTTACATCGTCGGACTTCTTTCTATGGGGTTACTTAAAAGACAGGGTTTATGCCACTTGTCCCCAGACAATGGACGATCTGAAGCACAACATTACACAGGAGATTCAAGTTATTGACAACAGAGTCCTCCAGTGGGCAGTAACATGCAATGACGTGTTGAGTTGTGCCATATGCAGGATGGAGGACATTTTCAACATTTACTATAGAGGTAAATAATCTCCCAAAACTCATCTGCATTTCAGATATAATAAGTTGTCGCTAGCATAACTCGTTTGAAACAGTTAAAGAAATAAATGTGTCAGTTCTTCATAAATCTCCCTTTACAAGGTTAGGACAAACTACATGCAGTTCTTGCAAATCTTTAATTGCGGGATTTTAGCTTTTCATAATTTGAGGTTAAGATCGATAGTTCATTTTAAACAACAAAACTTCTTTGTGAAATTTGATAGAGTATAACTTCACTTTAACAACTAATTATCTGTATTATAAGTAATTTTGACAATTACATATTATTTATACAGATTTTTACATTTTATTTGTGCAACTAGTAATTTTAAACTTCTCTACATAAAAACAAAACCACTGCTAAAATATTACGTACTCTTTGAATGAGCTCATGAGAGACAAAAGAAATGTTGGCTATTTAACATTTCAGATAATGAAGAAATGTGATAACGGAACAAGCCCGTTTAATCGATAAAAAAAATGTAGTGATGACTACTCGAAAAAGAAGAAATGTCTTTATGTAATATATTGGAACGTGTCTGCTCTCACGTCATCTGCAGTTTTAAAGCAAACGTATCTTACGGGTTGCCATACATAAATCTAGGAACAACAATCAATGGAAACGGGTTTGGAACTGCCTTATCTCATTGGCTATTCTTAGTATATTCTCCCTGCTCCACTCGGTTTATGACTGTATTTTGAAAACCTGACCATAACCTCCGCCCAAAAATGGAACTGAGAAATGGATCGTCGCAAAATAGAGAGACAAAACACGAGCAACATGCAAAAAATAATAATAGCGTTTAGGCTGCTGCAGCCGATGAGCTGGATGCCCAAGTAATCAACCTGCAGTAGGTAGATGTATTAGCCATATGGTAATTAGATAATCACAGCTCAGGAAGACGTTGTGCCATTTCTCGGGGGCAATTATGGAACCGGGGCACTGCCATAAAATGTTGCAATATATAGACACTGATCGTTCAAGACAAATGGGTTGATGCATTTGCAATAAGCTCGCACTGCTCTGTTTTTGTTAACTTTCTTTATCAACGAGACTCAGAGATTGCGAAGAAGAACATTGTGGCAATGTTTTAATGAAATTGGCTGAAAAATCATGTAGTAATTAAGGGAAATCGGGACTGATTTTTTAGGTGAAATGATAAAATTTTCGATTTTTTAATTGTATCATATAAATATTCTGTGGACACGTGTAAATCATTTTAGCCAAAGATTTCTCGCGATCCGCCATTTTTAAAAGCCCAGTGACATGTTTAAATCACTGTGTGATCCCTTCTACCCCTACTGGACCCTTTCAGTATGTGTCTATTCTCAGTTTTATATTTTTTCACATGAAATGTATTCATTACATTTATGTTTTGTTCTGATTTGTATTAAAATGTGCATACATAATCTAAAATGTGCTATTTTAAGATTCAAACATGCATTTTATCATTGCTTTATTCATTGGCTCACAAAAAATAAATTTACACTGAAAACAAGGAAAATGTTAACACCAACAACTTCTCTACAATAAATAACTTTAAGTTCAATAAAACCCTTACATTTGTTTTCACTGTACTTAACTATTAGAAAATGCCATTACCATACTTCTCTGACAAATTTGAATTCGAAAGGCAGTTTTAGAAGCTTTACGTTTTTTCGCTAATTAAAAACATTTAGTTGTATTAAAAGAGCAACTATTTGAGCTAAATCGTTAGGCTTTGCAACGGGCATTTATTTATTTATTCATATTAAGTGCCCCAATTTCCAAATGAATGGCTTTAAAATTAAAGAAGTTAGAAAATTCTGTCCCATTGTCCCTTAAGAATTTATGGCTTTTATTGTAGTCATTTTATGCTTAAAAGGCAGAATCCATCTAGTGTATTTTATCTCTAAATGCTAGAAACTCTAATTTACAGTATTATATTTCAACAGATCGAAAAGTTTTTGGACGTATTTGCGCAATTAGTTTCTATTGCCCAAATATCTTAAATGTGTAAATCAGTTTACGTCGCTGCATTAACTCGGAAATCTTATCCCTCTCTAGCTCTCTCTTTCCTCTCCCTCTTTTCATTTCCAACTCTCTCATCCAATCTATGTCCCTTCCCCTCTTACCTTTATCTTTCTGTCCAAAATATTTCTTTATGGGACGATAATAAACATTAAAAATTAAGTAAGTTAGCTAATAGATCACAAATGTGTGTGTTTCTTATGCTTATATTCCATAGGAACTATACTGCTTCCTGTGGAAACCGGTTTAAATACACTAATAATAGACGAAAGATTTGCGTAACTTCATAAGATGAAACGTTGTAAACACTGAATCTATTACATTTAAAATTTTTGTAATATTTTTAAACGAAAGTTCAGTAATAAGCTAGACATTTAGATTTTTTGACTTCTAATAGCATATAGGTAGCCCTTTCCCTACTCAGACTTACGTATGCTATATGAATATGGCTTGGGCATGTTGAGTGATAGGGTAAAATACACACACACACACACACACACACACACACACACACACACACACACACACACACACAAGCTCACTCACTGATACCCACTCACTAATGATGATGATTATGATAAATGTCGCTATATTATAGCTCATGCGCACATCAGCTATTTAACCCAAATCCAAAAATACCAAAACATTTCATTTATAGTTACAGAAATTGTTCTTGCGATTTTCGACTTTGGATGTTGGTACTAAAACATGAGCTAGTTGAAAACCGAAAATCATATATTTATTTTGTTTATGTGTGTGTGTGCCCCGACGTATGCATTATCCTTTGATGCAATAATGGCCAAAACGATTGTTATTAAACTTGCTATATAATATATTTAGGTTCCGCTTAGAAAATGTGATTTATGTCACCTTAATTATTTGACCCAAATCATCCCGCTTATTATTTCGTTTTTTCTTTCTTTTGGAAACTATTAAATAACAAACGTTTATAAGCACAATGTTTAAAACAAGATTTGTTATGTATAACATTTCGATGGGATGAGTATTTAAAACGTTGTAGGTACAAATTCTTCTTTACTTTCTTCGTGAATGTAAACCGTTTACTTCGAGAGAAAGTAGTTGCATTGTAAACTGGTATAAGCCAGAAACACAATTTTATTTTTATTAACACGCCAGTAAACACAGTTTTTAAAACGTTATATGACTTGTGCACTGAATAGAAATGAGAGAGAGGTGAGAATTTGGAAACAGAGGAGAGGGTATAAGAATGGAGAATAGAAGGGAAAGGCAGAAGGGGTTTGAAAGCGAGAGGGAGAGAGAGACGGATGGAAAGGGAAAGAGAAAGAGTGAGAGACAGTGGGATTGCAGGAAGATTTTGCAGGCTGTGTGGTAAAAGCTTAAACTGTTGACAAAGTACGTACATATGTGTATTCCCCTTTGCCTAAGAAGAAGGGGAAGCTATACAACAACCTAAAGGAACTCCTGAGTCCTCGAAACTCCTTTTTATTCCTAGTTTTCCTGCACTTATCTTAGTAATTAATTGCTCTTTCACCCAAAGCGTGTGTAGTTCAAGGTTGGAAAGGCAGAATCAGATTGAATTATTCAGTGCTATAGCCGGCTTTGAACCACGGATCTTCCGGTTTCCGTCCGGCTGTTCTAACCAACGGAGCAACATGCAACATGCCAGCACGACATTGATTCCCCAACCCAAATCCCAGCTATGTCATTGGATTTTTCACTCTGATTCTACCTTTTCACCTATCTTCTCTCCCCGTTAACAAAGAAATTTAAAAAATAGGTGTTAGATGTTATGAAATGAGGAGAATGTCCAATGCCTGGGAGTAGAGAGAATAAATGTGTAGTGTAGAATGGTTTATGTCATGAAACCTCAGTTGGTGTTTCATCAATGTTTATGATTTTAGAATAATTATAATTAAATTTTTTTTTTTTTTATCTACACCAATCCCACTTTCCTTTCGAATCATATGCTTCGTGTATCCAATTGCATGTTGTTTCATTTTCTTGTTCAGTTTAAATGCTATATTTTCTATTTTATTTGTGAATTTTAATCCATATTTTAGAACTCTTATACCTGACACATACAATATTTTTATCAGTCTTTCCTAACGTCTTGTTTTCTGCCATTTAAAGTCATGGGTGAAGCCATCATTTTACAATAGTTTAGCAAGTCCCTTCTCTGTTTATATTTTCTAATGTTCGTTTTATTATTCCAGATGAATAAATTAATACCTAAGTAACAAATAGACAGTCACTACATTATTTCATTATAGTTATGCTCATTTGAATTTTTCTTCAAATGCCAAAAGCTTCATTTTATCTGCAGATATATTAAGTTTAATTTTCTGGCAATGCTATTTAAAATACAAACTATTCTTTGTAGAACTTCTTCATCCATAAAAAAATCTGTTTTCATTAAACTCTGAAGTTGATTTTGCTAATGTCTAAGTGGGTCAACTTATGTAACTTAAAAAGTTTTGGGTACAAACATCTATACTCTAAAAAACTCTTTCTATTGACCATAATGTATATTTTGGTTTTATTCTACATAATTTTTGTTGTTTCTGTTAAGTGTACCAAGATATGTCTTTGTTGCAGTATCTGTTTAGAAAATTCCTCTTAATGGTATGAAAAGCCTTGGTACAGTCTATAAATAAAACATATATTTCTTGGTAAATTGTGGATGTTTTTCTATGAACTGATTCATATTAAGACATGTACTAATTAGACTTTTTTCCAAACCTTCTTACTCCCCTGATCCTTAAAGATATATCTGTAATAGCCTCATTCCCTAATCTTTTAGAAAAAATAGTATATTTATTTGCATTTTGTTTCCAGTTTAGAAGAGTTGTCACCAATAGATTGTAGTTTATTCAGGATGGGGAATAGTGAGCTATGTGCATAGAAACTAGCATTTTATTAATGCAACTTTATAAAGTTTGGAAGGTGCATAGACAAATATGCTATCTGATATACTCATATTTTAAATAATTCAAATATTAGATTTTTATCTTTAGTTATTTTGAAAGCAACACTAAATACTTACATATCCTTTGACATGGCATTTGAACATTTGCTTATGACAGACTACCCATTGAAATTTCAAATGTTAATAAGTTGTAGGTACTGTGTTCTATTTTGTTTATTTCTATTGTTTTAATGTATTTTTTGTCAATGAAGTAAAAAAGTAAATAATCTTTGAGACATAAATGCTTTTGAATTTATCGGTGATCACAAATGTTAGCCTTCTTTAACTGCTCAGGTATAACAACTGAAGCAGGTGATATATAGTTTTCCAAAACTTCTTTTACAGATGTTATTGAAGTCAAGGTATAATAAAGAACAATTAGTTAATTTTTAATTAATCATCAATAAACTTAATTTAAGCTGAAATAAGATGAAGGAATTAAACATAGTGAAGCCTAATGCATTAATAGAAGATAAATGAAATGATTTAACACAAGCTACTGCTTCAGTTGCTCAAAATTTTGAGGGCATATGTCACAGACCATTATGTGCATCATCAGCTCATTGTCAAATGCTGGCATTGGACCATTTTTTTTATTATAGGAACTTCCTGAACAGTGCTGGTGGAGACTTAATGAATTTGAAAATCATGTTGTCCTCAGGGAACTCATAAACTTTTACATTCCTGAGGATTTTCAAGTTCATCAAGTCTCCACCAGTCAGGGGCGGTTGGTGACTCTGAACTTTCACAAAGTTATAGATAGCTATGATTTCAATTTGTTAAAGTAATAAACATTACACAAAATTTTGCTTTATAGACGTTAGTTATTAACAATTAGACACTCCCAAATATCAACATATTCATTATAAATTTATTTGTAATTGTGCTATTTCACATAAGCCATGCTCTTTAGGGGAAGGTCATGAAGATGCTACAAATCATTCACACCATGTTTTAGCCAAGGAACTTCAATATGTCTTCATCACCAAATAAAACTCAAGAAAAGCAAAATAAGGCATTTTTAACATCACAGTCACACATTAATAGCCGAGTAATTTTTAGATTTGGTGTAGGTCTACCAAGATGCTTAATTTCCGTTTCCTTTCAAGTTTAGTATTGAAAAATGGTGATCCTAAAAGAGACTGAATGGAATTCATGCCTCTCCATGTAACAGCATTTACTTGTATTTCACTTAGTCCCCTGATTCACCAATTGAAACCCAGTAAACCACATGCAGCATACAGGCCATATGATGTTCAGTACATGGATGACAGAACTGAAGCAAACATTTACTGTAAAACCAATAGATGGTGCTGTTATGTGTAGAAAGTCAAAGCAATCATCCTCTTCCACGGTTAACCAACAACATATAGATTATGCCTCACACTTCATCTGCCATTCATCTCCCTTGGTTCCTCATGCCTTACACTTAGCCATTATACGACTGTGGGTTGCAGAAGGGAAAGCACTATTTGGCACCTGCAGCCAATACAGTGCTTGCTGAAGTCCACTACACAAGATCAGTTCAGAATTAACTTAAAATGTGTATTATTTACATTAACATAAAGACATGACTATAGTTGTAGCACAAACATGCTACCATATTAAGAAACCATTGCTGCCACCAGCATTGCTCAAGAGTTTCAATACTGAAAAACTATCTATTGCTGGCAGTTGACAATAAGCTGACGATGCAAACAACACTGCAAAATGCAGACTCAAAATTTTGAGTAAGTGAAGCAGTAAGAGTGCATTAAGGTAATCTCATCTACTATTAATTTAAGCTACTTAACTTTCATAGAGAACTTGATAAATGTTATACAATACTGACCAAAAACATTTTTATTTTGTTCTATTTTCAAAACCCTGTGAAGGAGAAAGGAAGGAAAATTGTGAATAAGAATGCTGTACTTTGAGAATATGCATAAATAATATTTATTTTCAATTTGTTTATGCAACAAGATTGACTTTATACAACAGTGGAAGACTCTCGTGATTTTGCTGTTAAGGCACATTATATAGGTATCATGAATTTATACTCTTATCTTAGCAACTCTATTATTTACAGTAAATACAAAAATTAACATAATCTCTATATTACAATTGCACTCAGCTCTCTCCATCTCACAAACTCTTCAAGAAATACAAATATTATTTAATGTTACATGCAACAGCTTAGGGAATAAAATTATAAATTCCAGGCATTCAATATTTCAGAAACAAACAAAACATTACATTTTAAAGAGATTGCCGTTTGATCTAATTTTTAATTATCCAAATATTACTTTCACATGCTTCTTTGTGTCATTTGGTGCATTTGCAGGTCATTAAATTACAACTTCAAGCATTTATTAAGCACTTCAATGTAGAACCTTTGTGTTTCTAACAACACACAAGAAATCCTAGAAGTTTCAAACAATTTCAACAGTGTTGAACTAGTTTTAAGGCACCATACAGAAAATGACGATATAAAGTTTGAAACAACTGACAGCTTCAAGTCTTCAGAAATTCTGTAGTGATTCATAAGCACACATTTTCCAATAAGGTAATTTTAAAGAGCTTTAACACTATTAAAAACGATGTTGTCACACATAAATACTGCAAATTTTACTCTCAGAGATTAATATGTTCTTCACATATAGTGTTCTATGATCAAAACAAGTGCCAAAATGCACATATAAGAATTTTGACACCTCACCACAGACTTAATGTAAAACAATTTCTTTCTTTACTTAGTTTTATTTTAGGACTCATTGCCAATGTCTAGTGAAAAGTACTTAAATGGAAGTTTTTGTAAAATCTGTTTTATGTAGTATATATTGTAAAACTCTGTCTTATGTTGAAATATCAAAAACTAAAGGATAAGGTATAGTCAAAATATTAATCTAAGTCTAAACTTTTGTTATTGATTAACTCTGATATAATAGAAATAATAAGATTTTAGCTCTTTAAAAAAAGTTGAAATTGATTTGTGAGGTTCTCACTAGATACTAATATGTAAGTATATAACACCAGAATGTTACTTTCTCAAATTTCTTTGATATTCCCTGAAGTTTGCCACTCTGCAAAGGTATTTTGAAGTTTGACAAGCCCAACCTCTTTGACCGATTTATAAAAGGAAAAAAGGAAAGGCTATTCTGTGCATACAAAAGCCAATCTGATCAAGAATTTCTGCCTAGGGCGACAAAATTGGAGTTTAATGATGTTGCAGACAATGGTGTACAAGGGAATGCTGGGTAATTAACAGGGATGACTTTGCAGAGTGGGGGAACAGCAAGGCATGTGCATTAGGGGAAGCATTGTTCGCTTCAACATACATTTACTTATCATGCCTCATGCTAGTGAAAACCACAATTCTCATTTTCTTGTTGCTCTTAGTTTATAAAGCAAGTTTTAGTGTAAAAAAAAATACTTCCAAGAGTTACTGAATAGAGGTTACACTGAATAAACAGACTCCCATGCAAGTACACAAATAAAACACTATGATAACAGTAAGCAAGTGCAAGACTAGATCCCCAAACTTTTAATGCATAAATTTATGAATGTGACGTGATTTGATAGCATTTGTTATATTTGTTTCTTTGCAAAAATCTTGCCTTGTTGGAGCTACTGTGAAGTTTAATCTGATATATTCCACATTTTAGTTTATATTTTTCATATTCATTAATCAGCACATAAGATAACAAAATGGAATATGAAACACACACTACTTTTAAGTAATAGTAAATAAACAGTTTGCAGTTACTTTTCATATTCAAGCTTCAGCTTAAATGTGGCTTTTACCACTTATTTCAAGGGCTAAATAGCTAAGAACAACAAGAAAAATGCATTTAAAATAACACTTTTGCTGTTTTATGAATCTTTAATTGCATACAGCTTTTTGTTTCAAATTTTGAATTGTGTTTAGATCATGCAAATTGTAGTATATTTGTAAGACATAAAAGAGATTGCAGTCCCCAAGAATCAAAGAACAATAGAACAATAAAAATATATCAAAGACTTTTCTGTATACAAAAATAGATATTTATATATTTCTTTATCATATAGGAAAAACAAAACTGTACATCTATAATTAAAGAGATCAGTCAGTCAGTTCTCATAAGCAAGGAGTCTAACATTTAATAGTAAGATTTCAATCTTTGAATTACTAGTTCAGTAGAATACTATTTCAAGATGTGAAGCATCAAGCATGCAGGATGTACAATTTTTCAGTTGTGTCATCCAAAAATGTATAATGCTTCTGTACTTTATTGTAAGGTAAGAAAAACAGAAGGTTGGTGGTTAGGGACTCCTATCCTGAGCACACTTTAATTAATCATCCCCACCAAATTAAATAGGTGAAAAGAACCACCTACAAGCAAGCCTCAGTTCTTCAGATTAAATATAATCTTCTCATTTAAAGACTGAGGATCTGTCATTCTCTTTAGGCTGAAGGATCACTGAAAAAATGCATTATGCACTTCACCAAGGGCGCCATGGCTTTTCCTCAGGGATGTCTTCAGATACTGGCCTCTTCTTGATGACCAATGCTAAAGGCTTCTGCAGAGGTGGGCTGTAAGGCCTAGGTGCCATTAGAGGTTTCCTGTCTATGCTCATATCATATGGGCCTTCACCCTCAAGACTGAGTGGATCGATACTGAGTGGATCCACACTGGATGACTCGACACTGAGTGGTTCAACATTGGAGTGCAGGTACTGTTGTGATGAATGTTGATGCATGTGGTGAGGAGAATTTCCTGCAGATGCTGGCTGACAGGAATATTGTAACAACTTTGGTGACGTGGCTGCATCTCTCACTGAGAGTCGGTCAAAGCCCACTGGTGATACAGCTGAAGACATGGAGGATGAGGAGGATGAATTAGAGGATGTTCGACTGGGGATGGGGATCAGCATTGGCAATGGGGAACTTGATGAGGAACTGGCAGAAGAGAAAGATCCTGATGAAGGAGCTGGTGAAGTAGCTGGAGAAGCTGATGACGTAGGAACCACCTGCCTGAAGAACTGTGCTGTTGTTGGAGTTGTTGGCAATACCAGTGCTATATCCCCATTGGGAAGACGTGTAGGTACTAGTTGCAATCCTGTTGCAGGCCCATTGGCACCAGTGGTGGTTGTAGCAAAGAATATGCCATTTGGAGCTGCTTGTGTGGAGGAAGAATTGACTTGATGATGTGAACCTTCAGCAGAAGAGGATGGTACAATGTGAACTTGAAGTGTAGAGGATGGAGTGTGTAGTTGTTGAGTGGGAGGTGAAGGAGGAGGTGTTGCGGTTGTGGTGGTAACAGGACTGGTTGTACGAACAGTGTCTTTTGGTGCAGATTGCTGAGCACTGCCCACTGTGCCATTCAGGCAATTGGCTAAATGCTGCAGAAGACGCCTTCGAACTGGTGACTCCAATCCTGGAAACCTGCCAACCTCAGTAGCGCACTCGCTGAAACCTGCCCGGAACTTGTTGAGGACATTAGGGTCAGTTGCTGCTGTCATGGCTGCTTGCTGGCGCTGCAGGTTCTCCAAATGCTTCACAGTCATTTCCAGAATGTCAGCCTTTTCCAACTTGGAATGCCGAGCAGGCTATAACAAAAACCAAACTCCATGAATATAAGTGAATACAGAAGCTGTGTTTTCTAACAAAGACAGCAAAACTCTTTAAAGAATTTTAACATATTTCTTATGCCATCCTTACATTTTAGTTAAAGGTTAGTGCATGCTGACTGAGTCAATACACTGTGTGTGTGCATGCGTATAAACTCACAAGATGTCTTTGCATGTTAAGATAGGGTTACCAAAGATCATTGCAACCGGTTTAGGAAATATTGTATATATTTTTTACATTACATTAATCTGTACATTACAAAATTTATCAGCATCTAACAATCAACTTCCTGGTTGCCTTCAATCTCTGCAGTGCTTCTTGTAGTACACAACCAATTGTACTAAAATCCTTCCAGATGTGAAAGACTAAGTTTAACAAACACCTTCTTGTATAAATGTTTGTGGTTGTATTCTTTGTTTATTTGATTCCACATTCATTGAAGTGTAAATAAATCTGAAAGGTCAGTGTTTTCAAGCAGTTGCGTTTACTAGAATGTCAGAAATTAACCTGCAGTTTTAAAAACGTTAGCATTCCTAGCTTAGATATAGATTTTCTTGAGTACAAAATTTCCACATTAAATTTAAATTATTAAAATATAAAATTAAACATCTGAAACAACTTTTACTTCAAATTGGAATTTAAAAGCAAATTTATCACATTAATTTACATATTACACAATGTTTAACTACTTCCATATGTAACTTTCTCCTTCTATGACATTTTATACCATGTTTGTCTCTCAGTTCTTTTTAATGAAAGATACGGTAACCCTATCAATCATATTACATGATGCATAATTTCAAATGTATGTATACTCAACAGTACTACTTTTACTGCTTCTGTTGTTTCAATCACAGCACCTTAACTTGTTTGTTTTTATCAACAAAATACCCTACATAACTGGCAGAAAGCATTGACTGACCACAGAAAATAGATAATCACTATTTTACCCTTTATTTTATTTGAACTTTAATAGAAATTAGGAATAGTAATTTTAAACAAATGATTATAAATGTACTTACATCTTTCTTCATAGCATCCAGAATGAGGGTTTTTAACTCATTTAGACAGTTATTGATTCTAGCTCTCCTGCGTTTCTCCATAATGGGCTTGTTACTCTGCAAGAATAAAAAAGCACATTTTCAATTAAGATAATCAGCACAAACCATTTTAAAACTTAGCTATTAATCAGGTGTACTTTCAGTTTATGATCAATATCTTGACATGTGAAACTGTTTATTGTCTTCTGTAATTACACAAGCAACCCATATTATTTACAAGCTACAAGCTTTGAGTACAGATTCAAGAGCATGTTTTGTTGTTTATGGTTAGGAATATCTGTGTAGTTCTTGTTCTTTCAAGAGCAAATTGTCAATCAACACACGTTTTGTTGTCTATGGTTAGGGATATCTGTGTAGTTCTTCTTCTAACAAGAGCTAATTATTAATCAACACAAAGCAAGTCTTCAAAATACAAAGGAGTATACTGAAATAATATTTATGCAACCAGCAAAGAAAGTAATGCATTTTCTTATGAGGAGATATTTACAATTTCCATACAAGTGAGAAAACAAATTTTCTTCTCGATCTTCATTATGCTGAAATTATACTATTCTGATTTAATTTGGAAATTATGCTTAAGGTATATGCAGACATACTATACATTACTAGAACATTGCTGTGTTTTGCTTTTGGGAAATGAGTTTAGATGGTGTTAAGAATCATTATTTCTTCTGGACGTTGATTAAAAAAGAAGATAAAGTTGTCAAGAGCAATGTAGCATAACAATAAATACTATTCCGTAACTGGTATTTTACAGTTAAGAATATTATTCTGTTTGTAATCTCAGCACTCACATTTTATTAAATATATATATATAATCTTAATATGTGGTAAATATGAGGTTTGAAAAATAGCTACTGAAGCATTAAGTTCCATTATTAGTTTGAAAAAAAAATGTAACTTTAATATGCATCGGATAAAGAACAATTAGAAGTGTTTAACATGGATTTCAGGTCTCTAAAATAATCCCAAAAAGCAAGACTGATCGTTTATTACAGTTAAAATGTTGAAAGAAAGAAAGAAAGGAAGGAAGGAAAGAAAGAAAGAAAAGAAAGAAAGGAAGAAAGGAAAGAATGAAAGAAAACTGTAACAAAGAAAACAGAAAGAAAGAAACACCGTGTTACAGTTACATTCACATAACTTTCTCTACTGTTCTACAAACTATTCTTAAAAAGCTTATTCTTCTATATGCTTCTTGTTAATAGAGATAAACTTTCAATAGACACTTACACATTTCATTGTAGGTATAAGAAAAAGACAAGGCTAAAGCCATAGTCAGATTTTTATTTTTAACAACCCAATCACTATGTGAGCTTTGAAATTCCTTTCTCTTTGCATGATAGAGAAGAAAAAAAATAACGACTTACCACAGATTTAACAGTTGAAACTGATATAGAATATCTCGGAAATTATTAATGACACAAAAAATTTTAATCAACATAAATTGTATGCTTTAACAGGATCTATATATATATATATATATATATATATATATATATATGTAATTGGTAAATTGTAAGATATATATATACATATATATATCTTACAATTTACCAATTACACAAGAGTCATTCAGAGTGAAGAGGATTTCACAAGCTATCCCCAAAAAATTCAAGATACACATTTTATTTGTAATGCAAAAATTTTAAACACGTAATATTTTAATCAAAATTGTTAAGACTTTTTCAGAAAATAAAATATAACGAAATGTTTTACATGTGAAGGGTAATTTGGAGTGGAGGGATGGTGTTGCATCCTTGGAAGATGTTAAACTTCAACACCAATTTAAGTTTTTGAGTTATAGTGTTCACAGACGCACAACCACATAGGCTTTTTATAAAAATATTTTTTTTTATTTATTCAGGGAACTTCTAAAGGTGTATTTCTGGCGAAATCACACAATTGTTAATTTTGCAAAAGCCACAAAAGATTGTTTCAAATACTTTGTCTCTCAAAAGAGTCTACTTCCACAAGAACGAGACTATGATTCAATTTTCATTTCAATTTCAATGTATTTCAGCCGTAGGAATTACATTAATTCATGGCATTGTTAATATACAATATACAACATTCTCCATACGGAGACAAATGTTTACACTTTACTGCTAAGAAATGACGTCTTCTCCTACTAAGTCCTTTCTTAAAGCCACCAATCCCTACGTAGCACAAGATGGAAACATTTCACTTGTTGCTATTTATTAAACAAGCGTTTATAAATAGGACTAGTATTTTATCGCTCTTCAAATATTGTTATATAAAAACCAAAGCATGAATGATGTCACGAGACACGCCTTAACCACTAACTTAGTCAAATTGTATCTGATTTCTCATCTTGCCATTTCTCCAGTTTTAATTAACAAAGCCGTTCACTTCGTCCTTGCATTAATTGAATCCGGCAGCGTTTAGCAGTTTATTTAAGTGCTGCAAACTGTTTGGTGATTGTAGTGACAGCTGTTTGAAGTGTGAGATTCTCCCCCACCCCTCAAAAATTCAAGCACCTATCTTATATTATTACCACGGTTAATTCCAGACAAGATATTATTTACGGGCATCTTAAGCGGTTCGGTTGGCGCTGTCGCTGTGCAGTTTGAGAATACAATTTATTGCCAACTTATGCAAATGAAGATTACCTCTTCTCGGGGTAACCCCTCTTGTTTCGGTCACGGCTATTAAGGTGCCAGTCGCACGTAATCAACATGGGCACTCTGCACGACAAACGAGACAAATGGACAGCGATATGGCCTAGTGCCTAAGAGTTGGTCCAAATTAGCCATAAGAAATTTTTATACAAGCACCCACTCAGAGGCGGCAGACGTTTATGCTCCTTCCAAGTATGGATAACCATTAGCTCCCTTCAAGGCGATTGGTCGTCATTTTCACATGCTTTTACTGGTAATTCTTAGGCATAAATTTATCAGCCTGCAGGAATTAGTGCTCAAGCTATCATTCCAAAAGCCATTAACAAGTCTTTCACCCAAACCAGATACTCGTGCTACCTCATTTAGCAGGAATGCAGCTATAAATCATTCGTGTTTATGGAAGTCTATTGGCGTAGGAGAAAGCCATATTCAAACACAATAAATTTCCGTTTAAAAGCGTGCAGAAAACGGAGAAAAAGAAAACAGCTCAATTCAGCTCTGTGAAGAAGTCAGAAGAGCTAACATATTTAGAAATAAGCCTCTGCGTGTGAACGATATAACTCAGAAACGAAAATGGATACGTAGTTGAGTTAGTGTTTAAGCGCAAAGTTGTTCGCGCTTAAAGTAAAAGATTTTCTAGAAAACTCTCCCGCCCTGTGCATAGGAAAATGTTTGTTAACTTGCATTTTCTCAAAACTGGCGCTAATAATTTTGATTAAAGGATAGTAGGCATTTAGGTACTCAGGATATGAGTTTCGCGAACTAAATTTATATCTTGAATTTTCTGTGAGCAACCTATGAAATCATTTTTGTATAGCTATTAAATCATAAAGAAATCGACAGAAAGATACTACAGAATAAATGTTAAGTTCATTAAGGTGTACCATTTGAGTCCTATTTTTACGTAGCTTCAGCTGTTTTCGAAGAGTTCGATGCTGCATGTTACAATTTTCCAAGTATGGCACTGCAGTTCTTTCTATCCCAAGATGGCAAAACACGTGAATGTCGTTTTCCCATGTTGTACGCAACTATGGATTTATTGTTTGAAATCATTCCTAAGTAAAAAGAAAAAATCTTATGTGTTACACTCACATGACTTTCTCTACTCTTGTACAAACTATTTTTTCAAACGCTTATTCTCCATCTACTTCATGTTAATCGAGATAAACATTTGCAGAGTCTATCTTATTGCTAATTTTCTTGTAGATGTAAGGGGAATATATATTTACAAGGGCAATATAGAAATACACTAGCCTTTAAGCACACACATATGTCTTAATAGCTGGTTGCTAGGTGCAGCACCATTCCCTTTCCCACAGATTAATAATCTTTGCATATCCAAGACAAAAAAATGAATAACGAATTCCCATTTGAGAAAATATGTATTGAAAAATTTAAGGGAATAACAAGTAATATCTCGAAAATGGTTCACTCAACAAAAAAATGTATATGACATAAATTGCGTGTTTTAACGCGAACTACATTTTTTGTATAGTAAACGTTTGTCTATCTCTTATGGTTTACCAGTTATGCAAAAGTCGTTCACAATGAAGAATACTTTTGGAGACATTCCCAGGAAGATATACATTTTATTTTTCATAAAAATATCTTAATCAAAATCGTTAGAGCCATTTTTGAGAAAATTAAAATTTTCGAAAAATCTTTCATGTAAAGGGTAATCTGGGGTGGGGGGATTTTCTTGAAAACCTTCGTGTCGCATCCTTGGAAGATACTGAACCTAAATACCAAGTTTGGTGTTTATCCGACTGTTCGTTTCTGAGTTATGCTGTTCACATACAGACACAGTCACACACACGAACATGTTTCCAAAAATGCTTTTTTTGGATTCAGGGTGTCTCAAAGCATGTATTTCCGGTGAAATCTCAGTATCGAATTTTTGGGTGGAATACAATACTTCCCCTACTTACTATACGTAGTAGAGAAAGTAAAAAATATATGATGTAGGTAATACGAAACGTGGATAGAAGGGTCACTTATTTATATGGATATTATGAAATACATTGGATATATTCTGTGAATTTGCCATGTCTAGAGAAAGTTGCTTGAATTCACATCAGATTTTTAAATTACAAATGTTTGTATGTGTGGTATATGCATACACAATGTCGCCGACAGCTTTCGTTACTTATGAAATATCGATAGAATGAATATTTAAGAACTCATACCAATCTTTTCTTTAATACTATTCGCTTATGTAAACCAATTATAACGGGAAGCAACAATTTCATTCGCATACTCGGCATAAGGCACAAGAGAAGTATATGTATTATTTAATTTTTAGCAATGTTTCAATTTTTATCAACTCATAAAAGAACCCATACGCTGGATAGAGGCAGAGAGATGGGGAGAAAGAAGAGATTGCGAAAAAGAAAGAAATATCCGAACGTTAGCGCAATAGCGCGAGGGTAATTATTGATTAGGCTAGTATTAGATCAAGAAAGTATGCTTTATTCCAATCTATGTAGTGTAAAAACTGCCTTGAGCAATACAAAGCTTTTACAACTGACTGTTGTTTGTTACTAACTGCAATTTTTATGCGGCTATTTTGTATGAGTCGCCTCCAATATTTCCGTTAAACGGTAACGGTTTTGAAGTAATTAAATATTTCAAGGGACACAACTTGAACTGGTCGTTACTAATCATGCGATCTAACTTCACGTGACCGATGTTCTTTCTTGGCCTCTAATAAGTGAAAGGTTGACGATCTTGAAGCTATCCCGTATTCACCCTGACCTACTAGAATCGATTCAGCTTGGATCATAATCACGTGTTCTTCCACTAATTGTTATTGCAGAGACGTAAAGATATGTAATCGCTGACACTGCAATAAATAACCCTACCTAACGGGAAACGAGACTGCCCTGGGTCAGTGCTTCCTGTATGGGTCAGACTTATTCAGTGACATTAAATGGCTCTCGATGAAAGTAAAATACCTTGAAAACTATTTCGCAATGACCTCTACCTATTTATCTACCTTCACTCAATTGCCTTGTAATTTTGCGCATGATACGTCTACAACCATGTTGTTCAACAAAATAAGCTCTGTAATCACGTGCTTAGATGCTACAAAAAGCTCTTGACAGCAATTCCTCTGTGAAATATCAAGCAAACAGTTACACACCTGTGGTATTCACTTTAGCAAGTAAACACTTCCTGTCATTAAACAAATCGCAAGAGCTATCAAATGCTACATGCAATTCCGGTTTATCTTCATTCCAACACCTGATTCTTCCGATGCTATGTGACTTGAATCAAGTAACTGTAGTTCTCGAACACTCGAAACGGCCATGCAAACAATTAAAATATGGAGTAAAAGCAGCCATACATAAAAATTTAGTCTAAATTGCATCAATTAATAATGTAGAAAATGCAAGTGGAAGTTATAATTAGCGTGGATTCTAAACCACCTTTCTTCATTGTCACAAAACGTATTAGTGGCAAAATATTTCGGAGAGATGTTGCTAAATATTTCCACGCGTTATGTAATAGTTTCAAAAGCCGCCCCATAATCATACTGAGAAGAATATCACAAAAAAATTAATATTTTTGACAAATTGTCATTTCATCGCATTACAAGTTAAGTGCAAGTGAGATAACTTATTGTGGGTTGATATTTACTGCGAGAATTGAATGAAAAGAAAAACACTATAATACCTACGTTACCACAAAACAAACTGATTAAAAGATAAATTTGTGGATCCGCTGAGGTAAAGAAAGTTCACTAATGTACGGCGCTGATGGTAGCATCTATCAATTGTCCTCAGTAAATGCAGTGGAAGTGGCGACTTTTTTATTAGGGCTATGAATTAGTGATTTAAACAACGATTTCGGAAGCTCTACAAGTATTTTTCCTGTGGGGGCGGAAGAAAAAGTCTATTTAATGTCAGTTTAGTGCTGCCTGCCTTCTAACTTGGTTGCAGGAGAAAAACTAAACACATCGTGATAACATAGAATGGTTCGTTTGAGGCTCCATACTATGGTCTGTAAAGCTCCATAACTCCTATTCGTGAATTTAATATACCGCCCACAGAAGCATTTTTTACTCCTGTGACTCTTGGTTTATAAAGGATTAGACCATGACTGACTGAAGACTTTGATGAGCTGACTCCAATAGAGTGGAAAACGCGATTAGAGGCGGTACTCAGGGTCATCCAAACCAGCGAGCATAAACTCCTCGGGCAGCACTGCGTTCATTCAAAACTCTCTGAAGAACGTGCCAGCATCGACATTGTCTGGCTGTATTCGTAACGAGAGTACACATTTTTGTAAAAGAGATTACACGCTTAAACTACCTAGTGATTATACTACCGCCGTTTTATCTCCGGCTCTGACATTTAGCGCGACCGAGAGAGGTAGTGTTGCCAATTCTTACCCCTACTGTGAACACGTGTGTATACCAGTGTCATCTCTTCGTAAAATGCAAACGATGAAATAGTTGCCTATGTTAGAGTATTTAAATTATGGAGATAACATTTACAGGAAACTTAAACACAGGTAACGCAGTAAATCGCATGAGCAAAGAAAACAAACTTCACGTGGACTAAGGCAAACAGCTACTGACGACACGTGCTTCACTTATGACAGAATCAGCAACACAGGCCTAACTACAGTGGATGCAGTTGGTCCTAGCATACAACTTCCACCCTTTGCTGTCAGTCAACCCAGCACTGCAAACCTTGCTGAATTTTTTATTCTTTTCTTTCGTGTTGTTTTTTTTTTTACGTGCAGCAAAGCTCTAAGCAACAACAATATACTATATTTATTACAGACTTACAAAACATCAAATTACAGTCCCAATTTATCTGGTAAAGCGAACCAGAATAGCTTCCTTTACTATGGAAATTCACGGCAATGGAAATTCATTGCTTAAGGTGGCCATTCTTATATATGTCTATCTCTTTCCCATGAAACGTTAGGGCCGGAGAATACAGCGGTGTTGCTATAACCGGAGACAGAAGAGCTAATTCATGGATTTAACTCAACGCAAAAATATAAAGCGTAACATGAAGGTAAGACAAAAATAATCATTAAAAAAAGTGCATTGTTATGCGGAAATAAACCATAAGCTGCGGACCCAATTCGAATCTTCGCCTCGTCTGCCCGGGGTTTTTCCAGGCTTTAAATGTGTATCAGGTAAGGGCACTTTAAATCCTGAGCTCATTTGCTTCTATGATTGGCTTTTTGTGCTTGTCTGACATTAACAATAAGATGTGAATGTTTAAATTAGAATAATACGACCGCAATTTTATTTTAGGTTACGGCCTATTTGCGTTAATGTTTATTATTATTATTATTATTAATGATCCTTTATTCTCTCTGTGAGACCTGGTTCCATACTGTGCTGAAGTCACTTAGAAATTGAAAACAGTACAAAAATGGAATTTTGTGTTTCAATAGCTACTTACTACACTAAATGTTTACTAACATACTCCAAGAGTGATCTAATAGTTGAACATTTCAGATGAGTATAATATTTCACAACAATATAAAAGTATGAGCTACAAAACATATTTATTTCACACTATATCGCAGTGAAGTATTTTATCCTTTTAAATCATTGAGTGAAGAAACAATGACCAACAAAAATTCCATTTATTGTAATCCATTTCTAAGTCTTCAAAATTTGTCATAGAAAATAAAGCACAACATTCAGACATTTCACTGTGTAACAAATTATACCTATGTGTATCTAAATCGTTTCAATTTTTAATCAACGTAATGCCGTTTCCACGTATTGTGAAATAGGTACAACAATGCACACCCACTCTTACCTCCGCTAGTGTTCTTAACATATCATTCTCAAGGAATTACATCGTTTTTTCAGTATTTTCACAAATAGCTGTGCATTACTCAGTGATAAATTGAGAAGTTTAAACCACGTTGTAATACGTATATGACATTCGAGATAAGATAGCACATGACTGCTTAGGCGGATTAAAGGGAGTAAAGCACACTAGCGATTAACGAGACTCCGAGTTAAGCGAGGGAGTTATTGGAAAATAAACACATTTTTTGTATCAGTACGGTACTAGCGTCCAACAAAAGCAAGAGGTTAGGCCCCCGCCCCCCGAAAGAAAGAAAGAAAAGAAAAACAAAAAAGAAACTACCAAACACCTTTATTTAAAAAATAATCTTAGCATTTAATATTGTGATCTGCTTATATTTTAATTAATTGTATAAATTCTTCAATGTAAGTTTTAAGGAATTGATGTAATAAGCAACTATAAATCAGCTTTAACCATTTTTTCGTCATTTACGAACCATTAGTACATTATCTCCGTATTATCAGAGTTTTTTCCGTATCCGAGGTAATCTTAGTCTCAATTAGCTTGGATAATCGCGAGTCTGCCGTAATTAGAAGACGAAAATAAGAATTACTCCATTGCCAAATAACGCAATAAGCGCCTCTCGTTGCAGCGTCATAACTAGACCCGGAAATGTGTGTAGGTGTTCTGTCTGAGACTAGAGCCGACAACTTGTGACTCACCCTATGGCGGTAACACATACTTTGCGTTACTGGAAAGGAATCCAGGTGTGCGTGGGAACGGAAACATGATACACTATAAATACGGCAGTTACCTTCGCCTCCCACATATACAGCGTTCCACACGAAAGCTCCGGCTAATTGCCCGAGGAAATACACGCCAAGAAGCCAAACCTGAGACTCCTGCAATCAAAGGGTTTACGTGCATAACCAGGGGCTGCTACCTGCTCTTAAGGCATGAATACCCTTCAGCCAAGTGTTAGTGGGAAAATCACGCTGGTAGACAAGGATAGGCGAATGGCGTGATTCCACATATTTGTCCCAAACCTCAGAAGAGCTTGATGGGACATGACTTTCTAAAACAGTGTCTTTAAAATCCACGAACGATCTGTGAATTCATTTTGCAGTTATGAGTGCCGTAAGCATCTGCAGCATGCATACCAAGTGGTCGAAATTATAACAACTTCTAGATTACATGGTTCTTTACAATTTTTATAGTTTAAGTTCATTGCTTTGATTTAAATATTCACACGAAGCATCGTTTTAAAAAAGGTAACAAAACTCGCATTTTATATTAATTACTGTGCAGCGCGCATTGTTAGGTTTTTATGCTAATTTATTAGAAATTGTTTTTTTTTGTTACAAATTCTAAACAGATTAATGAAATTAATTTTCTCCGTATTAAAGATTTTTTCTAAAAAATTTTAAAAGCCATAAAGCCATTCCTTTTAATTGATTTTTTAGAAACTTTAAAAAGTGGGGAAAAAGCGTTAAAAAGCAAAAAGGTTTGGCTTGATTGATTACTATGCACCTGTCCAATTACAAAGTTGCATAGCTGGGAATTTATTTGCCCCAAATGCAAATGCATCTACCCAAATTTTAAAAACTAGTTAGTAGTCAAGTGGAATGCATGTTGTTAGGAATAGTCAAACGGAGGGCTCTCCAGTATTGAAGCACAACTCTGCACGTAGGCCATAGTGGGCCCTTTGTACTTCGAACGTAGTCTCCAGGAGGAAGCGTAAAGGGGGGGCCGAAGAGCACACAGATCCGGATGACGATGTGCGATAGCAAGGACGAGGCTCCAAACGATTGCAACACATCACTCTTGATGCCGGCTAACCCTACCTTAGCTACCTGCAAGCTGGGGATACCGGGTGTAGACGAACACTCCTAGAAAGGAAGGGAGTTCCAATAGTCCCGCCAAGCGCCAGGAAGTAATCCTTTTAGAGCGCAAATTCTACCATCTTATTGCAAGATACCAACCGCCATCGCCTGGTCATATAACCCGGAATCAGATCAAAGGAATTGATGTACAGGAAACTCCTGGTAGAAGGGGTAGCACCTCGGTATTCGCCTATCAACCAACCCGGGGAGACACGAACAAACCCGCGGTCAGGGTGGGCGGCCCGATGGAAATCTAATCCGGGACCTCCCGAGTCCGAGCCTGGCAGGTTACCGCGGAGAAATCTCATTCACTAAATGCACGTTGTACTTGAGTGACTACATGAAAACAACGCGGTCAACCTGCCCTTCGCTTCCCTCATTTACATTTCTCGGTATCGTTCCTAAGTCACAGAACGTCTGCTTCGTCAGAAGCTGTCTGACTGGTGTAGCTGGGTAGTCCACGATTTTGGAAACCCCGAAAAATGATAACCGCACATTTTGTTTGTTTCTTTTCCCCCTTCTACTGAGTTTTGCTATTTAATTCTATGTTCCCTAAAATGGACAAACATTCATGGTGTTACTGACAAAGAATTCAGGAGTAACTTCCAGGATAGATCCCTGAAGCATACTATGTTGTATTCGTGAGAAGCGTTTAAATGGTGGTAACCAAGGCTGTAATTTAGCAGCCTTCCCATGCCATGCAATCCTCCACGAGCAATGATAGCGTGCAAGACTATGGAAAATTGCTCAGGATCAAGGAGCCGCCAGCATGGACCCCGTCAGAGAAAGCAGTTAACAGGCGTAGAATTCCATTGCCGGAAACCCAGAGGCAGATTCGTGATTTTCTCAACAAACCGAGGTGCTTCCTTAAAGGCTGGCTGGAAGACATCTGTAATCCATTTGTTAAGCTTTCACCTTCGGGTGCCCTTCGCAGCAAACAGCATGCTCAAACTGGAATAATTTCTTGCAAAAACCGATTCGCTTGAATTCGTTCACCTTTTTCTCACGAACCTTTGGTGTCTTGCGGAAGTGCCAGTAGCAAAGCGCCATAGCTTTGCAGTTACGAAGATCTAATTGGATCAAATCCACACTCAAGAGATGATTTTTTTCTCGATCTTCATTTTTGTTTATAGGAAACTGGACTCGGTGATATATTACGTAACCAAGGATGCTTTTCTAACTTCTGCAGACTATTAAAGTAAAGTAATATAATTAATCAAAGGAATACTCCAAGAAACTATAAGGAAAAGTTTTCAAACTTTAAGAGTTCTGAAGTTATGCTAATGTAATTTGCAGCATCGATGTACGAGTAAGTAAGCTTACGATGACATACTCTAAAGTAAAAGAAGGAAGAAAATTTATTGTAAAGAAATTGCTCCTAACGACAACGCTGCTAAACATACAGATCAAAGGGAAAAGAGAGCGTTATTCAGATTTCAGCTGTTAACGTCGGTGCTATACTATATATTCGGTGATACCAACTGTTGTGTAGGTATTTTCCCAAATGATTTGCTAACGAGAGCAGGCAAATTGCTCTGAAATTTTTTGAGTTAAGAAAAAACTACGAACGTGTTTTACCTGCCCTTCCTTTACCATAACTGGAATGCATCTCAGTACCGACGTATAACGCAAAATTAATTTTTTTCGATAAAACTAATTTTAATTGCCTAAATATTGAAACAACCCCCCCCCATTTTATTATCGGATAACTTATGGCGAGCAGTGAATTTTCGTTTATCCTATATTTTAATACGTCTTCCACAGCATTGTGAACTGTACATCACATTTTTATGCAGTGGCTAGAAAGCCTCAAATATAATTTGTCTATACAAAGATAATAGCGCTAGATATGGATAAACATAAAATCATAGTACCTTCACCTTTTTTAAAAAACACCGTTAGAAACTTAAACACTACTCATTGATCCCTTTTCTTCAACACTAAAAACAGCATTGAACAAACTGTGGTAAGTGATGCATATAAACACCTTAAATGTTTTGATGCGCCCAAATGTAAATTCTATGTTTTCGGCAGTCACGCGGAGGTGCAAATAAACACTTTGGCAAGAGATCTGCACTGAATAAAAATAAGCAGGAAAAGGCAAGCTTCCCAAGAGAAATACAGAACACTTACAGCCAGTAAAGCAGTCCTTATCTCCCCGCATCTTCCTCTCTCAGGCAAAATACTTTATTAACCCGGAAAGGATATCTGCAGACGCTAACCAAGATTTGTTTTTTGCAAAGGATGTGGTTGGTGGTAAGACTCCAGGAAGGAACCTAGGGCGACTTCGAGGCTGCAATTGTTTTCAACACTACGGTACGGTACAAAATATAACCTTTCTGCAGCTATAGCACTTCCTTCAGGTTCGATTTAGTTATTCTTCATTAGGTTATAAAAACACAACAGTTTCCATTAAGTTTTTAATATTCAGCTCTGTATTTCGCTTTTCAGGGGGCGATGAATCGGATCCTCGACCGAGGCAAGTGCCTGTGCATCGCTTTTCTTTTATTCCCAAATGTTTCTCTCCATCAGGTAGGTGTCTTAGTTGAATGCCTCCGAATTCAAACACCAACCACAAAGAATCTAACATGTCAAGTCAATGTTTCTCAGATTGTGGGTCACTGGATGCGCAGAAACATTAAGGCACATAAAAAGCTCGAACTATTCCAAGTAAACTAAAAATGCAACTAATGAAAAGACATTTAAAGGGAGTTAAGGATTAGTGGATTCAATTGCAATGAATTTCAAGTTAGTACGAAATGTGTAGGTATATGTTTTTAAAGAAATATTATTTACACTTTTATTTAAAAACAAATGTTTTAATCATCGTAATATAAATTGCGCATAAATGTTCGTATTTTACGGAGTGATTTTCTCCCTCAAATGGAACAAAACCTTGTTAAACTTTTTACCTACTGCCATGTTGCTTGGTCGAGCAAAAAGGGAGAAAGAAACTTTTAGCTAAGCAGAAATCTTAACACTCCGATCATGACAATGGACAGAAAAAAATAACACTTCATTCATAATTCTAGGCGTCTTAGCATATATTTACTTTCACATAAATTTTCTGGAGCCTTTTCAATAAGGTTAAAAAATTATATTAAAAAATCTTGCTCACTTTTGTCAACCAGCCAATACTGACTCCAGAGAACCTTCCCCTTCACTTTAAAAAATTCTAGCAGCTAAATTAACGGAGATAAAATTTTCATTTTTATTATTCAGAAAGAACATTGCGTGTTCTGGCCTTTTTCATGTGTGATGTTTACAAAATTTTATATACATTTAGTAGAGCATTTTGTAAATGCTCATAATGTCACCAAAATATTATTTAAACTGACGGAAAATTAATTTTTAAAGTCGTAAAAACTGAGGCGTTGATGAAGAAAAATGAAGATAATTCCTGATTTGGCAGGTTTTTCCTACGCCACATCAAGCGATTTTGATCACAATTTCCGGTATCATACAAACAATTACATAATAAAATGAAAAATCTGGAAAAACGTTCGAATATGAAACTGCATTATCGCTTCTTCCTTCCACATATAAGAAATCAACCATTTTGTTTGTTAATTTTGCTGCTACAGTTTTATAAAGTAATAATGCATTGTCTTGGTTCAAGATAAATTCCTTCCAAAGCTCTGATAGAGAAAAAGCCATTTAGACTTTTCTCGAGAGGTCTTTGTTACTGAATTTTTTAAAATTCACTTTTAGTGGTATAACGTCATTTCTAACTGTCAAATTTGCAAAGACGATGCTGAATTGTCTCGCATTCTTCTGAGCATAAGAAAGAACTCCTATACATTTAAAACTCATCCTAACCAAGATACAAACGCGGGCCCTCCAAATTGTAGGAACACTACCTGAGTGAAATAGATTTATGGCAATGTTGTTCTGTTCCAACTTGTGTAGTAGAATGTGTGCGCAGGATTATTTGAAGGCACAAATTAATTTACAAGATTTTTCCCAGACAAAATTCCATTCTATAATAATGCTCCCACTCAAAAAAATTGTGGCCTTCTAACTGAGGGCTTCAACTTTTTATTCAAATACTCTTTTACTTATTGCGTGTCTGTCCTTGCTGTGGCCATGCGTCCATTAAAGGTGAAACATCACATCAAAAAACTACGGGTTGGCCGCGTGCATGACCTTACTCAACACTGTACACAAAAAACAAACAGGAACAGTTCTCCTCGTTAGCGAAGTACGACATAAGAAAACAAGTTTAATCTGCCGGCTTGTGTCGTTGCGGTTGCTCCAATATGAAATAAAAATAAAAAAACCTGCTCACGGAAGGTGATCTGGTTCACCAGACCAAGGAGCAATATGAGCACAGAGGGCAACCAGGTGCGACCTTTACACATTTGCAAATTTAGAAATTTGCTACAAAGTAGCGTGTGAACCGCTTACTGCAGAAGGCAACTTGTCCAACATTTACACATTTCCTTTTTCTTTTGACGATTACGGTTTAAGCGGGTCAACTCGTCCCACGATAGCAGGGCCCGGACAACGCCTTCAATTTTCTGTTTTTTTGCAGGTAGGGAACTAGTTCGGGACAAGATATCTGTCTGCAGTAAACATATTGGTGCAGGCGCTAAGTGGCTAGTTTTCAAAGTACATACATTGTTTTACTTGAACTGGTATGTGTATATGTCTTCCAGTTTCTGATGGAAGTTCTTCCAGTAAAAAGAGAAAAAGCCTAAGAATTTTCCATTGTTCAAAATATGAAAATGTTCCTAGACACCTGTAGAGTGCTTGCACTATCTCAAAATACCATGAGATGACCTTTTCAGCCGAAACTCCGCATAGTATTAAGTGCAACATGAGTTTTGCTGGCTCGATGGTGGACACTCTAAAGGCTGAGAAACGCTGTACAACTTTTAGAAATCCCTTCAGGCAGTATCTACATCTGTGCTGCGTATAAACAACAAAAGCGGAGGACATCAGAAAAACTTTGGACTATATCCTTCAAGACAAGATGCAGTTTTAAAATTCAACCATATCATGTCCTATAACGACATTTCGTGATGAAGGTAAATGAGGAACATAACATTGCAAAACATTAAATATTACTTAAAAAACAATGCATATTACAATAAAATAAGTTTATATGTAACATAATATTTTAAAGCATTAATTTAACCCAAACATTCCTTTCAAACAACAATTTACTGTAGAAAGGGAACATATCCAATACCGAAATACCCATTCCATTGACATAAGCTTTTAAATATATATATATATATATATATATATATATATATATATATATATATACTAAGCAATTATACATGTATTAAGAAAATAAAAATTCATATACGGAACAAATTGCGTAAAACTAGTTTTATTAGTTTCTCTCCTTTCTTTTTTTCCCTCTAATATAAAATTAGGAAGTGTGGACAAGTTGCCTCTCTGCAGTAAGCGGTTCATGTGGCGTAGGGACTGAGAAATTTTCAGGTTATGGATAGGAGGAGCTATCAGGTGTGCCCGTTTTTTATCGTTTATAAAAAACGTCCTTCGTCCGAGAGATAGTGATAAAAATTAATAAAAGTCCGAAGTTATAGCGCCCACATTCACTAAAGTAATGAGATAAAGAAAGCAATTGAGATACTTTTAGTGTCTCGAGGCGTAAGCCATTATATAGGTAGGTCATTATTGCGTAAACTGCATGGGTGATCAATAAATAAAACTTGAGAACAGAAATATAAGGTAAAAAAAATATATATATAGATTGTTCTGGTGAAAGATTAAGTAGGCACAATAAAAACGTTCAATATTTCCGGTTTACCCCTTCATAAGGAGATTAAAAACACACGTAAGATGAAAACACACTTGTCGGTCAACTGCACCGGGTAATAAAACCATTAAAATTATTAACCAGTGCGGTCAACCGTCAAGTATGTCTTTAATCTTTTAATCTCTGATGAAGGGGTAAACCCAAAATATGTGTCTTTGCATGCTTTTATTGTTAACTCAGAACAATCCTGTTCTTTCACCTTCTTGACCTCACAGATTATTTATTCAAAAGTGAAGATACACGTTCTTGCCATGCGGAGGATATTTTAAACCCTGGGAATTATTTTTGAGAAAATGGTGAATAAAGAAATTTTACACACGTGAAGGGTTGGTTGGGTCAAGGTGAATTCTCTGAAAAGGTTCGTCTTACGTCCTTAAAGAATACACAACTTAAGCATATTCTCACTTTTGAGATCTCGGGATATTTTTCTAACGTATTTTCATTAATCATTTGATTCATCCAAAGAAGTCTTACCAAATAATTTCATTATCATTTTAGTCATTAATAAAAAACCGACTTTGGTTTGTAGTAAAGGTCAGCTGAAAAGGTCTTCGTTTTGTAAACAGAAAGTCATTTTGATCATTTAGTGATCCCTGACAGTTATCTTAGTAACATTACTTCGTGTCCCTTAATGGCCCCTTTGCCAAACTGATTATGATAATGGCAAAGCATAGGAAGCTTGGTATTCAGGTGAGAGGCGACCTCGACCAAGGTAATCGACATTTGGACCGCTTGTTCTTGGAACCTGGGTGAAAGTTTGCACGGCCGCAAGTTAGAACATGTTTCAGCGGCGAACCTTTCTTCTTGTGTGTAAAACGCCGTATGCATTGTTGTCTGTGCAGCATGAGAAAATCAAACGAGACCTACAGACGAAAAGCATGCTGTAAATTAACACAATTCCCGTAATAATGATACTACACATAAAGTTAATTACCATTCTGTGCTTTTATGACAAAATAGCGGGACGAACAGTTCAGAAATGGCAAATACCAGAAAAATGTTTCGAATTGCCTGGGTAAACCTTAGTGTAGTAATTGTTCATCAACATTTTATCATGCATGACAAGGCTTAATTTGCATTCTTCATAGAATTCATGATTTATCCTTTATTTCCATGCGACTGTCGTAAAAACAGTTAATGAAGTTTTTGAGGGAAAAATAACCATAGGTATTTTTAATTTCTCTACCGCGTACTGCTAATACAGTAGTTATTGCATTCCACGCCAAACATTTTGTATCTAGATTTCACCGGATACTCATTTTGATGCTCCCTAAAGGCATTTCTTATGGAAAGGGTACGTGTATGCCTGTGTTTGTCTGTGAACAGCATACTTAAAAAGGAAAAGCCGGATAAATACCAAGCTTGGTATTTAAGTTCAGTAGCTTCCAAAGAGGCGACACGAAGATTCTCAAGAAAATCCCCTAACCCAAACTACGCTTTACATGGAACATTTTTCGAAATCTTTCATTTTCGCAAAAATGGCTTAAAAGATTTTAAATACAATACGATATGTTTAAAACATTTACACGACAGATAAAATATATATCTTGAATTTTCTGGAAATAACCTGTGAAGTCCGCTTTATTCGCAAGGATTTTTATATAATCTCGCATAAGAAGTGACCGTTAAGCGATAGACAAAAACGTACTAAAAAAATGTAACCTCTTTAAAACATGCGTTTTAAATAAAAAATTTTGTGGCATTAGCTATTTCCGAAATATTCGATATTGGTGTTTCGAATTGTTCAATTCTTTTATAATCCTTTAAAATCCTGTCGATGTTAAACTTCTTGCGATTATATGGAAAGAAAAATGTTATAGCACCCAGTTCTTAAAAAGTTCACTACCACTATTCCGTTTGTATCTATAACCATATTTCGTGTTTTTCTATCTTTATTTTTTTTTTCCTGCAAAGCTTTAACTCGATTAAAATGTGGTAGATAGAACTTAGAATAGTTTTTATACCCACTAATAAAACGATGTAGGGTAGAGAGTCATGTGAATGTAACATCAGATTTTTATATGCTATATATGCGCACATTAGAGCTTATTTGCAATATTAGCCATGTGACTGTTAAGAAAATACAAACTGCGTAATTACGTTTTCTTCCACATTATTGGAATCAATTGAAGATGTAGGCGGGTACGTCCTTAGGCTTAGAAGACCTTGAGAATTTGGTTATGTTTACTGTTTAATGTGCTACTTCGCGAAAAATTAAAAAAAAAAATCCTACAATACCACGTAATATAAAGCAAATATTTTTACGAACTATTCGGTTTTAATTTCTAATATTCCAAAAACCTACAGAATCGTTAGTTTTATTTTCGTGCACCTCAGCATGGAAAAAGCAAATTACAAATCCGGAATGGATTGTTTTCTTGGACTCGAGAAGGTTGTTAAAACATATCTATATTGAATCTTTTCGGTGTAAATAAATTAAATTGAGTTTTATTTATGGCTCTTTAACGGCTGTTCTTAGCGTCCCATTCTAAATTGGGCGTGAAAGACCGTAATGTTGCTCTTTTTAGTTTGCTTAAATGGCTGTTTACTGAGGGTTTGTGAAAAACTATGATTCGAATAAACTGAAATTTTAAAAATATCGGTAGCTGGGGCGGGGCGCCTGTTCAATGAACTAATGACAAGGGGATGTGAATCGCTTATAATCGCGGATGTTGAAAAGATGATAATGCAGGAATGAACATTTCATCATTTAATTTTTTTTACAAGCTGAATGTTCTGGTTAATGGAGTAAACTTTGTTTGAATTTTATATAAAAGCGTATTGGCATTTTCAAAACCATACGAGTCGTTCATTCTCAATCGATTTTTAGGAAAATTAATTCTTACTCGATAATAAAATCTTACAGTAATGTGCAATAATTGTCCTATAGTTGCTTTCCCATCTTTCATACTTAGTGACAAGCACTCTTGAGAAAACAAACAAGACAAAAATCCAAAAAGTTTAAAAGATACATCCACAATGTACAATAAGTACCTATTTAGATAAAGTTATTTAACTCCCTTGGGGTTTGAATAATCCAGTTTTAGGCATTTGTGTCCGTTATTAAGCCTTTTTGTTACTAAGCTCTGAATGTTCCTAAGTATTTGTTGCATATTTCCTCGAGTATCTTAAAGATGCGCTAGCAGAAATTTAAGCGTAATTCCTGAACTAAAGTTTACAAAAATGGTAAATGTCAGTTACAGACCCATGACAATGAAATGGTTTGAGTCCAAAACACGATGTTAAAGCATACTTCAGATGTTATTCTGCTTAGAAATAAAGAAGAATTTATAAGGCTTAAACTGGACATAAAATTACTGTGAAATTAGCATGTTCGAAGGCGTACGGAGGACTGGATAGAAAATGTAGATTATCTGGATTCCTATTTTCTTTGAGGTTCCGATTGCAGGAACATGCCAATCTCACGCCACAAGATTAATAATGCCGGTACTTACTCGTCGGTTCTCGCTGGTCCTCCTCGGGGGTGGAATACCGGCAGAGTCCGCAGCCGTAGGGGTGGCCGTGCTGGATACCATGCTGCCCGCCATCGCACCACCTCCAACAGCCGCTGGTGCTGGTACCGATCCTCCACCGGTCACCATTGTCTTACACACTTGCACAGCAAATATAAATCCAGTATAGTTTCCTTAACACGCAGTCAGTTTTGGTATAACATTAATAAACAACGTGGTTTCACTGCTAAGATAAAACGTGTACCATTAGCACTGTCTTCAAGTAAACGTTGAATGGTAGTGTGTCACCGGCCAGACACCAGCTCGTTTGCTGTGAGAGCCAGGAACATACTGACGGAGAATTGTGTGCTGGAATGAAACTAGTGGTTTTGGGGAGGGAAGGAGGGTAGAGTGGTGAAATGTGGGAACCGCCAGCCACTGCGCACGCTTCCCCCACCCGGTTCCAGGCGGCGAGTGGTGGGGGTAACAACAGAAGAGAATCACGGCGTGCGATTACGTGCGTTACCACTGGGTCGTAAGGTGGCAGCAGCACAAGTGTTGCCACTTGTTCCCGAAGCGTGCACCGTGCAGTTGAATGCTGCCTTCTGGCTCGCAGTGCTTAGGCATTTAAACCGTCAGAGGTTGAGCGGAAATGCGCTACCCCTGGCACGTAGGAAATTCTATGAAACTATTCGAAGATGTTTCAGCTTTGCTCAGACACGCAGTGCCAGAGCTGACTGTTTGAAGTTTTAATGCTGTAGTTCCCCTTGGTCCTTAGGTTCATTCCTCATATTGCCTTAGGCATAGACGTAACTTTACAGCATTTTAATTTGAGGGAATTGAAGTAAAATCACATGATTGTATTTTATATTTAAATCAATATGTGTGGCAATTTGCAACTAAACTATCTGTGCATGATGGACTTATCACTGTTATCCTATAATGCAAAGCTATCACGTGTACGCTATTTTTACTTTCTCTACCACCTAGCTGGTTAGTAAGTGGAGGAAGTATTGCATTCCAACTCAAAAATTTCATACCGAAATTTCACCGGAAATACAGTTTTAGTCGCTCTGAATAAAAAGAAAGAAAGTATATTTAGAAAAGGTCCATGTGTATGTGTGTGTGTGTGTGTGTGTATTTGAGTGCGTTTTGTTTGTGAGCACCACAATTCAAAAAGCAAAAGTCGGTTATATACCAAATTTGGCATTTGAATTCACCTTCTTCCGAGGATGCAGTACAAGGATTTTGAAGAACGCTATCCTGCCTCAAACTATCCTTTACGTAAAACAATTTTCGTTATTTTTGTTTTTCTCAAAAATGGCTAAAACGATTTTTATTGAAATACCATATGTAAAAAATGATACGTTAAATGTATATATGGAAGTTTTTGAAAATAGATTGTGACGTGCGCTTCATTATGAAGACTTTGTACACTTGATAAACCCTAAGAATAGACAAAACCTTACTACACAAAAAATGTGGTTCTTGTTAAAGCAGACAGTTTATGTTAAATAAACTTTTTGGGGTGTTAACCGTTTCTGAGATATTCTTTGTTTGTTTTTTTTTAATTTTCAAATACTTTATTCATTTCTCACTTTTTTTTCTTTCTTTCCTACTTTGTTTTTCGTGTTCATGCAAAGAGAACAGAATTTCAAAGCGAGCGGCTTTGAAAAGATTTGATTGCTTTAGCTTATTGTATTCTTCTTATACCTATAACGAAATAGTAAATGAGTAACTGGTTTGTCTGTATTAACCTTACTGTACGGTTACTGTAACCTTACTAGCAACATGTTATGCTGTTAATGTTGTATGGTCGCGATAAGACTAAATTGTTCAAGCTACCTTAAATAAATAAATTAATTAATAAAAGAAGTAGAAGGATAAGCTTTTGTAACAACATGCTGTAGAAGATTGAGTAGAGAAAGTCATGTGAACGCAACACATAAGGCTTTTTAGCATGTTCTGCAGTGCCAATGACACTGCGGAGGTAAGTATGGTTATAGACAAACTGATAACGCTTATCTACTTCCTTTGTTTCCTACGCATTTGTAACATCATTGCTTTACGAGTACAGCACCTCAAGACACATTTTCTTGCGAATATTATGATGAATAACAGGAAATAGGTAAAAAAACTAAATATAAATAAATAAAAAAGTTTTATATGAATAACTTGTAGACTAGCTGTGAAAATGAATCCAAAAAAAAAAAAAGGTCGTGCGGCTGTTACACACTTGATTTTTTATTAAAGATGCTAATTCACAGGATTGAGGAAATAGGAAATCATTTTGGTAGTCAAACCAAGCATGTTTAACGCGTATTATTACTATTATTAAATAGCATTTCCCTGGAAAGTGACTGAAAACTACTTTTCATTGTGCAACTTTCACTTACTTGGCCTTCTCCTACAAAGACTGGTCCCAAGTTTCGTCTATGGCTTTAGGATCCCGAATTCATTTGCCGATATATTTTGTACATCATTGTCTTTAGTATTTTTTTTAGTTCCATTTATACCCCGCCTTTAACTGCATTTCCATTGGAACTTATTGCCTGTTAGCAATGGTGTTAACTCTTGTCGTTGTGTTTCTTGCACGTTGGTTTTTAATCATTAGATCACACTCTCATCCATACTTCCAGACTCTGGGGAAGATAAAGGAATAATCTTGGCTAGAGAAAAACTCCCACCCCCAGCCGGGAATCGAACCCGGGACCCCTAGTACAACAGCCAAGGGCTCTTCTAATACTTGAATAGTTAAACTGAGGTCGCTTTTAGCGGGGAAGGAGGACCCTTACCTAGATTAAAAGCGTAAAAAGTCGCCATAAAATTTAATTGAAAATACGAATTAAAAATGTTTTCACTTTCGTATTATGTGAAAACCGTTACTTTTAATATATTTTAAATAAAAAAATTAAAAAACTAAAAATATTCACATAACTTTTTCTACCCATTACCGTTTATTTGTGTAGGTATAACTACCAGTACTACCCTCGAACTATTCCTATGAAAAGGTAGAATCAGATGACTGAAAAATTCAATGCCATAGCCGGGATTTGAACCACGGATCTCCCGGTCTCCGTCCGGTTGCTCTAACCACTGAGCTACCATGGCAACATGCCGGCACGTCATTAAATTCTCCAGCTGACTCGCATTTTTCCCGGTAAACCACAAGAATGAAACTTGAACCATACATAGAGGGAACTGCTACGGTATGTTACAGTAGACAACTAAACGAAATATGCAATGAGACGAACAGAAATTCCACTTTTATTCATAGACCATAAGCTACACTAAAGTCAATATGACATATAATGGCTCTCTAGATTTGCAGAAACAGATACATGGAGCTTAAAAGGGTGTATGATCACCACGGACAGCAATGCATGCTCTGCATCGTGATCCCATGCTGGCCACAAGGTTGGTAAGCAGTTTTTGTGGTAGGACGTTTCATTCCTCCACCAGCGCTTGGTCGTTGGTGCACGTGGATGTGCTGCAATGCGTCTCCCCAAAGCATCCCGCACGTGTTCGATGGGATTTAAATCGGGGGAACGGGCAGGCCAATCCATTCGCCGAATATCCTCTCGTTCCAAGAGATTCTCCACCTGCACTGTTCGATGCGGTCGCGCATTGTCATCATTAAAAATGAAGTCACGGCCGACTGCACCCCTGAAAAGACGCACATGGGGAAGGGGTACAGTATCGCAATAACGTTGACGAGTGACTGTACCGTGTTCAAAGATTTGGAGGTTGGTACGCCCATGCAACAGCATGCCTCCCCAAACCATAACACCCGGGCCACCAAAACGATCATGTTCAAGGATGTTCCTGGGTCCATTACGTATTCCCACCTCTCGCCAGATTAGAGTACGTCGAGAATCACTATTTAGACTGAATCTGCTCTCATCCGAGAACAGCACGCGACACCATCCCTCGTTGGCCCAGTTTTGATGCTCTTGGGACCAACGCAAACGGTGCCGACGATGTGCGGATGTCAATGGAACACAACGTACTGTCCGTCGGGCAAAGAGACTACCTCTGTGTAGTCACCGAGATACTGTATATCGTGAGATTGCGTGCCTAGCTGTCCTGTTAAATGTGGTTGCAATTGGCGTGGATCCCTTCTTGCCTGTTGCACAATGCAGCGGTCATCTGTTGCTGTAGTTGAGCATGGTCGACCACCACCTCTCCTTGGGACAGCAGTGCCTGTGGTTTGGAAGGTTCCCCATGCACGTGAAACAATGCTGTGAGCAATTCCAAACTCCTGAGTAACACTCGTCACACTTCGCCCTGCTTCCAGTTTCCCGATGATTCTTCCCCGTGTGAAGTCTTCCAAATGGTGTCTACGGGCCATGTTGCAACGAAGAACACCACTACAGTGCACCGTAACAGCTCGGTAACTGCCACCCACCGTATTGCCCTGTTTCGTCAACTGCCCCGTGTTGCGGGACCAGACCCATTTGGTATTATAGGCTCGCTACACTCACGCCACGTGACGTCCAGCTTTCTGTGTACGTGTGAGAAACCTCTGGCAACATGCTCCCGCACCTTCATCTATTTCCACCAAGTAGTTCATTTGTTATGTTACTTTACCCATCTCGTCCTTAGGTTTTGATCACCAGTGCACAAATTTCCTTCCGAATGAAGACTTCACATGCTATAAATTTGAAATACGTTGACAAAAACAAAAGTAATGCAAAATCTTCCATGTAAAGGGTAGTTTGGAATGGGGGATTGTCCTGAAAATTTTCGTGTAGCATACTTGGAAGATGTGAACTGAAATACGAAGTTTGATAATTATGCTACATTTGGTTTTTCAGTTGTGGTGTTCACACAAACATTCACACGCACGCGCGGACTTTCTTCTAAAAATGCTCTTTGATTTCAGGAGATCTCGGAATATGCATTTCTCGTGAAATCTCGATATCGAATTTTGTGTGGAACGCAATACCTCCTCTACCTATGTACTACAAAAATCGATGTTAGAGAAAGTAAAAATAAAATGCGTGACAGTTTCATTCAAATGTTGCGTATGTAAAACATTTCAGCCGAGTTTAAAACTACTAACTCAAAAACGAAAATTGAAATTTTTGTAATATTTTTGGACAATTTTGTTTGAAGGTTCACTTAAAACGGACCTCACCGGAAGGAGCAAAGCTTTTCATTTAATCCTACTTCAAACAGTCGTAAAATTATTTGACAAAGGTCTCTATTCAGACATATATCGGAATGCTTTCTGCAAGACAAGATACCAAGAAAAGTGAAAAATCAGAAGAAAATGTCTTTGTGCTTCTGAACTCATCCGTCCGTTGTTTGACGAAAGTCCCCTCTCTTGCTTGATGGTTATGTCTAAAGAGGGGTATACAAACTAGTATGAAATCCAGAGAACTTTTAGGCACACGCTGTTCATATAAGAGTTGGCAAACGTGCTTAATGGATTTTCATCGCTATAATGCTAAATAACGTATTACGTATATGCTGAAACTGGAATGGATGTAACAGCTTCGTGCTGCATATTTAATTCTGAAGGTTTAACAGCCTTTCATAAGAGCTACACTCTTATGCCCCTTTCTCACCTTCTAATATTAATGGAGAATGCATACTTTGTTTGGCAGAATGTGGATAATTCCCGTCTGGCTTACCCGACGGTACACGATTAACTATTTAAACTCGTGAATTAATTAGCTTCATTTACCCTCGTCTGTCCTTTAAGT
The DNA here is from genome assembly GCA_030765065.1 of Deroplatys truncata. Taxonomy (NCBI): domain Eukaryota; kingdom Metazoa; phylum Arthropoda; class Insecta; order Mantodea; family Mantidae; genus Deroplatys; species Deroplatys truncata. The sequence goes on along the minus strand of CM060978.1, from coordinate 168,377,696 downwards.
AATTGTAATACAAAAATCTAGAGGACTTTTTGGTGAAATCTAAGCCTTTGCCATTTATAATTGTAAATTGTGCCTCCCCGGTTAATAACATATTATGAAAAATTCTCCAATATTCACGCAAAAGGATGTCAAACATCGGCGAAACGTCTGATTTCCTTAAAGTCCCTCCGACAGTCTTCCTAGTTCTGGTAACGCTGTATAGTCTATAAATACCCTTTGGTGGTGGAACACTCATCACTCGGAAGGTTCAAATAAGGAATATTTGCAATAGATATTTACAATACCTAAGTAAAATTTCAAACCTTGTCCTTCTCTTAGGGCCCATAATTATTTAATAACATAAAAGTTACATATTTTTCACATAATGCGGAAACCCATAACATATTCAACAAAATAGAGGTGAAGCTGGTGAATATAAAGATTTCGCTGCACTTGCAGGCCACCGGGTTCACCTCTTTGGAGAAGACTAAAGAGTCCATCGAGAAAAGTAAGCTTCTCAGTTATAAATATAAAATATCGGTTCACTGATTTCTAGTGTTAGCAATATTCTCTCTTTATACAGTTATTTATCATATCCTACTAACGAACTTGATTACATCATAAACACAAAGAAAATAAAGTGAATGTTTCTTATATCAGGATTATCAGAAGGTTTTGTCATCCAGAAACTTCAGTGCATAAATTTATAGAGTTAGAATAAAGATTATTCAGAGACTTTGACATTGTTTCAGTACAGGCACATACGGAATGTTTGTTAAATGGAAATTAAAGAAAAAAATATAGCATTCGATTCGTACCGTTGTAAACAGAAGCTATTGTCGCTTTTTAAGCTATGTTCTGTTTTTTTTTTCTTTCTTAGCCCTCTAATGGACGCTGTTTAACTTCTATGGTCCTTAGCGTACCATTCAATATTGGGCGTGAAAGACCGGAAATTTTGCTCAGAGGCCTCTTATCAGGCTTGAGGTTCTTTTACATGCCGTAAATCTACGTCACGGGACCACCGGCTTTACTTCCCTTCCGAAGGAAGCCATGCAAAGGATTTTTACGCCCGAAAAAATCCATCGTCGGGTTTGAACCCGCGAACACGGGAACTAGAGGCTAGCATGGTACCCCTAGACCACAGAGGGGTTTGCTTTAGTGTTATATCATGGCCATCTATACATATTGCTTGAAATAAAATGTAACCGGCTTTTGTTTTACTACGCATTCTCTGTGGAGTACAGCAAATAACTGGCTTTTGTTTCAGCGTGCATTTTCTATGGAGTACAACAACTGTTATCTACTGCGTGGCATTCTCAACGAATCCATTTTAGTGTTTTAGTAATTTATGAACTTAAATTAGAAGATTTTTATACCCATGTCCGTGGAAAGAATAGGGCTTCTCATTGATGAAAGAATTATCAAAATCGGTTGGATGCTTTTTGAGAATACCCGCATGCATACTTATATACATACCTCTTTATAATCTTATAGATAAATGGAAAGCACCATTTATCCGTTCTCTTTTTATGCGTTGTCTCTATATGCCTGCCCTAATGTAAGGGAATAAGTGCAATACTTAAAAGATGAAAGTTTGCAAAAAAAATAAATTAGTTTAAACACTGTTGTATAAGAGTATGTCGATTGCAGCCAATAATGTGTCTGTTGAAATTGTAGCGACTTGGCAGCTTTATTTAAATAATATCAAATTATAATCTATGTTTTATTTTCGCTTTCCCCACCGCTTACTTAGCTTACTTAGGTAAGCTAAGGCAAAGATAATATAATACCTATTCGATTCCATAATTAGGCGGTGCAATTCAACCAGAAACACACGTTTTAAATTCGCTGAATGTGAAAAATAAACGTACTAATAGAAAAACATGGCTTCTATTTGTGTATGGGAGATGTGTGATGTGCGCGCGCTCTCATTGTGTTTATTACGAACAGCATAACTAAAAATGTAAAGCAGGACAGTACCAACTTTCACAATTAAGACTGTTATATTTTGAAGATGCAGATGAACATGCTTTCAAGTGGAATGTTTTTCCTTACTTCTCAAAAACGTGTTTAATGATTTTGATTCAAATCTTATCTACATGTTTGAGATATGACATGTTGAATATAATGTGTATTTAAAATATGTCAAATAACTTATTTTTTTCGGACTGCCGCACATAATCAGATGTACATTCAGCGATTATGCCACGGTGGATCAGCGGTAGAGCATCGGCAGAGAATGACGAAGATTCGTAGTTCCAACTCTGACTGTGACAATGAAATGTTCAAATTAGATTCAGATTATCAGACAGTATGAAAGAACTTAATATAAGTCTGTAAAACTAATCCTATAGAGGCTTATCGGATGTCCGGAATTTAAAGTACTAGGTATCAGCCTTGTGGATTGCCTTTGCAGTGTCATATCTCGGAATGTTTGAGATCGCCTTGGAGGTTTGCAGGGATATATGAATCAGATGAAGAAAGTTCGATGCGCCTTTGGAGGGTGTCAAGACCCAAGTTGAGTTATAGAAATTTAGGCTTGGCAGGCCGAAAATTCGTGGTTAGAATTTGGGCCATGGCATTATTTGTTACAAATCCGATTCAGTTTTCTAATAGTGCATTGAAATAAAGAAAAAAGTATGTCATAAAACTATCTACTGATATGAAAAATGTGAGTGAAAACAAAATAATGTTAATAAGTAACAAATGTATTTATGCACGTGCACAGTATATCGCGTTATAATTTCTGTCACAATCTGCTTTGGGGAAAAAAATACAGTGAATTTTATAAACGCATACACTTAACTTAATTAAGGCTTGTGAGAAAATAAACACACAAGGTTTTACTTTTATTAACTTCAATATTTTATCACACATGCAGAATATAAAATTAATGAAAAGAAATGTTAATCCGTTATGTCAAACCGTTTCCAAGATATCAATTTTTATATCTAGAATCGATCACTTTTAATGTGGTAATACAAAACGCTCTCCATGTATCCTAAAATGTTATTTTGAACTTAAAAATGAATCTTAAAGAAACTGTTGTAAACGTGTTGAATAATTTTAATTGGTGTGTTAGAAAAACAAACCAGTTTTGTCGTACCTGTTAATGAATTTTCAATCCTATGCCTTCAATTATGGAAACTACTTAAATGCAAACGAGCAACTGAACACTTTTAAGAAATGGCATATTTACTTAAATAGCATGGGGCGATTTAAATGCCTGTATGGAACTTTAAAAATTGACGATATTGAGAAAACAGCTGTGCAGCATCTAACTACAAGTTATAAGAATAATAGCAAATTAAATCTAAGTTTTCGTAATTTTTCTGCCATATTACGCTGCTTTAAAGAAATATAAATATAATTGTAATACTTTCATGGTGAATAAACTCTCGTATCCTTTGGATAGCCCTAGTGATACCTGAAGACCTTACATAATGCTCACGACGATGGACATCTTTAAGTTATGTTTACCGATATAACAACAAAAGACAGTTTAGTGCATTTATTTCCAGTTTCAAATACCAATAAAGAGAGACTCAGGTCCGGGAGGTCCTTGAAGGACAAACGTGAGCTTTTGTGAAGAGCCCTACACGAAATAACTGCAATACAAAGCTGCGTGCCTGTTGTTCTGCTTCAGTTATTATTGCTGTGAGTGACAGACAATATGCACACTGTGTGTCTGCGTGGTTTAACAGCTGCAAGTGCTTATCTTAAAATATGTCTCTATATTGCCTTAACGCAAACCGGGAAAGATACACTCACATAACATGTGCATGAATAGCAATATAGCTGTACCTGTATATTGTGCACGTGGTCGCCCGTAAACGGGGTTACGTGTCAGAATAGAGCAAAATGTTAGAGTAATGGAATATGTCCCTTTATTATGATGTAGGTAAATACCTACTATTTTATGTCATTTTCCCTTAGCCTAATGTTGTGGAACTTAGAGGCCTTCCAGTTTCTTTGTGAAGAACAGGGGCCCAGAATGTAACGCGGTAACGTGTGCGACTCGATTTCGGGAGGCCCCGGGTTCGATACCCGGCGACCGCCCACTGTGACCCATGGGTTTTTCGTGGTTTCCCCGGGTCGCAGGCGAATGGTGGGGTGGTTTATCTTCTACCACGACACTCCTGCCGCTCATTTCCTGTATCCATCAACTTCCTTGTCATCTGTTACAGGCAGTGTTCGGCGGGTTATGGCTGGGCGGTGGCTGTGCGCCTAGCAGAGGTTTCTTACTGACGTCGTTCAGGCACAGCTGTTTTGAACCTGCCTCCTGGAAGTGCCTGGCAGGTTCGGGCAGGCACTTCTTCGGGGACCCCCCGGAGGCTTGGGTCTATGGGTGGTCCCGGGCGGCGTTGCATGCGTTCATTCTGGAAACATTAGGGACCCCGTTCATCGTGCGGCCGTCATCATCTGGATCTAGTCACCCTTCGAGTCTCTCCTCTTATCCTTCCCTAGCAGGGTCAGGGTAGAAGCACAAGGGGCCGGATGTCCTGGATGTGGTGCCCTACCCCCTTCGGGGAGCCCTCCGTTCATAGGTAGTATTTACCGTTACCTTTATGTGTTTATGCAGTGCTCAATTGTTTATAGTGAATTGTAAATATTTGCTATTATGCTTGTTTGTAAAATTCACCCGCAAGCAAACATTACTTCAAGACTATTCTGTTTAATAGTTGCGAAATGTAGTCACAGATGCGATGAATTTTCTGACCAAAAATGCTTATTTATTCGTTCATTTATATGTTTGTCCTTTCTTAGTGGCAGTGTTTATGAAATTGGATCCCCATCAGCTCTGACATGTTGAAAATAGTTGCAATAAAGACCTACTATAGCGTAAACATCATTATAATAATCACAATTCCATTATATTAGGTAGGTATGTAGGACTTGAACAGAAACGTAAATTGATCGTATTATATGATAAGATATTTTACTAGAACAGTTACGTAAATGGTGCTAATCAAACATATATAAGAATACGAGTAGATAATATTGTAATGAATGTATTTATGGTAATAGTAATAACAACAATAATAATAAAAATAACTAATAATTTACCAAATTTCACAGTAAGTTACGACGAAGATAAATGTAATGGGACATTCAAGGTGTTGTTAGGTGTAATAAGAAGGTAGGTTATGGACACTAATCCTTACAGCAAAATATTTTTAAGTTTGGCAAGTTATTAAAAACTAGTATCATTATAATATATTTCATAATAATGGTATGTACCATGCTGCTACATTATAACAGTAATAAATGTCTAGTATACTTGTTGACTTTCTTACATGTTCTTGTTTTTCATCTTGGAATGTAAGCTTAAATCCTTCATTTTAATGTGGCAAGCACAGACATTAACGAAAACTCTACCTAAAAGAAGCCAATGAAAGAACACGAAACATCTCACCCTCTCATCCGCTGGTCACTTTTCTGAAGGTGAACTTAGTATTTCTGTTTAATTCATCACATGGTCTTGATTCTGAAGTTTTTGGTACATTCTTGCAGATATCTAGGCAAGAAAATCTGATAGCAGATTCTGCTTTTCTAAGGATTGATTATGTAATTGCAGCCTTCCTTATTCTGAAGCTCTTCGTCTGGTGCATTTTTTTTAATGATTTTATTTCCTTTGGTCATGTACAATTTGAAATAGACGTAGTTATATTTTAATGGACCAAAACAGTTAATGTACTTACTTTTATGGACTTACAATCTTGTTACTTCTGACATTTCTGTTACTGCCCTAGCTAGTATCTCATTAAATAGATTTATGCAAAGTTTGCCATTTTGAATGAGAGTAAAAAGAAGTTATAAGAAACTCAGTTTCAGCAAAAAGTGGCATATAAGCACAGAAATATTTAGATCATTGAGAGGAATAAGTGTGCATTTTTCAAAAATGTTAGAAATGTTCATGATTTAATGCATACTTTTTCATTTAGTTAATACAAACCTTTCTTCTTCTCTTTTTCTTTCGTCGCTTTAACTACCTATAGAAAACATAACAGATACATTAATGTTAGACAATCGTATCTCTGCTTCTACACGTGCCGGGTAGATGGCAAGAGATATTGTCCAGTCTACCTGAGGATAGATGACAGAGCATTCGTTCACTATTACGATCTTTTTTGTTCCATTTATACTCCGCCTTTAACTTGAAACGGCAACTCTAGGCCGAGCCCAAGAACTATAATTACAGATAACTTATTAATTAACTTTTAGTGATGTTAAATCGTATTATGTAAATATCTTTTTCTCATACTGCTTGTATATTTTAAGAAGGGTGATTTAACATTATGTATCTATCTAGGTTATTAATATTAGTAGAGTTATAAATGGTTTAATGTAAATAATTTAAGCGCTATGTTAAAATACTGTCCACGAGGGAAAGTTTTAGCTGCAGGAATAGTGCTTTCGAAGGCAGAAAACCTAGTTTTATTACCTCTCTCCGGTCGCTGTGCTATTATTCCTACAGCGAGGGTGTAGAGCCTTTGTCCCATTATTTGATAATTCGCCGTGACCAAGTGAGTGAGAAAGACAACCTTAACGGTAAATGTAGGAAAAGCCGCGATTTATATTAAAATTGGACCAATGAGATCCCTGAAAGTTTATTCGAAATAGTTAGACGCGTCGAGTCGCGCTAAAAATGTACCAATAGGAAAGGAAGCAGCCTCAGGAGCCTGAGACTATAAATGAATCTGTTTAGGGAAAATTCGGGACAGTTTTGGTAATGTGTGGTCAGGGAGAGATGCTGCAGGATGCGTGAGATATCGCGCCAAGAAGGGAATCAAGTTAAATTTGTCATGTCAGCTTAGTATTGCATTTTATTCGAGAGTTTTCGTAATGTGTGGTCAGGGAGAGATGCTGCAGGATGTGTGAGATATCGCGCCAAAACAGGGAATCAAAATAGTTTTAGCAACACACCTAAGATCCGCTACTCTGAAAGCGACAATAAGAATAGTTATATTTCGTGACATATCCACGCCATAGTCTAACAGCGGTGGACAGTATTTTACAGCGGCAATACCAGTTTTGTATACTACGAGTGTTAAATTAAATAAAAAGAAACGGCAGTGTCATCTTTTCATAAACAAAGCAAGTCTATGTCTTCCTATATCACCACCCGAGATCTACGTTTTCCTTTACCGAGGATAAGTCCATGCTCCCATATAATTTAAGGAAAATTACTGCAGCTAGCCGAGGATAAATTGAAGAACCAACACGCTGAGAACTTCTGGAAGCAACGGGAGAAGCATCAAGGTAAGCTACAGCAACGGATGAGGAGGTGATCGCCGCAAACTGGCGCCATAACGTGGAGCTCGAAGGGAAGAACGACACAAACGGAGGACTAGGAAACAACGAACAGACGAAGAATCTTCAGAGGAAAGGGGCACAGCAGAACAAAATTACAACGCGAACTTCTAGTCTACCTACGTGGGACAACAAAACAGCTGAGAACATCGCTTCTAGAACTTCACCAGGATTCGAACCCGGAACGCATCAGTTAACATTGAAAAAAAATACAGGTTAGAACTTTTATTCAAAAACAAACAAAAAGGCATGCAGAGTAGTGACTCAGTTTTGGTGAACACATGCTATTGAGAGGGGGTAAAGTCATTACTAGGGAGGTAGAACTTGCTAACGGAACCATGAGTAGGTCAAGGGAAGGTTCAGAAGAACTGGATGGGGAGGCTATTGTCAGCATAACAACAGATGAAAAAAATATGGGTGCAGCAGAAGTAGAAGTTAGGCTAGAAAGGCAATCACCGATGGAGCAGGTCATTGACGCAGGTCAAAACCAGCTGCTAATATTGCTTCAACATTTGAGCACAAAGATAGACGAGATGGGTAAGGACATAAAGGAACGGGGTAAGATCTTCAATGAACATAGTAAAAAGTTAGAAAGCATAATAGATGAACGGGGTAAGATCTTAAGTGAATATAGTAAGAACGTAGAAAGAATCGGAAGTCAACTAGATAAGAATTTAGAAGGGGAATCAAATGGGCATAATAAGGACGTAGAAAGAATCGTAAGTAAGCAGAGTAAGGGCTTAGAAAGAATCGTAAGTGGACAAGATAAGAATGTAGAAGGTGAATCAAATGAGCATAATAAGGACTTAGAAAGAGTCGTAAGTAAGCAGAGTAATGACTTAGAAAGAATCGTAAGTGAACCAGATAAGAATCTAGAAGGGAAATCAGATGAGCATAATAAGGACTTAGAAAGAATCGCAAATGAGCAGAGTAGGAACTTAGAAAGAATCGTAAATAAGCAGAGTAAGGGCTTAGAAAGAATCGTAAGGGAACAAGATAAGAATGTAGAAGGGAAATCAAATGAGCAGAGTAGGACCTTAGAAAGAATCGTAAATGAGCAGAGTAAGGACTTAGAAAGAAAACTGAGCGAACAAAAGGATTTCGAAGGGAAATTAAGTAAGCAGGGTCAGGACTTAGAAAGAAACTTAAGTGAACAAAATGAGAGTTTAGAGGGGAAATTAGTTGAGCTGATGAAGGGGAAGTTAATAGAAACACTTGAAGGGAAATTACTACAGATACTAGAAACTAAAGAGCCGAAAACACTAACGGGAGAAGAGACGTTAAAGAAAGCTTTTGAAAGAATGTTAAAAAGGGCGCAGAAAAGAAAGCAGGAATTTAAAACAAGGAAGCGAAAGAAAGGGTTGATCGAACTTGGAGAATTAGTATGGGTATAAAAAAAAATCCAGCATTCAAATTAAAAAAAAAAAAAAAAAAAGAAAAGAAAGACATAATATCATTGATCCTGACTCTACAGTGCCTGGAAAGGAGAGCTTTCACATGTGAATTAATGAATTATCGTAAGCAGTTGTGCAGAACATTTTTTTTTTGCATTACTAAAGAGACTTGAGTATTAAATGCTCATTAGTGATAGTGAAGAAGAACAAGAAACACCTTTGCCATTAATATGTTTCAGTTTCTTTCTGCTTGAATAAGTTTGTCTTAAGGTTGAAACAGCTTTTATTGTCAGAATATTTATTATATTTTTTTTTGATATTTAGCAATATTTGTAAATTATTAATTGGTTGGTATGCTAGCAATATGCTGACAGTTTTCTTTAAACATATAAATTAGTTTTATTAATTATAAAAAAAAAAGGTATCATAGAATGGAAAATTTATTTAAAGGTCCATACCGGGTGATTAACATTTTTGGCTCGGATACATTTGAGTTACAAGAAATAAAGAATTCCAAGATCGTAGGGAGATACCATAAACAGTTGCTCAAACCATACAAATGTTTAGAGAATGAGAAGGGTGAAGAATGTAATGAAAATAGTCAGGTTAGTTTTACTCGAAATGAGGTAACACCCCTGTGAACAAATAGTAAAGGTAATACACCCGATAAATAAGGATGTAAAGAAATAAATAAAGGCATAATTATTATGTACCAACATGTATGTAAATAGATTTAATTTTAGAACTTAAATTGGGTATTAGAGTATTTGTATGCGTCACAAGTTATTCGTGTGCGGGAAATGTATTGTGTATAAGAATGTCTCTCGGAAACCTGTTTTTAAAGGGAGAGTGTAGAGTGAATGACCCAAATATAAACATCACCGGTTTGTCAGAGCCCTTGTGAAGGAGCAGGTATAGCGAAGGGTCTCTGTCAACAAAACAAACGAACAAAGGCCATAATCAGAGGAATTATTCTGTAAAAGAAAATTGTATCAAGTGTTGAAAAATTTATTCTTTTCCAGAACAGGGCAATTTGAAACGGCAACTCTAGGCCGAGCCCAAGAACTATAATTACAGATAACTTATTAATTAACTTTTAGTGATGTTAAATCGTATTATGTAAATATCTTTTTCTCATACTGCTTGTATATTTTAAGAAGGGTGATTTAACATTATGTATCTATCTAGGTTATTAATATTAGTAGAGTTATAAATGGTTTAATGTAAATAATTTAAGCGCTATGTTAAAATACTGTCCACGAGGGAAAGTTTTAGCTGCAGGAATAGTGCTTTCGAAGGCAGAAAACCTAGTTTTATTACCTCTCTCCGGTCGCTGTGCTATTATTCCTACAGCGAGGGTGTAGAGCCTTTGTCCCATTATTTGATAATTCGCCGTGACCAAGTGAGTGAGAAAGACAACCTTAACGGTAAATGTAGGAAAAGCCGCGATTTATATTAAAATTGGACCAATGAGATCCCTGAAAGTTTATTCGAAATAGTTAGACGCGTCGAGTCGCGCTAAAAATGTACCAATAGGAAAGGAAGCAGCCTCAGGAGCCTGAGACTATAAATGAATCTGTTTAGGGAAAATTCGGGACAGTTTTGGTAATGTGTGGTCAGGGAGAGATGCTGCAGGATGCGTGAGATATCGCGCCAAGAAGGGAATCAAGTTAAATTTGTCATGTCAGCTTAGTATTGCATTTTATTCGAGAGTTTTCGTAATGTGTGGTCAGGGAGAGATGCTGCAGGATGTGTGAGATATCGCGCCAAAACAGGGAATCAAAATAGTTTTAGCAACACACCTAAGATCCGCTACTCTGAAAGCGACAATAAGAATAGTTATATTTCGTGACATATCCACGCCATAGTCTAACAGCGGTGGACAGTATTTTACAGCGGCAATACCAGTTTTGTATACTACGAGTGTTAAATTAAATAAAAAGAAACGGCAGTGTCATCTTTTCATAAACAAAGCAAGTCTATGTCTTCCTATATCACCACCCGAGATCTACGTTTTCCTTTACCGAGGATAAGTCCATGCTCCCATATAATTTAAGGAAAATTACTGCAGCTAGCCGAGGATAAATTGAAGAACCAACACGCTGAGAACTTCTGGAAGCAACGGGAGAAGCATCAAGGTAAGCTACAGCAACGGATGAGGAGGTGATCGCCGCAAACTGCAATGATCATAACGGCGACGTTTTGTCTTTAGAACATATTATTGCCTATCAGCAATGGTGTTAAGGGCCGGTTTCACCAAACGCGAGTAACGTTTACTCTCGATTAAAACGTGGTTTACTCGCGAGTAAGCCGTTTGAGCGTTTCACCAACAACTTACTCTGGAATAAATTGCGTATGCGAGAGTAAATCACAGAGTAATGTTACTCGGAAATATTGTGGAATAAAGTACAGAGTAACTGCTAGTTAGCACTTTGCAATGGCTGCAGGATTGATGAGAATGGTTTTTGAGGACAGTTCCAGCGGTGAAGATGAGGATTTTTACCCTCCAGAACGACGCCCAAGATGGATTCGTGACAGAACTGAGTGGTTTGTAAATTATGATGATAGGGATTTTGTTACGAGGTTCCGGTTGACAAAAACCTCGCACTTCACTTGCTTCAAAGAATTGAAGCTAATTTGGAGTACACATCTGATCGGTAAGTAACAGAAATAGATTAACATCTTTCCTATAATTATAAGGAGCATCTAGAAACAGCTTATAAAACTTCACGTGCATGGTAGACATTAGTGAGGTTACGTTCGCGGTTCAGTATGCTTCCGTGCTTCTATTTCTTTTACGACTTTATTATACCATATTATAATCTTAACTTTACAATTTTCTAAAATTTAGAACAATTGTTACTAAGAATAGTTTTAATGCACATTGTTTATAATGTAAATGATTGCTTAATAGGTTATGTTAACTATTTATAGATGGCTGCTCAGAAAAGTATTCGTCTGCATTTTAAAAGTTGTAGCAGCCAAATTAATGGAGGTAAGACTGGTTTCTTTGGACATGAAGTTCAAACGGTAATACAGTTTACGTGTTTTGGCGGTTTTTCAGGTCGTTCATTTTATTTGTTTTCTAAACTTTTTAAAAATATGTCAAGATTGCAACGCACTTGTTAGTGGTGTTTTCAAAATTATCTTACATACATTGAGTAGAGCCACTTCTTTTCGTGTATTACTTGATTTTGCGGTGAAAATATGATTTTAGTTTACGGGGGAATAAAACGTCAAAGTTGGGAATTTTCAACGTTTTTGCCTAAATTTCTTATTTTCGGTTCACTTTTTAGGACTTCGTGAATTTATTTCTCCACCAGTTAAGTTACACCAGATTAAAGTGTGTGGATGCATGCACAAAAAGATGATCTACCCATTGCGTGAAAGATAGTTTTGAAAACTGATCTTCATGTCCAAAAAAGTTACATTTTCCCTCCATTAATTTGACTGCTAGAATTTTTAAGTGCAGACGAATACGTTTTTGAGTGGGTGTATATTGTATGTAGTGGCACTACTTATTTATATGACATATCCATTGTAAATGTTTGTAGGAATGCATCAGTGTCCCCCATGAACCAGCTGCTGACAGCACTTCGATTTTATGCGACAGGATGCTCTCAACTTGCCATAGGGGACTATATCGGGGCCTGCAAAGCAACAGTGCATAGAATTGTGCATAGAGTTAGTGCTGCCATTGCTTCACTTTATCCGCAATATCTTCAATTCCCTGAGGAGGATGTTGATTTGAAAAGGGAACAGTTACATTTCTACCGAATTGCAAAGTTTCCAAAAGTTGTTGGTGCTATGGACTGTACTCACATTAGGATTTCCTCACCAGGTATAGGAGTATTTATATTAGCAATTCTCTAGTCCTATAAAAGGCAACCCTTCATTGAAAAGCGTAACTTGTTTTACCAATGTTTTCTTCTTTCTTCAGGTGGAGACAATGCAGAACTCTTCCGCAACAGGAAAAACTATTTTTCCTTAAATGTGCAGGCAATATGCAACTCCAACATGGAGTTTACAGACATTGTGGCAAGATGGCCAGGCTCTACCCATGATAGTACAATTTTTAATAATTGTTCTCGCCGTGTAAAATTTGAAAGTGGAGTTCATGGTGATGGTGTTCTGCTTGTTTATAGAGGATATGCATCAACTACATACATGATGGCACCTCTTGAACACCCACAAACTCCAGCAGAGCATTTGTATAACGAATCACGAATTCGTTCTAGAAATCTCATTGAGCGTCTGTTTGGAATTTGGAAACGGCGGTTTCCTGTTCTTGCTTTAGGTATCAGACTGAAGTTAAGAAACATTTTTGCTGTTGTTGTGGCTACTGCAGTAGTTCACAATTTGCTACGCCAACGTGGGGAAGATATTCCACCAGATGATCCAGAAGTCAATTTACCTCTTCCATGGGACCAGCTCTTGGAAGAAGGCAGAATTGACAACATAGAACCACATGGACGACGAGCTGCAAATGATGCTGCTCGAAGGGCATTAATTGCAAATTATTTTGAAAGGCAAGTGAAACAATGTTTGAAGCTACTATACTCCAGACATTGAATAAATGTGAATGATGGAATTTCTTTCATTGCTAAAATTCAGCAAAGGTATTTTAAAATGGCACCTGCATATCATTCAATGTAACACGTTCTGGTAACTACAGATTAGTGATAGAGGTTTTGAAAGAAACTAATTACATTCAACTTTTCTGTCATTCATTTTGCTGTTTAGTAAAAACTTTTATAAATGTAAATATATGATAGACCTGGGTGCAGGAAATAATAATTGCTAATAAAGTTTTGTTTGTTTCAGTTTGCTCTGAAGAATATTGCTACAGTACTCCTCCATCTTAAGCATCAAAGGTTGTATATTGTTAAGAAATAAAAACAGCATCAGTTTGAAAATTTATTTATTTTTTCCTGTAACATTATCCTTGACCTTATTCTTTCTTGTTTAAATTGCTCCTTTTTAATTTTGATGTTAAGAAGGTGTTGTTCTTTTGCATCATCCCTTGCCTCCCTTTCAATCTGCAACTTCAGAAGATGACGTTCCCTTGCTTCCTGTCTCTCCTCCCTGGCATGCTGCATCTGCAGTTCCAACGCTTGCATTTTCTTTTGGTGGACTTTCTCCAATGAAGTTTTAGGCAGCAAAGGTCTTCGCCTGCTTGTCCAAGTTCTTGTGGTGGCTTGTTTACAATTATTCTCAGTTATGTCTTCAATAACAACATTATCTGCCACTAATGCAGCAGATAATGGAGTACGAAGCATATCTGGTTTGTATGTAGACCAGTCACTAACTTGGTCCTGAAATAAAAAATAACTCATAACTTTATATTCAGCAATTACTTTATGCTGATTAATTTGATTTATATGCTGTATGCAAGTTTAAAATTTAGATCGCTGTGGTACATTTTTGGTTTTTACAGTGGGATCAATAGGTGAAAAATTTAAGTGATAGCTTCCCAGATAAAGTAAACAAGGAATGTGCATGGTTTGACAGTAATTAATTTTTTACAATTGAAGGAGATAGTGCATGATTAAAATACTCAAAAATATAAGAGTTCTTGAAACTTAAAGCCTGAAAATCCAAAAATATTTCACTGACAAGTTAGACATTTTTACTTAAAAATATATCTTTATATTGGTTCATTTTTAGTTTATTTGTATATGCTGATAATATTTCTAGTTTAGTTTAAAATACATGTTCAGTCAACTTCGGCAATTAGTAGTGATGCTAATGACTACTAAAACAACAACAGATAATAATAATAATCAAATCGTAATAGAGATTTCACATTATTTTAGGAAACACTAACGTACGGGAATTTGTGCATCATTTAAAAAATTCTAAATTCAGTTTTTAAAGTCTAGTATACCCAGAACACAGTATCAAGCTATGCCACTATGGCACTCTTACATCATCATACAAGACATGACATGTCCTCTCCAAATATCAGTAAACTGTGATGGAAAATATTAACACTACACTCCAGAATGTTTTCTGGAGCAATGTTTTTAGAACTGCTAGAGTTGCATAAGTTTGACATACCAACCTCAGGCATAAAAGGATCTGATGCGCGTAAAATATATTTATTTTGTAGTTACTTCTAAAAGGAAACTTAAAGCTGATTACTGGTGGCTACATTTTAAAACAGGTGCTCATGTTACACTATACTATGAATGCTGAGAGTTTCATTTCAGTGGCTTCTCCTTATCACTGCCATAGCTCTACTAGACTTACCAATGAGGTATATGGTTGCAAATGTTCTTCCAGATTTTGATATATCTGATAATGCATAAATTATTAACAACAAATGGTTTGTATGTCAAAGTAGTTACAGTATGTAGAGAAATAACCTCTCTCTTTCTCTGTATACATATTATTTTGTTTCTTTCTTTCTTCAATATTAATAAAAATAAAACATCTATTCTTTTTCTTTGGAAATAACTGATAATTTATGTAGATATGTGGAATAAACAAACTATTTTTGCTGTGCCACAATCCATTTTGTTTAATAGTTAGCCTTTACAACCAAACTAATGAGAAAGCCTTAAATGTACACATTCCATTATCTTGCTTATGCATTGCTTCACCTGAAGATAAACTCTGAACCAATCAGTTAATGTTCGAGCTTAAATTTCATCCATTGAAATACAGAAATTTTAAACCTATGTTTTGGCTTATCACCATATATTATTTATAATAATTCTTGACTTCACAGCTAACATCTGTGATACCTTTAATTTTGCTGAGAATTTGGAAATAAATGCAGTTTTATCTACTCATAAGAAGTTGACATTTCTCACATAGGTATCTCATACTATATACTAAGAAAATAGTAAATCAATCGCTAATCAATAGAATCAATCGATGTGTAATTTTTTATGTTAATACGGTTCTAAGCAACTATTTACTGTGTAGAAACTTTGTGCACCATAGAATTCATCTCATCTCCCTATTTTCCTTATTACATAGTGAACTACACATTTAAATATTATAATTTGTGCAGTTATTTACCCAGAAATGTGAAGTGTTATCTATTATCCATGTTTCAAATTAAGAATGATCATGTGTCTCCTTTTACACTGAAAAGTTATGAAATTTTGTCAGATGATAAGTTAGTACCTATAATACATTTGCTTAAGGCCACAGAAATCTTACTTAGATCTTATGCTAGTATAAAAATGATACACTTTCTAATAATAACATGTTTAAGTAGGTACCTGCTGATGCGAAAGACCTGCCTCCATTTCTTTCTCTTCTGTGGGAGATGCCATCGTACAATGTGATTCCTCCTCATTCTGCTGCTTTCCCTCTGATCCCTCATGAGACAAGTCAAACACTAGAACAAAATATTGCATTGAACACAAACATGTTAAAACAGAAATATAAAGATAACAAGAAGAATTATTTCACTTAATTTCAATAGGTTTGCTTATATATGACAAAATTCTATTTCATTAAAATTAACTTCACAAAAGGACCCTTATTTAGTGCTCAGATCAGTCTTAACTTAAACCCTGCACCAGTTCATGCAACTTAAAACATACAGTTGCAAAAGTTAAATGCTAATGTTGACTGGAAAATGCAGTGCAAAATGGAGGGGAAAAAGTTAGACTTTTTGTAACATATTTTAACTACCAGATGACATACTGTGGCAACTTAAGTGGATCATGAATGAGAATGTAGGGATAACCATAACCTGTGTTAATTTATTTGTACATGCTGTATGATGAGAGATTTAAGCTAATATACATTATGAATGTAAAATAATGTTTTGTTGCTCTGAACAATGTTTTGTCAACAAATGTGTATACAACTCGACCATCTCCATCTACATGCAATGGATATGAGTAGCTAGCTTTTTTATGTTAAGCTTTCAATTTTCTAACCTATATTTCAAACCAAACACATTAAACAGTCTCATGTTTATAAGTTCTACACTATTTATATTACTTTCATATCATGAACATTTTAATTCTTAAACACACTTTGGGAAAGGAGTAAGATTTAAATTGTAAAACTACTGTAGATCCGATAAAGTTACTTGCTGTACATAAAGCATTACCTATGAATTAACAGTAACCAATTGTATAGTTTCTGACAAAACCTCTGCTGCAACTAAGCTAGCTATAAGGAAATGCATAATCATTAATAAACACAAAGCCTATGTGAAGTACAAACCATGAATAATGGACATTTTAGAAAATATGCTTTAAACATTCTTTTATTTACTTCACACACTTCATTCTGTTGAAAGGCAATGGCTTTTTTAAATTAATTTAAAGATAACTGAAAATGATGATGAAAATGTGATTAGAAATTTTAGAAAATATGCTTTAAACATTCTTTTATTTACTTCACACACTTCATTCTGTTGAAAGGCAATGGCTTTTTTAAATTAATTTAAAGATAACTGAAAATGATGATGAAAATGTGATTATTTAGGGACAAGAGTATGAGATAACTTCCAAGTTTTGTGTCTATGATATTTTTGAGTTATTGTGGCATTAATATTTAATGCAAATATACAAACCTGCTATTGGTTGTCTCATTCCTTCATCATGATCAAAGGAATTATAATAGCCAACTGCAGCATGCCCAATAAGACTTAGTATTTTGGTAAATACTGGGTCGTCACTGTGATCTGGCCTTGGAGGTCCACCACCTACAAATTAGAAGAAAGAATAGAACAAATGCTTACACTACATATTCATGTTGCATATTAAAAAAAAAACAAATGTATTACCTGTCTTATTTGCAGCTATTCTTTTGTTAGCTAAATCCTTCTTTGCAGCTTTTTTTAGCAGCTCCCATTCTGCCTTTAGATTAGCTGCAGTTCTGTGTCCCATTGTGGTGCTAGCATTATACTTTTCTGCAGCCTTCTCCCATGTCTGCTTCTTCTGGCGCATAGTTGAACCATCTGTTCGTTTATTCTCCAATACACCTATAAATTCTTCTACCACAGAAAGCAGTAGGAATTTCTCAGAATAATGCCAATTTGGGCTTCTCTTTCGCTTTCCTTCGTCTGCCATGATTCTGTAAATTTAACACACGAAAACTATAAGTTAAGAGGATAATTTCATTATAACGAAAGGTTAAGTTACATTTTTTTTTTCGAAAATATTATCTATTACCATGCATTTATACTTACCGATGCTTTCGTTTACTTCTTTCTCAGAGCTTTAACCTCTAAAAACTTTTTTTTTAACTCGCGCTAAATTCCTTAAAATGGCGGAAAACAGCTGAGAGGAGTGCTCACATACTATGAGAAACTACGCGATCGGGACTTTTCTGGTATAATTATTGGAGTACTGACTCGAGAGTATTACAACCTCCACACAAGCATGGTGAAACGAATACATACTACTCGGGAGTAACGACCACCGGTTAATTTTACCCTGGAGTTGCTATTCTAAACTTTAATCGCGTTTGGTGAAACCGGCCCTTAGTCGTATACCGTTGTCACTGTACTTATTATTTTTCTTCTGGTTTTAACATTAAATCGCACTCTCATTCATACTTCCAGACTGGAGAGGTTGGGGGATAATTTTGGGTAGAGAAAAATTCCCAACCCCCAGCCAGGAATCGAACATGGGTCCCCTCGCCCAACATTGAGTTATTCTCTACCAACTGAGCTACGGGGCCAGCCTGATATTACCCTATATTTTCAGTTTTACTAATTGTTTTAGACTTAAGATGGAACCTGGGTCTGGTATAAATATCCCATCTGGAATTTATCTTGGCGACTGAGGGAAAAAAATCGCCTGAGCCATTCCAATCGGTAATACAAAACTGTTTCGAACTTTGTTCCTTCTACCCATGCAAATTGTTATCCTAATAGTGACGTTACTACGTATTGGCAATGCGTTTGACAAACCTTAGGTATTGTTGGGCAACATAATCTTCTAATTGAGTCAAATACCTACTATTGTTTACACATAACGATGTATGAAACCTTCTGGGATACATTTAACAACGGTACCAGCCTTTTGCAGCGATGTCACATCCACTCTCTCTTACACACAAACATATGCACACAAATACACACATATACACACACAAAAACATACACAATCACACACACACACACAAATATACACACAAACACGCATAATGATACTCAAGCATACACACAAAAATGCACCAACATACCCAAATACACATACAAGCATACACACATATACACACAAACCCACGCAGTCATACACACAAACACACACAAAAACATACACACAATCATATACAAATACACACACAATCATACACATAAATATACACAAAAATACACGCAAATACACACACACACACAAACATTGGTATATGCATACATACATATATACATATACCTACATACACCCAAATATATACACATATATACACATACACGCAAATATACACACAAACACACACAAATATACACATACAAACATATACAAACATACATACATACACACAAACATACACGAACATTAGCACAAGCACACACACATATGCACAAACACACACACAGCTTTAATAATGGTAATAAAGTATTTATTCCTATACAAGGGGTAATGACTATTTTAATGACAAATAAAGTGTAAGTATATGTTGAATTTTCTGGGAATAGCTTAAGCAGTCCTCTTCACTCTGAATTACCTTTGTATAACTGTAAACCGTAAATCGGAGATCTAGACACAATCTTACTGCACAAATAATGTAGATAGCATTAAAGGCCGTAATATATGTGAAAATAATTTTTGTGGCGTTAACTATTTTCCAGAAATTCTTTGTTATTGGTTTGAATTTTCCAAAAGGTACTTCATGCCTTTCTCAACTACAAATCGCTATTCGATATGTTTATTTACTTTTTTAAGTAATTTTTCATGCTCATGGAATGAGAACAGAATTTTAAACCCTCACATAGCGACGTACTTTTAAAAGATTTGATTGTCGCTTTAGTTTACTACATTCTTCTTACAGCTACAACAAAGTGTATAAATGTGTAAAAGATGTAACTCTACTAGTAAGAAGTAGATGGAAGAATAACCTTTTGTATGAATACTTTGTAGTAGATTGAGAAGAGTAAGTCAAGTGAAAGCAACACATCAGATTTTTTAATATTCAGTTTAATTTTGGATAAGTTTTAATAACATAATACATGATTGATATTTAGAAAGTAAAAGCGCTGTACACTTTGCTATTTTTTCCAGCAACACACCCCCTCCAAATGTCATTCTTTGGAGTTCCATAGTACCTTATGTACCAAGCTTTGGTCATTGTCGAGTGAAAAAAATAAAACAAACGAGCAAATAAACACATAGCCATACACGAAACGTTTTTAAAATGAGAGTTAGCACGTTGACATCTGATTTTCATTTAACAGAAAAAAACTGATGTGTTGCGCTCAAATGATTTTCCTTACTCACTCTTTCACAAATTATTTTTACAAAAGTTTATTCATCTATCTACTTATTCATTACTCACACATTTCGTTGTAGGCATAAAAAGAATATGAGTAAACAAAACCGATAGTCTTTATTTTTTGAAAACCGGTCACTATGTGATGGCTTTGTAATTTTGTCCCTTTACATGACAAAAAATAAGAAAGAAAGAAAGAAAACAAACAAACAAAAAGAATGGCGATTTGCATCTGAGACATTAAAAATACATATTTGAAGATTAAAACTAAAAAAAAGAATATCTCGGAAGTGGTTAACATCAGAAAAAGATTTATCAGACATAAACTCTGTCTTTAATCGCGTCCACATTTTTTGTGTACTAAGATTTTGTCCATTTCTTACGGTTTGGCAGTTAAACAAAAGACATTCACAATAAAGAAGATTTCACAGGATATTCTAAAAAATTTAAGATATCTGTATTTTGTTTGGTATTCTAATCAGAATGTTACAGCCATTTTTGAGAAAATAAAAAATAAGGAAACATTTTTCATGTAAAGGGAAGTTTGGGGGCGGGGTACTTTCTTAAAGATATTCACGTCGTATCTTTGGAAGCTACTGAACTTAAACACCAAATTTGGTGTTTATTCAACTTTTAGTTCTTACTTATGTTGTTCACACACACACACACACTTATTTCCAAAAATACCTTTTTGGGGAGCTCAGGGCCTCAAAACAGGTACTTCCCGTGAAAACTCGACATCGAAGTTTTGGGTGGAATACAATACTTACTCTACTTACTGTAAGTAGGTACGTAGTAGTGAAAGTAAACATTTTGTTACAGTTTTGTAATACATAAAACATAGTTAACGTTGTCTTAGTCTTTTATGTAACGCAGCTCCAGAGAAATCTTCGATTTTATTGTCAAATATAGCAAGATTTTATTGTCAATTGTCGCAAATAATCACAATAAAAGTGGATATTACATTGCAGAGAAATATGTGAACATTATCGCTTGCAAGAATTTAACATCTCGTTTTATCACTATTCTCCAAGTTCCCTTAGCAAAACAAGTTATGTTCGCGTGATAAATGCAGCCGGGAGATCAATCGTGAAGACCGTTTAAAGAAAGGTTTTCTCTCATTCGTTAAGATGCTGCTCATGTAGCTGCAATTTCCTAACGCTGATGTTCCGGATAATTATTCTCCTGTGGACCACCCACCAATACTAAATTTCAAATTCATTTATAAGGCTGTTAGTTAATAACGCCGGAGTAGGAAGGAGCGGTAACGTCGGTAGAGAATATACATAGAGAAACAGAAGGGTAATTTCATAAGAGTCAGCGTGCCTGGCTGCCATTCCTGGTGTCCTGGCTTCCATTATGATAATTATTATCAGATCTTGCATGTGATTTATTCTTTCTCAGGACGATTTCCACGGTAATTGCCCGATTAGGTTAGATTATTTTATGTTTAAACTCTGGCCTGAAAGTTCATTCCATATCCAACTTCTCAGCTTCACTGGTAGCTGCGCTTTAAAGGCGGACCAACTTGAAAAGTCAGCTACAATTCCACCAGCTATGAGAGAATCTCTGAAGGTAGTGCAAATTATGATGGCTTAGATAAAATATTTTACTATCAACTATCGAAATCAACTTTAATAAATGCGTTAAAGCAGAGTAGAGTATTTTAGGAGGAGAGAAGGATTTCGGCAGGAAGCAAATAGATGGCCTGTTGAGGTACTAACTGAACCTCCGGGAGGAAGGGGAGAAGCGAAGGCCGCAGAGGGTGACCAGATCTGGGACGGCAGGCTCGAACGCAAACGGGGTCCCTAATGTAAGGTCCCGACCCCGGCGGGACAACTACCAGTAGTCTCCCTCCCCAAGGAGACGCCTTGTTCGTCATACACCGACGTCAGGACAGACAGTTACTCAAAGCAAATTCCAACGCCACACGCCTCGCCAGGACACGCCGTCCCTTCGCCTGATCCCTCGACTGAAATATGACGAGGAAATGAATGGCACAAAATCAGGAATAGGAAGATTCGAGACATTAAAGAAACCACCCTACCACTCGCCTAACGACCTGGGAAAACCGCGGGGCCTCCCGAATACGAGCCTCGCGCGTTACGCGGAGCCATTTCACTCGGTTAATGCAAGATTAAATTCTACCTACCTCAATATCGGTAGGGAAAGTCTAAGGCCCTCCCCCCAAAAGAAATTATTCCAGTCCCGGCTGTGACACTCAATTTTTTTTCTTTACCATGTACCTAGTAAGTAGAAAAAATATTGCATTTCACCCAAAAATACGATACCGATATTTCAACGGAAATATAGCTTTGGAGCCCCGTTAGTCCCCCCCAAAAAGTATTTTTATAAAAATATCCGTGTGTGTGTCTATCTGTGTGACTGTGAACAGTATAACCCAAAAACAAAACCTTGGACAAATACCAAACTTGGTATTTAGGTTCAGTACCTTCCAAAGATGCGACACAAATATTTTCAAGAAAATCCCCACCCCAAACTACCATTTACATGGGACATTTTTCGAAATCTTTGATTTTCCCAAAAAATTGCACTATTGATTTTTATTAAAATGTCATATATTAAAGATATTTAGATGACAGATAAAATGTATAGGTATTGATTTTTCTGGGAATAGCCTGTGAAGTCCTCTTCTTTCGGATGGAATCTTATATAATCTTGTATAACTGGTAAAGGTTAAGCGATAGACGAAAACGCACTATACAATAAATGTAGATCTCTTTAAAACACAAAGCTATTTTAAATAACTTGTTTTGTGGCATCAGCTATTTTCGAGATATCCATTATTAATGGTTCGAGTAGTTCATTACGTCATTCTTTTAGTCCTGTGGATTTTCAGTTGTTTCTCGCGATGGCATGAAAAGCGCATGGAATTTTAAGTCCAGCGTATAGCTTCCAGTTCTAAAGCATTTGACTATCGCTATTCCCTTTGATTTTACAACGAAATGTGTAATGCAGCTATTTCCGGAAAGGTTTATCTGGATTAAGATGAAGTAGACAGGAAATGAACCTTCGTAGTAATAATTTGTATACCCACTAATAAGCAGCAGATTGCAGAGAAAGTCATGTGAATGCAACACATCAGAGTTTTCAAATAGGATTAAACTTTCCGAATTCAAAATGCTTGCTTCGGTGCGATGCTCATAATCATGATGACGTGCATTTTGAAATGTGTGAAATGTAAAGTGCCCAATAAATTTAACGTCCGTTGTGCCTTTGGTCAGGCAAGACGAAAAGCTGAAGAGGGCAGCATAAATTGTTGTCAGTAATGTGTATCTTGTTGAGCGCGACATTTTGAAGGTGCTTTTTGATTTATACGACTCTTAACATTAGATTTAAGATCAAAAACGGAAAGGAAAAGAGTGAGATCAAAATGAGTAAAGACTTGGTTACTTAAACGATACAACCTCTCGCATATAAATTTAATGTAAGAGTTAGAGACGATTGTCATGATATAGTCATATAAACACACTCATAAATTATCGAGAGTCTGTTCTCGAGACAGACATGATGCCCTACACGCAAAGTGTACAGGTGAGATGTTACTTTTAACTGACGCTCCGATTTTCTCACATGCCTGTAGCGGTATAGAAAAACTTGATGTGTTGCATTCATATGTGTTTCTCTACTCACACTTACGCAAACCATTTCTTACAAAATGATATTCTTCTAACTGCATCATTTTAATCAAGACAAACATTTGCAGAAATGTTTTTTTTACACATTTCGTTGAAGTTATGAGAGGGATATCTACAGTGGGTGTAAGCGATAGTCAAATCCATCGCTAAGTGATGGCTTTGAAATGCTGTTCTCTTTGCATGACAGCGAGAAAAAACGAATAGTAATTTTCCACTTGAGAGAAGTATAAAGTATTTGAAAATTTAAACCAACAACAAAGAATAAACAAAGAATATCTTGGAAGTGCTTAACACCACAAAAACTTTTATCCGTCATAAATTGTGTGCTTTAACGAAATCTAAATTTTATGTGCTAGTAATATTTTGTCTATCTCTTATGGTTTACCAATATACAAAAGTCATTCAGAATGAATAGGGCTTCATAGGATATTCAAAGAAAATTCAAGATATACTTACGTTTTATTTGTCATGAAAATACTTTAAACATATGAATTTTAATCAACATCTTTTAGTTATTTCTGAGAAAATAAAAAATAAGAGAAAACTGTCCATGTAAAGGACAATTTGAGGTGTGGGATTGTTTTTAAAATCCTTTTATAGTAGATATCTTTGGAGGCTAACGAACTTAAATAGCAAATTTCATTTATCGGACTCTTCGTTTTTGAGTTATGATGTTCACAGACACACACACGCACACACGCATAGACCTGAATGTCTTCAGGGAGGCTGAGAATATGTATTTCTGGTGAAATTTTGATAACGAACTTTTGGGTGGAATAAATACTTCCTCAGCTTACTCTAAGTATGCAGTAGAGAAAGTAAAAATCAGTCACTGACTGAATTCCTTCAAATCAAGCCCTAAGAGTATAAGGACCACATTTCTACCACAGACGTCCCGTCTTAAACGTATTTCCTATCCAAGAATCGCGCAGACAAAACGGATGCTAAGGGTCGTTATGGGGTCCTTTGTATAAAACATGAGAAAGAATGAAGAGTGCAAAATGCGGAGACAAAATGTTAATTGTTTTCGAGAGAGTGGGCAAAGTAGGAACAATGCTGAAACTGATCGGGATAAGAAGGAATTACTTGTATGGAAGAAAAGAAAACATAAGTTTCGAGGCAATATATATATATATATATATATATATATTAAATTATAAACAATATTAGGACAAAAGGTTGTGAAGGCAAAGAGTAAAGTGGAAAAGAGGATAGACTGGAGCATGCTGGTTTGGAATGAAAAACAGAAAACCCTGACTGTTTGAATTACTATTTCATACTGAATACATCCAAACGTATTTCTGTATCTTCATTTCACGCATATATTTGCATAGAAATGGAATCTTATTACCAAGGCGCCGAGATAGGAATAAACTGCTTTCTATGCCGTGAGCGCATGTGCCAAGGAGATGGACATTTTCATATATTTTGGTGTACCGAAGGGAAGTTAAAAAGGGAAAAACTCGTCACTATCATCATCAAAATGAACCAAAGATGCATTTCCATTAAGCTACGCTAATTCTTCGTTAACATTTCACTTTGCATTTCAATAAATTATCTAGGTATTCTCTCTCTCATGTGTTCTTTTAAATTAAACATATCTATGCGGTTGATTTCCAAAAAGTGTTGGAAAATTAACTTCCTCTAGGTTTCTTGTAGCCAGTTTTCTGACAATGCATTATTGAATGTTTGCAATGAGAACAGATTTAAGCGGCTATTCATAAAAATTATTTCGTACTGCCAATTTCTCAAACTTGTAAAGCGTCGATCTAATAGCGAGAAAATAAAAAATTCTGCCTAAGTAATTGTTTTTCAAACGGAAAATCAGATGAAAATCTTTGCCTTGCATTCTTAAAACATAGGTATGCAACCTTAAATGTTGTATTCAACCGAAGTACTACCTATCTGACAAAACATCAACACAACGTACGTAACAGAATAGTTAGACCCTTACGTTTCTCTTCTTTACGAAACTGTAACATACTGAACATTATTTTCCTACTTTATGAGCGTATGATTTCTATTGGCGGTATTTGCATTTTGACTTGTTTACGAACCCGGCCACAGTGACTCACTCAACTGCTGCATTTCCTTACTGCAGACCTGTACATTCTACGCACCGGGAATGGTGACGTAATGTGGCCTGTCTCATGTTCCTGCGCGAGCTTACTCTGCCTCCCGTCTGCACTTATTCCTCATACAGGTAGTAAACTTTTTATTGTGCATAAACACAAGCTTTTATTTATATATTTATTTAGATTAGTATAGCTTATGTAAGTTACTTAAAGTGTCATTGGACCAATTATAACACATTCACCCGAAACTAGAGCGAACACTATGAAGGCAAAGAAATTAATGAAAGTAACATAAATAAAACGCTAAGAAAAATAGTGGGGAATAACGAAACTTGATAGAAACAGGGACAAACGCTGAATAAGAAATGTCGTGGAGTGAGCAGATAAAAGGAGAGAAGAATGGAACTGTCATATTTCAGGAATGACATATGATAGGCTATAAGGATATCGAGGGATAATATTCCAGAAGGGAAAAGAAGCTATGAAGATCAAGGAAAAGATAGAGCGATTCATACTCTAGAAGAAACAGGTTAGTAGTCCAATCAAGAGAAGAAGAAGAAGAAGAAGAAGAAGAAGAAGTATAACTTTATTTTTAATCCCAAAGAAAAAGACCTATAGGCACTTAACACATTACTTAACAGGTACAACCAGATAAACGAACTGTCCCAGAAAAAAATATGCAATCACATTGTGAATGGCCTAAAGCATTAGTTATATGGGTGAGTTCGGTTTGTTATACTACCGTTTAGGCAAAGCACCATGCCTCGTACGAGACACTACTGACCATCGTTGTGCAACATTATCTCTTCATAGACGACATCAGTAGGTAAATTTCATTATCATCATAATAATTAACGCCATTAACATGATGTCAACGAGCCTTATTTATTCTGGTAACACATTTTGTTATCTCGTAGTGAAAGAAGGAAAAGCTGATGTGTTACGTTCGCATGACTTTCTCTATCTACTATCGTTTATTCTGTTATGACCAAACTATTGTTATGAAGGCTTATTTTTCTATCTACTTTATTATAATCGAGATAAACATTTGTAGAAATAGTTTTATTGCACATTTCTTGAAGCTACATACAAGGTGATTGAGGAAACCGAATCGATAGTCAGATGTTTAAGAGCTAGTTGCCATATGTTGGCCTAGAAATTCCATGACATCGCGATATACAACTGAATGACAGCATTCAGAGATACAGCAATGACAGCACTTTTAAAAAGTGATCATGGTTCACACCGATAATAACGGATATTTCGGAAAGCCTGATGCCACAAAGATGGTTAGATATTTGAAATAAATTGTAGATACGTTTTAAAGTCATCTACATATTATGTGTAGCACGTTTTCTGTCGCTTAACGTTTATCTCTTATACAAGATACCTAATACAAAATTCCTTCCCAATGAAGAGGGTTCACAGGCTATTTCCAGAAAATTCAAAATATACCTTTTATTTTTGTCATGAAAATGTCTTAAACATGTGATAATTTTGTCAAAGTCGTCAGATCCATTTTTAACAAAATTTAAAATTTGGAAAACTTTGGGGTGGGAGAGATTTTTTTTGAAGATCTTGGTGTCGTATCTTTGGAAGATGCTGAAGATCCTAAATACCATTTTTTATATTTGTCGAACATTTAGTTCTGAGATTATGTTGTTCATAGACACACACACACACACATAATATACAAAGAACTTTC
This sequence comes from Deroplatys truncata, assembly GCA_030765065.1. Classification (NCBI taxonomy): domain Eukaryota; kingdom Metazoa; phylum Arthropoda; class Insecta; order Mantodea; family Mantidae; genus Deroplatys; species Deroplatys truncata. The sequence goes on along the minus strand of CM060978.1, from coordinate 168,350,155 downwards.
TCTAAAAATGCATTATTTGGATCCATGGGGCCTCAAAACATGTATTGACAGTGAAATCTCGACATAATATTTTTTTTGGATTACAATAGGTACTTTCTCAAATATTTCACCAAGGTGGTGGGAGAAAGTAACAAAAATAAAAGCAGAACTATTTTCTCAGAAGGCTTCTTTTGAGATTTAGGATGGCAAAACGCCTATTTCTTTTGATGTTACTGTAGGTGTAACTTTGTGGGTTGAATGTAGGTACTGGCAACGCCTGGCTCCTGTATTCCATAACGGGTGTGTGACTACCTTCTCCCTCATCAACGCTGTTATCTTTATTGGCATACCAACGTATTAACTGTTTTATTAGGTACAACTACGTATAAGTTTCTAAAATGCATTAACATACAAAGTATGCATAAACGGCCTCACAGTTAATATTCCAGTGTGAAGCACTGGAAATGAATAGATACAATTAATTTGGAACTGTTGGTCCAAATGAGACTGTATGTAGTAGAAACCAATCTATGGACTCCTGAGACTTACTAGAGCGATGATTAGAAAAAACAGGGAGGAAACCGTACAAGAAATCTAAGGCAGGGGTATGTTCCTCTGTTCAATTCCCTGTTAAATATCTAATCTAAATCCAAAATGTATAAAAAATATGTTTCTTTAGTCATTTTAATGGAAAGTAAATTATTATTTTCTATTAAAATCAAATACTCATATACATTTGGAGAGAGGTATTTCTCAACGTTAATGATGAATCAATTCGCTTAATTACATAATTTAGGAAACCTGGTGGAAAGCAAGATTAGCAAGGGGAAGGAAAAGGAAGAATCAGGAACATTATAATCACTACTGAGTTTATAACTCTGGTATGAAGTAAGTATTAATTATGTGATTTATAAAACAATGTTTTTAAACTGAGATGGAAGAGTATTGCAGGGAATTTGTAGACAAAGCCTTTCAATAGTGTTGTCGGCAGTGAAACATTTGTTATTAGATATTCCTAGAAGGTTTAGGGGTTAATGCTCGCTTTTATTGATAGGACAAGCCGGGTAGAGTTTTAGGATACCCTACATTAACCTAGAATTTTGGCAATGGAAATAGGGCAAATGTCATTCCCCGGAGGAATGCCCGTTACCTTCGTATTACAGCAGCGCGAATACATGTAGTATCCATGCACCCCTGTTGAAGCTAACGTCGCAGTCCAAAAGAGGGAAGGGATGTACCGGAATTCAGATGACCTCTGAGGTTCAGAGCTGATACAAGGACGAACTGAGTCACCACAATCTGAAGAAACAATCGTGACTCAGAGTCACAATCGCGGAGATCCGTGTCATCCCATGACCTGTGCCGAGTCTTACCGCCCTCTGGAATAACAAAAACCGTTCGCTGGGGTGAGGCTTCCGCCCCTATTTGGGGTGCGGCCACTCAAACACTCGCATTCCATCTCTTTTCCTCTTCACGGTTTCTCTTTATTCCGTCCTCCTTTAACCCAGCTGTGTCGTGAGAAAACGCGCAGGACCAACATTCCCAGGCAAGCTTGAAGGCGGGAGGAGAGAGGGGGCACTGTACTCCTTCTAGGAATGCCTCCACCCGACCAATCAGGTTAGTGGCGGCATGCGCCACCTTACTCCTCATTGGTGGAGATCGCTTGCTGCTGCTCGCCGCAGACAAGAAGCGGTCACGCGCCCTGAAGATTGTAGAGTGGCAGTTCAAGTTGAAACATCGGGTTCAAGTGCATCTGTGAGGGTGGCAATCGCTAATTGGCAAATTACCCGGAAATTCTTATCCATTACTCTACTGTTGCGATTGCGTATTAAGTCAGATGTGCATTGTTTATCACAATAGTGTACAGTAACGTACAAAACGTATTGGCGATATGTGGAGTGCGGCGGTTTCAATTGAAATATTAAACAGACTCTCTTTCTTCTTGTGCTAATTTTCTTTCCCTCTCTTCCGAACTACTAAGCAACATACATTTTAGCGAGATAAATAACACACCTTTCAGGTACTGCCCTAAAGAATCGTGTCATTAGGACTTCGGTTATACTAGCCCACTCTCACCTTATTTAGATCCAATCGCAGCAAACTTGCTACTTTTCTTCTTCCTTCTTTTATATTTGTTATTCGTTACCTCTTATTTTCCAAGCTTTATTTCAGTCCATCAGATAAAAACCATAAGATTTGGATGTAGCCATAGTACAATTACAGGGGTGCGCAACTTTACAAACTTATGTTCAATGTTAGGATTCGGAAGAGGATTGGCAATAATTATTTGTTTATTTATTATTCATATAGTTTTAGCTCTATGCTTAATTCTCAAGGAAAGAAAGCCTAGAGAAATTGAACATTTATCCAAGCAGGTAAACAAACGATGATGTAAACTGAAATGTATATATAATATAAATATTATATATATATATATATATATATTCACTCATGTCGTTAATGAGCTTAAGCAGTGGTGATATATGAGCTCATTTGTTATATTACCCTGTAAAGTTTAGACAAAGCACCATGCCTCATTTGAGACACTACTATACTCAACGTTATTTCTATTATCATCGATGACATTTCATTATCACCACCTATCTGTATGAACTTGGTTATTTGTTACTAAGCCTTGTTTTTCTAGGGCAGGTACAAGCATTCCGTTCTTTAGGTGCATTGGCAAAACAGAATTAGCAGTTAGGATGGTTACAACCTAGTGGCACGATGAGTGTCAATGCTAGACATTTTTCAAGTACAATAATTGTCAATAGTTGAACGTAAAACTACATAGGCATATGTAAATAATCTCATAAGTTTAGTATCGATATTTTAAAATTAAAATAAGATGTGACTTTTTTTTGTCGTATGTATATATTAAGACAAATGAGCTAGAAATTTTACACAGGAATGTCAATTTCAAGGGTTAGATGTATTACTTTTTGGAGACGAAAAATACAATCGACAAAATCCTTGATTATATTTAGGCGGATTCATAAGAATAGTATATTGAAGCAGGTTAGAGTGAACGAAGTGTATAAACAAACGGAGGGAACTCCTATGTATAATGTAAATATTCCGCGTTTATTAAGGTACGTTTCCACAGATTCTCTGTTCTAGCAAATCAGTAATCCAGATTCATGATATTTTGTAAACAGATATTAAGGTATGTATTTACATATTTACATTTAGAAATAAAAATATAAACAGAATAGCGTTTTCTCACAATGGTTGATCGTGATGTATTTTACTTTTATAATTAAGGGCTTTTAGGGAAGCTTATCAGAGTTTTTGCTAACGTTTATTTATGAAATGTTGTTTTAAAATGTCATTGCACCTAATGGATATTAGTACCTGCAGTTCATAAAATATCTATTCAATAAGCTTCAATTTGGTAGGTACCTGAATGAAATATCTAATTCAAAAAGAGTATGCTTTCATTTGCTTTGAGGATTTTACGAAAGTCAAGAAATTAATATCTGGAAGCCTACTGTTGATGGGATTTTTGGTTGCAGCAAGACATGTAAGCCATGCTAACCCAAAAATGGAAAATTTGAACAAAAAATTAGACAAATGAAAATAAAGTACTTCAGCATGCATTGCCAATACTATCTTTTTGTAATCTACGTGCACAACAAAGCATTATCATTTTAATACAATTAAAGTGCGAATATTTCAGTAAAATGTACTTTTAAATAATTAATTTAAACGGAAAAGGGATATTTTTATAAATGAAACAAAAAATAAAATTTGAAAATTTAAAAAAATACCTCTTATTCCTATCTTGAAAATTATAGAAACTGTAATATGTATCAAATTTCGTGGAATTCATAGCGTATATCCGCCTACAGTAAACATTCGTCCACAATAAAAATGTTTTCTGCTTTATACTACAAAAAATGCTCGCTAGAAAGTGCTTTTGTATACCATTTTAAACATTTATTTTTGACTTCTAGAAGAGTCACTCTGTAAACTGGCATATCAGTTTAGTGACATGACAAGGAACATACAATAGAATATAATTATTTTTATCCACATAAGCCAAATTTGAATTAATTATCAGATGCTCAGTTGTAAACAACTTGAACTGCTTTCATTCAAAGAACATAATACTCCACCTTTTCCCTGATTATTTCTGTTGTACTCTCAAAATCTCACAAATTTTCTTTCAAAAATACCCAATGTATGTTAAAAAGTGCTAAAATAAAGTAAAAGGAAGCAAAAAAAGAACACATGTAAGAATTTGTTGGTAATAAAGCTACATTGTTCTGAACACTTAAATGATCGCTGAACATATAGTGCAAACTGAACTTCAATTTCCTACGTTCAGACTTGTAATAACTGGAGTTAGTTTTCTTTTCTTCTTACTTTCTCTGCCACCTATATACAGCAGGTAAGAGACAGTATCGTATTACACATAAAATTCGATGTCAAGATTTCACGGGAAATTCATGTTTTGTGGCCTCCTGAATAAAAAAAACATTTTTAGAAACAGGTCCGTGTCTGTCTGTGTAACGAAAAACCGGATAAATATAAATTCTTAATTTCAGAATTCTCCAAAGATGCGACACAAACATTTTCAAGAACATCCCCCAACCCAAACCACCCTTACTTTGAAAATGTTTAGAAATTTTGGATTTTCTCAAAAATGGCTTCAACGATTTTTTGAAAATAAATCTAGTTATGTTAAATATAGTAACGTTTAAGATATTTACATGACAAATAAAATGTATATCTTATCTGATTAATTGGATATGAATTTTCTGGGAATAGCTTGTGAAGTTCTCTTCATTCTGAACGAATTTTTTATAACTTGCAAACAGTGAGAGATAGAAAAAAGCTTACTCCACAAAAAATGTAGATCTGTTAAATCACACAATTTATTTCAAATGTATTACTGTGGCATTAAAGTTTCTGAGATACCTATTCTTTATTATGGGTTTAAATTGTCAAACACCATACTTTTTCAACTTCAAAGTTGCCATTCGTTTATTTCTCGTGATCATGCAGAAAATGGAATTTCAAAGCCATCACATAGCGACCCGTTCTTAAAAGATTTGACTACCGCTTAAGCCTATTGTCTTCCCTTATTTCCCTTTTACACATAAGGAAATATGTAACGAAACCATTTTTACAAATGTTTATCTTGCTTTGCATGAATTAGAAGAATACTTAAGCTTTGGTAGGAATTGTAGTGAAAGTTACTCAACGCCTCGAAACACAAATTATAAAAATTTAGAAACACAGGACTTGTATTTCGCTGCTTATCTATTTATGGAATTGAAAATAATTACCTGCTCCTATATACCAGTCCAGAAATATTGGACACCAGCAAGAACGGTAGGAATTTCCACTCCGTGGCAACCTCCATGGGATTCTACTCATATTCCAAGTGAAGGCAGGCAGGCAGGCGAGCTCTTGCCACGCTCCGTCGTCATCCTTGGCCCGCGGCACTGACTACCAAGAGAGTCTAGTCGTGACGCGGCTGGTCGTGCACGTGCCAGGAATTGCCTGCCGTCCTTGTCGCGCCGCCGACTGACTGTGGGAAAACTCCACCTCCGCCAAGCTAGGCGTGCCGCTATAGGAGCAGCCTGGCATGCGGGTTGCCCTCCATAAGGAGAAGCGCTCCTTTCCATGCACTTCAAACCTTCCCTGTGCATTCCATGCCAGTTAACGTCCTTAAGTACGTGGTAGCTTCTTTCATAGGAGAATTCCAAACACTTAAAGGAATGCAACTATTTTAATACAAAAAGTAATGCATAACGGATATATCATTAGCTTCGAAAAATTTTCTCACATTCTTATATTACAAAACTCACAATGGATTGCTGTATAATCATAGCATTCCATATAGTCAACTTTTAAATGAATCCAACTTAATGTCGCTTTCTAATTATTGTAGAATAGTTGCTCTACAAATTATTCGTACATAAACATAAATGGCCTGTTATATAATGAGGAATTACCTGATCAAATTTATTTTAATGCAAGTAAAATTAATCTCAGAAGACGACTACTACTACAGTTTACCGAGTGAGATAGCTCCACGGTAACGTGTGAGACTCGCATTCGGGAGGTCCCAGTTCGATTCCCGGCGACCGCTCAACTCTGTCCCATGGTTTTTTGTGGTTTCCCCAAACGGCAGGTGAATATTGGGGTGACTTCTCTTCTACCACGACTCTCCTGTTCCTCATTTCCTATACCCATCATTTTCTTCGTTGTCATTAGGACCTGGCGACAGTTTTCGGCGTGCTGCTGCTGGACGGTGGGTGTAGCTTTGTGGAGGTCTCTTCCTGGAGTCGATCGGGACTGCTCAGTAAGAACCCACTTCCGATGTGGTACTCTTCGGGGGACCGCTGGGGGTTAGGGGCTTGTGAATAGGGTTGGGTGGTGTAGGATGCGTTCGAACTGGAACCGTTAGGGACACCGTCCATGCTTTGGCATGTCGCCATCTGGATCTGGTTGCTCTTCGGGTGTCTCCCTCTTTGTAGAAGCACAAAGGGCCGGGAGCCTACGTGCGGTGCTCTGTCCGGTTACGGTGGCCCTTTTGTCCGCACCTTTACTTTTTGCTACTCCAATTTAGGACACCTAAAACGTCATTGTATAAAAATTTCCCTGTTCTGAGGTTGTGTTTTAATACAATAAACTCTTCTTCTTATTCTTTACTGCACGGTATAAGTTATTTCAACATGTTCCGGCTCCAAATTCCTGTTCTAACCATCTCTTCTTGGCAGTGGCGGCTGCTGTGTAAGAGCGCAAGAAGCATTCTTGCAGCTTAACTTTTGAAACCTTGCAGATTGATTAGTTATTTTTTGTTTGAATGGTATTACACGTAACATAGATGAGATAATTTAAAATCTAGGGCGTTAAATCTACCGCGCTATTCCTCTAAACTCGATGAGATAGGAAACAGAGTCACGAGCACAACTTGACTTGTGCACGTTTTTATGAGCTTTTGCGCATGCGCAACTCGTATGACATAATTACCTTATGGGTGAAATACATACGGGTCGTGCACGCTTGAAAACGTGCACTGGACCTTACCATACATCTCTCAACAACAGGTTTACGTCAATGTCACTAGCTGGTAGCACACTACTGTACAATCATTCATACGAATGTGCAAGGGTGGGAAATTGGGAACCCCCGTTCGCTTTTCAGTTTGGCATAAATCCCGCTAAATGGTAGCATATTGAACTCACTGTACTGCGCAATCTAGATCTGATGTCAGCATAGTCATAGCCATACGGATAGAAAATGGCTTTCTGGTGAGTTATGATATATTATTTTGTACAAACGACATTTGCATGATAGAAAAACAGACGCATGGATTTTCTTTATAAATGGTGAGGCAGTATTTTTAACACTTAAATGATTTCAGTGAAATTATATAATATATAAATTCAATAACAGCCCGCCTTAAAACAACATGTGTATAATATAAAATAAAAAAAATGTATGAAACAGTCATTTTATTAATGTTTATATTTATGTACGTGCTCAATAATGTTATGTGAATGTATTACGTAATTTAATAATGTAGGAGCTGTGAGAATAATAGGTCAAAAGTTGCTAACAATGAGGTAACCTTGAGGCAATAATGAATTAGAAAGTTTAGTAATGCTACTGGTAATTCTTGGAGCAACAATAATGTAATTTTTGAGACAGTTTATAAACTAGCCAATCAACAACCAGAAAAAAGCTTAAGTTAAATAAAAGTATACTATTGGAGTAGGAATAGCCAATCAGAAACTGAAATAGGGCAAGTTGTACAAATTCAGAAGTCAGTTGTTAGCACACAGCGTTCCTAACCGGACGCGAGACGCGTCCTCGAGAAGTTTAATACGTATTCAGCGTGAGACAAAAATAGTTAACGTGTTAAAAAGTGCAAGTAATTAATAAATAATCTCACAGCTCTCTATATCAGTGAAGTGTTATTTTAATCGTGTCAAGGATTAATAAATGGAGTTAAGTAAAAATTATATTCTATGTAAGCTTACATTTTTCAGCCGCACCACGCCTTGTTAAGAAATGTCTCTACTGACGCAGCCGAGGCAAGCATAAATATATAATATTTAAAGAAACAGTAAAAATACAAAGTTAATATTTTTTTAAACTTGGGGCGAAGGCTATCGGGTACCATTCGTGTGGTTGCAACTACTTCAAGTTCGGCTCCCCAACAGTCGAAATGCAACTCCTCCTAAAATAAAAAACCTTCTCAAATTGGTTTTCCATACGTGAAGCAACAACTTACTTCAAATTGGCGCCCAAAGTGTAGTGCAAACAACGTAAAGATAATACATCTTCTCAAATTGGCTTTCCAACAGTGAGGCATACAAAACCTTCATCAATGGATAGTGTCAGCCATGATTCAGTAGTTTTCCCTATTTAACGTGTACCTATAGTGAAGTGCAACGTGTGTTTATATTAACGTTTGTGTGGACTATGTGGAGTACATAGATTTTATAAGAAGTTATGCCGTCTTTCTGCTTCAGAAAACCTGGCTTGGTGAGTGCTAATAAATTAGTAACAGGTACATATTAATATTTGGCTCACGAAAGAATGTAAATGAGGAATAGTGAGAACGGTACTGCGAAAGCTTACACATTACTTCGTTGTTGCTCTAAACTGATATAATTATGTACAAAACAATAAAAATTCTCAAAAAAACACTTTTTTGTCACACAAGTTATGCACAAGTTATGCATTATTATTATTATTATTATTATTATTATTATTATTATTATTATTATTATTATTATTATTATTATTATTATTATTATTATTATTATTATTATTACTGGGAACGGCTGCAGTTTTGTTAATTTGTTCATAATCATAACCATTATCAGTATATATTATTTCACTTTTCAGGGCTGTCTGAATCTAACATGTTGTGAACACTCAAATATATGCTTAGGAGCCACTACTTCTTGGGTCTTCATGGGTTCCGCCTTCCTTGGAGCCCATAATAATTTAAGGTAGCTTTAGGTATTCCGCTCTTTGGCATTCTTTCCACATGTTATTTTCAGTTTCCTCTGTATTTTGTTATTATAGTGGTGAGCTCAATGTTTATTATATGCCTTATTTCATTACTTTATCTACCTTGTACATAGTAGGTAGAGAAGGTATTGCATTCCACCCAAAAATTCTTTATCGAGATTTAATCGGAAATACACGTTTTGAAGCCTCTGAATCCAAGAAAGAGGTCTGTGTGTGTGTCTTTGAGCAGCCTAGGTAACTCAAAAATAAAAAGTCGAATAAATACCTATTTTGGTATTTAGGTTCAGCACCTTCCAAATATGCGACACGAAGATTTTCAACAAAATCCCCTCATCCCAAACTACCCTTTACGTGAAAGATTTTTCGAATTTTTTTATTTTCTAAAAAAATGGCTCTAACGATTCTGATTAATATACCGCATGGTAAACACATTTACATGATAAACAAAATGCATATCTTCAATTTTCTGTGAATAATCTGTGAAATCCTCTTCATTCGGCAGGAATTTTGTATACTCTTGTATAACTGGTAAACGAAAAGCGATATACGAAAACATACTACACAAGAAATGTGTATCTCTTTAAAACACACAACTTATTTCAATAAAAGCTTTTGTTGACATGGGCCATTTTCGAGATATCCGTTATTAATGGTCCGAATTATTCAATACTTAGCCATTCTTTTTATGTCCTGTCAACATGCAGTTGTTTCTCGCGATTGTATGGAAACAGCATATAATGTCCAGTTCTTAGACATTTGACTGTCGCTTTTCCCTTTGTATCTATAACGTAATGTGATGCAGCTATTTCTACGAAAGTTTATTTGGAATGAAATGTAGTGGATATAAAAATAAGCATTAGTAATAATTGTTTGTATACTCCCTAATAAACGAAAGAAAAAGTCTTGTGAATTTTTAGGTCCATTTTTGTATATCCTCTACTGATCTAAGCAACTTCATTTCTGCTGATTGTATTTTAGCTTTATGGTTGGAGTTCATGGCGCATATTTCTAAGAAGTATGTAATAACAGGTATTGCCATTGTTTTATGTAACTTCATGATTAATTCTTTTCTAGCTTTATTTTTATTGCTCGTTTGATTGTTCCAGTTATATAATTCAATTTATTAATTTGGTTGTTGGTACTTTCATTGTTGATTATGTCACATCCAAGGATGTTGAATTTTAATACTTCTATTTGAAGTATGATATTTGTTGGTAGTTGGAAGATGCTTCATGTTTATCTGTCCCACGTATGGGAGCCAATTTGAAGTAGATTATATTTGTTAGCCCTACGTTGGGCGCCAATTTGAAATAGAATATTTGTTGGTAGTTGGAAAATGCTTCATGTTTATCTGCCCCACGTATGGGAGATAATTTGTCGCGGTCACTTCGTGTTATCTTATTGCTGAGCGCCTGTTATTGTTTTACTACTTTGAATTTTGGGTTCTTTGTCCTCCGGCTAGCTATTATTACTACTCAGTCGAGCATATCTCTTGAACAGGGTGTGTAAACGGAAAAGATTTGTTACTGAAAGATAACACTTATAAAAGAATTTGTTTTTACACTTTTATTATCGTCACAATTAATTAATTTCACATATTGACTCTTGATACACGCCAGACTGAAACTGTTATATTTTCTAATATCACTATAGTCACTTATTTACTGCACGTTATTAATTCGCGTATTTCACATTTATAATTAACTTTACAACGCGAGAGATTTTGTAGAATTGCGCGACGTATAACCTTTGTATCATTCTGTTGGACTGAATGACATATTACCCGCGAATCCTTCTGTTGGACTGAGCGACGTTTACCTCGTGAATTATTCTGTCAAACTGAGCGACGTGTAATGCGTGAATGATCCTGTTGAACTGGACAATACTTGCCTCTGGCTTTAGCTTTTTATACTGCCTCACCCCGATATGCCTAAAGATTATAACAGAGCTGCTATTGGTTAATAAAACGCGCCAACATTAGCGTCTATTTTTATATCCAATCAAAATTACGAACACATATGCTCTAGGGAAGAAATTCCCTCCATTTCTACAGAAAAGCGCGCTAATCTGACGTCATTTGTTTGTCTCTTCTAATTGATAAACAACTCACCCCCTCGCTACATTGTTGCTCGCTCTTATTGTCAGTTTCAGTGAGGCCGTGTAAACTTATTTCCTAACAATGCTTATAATTAACCAACATCTCAAATCATTGTCATACAATAATGCTTATTTACACTACAATCACTCTGGCATTTACATTGTTGTGATATAAAATACTGCCACATTCTATTGGTTTGTTTTCAAGGATTATTTCGACCGAATTAAATTATTACCCTTAAAGGTGAGTACTTTCGTTTTTGCAGTTGAGATTTCCATATTGTATTCTTTTACTAATATGTTTAATGAACTTGATGATGATGCTGATGATGATGAAATGTTTAACGAACTCTCAACAATAATAGGCAGCTGGATTACAACTTTCCTTATAAATAATTCAAGAAACAGTTAATTATCGGTTAATTATAGAAACTACTTGCATGTGATTTTTAGCTATAGTGTTTACGATTATGCTTTTTATGATTACCCAAATGGAAATGTCTTGTCTTTAATAATATCTTAATTGCTTGTTGGAAGTCTTAATTTATTCTTATCTTTTTTAAATTGTATTGTTATGTTATATTTAAATTTGCGTATTTAATGCATATGTAGATACTGTATTTGGAGCATTGCTCTGTTGTAGTACAAAATAAATAAAGAAATAAATTATTACCACTTTGTAGAGATTGTATAGATTACTCATATACCAAATGCATAGGCATTAAATCACAAAATGTAGGTATCTATATAGGAATGTTTTCAACAGTCATTCCATTGCAATTAATATTTTATGCACACAGTTTACTATTTATAAACCAGCATCAAGTAATGAGAAACAACATTTCAAAGTATGCTTTGTACATAATGTTCCGGAAATGTCTTGAGAATTTAGGGGCAAATAAATGGCTTAGCTCATCAATGTTAACTTTGCCAAACCCATGACCAACTTACCCTGGAATCAGTCCCTATATGACAATGAAACGTTAATTATCTTTTTTAAATTGTTTAACGTCTCTTTAAATTCTTGGTCATATCGCGAGGGTTTCCTACTGCAGGTTGCTTGGTTTAGCGCGCATTCTAGATAGATGACCCAAGCTGCGCAGCGCCTACCTGCAGCATCTGTCCAAGGAACTTGTTCATAAAAGGCCTCAGTTGCACAATCGCCTTTCTGCTGTCTTTAAATTTTGGCAGAGTGCTAGTTTGAATCGTGAAACTGCTGACTGTTCTTTGAGCTACACAAAATAATCTGATGCTGGACAGATGACCTTAGTTGCGTAGTCACCTTCCTTTGTCGTCAATTTTTACTTATATTTCCTTTGGTTTGTAGGTGGAACTTTGGGTCGTGGTATTGAACATCTAATCCGGTATTACTATGGCAACTGAGATAAACCACAAAACCCCATTCAGATTGGCCTGTACACGAGATTTGAACTCCCGGCCTCTCTAATGCCAGCCCAAACGTTACCACTTGAGCCATCTCGCTCGGTTATGAAGTGTTATCTGGAAACACAGTGATCCTTTATGCTTTCTATGTGTACCTTATTTAGTGTTTGTTTTAGCAACTGAGGTGTAGTATATAAAAAGTTTAAATTATATTTATTTACATTTTTGAACATAGGTACTCAAATATTACACTATTAATATGAGGCTTATCTCAACCCTTGTGGATACACAATATAAGCAAAGTGCCGTTAATATATTCAAGCATTTTCAATGTGCCTGCTAATATGCAAGATTTCTGAGAAAATGGGCCATTTGTTTAAAAAAATAATTCTTGAAAATTGCTTTTTGAGGGTATCGGTATTGAACGGCTAATTTTAAGCATTTCAACCAATTTAATTCAAACTTTTGTTACAGTGTTGTTCAACATAATTATAATATGAAATAATTTTCGTGACCTTGCATACCTAATTAGGTATTCAAGAAAATAATTATCAAAAAAAGAAAAATGAAAATGAAGTCAGATATACAATGAAGAAATTCTGAAAATTTCAAACTTTTAAATTTTGCATAGGTATTATTACTTGCATATAGTTCTTTATAATAAATGATCAAAGATATAATGCTGAAAATTTTGAAAGTAAGTATACAAAATATTGCATGATGAGAAATATTTTAAAGCGGCAAAAATATAGGGAAACAAGAATATTATAGAACTAGGATGAACTGAGGAGGGGGACTTAGCACCCCGACCTACAAGTTCTTTTGTGCCTGAAGGCCCAAATGGGGTGCCCCTGGAGGGAGGTGAGAGGAGATAGAGGGCGGCCTGACCAGAGGCACAACAGGGCAGAGGGCAAGGTCCTTACCTTTTACAAACTGAAAGTCTCCGGATGGCAGCTGGTGTAACCGGCTCCCCTCTTCCCTGCGGACTTACATATCCCCTTGGGCGGGCCGCACCCATTCCGGCGGACGAAGAATTGCATAGAGCACTCCTTCCTTTCCCCTGCCAGGCAACGCTGAGACTCCCGCCGACACTTGCAACTCCGAAACAGACTAAGCATATGAAAGGTGAAGTAAAATGAGAATGGAGGTGAAATGGAGAGACAGGAAATTCGGGGTATGTAATGAACCTTCCCAACATTCGCCCAGCAACCTGGGGAAACCTCCGAAAGAATCCATGGGTCAGGAAAGTGGGTCGTGGGATTCGAACCCACCCTCCCGAATGCGGGCCACAGACGTAATCGCCTCCACGTCAGCCATCCCACTCGGTAAGAATATTATAAAACCAAGGTTTAAAAGACCACACATTATTTACATACATCTGCGGTCGTCCATTTAAGGCTCACGTTTGTGCATTTAAGTGATCAGAGGGATAAAATTATAAACGGATGCTTACTAGAATTTCTGAGGATTTTGTTCGTCGAAAATTGATTATGGACTATCCTCATGTAGCAAGCCCAACTCTCAATGATAGACTCAAGTCCGTGCCGAAAGTAGACGTAATAAAAGTGTCATGTTTGTTGTTCAGGTTATTAAGTAATCAGCTTTGTATTCAACCATAAACCTCCCAAATGAAATGAATATAAGATAGGTATATATTGACAAACATCGCAAATGTGTTATTATCAAGTAGAGTGTCTTTTGCCTTTAAAACGAAAAGAGCCTATTGTGCAGAAAAGTCCAAGAAGTGAGTGCTGCCGTAAATTGAAAGCACGGGAGGCGGCCTGTCGCTGAGGAAAGTGCGTTAGCAATACCAAAGCAGCTATGAGTGCTCTTAGTCTCCTTTTTTGAGTTGAAACAGGGGTTTTTGGTGTTTTTACTTATTTGAAAATATATGAAAAATATTTGTGAAATGGAATATTATGTTAAAATAGCATAGGTAACAAACGTATCGAATCAACTGTGGGTACAATACGCACTTTGCTATCAAAGAGATGCACCTACCACTTTAATTATGTGTGCTTTTTTATATGTGGGAGTCTGTGCAAATTTTAAGAAAATCGAAGGCTTTGAGCAGTTTGAATTGGTAACGATGATCAGCAATTTTGAAGCCGTATACTTGACCTACTTCATTGTTGATTCTGCTGCCTTGATTTCGTAGCTCGTTCTTCTCGTGCGCCAGCTGCTCCAATGGTAGAGTTGTGAGCACTTTCTCAGGGTATGCGTGAATGCAATGAGAAGAACAACGTCAGAGTAAATTGACTGAGAAATTTAATGTGATCTAATACTTGAACTATTGAAGCGAGTTGCCTACCGTTTGAAGATAAAGAGTGAAACTTATTATGAATCAAAGCACTCCAAACTATAAAAATTGACGCATTATGTCCGCTAACTTCTGCAATATCAATTTTACGGTTTGAAATAATTGTTTCTGCTAAAAGAACGCAGAAGTGTAACTTACCCTGAGTCGCTAAAATATTACTCGGAAAGATCCCTCGCGATGACCGCGAAAACACAAGCGCGTCACAAGCGCTTAAAATATCCCATGAGCAGTGAGTACGGTAACGATTCCAGAGTAACTCTCTGATTTAAAATTACAGAGCTTTATTACTTAAGCTTCACCTAATTTATTACTCCCCACCAAAGTTATTTCACGCCCGAGCCAATAATTAAAATCCTGCATGTCTCTGTTACTTTGTTACTAAGGGACTTGGCTAAAATCTCAGAAATACCTTTTACTTTTCTTTTCCAGAATTGGCTTACGTTATCCTGCAAACGTAATTTAACTCTAAACCTGATTCTCAGAAACTTTAAGCTAATGTGCTGTCTATCCGGCTGCTACGTGACATTCTTATATTACTCGCTATGACCGTTTTTCTTTACACACAGAACTTTCAACTCAAGCATATTGCCTTATACAATGATTTAGTATACGGAAATTATTTATTGGAGTTATTTCTTTATCTCACTAACATTTCTTTATTTAATTATCAATATCTTCCGTCAGTAATTGCGGTATCAAGTTTTAGTATTAAATATCACAATTCCATTGCTTTGTAATTTTGGAACTTGCTGTAACAAGTGCCTTACATGCTAGGTAATATGTCCATGTAATTCAGGCGAAATGTAATACATAAAATCTGATGTGTTGCATTCACATCACTTTCTCTACTTACTATTCTACAAACTATTCTTAAAAAGTTTATTATTCTATCCACTTCTTGTTAATCCTGATAGACTTCCATTTCGCAGCGATACATTTAAATGTAAGATTCAGTATCTAAAGTGTTAGATTTTTAGAGATCTTGACGCTCGCTAGGTATTTGATTGCTTTGACATTGAAATATTGTAAATATTTCAAAATTCAAAACAATAACAAAGAATAGCTTGGAAATGGCTCACTCCACGAAAATGTTTAATTGACATAAATTGAATGCTTTAGCGAGTTGTAACTTTTTTGTAGTAAGACTTTGTCTACCTCGACAGTTCATCAATTATACAAAAGTTATTCAGAATGAAGAGGACTTCACATGCTATTCTCAGGAAACTCAAGATATATATTTTATTTGTAATTTTTTCGAATAATTTGATTTTTTTACAGTATATATTACTGCAACAATTTTCACAATATTGTTATTGTTATTATTATTTTTTCTTTATTTATTTGCAGCCTTTCCAGCACTTTTTTTACTATCGCTTATTTTTATCTCTTTTACAATCTATATTTATAAAAGTTTTGTTTTTATGTAGTAGCTAATTTTATATATATCCTAATTTTTAAGGTAGTTTGGAGTAAGGGATTTGGTTTTAGTTGTTTTTAGAATATGTGATTTTTCAGGTTTCATTAGATATGCATTTTTTAAAGCTTCAACGGTTACACAATATCAAGTTTTTTTAATTTATGTATTTTATTTTAATGATATATATATATATACATATATCGACAGGTTTGTCATGGAAATACCTTAAGCATGTGGTACCTTAATAAAATTCGAAAGAACTATTCTTGAGAAAACAAACAAAAAAAACGAAAACTTTTCATATAGGTAAAAGGTAGTTGGAGTGGGGTACTGACCTACTTTGACGGTACTGAGCGTTGAATGTCAAAATATCATTGTCTAATATATTTAAATACACTACAACAACAACTACCACTACTATCACCTATATGATTATTACTACTGTCACTACTATTACTGCTGCCACTACCTACTATTAGTATCACCACTGCTAATACTCTATCCTACCACCACCACCACCACTACTACCATTACTACTAATGTTATTATTACTACTACTACCACCTCTGTTACCACCATCACAACAACCACCACAACTACTACTACTACTACTACTACTACTACTACTACTACTACTACTACTACTACTACTACTACTACTACTACTACTACTACTATCACCACCGTTATTATTATTTCCACTACTACCAAAATATTACTATTACTACTACCTAAACAACCAGCACTACCATTACTACCACCATTCTAATTACTACCAATACTACCAAAATATGACTATTACTGCTACCTAACAACCAGTACCACCACTACTGCTATTATTACCACCATTCTAATTACTACCACTACTACCAAAATATTACTATTACTGCTACCTAAACAACCAGTACCACCACCACCACCACTACTACTACTACTACTACTACTACTACTACTACTACTACTACTACTACTACTACTACTACTACTACTTCTACTACTACTACTACTATCGCCATTCTAATTACTACCACTACTACCAAAATATTACTATTACTACTACCTAAACAATCACCACCACCACCACTACTACTACTACTACTACTACTACTACTACTACTACTATACTACTATTATTACTACCACTCCCAGGGGCCTACTACGGTAGGTACGGGAACAGGGCTCCCAGAGTTCGAGCCACATTCTCGATTGGGTTCCTCTAAGAGGTGAGAGGGCTTATGCCAAACGTCCATTAAACTTTGGTCCACAAGCATGTTTGACCAACTACAAGTTACCTCCAGTTCGCCAGACACCGCCAGACGGAGGAGTGGAGTCGCAAGGGGCGACTAGGCAGTGCGTGATTCCCAGCCCTTGAATATCATGTAGTACTGTGTTCGTCATCTGCTAATAAAGGTCAGTCCCGGGGAGGGGCCATTGCGTGAGCCCTCTATCTATATATTGGGAGGTGAGACCCTAAGGTGAGCCAGGTCTAGGCCAGGGCATCGGAAGCATTTGTAATGGTGGAGGATTTAATGGCTAGGGATATAAAAATATCCAAAAAGCATTAAAGGTCAATGGAAAAGAAGTAGATGAATCTTGTGGTCCTTTCTAAACAGAACAGAGGAAGGAAAGAAGCTTTCATCAGTGAACCCATTTATGGTTCAAAATCGTCTCCATAACATTGTTGGTCCAGTAAAGTCATGCGTTAGATCTCGCAATGGCACACTCCTGGTTGAAGCACATTCAGCATCCCAGGCAGCGAAAATACTCAAAGCAAATAAGTTAGCTAACTATCCTGTGCGTGCTGAGATGTACAGGGCCTTGAACTCTTCGCGCGGTGTGGTAAACACCCAGCACTGGACGGTGTGTCCATCGAAGATATTCAAGAAGATCTTGAAGATCAAGGTGTGACAACCTTGTCCAGTGCAGCGGAAAGAAAGAGGTGAATTAGTGCCTATTCGTAACCTGTCCCTTACCTTTGATTGGATAGGTCTCCCTCATAGGATTAAGGCGGAGTATTAAGTTATGATATGTAGACCATATATCCCGAGCGCGTTGATATGTTATAAGTGTCAGTGCTTTGGACACACTAGTGACTTCTGTAATGGTGAATCAACCTACGTGAACTGTGAAGACGTCTCACAGACGAAGCATGTACATTAGCTCCAACTTGTGTTACCTGCAAACGTAAACATCCATCAAGTGCCTCCGTTTTATAGTGGAAAGAGCGATCCAAGAGATCCGGTTTAAGTAGAAGTTTCCTTTTCAGAGGCCCTGAAACTCCTGGTTATCCGCCAACCCTCTGTCCCGAAATCTAGTATTTATACTTCAGTTGCAGCGAAACCGGTACAGAGTCGGAAAATCGCAAATCAGACCAACGATAAACGGGGCCACCATTTTAGAAAATAATCTCATAGCTAGAATATAGCTAAAGCCTTCAAAATCAACACCGACGACAGCATCAACATCTGTCATCGAAAAGATCACATCAGTATAATCACCAGCAGATCCGTCGAACTGAACCAATAAGACTGGCAAGCCGATAACGTATAATGCATCGCCGATAATGCTCACAACCGACTTCCCGAAGGTAAGTGATAAGTCTGCACCCAAAACATCAAAGGGGAAACAAAGTCCACGATTATCTTCTCGGAGATCCTCTTCTGAGGAATCTGCGGAAAGGACTCAAATCGGCGATCTTCATCTTCGCTTATTTCCACTTCCAATAGATTTAAGGTTCTTAAACCGAAGTCTTTTATTGGAAAAGGATCCTTCCCCACGGATGATTCCTCCTATACTGTCAGAACGACAGTAAAGAAAAGGCTGGATAAATCTGCCGTAAAAGGTGTTAGCCCGAAACCATATAAAAAGGGGCAAATTGATTCGACCAGCACTGTCCCCAACGTAGTGGACTCTACGATTAAGAACTTACCCTATTACAAATACTAAGGCCATCCTAGAATGGAACATACGTGGAGTTAGAACACATCGACCAAAGATTGAACTGTTGCTTAAGAATGAGCCCTTGGTCGATGTTTGCAAGAGACTAAACTCTGTCCGCAGAATAGCTTTCACACCAGTCGGTATACCCCAGTACTACGTGATTTTACACCAGAAGCGGGTATTCCTGCCCACAACGGCACTATGATGCTCATCAGAGATAATACATTCGTGGAATCTGTATCAATACAGTCTGACATCCAGGCAATCGCTGTAAGGACTAAACTGTCATTCCATCGGATATACCATTAATATTATTTATGTGTCTCCATCTGACAACCTCTCGCTGCCTGATTTAGAAGATCTAGTTTCCTAGTTACCAACACCTTTTCTGTTGATGGAAGACGTCAGTGGCCATCACTCTCTTTGGGACTCGCCTCGGGCTTGTACGGGAAGTAAATTAAGCGCCAATTTCTTTGACAACTATAACTTAGCTCTACTGACTACCGGAGCCTCATTTCTCTGGCTCCTTCAATAGTTGTTCACATCTTCATTTAACAGTTTGTTCACTGCAGCTGCCAGTTTCCTTACAATGGAATTTCATTTCTGATTTACACTCTAGTGACTACATTCCATGTCTTATTAGTCTCTTAAGACAAGATATATGTTCCACACATTTACCTAGATAGCGCTTAGATCAAGCCAAATGGAACCTTCACTACCAGTTAGCTGTGTTTAATTACAATGAGCACGACTCTGTGAATGTTTTAGCCGCACGTCTCAAGAAACGATTCTTTCTGCTGCTGAACAATGTATTCCTCGATCGACTGCCAACCCCCGTCGATTTCCCTTGTACGGATGAATGCCGGTATGTCATCGTGCTTGCAGGTTACTCTCGGGATTTTACAGCTACACTGGATAACGTGATCTAATACATGAAAATGCGTTCTAAGTCTGGACAAGTTATTAAGGATAGTAAAAAGACACCATGGAGCAAATTTGTAGCTTCATTCAATCGACATGCGCCTTTCTCTGTCATAGGATATAAGTTAAGGTGTGTGGTCAGAAAATCGACCCCCCTATGCTAATTGCTAGTTCTTAAAACAATTGCAGGAGCTGTTGTTGATGCATTTAACGTGGCTAATACATTTAGCAGTGCTTTCGATCAAATGTCTAGCTCAGATAACTATTCTCCTGAGTTCCTTTCAGTTAAGGTTCAGGTGGAATCTCAAGGTATCTCGTTTCGTTCTGGAACCTGGAAGATTACAATTGCCTTTTCAACATGACGGAGTTAGAACATGCTCTTACCTACGCGACTATCAGCACCAGAACTAATGATGTTAACGTACGAATGTTGCAACTGCTCTCTGCTGAAGGTAAGGCTTTTCTACTCCAGGTCTATAATCGTGTTTGGGCTGACATCACATCTCAGAAAAGTGGCGGTAGGCCACCCATCATACCCATTTTGAAAGCTGAAAAGGACCGTTGTCTTCCGTCCAGCTACCGTCCCATTTCCCTCACCAGTCCGTTTACAAGGCGATGGAACGCAGGATTAATGGACGGTTGATATGGTGGCTGGAAACTCACAACCTACTGATCAATACCCAGTGCGGCTTTCGACGATGGCGTTGTTGTGTCATTATCCACGCAGATGAAGAACGGATTCCCGAAGAATTGTCAAACGGTTGTGATATTATTAAATCTTGTGAAGACATATCTTACGTGTGGGCGAGCAGGGATACTACGTTCTCTACACACCTGGAACATACGTGGACGCTTACCACTGTTCGTTCAGGAGTTTTTTAAGGATCACAACTTCCGAGTACGGTTCGGTTTCTTCGAACGTTTTTGTTCAGAAGAACGCAGTGTCTCAGGGATCGGTACTAAAAGGTACACTGTTTTGTATTGCAATTAATTCGATCTCAAAATGTGTTCCTCAAGGGGTGTCGTGATGCTCATTCATAGACGACTTTGTTGTCTATTGCACTTCTCAGCCTACGCCGTTTTTAGAACGCCATGTGCAACAATGTTTAGACAATGTTCGAGAATAGAGTTCCAAAAATGGCTTTGGTTTTTCAACTGAGAAGTCAAGTTGCGCTAACTTCTGGCGTCGTAGGAAACGATTGCCACCATTACTACTACCACTACCACTAATAGGTGCTACTACTGCCACCACACTACTACTACCACCACTAGGTTGTATATGCCAATAAGTTATACTACCACTACTATTACTACGACTATTATTGCCATTAGGTACTACTACTACTAATATTACTACTACTACTACTACTACTACTACTACTACTACTACTACTACTACTACTACTACTACTACAACTACTATTAAGGCTACTACTGCTACAACCAACAGTACTACTACTACTACTACTACTACTACTGCCACCACCACTACTACTACCACCACCACTAGGTTGTATATGCCAATAAGTTATACTACCACTACTGTTACTACGACTATTATTGCCATTACGTACTACTACTACTAATATTACTACTACTATTACTACTACTACTACTACTATTAAGGCTACTACTGCTACAACCAACAGTACTACTACTACTACTACTACTACTACTACTACTACTACTACTACTACTACTACTACTACTGCCACCACACTACTACTACCACCACTAGGTTGTATATGCCAATAAGTTATACTACCACTACTGTCACTACGACTATTATTGCCATTAGGTACTACTACTAATATTACTACTACTACTACTATTAAGGTTACTACTGCTACAACCAACAGTACTACTACTACTACTACTACTACTACTACTACTACTACTACTACTACTACTACTACTACTGCTGCTGCCACCACACTACTACTACCACCACTAGGTTGTATATGCCAATAAGTTATACTACCACTACTGTCACTACGACTATTATTGCCATTAGGTACTACTACTAATATTACTACTACTACTACTACTATTAAGGCTACTACTGCTACAACCAACAGTACTACTACTACTACTACTACTACTACTACTACTACTACTACTACTACTACTACTACTACTACTACTACTGCCACCACACTACTACCACCACTAGGTTGTATATGCCAATAAGTTATACTACCACTACTGTTACTACGACTATTATTGCCATTAGGTACTACTACTACTAATATTATTACTACTACTACTACTACTACTATTAAGGCTACTACTGATACAACCAACAGTATTACTACTACTACTACAGTAGTAATAGTCCCGGATGAGCCAATTGTTTTAACGATAATCCTGCCGCTAGGGGCGCTAGTGTCGCTAGTGTCGGTGCGTGCGACGGCGGCGGCGGTAAGTTTGAAAAGCGCCCTGAGCGGTAGGATTATCGTTAAATCGGTTGGCTCATCCGGGACGAGTTGAAAGAATTGAGGAAGTGACGTGTAGTGTTTTGATTGGTTCGTTAATTTGGGGTGGGAGATGGAGGAAGGGAGATGGAGGAGTATGGAGGTCGCGTGATGGAGAGGAGCTGGGTGGCGAGGTGTTGTCTGTGCGGAGGTCGGTACTGAAAGAGGGGTAAAGATGGGGAGCGAGGGATAAAAAGTGTAACAGAAAGTGACGTGTGAAGTTGTGATTGGTGGGAGTAAGAAGTGATTTTATTGGTGGAAAGGAACAAATGAGAGTTGTTGATTGGTAGGAATAAGAGGGATTATGATTGGTGGAAAAGAAAAAGTTGTGGGAGTGGGGTATGTTGGAGGTGATGGGAAAGGTGAGTTTTGCTAGCAGCAAGATTTGCAAAAGCCTGTCTTGAACTGATCAGCAATTTTTGAACGTCGGATGGTAGTTTTCTTGAGTGGATAGAGAGATGGGGGCGATATGAGATGCGGTGGCGAAAATGGGAACTAAACAAGGTGGTTGAGACAAGAGGTTTAAGGACGAGGAAATTTGGAGGTTAGTGGTGAACATGGCGGTCGCAAGAGGTGGGGGTAAGGAGATGCGGTGGTGAGAATGGGAACTAAAAGAAGATGGCGGTAGCAAGAGGTTAGAAGAGTAGATTTTGAGGTTAAAATAGTGGGAACTAAAAATGGCGGAGGGTCTGCGACAAGGAGATGCGGTGGGAACTAAACAAGATGGCGGACGCAAGAGGAGGGTAAGGAGATTTGAGGTTACAGTACCAAAACACGAAAGGATATATTCCTACGCCAAGCAGGTCCGAAAAATAATTATGCGTGTGGTACTTACCTGTTACCGGTGTGGATGCGTCACCAAAAGCGCGGCACGCGACGCGAAAAAATAAAAGCAAACTGTTTTTGAAAATGCTTAACCAGCTTTAAGATCAACCAACATCACTACGCACTGATATACCTAGGTTTTTAAAGCGGTACAGACACCCTTTGCAGAGGCGTAATTTAACTATACCAAAAACCTGGTACTGGACCATCGTGATGGTCGCTAGCGTACGTAGGAGCAGGGTTCTCAAGCCGGTCGAAAGCGGTCAAAAAACGTGTACGACGTAGGTGTTCACCGTAGCTGCTGTCGAGTCAACCGTCGAGGTGTGAATAAACGAGATCTGTTCTCGCCGGCAATCTGGTTCGGAGATGTGAGCAGCGGCGAGGTGTTGTCTGTGCGGAGGTCGGGACTGAAAGAGGGGAAAAGATGGGGAGCGAGGGATAAAAAGTGTAACAGAAAGTGACGTGTGAAGTTGTGATTGGTGGGAATAAGAAGTGATTTTATTGGTGGAAAGGAGCAAATGAAAGTTGTTGATTGGTAAGAATAAGAGAGATTATGATTGGTGGGAAAGAAAAAGGTGTGGGAGTGGGGTATGTTGGAGGTGATGGGAAAGGTAAGTTTTGCTAGCAACAGGATTTGCAAAAGCCTGTGGAGAACTGATCAGCAATTTTTGAAAGTTGGATGGTAGTTTTCTTGAGTGGATAGAGAGATGGGGCGATATGAGATGCGGTGGCGAAAATGGGGACTAAATAAGATGGTTGAGACAAGAGGTTTA
This sequence comes from Deroplatys truncata, assembly GCA_030765065.1. NCBI lineage: Eukaryota > Metazoa > Arthropoda > Insecta > Mantodea > Mantidae > Deroplatys > Deroplatys truncata. The sequence continues at coordinate 168,326,023 of CM060978.1, read as the reverse complement.
AGGGCGAGGAAATTTGGAGGTTAGTGGTGAATATGGCGGTTGCAAGAGGTGGGGCAAGGAGACGCGGTGGTGAGAATGGGAACTAAAAGAAGATGGCGGTAGCAAGAGGTTAGAAGAGTAGTTTTTGAGGTTAAAATAGTGGGAACTAAAAATGGCGGAGGTTCTGCGACAAGGAGATGCGGTGAGAACTAAACAAGATGGTGGACGCAAGAGGAGGGTAAGGAGATTTGAGGTTACAGTACCAAAACACGAAAGGATATATTCCTACGCCAAGCAGGTCCGAAAAATAATTATGCGTGTGGTACTTACCTGTTACCGGTGTGGATGCGTCACCAAAAGCGCGGCACGCGACGCGAAAAAATAAAAGCAAACTGTTTTTGAAAATGCTTAACCAGCTTTAAGATCAACCAACATCACTACGCACTGATATACCTAGGTTTTTAAAGCGGTACAGACACCCTTTGCAGAGGCGTAATTTAACTATACCAAAAACCTGGTACTGGACCATCGTGATGGTCGCTAGCGTACGTAGGAGCAGGGTTCTCATAGCCGGTCGAAAGCGGTCAAAAACGTGTACGACGTAGGTGTTCGCAGTAGCTGCTGTCGAGTCAACCGTCGAGGTGTGAATAAACGAGATCTGTTCTCGCCGGCAATCTGGTTCGGAGATGTGAGCAGCGGCGAGGTGTTGTCTGTGCGGAAGTCGGGACTGAAAGAGGGAAAAGATGGGGAGCGAGGGATAAAAAGTATAACAGAAAGTGACGTGTGAAGTTGTGATTGGTGGGAATAAGAAGTGATTTTATTGGTGGAAAGGAGCAAATGAAAGTTGTTGATTGGTAAGAATAAGAGAGATTATGATTGGTGGGAAAGAAAAAGGTGTGGGAGTGGGGTATGTTGGAGGTGATGGGAAAGGTAAGTTTTGCTAGCAACAGGATTTGCAAAAGCCTGCCGAGAACTGATCAGCAATTTTTGAACGTTGGATGGTAGTTTTCTTGAGTGGATAGAGAGATGGTGCGATATGAGATGCGGTGGCGAAAATGGGAACTAAACAAGATGGTTGAGACAAGAGGTTTAAGGACGAGGAAATTTGGAGGTTAGTGGTGAACATGGCGGTCGCAAGAGGTGGGGGCAAAGAGACGCGGTGGTGAGAATGGGAACTAAAAGAAGATGGCGGTAGCAAGAGCTTAGAAGAGCAGATTTTGAGGTTAAAATAGTGGGAACTAAAAATGGCGGAGGGTTGGCGACAAGGAGATGCGGTGAGAACTAAACAAGATGGCGGACGCAAGAGGAGGGTAAGGAGATTTGAGGTTAAGATTTTTAGGTTAAAACAGGGCGTAAGCATGGGAACGAAATCCAAGATGGCGAAGGCATTGGTGTGGACGAGGAGATGTGAGGTGCGGTGGCGAAAATGGGAACTAAACAAGATGACGAAGACAAAAAGTGTAAGGACGAGGAGATTTCGAGGTTAGTGGTGAACATGGCGGTCGCAAGAGGTGGTGGGCAAGGAGACTTGAGGTTAAGATTTTTAGGTTAAAACAGGACGTAAGAAGGGGAACTAAATCCAAGATGGCGGAGGCAAGGGTGGGACGAGGAGATGTGAGGCGCGGTGGTAAAAATGGGAACTAAATAAGATAGCGGAGGCATGAAGTTGAGGTTAAAAATTGAGGTAAACGTGGAGAGCTTAAACCAAGATGGCGGTGGCGTGGTGGTGAAAATGGGAACTAAACAAGATGGCGGAGGCAAGAAGTGGAGGGACGAAGAGGTTTGAGGTTATGGTCAACATGCGAAAGATGTCGAACGCAACAGATGGTGACGAGGAGATAGAATTGAGGATTAGGGAAAGATGAAGGAAAACAGGAAGTGACGTGGAGTGTTTTGATTGGTAAAAATAAGACGAAATGTGATTGGTGCGTTAATTCGGGTGAAAGATGAAGGAAGGAAGATAAAAGAGTATGGAGGACACGTGATGGAGTGGAGCGGAGCGGCGAGGTGTTGTCTGTGCGGAGGTTGGGACTGAAAGCGGGAAAAGATGGCGAACGAGGGATAAAAAGTATAACAGAAAGTGACGTGTGAAGTTGTGATTGGTGGGAATAAGAAGTGATGTTATTGGTGGAAAGGAACAACTGAAAGTTGTTGATTGGTAAGAATAAGAGAGATTGTGATTGGTGGAAAGAAAAAGGTGTGGGAGTGGAGTATGTTGGAGGTGATGGGAAAGGTAAGTTTTGCTACCAACAAGATTTGCAAAAGCCTCTCCAGAACTCATCAGCAATTTCAGCAGACGATGTGCGTGGCGATAGGACCGCTGCGATGAAAGAGCTGCAAACTGCGCGATAACTTGAAAAATATTGCCCGCCGTGACGCATTGCGCGCGCGCGTTTACCGTAAACCGTTACAGTTGCCATACTTATATTATCCGTCTTTCTTTTTTCTTTTTGTTTTTTCGTTTTTTTAAAAAATAACTAGTTCTTGGAGGTTTTCTGCGGTTGGTAAACGAATGCAAGCTCTTTCTGCTTTTTCATAGGTTTTCCCTGGTTGGTAGGCGTTTTCTGTACTGATTGACGAAGGCGTTTCTAATTTTCGAGGTTTTCTCAGGTTTTTTAGCGGTTGGCCCTGCCCGGTAGGCAAATGATGAAGTTTTACCTTGTCGGCGCACGGATATTAGGCACGTACTGGCGCGCACACACACACACACACACACACACACACACACACACAGAGAGACAGACAGACACACAGACAGGCACACACACACGGACATGTTTCGAAAAATGCTTTTTTTTTTTTTTTTTTTTGATTCAGGAGGTCTCAAAACGTGTATTTCCGGTGAAATCTCGGTATCGAATTTTTGGGCGGAATGCAATACTTCCCCTACTTACTATACGTAGTAGAGAAAGTAAAAAAGTATTGAAAAATTTAAGGAAATAACAAGCAATACCTCAAAAGTGTACTATCTTGTTTTCACGGGTTTTCCAGATCGGTAAGCGTTAGAATACTCTTAGAGCTTTTTTCAGGTTTTTTCGCGTTTTACCTGGCAGGTAGGCAGATGATAAAGTTTTTCTATAATGTCATCGTTTTGGCTTGTGGCGCACAGACACTAGGCACATACTCACACACACACACACACACAAACACACACACACACAAACACACACACACACACACTAAAATAGTAGCGTATAAAAAAATTTAACAAACCGTAGATTTTCAAGAAAATTCCCACACCGCAAACTACCCGTTTAGCGGGAGAAAGTTCATTATTTTTATTGTTTTAAAAATGGCTCTAACCCCTTTTGATTACGGTACGGTATGTTTAAGATATCTGCATGACAAATAAAATGTATAACTTCAATTTTCTGGGAATTGCTGTGAAGTAGTCTCATTGTGAATGTCTTTTGTACAACTGTTAAACCGTAGGAAACGAAGCCTTACTGTACAAGGACGTTAAAGCACACAATTTATGTGTATTATTATTATTATTATTATTATTATTACTTTGTCGCGTTGTGTATTTACAAAGTTTGCATGTTGATTTTAATGTTTAAAAGCTTTAGACCTTTCTCACTAAAACTCGACATTCGTTTAACTTTTCTTTTTTCATTTTCATACAAAGAGAACGGAATTTCACAAGTGAAACAGCACTGGAAAACTAAATACTTATTTTGAGGTCCACTGAATAAAAACATTTTTAGAAAATTCTGTGTGTGTATGTGTCAGAGCAGCATAACTCAAAAATGAAAAGTTGGATAAATACTAAACTTGGTATTTAGGTTGAGTACCTTCCAAAGATACGACACAGAGAGTTTCAAGAAAACCCCTCCACCCCCAAACTACCCTTTACATGAACTATTTTCCGAAATGTTTTATTTTCTAAAATTGATTCTGAAGATTTTAATTACAACACCATATATTAAAGACATTTATATGAAAAATAAAATGTATATCTTGAATTTTGTGGAAATAGCCTGTGAAGTCCTCTTGATTCGGAAGAAATTTTCTATGATCTTGTATAACTGCTAAGGTTTGAGAAAAACATAGAACACAAAAAATTTAGATCTTTTTAAAAACACGCACAATTTATTTGAAATAACTTTTTTGTGACGATAGCCATTTCCGAAATATTTGTTATAAATGGTTCGAATTGTACAATGCTTAGCCATTCTACTTCACTTCTTTCAAACTGCTTAAAAATCATATAAATGAATGTATCACCTCATAATAAGCCTCTATATACGAAAAATGCTGAGTATTCAAAAAGTCAAGAAATTCGATTTTCTAGCCCCTAGTGAGTGAAAAATCGCGTTTACTTCGCTTCTTTCAAACTGCTTCTACCCTTTACATGAACTATTTTCCGGAATGTTTTATTTTCTAAAACTGTCTCTGACGATTTTAATTACAACACCATATATTAAAGACATTTATATGAAAATAAAATGTCTATCTTGAATTTTGTGGAAATAGCCTGTGAAGTCCTCTTGATTCGGAAGAAATTTTCTATGATCTTGTATAACTGCTAAGGTTTGAGAAAAACATAGAACACAAAAAATTTAGATCTTTTTAAAAACACGCACAATTTATTTGAAATAACTTTTTTGTGACGTGAGCCATTTCCGAAATATTTGTTATAAATGGTTCGAATTGTACAATGCTTAGCCATTCTACTTCACTTCTTTCAAACTGCTTAAAAATCATATAAATGAATGTATCACCTCATAATAAGCCTCTATATACGAAAAATGCTGAGTATTCAAAAAGTCAAGAAATTCGATTTTCTAGCCCCTAGTGAGTGAAAAATCGCGTTTACTTCGCTTCTTTCAAACTGCTTCTACCCTTTACATGAACTATTTTCCGGAATGTTTTATTTTCTAAAACTGTCTCTGACGATTTTAATTACAACACCATATATTAAAGACATTTATATGAAAATAAAATGTATATCTTGAATTTTGTGGAAATAGCCTGTGAAGTCCTCTTGATTCGGAAGAAATTTTCTATGATCTTGTATAACTGCTAAGGTTTGAGAAAAACATAGAACACAAAAAATTTAGATCTTTTTAAAAACACGCACAATTTATTTGAAATAACTTTTTTGTGACGTGAGCCATTTCCGAAATATTTGTTATAAATGGTTCGAATTGTACAATGCTTAGCCATTCTACTTCACTTCTTTCAAACTGCTTAAAAATCATATAAATGAATGTATCACCTCATAATAAGCCTCTATATACGAAAAATGCTGAGTATTCAAAAAGTCAAGAAATTCGATTTTCTAGCCCCTAGTGAGTGAAAAATCGCGTTTACTTCGCTTCTTTCAAACTGCTTCTACCCTTTACATGAACTATTTTCCGGAATGTTTTATTTTCTAAAACTGTCTCTGACGATTTTAATTACAACACCATATATTAAAGACATTTATATGAAAATAAAATGTATATCTTGAATTTTGTGGAAATAGCCTGTGAAGTCCTCTTGATTCGGAAGAAATTTTCTATGATCTTGTATAATTGCTAAGGTTTGAGAAAAACATAGAACACAAAAAATTTAGATCTTTTTAAAAACACGCACAATTTATTTGAAATAACTTTTTTGTGACGTGAGCCATTTCCGAAATATTTGTTATAAATGGTTCGAATTGTACAATGCTTAGCCATTCTACTTCACTTCTTTCAAACTGCTTAAAAATCATATAAATGAATGTATCACCTCATAATAAGCCTCTATACGAAAAATGCTGAGTATTCAAAAAGTCAAGAAATTCGATTTTCTAGCCCCTAGTGAGTGAAAAATCGCGTTTACTTCGCTTCTTTCAAACTGCTTCTACCCTTTACATGAACTATTTTCCGGAATGTTTTATTTTCTAAAACTGTCTCTGACGATTTTAATTACAACACCATATATTAAAGACATTTATATGAAAATAAAATGTATATCTTGAATTTTGTGGAAATAGCCTGTGAAGTCCTCTTGATTCGGAAGAAATTTTCTATGATCTTGTATAACTGCTAAGGTTTGAGAAAAACATAGAACACAAAAAATTTAGATCTTTTTAAAAACACGCACAATTTATTTGAAATAACTTTTTTGTGACGTCAGCCATTTCCGAAATATTTGTTATAAATGGTTCGAATTGTACAATGCTTAGCCATTCTACTTCACTTCTTTCAAACTGCTTAAAAATCATATAAATGAATGTATCACCTCATAATAAGCCTCTATATACGAAAAATGCTGAGTATTCAAAAAGTCAAGAAATTCGATTTTCTAGCCCCTAGTGAGTGAAAAGGTTTGAGGAAACACACACAATTTATTTGAAATAACTTTTTTGTGACGTCAGCCATTTTGGAGATATGTGTTATAAATGGTTGGAATTGTACAGTGCTTAGCCATTCTTTTTTAAAAGGCATGACGCCATGTTGATGGAAAGAATTTAGAATTTTAAGACCAGTGTATAGCGTCCCTTTGGATGTCTAACGGTTGTGCAATGCAACCATTTCCCGAAAAGTTTATCCGGATTAAAATTAAGTGGATATGAAAATAAACTTTCGTACTCACCTATAAGAAATAGAGGGTAGAGGACGTACGAACGAAGCACTTTGAGAATTTATATTCAACAGTTGGTGTTACTCCTTAGAAAGGAAGTATCTGCTGATTGTATTTAATTCATACATTTTACATAACACGTATGCACTGGCACAACATAAAACACTACACACGATACTCATAGTTTTAATATTGCACTAATAACATCAGGAATAACTGAGGTCAGCTCGTTCGCATTCAGCGCTACACGCAAAAGAGCCGTGTGCTGATGACAGTGAAAGGTGAGAGATGCGGAAATTCGTCAGCAATACAATAAATGCAACCTTTATGTCGGCGGTGAGTATTGTACAGTGGCGGTTGGTGTCAGCATGACTCTAAGTTTTTAAAACTAGACAATTTTTTAGCGAAACGAGGCATTTAACTCGACACAAATGATGAAACAACGGTTGCAATAAGCGAGCTTATAAAAACCCTGTGCGAACAGCAAAAGCCCGTAGTTAGAAACGAAAGCGATAGTGTGTTTTTCTACAAAATCGTTCTATTTGACGAAAAATAATTTTAAAATAAAAACAAAATAGCCGCAGTACTTTGCAGGGAAAGAGCGATCGGTGCATTCGGACGATAAGATGGACCAACAACCCGGAGGAAGTCGCGATGACACCTTGCAGCCTACGTTCGAAATTATAGGACACAAGCAGAGGAGGTTGCCAAAGCTTTTTTCCGGCTTTACAGAGTCTCAAATTACGTTAAACCCGGTCCGGGAAATGGTTGCATTGCACAACCGTTAGACATCCAAAGGGACGCTATACACTGGTCTTAAAATTCTAAATTCTTTCCATCAACATGGTGAGCAAGAACTGAAAAGCGTCATGCCTTTTAAAAAAGAATGGCTAAGCACTGTACAATTCCAACCATTTATAACACATATCTCGAAAATGGCTGACGTCACAAAAAAGTTATTTCAAATAAATTGTGTGTGTTTGCTCAAACCTTAGCAGTTATACAAGTTCATAGAAAATTTCTTCCGAATCAAGAGGACTTCACAGGCTATTTGCACAAAATTCAAGATATACATTTTATTTTCATATAAATGTCTTTAATATATGGTGTTGTAATTAAAATCGTCAGAGACAGTTTTAGAAAATAAAACATTCCGGAAAATAGTTCATGTAAAGGGTAGAAGCAGTTTGAAAGAAGCGAAGTAAACGCGATTTTTCACTCACTAGGGGCTAGAAAATCGAATTTCTTGACTTTTTGAATACTCAGCATTTTTCGTATATAGAGGCTTATTATGAGGTGATACATTCATTTATATGATTTTTAAGCAGTTTGAAAGAAGTGAAGTAGAATGGCTAAGCATTGTACAATTCGAACCATTTATAACAAATATTTCGGAAATGGCTCACGTCACAAAAAAGTTATTTCAAATAAATTGTGCGTGTTTTTAAAAAGATCTAAATTTTTTGTGTTCTATGTTTTTCTCAAACCTTAGCAGTTATACAAGATCATAGAAAATTTCTTCCGAATCAAGAGGACTTCACAGGCTATTTCCACAAAATTCAAGATATACATTTTATTTTCATATAAATGTCTTTAATATATGGTGTTGTAATTAAAATCGTCAGAGACAGTTTTAGAAAATAAAACATTCCGGAAAATAGTTCATGTAAAGGGTAGAAGCAGTTTGAAAGAAGCGAAGTAAACGCGATTTTTCACTCACTAGGGGCTAGAAAATCGAATTTCTTGACTTTTTGAATACTCAGCATTTTTCGTATATAGAGGCTTATTATGAGGTGATACATTCATTTATATGATTTTTAAGCAGTTTGAAAGAAGTGAAGTAGAATGGCTAAGCATTGTACAATTCGAACCATTTATAACAAATATTTCGGAAATGGCTATCGTCACAAAAAAGTTATTTCAAATAAATTGTGCGTGTTTTTAAAAAGATCTAAATTTTTTGTGTTCTATGTTTTTCTCAAACCTTAGCAGTTATACAAGATCATAGAAAATTTCTTCCGAATCAAGAGGACTTCACAGGCTATTTCCACAAAATTCAAGATATACATTTTATTTTTCATATAAATGTCTTTAATATATGGTGTTGTAATTAAAATCTTCAGAATCAATTTTAGAAAATAAAACATTTCGGAAAATAGTTCATGTAAAGGGTAGTTTGGGGGTGGAGGGGTTTTCTTGAAACTCTCTGTGTCGTATCTTTGGAAGGTACTCAACCTAAATACCAAGTTTAGTATTTATCCAACTTTTCATTTTTGAGTTATGCTGCTCTGACACATACACACACAGAATTTTCTAAAAATGTTTTTATTCAGTGGACCTCAAAATAAGTATTTAGTTTTCCAGTGCTGTTTCACTTGTGAAATTCCGTTCTCTTTGTATGAAAATGAAAAAAGAAAAGTTAAACGAATGTCGAGTTTTAGTGAGAAAGGTCTAAAGCTTTTAAACATTAAAATCAACATGCAAACTTTGTAAATACACAACGCGACAAAGTAATAATAATAATAATAATAATAATAATAATAATAATAATAATACACATAAATTGTGTGCTTTAACGTCCTTGTACAGTAAGGCTTCGTTTCCTACGGTTTAACAGTTGTACAAAAGACATTCACAATGAGACTACTTCACAGCAATTCCCAGAAAATTGAAGTTATACATTTTATTTGTCATGCAGATATCTTAAACATACCGTACCGTAATCAAAAGGGGTTAGAGCCATTTTTAAAACAATAAAAATAATGAACTTTCTCCCGCTAAACGGGTAGTTTGCGGTGTGGGAATTTTCTTGAAAATCTACGGTTTGTTAAATTTTTTTATACGCTACTATTTTAGTGTGTGTGTGTGTGTGTTTGTGTGTGTGTGTGTGTTTGTGTGTGTGTGTGTGTGTGAGTATGTGCCTAGTGTCTGTGCGCCACAAGCCAAAACGATGACATTATAGAAAAACTTTATCATCTGCCTACCTGCCAGGTAAAACGCGAAAAAACCTGAAAAAAGCTCTAAGAGTATTCTAACGCTTACCGATCTGGAAAACCCGTGAAAACAAGATAGTACACTTTTGAGGTATTGCTTGTTATTTCCTTAAATTTTTCAATACTTTTTTACTTTCTCTACTACGTATAGTAAGTAGGGGAAGTATTGCATTCCGCCCAAAAATTCGATACCGAGATTTCACCGGAAATACACGTTTTGAGACCTCCTGAATCAAAAAAAAAAAAAAAAAAAAAGCATTTTTCGAAACATGTCCGTGTGTGTGTGCCTGTCTGTGTGTCTGTCTGTCTCTCTGTGTGTGTGTGTGTGTGTGTGTGTGTGTGTGTGCGCGCCAGTACGTGCCTAATATCCGTGCGCCGACAAGGTAAAACTTCATCATTTGCCTACCGGGCAGGGCCAACCGCTAAAAAACCTGAGAAAACCTCGAAAATTAGAAACGCCTTCGTCAATCAGTACAGAAAACGCCTACCAACCAGGGAAAACCTATGAAAAAGCAGAAAGAGCTTGCATTCGTTTACCAACCGCAGAAAACCTCCAAGAACTAGTTATTTTTTAAAAAAACGAAAAAACAAAAAGAAAAAAGAAAGACGGATAATATAAGTATGGCAACTGTAACGGTTTACGGTAAACGCGCGCGCGCAATGCGTCACGGCGGGCAATATTTTTCAAGTTATCGCGCAGTTTGCAGCTCTTTCATCGCAGCGGTCCTATCGCCACGCACATCGTCTGCTGAAATTGCTGATGAGTTCTGGAGAGGCTTTTGCAAATCTTGTTGGTAGCAAAACTTACCTTTCCCATCACCTCCAACATACTCCACTCCCACACCTTTTTCTTTCCACCAATCACAATCTCTCTTATTCTTACCAATCAACAACTTTCAGTTGTTCCTTTCCACCAATAACATCACTTCTTATTCCCACCAATCACAACTTCACACGTCACTTTCTGTTATACTTTTTATCCCTCGTTCGCCATCTTTTCCCGCTTTCAGTCCCAACCTCCGCACAGACAACACCTCGCCGCTCCGCTCCACTCCATCACGTGTCCTCCATACTCTTTTATCTTCCTTCCTTCATCTTTCACCCGAATTAACGCACCAATCACATTTCGTCTTATTTTTACCAATCAAAACACTCCACGTCACTTCCTGTTTTCCTTCATCTTTCCCTAATCCTCAATTCTATCTCCTCGTCACCATCTGTTGCGTTCGACATCTTTCGCATGTTGACCATAACCTCAAACCTCTTCGTCCCTCCACTTCTTGCCTCCGCCATCTTGTTTAGTTCCCATTTTCACCACCACGCCACCGCCATCTTGGTTTAAGCTCTCCACGTTTACCTCAATTTTTAACCTCAACTTCATGCCTCCGCTATCTTATTTAGTTCCCATTTTTACCACCGCGCCTCACATCTCCTCGTCCCACCCTTGCCTCCGCCATCTTGGATTTAGTTCCCCTTCTTACGTCCTGTTTTAACCTAAAAATCTTAACCTCAAGTCTCCTTGCCCACCACCTCTTGCGACCGCCATGTTCACCACTAACCTCGAAATCTCCTCGTCCTTACACTTTTTGTCTTCGTCATCTTGTTTAGTTCCCATTTTCGCCACCGCACCTCACATCTCCTCGTCCACACCAATGCCTTCGCCATCTTGGATTTCGTTCCCATGCTTACGCCCTGTTTTAACCTAAAAATCTTAACCTCAAATCTCCTTACCCTCCTCTTGCGTCCGCCATCTTGTTTAGTTCTCACCGCATCTCCTTGTCGCCAACCCTCCGCCATTTTTAGTTCCCACTATTTTAACCTCAAAATCTGCTCTTCTAAGCTCTTGCTACCGCCATCTTCTTTTAGTTCCCATTCTCACCACCGCGTCTCTTTGCCCCCACCTCTTGCGACCGCCATGTTCACCACTAACCTCCAAATTTCCTCGTCCTTAAACCTCTTGTCTCAACCATCTTGTTTAGTTCCCATTTTCGCCACCGCATCTCATATCGCACCATCTCTCTATCCACTCAAGAAAACTACCATCCAACGTTCAAAAATTGCTGATCAGTTCTCGGCAGGCTTTTGCAAATCCTGTTGCTAGCAAAACTTACCTTTCCCATCACCTCCAACATACCCCACTCCCACACCTTTTTCTTTCCCACCAATCATAATCTCTCTTATTCTTACCAATCAACAACTTTCATTTGCTCCTTTCCACCAATAAAATCACTTCTTATTCCCACCAATCACAACTTCACACGTCACTTTCTGTTATACTTTTTATCCCTCGCTCCCCATCTTTTCCCTCTTTCAGTCCCGACTTCCGCACAGACAACACCTCGCCGCTGCTCACATCTCCGAACCAGATTGCCGGCGAGAACAGATCTCGTTTATTCACACCTCGACGGTTGACTCGACAGCAGCTACTGCGAACACCTACGTCGTACACGTTTTTGACCGCTTTCGACCGGCTATGAGAACCCTGCTCCTACGTACGCTAGCGACCATCACGATGGTCCAGTACCAGGTTTTTGGTATAGTTAAATTACGCCTCTGCAAAGGGTGTCTGTACCGCTTTAAAAACCTAGGTATATCAGTGCGTAGTGATGTTGGTTGATCTTAAAGCTGGTTAAGCATTTTCAAAAACAGTTTGCTTTTATTTTTTCGCGTCGCGTGCCGCGCTTTTGGTGACGCATCCACACCGGTAACAGGTAAGTACCACACGCATAATTATTTTTCGGACCTGCTTGGCGTAGGAATATATCCTTTCGTGTTTTGGTACTGTAACCTCAAATCTCCTTACCCTCCTCTTGCGTCCACCATCTTGTTTAGTTCTCACCGCATCTCCTTGTCGCAGAACCTCCGCCATTTTTAGTTCCCACTATTTTAACCTCAAAAACTACTCTTCTAACCTCTTGCTACCGCCATCTTCTTTTAGTTCCCATTCTCACCACCGCGTCTCCTTGCCCCACCTCTTGCAACCGCCATATTCACCACTAACCTCCAAATTTCCTCGCCCTTAAACCTCTTGTCTCAACCATCTTATTTAGTCCCCATTTTCGCCACCGCATCTCATATCGCCCCATCTCTCTATCCACTCAAGAAAACTACCATCCAACTTTCAAAAATTGCTGATCAGTTCTCCACAGGCTTTTGCAAATCCTGTTGCTAGCAAAACTTACCTTTCCCATCACCTCCAACATACCCCACTCCCACACCTTTTTCTTTCCCACCAATCATAATCTCTCTTATTCTTACCAATCAACAACTTTCATTTGCTCCTTTCCACCAATAAAATCACTTCTTATTCCCACCAATCACAACTTCACACGTCACTTTCTGTTACACTTTTTATCCCTCGCTCCCCATCTTTTCCCCTCTTTCAGTCCCGACCTCCGCACAGACAACACCTCGCCGCTGCTCACATCTCCGAACCAGATTGCCGGCGAGAACAGATCTCGTTTATTCACACCTCGACGGTTGACTCGACAGCAGCTACGGTGAACACCTACGTCGTACACGTTTTTTGACCGCTTTCGACCGGCTTGAGAACCCTGCTCCTACGTACGCTAGCGACCATCACGATGGTCCAGTACCAGGTTTTTGGTATAGTTAAATTACGCCTCTGCAAAGGGTGTCTGTACCGCTTTAAAAACCTAGGTATATCAGTGCGTAGTGATGTTGGTTGATCTTAAAGCTGGTTAAGCATTTTCAAAAACAGTTTGCTTTTATTTTTTCGCGTCGCGTGCCGCGCTTTTGGTGACGCATCCACACCGGTAACAGGTAAGTACCACACGCATAATTATTTTTCGGACCTGCTTGGCGTAGGAATATATCCTTTCGTGTTTTGGTACTGTAACCTCAAATCTCCTTACCCTCCTCTTGCGTCCGCCATCTTGTTTAGTTCCCACCGCATCTCCTTGTCGCAGACCCTCCGCCATTTTTAGTTCCCACTATTTTAACCTCAAAATCTACTCTTCTAACCTCTTGCTACCGCCATCTTCTTTTAGTTCCCATTCTCACCACCGCATCTCCTTACCCCCACCTCTTGCGACCGCCATGTTCACCACTAACCTCCAAATTTCCTCGTCCTTAAACCTCTTGTCTCAACCACCTTGTTTAGTTCCCATTTTCGCCACCGCATCTCATATCGCCCCCATCTCTCTATCCACTCAAGAAAACTACCATCCGACGTTCAAAAATTGCTGATCAGTTCAAGACAGGCTTTTGCAAATCTTGCTGCTAGCAAAACTCACCTTTCCCATCACCTCCAACATACCCCACTCCCACAACTTTTTCTTTTCCACCAATCATAATCCCTCTTATTCCTACCAATCAACAACTCTCATTTGTTCCTTTCCACCAATAAAATCACTTCTTACTCCCACCAATCACAACTTCACACGTCACTTTCTGTTACACTTTTTATCCCTCGCTCCCCATCTTTACCCCTCTTTCAGTACCGACCTCCGCACAGACAACACCTCGCCACCCAGCTCCTCTCCATCACGCGACCTCCATACTCCTCCATCTCCCTTCCTCCATCTCCCACCCCAAATTAACGAACCAATCAAAACACTACACGTCACTTCCTCAATTCTTTCAACTCGTCCCGGATGAGCCAACCGATTTAACGATAATCCTACCGCTCAGGGCGCTTTTCAAACTTACCGCCGCCGCCGTCGCACGCACCGACACTAGCGACACTAGCGCCCCTAGCGGCAGGATTATCGTTAAAACAATTGGCTCATCCGGGACTATTACTACTTACTACTACTACTACTACTACTACTACTACTACTACTACTACTACTACTACTACTACTACTACTACTACTACTGCCATCATCACTACTGCTACCACCAGTAGGAACGACTATTGTATTAGGACTACTCTTACGACTACTATTAATACTACTACTCCACTACCATTAGATACTGCTACCACTACTACTACTACTGCTATAACTACTACTACTACTACTACTACTACAACTACTGCTACTACTACTACTACTACTACTACTATTACTATTACTAACCGAGCGGGACGGCTCAGGTGGCAATGTCTGAGGTTCGCATTCGGGATGTCCCGGTTTCGATTCCTAGTGGACGCCCACTCTGACTATGGAGCCTTTCGTGGTTTTCACCTGGTCGCCTAGGCGAATACTGGGATGGTGTATTCTACCATGATTTCTCCTTTCCCTCATTTCCTCTCATTTCAATTCTCCCTTTCACGTTTCGGGAGTGCCTTCACGTTCTGCGGTGCTGGCGGTGTCGGACAAATAGCATAGATGCTTGCGCATTGGAAAGATTTCTCCCCATGAACACCAGAGTGCGTTGTTCCGTCCGTCGTCACCCTCTCTCGGGATTCTTAGCCTCTGCTGGTGCGCGGATGTTCAAACTGGAAATGTTAGGGACTTCTGTGCGTCTCTGTGGGCCTGTCTGCCTACTGCTTCTTCACGTCATCCCTGCCTCCCGGGGGTGTAGCCACAATAGATCAAGCTGGTCGTAGTGAGCGAAGTGTCCACCTCCGCTACACACATCCTACATCCTACTGCTGCAACTGGCACTACTAATATTAATATTAATATTAATAATAATAATAATAATAATAATAATAATAATAATAATAATAATAATAATAATAATAATAATAATAAGCAATAATAATAATACTTTGTGAAACACTACATTGGAGTGCTCTTGTACCAGCTAATGTCACTTTGTCCATTTTGTTCGTTCATCCATAGGCATAAAAGAACTCGTGAACCGCTGTTAGTAGTTGTGAAATCGAAATATTTAAAATAAAACTCATTATATATCTACCTATATTTTCAAAGATAAGAATTATATTCAGTAATGCAACGGCTACTGGTAGTTGTTTCGGTGATTTAATTGAGCTTAATGAGTGGTTGATGTCATAATATCTCGAGACTAAAAGTTACGGAAATAATTCTTATGATAACAAACAATGTTTAAAAACGAAATGAAATATCGACCTGTGGTATGATCCAAAATTAACAGACGTAAACCCAGTTAGATAAAATTTACTGGACTCTCTGGATCCATTTGAATCCAAGAAAAACAAAAAGACCGCAGAACATATGTTTTAAATATAAAATATTTAACACATTGGCCCTATAAAGCAGAAGTTTCTAAGAGATGCTAAACATTTGTTAGTACTGGCACGTTTCTCCTAAAAATGAAAAAAGGGAAGCATGATAAACATATTTAAAAGGTAAGTGTAATTAATACAATAAACGCAGTTGCATCCGTTTATTACAGCATATAAAACATGTGCAACAGTTGTAAATAAGAGAGCAAGTAGAATCACATATAGCTTGCTACTTGAGGAACAGTACGATTTGGAAAGGGAAGAACTTGTAGAGATGTGTTTTTAATTCTAGAGAGAAGAATTGTCGAAATACACATACGAATATTGTTTTTAGATGTGGAAAAGGATTTTGATAGGTTATGTGTAAATGCATTTTGAATGTAATAGAAAGAGAAGCATATTCTACTCACTCAGTAAAAGTTATACATAGCTTATGTCATTGAAGAGAAATATGTGTAGATAGAGCTAACAGCGCAAATAAAAGTATGCCGTGCCAATAATTCGCATAACCTTGACAAATATCTAAATAGATCATATATTTACCTCCAGTCCGATACAAGCATAAAACGTTTCGTTGAATCCATGTATTTATGTGTATTTTACATTTTGCAGGCGTACCTACCCCTGAGCGAGATGACTCAGGCGGTAACGTATGTGTCCCGCATTCGGGAGGTCGTGGGTTCGATTCCCGCGACCGACCTTCCTGACGCATGGGCTTTTTTCAGCGGCTTCTCCGGGTCGCTAGGCGAATGTTGGAAAGGATCATTACATCCCTGAATTTCCTGTTCCTCCATTTCAATTCCATTCTCATTCCATTTCACCTTTTATCTGCTTGATCTCTGTTTGGGTTGCAAGTGTTGGCGGAAACCTTCGTCTCCCGCGCTGCGAGTGGTCTCCGCACCCCCGGGGATGTGTAAGCCCACAGGGAGGAGGGGCAGGCTGCATCAGCCAGCACCCGGAGTTCAAATCTGTAAATGGTAGGGACACAGCCCTCTGCCTGTCGAGCCTCCTGGTCGGGCCGCCTTGTCTCATCTCATCCTTCCCTCCCGGGGGCACCCCGTCAGGGGCCTAGGTACAAAAGTCCTGCGTAGGCCGAGTTGCTATATCCCCCTCCGCTCCTAATCTTATCCTACTTGTGTAGGGATTTTACGGTTATGTTTTGTAAATATATGAGACTCCCTATGCTTTATTTGCTTTTAATGGTAGCATTGCATTATATCTTAGGCACATCTGACGTACCTAAGTGCATTCTCAATTCATCGCAATAAATGTGAAACAGAGAGTTTGATAATTAGGCATGTCGGCAAAAGAGCTGATGAATCAGAATACGATTAAACGCTAAAGGACTAATCAGCAAGAAAGAAAAAAATATATACATTTTTAGTTTATCTAACCCCAGTCACACAAGTACAGCAGACTTGTTAATCATTACATCACAGAAGTAATTTATGATTATCACCAGACATAGGAATTTCTAAGCATTAAGGGTAGGACGAAAGGAAGTGAAGTTGAAATATTACTTGAAAATGTTACTTAGGTCTAAAATAATCACCATTCCAATTTCACCAATAGCTTTTAAAAAAATGCATAATTACGATACAGCGTTTTCAATTTGTTAATAATTTTTTTAAAATGTTTCTATGTGTATTAGGCAATTAAAAATTAATGTTATTACTACGTCATAAAAAGTTACATTATAGCTTTAGAACTTCATGAGATACAATGCAAAATGTATACTGCTGCATTATTTGCTATTGTGTCTACATTTCCTGGTTATCTTAACCAAAAGGCGTATTTTTACTTTCTGTAACACGTACCTAGTAGATAGAGAAGGTATTGCATTTCACCCCAAAATTTGATACCGAGATTTCACGGAAATACATGTTTAAGGGTTCCTGACAAAAAAAAAGCAAAGAAAATTTTTGTAGAAAAAGGCCCGTGGGTGTGTGTGTGTGTGTGTGTGTGTGTGTGAACGGCATAACTCAAAAACGAAAAGTTGGATAAATACCAAATACCTACTAATAATTACCAAACTTGGTATTTAGATGAAGTACCTCCCAAAGATGTGGCACGAAGGTTTTCAAGAAAACCTTCCATCCCAAACTACCGTTTACATCGAACATTTTTCAAAATCTTTGATTTTCCAAAAAATGGCTCTAACGAGTTTGATCAAAAGACCATATATTAAAAGATATTTACATGACAAATACAATGTAGCTATATATTGAATTTTCTGGAATAGTATTTGAAGTCCTCTTCATGCAGAAGGAATTTCGTATAATCTTGTATTACTGGTAAAGGTTAAACGATAGACGAAAACATACTACACAAAAAATGCAGATCGCTTTAAAACACACAATTTATTTCAAATAACTTTTTTCGTGGCATGAGCCATTTCCTAGATATCCGTTATTAATGGTTCGAATTGTTCAATATTTAACTATTACTTTAGTGCTGTCGATTTTCAATTGTTTCTCGCGATGTCATGGAAAGAGTATGGAATTTTAAGGTCAGCATATAGCGTGCAATTCTAAAACATTTGACTATCGCTAATCCCTTTATATCTATAACGAAATGGTGTTGCAGGTTTATCTCGATTAAAATGAAGTAAATAGCAAAATAAGCTTGTGTATACTCACCATAAAGGGTATAGTGGGCAGAGAATATAGAGGTAGAGGGTAAAGAAAGTCATGTGAGTGTAACACATCAGATTTTTCTTATCTGTAAGTATGAGTATCACAAATGTGTTATATCAGTTCGTGACGGCTATCCTTGTACTTTTGGTGGAACCTGTAACATACTAGAGCTTATAGGAGAACAATAAAACGAAACGAGGAGAAATAACGATGCAAACAATGATTTCTGTTGGAGGTGAGCAACATATAATTATACAGGAGCAGTAGAGGAAACATTCTCCCAGATGTTGGCATATTGAAGCACAGGTGCGGCCGATGTTACGGTTAATCCGAAGGTAATATCAGGTGGCGAAACATGCGCCCGGAGTCCTGCTCATCCATATTGATGGGCTGCTGTTGCTACTGTAACCAACACGGTAATTCTGGGTGATAGGAACATCCGGGTGCGTCGCGTGCCCTGCCCTCGTTCCTCTGTCGCAGCAATTGTTCATGGACTGGGGCCAAATATCAGGACCACATGCGTAGAATCCCTTATAATTATCATACCAACTCTTGTTCCGCTCGCATGTATGCTTAATGATCTCTTAATCTACTGGTCATTAAATGTCTTCTTTGGTCACAAACAGTAATTTGTTGATCTTCTTCTTCTTCACTGCACGGTTTAGACAGGATGCCTGTTGCGTATTCATAGCATCTCTTTCTGGTTCCGGCTAAGGATGTGGACATTAAGGGGACAAAGGGGAAATGTAAGGTATATGCCCAATCTGTGGAGAGGCATATTTTAATGGAATGTAGAGGAACCAATGAGTGGAGGAAAAAACGTATCAAAGAATTATGACTTAGATATGATAAAGCTGTAGTGATTAAGAAAATGTTCACAGATCAGTCACAGTTAAGGCAATTGGGAGAATTTCTTTAGAAAACTAGGTTCAAATGGAAACGGTCTATCGACAAATGTTAATTTGACAATCTCAGTACTGCAAATAAGAGGTTATTGAAAACAGCATATAGAGAAGGTAAAGGTGTAAAATAAATTGTAATTTCTGTATGTCTATGGGATAAGTGGCCAAGGCCAGATCCCGTAAACTTCTGTATATATTAAACCTAGCACTAAATAAATATTTACACTTACACTTACACTTAGCATCTCTTTCCATCTCTTCTTGAGTCTTTCTTTGTTTCGATGACCTGGTGGTCTGTATTGGTACTATGCTAATTTTGGAAGTCCTGTTAGGCCCAAAAATATAAGTTCTGTTGCTAATTATTTGATATTGTTGAATTTTATCATGTATGTAATACATTTGTAATTAATTTTGATGTCTTCATTTCGTATGTGATTTAGTGTAGATAATACTTTCATTACTCCATTTCAAGTAAGTCATTTTTGCACTTTGAACTCTACCATTAATTTTCTTATTAACCAGCTAAGTTTCACTACCATAAAGAGGTAAAGGAATAACGATTGTTTTATAGAACTTTATTCTTGTTATTTTTCTTCCTTTTTGTCTTAATGTCCTACGAATTCTACCACATACCTGCTGAAATTTTGACAAGCTTGTATAAATGTGTTTTTGTGTTTCAAATCCATGGGAAATTGGCAACTAGATATGTAAAGTTGGAGAGTAATTTGTTAATGCATGGCCCAATTTGGATATCCAGGCGTCTTGGGAAAATCACTACTATTGTTGATGTAGGATTCTAAAATTAGAAGACGGAAATGTTCTAAGAATGCCTACCTAACCACGGTTGATTTTTTTTTTTTTTTTCAAATTCTACAACTTTGAATACATGTCTAAGTTTAAGCCAAAAGTAAAATAGATAAAAGGCAGTACATATATAAAGTTTTATTGGAATATCTGCTATCCTTTTAACCTGGCCTACATGCAGCAAACTATCCACACGATAAGGAATAAACATTTTATTAATTGAAGGTTTTGTTTTGATGCAGATATATATTAATGTAAAATGTTGAAAATAAATTTTTGTTTTTTTAGATTTTGCGAAAAAGTATCAACTTTGTAAATGCAACACCTGTTTCTGATTTTGGGGCGGTAATTTTAATAATATGATAAGCATAATAATAACTAACAAATCGATTCCAACATTTTTTGCTGATCTTTAATAATTACTTAACGTTTTTAAGAAACCTATAAAGGTGTGAAGCTCCAAAAGCGTAGGAAAAAGATGCAGAAAGTGAGAGAAATTGTTTTGAAATTCTAAAGAGCCCCTTGAAGATCCGAGAATAAGGCCTTCAAAATTGTTTGATGGATTATTTTAATAGCATAAAAGTGTGCGCCACTGATGATAAATTGTAAATGCAGCGTTTTCCAAATTTCAGCTTGCGAGTTGAATGTACTGATAAACATAAAGATTATGTTTTAAAAACACAATTTTAAAAATTCACTTGATGCAATTTTCGTGTATCAGAAATATAAAACAAATAAACGGTATGAAGTGCGATGTTCAAATTTAAAGCATGACAACATTTTTTTCAAGTATTTTAGGCAATTTAACCTGTATCCTTAAGGGAGTGTTTAAGATACAAAACGTTTTACAAAAGAACGATAACAGGGCTCAGCTAACGCAAAAGGAAGGTTTGGGGGAACAGAATAAGTTGACATTTATAGTTAGTAGTTAAATTTCTCATTGAATCAAGAATGTTTTGATTGTTGGTATTGTTGCAGTGTGTTGTAACCGTAAGAGAGAAGCTTTTTCTTTGCATTTTATCGAAATTGTAAGACTTTACCCATCATTTAATGAGAATTTGGCTCTGTTGTTTATTGGGGTGATTAAGGCAGTTGTTGCATTTTGCTTTGTAATGAGTTTGGACCATCTTAACATACTTGCCTAAAAATGTATCGTGAAGAGTGGATAGTAGCTCTAAGGGCATGTGTTGTAGGTATTAACCTTAAACTGGGTCCTGCGTCATGATGCAGTGGGTAGGAGCCTGGTGTTCCGGTTTCCAGCTACGGAATGCGCGTGGGTTCGAGTCCACGCATGCTGCGGGTGCGGATTTTCGGCCTGACCAGTGTCCATTCTGCATTGTGACGTACTTGAGCTGCTTTTTGTTTTTAATGATGTTTAACTCCCGCTCTTACTTCACGTAGCACCAGGCGGTGTCACTGTTGATACATGAAATGAAATTATAATTATCGATTCCCAATTATAATTGGGAAAGGAATTAGAAGGAAACTAAAACCGAGCGAGATGGCTCCATGGTATCGTGTGAGGGACTCGCATTTGGGAGGTCCCGGGTTCGATTCTCATCGCACCAGGCTCTCTGACCATGGTTTTCTTTCGTGGTTTTCCGGGATAGTAAGCGAATGCTGGAGTGGTTGTTCTTCTACCACGCATTTTCTGTACCCATCTTACATTTCTCTTTTAGGGTTGAACGGCCAGGCGAGGACGTTCGGTGTGTTGTGGCAGAACGGTGGATCGTGCGCAGGTTTCTCTCTGGCGTTTGGCTGGTGTGCTGCGGCCTCCTCTCAGGGTGTGTATCTCGGCCAATGGGACGCCTAAGGGGCACAGTGCTATTGCTGTTCTCACTAGCACACATCGTCCTCTGGATCTGGTCACCCTTCGGGTATATCTCTCATCCGTCCCTCCCAGGAGTCACGTTAGAAGCAAAAAGTCCACTGTGGGCTACTTGGGGTGCTGGAGAACCCTTCGTTTGTTTTCTACCTACTCCTAATCCTACCTCAGGCCCAAGTTTAGGATAGATAATTCCCAGCTTTTACCAGCTAGGACGGTTTAGTTACCTCCCTTTCAAGAGTACGTGCTTTAACGACCTCGGATACCCGTGTCGGTTGAGGAGCCATGTGGACCAGGTCACGAAAACCAACGTTCCGGCTGGAGAAAGCATCATCCCCCCCGTATAGGCTGCCAATCCGCATGTGAGCGTGAGATTGCCAGTCCGGATTTGTAAACCAAGATCCAAGGTTTGGATACACTACAGTTCTGATCACATAACAAACATAAGGAACAACATGATTTTATATGCTATTAAAACATTTACCTTCGGTTTGAACTTTTATTAACATTCCATTAAAAAAAAAAGCTTTCATAATGCTTTTCGAAATAGGGGGAGATGGAAGAACATAGAGGAAGCAAAAGGGGTAGATAGAGAGAGAAAAAATGAGATCGAAATTAGCGGCATACACGCGCAAAACTGAGTCCCACTGACGCAATAAACCAGGCGAATTCCTGTAAAAAGTAGATAGGAAAGTGAGCCATTACACAAAGCAATGTTTAAACTGGCTGATAATATACAAAACGCATTACTTTGCTGAATTATAAATGTGTAAACTAAAAAATAAACAAAATTCTATTTGAAAGGATATAAACCACACTTAAGGTAGTATCTCATTAAGGCATATCTCAACTAGAATCGAAATTTGTTGCCGGAAGAGAAAAAGTGCTTGTTATGTGTGGTTTCTTCTTGAATGCCGCTGGTACCGTAAGTTTGAATCTGCCTGGTTTTTCTATCAGATCTGATCTTTATCTATTGGTTGATCAAATTAGGGTATGCACATGCTGGGGATACTAATTTACGCACCACCATCTATAAAAACAAAGCATACTGACAAATGGAAGCGTGCAAGGTGCGAAGGAAGGTAAGCAAGAAAGTTGGAATTTTGTTTTAAATAATACAAGCCCTTCCGCTTATTCAATGTTTCATGAAATATTAGATTTAGTAGACGAAGCTATATACATATATGACTGAACACTGATAAAAAAATATCTGTTGAGAATAAAGACGGCAAATGCGCCTCCACGTCAGAGTAGTGCGAAATATACTATCACTTTTGTCCTATCTATGCAAAAGCCCAGAAAGGTTCCCCTGATTTCGAGTAAAAAGACATGAACCAACATAGTTCGTAAAACGTGCTGCTTTGAAATCATACGCGCTACCGTTACACCATGGAGACAACCAACGCTGATTTTCCTTACTTGTAATGTAAATCTGCAAACCTTTTCTCTGAAGAAAAAGCAACCTGACCCGGTATGATTCGAACACGCCACCTTCTGCACTGGAGTCAGAGGCGCTTTGTGCCACGAAGTCGATCTGTCCTGGTGCTTCTTGTTTCGATTGCAAAAGCAGTAAAAACCTCTTACACTCAAGAGAGAAAATAAAAAATCTAATCCCGACTGAACTCGACAATACCCGTGCGCCTTGTTAGTATTGTAAAAGCAAGAAGAATCTCCTACTCTCACATGATCTCAAGTAACTCGAACGCGTAACTTTCTGATCCGAAGCCAGACACCTACCGTTGCACAACCGAGTCAACCTCTACTACTGCTCCTTATTTGCAATATAAAAGCAGCAAGAACCTCCTAATCTCAAGAAAACAAAAAGCAACCTGACCCCGACGTGATTCGAACACGCAACCTTCGGATCTGGAGTCAGACACGCTACCGTTGCGCCACGGACTCGACCTGTAAATATGTTCTTTATTTGCATTGTGAAAACAGCAAGAACCTCCTAATCTCAAGAAAACAAAAAGCAACCTGACCCCGACGTGATTCGAACACGCAACCTTCTGATCTGGAGTCAGACGCGCTACCGTTGCGCCACGGAGTCGACCTATGTTGTCACTGTTTATTTCCATTTTAAAAGCAGCAAAAACCTCCTAATCTCAAGAAAACAAAAAGCAACCTGACCCCGACGTGATTCGAACACGCAACCTTCTGATCTGGAGTCAGACGCGCTACCGTTGCGCCACGGAGTCGACATGTAAATATGTTCTTTATTTGCATTGTGAAACAGCAAGAACCTCCTAATCTCAAGAAAACAAAAAAACAACCTGATCCCGACGCGATTCGAAAGCGCAGCCTTCTGATCTGCAGTCAAACGCGCTAGCGTTGCGCCAAGATTGCTCTTTATTTGCATTATAAAAGCAGCAAAAGCCTCCTAATCTCAAGACATAAAAACGCAACCTGCTGATCTGGAGTCAAATGTGCTGCTCCTCCTTATTTGCATTGTAAACGAAGACCTACTCTGAAGAAAAAGCAACCCGACTCGGACTGATTCGATCACATACTTCAATTCGTAAACAGATGCTCTACCGTTGCGCCACAAGAGCTCGCTGATTCTGTGTTCTTACTGAGGGACGGCCAATAATGTCGAGTAACATGATTCGAACACGCAACTTCATGATCTCGAGTCAGTGGCGTCAACATGAAGTGAGGTGCAGGCTGACGACTTCTATTTACAACCATGTTTCGAGCAGTTTCGTAATTACCATTAACATTCCTTCACTATGATGTAATTCTGAACACGCATCGTTACCACTGCTCCGCAAATGCGCATCTAGATGCGTCTTTGTCCTTACTCTATGTAAAAAATAGATGACTCAACCCTTTATAGTAATAGAAATCTGGTGATAGTAAGACATTGATAGCTTGTAAAACATTGTTGCACAAACAGCTACCACTTACAACTAGAGGATGGCTATTACCTTTAAAAATGAAAACTGCCCAAGTATGCACGGCAGCGGCACTTGCTGGCTTGAGCATCGGGGTTTCCTCTGGTGACGATAGCTTTTTTGTGAAGTTCATAGAAATAATATTACCGTAATTAAGATTTAATTATAATGATGATACTAGAACAACAACTAAAATAATAATATACACAACAATTTCTTCCGCCTTGACTGTGACCGAATAGGACGGGAGGAGGAGGGTTTACAGAAATGGTAACATGGAAAAAAAATGAATCAGTAGTATTCTTTCTGCTTACATGGGTTTGACGGAGGATATCAGCTTAATACTTTCAAAATTTCTATTTTTACTTTCTCTGCTACTTACCTATAGTAAATAGAGAAAGTTTGTATTCCACCCAAAAATTTGACACGAGATTTCACCGGAAATGCACGTTTAACGAAAAGTCGGTTAAATACTGAGCTTGAATTTACCTTCAGCATCCTCCAACGATACAAAACGAAGATTTTGAAGAGAATGCCCCCACCCAAAACTACCCTTTACATGGAAAACTTTTATAAAATTTTGATTTCCTAAAAAATGGCTCTACTATTTGAATATAATACCACATGTTTAAATATTTGCATGGCAAATTAAAGGTATATCTCTAATTTTGTATGAACAACCTCTGATGTCCGATTCATTCAGAATGATTTTTGCATAACTGGTAAACCGTAAAAGATAGATAAAATCGTACTACACCTAAAATATGGATCTCGTTAAAGCAATCAATTTATGCTATTCTTTTTTTGCATGCAGTTAAACATTTCAGATATATTCCTTGTTATTCGTTTGAATTTTCAAATACTTATACTTTTCTCAAATGGGAAATTGTTATTCGTTTTTCCCCCGTGTTCCTGCAAAGAGCATGGAATTTCAAAGCCATTACATGGCGACACGCTCTTTAAAAACCTGAATATCGCTTTACCTACTGTATCGAACAACGAAATGTGTAAACGTGAATTGAAAATTTGTTTGAGTTAACAGAAGCGGCCAGAATAATAAGCTTTCGTAGGAATAGCATGTATAAGACTGAGTGGAGAAAGTCGTGCGAATGCGACGCATCAGTTTTTCTAAATAGGTAATTTTAGTTTCATGCAGTGATTATTTAGGAACATTGTTGTAAAGATTTTGTTTCAACACCTTTTTACTTTCTCTAATACGTATAGTAAGCAGGGGAAGTAGGTATTGTATTCCACTAAAAAATTTGATACCGAGATTTTACCGGAAATATATGCTTTTAGGCCCCCTGATTCCAAAAAAGGTATTTTGGAAACATGTCCGTGCGTGTGTCTGTATGTGTATGTCTGTCTGTGAACAGCATACCTCAGAAACGACCAGTCGGATAAACACCAAACTTGGTATTTAGGTTCAGCATCTTGCAGAGATGCGACACGAAGGTTTTCAAGAAAATCCCCCATCCCAGATTACTCATTACATGGAAAATGTTTCGAAAATTTTAATTTTCTCAAAAATGCCTCTAACGATTTTGATTAAAGTATCACATATTTAAGATACATTCATGACAAATAAAATGTATATCTTGAATTTTCTGAGGATGTCTCCAAAAGTATTCTTCGTTGTGAACGACTTTTGTATAACTGGTAAACCATAAGAGATAGACAAAATTTTACTACATAAAAACTAGATCGCGTTAAAATACACAATTTATGCCATATGCATTTTTTTGAGTGAATCATATTCGAGATATTGCTTGTTATTCCCTTAAATTTTCCAATACTTATACTTTTACACAAATCGGAATTCGTTATTCATTTTTACTTTCTCTACTATGTATAGCAAAGTAGGGGAAGTATTGCATTCCACTCAAAAATTCGATTCCGAGATTTCACCGAAAATACGTGTTTTGAGGCCTCCTGAATTAAAAAAAAATTACCTTTGGAAACATGTCCGTGTGTGTGTGTCTGTGTGTGTCTGTCTGTGAACAGCATAACTCAGAAACGAATAGTCAGATAAACACCAAACTTGGTATTTAGGTTCATTGTCTTCCAGAAAAGCGACACGAAGGTTTTCAAGAAAATCCCCCCACCCCAGATTAGACTTTACATGGAACATTTTTCGAAAATTTTAATTTTCTCAAAAATGGCTCTAACGATTTTAATTAAAATAGCATATGTTTAAGATACTTTCATGACAAATAAAACGTATATCTTGAATTTTCTGGGAATGTCTCCAAAAGTGTTCTTCATTGTGAACGACGTTTGCATAACTGGTAAACCATAAGAGATAGACAAACTTTTACTACACAAAAAATGCAGATCGCGTAAAATACACAATTTATGTCATATACATTTTTACTTTCTCTACTACGTATAGTAAGTAGGGGAAGTATTGCATTCCACCCAAAAATTCGATACCGAGATTTCACCGGAAATACATGTTTTGAGACCTCCTGAATCTAAAAAAAGCATTCTTGGAAACATGTCCGTGTGTGTGTCTGTGTGTGTGTGTGTGTGTGTGTGTGTGTCTGTGTGTCTGTGTGTGTGTGTGTGTCTGTGAACAGCATAACTCAAAAACGAACAGTCGGATAAGCACCAAACTTGGTATTTAGGTTCAGTATCTTCCAGAGATGCGACACGAAGGTTTTCAAGAAAATCCCCCCACCCCAGACTACCCTTTACATGGAAGATTTTTCGAAAATTTTAATTTTCTCAAAAATGGCTCTAACGATTTTGATGAAAATATCATATGTTTAAGATAATGTCATGTGAAATGAAATGTATATCTCGAATTTTCTGGGAATGTCTCCAAAAGTATTCTTCACTGTGAACGACTTTTGCATAACTGTTAAACCATAAGAGATAGACAAAATGTTACTACACAAAAAATGTAGATCGCGTTAAAATACACAACTTATGTCATATACATTTCTTTTGTAGAGTGAACCGTTTTCGAGATATTGCTTGTTATTTCCTTAAATTTTCCAATACTTATACTTTTTCTCAAATTCGTTATTCATTTTTTTTGTCCTGGACATGCAAAGAGAATGGAATGCGCCACATAGCAACCAGCGTTAAAATATTTGACTATCGCTTAAAAGCTACCATATTCCCCTTGCATCTACATGAATATTACCAATAAGATTGACATCTCGATATCTCGATTAACATGAAGTATATGGAGAATAAGCGTTTGTAAAATCAGATTGTACAAGAGTAGAGAAAGTCATGTGAGTGTAACACATCAGATTTTTTTGTTGAGTGAACCATTTTCAAGATATTGCTTGTTATTTCCTTAAATTTTCCAATACTTATACTTTTTCTCAAATTCGTAATTCATTTTTTTTGTCCTGGTAATGCAAAGAGAATGGAATACTCCACATAGCAACCAGCTCTTAAAATATTTGACTATCGCTTAAAGCCTACCAATTCCCCTTGCATCTACAGAAAATTAGCAATAAGATTAACATCTCAATATCTCGATTAACATGAAGCATATGGAGAATAAGTGTTTGTAAATATGGTTTGTACAAGTGTACGGAAAGTCATGTGAGTGTAAAACATCAGATTTTTTAAGTTATGATAACATACATTTGAGCAAAACCGGTAAGCGGAAAAGTCAAATGTTTATTGCTCATTTTTCAAAGGTTGGATTTTCAAGCACAGTTTTCCTTGGTAACTGTGCAGCATAGACTAACGAAATTACTTTGTATTATTTATAACAAAATGGTGCAAAACCATCCCCTCCTTTTGATCATATACTCTATAAAAATAATTTAGTATTATAAAAACTCACGAAAATACAAATCAGTAGGTATAGAATGAAAAAATATGGTATCGGTAAAAGTGCCTCTTATTGTAAATATGAACTTCATGATTACAATAAATAAAAAAGTCATTAATAGTTAAAAATCAGCTCAGTTTTCAGGTAAATTCTGTATAAAGTGCAATTTTACTTTTTCAATACTAAATTGGCTTTTTTGTTTAAAGAGATGTGCTCTACAGCGCACAACTAATATTATTTTATAGGTATCAAATTTCAGTCGCGTAGCTATAACTGTAATAGGGACAAAACAAGTATTGTAGTTTTGAAGAAAGGATTTATAAGTGTAAGCTGTGTGTACTTCCGTAACAGCGTTTCTAGTTCTTGCGTAATTAATATTTTCGCATTGTAATCCACACTCTTTTGACTTCTAAAAAATGGCTGCAATGGCAATAAAAAGAGAAAACAAGGAATTATATATGAATAGTCGATTTCATGTGGTATCCGAAAATACAAAAACAAACAAACAAAAAGTATACATTATTAAAATATAAAGCTCTCCCAGATTTTAGTAACTGAATACTGTTTCCACCTAATCGTAAATTAACGTCCTTATTTCCAGATTTTGTGAAATTCATGTTACAAATAGTTTTCTGAAACTATGTATTATTTTACGGCTAAATAATGAACAGTTAGATCAAAATGCTTTAGAGAGCAACTAATCACAAAATTACGAAGCGACGATAGTGTTTTTTGATCCAGTTCACGTTCATGCTGTAACGGTGGAAAGTTGAATTTCCTATATTCAGTGCTGGCAACCTGTTTTGCCTATTTTACTGCCCGTATGTGCATGAACTATATTATATCCTCTAATATTTATATATTTAATATTACAGACATGGAATGTGAAATTTGATAGTTGAATTGTATCATTTAAATCTTATCTGAACCTTTGCTTGTTTTTTATTTATTAATACATACTTACGATTCTTTGTGCAGCAGCTGAGTATTATGGTCCAACATCAAGCCTGGATAACTGATCACCACCAATGTTAATGTTGATGACCTTGCTACTGCAACCACGTATGGAACAGTTGTCAATAAATTATTAATTTTATTTTCGTGTGAGTACTGCTTTATTATTCACTATCGCCTTGTATCGCAATACCTGCCTTCGCTGTACTATACGTTTAGGAACTTAAATGCCGCGTTAAATTAAATTAAATTGAATTTTATTTATGGACGCTCTTTAACTGCTGTGGTCCTTAGCGTCCCATTCTATATTGGGCGTGAAAGACCGGGAGTTTTGCTCAGAGGCCTCTTTATCATGCTTGAGGTTCTTTTACGTGCTGTAAATCTACGACACGGGACCACCGGTTTTACTTCCCTTCCGAAGGAAGCCATGCTAAGGATTTTTAAGCCCCAAAAAATCCTTCGCCCTCCGCTGGGTTTGAAACTGCGACTTCGGGAACTAGAGGCTAGCATGGTAGCCACTATACCACGAAAAATGCCGAATTCCCGTACTGAGCCTCATTATACATAAAAAGTTATGTATTGGCGATGGGCAATAGTCTGGTCCGTACCAGCTATTGCCGCTGTTTGAAGGACAAACTAGCGCTGCTGTCAGTAAAATTAGTTAGGACGAAAACCTAATCAGCGATTTCCCGAGTCATGTTTATAGTATACCGCTTGTTTCCGGCAGCTAGCGGAGATCACGATGACCGCTTCCTGGTGCGTGTCTGAAAATTTGGGAGGTCACGTTATTGTAAGAGAAATCTACTTAACTTCATAATCTCTACAGTTAATTGTTTTACGTAATAAGTCTGCTTTCCCCATGGCCGCAGCCTCTGTAAAGCTACCCATATACTGCAAAGACGATGGACAGCAGCACATACGTAGCTCCCTGATGGCGAACGTATGCTTGGCTTTCTGGGCTGCTGAAACACATATAAGCTTTTTAAAGTAGAAGGTAAAGGTAACATTCATAATGTAAAGATCTTTAAAATACATCTATGAGGTTGCATGTGATCATTCTTAATACTTTTCTTGCCACAATAGTATATTGCAATACAAGTGTGGTAAGCGCACAATTGAAAAACGAGGAAGAATTTGAAAATGCGAGACAAGGAGGGTATTTTCCACTTCCGAGATTCTCCATTGCACTTAATGCATGTGTACCGCATACTATTTTTTCGACTATGCTGAGTAACAGGAACAGTAGTTACACGAAAATAAAATTAATTACTAACGACTGTTGGGCATGGTGGTCTAGTAGCAAGGTCGCCAACATTAACCTTGGTGGTAATGTGGCGATCGCTTATCCTGGTTGTTGACCTTAAAACAATAACTACAATCTCACACTTAGTTGCTGCATGAACTATAGAAGTTAATCTCATTAACAAATAAAAAGGAGGTAAAATTTAAATGGTAAAATTCAACTATCGAATATGATTAGGTATATTTCATTACAATAATAATAAATATATCACAAGTTAGAGGATTTGTTATAGCTCATGCACATAGGTGCAGTAAAATACACAAAACATGCAGGTAGGTTAGGTTACCAGCAGCAAATGGAGGAAATTCAACTTTCCACTATGAGTGTATGAACGGGAAGTGGATAAGAAACACTAGCGTACAAAAAATACTCTCTGGCTCCAGTAGAATTTCTCCATAGCAAGATGCTATACTATGTATGGCTATAAAAAGCATTGCGAGCCATATATAATAGACTAAATTAGTATATCCTTTAACTTGCTCATAAATTTGATGACCATTGATAATTTTTTCACATTTCCACTGATACTCCCTCCCCCCACGTTAGAAAGGGATGCAGAACTCGTAAAGAAGAGGTGGAAAACAGTGTAGACATAGATGTGCTTCCATAGCCCGCTAACAAACAGCAAACTCTTTAAAGCACGCCTGAATGCCACTTTAATGGTGTAAAAGTGTGCTCAAGTTTTGTACGACTTTATGAATCAAACGCCTTGTAATATGTAGCCGATGCTTAAGTGTATAGAAAAATTGACTCACCCAAAGTGACGTGCAGCTAAAGGTAAGGGAATGTGTACGATGACTAAGCTATGACTGCTGTAACCTAGTGACGATATGTCTCTTGAAACAGTGGGCGCAGGAAGTTTTAGTGTCCTCATTAATTAAAGCCCTTGATGGAAATCTTATCTTTTTCAATACATACTCCTTGAGCAGGTAGATGCTTTTAACGTAGGAAGTGCCCTCCGCTTGTTTAATCGGGTTAACATTGGTAAGTGTAAACAGAAAAAGACATTTTTTATGTTGTAGGTGTTGCGTGGTTAGCAATCAATGAAGAGGAAAATAGCTACAGATTCCTCCTTATATCAAATTTCGAAAGGCCATGGAACTTGAGAGCTTCCGTAGCTGTTGGAAAGCTGGTAGCGAGTACAGATCGTATGTCATGTTACAAAACACCAGCATGACCAAATAGGCATGCTGTCGGCCATGTGAGCGGAGGCGGGGAAGGATTAAACAGTGACATTCTTCGAAGTTCCAATGCACAAAAGTACAACACTTTTCGCTTAAGGAAATCTATCTGAGAGCATTAAGAAATCCACACTTTTCTTTGATTGTTTTGACCTTGTTACCATACACTAAAAGCATAAAACATACAGTGCACACAACATTTAAACGAGCTATGTCAAACCTTGTTAAAATATTAGTTTTTTATTCATAATTAATCACTTTTTGTAAAGGTCATATAAGATGCTCCTTGGAGCATATGGTTTATCATATCACTCCCAAATATTAAATTTAGTATACAAACTTAAAGACATTCTTGTGCAGGCATTTCTTAATTTTGATTACTTTAAGATGAACAAAATTGTATAATGCTATTAAATTGTTCAAATTTTTCACTGTGAGTTATGGAAATCTTAACTGAACTATTTAATATTTTTAATTGCAGCTCAAAAATGCTTAAATCCGTAATTCCTGAAGCTCTCCTGGAAATTTCAGGCTAATAAGTTAAAAACTGTGATCCAAGCAGCATTTTTGTAGTAAAAAATGATGAAAAAAAATTGTATTACATTCACATGACTTTCTTTCCTCTCTATAGGTTACAGTGCCTATACAAATTATTCCTACGAAAGTTTGTTTCCTATCTACTTAATTTTAATCAAAATAAACCTTTGCAGAAATAGCTAAATTATACATTTATTTAGATACAAGGGAATAGCGATAGTCAAATGTTTAAGAATGGTCGCCATATGCTGGCTTTAAAATTCCATACTCTTTCCATGACATAGCAAGAAAAAACTGAATGTTGATAGCACTTTCTTTTTTTAATTTTATGGACGCGCTTTAACTGCTGTGGTCTTAGCGTCCCATTCTATATTGGGCGTGAATGTCCCGTAATTTTGCTTAGAGGCCTCTTTATCAGGCTTGAGGTTCTTTTACGTGCCATCACCGGCTTTACTTCCCTTCCGAAGGAAGTCATGCTAAAGAGTTTTACGCCCGAAAAAGATTAATTTCCCTCCGCCGGGTTTGAACCCGCGATCTCGGGAACTAGAGACTAGCCTGGTAACCACTACACCACGGAGGACGACAACAGCCCTTTAAAAGAATGACCAAGAATTGAACAACTCAAACCATTAATAACGGACATCTCGGAAATGGCTGATGCCACAATAAAAATTATTTGAAATAAATTGTGTGTTTTAAAGAGATCTACATTTGTTGTGTAATACGTTTTCGTCTATCGCTTAACGTTTACCAGTTATACAAGATTATACAAAATTTCTCCTGAGTGAAGAGGAATTGGCAGGCTATTTCCAGAAAATGCAAGATATACTTATCATTTATCATATAACTGTCTGTATACAGATATGGTATTTTAATAAAAATCGTTAGAGAAGTTTTTTAGAAGATACAAAATTTCGAAAAATCTTCCATGTAAGGTGTAGTTTGGGGTGCGGGATTTTCTTGAAAATCTTCGTGTCGCTTCCTTGGAAGATACTGCACGCGCGCGCGCGCAGATACACACTCACACACATGGACTTCTTTCTAAAAAAGCTTTATTTGGATTCAGAGGGCCTCATGTATTTCCGGTGAAATCTTGATATAGAATTTTTGGGTGAAATGCAATACTTCCCCTACCTACTGTACGTAGTAGAGAAAGTAAAAAAGAGAAATGGAATTTAAAATTCAACGCGCAGTTTTATCTAAATAGTATAGGACGGATTTGAATAGCCATTTGTGGCTTTAAAATTGTTGATATTAAAAAGTAGTTGTGGAATGAAAGTACAAGCTATAGGTAAGTATAATAAAAATACAAGAAATATAAAATAGAAGACCTTCACACTTGAAGGAGGAGGATCGAATCAGCTAACCCATTGTTTAATCTACTAATATACAAGAAGTTGCAGTTTATAATTTGATTATATTTATGCAAGGCATCTTTTAGGGATATTTTAAGCCATGACATAACTCTTGGCTGAAAAGATTTTCTTTGATTAGCCATGAATGATTTATAAAGTAAATCACTTAATTTGATCAACTTTGAATTTTGGTGCACACAACTTAAACATAAAGTGTTTCTAACACTTTTGTCTTTTTCTATTTGTAAGTATACTATAATACTAGTGCCCCGATAGTTACATTTGTTGATAAAACCTTTCTTTCATCACCATTAACATTTTCCAAATTGAAATTAAAAATTTCTCTAAAAATAACTGTAAATAAAAATAATACTTCATAATAATAGTACATATTTTATATATATTTATTTTAAAACATAAAAATGTCAGCTTTCTACAGAAAATATGTTTTTTAATATGTGCACCTATATAGGAAAAAATATTAACTTCGGAGATTCAAATCGCAAGATCAGCTTATCTTAAATGAAATTAAACCGATCAATTTCATAGCTTACAACATTTATAAGAGATTCTCCATAAAACTATCTAAACAGTATCAAACTATGATTCAAACTTAGTCGTGTATCTGTAGTCTAAAATAGGAGCCTACTTGTTTACTACTTCCTTCTATTTACGTACTAGTCCCCTTAAAATCAAATAATAGCGCAATTCAGTTAAATTAAAATTTCAAATAGCTGTTCTACCCATTTTCCGAAGCCACAGAATATCAATCTTTTCTCATTTGAAATTACTTCGGAATAGAAGAAATAAATTTAAGTTATTAATGCTATTGTATAATAAGACGGGAAAAGTTCAAAGCCTTAGCCGGAATTTGAACCAAGGATCTTCGGCTTACCACACTGCTGCTCTAATCATCTGAGATACCTTGGCAACATACAGGCACAACACTAAATCCTGTAACTGACTCACATTTTTTCCGATAAATCACATGGCGTTCTCAGATTCATCTTCAGATAACATACCCGCTGATGGCAACTTAAATTTCGTAAATCCCGGGCTTCAAATTTAACCACTATTAGGTCAATCAGTGTTAATTAATTGTTCTTGCACATGTAGGCTAAAGTTGAAAAGATAAAATATGACTGAAAAATTCATTACCATAGCCGGGATTTGAACCACGTGCTCTATCTGAGCTACCATGGCAACATCTCGGCACGATACTTAATTCTTCAACTGACCTAATAGTGGTTACTATGAAGCCTGGTACTTAAAGTACTTACGAGGATGTAAGTCGCCATTGTCGTATGTTAGCTTCAAATGAGTTTACGAACACCTTCTGGTTTACCGGCATAAATGTGAGTTGATATTAACTCTCCCACAAGCAAAAATAGCTCTAAACTCACAAAAATAAGTAAATACATAAAATCACATGTAATATAGCTTTATATTTTGTTTATTCATTTATATGCCGCGTTTAATATCTAGGTCATGTAGGTGATTTTGTCTTTGGAACAATTGCTCGTAGCAATGGAGTTCACTCGTTTATTGTTTGTGTTTATCTTTGGGTTGTCTTTAAATTCAGACACACACACACACACACACACACACACACACACACACTCTCTATCTCTCTTTCGTACTTCGAGACTCTGGGGAGGATAGGGAATATACCTAACCAAAGAGAAATTCTCACACTCCAGCCGAGATTCGAACCTGGAGCTATGTATTTGGAAGCTCAACATGCTAGCCACCAGACCAAAGAACCAGTCATGAATAAGGATTCTGAAGAATTGAAATGTTAAAATGCTTATCATTTCTCTTTTCACCGGCAGTAATAAAATATTTATGCTACGTTGTTGTCAAAAAGGCAAGTATTGAAAAGTTTTTGATTCGGGTTTCACAATTCACTTTGTACTCGTATAACTTCATATTAATTCAGACCACTTTAGAGTACCCAAAACTAAAACTTTTACTCTCTGTGTCGCCTGTGTGTGGTAGGAAGAGGAAGTATTCTACTCCACCTAAAAATTAAATAGATTGTTTCGCCAGAAATACATGTTTTAAAGACCATTGGATCCAAAGAGAGCATGCTTAGAAAAGGACCGTAACAAAGAGAGAGAGAGAGAGAGAGAGAGAGAGAGAGAGAGGGAGTGAGAGTGAGTGAGTGTGTGTGAACAGCAAAACTCAGAAACGCAAATTCGAAAATATATTTAAGTTTGGTATCTTCCAAGGATGTGACAGGAAAATATTTAAGCTATTCCCCCACCCCAAACTGCCCTTTGAATACAGCATTTCTTGTTAATTTTTTCAAAAGCGGATGTAACAATCTGGATAAAAATGCCACATGTTTAAGATATTTGCATGAATCATAGTGAATATATTTCTGGGTACAGCCTGTGAAGTCCTCTTGCTACTGACTGAATTTTGTATCACTAACTATAAATGGAAAACCATAAGAGAAGGAAAATACTTACTACATGCAAAATAAAACATATACAACTTACTAAAATACACAGTGTGTCAATTTTTCAGTAGTGTTAGCTGTTTTCGTGTTGACACTTTTCCAAATCGATCATCTGATGGACAAGCTTGAAATTTTGCGACTCTTCTTTATTCTTTCCATCGCAAGGGCCGCTCGATATCACGGCTAAACATTTGAATACTGTCTCCGCAAATTTTAGTAAGCACTTATTGCTTAATTTAAAAAACTTATCGTGAATAACGCAATGCAGATAGAAGAATCACTATGTATATAAATACTATACTTAACGCATATACCGAGAGAGATGTGAGGTAACATGTGAGGCTCGCATTCGGGAGGTTTCGGGTTCGATTTCTTTGGAACGGCCACTAAAACCTTGTCTTTTACGTGTTTTTTCCTGGTTGAGGGAATGCTGGGGTGGAGTGTTTAACGCCGTGAATTTTCTGCCCCCCCATTTCCTGTCATTTCATTTCGTTATCGAGGTTTAAGGGTCTAAGGATCACGCGAGTGAACGGCGAGCGAGGGTATGGCGGTAGTGTTTATTTGTGGAAATGTCTGCCCTGGCATTTTTGTGTTACGGTCCCTCAGAGAGCTCTCCGTGATGGGAAGTAGACCTTTGGGTGGGGGGAGATCCCGCCGGGTCCAGGATGTTAAGGGCTTGCCTCCCCGGACCTAGTCGCCCTCTGTGTCCTTCGCTTCACTTCTTCCTCCTGGATATATGTGAATTTATCATGTCTGAGGCAAATCGTGTGACTGCATCAAATTTATTGTAATGTCTTTCACCGCAACAAAACCTTTACTTGGAAACTTTTTATTGCTATTTTTTTTAAAAGGCCTGTACCGATTTTGATTAGAATTTTGTTGTATTTTATATAACTGTAGAGGCATGGAAATAGCTAGATATTGCAACTGAAGAACCTTCAGTTCAAGGATGAGATAGCACAACGAACAAAGTTGCTTCGTGGGATCGAAAGCCACTTTGACTGGCTGAGTGCGAAATAAAGACCTGAAGTACTTTCCCATGGAATGCATCCTCGCACATAGAATGACGTCATGATGTTAAGCACGTTTTGACCAGCAAGAGGGCCCCGCACTCACAAAGCAGTGGAAGAAAAAGAACACGAAATGAATTCCAGACTCGCTTTGCATAACAATTCCTTTGTCGATTAGAAGGCTCTAACACACACGACCAGCGGTAAATTAATCACGTTCTGATCGGTTCGCGTGAGTGGTTTTCCCCTCGAGGAATCCTACTCGCTTGGTAGCTTAACACAAAGTCTGAGGTACATGTCTCCGTATGATTACCTCTTCTTTCTATTTCCTCTATCAATCATCTCTTCTCCGCTTTTCGATGGCATTGACAACGAAAGGTTACACTAGTCGTGTTAGACTTGACTCGTGGTAATAGTATCCCAAAAATGAGTTTATACAGCTCAAGAAATGTGAACCTTGGCTTTATAATATAGCGCAATACTGTGCTTAGAATTTCAGATTTATTGCTATCTAGGGAAAACTGAAAGCACCAATAACAATGGGAGATACGTAAGAATGGACAATTAATTTTAGATGACGGAAAGTATTTTTATGATAATCTATTTCCTATTTTAGATTAGTGACAGGAAGTGGCAAATAGTCCGTCATATTCTGTGCGTATAGAACGGTTAACATATGAGAAGAGTGCTACTCCGGGGTGAGGGGCTAGAAGATTTTATCCGCTCACGTTGACAATTGGTTTACTGCCTTGGAAATGCAAACCTCTAGGAATCTCTGGCAACCCGAATGTTTGCATGAAGAGAGTAGAAAATTGCATTTTTGTAGGTATGCATTTCCCATAGACGTTACTCATTTCCAGAGTTTAATTCATGCGGTAATCTCATTTTGCGTATGGAATGTGAGTTTTGAAGGTTGCTCTGGTTTAGACATTGCAATGTTCATTCTAGGTGCGTCTCATCTACATTAGCAAAGAGAGAAGTAATCGGTCTATATCAGTGGCGCAGCATGGTGTTCTAACAGAAGCTACGAATTTTAAATCCTTCAACAGACGTAAATTAATCTAGGGTACTCTATTATAGTAATAATAATAATAATTGTAATAATAATAATAATAATTGTGATAATAATATTACAAGTCATTACAATTTCCCATAGTCGAAAACTGATCGCTTTCGTTGCGGCCTCTGAAATCAAGACCCTAAGAGCTCAAAAACTAAAGACTGTTATTAAATAATAAATGGAATAATTCTTCTTATTAAGTATTTTATTACTCTTCTGCTTCGGATTTCATGTTGCTCCTTAACAAAAGTTCTTTTCCTAACAGAACGTTTTGATAAATAAGTGATGAAATGAATTTCTGCTGCGGTGGTGCATTTTGTAAATATTATTTAATTTTTCATAGCAGTATTTAAACCATAAAGAGCAGACAAGGCCAGAAAAAAGCTTCAGAGTTAGAGAATTGCATTATAAATGCATCCTTGAAGCATTAGATGTATTATTTATTTAGTCTTAAAATAAAGTGTCAGTATTGGTATACACTTTTAGCCACTCTTAGTTTATCCTCAAACGAATGGACCGCAGAAGCATTAAGTAGTTTATAGAGACTGCATTAGCTAAGCACCATACCAGGGGAGCTATGACATTTTTCCAGGACAGCCGTGTTTTCCATGCCGGATAAGAGTTACCAAGACGCTTATATTTTGTTCCGAATACCTACACGCCAAATACACTATACTAAAGTTATACACACATTATATACAGCAAAGCTTTGTTTAAGTGCCAAAATCGCAAGCGAAAATAAAATCCTCATACCTGTAGCAGAGAATTAACATCCGAGCTCTCCGGAATGGTCATAGTACCGCCCAGGCTGGCAACGTCGTGAAGAAAGCATTAATTCCTCTCATTTCACAGGACTCTTGCAGTGTTATGGCTGCCAACACCGAGATGGATGACTCAGACGATAACGTCTGTAGCCCGCATTCGGGAGATCGTGGGTTCGACTACCGTGGCTGACCTTCCTGATCATGGTTTTTTGCCCCAGATCGCCAGGCGAATGCTGGGAAGTATCATTACATTCCCCGAATTTCCTGTCCCTCCATTTCATCTCCATTTTCATTTCGCTTCACCTTTCGTCTGCTTGGTCTCTTTCAGAGTTGTAAGTGTCAGCGGGAGGTCTCGGCATGTGCATGGCAGGGGAAAAGGTGCTCATCTCCTGGACTGCGAGCGGTTTCCCAGGGGATGTGGAAGTCCACAGGGAGGGGGAGCAGGCTACACCAGCCACCACCCGGTGAGTTTAAATCTATAAATGGTAGGGACCCTGCCTTCTGCCTGTCGTACCTCCTTGTCCGGCAGCCTCTGTCTCCTCTCACCTCATATCTCCCTCCCGGGCACCCTGACAGGAGCCTAAGCAAAAAGGATCTGGGTAGGTCGAGGTGCTAAGACCCCCTCCGCTTCTAGTCCGATCCTATCCTATAGTAGTCAACATCACATTCTCTTAGTAAGTCTAAGCAATAATAAACTATGTAGTAACAAAGAAAAGAACTGAATGTTTTAAGGAAGCGGAACTTCCACAGTTTTTATGGATCTTATACCCTATGTCTATATTTTTTTAACTCATTTGTTAAAATCTCAATGAATTTGCGGTTTGCATTATAAGGTAAACGTAGGTATATACAAACCTGATGGCAGGAGGCGAGTGAATAGCGCGGTTTACAGTTCGGGCAGGAACACCTCTTCCACAAATTGCAAATCCATTTCGGCGTCAGCATTTAACACGTTAAGTACCCGATTATAACCGATACCCGATACAACCGAGAGCTTAACTTGAAACAAGAGTTAGTGTATCCAACATCTACGTTTGGAAGCAGAAAACCTTATGAGGTCTTTGCGGTGATACCGCATTCATCTGTCTCTTTACGAGTTATCCACTTATGTTCTACATCACTGACAATGCTCTCTGCAGTAAAGTAGTACGCACATCGTATTTAAAAAAATCTCGTTCTTCAAAGGCACTCGTTGCATTATATGACGAGGAATGCCTTTGTATTACATCAACAAAATTCATATTCATTACGTTTGCTTTCTCGACATCCCTGTGGATAAGATCTCGCAGCAAATGAATGAGCAACAGCACGTCAAGCAAGGAAGCCCACTGCATCTTCACTCCACATCGCTTCAACAGCTCTTCGTCAACTAAATTATTTTTTCAAGATGGATCATATCTTTCGGCATGAATATCTTTTTCGATGATAGTGTTTTGTTCGTCCACTTCCCGTTCACGCTATAATGGTGGAAAGTTGAATATCGTACATTCAGTGCCGGTAACCTAACGTACCTGCGTGTTTTGCCTATCTTACTCCACGTTTGTGCACGAACTATATTAAATCCTCTAACTTTTATATATTTATTATTGCCGACAACAAATATAATAATATTTGATAGCTGAATGTTACCATTTAAATCTAACCTGGAACTTTACTTACTTTTTATTTGTTTATATTTATTTACGATTTAATTCTTGCAGCTACGTATGAGTTGCAAATTTCTGATTTTTATAAGATCAACAACCAGGAGTGAGCAGGGTGTCACCGAGGTTAATGCTGATGACCCTACTACTGGAACTACCGTATGCAACAGCTGGTAGTTAATTATGATTCATTTTCGTGTAATTACTATTTCTACGTTTACAGTATGAAATACACTTAGCACCTTCTATTTGAAATCGAACAGCAAGACACCTTGCATTTGTTTGTTTTGCGTTATAATTTTTCCTATTAATAAGGGATGTTAAGCAAAGCATATTTATCAAGTATTAGAATCTAAAACCCAACGATTGTCACGTTATTGAACGATAAATGTGTCATATTAATTCATTTTGTCGCATTTAAGTGCGCATAACCCCGAAATCATTTATTTCAGAATATTGTATAGAATTTCATTTTTAGATAAAAGCCCGCATTTCATCGCAACATATACTTATTATTTTTATAATATTCATAAAAACCTATATACCACTTTTACTTATTTTAGTCGTCTCTGGATTTTTATAAAACTAAAACATTAGATTGAGAATAATCCATAGTGTCATTAAGAGAAGACGGCAATGTTGGTAAAGTGGTTATGTTTGGGTCTCCGTAGTTATAACACAAAAGGTGAATGAACGCAGCGATTTACGTAGTGGATGCATGATGATCACTAAGCGCGCTGTGAATCTGTGAGGCAATACTCAGACCGCACACTGCTTAGTAAGTGTTCTCATTGTTTAACCATGCACAGCAGCTTGCTTGACCTTCAGTTCAAAACAAACGGGCTCTAGCGACCACGAGGGCGTAAAGTAGTTTACTTCTTCAATTATTTTAGACAAAATCTTATCAATAACCATTACAGATAACTGTATGTTTGATTGTGTTTAAATT
This sequence comes from Deroplatys truncata, assembly GCA_030765065.1. NCBI lineage: Eukaryota > Metazoa > Arthropoda > Insecta > Mantodea > Mantidae > Deroplatys > Deroplatys truncata. The sequence goes on along the minus strand of CM060978.1, from coordinate 168,284,298 downwards.
ACAGAATCTTACCATATATAGCAAAATTATTTTTCTTAATCCGTAACCGCCTATACTTGAAAAAATAGAAATTTCTTCACTTAAATAAAAATAAGAAGAAAATGTTTACTTGTCAGTATGAAATTAAAGTTTAGGGAACCAATATAAAGCTCTATTTAAATAATTAGACTTAGAGGTTTCAGAGTTATAATAGTTTGAAGTTGGAAATTTTAGGAAGATACGATAAACTTGAACAATTTTAATTGAAAAACTATGATGTTCTGAATTTTAAGAGTTTGCATAAAGCATTGTATCGGGCTTGTCTACAAATACAAAAAAAAAAGGTTTCGTTTGGTTTAAAAAATGCAAGTAGATTTTCCTTCTAAATTGGACCATTTGAAATGAAATGTCCCACATGCGTTAAGTGAATTGGAGAACCACGGTCTTCGTCTCCTATTTTCTAACTCCTGCTTGTTCTCCAGTGATGCACTTACCCCACTTGTATCACAGTAAACTACTTCAAATGGACCACCTCTTTTACAAAATGTCGCACAATGTGTGGAGTGAAAATATCAGTTTCACACATTTGAAGTAAACATCTACAACAAAGCTCGCTTCGATTACCTCTAACCGTGAGGTAGCAAATGTTTGGCCAGCATATGGTCCTCAGAGTTCGCATTTAGGAAGCAGATTTTACCGTTACTGCATGGTATTGCGTTCCCACGAGGTCCAAGAATATTATCGAGGAACTGTGTGGAGAACTTTTTCGAAAGGAGTGTTTACCTGGCAAGATGGCGTAACGGTAAGATGACCCGTATGTCGGACAACAAACAACAAACGGGCTGGGCGGAGAGCAAGGCCGCTAGACGACTACTTCAAGAAGAACACTGACGTCAACCCACGCACCCACCTGTGCCATATGTTTCTCTAGATCACATTATTATAGACCCCCTGCAGGGCAAACAGAAAAGAGCTGTGTCACTTGACCAGCGTTTGTGAGTACGATAGCCTTTGAAGGTGGCACAAAAACCACCTATGCCAAAATCCGGACTTAGCAAGTATCAATCAGTACAATATAGTAATTTAAAAATGCGAACGAAAGTACAAACAGATAGGAAATATTTTGTTTTCACTATAGAAAGTTATCATCCTTAGAGAATTAAGTATTTCTTATTTATTCCCGTCTCCTATTCCACTCTGCCATGAACACGATACACAATGTAATAATAATTCGTATAAGGTAAACATAAAAATGCCAGAGAGATGGAAATACAAACTGATTAGAATTACAGTTTTTCTGTAAACAATATCATTTATTTTCATGGCTGTTCTTGAAATTATTAATAAAAAAGTTTTATACTTTTGTTAATCACAAGAAATATTCCCTAGAAATGGATTCAATGCAGACTTTGTAGGCACACAAAGGAACCTACGGCAGCTGCTAGGAAAGCCTAAATCAGGGACAACCCACTCACAAGCACGCCGTGTGTCACTGTGCGCACCGTGCTGTACTGTGCCAGCGAGGTATACGCCTATGAGCCAATCACTACTTCACGCAGTAGCGTTCAGTAATCTGTAGCTGCGTTACTATTAAAATATTAAGGATGGGATAGTAGAGAAGGAATCAGTCACAAACTGTGTCACTCATGTATTAATATTCCCCTTGTGCTTGGTATTAAATTACAGAAAAATCAATCATAGCCTTCAGTCCTATACAACAAAATGATATATCTTTTACTACAAGAACGAAATAGTACTTCTTTTTTAGTGGTGATTAGCACAGTTTTCATCCTTGAAAAGTTGCATAAATATAATAACAAAATAAAACTTACTATACAGTTATAATATTACAGAGAGGACTTCAAATTAAACTAATATAAACTGTGTAGTGAATACATGTTTTAAGTACTTCTTCTGGTAGACACTCTTGCTTTCTGACATCTTTTGGTTTTCAAAATATTCGCCACATCTGGGGACAATGAAACAGAACTCTGAACCCTTTATGCACACCTTAGTTATGATCACTGATGTTGGCTCTCTGAGGGTCTTTATTACGTTTCATAGCAGAAAATAAGGCTTCACATACATAGGTCGAACCAAACATTGCAATCATAAATGCCGCACGCATCTGAACTGACCACCACTCTACGGAGGACAAAGCGATTGCTTCCACTGCGCAGCACGCACTGAATCAGCACAGTGCCGTATTCAAGCACATGCACCGCGGCAAGCGGATTGGTTGTGGCTTGCCTATATATTATAACCCTTTGCATGGATTTATAAGCGGTCTAATTTTAGTTATTATTGTTATAGTTGGAGTTGCGTTTTTTACTTTATTAGAATGGAAAGTTTTAGGTCATATTCATATTCGTAAGGGTCCTAATAAGGTTGGGTTTATTGGAGTTCTTCAACCATTTAGTGATACCATTAAATTGTTTTGTAAAGAATATAAATGTAAATAGGAGAAACAATAAAAGAAATAAAGATAAAAATATCTTAAAGTTTAAAAACAATTTGGTTAGAAAATTTCAAAGCTCAAAAATGAAACGCTTAATGTACATACGAGCTGTGATATACAGGGTGGACCATTTAAGTTGAGACTGTACAATATCTCGAAAACTAAGCGAGTAGAAAGAAATCTTTTGAATAAAAGTTGCTTTATATTATGCCATTAGTCGTGTTTTATTTGAAGGACGTTGTGATTTTAGGGTCAATTTAAATTGACCCTAATTGTAGGTTCCCATATAAAAAATTAAGTATACCCTAAAATGACCATCATAACGTCCTCCAAACAAAACACGACTAATGCCATTTGCTTTCTCCCATAATATCAAGGAAATTTTATTAAAGACATTTCTTTCTACAACACTTAGTTTTGGATATATTGCACAGTCTCAACTTAAATGGTTCATCCTGTATATCACACCTACATTTTTCAGGTAGCCATAAATATTTTATCTACTAAATAGATTTAAGTTTTATCTTTTATCTTTTTCCCCCATCCCATTACGTAGTGTAAAAACCAGGTAGAAAAATCTATCGCTTAACCCCCCCTAGTCTCTGCAAAACTAATTGAACAGTCAGTCAATTGAACGTAACGGTAGCGTGGGCCTAATATCGTTTCGCCAATTCTTTAGTAAGTGGTGAAGAGGGAAAGGAAGGACACGCTTTGTGTCTTACAGCCACATACTTACAAAGTACAATATAATATTATATTTCTCTTATCACGTTCTTACTTCGCTAACAGTAACTTCGTATTTCTCCTTTCCTCGCGGGCCCTACACTTCTCACTGAATTTCTAGCTGAGAGCGCCAGCAGCAAGAAGAGAGGCACTATCTGACGTCCCAGACCATTCGGTTGTTTGACAGCACTAGAGCAATTTTTTCAGAATTGTTTTCACTTTTAAAACTTGCCAAAACGAAATTCTTTCAGAATTTCTTCAAAGATTTGAACCAGTTTGGCAGCACCTAAACCCCATCACAGTAATGCCATTGACACTGTCCTCCGGGAACTGTTTTCCCCTATTGATATGCCTATTTGTTTACTTCTTTCTTCCAATCTGCCAACCAGTCGTGCATGCTACCCAAACGCTTCCATCGCCTGTGAATCTGTGCAATATAAAAATAGTCCCTACATTTTTCCAAAAAGTCTGCCTTTGTGGTGCCTGAACATTACGGAGGGTTGTTCACGATCTATGGTAACAATATCAGACGAGCACAATAGCTCCGCGCTGAAACATGTGGAGCCAAATGAAAGTTCAGCAGTATGAGTGTATCATGTGTTTGCTCAGTTGTGTGCTCTTGTTCTTGCTGCATTGAACCATTCTGATAAGGGTACGTCATTGCCCTTTCCGGTGCTAAATACTTGTACTCTAAGATCATTAAATAGTGCAAAAAAAAAGTGGTTTTACTATATCCATGAAAGTGATCTCATGCGCACTCAACAAAAAAGGTAAGGCCACACCAGGACTTATTCCAAAGGGCAAGAAACAGGGGAATCTATGACCGGCCACCAGTCACACCTCGGAGATAATTTGGAAGGTGAAGGCCCATGCCTCTGAACCACGTCCTGCAACTCAGAGGACCATTGCACTGAAATTAGAGATATCTGTTACTATTGTGAACACCATAATCAACCAGGATTTGAATCTAGAAAAGTGTCCTAAGAGCCGGAGATATAGGCTGTACCCTAAACGTATTGCAGAACGTGCCAGTAACAGCAGAAGGCTGTATGAACGATACCTGCTGGTGGAAAGTGGATGTTTGTTGTCTTTTTAGATGAGGCATATGTTTATCTAAGTAACTGCAACAAACCCTGGTCTATATATTACCGACCAAGGGGAGAACAAATATTTGAAAGTTGGTATAAGTAAACTAACGAAAATTTTCAAATGGTTTCATGGTAATAGCAGCGTACAGTTGAATGGCAAATTAACCATTCGTCGTGTACATAAAAATGTGAAAATCAACTCGGCATATTATCAGACTAAGGTCCTGAAACCAATTTTCCATTCAAAAATCCCTGCTCTCTATGGTGCAGATGTAAATAAAGTCTGATTACCTCAGGACAAGACATCAAGACATATGTCTGCTTCAACCTACAAATTATTGGAGAATATAGAGAGAGAAATGGGAATACATTCCATACCTTTCAGCAACTTCCACATTAAGTCATCTGTGGCATCACTGATGGAGTTTTGTGCATTTGGTTGCTGAAAAGAACCCTGGGAAACTGATGGCCGCGAACTTTGGATGCTCTCTGGAAAGCTGCCAGGAGGAATGGAATAAACTGCACATCCCTGTATTTCGAAGCAGTTTGCTCCAGTGGAAGCTCTGCTGCAGATTGATAGCTCAACCTATAGGCTGTCAGATAGAACATCACTGCTGGTGGAAGCTTGGTTTTTCATAAGGTGAGGGGGTCTTTAGTTTGTTAGCATCGATTGTGAACAACCCTCTGTATACTGAAAGAGGTTGGTGGAGGAAAACGATGCACTATGCCGTAATTTCTCCGCTCCCCCCCCCCCCCGCCAAGAATCAGACCTCAGCACTAGCCACCAGTGGCTGTCATTGACCAATGTACGGAAAAAAATAAGGTGTAAAAGAATACGATATGCCCTCTTATGCCAGCTGTATGAAATACAGCGAAATTAACCAGGGCTTCCTAGAATATTAGCAGAAACTTCAGGGTACACCTACATTGTCACGAACATATTAGATATATGATATTTAAACAAAATCGTTGAAACTACGTTTGAGTTGAATTGATTTATACAGTAAACAAACAACAATAATAATATAATTACGAATCTAGCCCCTGCTGGAAGTAAGGCTCTCCCATACCTTAATCCCCAGGATCTATGTTTGTAAAGAGCACCTAAAACACATCATTATCACAATTACCCATGCTCTCATACCTATTCTTTAAACTTATACACTTATTCCTTAGTTTTTCTAAAAATCGCCCATCTTAAATAATTTTCTACACTTGTGCCTACCATCATTTTAATTGCCCATATATCTTGTAGTTTATCCTATTTTCTACCCATATGCTCACTCTCTCACTCCATTTTTATCATTTCACCCTTATCAGACAATGGAAAGTATCATGGAGTTCCTCGTACATTGTGCATACTTCTGCAGAATGCCACATTTGAAAAAATGAGAAATGATGAACATTTTCAAAATAGTGAATTGTTTGAGTTGAAAACACATCTTTGAAATTTTCGATAATGCCTGGGATAAATATGAAACTTTGAATTTATCTAAATTTTCATGTTTGAGTCATGCCCTTATTGTTAGAAGCAAATACACGCGTCTTTTCCAAAAAAACTGTTTTATGTGTTTCAGGGTCCTCAAAACGTGTACTTACACTGAATATAGAATCTTTGGGTGGAATGGAATATTCCTATACTTTCGGTGGGCATTAAAGAAAATAACAACTTTTCAAAAAATAAGTGCATGATAATAAAACTAGTCAAGTATATGTATTTTGTGTAAGTGAATAAATTAATTATTAAACACTTTGGAAAACTATGATTGAAATAAAGAAACTGTGTATCAAGTAGCCTAAACTGCTTGAAAATGACAGAAAGTGGAATATTCAGTACTTGGGCCCTTAGAGTAAAGCTTCTAAAGTTATATTAATCATTGAATAGCTGCTATTGTTAGATGGTGTAGCTGAAGACCACGTGGATAAGCCGCGCTCTGTATTGTTATGTTTACACTGGTGCCTGAACTGTACCACAACCGCTTTCTTAAACATTTACGAGCTGACTGGAATGTGTAATTTACAGTAAATGGCAGTTGTGGGAACGGCCATGAAACAGCGATCAGAACGCCAATCACGCCTTAACCAGAAACTGATGATGATAGCGATTGACGCAGCGACTTCTTAACTGCGGATAGAGCATTTTATTACACTCCAAATTTGGCTATATCGGTCACCCGAACATCGCATTCCTCGAGATCCCTGTGTAAAGCGCTTTAGCTATCATAAGGTGTTCTAAAAGGCTTTACAGCATTCGAGAGGGATCTTATATATCAAAACAAGAAGTCAATCACACGCATTTCTCTATCCATACTTTCACCGAGCGGTATGACGCAGGTGGTTACGTCTGTGGCCCGCATTTGGGAGGTCCCGTGATCGATCCCCCGGCGACCGCCCACTCTGGCCCATGGTTTTTTCGTGGCTTCCTCGGGTCGCCAGGCGAATGCTGAGTGGTTCATGTTCTATCACGACTCTCCTCCCTCTCATTTCTTGTACCCATCATCTTCCTTGTCATCTGTTTGAGGGTTGTAGGACTAGGCGCGCTGCGGCTGGGCGCTGGCTTCCACTCTGTAAAGGTTTCTTTCCTGGGGTCGCTGCGCTCAGTTAGGTCGTCGTCCTCCGTGGTGTAGTGGTTACCATGCTAGACTCTAGTTACCGAGGTCGCGGGTTCAATCCCAGAGGCGATGAATTTTTCCGGGCGTGAAAATCCTTAGCATAGCTTCCTTCGGAACGGAAGTAAAGCCCGTGGTGCCGTGTCGTAGATATACGGCACGTAAAAGAACCCCAAGCCTGATAAAGAGGCCTCTGAGCAAAACTACCGGTCTTTCACGTCCATATCGAATGGGACGCTAAGGACCACAGCCGTTAAAGAGCGTCCATAAAAAAGCTCAAAATCAGTTAGAACCCTCCTCAGCATGGGGCTCCACTCCGGGGAACCCTGGAGGTTAGTGGCTTGTGGACAGGGACCGTGGGGCGTCGAATGCGTTCTATCTGGAAACATGCCCATGCTTACGCCCGTCGACATCCGTATCTGGTCCTCCTTCTGGTCTCTTCCTTCATCCTCCCCTCCCAGTGCTCACGTTGGAAGCACAAAGGGGCCGACTGGCCTGCGTGAGGTGTTCTGCTTCGGTTCCGGGGCCCCTCCGTGATACGTACCTTTACCTTTTACTCATATTTTCATATCTATTCTGCAAATTATTCCTAAAAAGAATCTGATGTATTGCACTCACATGACTTTCTTTATTTATTTTGTACAAACTATTCTTCCAAACGTTTATTCTTGTATTTACCTTACGTTAATCGAGATAAACATTTACAGACACTCTGCTATTTCCTTGTAGGTAAAGGGAATTAGGTATTACAGTAGGCTTAAGCGATGATCAAATCTTTTAAGAGCGGGTCGCTTTGTGATAGCTTTGAAATTTTGTTCTCTTTGCATGACCAAGAGAGAGAGAGAGAGGGAGAAAAAGAGAGAGACAGAGAGGGAGAGAGAGAATCGAATAAGGACTTTAAGTTTAAGGAAAGTATATTTAAATACTTGACATTTTCAAACCAATAACAGGGAATATCTAGGAAATGGTTAACACTAAATCTATACATGACATAATTTGTTTGCTTTAACGAAATATACGTTTTTTTATAGTAAGATTTTGTCCATCTCTTAAGTTTACCAATTATACAACAGTCATTCGGAATGAAGAGGACTTCAAAGGTTTTAATTTTTTCATTTCATTTGTCACGAAAATATCTTAAACATGTGATACTTTAACCAAGATCGTTAGGACCATTTTTAAGAAATCTAAATTTTCGAAAAATGTTCTAAGTAAAGGGTAGTTTAAGGTAAGGATATTTACTCGAACATTTTCGTGTCGCGTCCTTGGAAGGTGCTGAACCTTTGGTATTTAACCGACTTTTCGTGTGTGAGTTATGCTGTTCACACACACACACACACATACACACACGAATGTTTTTCTAAAAATGCTTTTTTGGACATCTGAGGTTTTAAAACATATATTTCCGATGAAGTGTGAATTATCGACATACAAATTTTGGGTTGAATACAATACTCCCCCTATCTACTACCCGCAGTAGAGAAAGTAAACATACTGTTTTTCCACTTTCTGTTAACCATTGTAAATTTCCGAAATACACATTTTGTTGTAGCTAGATAGAAGCATACAGAATACTAGCATAGAAGTAAAATATATATTTAGAATGAAGCTCTAAATGAATGCTGGACTTGATATTCTGAATACCTACTTTTTGCGTGACCTGATGAGAGACGAAAGAACAGTATAACATTTCAAAAGTCTTTACTGGGAACCTTCGAACAACATATCTCGTAAACGGCTAAAGCCACAAAAACGTGTGATGCAATGTACATTGTGCAGTATAAAACGCTCTATATATTTCTAGAGTAATTTTAAAGTTATACAAAATTCAAACAGGCTGACCACAGAAATTTCAAAATAAACATTCCTCCAGCCAATGTTCCAAATATTTGATATTTCAGTTACAATTGTTTAAGCCATTTTTAGAAAATAAAAAATCTGATGTGTTACACTCACATGGCTTTCTCTACTCTTGTACAAACTATTTTTACAAACGCTTATTCTCCACATGCTTCATGTTAATCGAGATATCGAGGTGTTAATCTTATTGCTAATTTTCTTGTAGATGCAAGGGGAATTAGTAGGCTTTAAGGATAGTCAAAAATTTTAAGAGCGGTTGTTATGTGGAGTATTCCATTTCTCTTTGCATTACCAGGACAAAAAAAATGAATAACGAATTTCCATTTGAGAAAAAGTATAAGTATTGGAAAATTTATGGGAATAACAAGCAATATCTCGAAAATGGTTCACTCAACAACAAAAATGTATATGACATAAATTGTGTATTTTAACGCGATCTACATTTTTTGTGCAGTAAAATTTTTTTATCTCTTATGGTTTGCCAGTTATGCAAAATTCGCTCACAATGAAGACTACTTTTGGAGACCTTCCCAGAAAATTCGAGATATACATTTCATTTGTCATAAAAATATCTTAAACATATAACTTTTTAATCAAAATCGTTAGAGCCATTTTTGAAAAAATTAAAAATTTTGAAAGATGTTACATGTAAAGGGTAACTTGGGGTAGGGGAATTTTCTTGAAAACCTTTGTGTCGCATTTCTGGAGGATACTGAACCTAAATACCAAGTTTGGTGTTTATCCGACTGGTCGTTTCTGAGTTATGCTGTTCACAGACACACACACGGACATGTTTCCAAACATGCTTTTTTGGATTCAAGGGTCTCAAAACATGTATTTCCGGTGAAATCTCGATATCGAATTTTTGGGTGGAATACAATACTTCCCCTACTTACTACACGCAGTAGAGAAAGTAAAAATATTCAACGATTTTCAGAGGGTGAAAAGAGGTGTTGGATGAGGGAACTTTCTTGCTAATCTTTGCACAACATCCTTGGAAGATTTTTATTTTTTAAGTCACCGTGTTTTATGGCTGTTCTTCCTGCTTGCGACACCACAGACTCTGGACACTGATGATATATGAATTGAAGTGATTATAGAGACTGGACAGTTGTAAAGAAGTACCTTCCCGGTATTTGCCAGTTATGAGGACTGAGAAAAACCTCAGTCAGGCCACACGGTCCTGGCGGGACTTGAACCATGGTTTCTCGTTGTGAGCCCATGTCTCGCTACCTGTGTTGGTATCCTTGAAAAGTGCTGCGACACATTTGTTATTTATTTGACTTTTGCATTTTGAGTTATTACTAAGATCATTTTTTAAAAAGTGTTACGTGTGTTTATGTGTGTGGGTTGTGTGACCAGCATAACTCAAGTCTGATAAACTTGGTATTTGAGTTTAGTATCCTCCAAAGATGTAATATGAAAATTTTCAAGAAGATCCCTCCACCGCAAACTACCCTTTAAATGGAAACATGTACGACATCTTTGATTTTCAAAACTGGCTCTAACGATTTTGATTATAATACCACATATTTAAGATTTTTACATTACAAATAAAGTGTACGGCCTGAATTTTCTGGGAATGATGTCAACTTCATTCGGAAGGAATAGTGCATAATTTTATATAACGGGTAAACTAGAAGAGACGGATAAAAACTTACTACATGAAACATATAGACCTCTTTAAAATACATTTTTCTGTGGTATCAGCCATTTACAAGATGTCCGCAATTCAATTGAGTTTTTATTTATGGACGCACTTTAACTACTATGATCCTTAGCGTCCCATTCTATATTGGGCGTGAAAGACCTGTAATTTTGCTCAGAGGCCTCTTTATCAGGCTTGAGGTTCTTTTACGTGCCGTAAATCTACGACATGGGACCACCGGCTTTATTTTCCTTCCGAAGGAAGCCATACTAAGGATTTTTACGCCCGAAAAAATCCATCGCCCTCTGCCCCGTTTGAACCCGTGACCTCGGGAACTAGAGACTACCATGGTAACCACTACTCCACGAAGGACGACCCAAGATGTCCGCTATTATTGGTTTGAGTGTTTCAATACTTTTGTAATTTTCAACTATTCAGCTGTTTATCGTGTTTGCACGAAAACAGCATTGAATTTTAAGGCCAGCATATAGTGTCCAGTTCTTAAACTTTTAACCTTCACTGTTCCCTTTGTATAGGTATATAACCAAAATGTATAATGTAGCTATTTCTGCGAAGGTTTATCTCAATTAAAATAAAGCAGATGGAAAAATAAGCTTTAGTAATAATAGTTTGAATACAGACTAATAAGCCATAGAGGGTAGAGAAAGTCATGTAAATGTAACACATTACACTTTTTATTAGTAAACGGAGAAATGTAGGAGAAACCCTGAGCAAATATGGTAGATATATGAGATTTTATTCTAGAAGTACAAGAGACGAAGCGATGGGGAACTATAAAGAGATATAAAAAGTTTGTGCACTTAAAAGGCGTAGGTATGTGCTGCCCTCAAGAAATCCTTACATTACCACTAAGAGGCATTTTTCATTATGATGGCCATAATTACTAAGCAACTTATTTGATATCCAAATCACGTCGCTCACAGAAAGAAGTGGATTCCAGCAACAATTACAACCCATATAAAGCAAGTTAATGGGCTAGTTAGACCAACAGGGTGGTCCGGTAATTGTAGTCGCCGTGCATGGCTAACTCTGGGATAAAGACGTCTTTAGTGCTGTAATTTGCTCAACAAATTTCTCCTTTATTGCCCCCAAAATAGCTCCAGAAGCAACACAAGGTAGCAAGGAGGGTTTAGCGGGAACCATTTAAGTGCGGATACTATGCGTTCTCTGTGTTCTGTAGTGTCATTTTGTTTAGTGGCAGCTGTCTCGTGTTGTCCAGAAGCGTTTGTCCTCTGGGGAACTAAACTACAAGCAATCACTTTTTATGAGATAAACCTTGGAGCAGAGGACACGAGGATGCAGTGATGTTTTATAGTCAAATTTTCAGAAACGTATTTATTAACATAAGGGCATTTGATAATCCCCCAAGGGAAAACCACACACTGCGAACAATGCTGATACTGTTAGTGGTAGATAACTATGAGCTATATAGAAATCCTGCTGTTTCCTAGCTCCAGTGGGGAAGATAGGTGCAAAAACAATTTAATAGGAGGCTAATTGGCGAACATTGCCAAAAACATAACATTCTTAGTTTTTATGCAGTCTTAAAATTGAAATTTCCTTTGTAAATTGAATATATTACCATTGTAGGCACAGTACTTATATTTTAAATATATTGGCATGAAATCTGTCATTTTGTTCTGCAGCACTTCGCAGAAAGTGTTGTGTTACATTCACATACTTTCTCTACCCTTTATCGCTTATAAGTGGATATGCAAGCTATTGTTACTAAAGTTTATTTATCTATCTATTTCATTTGAATCGAGATAAATCTTTCCGGAAATAGCTGCATCAACACTTCGTTATTGATAGATACAAAGGGAACAGTGATCATCAAATGTTTTGGAATTGAACACTACACGCTGGCCTTGAAGTTCCATACTGTTTCCATGACATCGCGAGAAACAATTGAATGTAGACAGGACTTTAAAAGAATGGCTAAGTAGTGAACAATTCGAACCATTAATAACGGATATGTTGGAAACAGCTGATACCCCAAAACAGTTACTTGAAATAAATTGTTTTAAAGAGATCTACCTGCACTTTTTGTGTAATACGTTTTCGTCAATGGCTTAACTTTATTAGTTTCACAGGATTATATAAAATTCCCTCCGAATGCAGAGGACTTCATAGACAATTCCTAGAATTCAAAATATAAATTTTATTTGTCAGTAAATATATTTAATATATGGTATTTTAATAAAATTATAAAATTAATAAAATAATAAAAACCCTTATTTAGAAAATTAAACATTTCCAAAATATGTTCCATATAAAGGGTAGTTTGGGTTGGGGGATTTTTCTTAAGTTTTTGTGTCATTTTTGAGTTATGCTGCTCACAGATACACACAGAAACACGGACATTTTTATAAAAAAGCTTGTTTTTTGTTCAAGGGACCTCAAAACATGTGTTTCTAGTGAAATCTCGGTATTGAATTTTTGGGCAGATTGCAATACCTTCTCTACCTACTATGTACATGATAGAGAAAGTAAAAATTGCTGATAAATTTTAATCATAAGATGGTTTAATCGAGAAAAAATATATCTTCCTTAATAAACAAACTCATCGGTTAAAACTAGTTCAATGAACCTAGAAGGCATTCATTTATATCCTGTAAAATTTAGATGTGATATCTTCAACAATTTCAGAGATAATGGCCGTAAATCGGGATAAGGCTTTTAATCTCCATTTAATCCTGGTTAAGGAAGGCCTATAAAAACCTATTTTATTATATTTTTTAAGTAGAAGAGGTAATTCGTGAACATGTTCAGACACATACGATCAGCGTTAATTTACTGATTTCATTTTCAGGGCCGCCCGTTCATTACCCACATTAACAAGACAATTTCAGTGCAAGTACTGGTACAAAAGTATATTGTGATATGAGGTGGGAAGTGCAGGAATAATTTGAAGAAGCGATAGGATGTCTAGTCATTTCTATTTCCGAGATTCTGTTATGCATTTCACTCACATACAATACACGCTATTTTTTGCATAATGGTGTGTTTTATTATTTTAGTGAATTATTAATAAAACAATTTATAATAAACTTAAGCATCGTTACCTCGGATTTCTGGTAACGAAATGCTATCAATTCAACAGCTATGATTAACAAATGCTTTAGTAAGCTACTATAATTTAGCTTTGAGTCAATTGTTTGATAGTTTATGCTGAAACTCACAGCAGGTTGTTTTAAAATAATAATATGGAGGATAATAGAATTTTATGTCGGAGACGAGAATTATGAAGCCGCAGATATTGAAAAGGAATGGAAAATTGGGCTGTATTTTACTTCGCGGCTTAGTGTGTACTGTATATTATTATAGCCATCAAACTTATTTTGGAAGACGTGGGTTTCCCGGAAACGAATTCATATGTTAGAATTCTAAATTTGCTTCTGTGTAAATATCATCTAAGTAAAACACGATGGGGCAAAAAATTAATTAACTTCAGTGTCCTTTCACAAAGGCTTGATTTTGGGCTTAATAGAAGCTTAAAAACTGCTGAGATATGCTAGATTAAATTTAAAAATGATTATTTCTTAAATAAGGATGAAAAACCAGGTTAAATTTAAGTTTTTATGAAGCAAAAATATTCATATTTAAAATATATGTGTTACTATCACATAGCTTTCGCTACCTATTCTTCAATAAACTATTATAACAAAAGATTACTCCTCTATCTACTACATTTGCAGGAATGGTTTTTATTATATATTCCCTTTTAGGTACAGGGGGATTAGGGGAATAAATAGGCTTAAGGGATTGTCAATTCCTTTAAGAGCGTGTCGCTATCTGATGGGTTTGAAATTCATTCTCTTTGCATGATCCCGAGGGGAAAGAAAAAAGAATACCGGTTTTCCTCTTGAAAAAGTAAAGTATTTGAAAACTCAAATCAATAAGATAGAATATCTCGGAAATAACACCACAAAAATGTATTTTGCATAAATTGTGTGACTTAACGAGATCTACATTTTTTGTGTTGTAAGATATGTTCTGTCTCTTAAGATTTACTAATTATACAAAAGTTGTCCAGAATAAACACGACTTCACAGGCTATTCCCAGAAAATTCAAAATTTAAGTTTTATTTATCATAAAAATAGCTTAAAATTTACTATTTTAATCAAACTTGTTAAAAGCCATTTTGATAAAGTAAAATATTTCGAAAAATGTTCCATATAAAGGGTAATTTGGGGTGGGGGAATTTTTTTTTGAAAACCTTCGGGTCGCATTCTTGAAAGGTAATTGAACTTAAATATAATGTTTCTTATTTATGGACTTACACACACACACACACACACACACACACACACACACACACACACTGTCAATTTTTCTAAAAATGGTTTTTGGGGTTCAGGGACCTCAAAACATGTATTTACAGTGAAATCTCGACATCGAATTCTTGCGTGGAATACAATACTTCCTCTACTTTAAGCACAATGATAAGTACTATAAGTACCATAATAAATGTTTTCTAAAATTATAAAAATACACGTGAAGCTACGCAGAAGCATAAAGGCCATAAGTACGGCAGTGAAACGTTTAAAAACAAATTCGTTAAGTGTATGCTGGACTTGAAATTCTGAATAGTCTTTGCGCGTCCTGATGAGAAACAAAAGAGTGTACAGATTATTTTAGAAGTGTGCAGCCTGAAATACTGGAAATTTCCATCAATAAAGGAAACGTTCGTAAACGCCTAAATCTACAAAATGAATTAAACACAAATTGCATATTTTAAAATCTTTGGCATTTTCCTGAATTGTATTTTTATCTATCTAATATTGTTACATGCTGGGATGAGGGCCAAAAGATACCCAGCAAATTATTAAATTTTTATCACTCCAACACGCACATGGGGAAGCATAGTTACAAACGGCGAGAGGACCAGGGTCTTGGCGTCTACATTCCGATGAAGGCGCAAGGTTTTTTTAAAATAAAATACACAAATTTCACAGCACACACAATATCTGTGATTTATTGATAAAGCTCTTGGGAATAAAGGTTTGAGGGGAGATGCCATGCTGTCGAGGACTGGCCACACGCGATCTGCTCCTTATACACTTACAAAGTGAAGCTAACACACACATATCTATCCCCTCCTCTCTCCAACTGGCGGCATACCAGACAGAGATTCCAACAGAGCCTACTCTCTCTGGCGTGGTCGACGCCAAAGGAGAAGGCTCATTCAGCCGAAAGAAATAATAAATCACCCCAATAATACTGTCGACCATGTGTCTGGTATAACAATACTTACTAATACGCCACAATATAGTTTTGTGATTATATAAAAACTCTTCAGGCATTTTAAGGGGGCATTTTCATGAAAATCCTCCTTTCCCTTCCTATGCTGAACTTAAATAGCAAGCTTGGTATTTATCCCACATTGCGTTATAGTTATGCTGTTCACAGACCCACCCTCAATCCCGTACACGCACACACGTACGCACACGGACTATTTTGTTTCCAAAAAGATCAGTGGACTTCAAAATTTGTATTTTTTGTGAAATATGCATATCGAATTTTTGGGTGGTATCCAATATTTCCCCTACTAACTAAAGGTACGTGGCAGATTAAGTAAATTTTTTCTGTAAATATAAGAAAGTATAAAAAATTCCTCGTGTGTAATTATTCATTAGTGTATGATAAAGATGCCCTGTAGATTACATGCAATAGTATCAACATTAAATAGTGCCTTGGTGATTTTGCACTGAAGATTGAAAAGTGTGAATATGTTATTTTTGGAGAGGTGCAAAAAAAAAAAAGGAAATTCTACGGTAGAACTAACAGTGTACCTATATGCCTAACAAAAGGTGCCTACTGATCAGCTTTTTTGCATTGTACTACATATTAAATGCCATTTTTAAAAATTAAACCTGGTGATTAAACGATTTTTGGAATGAAATTCCATTTTTGTCCATTTCTTAAAATATTTTCGTAGGTCCCCTCACAATGTAAGCTGGTAAGCCGCAATTTTAAATAGCGAAATATGTTCTTGTTTGAATATTTCTGTGTACGTTTTATTGTTGATACGTTGCTTTTATAGACTCGAAAAAGCTTTTGATAATCTGGAGAGAATTATGAAACAATAAGTTTACACAAATCACCTGGTAGAAATAATTTACACCAAGATTCTAAAAATAATAAACATGTAAAAAAGAAAGAAAATAAAAGAAAACAGCCGTAGTCACAAATAGAGACTTAACACAGGGACTTCTTTACCATCCACTGTTTTACAGTAGGTGTATATAAATGGCATCTCCCTAAATAGAAGCATCATTTTAATTTATGAATAAAATTAAATATCTCGTGCGATAATATTTGTTTAATACATGCAATAACAACAGAAGAATCGCTTACAGCGCGCAGTATATCAGCTACAGCAGATATGTAATGTTTATTATTAACACCAGCCTATTGATCACAAACCTGAAATAATAGGGAAACATTTCCTAAGATCAAAAACAATATTAGAGGGTTGTACGAGTATTTTAGAACATGTGTATCAATTAATTGTTTGGGATGGGAAATAAATTTGAACTAAAATATTTATGTTGCAAGTTGGCAAAATATCAATAAATATGTGATACAATATCCCAGAAAAATGAAACGAAAGAAGAGACAAGAATTGAATTATACAGAGCAATGTATGACAGTATTAATAGTGACGATAATACAGATTAATGATAGTATTGATATGTATGAGATCTGAAAGATTACAAAATAAATGCATAAATAAATAATAAAAGTCAGAGAGATAATTTTCTAAGAAGGATAAACAGATTCACAAAACTAGGTCGCAGAAATAATTACTTACTAACTACAGAACTTTATATACCAGCAATAAATAAACAAATAACAAATATAAAGCAATAAAGTATGAACACGTCCAAAAGTTAGAAAAAGGAACGTTTCCAAAGTTGAGGTTATAAACAAAAGCCCATTGGGGTGGGGAATCAGAGTGAGACTGAGAAAGGGAGAGCGAAAGAGAAAGAGAGGAGTTAAAAGAATGGTTCACCGCGACTAAGAAACCTTCGGACTACTTTATCCCTGGAATGAAGACAAGAAGTTTTATTTTGTATTCCAACTATAAGTGGGCCAAATAAATACTGAATACGCTATCGTTCAGTTAATATTTAAATAAACTGTGAAATGTTAACGTTTTTTTATAGATCTTTCCTTCACGCCCTGGAATTTTCTCTTTATACGTGATGTTTCAAAAATAGTGCACATAATTTCTGGTATGCATTCCCCATATGCAGACAATAAAAAACTCCATTACAACATGTGTCCAGAAATGCTTGGTCCCTGAGTTATGGCCATCAAAACAGTGATCTTCACCGGAAATATTTAGTAACCGCACATAGTCTTTTTTACAGAAGATGTTCAACGTGTCCACCTCCTGCTTTGGTACAGGCCTCACATCGACGTCTCATGACCGTGCGAACACGACCCCAAATTCCAGGAGTATTGCGTATTTCTTCACAGCCTGTCACAGTTCGATTCTGGAGGGATTCCATGTCAGGCACCGAAGACGAATACACCAATGCTTTTAAATGACCCACAAGTAGAAATCGACAAGTTTGAAATCAGGTGAGCGTGGTAGCCAAACAATTGGGCCACCTCTACCTATCCAACGACCAGGAAACCTTCGATCAAAGAACCGGTGAGCGGTATGCCTGAAGTGTGCAGAAGCTCCATCATACAAGAAGTGAGCCTGTTGACAAATGTTCGTGGAGTGTCTTCATATACATGAGGTATGGTGTTTTCCAGGAAGTTGTGTACACCTGCCCCGTAAGTACATGGGGTCCAACTAACCGATCACCAATGATACCGGCCCACATGTTGAGAGTGAACCGCACTTGTGATGAGATGGAACAATTGCATGTGGGTTTTCATATGTCCATACATGCTGATTGTGGAAACTCGTAATGCCATCTCGTGTGAACTATGCTTCATCTGAAAATAATACTAAGGCAGAAAAGTTCGGATTTGTAGCACACTGCTGCACGAACCACTGGCAGCAGGGTAATCTGCTTGGAGACAGGGCCTATACGCGTTGCAAATGATAATGATGTTCTCGCAACATCTCCAGACAGTCGTATGAGGAACATTCGCATGCAACGCTAACCTTTGTGTACTGATAGGAGTCGTGTGCACAGAATCTAGAATCTCCTCCTCTACATCTGGAGTTGTAGATCTTGGTTGTCCACAGACGGCGGTGGAGACGTTCAAATGTCTTCCGATCTGGATATTTTCGCCTCTTGGTACAAGCGACGAGCCAACACAGCACTGCCGTCCCCCTTACCGTACACGAAGTGCATTTCTGCCAGCTCCTGATTTGAGTACATGTCGCTCAGTCGAATGTCAAACACAACACTGAATGTACCCTTCACCTCGGAATGAACTGTCAGAGTGTCCTGTTAATATCTTCTGTCACGGCAACTACCTGCGGGAAGAAAAACATTACTGTGAATATCACTGTTTTGAAGGCCATAACTCAGAAACCAAGCATTTCCGGACACACATTGTACTAGACCTTCTTTATTGTCTACATATGGGGAATGCATACCTGAATTTATGCCCTTTTTTTTTTAAACATTCTGTATATCAATGATGGCAGTATTACCAATCTTGCATGCAGCCGTGAGTTCACGTCATTAGTTATTCATCACTGAGACTTATAGAAATTTCAGGAAAGGTTTTGTTTTATACCGTGCTAACATTTATTTGGATTAAAAACAGCGTGTGAGTAATGTTCTATATTACAACCACTTACACATAGTAAGTAGAAGTACTGCATTCCACCCAAAAATTAAATGCGGATATTTCACCATATTTTGAGGCCCCTTAAATCTAAAATAGTAAGCATTTTTAGAAGAAGAACTATATGTGTCTGTGTGAAAGCGAAATGTTGGATAAATACAAGTTTGGTATTTAAGTTAAGCATTTTCAAAAAATATGGCATGAAGATTTTAAAAAATCCTCCACTCCAAAATATCCCTTAATAGAAGATTTTTCTTTGTTTTTTATTTTCTTATCGATTTTGATTATAATGATTTAGATTAAAATATATACCTATATTTAAGATATGATAAAAACGTTTAATCTTGATTTTTCTGCGAATGAATGTTGTATGCTTTTGTAAGAGACAGACAAAAACTTACCACATAAAGAATGTAGATCTCGTTAAAACAAACAAGGTGTGTAAAATAACATGTTTGTAGCACTAGACATTTACGAGATATTCGTTGTTATTGGTTTGAATTTTGAAATAGTTTTTCAGTTTCTCGACTTGCTAAGTCGCCATTCGTTTGCTTCTGGTGGCGATGTAAAGAGCGAAACTTCAAAGCCGCCATATAACAATCCCTTTTAAAAATCTTACTATCGTTTCAGGCTTCTATCCTGTACCCCCTTGCGCTTAATAAAATGTGTCATGAAACTATTTTTGCTAAGGTTTATCTCGATTAACATGAAGTAGATAAAGTAATAAGCTTTTACAAGAATATTTTGTAGAAGAGTGGATAGAGAGTCATTTGTGAAAAATCTGATGTGTTACACTCACATGACTTTCTCTACTCTTGTACAAACTATTTTTACAAACGCTTATTCTCCACCTATTTCATATTAATAGAGATAAACATTTGCAGAAACGATCTTTTGACATGCAAAGAGATATACATTTTACACATAGCGACCGGTTCTAAAAATATTTAACCATCGCTTAAGGCCTAATATGTTCCCCTTGTTTTGTATTTGCAAGGGCAATATAAGCACATACATATCTCTTCATAGCTGGTTGCTATGTGCAGCACCATTCTGTTTGCCACAAATTAATACTCTTTGCATATCTAAGACAAAAAAATGAATAACGAATTGCCATTTAGAAAATAAGTATTGAAAAATTTAAGGGAATAACAAGTAATATCTCGAAAATGGTTCACTCAACAAAAAAAAATGTATATGACATAAACTGTGTATTTTAATGCGTTGTGTAGTAAAATTTTGTCTATCTCTTATGGTTTACCAGTTATGCAAAAGTCGTTCACAATAAGGAATACTTTTGGAGACATTGCCAGGAAATTCAAGATATACATTTTATTTGTCATAAAAATATCTTAAACATATGATATTTTAATCAAAATCGTTAGAGCTATTTTTGAGAAAATTAAAATTTTCGAAAAATCTTCCATGTAAAGGGTACTCTGGGGTGGGGGGATTTTCTTGAAAACCTTCGTGTCGCATCCTTGGAAGATACTGAACCTAAATACCAAGTTTGGTGTTTATCCGACAGTTCGTTTCTGAGTTATGCTGTTCACAGACACACACACGGACATGTTTCCAAAAATTTTTTTTTGGATTCAGGGGGTCTCAAAACATGTATTTCCGGTGAAATCTCGGTATCAAAATTTTGGGTGGAATACAATACTTCCCCTACTTACTATACGTAGTAGAGAAAGTAAAAATCAGACTTTGTTTATTTGTTTGTTACAGATCGTGATTTCAAAAGGAGTTTAAAAACGCAGATGCGAAGAGAATCAACACTTCTCTGCTAGGAATCAAGTTAGAATACAGTGCTGTGAAAATATCTAAGGGTGCACATTGTTCTCATTGATTGTTATGGATCAACTAAAGGTACAGGCTGCTTCTAGTTAAATCTAAGAAAAAAATTAAGTGATTTTTAATTAATGTAGCCTTGAAAAATTTAAATGTCGTTTTCTCAGGAATGAATATGTTTAAATGTTGGTCTCTTTTCTTATAAGCTATTAGATACATTTGAAAGACATTTTTACAATAAGACTGCATATGTTATTATGTAAATTCTCAGTTAATAATAATTAATAAAACATTTAGATTTTGGGGGTAAGAATGGCTCATAATAAGATGTGCGTTTCGTTTAGCATCCGTAGCTTAAGTGAAGTTCAGTTCAAACTGCTTGAAAATTTCAATACGATCCATTCAATGGTTTCTGAGAAAAATGACCACAAAGTTTCATGTTCTAACGTTGACAAAATAAGTCATTATTCCGTTTCTTGTTCATGTAAATAATTAGAATTACAGATGCATTAATAAGTTATGAAATTTCAAATACATTGCTTTGGAGAGCAGGAGAATCAGATTAAGAGGTTGCGTAGAAGTCCTTGTGCTGTAGGATTGTTGTTTGGGGCCAATTCGTCATTCTTGTTTGGTTAATGCTTATATTTTGTTATCATTTTCATGAAGTGCTACACGTTTGAAAACTCCAAAGCCTTTAGAGTCCTTGTTTGTTAAAACCTATAAGAGCTATGTAAACTCGTCGTATAGACACGCGATTTTTGTATACTTGAAGTTCATTCAGAGCCGTTTCAAGTATGTGCACTTGAACCAAACAAATTTCATAGAGGACACATTGACTGAACTTTGAAGCTTTGCTCAAGCCTGGAACAAGTAACGTGTGGAGTGTCTAATTAACACACTGGGAAAACTAACTTTTGTGATGTTTTGTCCAGACTACTTGATGATGAACAAGATATTGAGGAGGACTCTGTGTATTTGACTGATAAAGATACCCGCTAAGAAATGCTTTATTTATTCGATTATTGTAATATGTTTAAATATCGTGCCAACCAAAGACAACCGTGTATACAAATGTTAGTCTTAGCCTTAGCGCGTTACAGAGACTGCACCTTGCTGAAATAATTGCCATGGCATGAATGAAATATATGACACCTGTTTTAAACTATAAATCATTGTATTCTGATGATATCTCGTTTTTCCAGTGCATTTGTTAGTGTTATTCTGGCAACTGTTCAAGACATTCGGTACATTAGTTATTTGTACTTGTTTGTATTTTTCATTTGATGAGGATATGCTTGTCGCGTATACGATTTCACAGCGAGCTAGACTGACTTATCGAACAGGTTAAAAGCCACTTTAACATACTCTATTCCCAAACATTCATGTTTCTGAACTACAGACATTTCTAATCATAAGATATTGGCCGACGCTCGGGTAATTCGTATGAATTTGTGGCCCTTAACTGATTACGTTCATTATGGGAGTATAGATTTGCTTAGAAAGGGCTGTAATTCTTCAAATTCCATACTGTCTTCATTTCCTTTTGCTACTAGTTCTTGGCCTAGCAACTCCACTTCTATTAGCCCATCCATCTACTTCCTGCTGAAACCATAGAGGATTTCTGCAGTTTTAAGTATTAAAATTAAAATTTCCATCCCAGAAATAGTATGTAAAGCTGAGTTTTTTTAGTCACTTATTCGCCGTATTTTTTCTTCTAAGTTTTCAAAAGAAATACTTAAAATATACCACAGCTGTAAACGTATTTATTACAATACAATTTACGTTTACTTGGGAACGATTTTCTGTAGGAACTTGTAAAGCTGATATAATATTTCGTCAAAATGCCGAGTAAAGTTGGACCTCCAAGCTCTAATTTTATTTATCATTTTACTGATTTATTTATTGTTTAACTGCTTAGTTGAACTTGATAACAACGAATCTTTGGACAGCAAAATTATGAATATGAGTCACTACAGTTTTAACTATCACTGATGACCAGACATAAGCAAAAAGTGAAGATGTTACATCATTATGATCTTATAAGGCCATTACGTCAGCAAAGACTTGTTCGGACCATCATTTCTGTGTTGACCAAAGTTCCTACTTCTGGTTGGTTTATGTTTTAATATTTACTTTGGTATGCTGTTGTTATTCACTGAGCAAACCATTCGTTTTTTCTCTTAAGTATTTTACCATTTAAAATTTCTACACGTAAATAACTAATGTTCTCGATTCTAATTCATTCTTTTCCTTATATTCCTTAACGCTTTTAAAAACATCATTTCCGCTATTTGGCTTCTTTTATCTATAGGTTTAAATTCCAAACTTCTGCTCTAGGTAAACGGGATGCACTAGAATGTTTATAGTTATATCTTTGTTTTTTCCCCCCTATTTTACCTTTTAAATTTTTGTTAAGACTTCCATTAATGCGACTTATCCTATTAATCTTTTGTGGACGCTAGTATCGAGATAATAGAACATATCGAGGTCAAGAAACTTATATGATGTAACTTTACCAATTTTACTGCTTTTTATCCGAGGACCCCAAAAGGAAACACCTTTTGATTTTTGGGGGACATTTATAGGCGGCGCCAGCAGAGAGACTTTGGTGGACTGGACTCAAAAACTAACAATGAAAACTAACCTGAACACACCCTTAACCTTTCCGTATGCAAACAAATGTCAAGTAAATAAACAATTATGTATCATTTAAAAGTAAATAGTATATGACAAAGCAATTCTTTAAAATAATAAGTAACAAAATCCATTACATTATAAATATTTTCGAGGACTAAATTTCTATTAAGTATTCAATCCTACATTATTATTATTATTATTATTATTATTATTATTATTATTATTATTATTAGTGTTATTATTATTATTGGGACGGTACCACCATTTGTCGATACTCGATACCGATACTGATTTTTGAGCACCGATACTCGATACTTCATAAAAATCTGTAAAGTATATAGCTTGTTAATTGAATTATTTCTTATTAGTAATTTTTTGTGTAAAAGTGCATGTAACCAACTTTGTATGGTATGCTAATTCCGAAATTCTTCAATTAGCAACAATTGGTTTTATCTTGATGATGTCATAGGTTATATATCCTCTACTGTTAGTTAAAAGGATTTTTCTATCCATAGAAAAACAAATACTAGCAATTCTTCTTTATTCTGCAACCTTGAACATATGAACTAATATATACTTTACATGAAACTCAAACAACTAAAAATAGCAAATAGTTCCATGCGCTGTATTATGCCACGTCTTGAGTTTGATTTGTCTCAGCTGGATTCACAGATTTTGGCCACCGGAACAGATAGATGTAACGGCTGAGAGTGAGTCACAAATCAGGCTATTGCACAAACGTGATTTAGTGCGTCAGCTTCATTCACAGCTCAATTAACGCTGAACGTTACATGAGTATCTCTATTTCTTCCCCCAATGTTTTGCATGTTTTCATTTAGATACAAGAGTCCACAGAATGGTGCATTCACCTACAGGATACGCAGACAAGGTCTATAAAGAACTATAGTCCAGTAACTCTTTGGGCACGCGTGCGAAGCAATAACACGATGTCTCTCATTCCTTATCTAGCATAAATAAACGCAATAATCTTCAATAATGCAAAACCTAAAAGTTTAAAAGTATCGAAAAGGTATGAAAGGTTTATCTCAAACAGTATTAGACATATTCGATACCCCCGAGTATCGAGAGTATCGAGGTCCCATTCCTAATTATTATTGTTGTTATTATTATTATTATTATTAATTAATTAATTAATTACTAGTTCTCATGGCTTGAAAAACAATGACGATGTATGAGGAAAGGCGATAGTACTACACAGAAATTTCGAAAATTACTTTTGCTTTACTGAGTTTGTTGTGGGGTTTCGTTTAATATTAATACAGCAACAGATGCAACTATTCCTACAGCAAGTGGCGATGGGAAAGAATATTTGGGTTATGAGGAGGGTAAAAACCTCTTATAAGATAATTGGATTGTGATCATCATAGCGATCTTGCTGGTATTGTAATGCAGAGTTCAGCAACTAAGGCTATCATAGACGACTTCAACTTCTCCCAGCAATCAATCAATTAAATTTTACTGCGCTAATATTTTTCATTTTCTAGTATTATATTATTCTTGTAGAGTTTGCTGCTTAAGTGGTTGCACAAAAGTATATTAA
The DNA here is from genome assembly GCA_030765065.1 of Deroplatys truncata. Lineage (NCBI taxonomy): Eukaryota > Metazoa > Arthropoda > Insecta > Mantodea > Mantidae > Deroplatys > Deroplatys truncata. The sequence goes on along the minus strand of CM060978.1, from coordinate 168,259,156 downwards.
TAATTTTTCAAACCTGCACTGTAATATACTGACGAGGAAAATATAAACGCACCAGCGTGCATTAACTTGATCCAAAGCCCCCAGTACAATAAAAACCGAAGATAATATACAAGACATGGACGCTTGTTTGTGCAGTACAAAATGACTAGAGTATCATGTCTTTGTATGAAAATTATTACTATCTTGCGCCCCTAACATCACTTTTCCTCTTCATTTTCCTTTTGCCGAGTCCAGAGACTTCCACACCAAGTTGTTAGTTTTCTTGCCGCCAATAGGAATATTTTATTTTATAGCAAATTATAAAAGTTGTCATATGCAAATAAGTTATTAAACAAATTATTAAAACGGTATTTAATAAAATTATTAATTTCATTATTTTACATTTCGTCATGTACAAATTAAAAAGTGTGGACGACAAGTAATGCTTAAATATTTTAATTGCACTATTTCAATACAGAAATCAAGATATGAGTATTTTATGGATGTACTGATACTGACAGCACAACTAAGGAGCTGAGAGATGACTTGAATGTTGAGAGGCAGTGTTGAAAACCTAACAGAGCGTGCAATACCTGCGGAGAAGAAGAAAAATAATAAAGACAGTTATTGGACAGTTATTGACTAGTACGTTAATACAATAGACTGATGCCCGACATCTTATAGGCGGCTCTCAGTAGCAGCTGCGATACCAAGAATAAGTACAAAAGTCTGCGTACTGAATGTAGAAAATAATAGCAGTTTATAGAACAATAGTGTCAAATTAGGGCCAAGCGGAACTTGAACTGTATGTAGTACTATGATAGCCATTTTTCTAACTCTTAACGCATTATCTGAGTTTAGAGACTCAGGTCTTAATAAGTGTTAAACTGAACATGTCATCAAATGAGACTTTATGAGAAACTGCATACAGTGGCAGCATAATGACAGCCGTGCTTTACCTGACCGCTTTGGCTGTTCATTCTCAATGGGATAGCAGTTGAAGCCGTACCAAAACATAAAATACAGAATGTAACAAAAATGTACGGCACAAATTGCAGGACACATTCCTCACACGTAGACGAAGAACATGGGTCTGGAAACGCTTTGTTATCATGTTACAACCCATTTTTTCCAACTCATTAATCATGGGAAACACACAAGAATAGAACGTACCAGCATACCACATGCAACTCATTCTCACAGGAGATGTTCAAATGGCCTCTGGGAGCAATGATACATGCATCAACCCGCCGCAGTGAATCCCGGATGCGCTGATGTATCCTTGGAGTATGGTTTCGCACCTTCCATAATACGGCAGCATGGAGACTCTGAACATCTGGTACTGAGGTTCGTTACACAAGAGGTTTCAAATGCCCCCACAAATAAAAATCCAGTGGGTGTAGGTCCGGGGAGCGTGGATGCCAGGAATTGGTTCACCTCTACCTATCCATCTGTCACCGAATCTGTTATTTAGAAACGGACGGGAATTAACACTAAAATGAGGAGGTGCTCCATAGTACATGAAGTACATTCTTTTTCGCACAGCACATCTGCTAACAGATCAGGTAGAACATTCTCTACGAAATTATGGTAACTTTGTCCGTTGAGCCTGAGTGGAAGAACGTGAGGCCCTACCAAACAGTCGCCAACAATGTTGGCCCAAACATTGACAGAAAATCTTTGTTGATGACCTTCTTCAACTGTTGCGCGTAGATTGACGTCAGCACATACATGCCGATTGTGATAATTTACAACCTGATCTCGTTGAAACAACGCGTCATCTGTGAACAGCACCGTTGCACTAAAATTAGGGTTGGCACTTTGTTGCATAAACCATTCGCAGAAGCGTACCCGTGCAGGGAAATCAGCTGCTGATAGTGCCTGCACACGCTGTAAATGGTATGGATACAGCCGGACCTCGTGTAACATTTGCCAGACAGTCATGTGGTCAATATTCATTGTTGCAGCTACTTGTATTGCTCTAACACTAGGGTCGTCGTCAACTGCTTGAAGAATTGTTGCCTACCGTTGCGGTGTCGTCATTCTTCTAGCCTCCCCTGGTCGCGACTATCAGGGTGAAATGCCCCATGTTCCCTAAGACGACGATCAATGGCTTCAAACGTTTTCCTTCGTCCTGGAAATCTCCCCCGGTACAAACGTTGAGTGCAAGCGCCATTGCCGTCTGCTAATCCATACATGAAATGGACATCTGCCATCTCTGCATTTGTGTACACTGCCATTGCGCGAGCCAAGCCTGTGATCAACTCTACTATTACGTAGTAACCCGTGTGCTTGCCAAGGTCGTACTGCTTATTGGAACAGTTGATGTTACCTGTAAACAAGCAATGACATGCAACAGGTACATGTAAAACAAAACACTGACAGTGTACCTACGATAATGATAACGTAACCAGACGTAACCAAGAGTGCATGTTCCCCATGATTATTACGTTCTATTCTTGTGTGTTTCCCATGATTAATCAGTTGGACAACATGAGTTGTAACATGGAAACAAAGCGTTTCCAGAACCATGTTTATATAACATAATTTCTTCGTCTATGTGTGAGGAATGTTTCCTGCAATTTGTGCCATACATTTTTGTTACATCCAGTATATCACAGTGTTTGCTATACAACACTGTAAGACTTTTATTTATTTATTTTATGCACAGTTCGCACATATCTGAATTTTAAAACATTTAGGTAAATTAGGGCAGTAAAACATTTGAGGTTTACTATCTTTTATCCTCTCAACAGAGTGTTTAATTTTTACTTTCTCTACCGCGTATCTAGTAGGTAGAAAGAAGGTATTGCATTTTACGCAAAAACTAAACATCAAGCTTTCACCGAAAATTACATGTTTTGAAGCCCTGTGAGTTCAAAAAGGGTATTTTAGAAACGATGCCTGTGTATGTGTGTGTGAATGTGCTTGTGTGTTGTGAACAGCATAACCCAAAAACAAAATATCCAATAAATACCAAACTTGGTATTTAGATTTAATATCTTTCAAAGATGCGACACGAGGATTTTTAAGAAAATCCTCTCACCCCTCATTACCCTTTACATAAAAGAATTTTCGAAATCTTTTATTTTCTAAAAAATTGCTCTAAGCATTTTATATTAAAATATTATATGTTTAAGATATTTGCATAAGAAATAAAATTTATATCTTGAATTTTCCTGGAATAGTAAGTCTTCTTCATTCGGAAGTAATTTTGTATAACTTTGTATAACTGGTAAACCTTAAGGGCCAGACAAAAACATACTACACAAAAGACCTACATCTCTTTAAAGCACACAATTAAAACAACTTGTGGTATAAGTCTTTTCCGAAGTACTCGTTGTTATTGTTTTGAAGTTTTCAACATTTTTGTCATTGTTAAACTGCTCTTGCTATTCAGTTCTTTCTCGTGATGTCATGGAAAGAGCATGGTATTACTAGGTAAACATATAGCGACTAGCTGTTAATCATCTGACTATCGATTCCATTTCCTTTATCCCCGTTGTATCTAAAACGAAATAGCCAATGAAACTATTGCTGCAAAGGTTTATCTCTAACATGAAAGAGGTAGGAAAATATAGCTTTCGTATGGAAGTATGTGGAAGGTATACAGAAATAAACGATAGTAGGTGGAAAAAGCCATGTGAATGTGAAACATTAGATTACTATCCTTTGATATATGTATACTAATGGAAACATTGATATTCAAAACAAAACAACAAAATGTAGAAAATATATAAAACACACAATATTAAATAAACAAAAAGTTACTTGTATTAAACTTTTTAAAAGCAATAGTTTGCTTTTATCTGCAGTTATTATTGCAGTGAAAATAAACTTAGCATATGTACAATATCTTATTGCTGTCAATAAGATAACAGTTAATTCGTTGTGTATTTTAGGACCCATTATATTAAATATAACCCTGATGTGATACATTCACATTAATTTCTCTACCCTGTATCGTTTATTAATGGGTATACAAACTATTGTTACTAAAGCTTGTTTTTCTATCTACTACATTTTTATCCAAATAAACCTTTGCAGAAATATCTACATTACACATTTCGTTGGGATACAAAGAGCATAGCAATAGTCAAATGTTTAATAATTGGACACTATATACTGGCCTTAAAATTTCGTGTTGTTTCCATGATATCGCGAGAAACAACTGAAAATCGATGGGACTTAAAAGAAAATGACAAAGTGTCGAACAAATCGAACCATTTATAACAGATATCTTGGAAATGGCTGATGCTACAAAAAAAGGTCATTTCAAACAAATTGTATGTTTTAAAGAGATCTAAATTTTTTGTGTGATATTCATCATCTATCGCTTAACGTATACCAGTTATAGATTATACAAAATTTCTTCCTAATGAAGAGGACTTCGAAGGCTATTCCCAGAAAATTCAAGATAAATATTTTATTTGACACGTAAATATCTTTAATATATGGTATTTTAATCAAAATTGTTACAGCCATTTTTTATAAAATACGAAATTTCAAAAAATGTCCCATGTAAAGGGTAGTTTGGGTTGGGGGATTTTCGTGAACGTCCTATTGTCGCATCTTTGGAAGGTACTGAACTTAAATACCAAGTTTGGTGTTTATTCGACTTTTCGCTTTTGAGTTATGCTATTCGCAGTCACACACGCGCGCTCGCACGCGCGGACCTTTTTCTAAAAATGCTTCTTTTTGGGATTCAGGGGGCCTCAAAACATGTATTTCCGGTGAAATATCCATGGAATATAATTGCTTTAGTACCTACTAGACACGTGATAGAGAAAGTAAAAATGCGACACTGAGCTTTACAAGTTACATATCGCACTGGCTTACAAAATGTTAACGGTGTATATTGTCGGTCGCTATACTGTTGTTATATAACTGGTATCTCAAATTGATTTATGCTCTCTTATCGTCTGCACAAACACACATAAAGAAGCAGACGCATTGTAAGCGATTTGTCACGTATAATTGCGCCGATCTAATGATACATCCAGATTTAATGATAGTCAACAGCTTTGGCGTGAACAGAAAGAGTCACAAATATGAAGCACCAATGATGCAATTGCCTCCTCCAGCATATTGCTTGCGGAAGGGAAAAACAGAAGCATAATTTTAAAAATGATAACAAATCTTGGCTTAAATTTAAACGGCATCATTTCTGGTTCTTTTAAATTACTTTCCCTTTTTTTATTTACTTTCAGAGATTGTAGGCCGAGGGCTATGATCACTGCACTCTCTGCAGTTATCCAAGCAGAGCATCCTGGGCAGAAGTTAGGGTTGATTTGACATTTTAGCAGCATGATCCAGGTACTTATGAGCAGCTTCCTAGCCGAAGAGTCGCTGCTTCCAAAAAGGACCACATGAGGTTGAGTGCACCCCGTTCCAGAGCTTCAAGCTTGAGAAAGTACCTATTCCGATATCGAGGATCCAACCATGAAAGCACATCGCGGGATCACCGAATGAACGGTGACATAACTTTCTCTGCTAACTATTATTGATAATATTCCATGGTGATTTCCTGAAAGTTTAAGCTATGAAAATATAATTTTAAAAAAATCCGATGTGTTACATTTACATGATTTAAGACAAGCTCATAAGGCATATACAGGATGAATCCAAACTTTACTGACAAACTTTCACAAATTGTTCGAGATGTTTTCTGAGTGTTTTGATATAAGGAACCCATGGTCCCAGAGGCTCGTTACCGAATAACTTCATTGTTTTGGTTTTGTAATAACTCAGTCTCACTTGTATGTGTTTACTCAGAGTACTGTTTCCAAACAAAACACAACCTTTCACTGCCGTAGAGCGTGTTTATGCATATAACGGTTCGCCACCAGTTAATTCACTACTCCTGACAATTACAATTATTTATTTTTAAGGATATGTAACCAAACATTACAAAAAAGGCATGAAACAAGCCAAATTACACTGTATACTGTTTAAAACAATTGACCAAAATATCTACCGCTATGATCACGACAAACTTCACAGCAACGCATAATGGACTGCTCTAGGATCCCAGAGATTGGCGCACATCATCAGCGGCTGGCACAATCCTAGCAACCAGGTTCAAATTAGTTTCGGTAGGAGTCACATAAGCTTGGCTCTTCATGTTAACCCTGAAGAAATAGTCCATGGGTGTCAGATGTGGTGACCGTTCTGATCATGGAACAGGAATCCGCGACCAATCCTCCTTTCATCAAGATATTCCCTAACATGCATTGCAAAATGTGCTGGCTCCCCAACATGTCGAAACCACATACGCCTGCGAATTATCAGCGGCATATCTTCCAGAAAATGGGAGGGCACGTTGAAGGAACGTTTTTAGAATTTTCCATTCAGTTTGTTGGGTTGTAAATAAGGTCCAATCAGCTGCAAATATGTGATGAGGTTGCCGTCGCTACGGGAACAGCTCTGCATAGGGTGTTATGCCGGTCTTCCGTCACTTTGAGTGAAGCCGTAGACGAGTTGTTTATCGGCTAATTCTGCATAAGTAAGGCTATCCATACCGTGTCACTAACAACGTACTACAAACTAATGTACTGCATTCAACAAAAGCTGAAACACAACTGAGCAGGAGTAGAAACCTGGTGTTGGACCGCACTGAAAGCACGCTCTACTACAGTAATGGAAGGTTGTGTATTGTTTGGAAACAATCATTTTGGAGTAAACAAAACAAAAAAACTAAAACAATGGAATTATTCAGTAATGAATAACCGGGGACTATAGCTTCCTTATATCAAACACTCAGAAAACATCCCTGAACAAGTTGTAAAAGTCTGTCAGTAGAGTTCGGATTCAATCTGTAGATGTGGTGATAAATTAGAATTTAAATCAAAGTAAATCATTTAAGGGCACCTTCCCGATTATAAGCAATGAAAGTTTGTAATTAGCGACAGAATGATCTTGATGTTCTACGTTTTACCAACTACGTTTACAACTTACTGAACAAGAAGTACTATCGATATTTGCATGCTACATTTCGCAGTGCTTGAAGTGGTATTGAAAATATTTCATACTATGATGTAGTATTTGAGATGAATGTTGCTCGCCTTCGAAACAAGCCTAATAGACTCACGATCTCGTGGCAGAAGACATCAAGCGGTTGACCTCAGACGGAAGTTTTGTTTGTTGTGAGTTCACACGCAGGGTGTTATCGAAATGATACCCTGAGGTCGTCCCCCTGGCGCTCTTGACAGTAAGTGACCCTGCAAGATAAGTATATCTAGCGGAAAGCTCCACCGCAACCTTTCTGTCCTATTGCAACAGAAGCTTATATCAGCCAACTTGTGGCTTATGAAATTTCAACTTTTGTATCACCAGGCGGAAAACAATCGAAATAGCGAGTTTATACTATAATAAATAATATATTACTGGGCCCATCTCCTCACAGTCATTAACTGGGGCAGATTGTGAGGGCTGGAACATTATTAGGGCTTCATTATGTACTTATTTATATTTATTTTGGTGATGGTAACAACATTAAGGCTTCTCTTCCACAACACCAGAAGTATAAGCACTACAAGCAACACCAACTTCTGAAACAATTGACAATTAATGGTCCTCTAATTTCTTCTCTAATCTGGCATATTAGCAAAAATAATATGTGGATACATTGAAACAGAGAGAGAGAGAGAGAGAGAGAGAGAGAGAGAGGTAGAGGGAGACTATTTTGCTCAAGAGGAAGGTATCACACACCAAAAATAAGCAACGCCAAACCATTTGCTAGAACACAATTATCCAACCTAATTTTAAATTTACACAAGCTTCGGTAATCTCTAAGATCACCGAGCGTGATGGCTCAGGAGGCTCACATTCGAGAGGTCCCGAGATCGATCTTCGGTGACCGCAAACTCTGACCCATAGTTTTTTTTTCGGATTCTTTTTTCGGAACTTCAGGCGAATGCTGGAGGTTTCTTTCACCCCCCCAAATTTCCTGTCCCTCCATTTCGTTTCAGTAGCCATTTTATTCATCCTTTATCCCATTTGATCTCTTTCAAGGTTGGAAGTGTCGGCGATGGAGCTTTGGTGCAGTGTGGCAGGAAAAAAGGATGCTCTTTGTGAACTTTCTCCGTTCCCGACCTTCGGTTGGTTGCTGGGGTATAAGGAGCGCCCCTGGGAGGGGCGTTCACCCTATGTGGAACGGTGTACTAGATCTGCCTGTCCGACTGCCAGGGCGTATATATCTGGAAACTGTAGGGAGCCTGTCATTACTGTGCCGTCACTCCTGGTTCTGGTCGCCCGGGGTCTCACCCCTTCCTCTCGGGGGCACCCGCTCGTGGGGCGTCGGTACGATATCCTAATTCCTGGAATTCCTTCCGCTTCGTAATCCTCATCCTAAGAACTGAAGGTAGAGGATCACGTAATCAAAGTCCATTACTAATATCAAACGTTAAGGCAATAATTTTTAGAATCCTCTCCACTTACCCACCTTAATTTTACTTAATTTTTAATATGTCAATAAGTTTTATGGAAACCCCTCTACACATAAAATTTTAACCCCCTACACAATCACGGGAAGATGCGCAAAGCCATGCTAAGATATACTCTACCGTAGCTAGCGCACCTAAATTTGTATAAAATAATTGCTGGTACAATATAAGTTTCAAGCAATGAAACCAATTCAAGACACAAGGCATCGCTTTCTCTTTATTGATTAAGTTCCGTTGCTCCTCTCTTCACCTTTCACAATCTATAACTACAGGTAAAAAGGTTCGCTTAAAGTGGAATGGTAAATTCTAATGTTAGCAGCCTTAGTATGGCTTCCTTCGGAGGGGAAGTAAAGCCGGTCGTCCCGTATCGTAGATTTGCGGCACGTAAAAGAGCCTCAAGCCTGATAGAGGCCTCTGTGCAAAATGTTCGGTCTTTTACGCCCAATATAGAAGAGGACATTAAGAACCATAGTAGAGCGTCCATAGATTAAACTAAAATCATTGATTTTAATGTTAGTAGTCTGTGAAATAATTTCTGCAGCTTCAAAAATATTTGGTGCTTTTAACCTATCAGACAGTCAATATAATGCAGATATCTACTCAGTATTCAGTTAAAAGGAAGGTAGTTTGTCTAATTGCCCACACAGCGTATAAATTCAAGTAACGAGAGTTCGAAAATCAATTCATAACAAACTTACGTACACCAAGCATCTAAATGATAAATGTGAGAGGTTTTTGTCATTAAACCGAACGAATTGGCTCCGCGGTAACGTTTAAGACTTGATTCGGGAGGTGCCAGGTTCGAAACCCGTCTACCGACCACTGTGAACTTGAGATTTCCGTTGTTTTTTCTGGTCGGCAGGCAAATGCCGGGGTTGTTTCTCATCTACTCGATTTCGTTTCCATCATTTCCCATTCATTCCGTTCCTTCTCATCTTTCAAGTGTGCTTCTAGGTTTCGTTTCGTATGGCGATGCCGGGCAGATGGTGCGGATGCTTCCTCAAAGGAAAGAGTACTCCCCGTGGACACTAGAGGGCTGCTTGGTGGACGGATCGTTCATCGCCATTCCTAGGCAGCTCCAGCAGTGGATCGGATCTTCAAGCCTGGAACTGTTAAGGACTTCCGCGCGTCTCTGTGGCCTGTCTGCCTCCTGGTTCCTTCGCTTCCTCTTGGGGTGGTAGCCACAACATGCCTGTGCCCCTTCGTTGTATGTACCTACACCTATTTTGTCTCGTACCGTAAAATGTTTGTTTCTACTTCCTCTGTCCTTCTAAATCTTTGTAAGACAAAACTTTTGTAACACCATGTGGTCGACCACAACCCTCTATGACACTAGCGGAGAAATAGTGCACCTAGCAAAGTTTTGTCACATTTGTTTTTAACTACGTCATCACTCCTGAACTTCAGGAATTTATATCCGCTTCATTTTAAAATTGAACTTCCATTACATTTTAGATATTACACAAAAAAATCTGACGTGCTAACAATCACATAACTTTCTCTCCCATATCATATCTCTCATATCTGTTCTTAAAGTAGCTTGTTTTTCTACCTCTTGCTAGTCATGATAAATGTTTCCTGAGTTGGTTTCAATGCACTTTATGTTTTAGGTACACAGAAATATACAGAACGTTAATATGAATGTCAAATGTTTAAAAAGAAGCAATGTATATACTGGACTTGATATTGTGAATACTCTTTGTATGGCCTAATGAGAAACAAAAGAACGGACATAACATTTCAAAAGTGTGTACCTTAAAGTAGTGGAAATTTCGGCAAAAAGCAAGAAACATCTTGCAAATCTCTACATTCATAAACGAAAAAAGAGAAAAAAATCTGTTAAAAGTAAACTACACTTGTTAAACGTTTTTAAAAGTAAGATTTTCCCTATTTCTTAATGTTGTAGTTATACACATACTAATCCAATCCGACTTAGGCTACTCACAGAAAATTAAAACTGTACATTTTATTCCCCGTGCCAACTGGGCAATCCTATGATGTTTTAACCAAAGTCGTTTCAGCTATTTTTGGGAAAGTCGAACAACAAAGCATTTTCTATATAAAGGGTAATTTGGTAATTTAGGATGGGGGGTTTCTTGGAAACCTTCGTGTTGTATCCTTCGAAGATGCGAACTTAATTAGAAAGTTTGGTATATATCCGACTTGTCGTTTGTGAGTTACGCTATTCACGCAAACACTCACTCACACACACTTACACACACACACACACACACACACACACACACACTCACTCACACACACACTCACACACACACCCACACACAAACACACACTCACACACACACACACACACACACACAAACACACACTCACACACACACCCACACACAAACACACAAACACACACTCACACACACACACACACACACACACACAAACACACACTCACACACACACCCACACACACACACACACACACACAAACACACACTCACACACACACACACACACACACACACAAACACACACTCACACACACACACACACAAACACACACACCCACACACACACACACACACACACACACAAACACACACTCACACACACACACACACACAAACACACACTCACACACACACACACACACAAACACACACACCCACACACACACACACACACACACAAACACACACTCACACACACACACACACACACAAACACACACTCACACACACACACACACACACAAACACACACACCCACACACACACACACACACACAAACACACACTCACACACACACACACACACCCACACACAAACACACAAACACACACTCACACACACACACACACACACACACAAACACACACTCACACACACACCCACACACAAACACACACACACAATTGCGGATCCGTCTTACACTTATTGAACTAGTTGAACTCCTACGTGAAAGTGGTAAAGATTGAATAATAAATCCTAATGGTCTTTAAATGTGAAATAAGGCTGAAAGTGAATTTTATCTTACACCACACACTCCGCAGCGGGAGGCCTCTAGAGTGACGTTGAGGCAATATTTTATATCACAACACTATGAATGCCAGAATGATTGTAGTGTAAATTAGCATTATTGTATGACAATGATTTGAGATGTTTGTTAATTATAAGCATTGTTAGGAAATAAGTTTACACGGCCTCACTGAAACTGTAATAGGAGCGGGTAACAATGTAGCGATGGGGTGAGCTGTTTATTAATTAGAAGAGACAAACAAACGACGTCAGAGTAGCGTGCCTTTCTTTAGAAATGGAGGGAATATCTTCCCTAGAGCATATGTGTTCGTAATTTTGATTGGATATAAAAATAGACGCTAATGTTGGCGCGTTTTATTAACCAATAGCAGCTCTGTTATAATGTTTAGGCATATCGGGATGAGGGAGTATAAATTATGAAGCCAGAGACAAGTATTGTCCAGTTCATCAGAATCATTTACGCGTTACACGTCGCACAGTTCAACAGAATCATTCACGGGTTACACGTCGCGCAATTCTACAGAATCTCTTGCGTCGTAAAGCTAGTTATAAAATGTGAAATACTCGAATTAATAATGTGCGGCAAATAAGTGATTATAGTTACATTCGAAAATATAACAGCTTCAGTCGGGCGTGTATCAAGAGTAAACATGTGAAATTAATAACGTGTGACGACAATAAAAGTGTAAAAAGAAATTCTTTTATCAGTGTTATTTTTAGTAACAACTCCTTTCCGTTTACACACCCTGTTCAAGAGATTTGCTCGACTGAGTGATAATAGCTAGCCGGAGGACAAAGAACCCAAAAATTCAAAAATAGTAAAACAACAGGCGCTCAGCAAATAAGATAACACGAACGACACCGCGACAACGTAACAGCCCGCAAGGCCCTAAAGCTGGACCTTGAGCGGGTATCGGATGCGGGTGGTGAATTGCCGGGACCTGCACGGTGGTTTTGCTTGATCACCAAACCATTGCGGGGGTTTGTCTCTGAATACTGAATAGACAACCGTTAACCAACTCCCCAACCCCAGGTCTTATGGTTTCCTTGCCGAAGGAGTGCATGGCTCATGCGAGATGTGAAGCTGTGGGATACCAGGCGACCTCAGAGTATTCAGCCTTGCCCTGAAACAAGGAGGCTTTGCCGGATCGACTGACTTTCCTCCATACTCGTGGGACTGAAATGGACATGGCAAAACAAAACCCTGAAACTGTTCAAGAATCTCTAGAAGAAGGTTTAACAGTACAAAACATCTTTGAATCATCTGTAAAAAAATTAAATTGTGTTTTATTTATGCACGCTCTTTAACGCTGTGGTCCTTAGCGTCCAATTCTATACTGGGCGTGAAAGTCCGGTAATTTTGCTCAGAGGCCTCTTTATCGGGCTGTATCGGAAAAAATCCATCGCCCTCCGCCGGATTCGAACCCGCGACCCTGAAACTAGAGGCTAGCATTGTAACCACTACACCACGGAGGATGACGAACCATCTGTAGAGGATCTGGCTGTAGGTATTGTAAAAACGAGACTGCAGGCCAAGAGACTCTCAGGGGCTCAAAGGTGTGATGAAGGTACTGCAAGTAAATCTTCAACACAATAGGGCAGCATCTGCGCCCTCTGTGTGAAGATGAACTCTGATGTAGTTCTCAATCAAGAACCCTGGTGTTACAGAGAGGAAATTAATGGTCTTAAGGAGGCTGGCGGGAAATACTTATAATAGAACCAACAATACTCCAAGAGCCTGCATCTTAGATAAAAATTACTTAAATACACTGCCGTTAATGCATCTCTGTTCCAACGACCTCACGGCAGTCAGAGTAAAGTCAATGGGGGGAATGTGAATCGAGAGAGTTTATACTCGGAATCTGTGTACCTCCCATATGTGCTGACATTTTACTTCCTATGAGGGAATTTAAACAGCTAGTAGCCACCTGTTGTCCCAAGGGACAATTGTCTATGATGCTAACTCCCATCACATTACGTGGGAGAATGCAGTCCCAAATGAAAGAGGTGAGTCTCTTTATACTTTTATTATATCGAGTAATCTTGAGTGCGGGTAACAGACCTACTTTTGTTACTACTAGAAGGCAGGAAGTTATCGATATATCTTTATCAACCAATTAATATATTTGTAAACGGTTGTCAGGAGTTATATGTTATTAAGGATTCTTACAAATAAAATACCCAAACTGTATATAAAACAGGCGTATTTCACATATTTTGAAAATATTATTAGGTATGGTCTTAAACTGTATGGTAACAGTGTGGCTTAAAGGATGTACTACTATTACAAAAAAATGCATTAAGAATAATTACTAGAAGTTTTCCTGATGCCTCTTGTAGGCCTTTGTTTAGAAGTGAAGGAATTCTAAATGCGTATAATTTATATGTTCTTTATATATTAATGTTTTTAAAGAAAAATATTGCAAGCTATGGTCTCAGAAGCAATTTCCATACTCATAATACAAGGTACAATACCAATATACAAATGACATTCTCCAGATTAATCAAAATACATAACTCTCATGTACTTAATGCAATTAATATATATAATATGCTTCCTGAGAGGGTAAGAGTTTTAAAATTAAAACATTTCAGGAATTATGTAATTTCAAGACTACAAGTTAACCCATTTTACAAAATGCAAGAATGTCTTAATACTGTTTCTAAGTTCTAATGGTAAGTTTCCAATTTATGAATATTGTATGTTTTCTTAAAGTTTTATGACTTAGCCAATTGTAGTTTATACTTAAAGGCTCAAATAAAGTATCAAATTATCAAATTAAATTTATTAAAACTTGTGGGAAACTTTATTAAAAATTAGCATGTGTGTGAGGAGAAAGTTGTTCAGTCCACAGACACATTTAATTTGAAGTAAGATGTATTTCTAAACAAATCAGAACTTATGGGGATGCAAAAATAATTTACTGGGACTCCAACAGGAAAGACTTAGTCAGTAATCCGGTAAGTTGGTTGTTAAGATTCATGATTGTGAAGATATAGAAATTTCTGCAGAGCTTTTGTAGGATGCAATAATCTCAGCTGTCCCCTGTAAGTAAGATAACAATGTGCCCTAGTAGGGTATATAGAGGAATTCTGGCGCAGTTTTTGCGTTTATATGGGAAAGGATAGGGAAAACGGGGGTATATGCGGTGGTTCACGGAGGAAAATGCGTTTATATGGAGAAGATAGGGACTACGAGGATCGATGCTGGGCTAGATAGAGGTTGAAGGAATGAGGATGTGCTTTATATGAGAGATACGTGGAATACGAGGAGAAGTGTTGGACTAGATAGGGGTTGAGATATGGAATATGCATTTATATGGGAAAGATAAGGAAAACGTGAACAGAGGCTAGGATAGACAGATGCTGAAGCAGGGGGAATATGAACATATTTACAGGAGAGATAGGGGATACGTGGAGAGGTACTAGACTATTCAGGGTTTGAAGGGTAGAGTATGACTTTTTATATGAAGAGACGAGGAAAACGAGGGTATATGCTAGGTTGAGAGAACCTTCAAGGAGGAAAAAATGCGTTTATATGGGAGAGATAGGGAAAACGAGGAGAGTTCTGAGGTAGAGCAGGGACTGAAGGAGGGAGAGATATGCTTTATACGACAGAGATAGGGCATGCGAGGGGAGGTGCTAGTGCAGACAGAGGTTAAGGAGTATGGTATACGTTTATATGAGGAATATATGGAAAACGGGGACAGGCGGTATGATAGACAGAAGCTGGGCCACTTTTGCGTTTATATGGGAAAGGATAGGGAAAACGAGGGTAGATGCGACAGTTCAAGGAGGAAAATGCGTTTATAGGGGAGAGATAGGGAATACGAGGGCTGATGCTAGGCTAGTCAGATGCTAAAGGAGGGAGGGATACGCTTTATACGAGAGAGATAGGGAATACAAGGAAAGATGTTATACTAAACAGGACTTGAAGGGTAGAATATGGTGTTTTATATGAGCGAGATAGTGAACCGAGGAGAGGTATTAGGCTAGGAGTTTTGAATGATAGAGTAGGCGTTTATATGCGAGAGATAGGGAATACGAGGGTCGATGCTAGGCTAGACAGGGTTGAAGTAGGGAATGCGTCTTATATGGGAGAGGTAGGGGGATATGAGGAGAAGTGCTAGGCTAGACAGGAAGGTCTGAATGACAGAGTATACGTTTATATGGGAAAAGATAGGGAAAACGAAGGTAGATGCTAGGTTGAGAGAGTCTTCAAGGAGGAAAATGCGTCTTATATGAGAGAGGTAGGGGAATATGAGGAGAGGTGCTAGTCTAGACATGTGTCGAGGAGCAGAGTATACGTTTATATGGGAGAAATATGGAAAACGGGAGAGATACAAGGATAAACAGAGGTTGAAGGAGGAGGAATGTAGGTTTATACGGCAATATAGAGAGTAATTAAATTATAAAACATTTCTCATCCAACGTTACAACACTTTTATATACTTTTTCTAAACCTTACAAACTTTATATATGTTAAACTAGGGCGCGAAACGGAGAGGGACAAACTGTATATCGGTTTACAGTGAAGTATACGTCCTAACCTATGCCCACCTTGTATGTTCGACATCTTCTCATTGTCTATTCATTCCTAACATAATCACGTAACAAGACGTAACCAACAAACGTAACCACGTAACAAGACGTAGCACAACGTAACATAACGGCATGACAAGACGTCGCACTAAGTAACATAAGCACGTATCCTCATAACATCACGTGAACATCACGTAACCAGAAACGTTACACGATGTAACAACACGTAGCAACTATGTAACCATGTAACAAAACGTAAGAACAACACGTAACCAGCCCATTGCTAAAGCGATCTAAACTAATTCATCCTTCATAACTTAAACAATAAGTACGAGAACCTAGCCTAGATTAACCCGATCAATCCTAAACGTTCCTCTCATCATCCATTCTAGTCAGGCATCGACTAACCTAATCTGTCTAACCGAAGATAATCTCAATATTTTATTCAGGTTTTATTATTCGATAGTTTTAATTGAAAAGTTTACGTCAACATACCTTTATTTTAGTTCCTTGTAGGCGTCTCTCCCCTTTTTATCTAGGCTTGAGACTAGCACTAGGATTGCTCCTAATGGCAGGGTTACCACCTTCCCTTCCATCTTCTTTCTTCATCGGTCGTCAGCTAGCTGCATATACAGCACACGGATAACCTTCATTTTTTTAAGATTGTAGGCTCACGAGAAAATCTTCATATTCGTCTTAAATTCTCTTATGCACTACTTGTAATGCTGTAATGTCCATAGGCGTATGTCGTTATTCCGTCCTCAGCAATAATTCTTTTATCGTCGTATGGTGTCAATGTAATTTTATTCACTTGTACTGTGGCAAGAGCATGCTGTCGCGACAGGATCAGATTCATGGGCGTTCTGATAATTTCTCTGGTTTTAAGGCAGTCAGTATAGCTCTCGAACGTGACGTACTGCTTAATAGCACTACGTTTTATGCCTTTAATCTTTTTTATCATTGAACCGTCGATATCTAGGGCATACATTTTAGGTCGTAGCCCTACAAAGCGTTGAATGATTTTACCATTAGCCTCATCTTTAAATTTCCCAAGTACCTTCTTGTTTAGAGGTGAATAGCATATATGGCTTGTAGGATAATCAGCAGTATCTAGGTGCTCAAGAAAACGTAGCTTATCCTGGTACACATCTTCAGTTGTAACACGATGAATGAACGAATCAGTGTCCATATACATAAGCTTCAGGTTTTCAGCTCCATAATACGGTAGCAACACATCATAGTGATACCGGTACATTAATGTCTTGGAGATATCCAACACACTCATACCGATGTATATAGGCTTGTTGAAGACGATCTGTCGGGAGGCCATATGTACAGCAGCTAGATTAGAAGCATATATAGTCCTGTCGATAAACGTTGGCTTTGCAATTAACTTTTCCAGAGTCTTCTCATTTGTCACCAGCCGTATATCCATACGATTACGCAGGTTCTCCATAGTTTTTCCGAACATAGCATTGTTGAACAATTTGTAGAGATCCTTCTCAAAATCATTTGAGGCCTGTTGTCGTAGTCTGTTGTTAAATTCCACATACGGTTTTAACCACTGAGACTGTCGGAATTGTAGCACACGATGGATTTTTGTTAGTCGTAGTCCATGACTAAGAGCTTGCTTCAAAGCCTTGTAATGCACTACATACTTCTTTCGAGGTCCTAGATGAGGTATCAGTTTCTTTGTAGATGATTCCAATGGTTTCATACACTCTGGCAGGAAAGGTAGATCGTTGTGTAGATCGTGAAGTTCAGCAGGATACTCGATGTCGACTTCTAATATGTAGCCGTAAGGATCATCTTCTTGTAGTCTTTCTAAGTTGATTTCTTCAGGTGATACCCACTCAAATCCACCATAAGGGAGAGCGTGACACATTGCCCACCCATATTGGTTATTGGCGTCCTCATAGGTAATAAATTGGGTTGGTCTCGACGGATCAAACTTCTCCATGTAGGTGTTATTAGCCTCTGCATAGCGGTGGGAAACTTGGCATAAACCTCCTCTTATACCTGATTCCACCATGAGTAATTGATCATAATCCTGTAACAATTCCAGCTGAATTCCAGTGTACAGTAACATGGCATCCCATGTAAGTCCTGGAGAGGTGAAATAATGTGCAGGGTCGACTTTGTGTGTTTTGAGTGTTTGCTCCCTAAACGTCTCAAAGACATCAGCTAGGAGAAGCACATCAGAGATTAAGTAGAGGTCGCTGTACTCGCCCAGGTTTCTCACATTAAACAGCTCCCATACATTTCTAGCATGATCGTAGTCAGTATCAGTAATTTCTTCTTCATTTAATCTATTGTAGAAGGAGTCCTTAGGAGGCAAGCAGGTTTCGTTCAGGACATCCCATGACGTAACAAAATCATAGGGAAATACACCCTTACGGGTCATCAACTTCAATTTGTCTTCTCCAAAGTACTTTAGCGTTTCAGGATACGAGGTTAGATTTTTTACCAACTTATCCAAGCTTGTACTGAGGAATCGGAAGCTATCCACAAATCGAAGCTTTATATCTCCTACATACTTGGTGAATGAGATATAGCTTTCTTCAGAGTTAGGAATTACCTCCACACGTTCACTTGTGCAACCCAGCTCCTTAACAATGAAATGAGAGTCATATCCGCTAAGGTTATGCATGAAGACTGGTATATATTTAGGTGTTTTACAGGCTAAATTACATTCATTATGAAGACTTCCACGATATTCACCGCTGATGTGATCATGGTCGCGTACTTTATAGTTCTCTTCTGTAAAGGGTTTTCCACACAAGTAGCATGCTGAAGAAGACTCAAAATTCTTTTGCTCTTGATCCGTAAGTTTCAGAGGCTTAGCAGATTTGTATATGTCATCAATCATTTTTGCAAGAGATGTCAGGTACAGCATAAACTTCTGAGCGGCATCAGCACCACGATACACATAGGGTTGCTTAGGAAGACCAGTTTCGAGATGTTCAACACCAGATGTAGGCTTCACGTAAACACAGAAGCTCATTGGTGTGTGCTCTTGATAAGGGGTTGTATAGGAAGTTTCAGGATTGGGTATACACGTATGGCATGGAGTGAGAATACTCTCAAAATCTGCATAGATGACATAAGGTACATTCGGCATCCTCTCAACATTTTTAAACTGTACAATTGCTTTCTCCTTTGTAGGCATAACTACCCTTGCAACACCATGCTGATTACAGATGGTTGCATGTTCTTGTAGTTTTTCCAGTCCACTTCGTCCATATCGATTATCAAAATGTGTAAAGCAGCGCTTGCAGGTATAAACACGTTCATTACATTTAGTTTTCTGGCGTCGAACGAGCTTCTCAAAATTCTTTATATACACGTAGTGATGTTTTCCACTACTGTCATTCAATAGTAGGAGGTCGCGATGTTCAGGTAGTTCAATATCAACAACCTTTATCGGATACACTTCGTGCTTCTCATCCAGCCCAAAAACGTTAATAGACATATTGTTAAACTTCTCAAATTTAGGTATTTGAGAAAGCGGAGTAGGGTAGGAAACACAGCTGAAGTCGTACTTATCTTGAAGTTTCTTATATTTGCTCACCCGTTGTGCATCCTTCTCAACGGATTTGGCTAGTACAGAGTACATGAAACATAGCTCATCAGTTAAATTCTGGATGTTAATGCAGGCTTTTCTTGCTTCAACAGAGGGAGGTAGGGGTATGTAGCTACTTCCTCGCAACGGGTTGTACTTGTTAATACGAAGGCGTACCCCTTCCACAGTAAGCAAGGCCCAGCTGCTACCCTTAAGCTGAGACTCATCCATTTCAGCAACCAATTTCTTGAATTTCACTTCCAGCATAGAGTCCAGATCAGTTTCTAGGAAAACAGCTTGATTTCTGGTTTTAAATGTCTTGTCGCAGGTTTCTCCGATACTGTTAACAAATCTACACTCAGCTAACAGATTAATTTTCAAACTCTTGTGAATACCAAGCTCTTTATACACAGCCTGGATTATCCGCTGTTTTGCTTCATGCAGGTACATATTCAGGTCCTTAGTCGATTCACATCGTATAAAATACGATTTCAAGCGTCCATGGAATGAAGTTTCATATTCTTTCATGTCACACTCCTCCATTGCAGATAACAACTCTTGCTTTGACGGTTCTAATCTACGTTTCTTCTCAGGTCTGTTTATTTCACACGCATCTTCGTGTCGACGACCCTTATAACTGTCTTTGAAGGCTACGTTACAATATTTACACTTGAAGAGTTTTTTACAACGTAGCTCATGTCGTCTTTTATCATATCCGCGGAGGAACTTCTTACAGCATTTACCACAAGAATATCCAGTAGCGCTTGGAATAATATCCTTATACGCTGAGTTATTCATCTTTATTCTTGATGTAATAACGTATTAATCACTGATCAATGAAATGTAGACCTTTTCACCTTGATACCACTTTAGAAAGCTGATTATTCTTGGAGAGAACACGATGTTAACACCTCAGAAATGATCAACAGAATGAATTTCAATGCCCTAGATCACCGTATTTATAGAGGAAGCACGAACCTTTATGCCTCAATTATATATCGTATTAACCCTTCTTCAAGGAAATGTACTCTTCTTCACATTGATAACACTTTAGATTATTTTCTGAGAGAACAGCGATGTTAACACCTCAGAGATGATCAACAGAATGAATTTCAATACTCAAGTTCGCTCTATTTATAGAGAAAACACGAACCTTTTAATCAATTATATCCTGATTATTAATACTAAAAACGGTGATGAAGCGTGTAAGCTCTTATATATTTCAATTCGTGTTACACTGATGTTCGAGCGTCTCCGTATAGCTTCGTATGTTTAGAGAGAAAGTGTAAAGTATTGTGAAGATGTTATGTATTGTTCGGCTATAATCGTACAGATTCGGAGAGCTTGACTGGTGAAGGTGATGAACGATCCGTCAACCGAGCAGGAGGCAAGCAGTCCCTTCGCGCAACGAAACCTAGATGCAAAAGAAAGAAAATCGTGTTAGATGAGAAACCACCCAGACATTCGCCTGCAGACCATGGAAAACCATGAAAAAATATGTCAGAGTGAGCGTCCAACGGAACTCGAACCAGGGACTCTAAAAAGCACACGTGAAAGGTACAGATTATATAGAATGAAAGGAAATCGCTGACAATGAGAAACCACTCCAGCATTCGCCTGCAGACCAGGGAAAACCTAAAAAATATGATGTCAGAGTGATCGACCAACAGGGAAATCAAACAAAAGACCTTAGAAACATATAGGTTAAGATGTAAATCAAAATAAAAAGGTAATAAAATCGTGCTAGATGAGAAACCACCCAGACATTCGCCTACAGACCAGGCAAAACCATGAAAAAATATGTCAGAGTAAACAACCAACGACAATCGAACGAGGGAAACCATCAGATTACTCTAGAAGCAAAAAAAAAGTTGCAAAAGAAAGAAAATCGTGTTAGATGAGAAACCACCCAGACATTCGCCTGCAGACCATGGAAAACCATGAAAAAATATGTCAGAGTGAGCGTCCAACGGAACTCGAACCAGGGACTCTAAAAAGCACACGTGAAAGGTACAGATTATATAGAATGAAAGGAAATCGCTGACGATGAGAAACCACTCCAGCATTCGCCTGCAGACCAGGGAAAACCCTAAAAAATATGATGTCAGAGTGATCAACCAACAGGGAAATCAAACAAAAGACCTTAGAAACATATAGGTTAAGATGTAAATCAAAATAAAAGGGTAATAAAATCGTGCTAGATGAGAAACCACCCAAACATTCGCCTACAGACCAGGCAAAACCATGAAAAATATGTCAGAGTAAACAACCAACGACAATCGAACGAGGGATACCATCAGCTTACTCTAGAAGCAAAAAAAAAGTTGCAAAAGAAAGAAAATCGTGTTAGATGAGAACCCACTCAGGCATTCGCCTGCAGACCAGGGGAAACCATGAAAAAAATCAAAGGGACACCTCGTTAATAAAACCAAATTCGATCCTTCACGATCCGGGAATACGTATGATAAATTTAAAAGTCTGTGTAACGAAACTAATACAAATGCCGTCGATGAGCGGTTCTCTGCATTTTTTAAATTAATTACCTACCAATAAAAGCAAATGGAATATTTCCAAATGATGCTCTGCTCCCGTGGGAGAGCATGTGTAGTCTGGCCTTCGAACCAGTTATTCTTTTCGTGTGTGAATCTTTTTGGTGAAAAAGGAAACTGAAGGACGTTTAAAGGGAGGGGCCGTTTCCAATTTATCACCAAGTTTCACATTTTGATTAAAATACCACATATTTTATATATAAATTTCGTATAACGTAGTACACAATGGTATAGAACGTTTTTAAAAACACAATTCATTTGAAATAACGTCTTTTTTCTGTGGCATTGGCCATTTCCTATATATAAGATTGTTGTAGTCGTTTATAACGCTCCCAATATTATGGCCTATGACCTTTAGGGGATATCTCATTCTACTAAGCTATGATTGAACCCATTTCTGAGGTGGAGGCACCCAGCGTTGCGTCCGAGGGAGGGTGATGATGAGGATGGCGGTGGAACGAGAGGACCTACAGCTTTTACCATGGACACCGAACCACGTTAGGCCTTGGTGACACTTCACACGAGCAAGTCGGTGGTGAAGGTGTGGATAGGACCGCCAGAGCCTGGATTCGAAAGCCGGACCCTCAGTACGAGAGCGGGAAACGAAACCGCTGAACTATATAACACTGTTGTTTTAAACATCTGACAAATGACTCGGTTTCTTCCATTCCCTTGTACCTATTCTCACGCGTGGTGTATAGATTGTCTCAGTAAGCATTCGTGACTATTACAATTATCGCCAAGTATTATTTTACAAAAAGATTGGCTTATTCTCTTAGTAAACATAGGACGAAATCGTTTTTTAAACAACTCTCCATTCGAGAGATATTGTTTGATTATTCCAGCAGAGAGAGAGAGAGAGAGAGAGAGAGAGAGAGGGAGAGAGAGAGAGATCGAGCCATATTTGTTTAAAAGCTTTTTTTTCATTCACAGGAAATCTTCGAGAAAATTCGAGGAATTATTCAGTTGGACACCATTGCTAAAATAGTTTGTACACCCTTTGAAGAATGTTTACCTGACTGGCGGAGTCTCGGAAATACCTCTCTCGACAGGCTGTCGCCTGTACAGCTTCTTGGACATTTATACATTAGGAAGGCTATTGTGCTTTAAAATGGGATAGCTATGTTTTAAGCTTTCCACAACAAATGTTTTCCTGATAATTAATATAATTCTACATGAAGAATATTAATGATTACGTTTCAATTAAACGTATACTGTATAGATTCTGTACTTAAACATTCGATTGTATCTTTGTCATTATTTAAATACTCGATTACGAGAATTGCATACATGATATCAAAAATTGTAGAAGTTTTTCCACCCTTATTTAATTAAATTCATGTATATACTCTATTATTTAGTGATTTTTTCAATAATTTCTCTCATGTCCATCATTCGTCAAAAAATCAGTGTACAATACGCATTTTTATACGTTTTAATGTTCGTTTATTTTTAAAACCGCTACATTTGCCCGTAATTACGAGCAATTAGATTTCAGATTTACTCAGATGTGTAGCTTGTAGAATAGAAATGTTTTAATAAATGTATTCTATTTTTAGACGAAAAACAACGATCTGCTTCTGACTGTGTATAATTATAATCAAGACCGATTTGTATTTAGTATAAAGTTTGTTTATTTTCATTTTTAAGACTTCCTTTGTTAAAGATATCTTGCAATCTATTTTTAAATTTCTTTTAAAACCAGAGCGAACATTATCAAATATAACGCCTGCCTTCACGTGTCGGGAAGCTAACATGGTCGCACTCATCTTTTAGTAGCTTGCCTTTCATGTCGGCCTCGGGCGGAGGCGAGCACCTGGCGGGGAGGAGAAGCCTTGCGAAAGGCGGCTGAGGGGTGGCACCTGGAGGGAGAAAGACCGGCATCACGAGTCGCTGAGAGTCCAGCCCTCAGTACGGTCCTGCATGCCGTAAGGTCCGGTCCTATTCGTAGCAGCATGCTATACCACCGCAGCTCGCGCCAGCGTCTTACGTAATCTAGTTTTTTACGCTCACTATACCATTTAAATATACATTCATCTAAGAGATATAATATTCGTCAGGATGACAGATGTCCAAATATACATAACAAAGAAATTAGTTACTGATATAAATGTAATATCGTACGTTCACCATTTTATTTTATTCGGGGGATGAAATTTGTATTCATGTCACGGTTTTCAATCCTAGTCCTCCAACCCTACTTGGAACGACAATCAATAACGAGCTACAATCCAAGGATATAATCGATAATAATACAAATATTTTGATAAAGAATATCAAATGTAGATCTCTATAAACGTATGTATTTCCCCTCACTTCCCCTCTTCCCCCACCAGACAGTAGAAATATAATGGCGTTTCTGAAAAACAGAGTGATGCAACCACTGATAAGGTCCTTTCTTCTATGCCGCCGACTCCCACCCCCGCTTTTTGCTATTCCGACACCGCCATTTACGATGAGAACAATAATGCATTGTCCTGTGTCTCTGATTTGCGGTGAAAGAATAGCATACGTGAAAACAGTTAACCTTTGTGGTTTCACCCTTAAAAGCTACTGGAGCATGATACCCCTCCTCTCTGCTCTACTCCAACGCAGGCTTAGACGATTTGAACAATACCCCATTGTTCTCCAATACCGAGGCCAGCGTGGGAGTAGAGCACAAAGAGAGGGCGTGCCCAGTGTACGGGATAGGATTAGAAAGGATGGGGTAGGGGGATCGGGTGTCCAGTAGCTTTTAAGGTGAGGTCACAAATGAAGGGGAGGGGGATGGTGGCCGCCAGCACGTGACCACAGGGGGGAGGGGGGGAGGACCTGCCGGCACAGACCCTGTCGGCATTAAGTAAGCCCCCAAAGGAAGGGGGCGGGGCTAGCGGCACGCGCTACCAGGCGGCATCTAAGCCCTCAAAGGGAGGGGGCGGGGCTAGCGGCATAGATCAAAGAACATTATCAGATGGCGGCATATCCTTTGAGGGCTAGAAACGGTATTCTATTTCTACTGTCTGGTGGGGGAAGAGGGGAAGTGAGGGGAAATACATACGTTTATAGAGATCTACATTTGATATTCTTTATCAAAATATTTGTATTATTATCGATTATATCCTTGGATTGTAGCTCGTTATTGATTGTCGTTCCAAGTAGGGTTGGAGGACTAGGATTGAAAACCGTGACATGAATACAAATTTCATCCCCCGAATAAAATAAAATGGTGAACGTACGATATTACATTTATATCAGTAACTAATTTCTTTGTTATGTATATTTGGACATCTGTCATCCTGACGAATATTATATCTCTTAGATGAATGTATATTTAAATGGTATAGTGAGCGTAAAAAACTAGATTACGTAAGACGCTGGCGCGAGCTGCGGTGGTATAGCATGCTGCTACGAATAGGACCGGACCTTACGGCATGCAGGACCGTACTGAGGGCTGGACTCTCAGCGACTCGTGATGCCGGTCTTTCTCCCTCCAGGTGCCACCCCTCAGCCGCCTTTCGCAAGGCTTCTCCTCCCCGCCAGGTGCTCGCCTCCGCCCGAGGCCGACATGAAAGGCAAGCTACTAAAAGATGACTGCGACCATGTTAGCTTCCCGACACGTGAAGGCAGGCGTTATATTTGATAATGTTCGCTCTGGTTTTAAAAGAAATTTAAAAATAGATTGCAAGATATCTTTAACAAAGGAAGTCTTAAAAATGAAAATAAACAAACTTTATACTAAATACAAATCGGTCTTGATTATAATTATACACAGTCAGAAGCAGATCGTTGTTTTTCGTCTAAAAATAGAATACATTTATTAAAACATTTCTATTCTACAAGCTACACATCTGAGTAAATCTGAAATCTAATTGCTCGTAATTACGGGCAAATGTAGCGGTTTTAAAAATAAACGAACATTAAAACGTATAAAAATGCGTATTGTACACTGATTTTTTGACGAATGATGGACATGAGAGAAATTATTGAAAAAATCACTAAATAATAGAGTATATACATGAATTTAATTAAATAAGGGTGGAAAAACTTCTACAATTTTTGATATCATGTATGCAATTCTCGTAATCGAGTATTTAAATAATGACAAAGATACAATCGAATGTTTAAGTACAGAATCTATACAGTATACGTTTAATTGAAACGTAATCATTAATATTCTTCATGTAGAATTATATTAATTATCAGGAAAACATTTGTTGTGGAAAGCTTAAAACATAGCTATCCCATTTTAAAGCACAATAGCCTTCCTAATGTATAAATGTCCAAGAAGCTGTACAGGCGACAGCCTGTCGAGAGAGGTATTTCCGAGACTCCGCCAGTCAGGTAAACATTCTTCAAAGGGTGTACAAACTATTTTAGCAATGGTGTCCAACTGAATAATTCCTCGAATTTTCTCGAAGATTTCCTGTGAATGAAAAAAAAGCTTTTAAACAAATATGGCTCGATCTCTCTCTCTCTCCCTCTCTCTCTCTCTCTCTCTCTCTCTCTCTGCTGGAATAATCAAACAATATCTCTCGAATGGAGAGTTGTTTAAAAAACGATTTCGTCCTATGTTTACTAAGAGAATAAGCCAATCTTTTTGTAAAATAATACTTGGCGATAATTGTAATAGTCACGAATGCTTACTGAGACAATCTATACACCACGCGTGAGAATAGGTACAAGGGAATGGAAGAAACCGAGTCATTTGTCAGATGTTTAAAACAACAGTGTTATATAGTTCAGCGGTTTCGTTTCCCGCTCTCGTACTGAGGGTCCGGCTTTCGAATCCAGGCTCTGGCGGTCCTATCCACACCTTCACCACCGACTTGCTCGTGTGAAGTGTCACCAAGGCCTAACGTGGTTCGGTGTCCATGGTAAAAGCTGTAGGTCCTCTCGTTCCACCGCCATCCTCATCATCACCCTCCCTCGGACGCAACGCTGGGTGCCTCCACCTCAGAAATGGGTTCAATCATAGCTTAGTAGAATGAGATATCCCCTAAAGGTCATAGGCCATAATATTGGGAGCGTTATAAACGACTACAACAATCTTATATATAGGAAATGGCCAATGCCACAGAAAAAAGACGTTATTTCAAATGAATTGTGTTTTTAAAAACGTTCTATACCATTGTGTACTACGTTATACGAAATTTATATATAAAATATGTGGTATTTTAATCAAAATGTGAAACTTGGTGATAAATTGGAAACGGCCCCTCCCTTTAAACGTCCTTCAGTTTCCTTTTTCACCAAAAAGATTCACACACGAAAAGAATAACTGGTTCGAAGGCCAGACTACACATGCTCTCCCACGGGAGCAGAGCATCATTTGGAAATATTCCATTTGCTTTTATTGGTAGGTAATTAATTTAAAAAATGCAGAGAACCGCTCATCGACGGCATTTGTATTAGTTTCGTTACACAGACTTTTAAATTTATCATACGTATTCCCGGATCGTGAAGGATCGAATTTGGTTTTATTAACGAGGTGTCCCTTTGATTTTTTTCATGGTTTCCCCTGGTCTGCAGGCGAATGCCTGAGTGGGTTCTCATCTAACACGATTTTCTTTCTTTTGCAACTTTTTTTTTGCTTCTAGAGTAATCTGATGGTATCCCTCGTTCGATTGTCGTTGGTTGTTTACTCTGACATATTTTTCATGGTTTTGCCTGGTCTGTAGGCGAATGTTTGGGTGGTTTCTCATCTAGCACGATTTTATTACCTTTTTATTTTGATTTACATCTTAACCTATATGTTTCTAAGGTCTTTTGTTTGATTTCCCTGTTGGTTGATCACTCTGACATCATATTTTTTAGGGTTTTCCCTGGTCTGCAGGCGAATGCTGGAGTGGTTTCTCATCGTCAGCGATTTCCTTTCATTCTATATAATCTGTACCTTTCACGTGTGCTTTTTAGAGTCCATGGTTCGAGTTCCGTTGGACGCTCACTCTGACATATTTTTTCATGGTTTTCCATGGTCTGCAGGCGAATGTCTGGGTGGTTTCTCATCTAACACGATTTTCTTTCTTTTGCAACTTTTTTTTTGCTTCTAGAGTAATCTGATGGTTTCCCTCGTTCGATTGTCGTTGGTTGTTTACTCTGACATATTTTTTCATGGTTTTGCCTGGTCTGTAGGCGAATGTCTGGGTGGTTTCTCATCTAGCACGATTTTATTACCTTTTTATTTTGATTTACATCTTAACCTATATGTTTCTAAGGTCTTTTGTTTGATTTCCCTGTTGGTCGATCACTCTGACATCATATTTTTTAGGTTTTCCCTGGTCTGCAGGCGAATGCTGGAGTGGTTTCTCATTGTCAGCGATTTCCTTTCATTCTATATAATCTGTACCTTTCACGTGTGCTTTTTAGAGTCCCTGGTTCGAGTTCCGTTGGACGCTCACTCTGACATATTTTTTCATGGTTTTCCATGGTCTGCAGGCGAATGTCTGGGTGGTTTCTCATCTAACACGATTTTCTTTCTTTTGCATCTAGGTTTCGTTGCGCGAAGGGACTGCTTGCCTCCTGCTCGGTTGACGGATCGTTCATCACCTTCACCAGTCAAGCTCTCCGAATCTGTACGATTATAGCCGAACAATACATAACATCTTCACAATACTTTACACTTTCTCTCTAAACATACGAAGCTATACGGAGACGCTCGAACATCAGTGTAACACGAATTGAAATATATAAGAGCTTACACGCTTCATCACCGTTTTTAGTATTAATAATCAGGATATAATTGATTAAAAGGTTCGTGTTTTCTCTATAAATAGAGCGAACTTGAGTATTGAAATTCATTCTGTTGATCATCTCTGAGGTGTTAACATCGCTGTTCTCTCAGAAAATAATCTAAAGTGTTATCAATGTGAAGAAGAGTACATTTCCTTGAAGAAGGGTTAATACGATATATAATTGAGGCATAAAGGTTCGTGCTTCCTCTATAAATACGGTGATCTAGGGCATTGAAATTCATTCTGTTGATCATTTCTGAGGTGTTAACATCGTGTTCTCTCCAAGAATAATCAGCTTTCTAAAGTGGTATCAAGGTGAAAAGGTCTACATTTCATTGATCAGTGATTAATACGTTATTACATCAAGAATAAAGATGAATAACTCAGCGTATAAGGATATTATTCCAAGCGCTACTGGATATTCTTGTGGTAAATGCTGTAAGAAGTTCCTCCGCGGATATGATAAAAGACGACATGAGCTACGTTGTAAAAAACTCTTCAAGTGTAAATATTGTAACGTAGCCTTCAAAGACAGTTATAAGGGTCGTCGACACGAAGATGCGTGTGAAATAAACAGACCTGAGAAGAAACGTAGATTAGAACCGTCAAAGCAAGAGTTGTTATCTGCAATGGAGGAGTGTGACATGAAAGAATATGAAACTTCATTCCATGGACGCTTGAAATCGTATTTTATACGATGTGAATCGACTAAGGACCTGAATATGTACCTGCATGAAGCAAAACAGCGGATAATCCAGGCTGTGTATAAAGAGCTTGGTATTCACAAGAGTTTGAAAATTAATCTGTTAGCTGAGTGTAGATTTGTTAACAGTATCGGAGAAACCTGCGACAAGACATTTAAAACCAGAAATCAAGCTGTTTTCCTAGAAACTGATCTGGACTCTATGCTGGAAGTGAAATTCAAGAAATTGGTTGCTGAAATGGATGAGTCTCAGCTTAAGGGTAGCAGCTGGGCCTTGCTTACTGTGGAAGGGGTACGCCTTCGTATTAACAAGTACAACCCGTTGCGAGGAAGTAGCTACATACCCCTACCTCCCTCTGTTGAAGCAAGAAAAGCCTGCATTAACATCCAGAATTTAACTGATGAGCTATGTTTCATGTACTCTGTACTAGCCAAATCCGTTGAGAAGGATGCACAACGGGTGAGCAAATATAAGAAACTTCAAGATAAGTACGACTTCAGCTGTGTTTCCTACCCTACTCCGCTTTCTCAAATACCTAAATTTGAGAAGTTTAACAATATGTCTATTAACGTTTTTGGGCTGGATGAGAAGCACGAAGTGTATCCGATAAAGGTTGTTGATATTGAACTACCTGAACATCGCGACCTCCTACTATTGAATGACAGTAGTGGAAAACATCACTACGTGTATATAAAGAATTTTGAGAAGCTCGTTCGACGCCAGAAAACTAAATGTAATGAACGTGTTTATACCTGCAAGCGCTGCTTTACACATTTTGATAATCGATATGGACGAAGTGGACTGGAAAAACTACAAGAACATGCAACCATCTGTAATCAGCATGGTGTTGCAAGGGTAGTTATGCCTACAAAGGAGAAAGCAATTGTACAGTTTAAAAATGTTGAGAGGATGCCGAATGTACCTTATGTCATCTATGCAGATTTTGAGAGTATTCTCACTCCATGCCATACGTGTATACCCAATCCTGAAACTTCCTATACAACCCCTTATCAAGAGCACACACCAATGAGCTTCTGTGTTTACGTGAAGCCTACATCTGGTGTTGAACATCTCGAAACTGGTCTTCCTAAGCAACCCTATGTGTATCGTGGTGCTGATGCCGCTCAGAAGTTTATGCTGTACCTGACATCTCTTGCAAAAATGATTGATGACATATACAAATCTGCTAAGCCTCTGAAACTTACGGATCAAGAGCAAAAGAATTTTGAGTCTTCTTCAGCATGCTACTTGTGTGGAAAACCCTTTACAGAAGAGAACTATAAAGTACGCGACCATGATCACATCAGCGGTGAATATCGTGGAAGTCTTCATAATGAATGTAATTTAGCCTGTAAAACACCTAAATATATACCAGTCTTCATGCATAACCTTAGCGGATATGACTCTCATTTCATTGTTAAGGAGCTGGGTTGCACAAGTGAACGTGTGGAGGTAATTCCTAACTCTGAAGAAAGCTATATCTCATTCACCAAGTATGTAGGAGATATAAAGCTTCGATTTGTGGATAGCTTCCGATTCCTCAGTACAAGCTTGGATAAGTTGGTAAAAAATCTAACCTCGTATCCTGAAACGCTAAAGTACTTTGGAGAAGACAAATTGAAGTTGATGACCCGTAAGGGTGTATTTCCCTATGATTTTGTTACGTCATGGGATGTCCTGAACGAAACCTGCTTGCCTCCTAAGGACTCCTTCTACAATAGATTAAATGAAGAAGAAATTACTGATACTGACTACGATCATGCTAGAAATGTATGGGAGCTGTTTAATGTGAGAAACCTGGGCGAGTACAGCGACCTCTACTTAATCTCTGATGTGCTTCTCCTAGCTGATGTCTTTGAGACGTTTAGGGAGCAAACACTCAAAACACACAAAGTCGACCCTGCACATTATTTCACCTCTCCAGGACTTACATGGGATGCCATGTTACTGTACACTGGAATTCAGCTGGAATTGTTACAGGATTATGATCAATTACTCATGGTGGAATCAGGTATAAGAGGAGGTTTATGCCAAGTTTCCCACCGCTATGCAGAGGCTAATAACACCTACATGGAGAAGTTTGATCCGTCGAGACCAACCCAATTTATTACCTATGAGGACGCCAATAACCAATATGGGTGGGCAATGTGTCACGCTCTCCCTTATGGTGGATTTGAGTGGGTATCACCTGAAGAAATCAACTTAGAAAGACTACAAGAAGATGATCCTTACGGCTACATATTAGAAGTCGACATCGAGTATCCTGCTGAACTTCACGATCTACACAACGATCTACCTTTCCTGCCAGAGTGTATGAAACCATTGGAATCATCTACAAAGAAACTGATACCTCATCTAGGACCTCGAAAGAAGTATGTAGTGCATTACAAGGCTTTGAAGCAAGCTCTTAGTCATGGACTACGACTAACAAAAATCCATCGTGTGCTACAATTCCGACAGTCTCAGTGGTTAAAACCGTATGTGGAATTTAACAACAGACTACGACAACAGGCCTCAAATGATTTTGAGAAGGATCTCTACAAATTGTTCAACAATGCTATGTTCGGAAAAACTATGGAGAACCTGCGTAATCGTATGGATATACGGCTGGTGACAAATGAGAAGACTCTGGAAAAGTTAATTGCAAAGCCAACGTTTATCGACAGGACTATATATGCTTCTAATCTAGCTGCTGTACATATGGCCTCCCGACAGATCGTCTTCAACAAGCCTATATACATCGGTATGAGTGTGTTGGATATCTCCAAGACATTAATGTACCGGTATCACTATGATGTGTTGCTACCGTATTATGGAGCTGAAAACCTGAAGCTTATGTATATGGACACTGATTCGTTCATTCATCGTGTTACAACTGAAGATGTGTACCAGGATAAGCTACGTTTTCTTGAGCACCTAGATACTGCTGATTATCCTACAAGCCATATATGCTATTCACCTCTAAACAAGAAGGTACTTGGGAAATTTAAAGATGAGGCTAATGGTAAAATCATTCAACGCTTTGTAGGGCTACGACCTAAAATGTATGCCCTAGATATCGACGGTTCAATGATAAAAAAGATTAAAGGCATAAAACGTAGTGCTATTAAGCAGTACGTCACGTTCGAGAGCTATACTGACTGCCTTAAAACCAGAGAAATTATCAGAACGCCCATGAATCTGATCCTGTCGCGACAGCATGCTCTTGCCACAGTACAAGTGAATAAAATTACATTGACACCATACGACGATAAAAGAATTATTGCTGAGGACGGAATAACGACATACGCCTATGGACATTACAGCATTACAAGTAGTGCATAAGAGAATTTAAGACGAATATGAAGATTTTCTCGTGAGCCTACAATCTTAAAAAAATGAAGGTTATCCGTGTGCTGTATATGCAGCTAGCTGACGACCGATGAAGAAAGAAGATGGAAGGGAAGGTGGTAACCCTGCCATTAGGAGCAATCCTAGTGCTAGTCTCAAGCCTAGATAAAAAGGGGAGAGACGCCTACAAGGAACTAAAATAAAGGTATGTTGACGTAAACTTTTCAATTAAAACTATCGAATAATAAAACCTGAATAAAATATTGAGATTATCTTCGGTTAGACAGATTAGGTTAGTCGATGCCTGACTAGAATGGATGATGAGAGGAACGTTTAGGATTGATCGGGTTAATCTAGGCTAGGTTCTCGTACTTATTGTTTAAGTTATGAAGGATGAATTAGTTTAGATCGCTTTAGCAATGGGCTGGTTACGTGTTGTTCTTACGTTTTGTTACATGGTTACATAGTTGCTACGTGTTGTTACATCGTGTAACGTTTCTGGTTACGTGATGTTCACGTGATGTTATGAGGATACGTGCTTATGTTACTTAGTGCGACGTCTTGTCATGCCGTTATGTTACGTTGTGCTACGTCTTGTTACGTGGTTACGTTTGTTGGTTACGTCTTGTTACGTGATTATGTTAGGAATGAATAGACAATGAGAAGATGTCGAACATACAAGGTGGGCATAGGTTAGGACGTATACTTCACTGTAAACCGATATACAGTTTGTCCCTCTCCGTTTCGCGCCCTAGTTTAACATATATAAAGTTTGTAAGGTTTAGAAAAAGTATATAAAAGTGTTGTAACGTTGGATGAGAAATGTTTTATAATTTAATTACTCTCTATATTGCCGTATAAACCTACATTCCTCCTCCTTCAACCTCTGTTTATCCTTGTATCTCTCCCGTTTTCCATATTTCTCCCATATAAACGTATACTCTGCTCCTCGACACATGTCTAGACTAGCACCTCTCCTCATATTCCCCTACCTCTCTCATATAAGACGCATTTTCCTCCTTGAAGACTCTCTCAACCTAGCATCTACCTTCGTTTTCCCTATCTTTTCCCATATAAACGTATACTCTGTCATTCAGACCTTCCTGTCTAGCCTAGCACTTCTCCTCATATCCCCCTACCTCTCCCATATAAGACGCATTCCCTACTTCAACCCTGTCTAGCCTAGCATCGACCCTCGTATTCCCTATCTCTCGCATATAAACGCCTACTCTATCATTCAAAACTCCTAGCCTAATACCTCTCCTCGGTTCACTATCTCGCTCATATAAAACACCATATTCTACCCTTCAAGTCCTGTTTAGTATAACATCTTTCCTTGTATTCCCTATCTCTCTCGTATAAAGCGTATCCCTCCCTCCTTTAGCATCTGACTAGCCTAGCATCAGCCCTCGTATTCCCTATCTCTCCCCTATAAACGCATTTTCCTCCTTGAACTGTCGCATCTACCCTCGTTTTCCCTATCCTTTCCCATATAAACGCAAAAGTGGCCCAGCTTCTGTCTATCATACCGCCTGTCCCCGTTTTCCATATATTCCTCATATAAACGTATACCATACTCCTTAACCTCTGTCTGCACTAGCACCTCCCCTCGCATGCCCTATCTCTGTCGTATAAAGCATATCTCTCCCTCCTTCAGTCCCTTCTCTACCTCAGAACTCTCCTCGTTTTCCCTATCTCTCCCATATAAACGCATTTTTTCCTCCTTGAAGGTTCTCTCAACCTAGCATATACCCTCGTTTTCCTCGTCTCTTCATATAAAAAGTCATACTCTACCCTTCAAACCCTGAATAGTCTAGTACCTCTCCACGTATCCCCTATCTCTCCTGTAAATATGTTCATATTCCCCCTGCTTCAGCATCTGTCTATCCTAGCCTCTGTTCACGTTTTCCTTATCTTTCCCATATAAATGCATATTCCATATCTCAACCCCTATCTAGTCCAACACTTCTCCTCGTATTCCACGTATCTCTCATATAAAGCACATCCTCATTCCTTCAACCTCTATCTAGCCCAGCATCGATCCTCGTAGTCCCTATCTTCTCCATATAAACGCATTTTCCTCCGTGAACCACCGCATATACCCCCGTTTTCCCTATCCTTTCCCATATAAACGCAAAAACTGCGCCAGAATTCCTCTATATACCCTACTTGCCCTGGTGGAATCAAAATCTTGCAAGTAAAAGGAAGAAAATTAACAAATTGTTTAACTTTGCGAAAGGAACCAAACAATGGACTGCTTATAGCAGATCATTGACAGAATACAGTGAAGCCTTGAGGAGGGCTAAGAAAGACTCCTGGAGGAAGCTCTGTGAGGAGATAGAAACGACCCCAGAATGTGCTAGACTTCAGAAGGCTCTTAAAAAAAGATCCACAAAGCTTTATTAGCAATCACCAATTGGAAAATGGAGAATATACTAAAACAGAGAAGGAGAAAATGGAAGAGCTTCTTCGAATTCATTTCTCGGGATCGATTATACTTGAAACTGAGGGAGGATGGGGCAGTCTGGAACTGAGGTTTTCTGAGAAGAGAGCCTCCAGGGCAAACTGGAAATCGTTAAGGAAGTCATCATATATGAAACATTAAAATCCGCAATATATCATTTCAACCCTATATATCTCCAGGAAGCGTTGGAATAATGCCCATTATGCTTCAGCGAGGTTTTGGTGAATTATAAAAAAAAATTATACAAATCTTAAGAGCAAGTTTTGTTTTAAAATACCTACATACCAATGAACTGGAGGCATCTTAGGATAGTATTTATACCAAAGCCAGGAAAACCCTTGATCCTGTCCCTAAAACCCATCTGTTTAATGTAATTTTTCAAAACTTTTGATAAATTAATAGCTATGCAATAAGAGGAGGTGTTTTGGAGGTATATCCTCTGCACAAGAATCAGCATGCCTATTGTACAGGCAGATCAACTGAAACTGCCCTATTTTAGGTTGCCATTAAACTGGAAAAAACAATTTAGGGAAAATTCAGATAAATACACAGAAACAGTCAGGGAACTCATGCAGTCGTCCCTGAACACTGTGAAAAAATGGGCTGTGAATAGGGACTAACTATTAGTCCTCATTAAGCAGTCATAGTACCATTTGCCAGAAGAAGAGATAAAGAGATTAGGATCCTTGAAGCCCAGCGATGGTCGCCAGATTTTGAAGCCGTACCCTTTGCTTCAATATCTGCTATTGATTCTGCTGTTGTCTGCTACAGTGGGAATGAGATCCTTCTCTCAGGGTATGCGTGGGTGTATTTTGAAAGAATAACGCCAGTTTAAATTGACTTAAAAATTCATCTGAACTATGATGACGATATCATCAGCATAGCTCGCGATATTAAAACCTTGGTTACTTGCTTAAAGGAGTAGCTCAAGTTGCATATTAGATATGAAAACATCCAATCCTGCGGAAAACCTCTCAACCTGCAACTAGGCTACTATTCACGAGACTTGTATGAACTATTCTACCTCTAAATATTGATTGAATCCACCGCCAATAGGTTTCATCAATTCCATGTCTCCTTGCAGTAATAGTTATTGCATTAAAGGTGTTATAATGGCACTCTCAATTTCAATGAAGGAACCAAATGCCACCTCTTTTACCTAAATTGTTTTTTCCAGTTTAATAGAAACCTAAAATAGGGCAGTTTCAGTTGATCTGTCTGTAGAATAGGCATGCTGTTGCCGACCGTTTGAAGATAAAGAATGAAACTGATATTAATCGTAGCACTCGAAACTATAAAAATTGACTTATACCTGCTAACTTTTGCAGTGCCAATTTTACGGTTCGAAATAACTGTTTCCGCAATAAAAGAAACTACAATCGTAACTTGCCGTGAGTCGCTAAAATGCTTACCGGCGAAACCCTTCTCGACTACTGCTAACTAGCTGATAACCCAGCGCGGTCTTAGCCATGCGAGCTGTCGATCATCGTAAAAGACTGTAAGCTCCTAAGGCTGTACACGAAGAAAAGAAATGTACATGTATTGCTCATTTTAGCAATACATGCTCTTTTATTACTTAAGCTCCGCCCACCTTAGAAATTCCCATCAAGGTCCTTCTCGCGTGAGATTTTAACTCCTAGTATGTATATCTGACGCTGTCACTAAAGGGTACCTCCCCGAACTTCAGAATTTCATTCCCTTTCTCTTTTACAGAAAAAGACTCTGCAAGCGTATTGAACTTATAACCTTAACTGCATTCCAGGAACCTTTATACTAATGCGTTAGCTCCTCAGCTGTTACTAATGACTTTGCTCGCTGATTACCTTTTTCTTCGGACAAATATTTTCAACTCAATCTTATTGCATTATACATTGATTTAACATACGCAAATTATTCATTACAATTATTACTCTATGGTACTACTGTTTGTTTATTTAATTATTTAGATCTTCCTGACAATAATTACGGTATCAACCTCTATATCTACAAGCTAAAGAACTTAAAATGTCTGAGGAAGTCAGATACTTGAGAATAACTTTTGACTCCAAGAGGACTGAAATCAGCATTTCAAGAAAGCAAAAAAACTAGTAAATAACCTTTAAGTAGTTAGACGCACGCATGTTAAAAGACGGGGGCTAGACCTGCTATGATCCACTGGATATATAAACCAGGATAATCATGTCATCGATAACGTATGGAACATTGATATGGTGGCCTAAGGTCCTTCAAACAGGCTCTAGAAACCAACTAAATAAAGTTTAAAGAACAGTGTGTATGGCTGTTACGGAGTAATGAAAGCAACTCCTACTATAGCAAAGGAGACACTCTTGAACCTGACTCCATTGCATTTAGTTGTAACGAAGGAGGTAAGACTGGCACTCTATAGACTGCAACACGCTAAGCAACTGAGAATTTCTGAAATAGACCCAGGTTTACTGAGAATTTTATTAGGACATACATAGAAGATGCGCCTTTAAAAATGCAGCCAAACTATTTAATTCAATTAAACACTATAAGAATCTTCAGGGTCATTACTGATCCCGAATGTTGGACGAATAAAACTCTGGAAACTCCTGAGAAAACTTTGATGTGGTTTAAGACGGCTCAAAGGATAGCTCAGGAGTATATGGCATAAGACCAAGGTGAAAAATGTTTCTTCTCTTGGCTGGATTCTTAAACAAAAATTTATGCTATTATCCAATGCATACATGAAAACACAAGAAGAGCTTACACTCTTAAACAGATCTTTGTCTTCTCAGATGTCAGGCTGCACTTAAGGCTCTAAGCAGTCATAAGGTAACGTCAGAACTGATTTTAAACTGCCTGAACATGGTCACAAGCTTGGCAGAACACAATGAAATTCAACTCATCTGGGTGCTGCGTTATAGTGGCATAGAGGGAAATGAAAAAGCTGCTTCTTGCAAGACAAGGAGCAGCTTCACAATTTATTGGGTCAGAGCCGGCTCTAGGAACATCTCGATGTTTACT
The DNA here is from genome assembly GCA_030765065.1 of Deroplatys truncata. Taxonomy (NCBI): domain Eukaryota; kingdom Metazoa; phylum Arthropoda; class Insecta; order Mantodea; family Mantidae; genus Deroplatys; species Deroplatys truncata. The sequence goes on along the minus strand of CM060978.1, from coordinate 168,220,890 downwards.
AAGAGAGCCAAAGTAGATCATCATAAAACCCAACTTAAAACTCCAGAAAACAAATATGGTAAACTAATGTTAGAAAACCGTATAAGAAAAGAGCTGAAAGCTTACCTAAGGGCTGAGGTTTTAGGTGAAAAGGACATTTTCAACTTCTGAATTACATCATATAAAGATTCTATAGAAACCTGTGAATCGCTTTGGCCAAACATTTTTCACGGTTCGTCATTTTTAAAAGTTCAGCGACATATTTAAATCACATGTGTTATGACTTTTAAGCCCATTGGACCCTTTCTGTAAGTGTTATTTCTCGGTTTTGCATTTTTTTCCATGAAGTTTGTTCCTTATCTTTCAGTTTTGTTCTGATTTGTATGCAAAGTTTGATATAGACTCTGAAATTTACTACCTAAGTATTTGAGCATGCATTTTTTTATTTCTTTATTCACTGACTCACAAAAAATTAATATATACTGAAAAACAAGGAATATTTAAACACCTACACTTCATAAAAACAAACATTTATTTCTCTACAACCAATAACATCAACTTCAATCAAATCCTTACATTTATTTTCACTGTAATAAAGTATTAGAAAATGTCACTATCATACTTCTCTAGTTAAAAATATGCAATTGTATTATATGAGAAAATATTTGAGCCAGAGGTTTGGCCTTTTGCAATCATTTCTTTATTTACTCATATTAAGTGTGCCAGTTTTCAAGCGAATAGCTTTAAAATAAAAACAGTAGTAAATTGAGTCCCAGTGTCCCTTAAATGTAACAGACCTCAGCTAAGAACAATTATTGCATTTCTTACAGGACATGCTCCTGTGAAAAAGCACCTAGTGCTTCAGGAGTGTGCAAGAAAGAAACTGAAACAGCCCAGCACATTATATGCTCCTGTGAGTCAAAGCCTCACAGGAGATATTTTGCTTTTGGAAAAATGTTTAGAACTAGAAGAATTTGAAAGCATTCTGTTATGAGAGTGTATTCCTTAGTAAAGGGTGCAGGCATAATGAATTGGCTTTAAAACGATACAGTTAGGACAATAAACCCAAGGCTGAAGTGCATCCGAAGCAATGATGGAAAGTGTATCGTATAAAAAAAGATAAGACAAGACACACACACACACGCACGCACGCACATACACACACACACACACACAAACACAGATGCACGCTCACTCAAACACATGGAGCCACACAGAGCTTAGTCTAAAAATGCTTTCCGTGTTCAGTTATATTTATGGTTGAATTTGAATATCGAATTTTTGGGTGGAATGCAGCAATTCCTCTACCTATTACATTTAGGTGGTAGAGAAAGTAATAAGTACGCTCCAATTAATTAATTAAATGTATGTATGTATATATGTATGTATGTTAACCTTGAAAATATATCATACAAAAAAGTTTAAAAAGTTGTGAGTTTTCAAATAATATATTCTTCATTCATTCATTATCTGTTTACCCTCCTCTTAAGTAGGACTTACACCCCCCAGGACTTACAGGCGGGTGCCTGGGGACAGAGGCCCGTCGAGGAGCAGACACTCATGGATCAGACAGAACATCCAGGATGGGTGATCAGCCCGATGCCTGGTATGGGATGAAGGAAGTAGATGAAGCGAAATGTTGGTGAAATGGATGAAAGGAAGTGAAGATGGAGCAGTTGGTGGAATGAATGGCGGGGGAAACCGGAGAACCCGGAGAAAACCCGCCCAGACGCCGTTTCGTCCACCACAAATCCCACATGCAGGTCCCTGGGTTTCAAGCAATATAAAGTTTGTAAATTCAGAACATTGAGGACAGCTAGAAGACGTAAACTGTGTAATTATTTGTTTTTATGCGTATTTGAACAGTATTTTCTCTCCATTGATTTGAATACCAGCGGTTTTTAAAGTGATGTACAATACTTTGTGTTCTAACTGTCTGAACCCGAGCAATTCTCCTTAATCCTGCCTACATTAGCTCAGGGCGGGAGAGACAAAAAGACGTATAGCTTAGATTTTTTAAAGAATTTTTGGATAAGCGTTTTTATGGTGATTAGGGTAAACGGTTGCGAGAATTACTTTTTATATAAATATATAAATACATTAGACATAAATATATACAAATAGATTTATAATAGATTATACATTTATGTAAATTATATAATATGAGGATACTTGTGGTAATGGATAGAGCAAGTCGTGCAAGTATACATCAACTCTTTCTATCTGTGGCTCTGTCTGCACATAGCTCTTTTTTCAACTTAATGAGATGACTGCGCCATGGTGTGTATTCACCCTCAGACACAAGCTGTGCTACTTTTAGGAGCCAGTCTGTCCTTTGGCAAAGGTGTTGCCTGTGAATGGTGATAATGATAACTTAATGCTTCTCTTATCTTCTGCGAACCACGTTCTGGGCTGGCGACTCGACTGGTGCCACGTGACGCCTTGACTAATTAATGCAAGTAGGCAACTTACATCAAAAGGACTCTTTAAATAACATCAAACTGCTAATAGTATTGAATTGTTTTCAAATATAAATTTGCAAATGTACACAAGTCCTTAAATTTCAGCTGAATTTGTTTTGTGAAATTTATTATTATGGTTATTTTTGGAAATAATGTTAACGTTGGAAAATCTTAGGAGGCCTTCCATTTATACGCATTTAACTTTAAATAGATTAATAAATATATATAAAGTATCTTTATACCTGATGGCCCATCCGCGCCGTAGTTTACGTGAGCAGATATCCCTTCGTGCGTTAAAGGAAATGCAGAAATCAACGGGGCAATTCCAAGTAAATACACGTCAGTGTGGAAATGACACATTACCGTGAGCGGCCTTCGTTCTCCTCCTGTTATCATCGAAGAAGATGAGGGATCGCGCTCATTGAGAGGCAGTTCCCAGGCTTATCCCAATCCGTGATAATAGACAAGAACAGTGTAAACAGATCGAAAAAGTTTTCCACTTCAGTTTCAGAGACTTTATTCTTAAGGGAATAAGCTCACTGTTTAGATTGACAAATACTCGTAATTAAAATGTGTTTATTAGACGAATTAATATACGCCCATTGCTATTTTATCGTGTTCACGCAACAATAATAACAATATACTACTACTACTACTACTACTACTACTACTACTACTACTACTACTACTAATAATAATAATAATAATAATAATAATAATAATAAAAGCAAGCGAACAAATGGAAGTAAAATATTACTTAATCTCATGTTTGCTTGGTTTTCGTTGGACGCTTTGTTTTCATTTAACTCTGCAATACGCATAGTTCATAATGTTAGTACTGTATAAGACAAAAAATAGCAATGGACGCATACAGATAGGTCAAATAAAAACATTTTAATTATTTGTCAATCTAAAACGTGAATTTATTCCCTCGACTAAGACCTTTTCAATCTGTTTTCATTTTTCTTGCCACGGACTGCGACAAGAAGGGAACTGCCTCTCAATGAGTACAATCCGCTCATTGTCTTCGATTATAAGAGGAATAGAAGAAGGTTACATTAATGCGCCAGTTCCTCACTGACCTGTGATTACTTGCAATTGCCCCGTTGAGTTCTGCAACTCTTTTAACGCACGAAAGAATATCTGCACACATGAAATACATGGGCTACCTGTTATACAGTAAAACCCGGCTTAACCGAAACGGCGGAGGAGCAAAACAGAAAAAAGTAAGAAGCGAAAAAAATACGAGATGCTCAAATTCTTGTTGCAATAACTGTCAATCTTCTTTTGCTCCAAACCTAAGTTCCAAAGTGGTACTTTGCTTGTATGCGGTTAATTTTCATCTCCTACTTTACATTTCAATAAGTGTTGTACGATTACAAGTGTTAACAGCTTACAAAGATATTCAATGTCATTTTACTGTTGGTCAGCGTGATTTATTTGGATTTAAGATGTCAGCGAAAAGAAAGAGTGTTGTAATAAGCTCTGAACAAAATCTTGAAACCGACAGCGATTTAAAGTATTGGAGGTAAGAAAGACTACTACTAATTCGTATGCAAATGTTTACGCGGACTATTGAATAACAGCACTGTCAGTAACACAAAACTTTTGTTTTTAGGTTGCCTTGCGCTTTGTAAAACAAAGTGAATCAGCAACATTAGATATAATGCTTATCAAACGGTGGCGTGATGTAGCTGGCTGCGAGAAGAAAGTTCAGAAAAAAGTTACCGACTTAATGAAATGTCTTTGTAAATGTTGTAATGCATATTTTATAAAGTATCAGTTTTTTATTAAACATGTTATATGCATTTGGAATAAAACTTATTTTCTTCATTTCTTCGCCGTTTAAAATCCTTATCGTCGATTATCCGAAACGGCTTTGCCTCTTTTCGGTTAAGCATGATTCTACTGTATCTTAATATTTCCTTCAGACAGCCGAGGAATGATATGCCAGATTATTTACTACTACTATCACTACTACTACTACTACTACTACTACTACTACTACTACTACTACTACTACTACTACTACTACTACTACTACTACTACTACTACTACTACTACTACTGTAAATGCTATTCACTTTTGGTTATTTTTGCTGTTACTCCTGCTAAGGCACGATACACTAATCATGGTGTAATAATTTATTTGAGCTCTGTTAGCCAAATTATAGAAATAAATAAGAAGAAGAGAAAGAAAAACTGGTACTTGGTTTGTCAATAACTGTTTTGTTTATCTATTATCATTTGAGATAGATACAGGGGGCTTTGTTTTTGCTCATTCTTAAGGAAAAATTATCGACATCTGCAACTCTCTTCTCCAATGTGTTGATTCTCGTAGCATTTAAGTATCGTACATTCTTTTGGTTACATAAGTCGTTTAGATGATAAGTATACCAAATTACAAGTTAAAGAGAATTTATCGCATTGTGCTAAAGATTAGCTTTGTAACATTTGGTCGCAATCAGTGTAAAAGGTGTAAATTTGTATACAGTACATGCAAATAAATCATCAGAATTTGAGATTACATAGATTTTAATATAACTGACGGATGGATGAGTTTGTAAGAGAAGAGGAAACAGTTTATAAATTAGTACTAAATTAAAATTGATTATAACATTTATTTAAAAAGACAGAGAAAGAAACGAACAGCACATTGAAGAAACGCAATCACGATCCTGCAAGTGAAGAAACAGGTGGCAAAGATCTGAGTACATCTAAAAAAGAAAGAAAAAAAAATAAAATGAAATAAAAAAAGACAGTTCTAGTCCAGCAAAACCACCACCATTATTATCTGATTAGGTATCTATTTGAAGAGGTCCATTTTATATCGTATTAAGTCCAGTGATTTAAATTTTTCAGGAGAGAACAAAGGGAGTTAAATTAAAGTACTAACGTTATTAACTAATAGAAGACTTAATTTGTCGGAATTCGTTACATTTGACATTACTTGTACATCAGAGTGCCCTAAAATTCAGAACATATATTGGACATAATATGGTACCATTACTACATCAAACAAAACTCCAATCCGTGGATTTGACCTCGCTGAGGTGCTGCAACAACTCTCCAGGTCCAAGTCTGCGACTTGATTGTTGGATCCTTCTCCGCCAGTGACCCGGCTGGCAATAGGTCGGTTGTAATGGAGGGACTCGCTCTACTGTCTAGTGTCATCCCGTGCTCCTAGAATGGCGAATCAAACTGCGTCTTGTACCTCGTTTAGGTTCGCGTTGAGGAACATGTGGGGCCTGTCCAATGGGTGGGGTTGCGAGTTGCTATATTTTGCTCGCTCCTATGCATTGTACATTATTTTAGTCGGCGAAACACATCTGCATCCAGACGTCCGCTTCCGTTTACCAGACTATATCTGCCACAACTGAAGGTCACCCAGGAGGCATAACGGCGCTCTCGTGAAGTAGAAAGAGGTCCACCGCCACGTCAGCTCCCACCTCTTCAAACCCTAGAGGACACGGCAGTTTCCTGGACCCTGGAAGTACGTAAGTTATGGTAGTCTCTGTGTGCCAATCCCCCGGGAGGCAATTTGTGTCCAACGACCACCTATCAGTCCTAGCCTTTCATTCCAGTGCTATTCGGCCGGCGATTTCAATGTCAAACATTTGCGATGGCATTGCGGCCGTCGGCAATACGCAAGAGGCAGGGTCCCTGGTAACCCGCACATCATCCGCGAGGTAGAAGACTGTCCTCAGTCATCGACTTTGCGATTACCAAGAACTTCCCCTGCCATCCCAACCTAAATTTAATAAACACACTTTCATTGCAATCATAATCCTGTGTTGACAGAAATAAACACTAGGGTTGCCAGCCGAGACTCTTTGTTTAAAACCCGCGAAGTGACTGGGAAGGCGTAAGGAATTGTCTCAGCACTTGCATATCACCAAACCACAGAATTACTGACATCCCGTGTCTGAAGTATGTGGACTCATCCTTACCTTCATAGTGACACGAACTGCCCATAACCTGACAGTACATGCTTGATGTCCCTTGCATCCAGATTCTTACTAGTTGATCTAATTGTGCTCATCCGCCGTTCCTGAGGTGCACAGAGACTCTACCATCGAAACCGCACGCCACACAATCGGGCGCTTCTACGATGTTTATTCCGCCCACGTGAATATAGTCCAATGTACCGATGATGTGCTGATGTTCTGCCTTCAAACCCATGCAGCGACACATCCGCCTCGTCCAACAGTGGTGCAGGCAATGGCACACATCCGTTAATGCACACCATTCTACTAAGCGCCAAACCGTACAGACTACCCCACCTTTAGGGAGGAATTCAATCACTACTTGGGAGTGATATTGGATAAGGATAGCTTTCCGCGAACACAACAGAGGTTTCTCCGCTCGGATACTGGTAGCCATAGCCTCTCTGTACCTCAAACTAAGGTCTAGATGCCTGTTCGTCTAAAGTTGAATTCTTTCCGTGCCCTCATCTACTCGTTATGCTTTACGCCCGCGAGATCTGGGGCGTTATGGCTAGCTGTTATGGTTACAATGGGCTCAGAATAGAGGGTTTCGGTCCATTGGCCGCTCATTCTCCGTGAGACTACTTCAAAAGTCTTTTCCATACTGGGAGATGAAATTAGGCGCCGGGCTGCAAAGTTATACGACGGTTTGTCTCAACATCAGAGTGCCCTGGTTAGGTTTCTTGGGGATTATAATCCCAGAACTCCTCTCATGGATTGCGGGTACACCAGGTAGCAGTGGAGCACCTCCATCAGCAACGAAAGCTGAGCTCCATTCATAATGCAACCAAGAACTCTTTGGCTTCAAAATGCTTTCCCTAGCCAATAGAAATAGACATTTAAACACACTATTCACCAGAGGTGCAGAAGGGCCACTGTACCCTAAAAGACAGTCGTCGAGGAGCAACATGCTACTTATTTTCTGTCTATCCATCCTAAACATAAAACATCCATGCTTCATATCCATTCCGAAATAAAAATTAAACCTTACTTAATGTGGGCACACAGCAAAATCACTCAGGCTTAATTCAGCCTGGCAGTAGCTCATCGTCGTAGTAAGAAATAAAAACGCCATTTTACCTCAATATTTGTAAAAATGCAACTAAAGTTAATCTAACACTACTTGAATTACTCCTACGTAATATTGATTCGCAGAAGTAATATTTTCTTCAATAAAGCTAAATTTGTACAGAATTATTTTCAATATTTTTGAACGGTTCATGGTGTTCAACTGAAATTATTCTGTTTAGCTTCTGTAAAGACCCAAACACACGTCATGCTGTTTAAAGTAATGAACGAAAGTACAATAATTGATTAATAAAAGTAATGATAATGATAACAATAATGAATGAAATAATGAGTGTTCCCTCAATATCTTAACAATGCAGAACACGCTCCCAATTCTCCAAATGATGATGGACAATAGTCAACACCTTAAATTGGGACTAATTTTTTTCAGTGCATGAAACTTGTCAGTTGACACACGACTTTAGAATCAACAGTTAATATTAATTTGTTTTGGACGGAATACTGTTTTATGTGGACAAAGATTTGGATACAGTATGGTTTGGCATGAACATCCAGTTTTATGCATTCTTTTGAAGGGGATTCGATACTGAGAGGCGAAAACAGATATCACAGTATGATAGAGCATACTTAGAACTATATCAAATGATATAACACTCAATTTCATCCATGGTTTAGAACGAACCTCCTCATTTGCTTAGGCAAGACAATAGTATGCACTGGTTTATGCACTGTCCTCGTCAACTGTTGTGATGAACTTAACTGGAGCTTACCTGGAGTCAAGAGACAAGCGAAACTTGCAGATGTTGTAGCAAGTTTTTTCAATATATCGTGTTAAAATAAAATAGCAGAAACAACGAATTTCTAGACAGAGGGAAAACTGCAGCAGAGAAGTATGCGCCAAGGTGAACCAGCATCAGGAGCTAGGATTCTTATTAGAGTTATTATATCCTGTATCATATGAAATGTTGATGATTTTTTAGGATGGTGTAGGAGTGGAATTTGTCTCAACATTTATTTCATGTGGAGGAGTCATATTGCTTTTGAGACACTTCGGTTTGATGACATCTTAAGCGAAAATGAGAGAAAGCACCTGTGTGTTCAGCAGGAATCCAAAGAAGATAAAACTGCGACATTTTAATCCAAACAGTTTAATGTAACTAGGCTGTATATTTCATCTTAAATGTGTATTTCTTTTTATTTACGTGCATTACATTGTGTGATTGCGTATTAAAGTTTTCAGTGCTCTCTTGAAATATAAAATTACACATTGCGAAGATTAGAAATAATGATAAATATTTGTCTAGCTGTTGATGCGGAGCATAATCCTCCGATCGAACAAAAAATAATTACTTTGCATGTGACTTAATTCCTGATGGATGATACATGTATAATCACGTTTCAGATTAGTTCCAACTTACTCTCATATTGATAGCATTATCAACACGGTCCATAACACCATTCTGATAATCTTTGCTGTTAAAATAATATTCTGCTTCATAGTGTCAAAATGTGGAGTACCTTTATGTGGATGGCCATCGTCAAAGTACACATGCACGGAAGGGAAAGGCTAAACGAGCTGTTATCAGCGAAATGTCTGCACGATCCGGTTATATCTGGAAAAGAAGTTATAGACTACTCCAACCCTCTGACCCTGAGATAACACTCTCCGAAAACAGCCCGTTATCTGTGTTAAATTTCAACACAATGAACTATTTTTTGGGTGTGCATGCTAACTCATATTTTACCGCTGTTTGTTTTCTGCTTAGTATCGTGCTTTGTAGAAAAGAAAGAGTTTGTGCACGCGCATGAATTGTGATTGTGATCTGTTCAGTTTCAAGCGAAAGCATTCTTCATATTTATTGGAATTTATGCTGTCCTTTGATTATGCTGATCTTTCATTCACTTGACAAGTGTACTTTACTTTCTTTATCACCTTCCTACAGTAGGTAGGAGAACCTCAATGTCGAGATTTCATTGAAATACATGTTTTGAGACTTCACATGACTTTCTCTACCCCCTATCATTTATTAGTGGATATACAAATTATTCTTACTAAAGCTTAATTTTGTATCTACTACATTTTTATCCAAATAAACCTTTGCAGAAATACCTACATTACACATTTCGTTAGGATACAACAGGAACAGCAGTAGTCAAATGTTTAAGAACTGGACGATAAACGTTGGCCTTAAATTCCATACTGTTCGGGATTATTTTCTGTTGAACTATTTTGCATGAAGCTGATTTTGGAGATCTCAGGAGGCATGGAATCGTAAGAAAGAATTTTGATGACACTATTTAAAATCATTTGAAGAATTTAATTATGAACATATCATGTGTAGAGTAAACTGTTGAACACTTCACAACACTTGTATTTATTACTTATGACGTATTTCCACTGTGTTTCTATTTATCGTCGGTAAATAATTTACTTATGACTTATGTAACACTGAATTTACGTTAATAACACCTTCACTCGTCTTTATATCTTCTTCCCGCACACAATTGTTCTGTTGGCGCGGAACTTTACTGCAAAGTGTCACACGACTGAGTTCATTAGACGACTAGCGTTTATACATCAGCTTATATATAAACTGAGTTCATAGTGATTTGAATTTTCTTGTGAATTTTCCTATTGATTGATAAGAAGAGCGAGTTATAAGTTTAACAACATTTGGAGGGCGTTTAGGCTTTGCTGATTCGTACTCTCAAAGTCACATGAGAGAAAACAATTCAGGATTTCCATATTTATTTTGGGATTCCTTGAGAGCCGCTTGCATACGTCTTTCTAGCACTGAGCACTCATAAAAGACTTTTGTTCCTGTTCAGTTTTCCTTTCGGCATTGTGTTACTTCGCTAGCTTGTGTCGAAAATTGTGTGGAAATCTTATGCGTTTTACACGAGTAAAATATATAATAAAATGCATGTGGTTTGTTGATTCAGTAAAATGGTTATAACATGTAATTGCACTAATTACATCAAATATATACGAAATTATAAAAGTGATAATCGTACAACATAAAATATTGTCTCTACTGTTTCCATGATCTCGTGAGAAACAACTGAATATTGAAAGGAGTTTAAAGTATGACCAAGAAGTGAACAATTCGAACCATTAGTAACGGATATCTTAGAAATGGTTAATGCCACAAAAAACTTATTTCACATAAACTGTGTGTTTTAAAGAGATGTACATTTTTACTTTCTCTACTACGTATAGTAAGTAGGAGAAGTATTGTATTCCACCCAAAATTTGGATACCGAGATTTCATCGGAAATACATGTTTTGAGACCCCTGAATCCAAGAAAAGCATTTTTGGAAACATGTCCGTGTGTCTGTCTGTGTGTGTGACTGTGTGTGTCTGTGTGTGTGTGTCTGTGTGTGTCTGTGTGTGTGTGTCTGTGTGTGTGTGTCTGTGTGTGTCTGTGTGTGTGTCTGTGTGTGTGTCTGTGTGTGTCCGTGTGTCTGTCTGTGTGTGTCTGTGTGTGTGTCTGTGTGTGTGTCTGTGTGTGTCTGTGTGTGTGTCTGTGTGTGTGTCTGTGTGTGTCCGTGTGCCTGTGTGTGTGTGCGTCTGTGTGTGTGTGTCTGTGTGTGTGTCTGTGTGTGTGTCTGTGTGTGTGTGTCTGTGTGTGTGAACAGCATAACTCAGAAACGAACAGTCGGATAAACACCAAACTTGGTATTTGGTTCAGTATCTTCCAGAGATGCGACACGAAGATTTTCAAGAAAATTCCCCCACCCCAGAGTACCCTTTACATGGAAGATTTTTCGAAAATTTTAATTTTCTCAAAAATGGCTCTAACGATTTTGATTAAAATAGCATATGTTTAAGATATTTTTATGACAAATAAAATGTATATCTTGAATTTCCTGGGAATGTCTCCCAAAGTATTCTTTATTGTGAACGACTTTTGCATAACTCGTAAACCATAAGAGATAGACAAAATTTTACTACACAAAAAATGTAGATCGCGTTAAAATACACAATTTATGTCCATACATTTTTTTTGTTGAGTGAACTATTTTCGAGATATTGCTTGTTATTCCCTTAAATTTTTCAATACTTATTTTCTAAAATGGGAATTCCTTATTCATTTTTTTTGTCTTGGATATGCAAAGAGTATTAATCTGTGGCAAAGGGATGGTGCTGCACCTAGCAACCAGCTATTAAGAGATATGTATGTGCTTAAAGGCTACTGTTTTTCTATATTGCCCTTGTAAATATATTTTCCCCTTACATCTACAAGAAAATTAGCAATAAGATAGAGTCTGCAAATGTTTATCTCGATTAACATGAAGTAGATGGAGAATAAGCGTTTGTAAAAATAGTTTGTACAAGAGTAGAGAAAGTCATGTGAGTGTAACACATGAGATCTGTTGTGTAGTACTGCGGCATTTAGTATGTTTTGGGGGATTATTTTGGTATACTTGGAATTATTAAGTATTCACATGTTAGTAATATTGCCGGTTATGATGAAAGGATTATGGTCGGAGTTATCGCGTAGATACTGTAGTGCATACAGCATGGGGAGTCAGTGGGTTAACATGGGGCGGATAAACAGTCCTCTTCGGAATAAAAGGTAAATCAAGGGTGGTGCATAACTTTTCATTTATAATAAACTTACTATTTGTGTCTTGAAATATGTTGATATTTTAAAAGTACACACTCTTCCCTTTCAGTCCATGTAGCAGAAATCATCTAAATTACTGAGATATGTTCATTGTAGCTGTATAATTCTGAAATGTTTTATGCTTCGCTCCCAATGTCGCCCCGCTTTGTTGGAATTTATAAAAAAACATTCACGGACCTTTAGGCTCTACCATCGAGTTTTCTCAGTGGTATGACAGTGCGTTTTCGTCTATCGCTTAACGTATACCGTTATACAATATTATACAAAATTCCTTCCGAATGAAGAGGACTTCAAAGACCATTCCCAGAAAAGTTAAGCTATACATTTTGTTTGTCATGTAAATATCTTTAATACATAGTACTTTAATCAAAATCGTTATAGTCGTTTTAGAAAATCACAATTTTCGAAAAATGTTCCATGTAAAGGGTAGTTGGGGTAGGAGGATTTGCTTGAAAATCTTCGTGTTACATTTTGGAAGATACTGAACCTAAATACCAAGTTTGGTATTTATCCGACTTTTCGTTTATGAGTTATGCTGTTCACAGACACACTGCACACAGACACAGAGAGACAGGCATACAAACACAGACCTCTTTTTGCTAAAAATGCTTATTTTGGATTCAGGGGGCCTCAAAAAATGTATTTCCGGTAAAATCTCGGTATCACATTTTTGGGAGTGCAATTTGGAAGTGTAATACTTCCCCTACTTACTATATGTAGTAGAAAACGTAAAAATTTGACCATGGCTTAAACGTTGTCCGCTTAATAATAAACCCATTTCTGTAAATGTTCATCTCGATTAACATAAAGCAACTAGAAGAATAAGCATATGTAAGAATGGCTTGTAGAACATCGGATAGAGAAAGTCATGTGAAAGCAACATATAAATAAGATTTTTCTATTACCTCCCCTGAAATTTTGTTTACCCTATAACGTTGAAGCCTTCTTGGTGTTTGCCACCCAAGCTGGATAAATCGAACATTAAATGTAAGTATATGAGAGCGGGTCCTGGGCGTGTCTTCTGTGGATAATAAAATTAATTAATAACTTATAGTTAAACATATAGAATATTTTCAAATGAAATTGCACAATGATAACTTAAAGCAGGTGTCTTAGATGGAAGAAAATTGAAAAGGGAACAGTTTTATACATATGAGTAACGATATTAAACTGCTGAGCTATTTTTAAAAAGCCTAAAAATGAATATATATTCTCGTTTCAGATTGTGAAAATGCCATTGCTAGCAGATTTAGGGTCAGTTCTTCAAAATTAGTTATAGCAAAGCGTGGTTAGTAATCTTTTCCAAACCCCTAATTTCTAAATCACCTTACTGTGACCCGTGTGTGAATCCGGTCATTTACATCCTGGAACGTTTACGATCCCGCGTACGAGACTCTGGGCGAGAGTGGACTTTTTGGAGATGTGGCCGTTTTCAATCTCATTAACTGTTTGGGTAGAGTTGCGTCACTTCCCGAGTTGCCACATCAAGTGCAAACGTTGCTTAGAAAAGTTAATTTGTAATGACTTTAGGCTCCTTCGATGTTTTTCCTATAGCCGGCAGGTGATATTAGATTTCGTATTTTACTTTATGCTAGGCGCACAGCGTATACTCTAGGGATCCGCTCAGCGAAGGCATTTTTGCCATGCTTGGAGTGCAATAATGTTATTAGCTGCATGGAGTTCAGCAAATTCGAGATAGGATATATGATATAAACAGTGGTAATATATAATGCTAGCAAAAAGCAGATGCATTGGGCCTAGGCAGATTCAGTCGCGTTCGTAATTTAAATTTATGAACGATAGCCTGTATGCGTAAGTACAATTAGTGGAACAAAATAGGGACTTGAATATATGAAACACTTAAATGTAGCGATTAAAAACAATACATTGTGTTAAAAGATTCACACTTTCATGTTTGGTAGTACACATCTGATAGCCATGGGATATAAAATTAATATGAGCGTTGAAACCAATGATGTAACAACATAGTGTTGTATTCTCATATATAGGTAATCTTTACATCCCTTAGAGTATACAAAAGCCCTTTAGACATTTGCACAAAATGTCCAACGTAGGTATCTGTGTAACATACATCAACGAACTCATATTTATCTATTCCATTTTTCAAATTAGATTTTCATAGTAAGCTGAATATTAAAAAATCCCAATTTAAAGGTAATGAAGTTACGGGTATTATTATGCTACGTAGAACTGTTTCCAGTCAGAATACACCTAAATAACACATTTTGTATTTATATAACATTTGGCTTTGTAGTTATCCTTCTCTCTCTCTCTCTCTCCCTCTGATTATCGCAGACGAACATGCGCTCTGTTTTTCCCATAAAAGTGCCGTTTTTAACATTTAGGACAGCATTGATTTGCTCTAAAATAGCATCAAATAAGTGCTAAAGAATGTAAAATACAAAATTAATATTTTATCAGATTTTTGCCAAAATTCAAGGGTGCCCAATTCTAAATATCGTTAGTGTTCAGCAATAAGAAGGGTTTTCACTTCGTCATGCTTTGAAGTATGTTATTTCTAATTATCAGAACCCGCAACTCGGCTCTCATTATTGCGTTAACTTTCGAGATTTTTGTTACTCTCCCCCTCTCACCTTTTCTTCCTTTTAGTCCTTATCTCCCCTCCCGCTCACTCTTTCTCACTCACTCACTTTCACCTCCTCTTCAATTCTCTCCCTCTCTATACTACAGTCTCCTCCACGCTCTCTCCCCCTTTCTCTTAACAATGTATAAGTGATGTGATGTTGAACACCAATAGTAAAATTTCTTTTTCGGGGTGTTGATAAGCCGAAAACTTGAATACCATATATACCTGTGCATGTTTCTTATGGTTTCTTATACCTACGACCCAAGCACACTGGCTCCAATGTTAACCAGAAAGTGACACTTAAAGATTGAGAATTTAATGCGTGTAACTGACTTATGATAGTAATCATAAATCTTATGTAATACATTCATAGATTTTCTCTACCAATGACAAGTTCACCACAATTACATATTATAGTATATTGCTATAAAAATTATTCTTCTATCCTCATTAGGCTACTAATGGTTTCAAAGTAGGCAATAAATACTAAATGCAACAAGCCCTCGCAGAGAAAAGAAAGAAAGAAGAAAATAATCCCAAACTTTCAAGAATGGTTCGCTTACGTTTGAGAAAAGTGAAAACTTATAACATAATATGTTTCGGGTAGCGCTACAAAAAACTTTGGCAAAAATTATGTATTTTAATGAGATCGGCATTTCCTCCGGCACATTTTTGTCTATTTCTTATAGTTTCCTACTTATTCAAAATGATGCAAAATTAAACCAAATAGAAACAGCGCCACAAGCTATTCCCAGAACATTTAAGATATACATTTTGTCATGCAAACAACTTAAACATTTGGTATTTCAATAGAAATCCTTATGGTTATATTTGTGAAAATCAAAATAAAGAAACATTTTCATGCGAAAGATAATTTGGGGTCGAGGGAATTTCTTGAAAATCTTCCTGTCGAATTCTTGGAATCTGCAGAATTTTAATAACAAGTTTGGCACACATGTGAATTGTCGTTTTTGGGTTATGCTGTTCTCAAATATAAGAGCCCTTTACTAAAAGTACTCGTTTTAATTTCAGTGACCCTCAAAAACGTATTTATGGCGAAATTTTGATATCGAATAGGTGTTACAGAAAGAAAACATTTTATTATTTCTCTAATTTTATATATAACAAAATTTGTCAAAAACACTATGGTTATAAGTTTTTATTTGATATTTTGTACCTAACTGAAAAATAGTCGAGATATTTAAATTTTTTACTTCGTATCCCAATAAGGATAGATATTAAGCTGCCATATTACATAGATTGGAAATAAAAGTACTTACGTCTCTGGAACTTTTTGTTTACGGCCTTAGAACGTAATCTGTAGCTCTAAAGTTAGTTCTAGAATTTTCCAGTCTTAGGGAATAAATCTTCTTGAGAGTCTACCTGATACACAGGTATAAGTTGCCTTTCTGCAATACAGGTTAGTAGGCTTTGCTCTGCTTTCTCCTAAAGAAGGCATTTAACATTGAATTGATAAACTCTGATTTCTGTAAATGTTCCCGGAATGGTCTGAGTACGGTTACTAGAACTGATTAGCTTACTATTTCTATCCTTGAGTCCGTAGTAAGGATCCTACTTGGCACACCATCATTTCACAGGTACTCGAAATGCCTAGTGATAACACTACACGTACATCGGATCAGCACGATTACTGGAGCGAGTATGGGGAGGATTCCCACCATTATGTACACTTTCATAGAGAAACTTGCAAAGCTCAATGCATACAGTACTATGCAGTCAGCCCTCATATTACGATCAGATGTCTACATTTTTGATGTGTGTATAGAGAACTATGCAGTTTATCGAAGAGAGAATTCGTAAGTAATATTTTTCCTTAATTCATTAAGATGTATTAAAACTTTATTTGAAAGTCTTTTCATTCTTTCAGCGAAAATCCTAGTATCCTAGCAACATCGATGAAAATGATGTGATTGTAGCAAAGCACTTGTACGAATGCGATACAGAATCATGAGATGGATACCTACATTCTCTATCATGCATATACCTGCACAGCATGACATCTTTCTTCTATACAACGATAGTTGCGACGGATTCCAACGCAGGAAAAAGAAGCTTGAGTAAGTAGTAAAAACACTAAGGTGATCGCATATTGGTCTATTTCCCGTGTCTAACTTAAAACTTATTTTTTTCAGATTGAGAATGAGTGAACCCAGGACCCCCGAACCAGTAGAGTACCCAATCGCAGGGCGTGATATTCTGTCTATGGATAAGGATTCAGTTTCATTGCCTGATGGAATTGCTCCTGATGAGAAATGTATGCGTGTTGAGGGGGGGCAGATGACCGATGCATATATTTTTACGTTTTGGAAATAGTTGCAATCAATGCTTGGATAGTATTTAGAGAGGTAACTGGTAAGAACATTTCCCACCATAGATTCATTCCTCAACTTGCTGATGAACTAAGAGAGACCTACTTGCAACTAAATACCTCGCATACAGATGATTCCTACCGAAGAGAATTTTAGTCCTGATCGACGAAAACAGTGTCAAATAAGTCGTAGCTGCAGGCAGAACAAAACAACCAATGCCTGTCATACCTTCTAGAAACTGGTTTGTGGAAAATATACAGCAGAACCGAGGAAAGTTCTTACGTGTGTCAAACGTAAAACATGAAACAAAGAAACCCTTTCACAATACAAATAAGCCTTTCCTGTGTTTACTTACATCTATGTCACTGTTATGGGCTTGTTATTCCAAAAATGAGTTTCTTGTGTATTCAGTTGGTTTATTAGATTAGGAAGGTTTTCACAAGATACTAGGCTAGTTGTGTTATTCCACTGGATCCCGCATATTGAGAACTTTGAGTTAATGTTATTAGTGAATAATAATATTGAATAACTGTTATAGCAATAATTTGTATGTATGTATGTGTCATATACATATAAGGCTATTATACCTAACAGCAATGCTCTCAACCGAAAACCATATTAGTGGTAACATTTATGTTATAAAAGAAAAAGAAGTGAGCGGTAAAAAAGACGCTACAGTAGTTAATAGTAGCTACCGATCGCCGAGATTATAGTGTTAAATCTTCATATAATAGCTTTAAATATTGATGCTGCAGGAGATCTAAAATTTCTATTACCTTATGTTGAAAAGCACGAATAATTTAAACGAATTCTGCAAATCAAGAGCATCTAATTTTTTCAGTGGAGTAGGAGTAGGACGGGGAAAAGGAAAAAGCTTAAAAGGTATAATAGGAACAATAAAAGAGTGTTATCAATTCATTAATAAAAATTATCCTAATACAATCCATCACAAATAGTCATACATGGAAATCCAAATATAATGACAGTCCATTATATACTTGTTTGCATCACATGGGAAAGAGGTTCGTAGGTAAACACTTTGTCATGTAAAATCAGGCAGTACGGCAACGTCTGTAAATGCTTGAATCTCGAGTATGATGTTGACACCTCCATTTATAGTTTCCTCTGCTTGATGGGAGTAGTCGATCACAAATAATGGCTCACGCTGAAGAAAATCCTTTCTCTTCAAGAGAGGGTAATTATCTCTATCATAATAGAAGCTTTGGAATTTGCAGCACATGTCATATAGTGAAGCAAACTTGGAGTTTTTAAAGTCCAAGTTCAAATCATGGTAGAGGTACATTCACTATTAAGGAACACTCTCAAATTAATAATGTTGCAGTGATCAAACTCTGAGCTAATTTTGCTATAATAGCTCAATCTTGCAGTTTGTGCTCCCGTTATGACGGAGCGAGGCTTTTCAAGCTTTGATGTTGTTGCTATATTCCACGTGACGGATCTCGTTTGTCTTACAGCAGGCTGGGTGAGAACATCCATGGAACGAAAAGCGATTTGTAGAGGTCTATCAGCTTTTATAATTTTTAGAAGATGAACCCTTTCAGCGTCGGAAAGGCGAATTACGCATCCTCCATTCAATCCTAGTCAACCTCGCATTAGCTTCATCTCCATCTGAGACCTGCACACAATTTTTAGAATCCTTGGAGCGTATGAGAACTAATTCAAACGTGATGTTCAGTATGAGTTCCTAGTGATCATCAACAACTCCTAGGAGCATCGACCAAGGGACTATAGTGCTGAAAGCACCATTCACTCCATGCACTATATTTACCTCCTCATCAGGATAAGTCCCTCCCGGTATTCAGGAATCGATTCGACTCCCGTCGTCCTCCGTGGTCTAGGGGTACCATGCCAATCTCTAGTTACCGAGGTCGCGGGTTGAAACCCGGCGGAGGTCGATGGATTTGTTCGGGCCTAAAAATCCCTGGCATGGCTTCCTTTGTAAGGGAAGTAAAGCCGTTGGTTCCGTGCCTTAGATTTACGGCAAGTAAAATAACCTAAAACGTGATAAACAAGCCTCTAAGCAAAGTTTCCGGTCTTTTACGTTCAGTATAGAATGGGACGCCAAGGGTCATAGTAGTTAAAGAAGGTCCACAAACAAAAAACTCAATTTTAATTTAAGATTCGATTCCATCGAGTTGAGAGCCACATAATTACATATAGTTGTAGTAATCCCGGGATTCTTCGTTCTGTCTGTAGTTGTAGCATTCATATCTAGACGAATTTCATTGAAAATGAAGGCTATGTCATTATTGGTGAGCTTCGCTGTAGTAAGAGACCCACCTGGCTTGGTGAGAGCACCTTCGACGTAAAGATAACTTCTGTTAGGCAACGTGTACAAATATTCTAGCTGGGCAAGGTATTCTAATTGCATCATTCAGAGCGGGTGTGTTGTACGGCACAAAAACCTCCTCCTTGGCGATCTTGTCATCAAAGGATGAAACCTCAGTGGCGTTTAATTTTAGCACTTTGTAGCCTAGGTTCTCACTGTACATGCATTCTAAAACCTCTCTCACATTCGCATTTCATATCCAGCAAACTTTTTATCAGGTCTGCCAATGATAGATCATCTTCGTCTACTGTTAATATCCCTTTCATTCCGTAAAATCTAGTTGCAAGACTTTTTAGTGTCTCCGCCTTTATTACAGACCATGAATCGGATATCCAGTAAACTGTGTATTTTATCGTAGTTTTCTTTAGAAATTCTTTGATGGTTCCTTCACCTTCTGTTGTTTGTAGAAATATCTGAAGCAAACCACGAGGATATTTTTCTCAAGCATTGTAAAACGCCTTGGTCCAAAGGCTGTATTAAACTCGTCACGTTAGGGGGTAAGAAAAATCCGCGAATTATATTGTAATTCTTCCTCATCAGGGTGTGAACGGGTTGTCAAGCGTTAAGGTTTTTTGGAAGTCAAGCACGTTTTCTTTTGGTATCTTTTGGTCTCTGGAACAAAATCTTCGAAAAACCACTTCTTAAAAATATTTTTGTCCATACAAGCAGATTTTTTGTGAACATATGCAACAGGCAATGCAGAATCAGTGATATTTTTTAAAGCTCTAGGCTTATCAGTCTTCCTTATTCTTAGTAGCATCAGTTTATGGTCTCCACTTGCATTCGATGCAGCAAAAACTGTTAACCTGTCTTTGCATTTTTTGTAGTCCGGAGCAGCCTTTTCTTCTTTTGTAACTAGACTTTTAGATGCAAGCATTTTGTAATTTAGTTCTGTTTTATCACAATTAAACACTTGGTCAGGAGTAAGAGTTTCTTATTGTATAATTTTTCTTAGTTTCTCACAAAATGGTGTAACAGTTTGAGAATCTGCAGAAAGTTTTTCAACGCAAATTTTAAACTGCTTTATGTGGTATCGCTGCTTACACCTATCCAGCCATCCTGAATTTGCAGTAAAATCGTCCTCAGCTTCCTAAGCTCATTCCTAAACAATACAGGTGTTTCTTGCAGAATAAGCCCTGAAATTGGATTTCCTTTTCGTCTTTGTTGAGTAAACCAAATGAACAAAGCTTCACTCCTTTTTCATATTCAGATTTCTTCATTGACTTCCGTTCAAATGATAACTTCCACTTGTTACATGAAAACTTCTCAGTTTAGTCTGTGTTTCTACACCAATCTCCAACTGTCACTTCGCCGACTCCATACTCAGCAGTAAGTTGTTTTAATGTTTATCCTTTGTTTAGTCTTTTCAAAGCCTCCAGTTTCACATTCAACGGCACAAATTGTCTCTTACTCCTGCCAATCGTTGTAATGTATGAATTAAAACATCAAGAAAAACACAGTTACATATCTACGTACGTACTACACTTTAAGATAACGTGACACAGATTGGCTCAATACAGTACAGATGTTACTACAGAACCATCTGCATACAACAGCGGTCAACCTATATTGTAAATGTGTATTTTTACTTAAGCATATTTTAATGACCACTGTCGCTGAGTAGGGCAACAATAGGGTAAAAAATAAGGATGGTATGCACTGTGCAACTGATGTCAGGTGGTCCCAATTAGTGAAGTGACGTGAATTAACCTATCCTATCGTTTACCAACTATATATAAATACTGTGTATATTATTTATAAGTTAGTTGTTAACATGTTACTCTACGTATCCAAATATTACACTTTGAAAGTGACTTTAGATGTAAACGTCATGGAATGTTGTTTTCTTCTGTCAGAGCTCTTATTTTAGGAAGTTTCAGTGCAGGGAAAATGAATGTATTACTCAATAGAAAAGACTGCGTTTTTAAAACTTTGTATTTATTCAAAGTCTCTCTATCAGCCAAAGTATCAATACCTCATTAAGGGCCTTGGAAATATTGGTGATATAGAGGTGAATATCTTCGACAATTGGTAAGATGTTTTTCAGTCTTTTAAAGTCAAAGAACATTCCATCTTTATATTTGACGACGTCATTACCGAAAACCAGGGAAAGATTAGGGCCCTTTACAGCTTGGGCAGACATCGAAATTCAAACTTTATATATCTTGAACAACCTATGCTGAAGTGCCAAAACATTATTCTAACTCTCGATAATACAAGCATGATTATACTCATCAGGAAAGATAATTTAACTTGAAGCATATTTATGAAGATTATATAAACGCAGACATAAGCTACAATAAATTTGAAGAGTTCTGTGATTAATTTGAGGACCTGTTCTCTGTTTGAGAAAGTGTATCAGAAGGAAGACCCTTTGTCGTCATAGTTCCTGAATTTCGCATAAATGACGGACAATATAGGAACGGATTTGATGTATATATTAATATCGATAAATAAGAAAATGTTCATTCGTAGTTAAGCATGAGTATCGACAGGTTCGGCTCCCAGAGGTTCCCATATGTTTTGTCCGAATTTTGAGTTTTCTTGTTCTATCTTCTCCGTATTCAGTTGTATGTAGGTCTTTAACCAGTTGGAATGGTCGTGCCATACCACTCTGTGAATATTTTATTAGATCTTGCTCTATACACTGCTGCATGGCTCTATAGTGCAAGACATACTTGCTCTTGTGTTCTAAAGCTGTTTGTATTGCCCGTTTGGTGGTGTGGTACTTTGAGGACAGAAAGGAAGCTCGTTATGAGCGTCATGAATATGAGGAGGATATTCAATGTCAACTTCCAGCACGTATCCGATATTTCAATCTGTAGGGATTTTTGTGAAATCAATTTCATTAATCTCATCAGAGGTTAGCCATCGAAGATTTACATAGGTTATCTCTGATAGAATCGGGCTTCTATATATGTTATTGACGTCTAAGTATGACAGGGGCGTGTGATCAAAATTTGGCATGTACTAATGGTTGGCATTAGAGTACCCCTTCACCACAGTCCAAATCCCCCTCTAATTCTAGGCTCGAAGAATTCTAACATATTCTTGTCATGTATTAAGGAGAGTCTCGCCTTTGTCGAGTTTAGCATGGCGTCGAAGGTAAGTCCTAGTAATGCATAATACCACGCTGGGTCGGGATATATATTTTCAGCAAGAGATTTCGAAACTTCTCGAAAAGATCTGCCAAGAGCAGTATATCGGCCTTGAGATACGATAGCTGTATTCTCCGAGTTCTGGATATTGAAGGTATCCCAGACCTTTTCAGCATGCTTGTAATCCTTGTCGCTAATACCATCTCCCTGCAGTGTGCTGTAGAATGAGTCTTTTGGAGATAGCTGGTGCCCACATAGTCATAAGGGAATATGCCTTTGCTTGTTGCAAGCTTAAAATGCTCTGCAACAGGATATTCCATCTTTGTAATTTTGAAATCGTCTTCCTACAGCATGTCACCCTGGCTGGAAAACTTGTCATCCAGGAATCTAAAGGTATCCAGAAACCTGAATTGAATGTTCTTGTACCTTTTAGTGAATGCCAGATACCTTTCTGATATTTGTGCTATGCACAAAATAGGCTCGTCGTCATATGCCAGGTGTCTTAACAGGAATTGGCTGTCAAAATTTGGTAGGCAATGGAAGAAGATAGGTGTTAAGTCAGGGACCTTCCTATTCAGACTGTGCTTGTTATGAGCAGCACCCAGATATTTTTCTGCCTCGTGATCATGCTCTCTATTCCGTATTTCACTCATATTGTACCTCTAAAGTTCATGTGACACTCATAGGCATTATCGAAATTCTATTGCTCTTCAAGAGTCGGTTCCATCGGTTTAGGGTTCGAATACACAGGGATGGCACCATCAGCAATTGATTTTAATTGCTTGAAGAAATCATCGATAGCATTAGGATCCCTGAAGGAAGCATTAGGAAGAATTTCGATACTGACTTATCATGTCTGCACACTATCTTTAAAGTTATCGACGTTGCCTTATGCTATTGAATCCCTCGAGTCCCACTCGAAGTGCTAGAAGGCTCGCAAGAGCCATAACAGATTCAATATCGGCGTAAGCAACAAAAGGTACAGGAGCGCTTTTGGAAAATGAATTGAATTCCATGAAGTAATCCTGTTGTGGCATCTTAAGTAGTTGGCATTTGTTATACTTCAACTTGTGAGCTTTAAGAGCCTTCTCATTGAGCACATCTTTATGCATGCTTCGCATACTCACATTCAATGTCCGTGACTCATAACCTGTGCGCTTGTCAACCTGGATAAATTTCTTATGAGGCAGTAGCGAGCCTTCTCTCCATTCTCAATATTTAAAGGATTGACTTGATGATCTCTTTTTTCCGGTGCTTGAGATGGAGCGATAATGTTTGCATTTTCCTCTATGCCGAACACAGAAATTGATACTTCTTTTCTCTGCTTTCCAAAGCATTCCATTTCATGCAGAGACACAGAGATTTCAATGCCCGCATAATTGTATGCTTTGAAAAGGAGTTCAAATGGACATGAGCCTGTTCTATTAGGATATTTCTTAGCAGGATATTTTGCAGCTAGCAGGCAACAAGCGAAGCAGCATTCGTTGTAATTCCTTATATTTTCTTGGGAAGCTGCATGTAGTGGATCACAAAACGAGGAATTAATCACCAGAGCATGAAGGGCAAACAGGGATTTCGATGAAGCTCCCCCCTCGAATTTAGAAATGTTTTCCTTAAGTCTCTGACTATTGCAGCGAAGATCTGTTCAAGATTGTTTGATGCAAGCATCATACTGGTCTTGGAATTAAAGAAATATGAGCTTTTCTTCTCCTTATCGGATATGATAAGGATTAGATATGAAAGCTCTAGGAAACAGTTTATTTTTAATCAAGACCTGCTTCTTTTCCAGATGTCTTTCATCTCCTTAATGGCAGTATGGTTACACTCATTCTAAAACGCTCTGAGATCAAGTATTTATTAAGTATTACCTATTTTAACATTAAAAATACGTTCCTTAAGCAGAGATTCCATGACCTTGCATTGTAAAAGTTGAAAATTATTAGCACTAACCTCCAGTCTTTTACTACTGAGAAAGTCCTCCTGGGATGTCTCTGATGTTGGCGGGCTGCTTTTGGATGTGAAGGCTGTCGCTACCAGCGGGCGTGTCGTTGGGCTACCTCAGGTTTTCACCGCATTGAATGACCGATGGTCGGCACACGGTTGACGGACTACTACTGCAGCTGCCGTATCACAGGATTCTCACCTCAGGCTCCACCGAACTGCAGGACAGGTGTTCGGTACACAGTCGCTGATGTTCCTGCTGGAAGAACAACGGCAATGCTAATACTAATACTGTTATTGATGTTAATGACATTATTGTGATGACAACTAATAATAATGAAAATAGGTAATTTTGTATAATGAGTATGCAAATACTGTAGGCAAATCCCTACCGTTCGGAGATGTATCCAGTTCTTCGGATGTTGACAATCTGCTGTTGCTGCCTAATGTAGAAGCAGTCACGGCTTCTACATCAAGCTAACTACAGCGGTCACGTCGCTGGTCCTTTGCCTCACCGAAATGTGCGACTGGTCGACCGGCACGCAGATTTTCCTCCTAAAATAATATTATTAATAATAATGATAATATTATTAATAATAGTGCAAATATGTGATTTTTCTCAATAGAATACAGTGCAAATAATGTAAACAAATCCTCACCATTCAGAAATGCAGCCATTTTCTCGACTGTTGAAGTTCTGCTGCTGGGTGTGGAGGTGGTCGCTGCAGCAGCCATGTCGCAGGACTCTCAACCCATCATCGGAATGCGTGACAACTGACGGGCATGCCGTCATAGGTGTTTATTCTGAAATAGTATTAATCTTAATACTATTAATAATCATGTTAATATGTGCTTTTGTATAATAGAATAAAGTGCAAAGCCGTACCGATCAGAGATGGATCCTCTACATCCATCCAGTCTGGGGTAGGAATATAGGTGGCTGCGTTAGCTTCCAACCTTCCGCTGGTTCCTACATCAATGTCGGATGCCTCACCGACAAGCAATGACCGTCTGGAATAATAATAACAATAATATGAAATTAATAATAGTAATATTATTAATGCTAATAATAGTTTTAAGAAGAGGATGAGATGATGAAAAAGAAGATAAACAATCAGAAATTAATTACCTTTGTATAATGGAATACGATGTGAACGGTGTATAAAATACTTGCTATTGGGAGATTTACTGTCGACATCCATCTGGATTGGATAAGGCTTTTTCCGCCTACTTTTGTATTTATTTAGACATCTATTCATGTGTACATATTTGGTGGGAAAAAATTTAGCATTGAGACCTGGAACCTGGCCAAGTTCAAGGGTTGACGTGTATATATTATCTCGCTTCCAGCCTGCTAACGAACTTAGGAGGTGGGAGAGACTTGAACCAGGGAATAATCTAGCCTTGGACGTGGTAGGGGTGGGGGTTGATATAAAATGTTATCAATATTATATGCAAATTGCGTTTAAATCAGCCAAACTCCCCTACTTACATGAAATGGAATAATTGTAAAAGGAAATTTGGGAGCGAAACTTTCCAGGCCTATGTTTAGGAAACTCCCCCGCATTTGCCTGTTATGAATACTGAGGAAAACCTGAGTCGGAGAGGACGGTTGCTGGCAAGATTTGAACCGCGGACCTCCCGTTCAAGTGCGTGTCTTAAGTATGTACCTCAGTCATCCGTGCGGTTACCAGGAAAGTGAATAACATTAAGGTACCACATAGATTATAATCTAAGTGGTGTTTAAAGTATGTTACAAAATGCAATTTAAAATAATACCGATAACGCTTATTGTGTTGCAGGGGCGGCAAACTAATCATTTGTACTTTTTTCATCACCTACCTGTAGTAGGTAGGGAAACTACTATGTGTAATCCAATTGTTGGATATCAAGATTTCGCCCGAAATACGGGATTTTGGGGTCGTGTAAAACAACTATATATATTTAGAGAAAATATGTATGTAACTTAGAAACAGATTATGGGATAAATACACACCGTGGCATTTAAGTTTGGGTTGGTTCCACACAACGATTTTCAACAAAACTCTCCAAACCCAAGCTTATACTTTACCTGGTTATGTTTTTAAAAGTGGTTGTAATGATTTTGATTAAAACAACCATTTGTTTAAGACACTCCATGACTAAAAAAATATATCTGAAATTCTCTACTGTGAGATCCTCTTCATTTTAAATGAAATATGTGTAATTTTGTATAACTGGTAAACCATAAGAGATAGACAAGAACCTATTCCAAAACAATATATCTCGTTAAAAGCACAATTTATGTAGTATATATATGAAATATATATATATATGTGTGTGTTTGACATATGTGTTATATAATATATATGTGCATATATTACTTGTGACATTAACAATTTCCATGATAGTCGTGGCAATTAGTTTAATACCTTGTCATAGTTTCTGAAGTACAGAATAAAATTGCTTTGCTGCTTATAATGTCAAGTAAAGATTAGAATTTCAAGGCCAGCATATGGAGATCCACTTTTTAAACATTTCACTAGCACTTCGATCTCCTGTTTTCTGTTTGAACGAACAACGATGTAATGGTTGCAATGATACTATTTCTACAAACGTTTACCTCGATTAATATGAAATCGAGATTATTTTGTTATCTCGAAAAATAAACTTTTGTAAGATTAGTTTGCAAAAGGCACAAAAATAAACATTATTGGGTAAAGAAAGTAATGGGAATGTAACACAAATATATTCATGTCAGTTTCTTCGATGTTCTTGTTTTTTATTTGTTATGATGATAAAAAATGCTTAGTTCTTTAAGTGTATTTTCATTTCTCTTTTTGTCCAATAATGTGCAGCGCGTTACAGATTTGAAGGATTTAATCTCTGCTATCTCTAATTTTAACGGTTCCCTGTTTAAAGTCCAACATTCAAATCCACATAACAAGATTGGTACCGCTGGAACTTTGTAAAAGTTAAAGCTTTCTTTCTTGAGCTTCCTCGCTAGACTTGCAAATTTGTTGTTTAGATATTAGTTCTGCGAATGCCTATAGAGACAATTTTTCTATAGGGAAAATTAACATTTAAAGCTTGTTTCAAAGCAGTATTTTAATTATTATTTTAAATTGACCTAAAACCTATGACTGAAATGGAGGTACATCTCGTATCTCGACCCAACGCGAATCTGTTGTGCTTGACACTTCCAAGAGGAACGGATTAAGGGCGGAACCGGGGAGAACTCGACCCATCGGAGGCGGGTTAGTGAAGGCTGCCATCTGGAAGTGATGAGAGGAACCTTCCAACGAGCAAACATCTGTACCATCTGCCCGACTCCAGTCAACATTGCACAGCCCTAAGCCTACCTGAAACATGAAAGAGAAAGCCAAATGATAGGAAACGGGGGAATAAAAATTCGTGGTAGAAAGGAAACCATCCCAGTATTCTACTTACCAACCACCGAAAACCACGAAAAACTATGGTCAGAGTGACCGGTATCAGGAATGGAAACCAGGAGCTCCCGAATGCGAACCTCGCACGTTACTGGTGAACCATTTCGCTAGGTATTATTATGCTTATTTTATATATTTTCTATACAATGATATTACTTTTATTATTTTATTTTGGTGTTATTTTAAATGAAATCTCAATATCGAATTTTTGGCGTGGAATGCAATTATTTCCTACACCCACTATAACTAAGGGGTATAGGAAGTAAAATTTTAGCATATGGATAGATAAGGGTTTAGCGATTCTCTGCCTAGAGGAGGTGTAACTCATAAAACAGCCGCGAGTGCTGCTGTTCATGCTGTACAGATAATGCACTACAACGAAGCTCTTAACTGGAACAAGATAAAAACGTAGTGTGAACACATCACACAAGCCGATGGAAGGCAATAACGAGGAGACATCGCAGCTACAGAAGATCCATTAAGTGATACAACTTTAACCACTACTCATCAACACCACGTTAACTACATGTATGTACAAGCAGATAAAGAATAAATAGTTTAATAAATGGTTCAGCAATACAACAAGGAGACTATAACGAGACTCATACCACAACCACATGGTCCCAGCAAAAACATATTCCATCCTGTTCTCTAAAGACATAACACCCACCTGTTGGGCTTGTAAAACCTATTCTTCAAACAATCAGTGAAGATTGAAGAGCAAACGGCACAAGAATATTACCTCTCGTTTACAATTACTGATGTAGTGCATTCACACAACCTTCTCTACCCATTACAAATACGCAGGCATGCTTGAATACGCATATGTATTGTACATTTTTTAAAATTTTATTCTATTCACCTTACGTCATTCACAATGCATTTTTGACTAGAAATGATTTCAATTCGGTTAATAAATTCTTAAAGTAATTATACGCAATATGTAGAAACAACGTTCAAATGTTCATCGGCTGTTGCGAAGGAAAACAAAAAAGAAGAATCGGAAATTATCAAGCTTCTTTCGTCAGTTTACGCATTTACACCTGAAATATGCAGCATGAAGTATTTCGAAAACGGCTAACCCTACTTAAAAGTCTGTTTGTCACAAGCGTTATATTTATTTAGATTACACACATAAATGTATGCCTACATATGTAAAATACCTACTTTTTATTTATCATATTAATATATCAGAGATAAGACATTTTAATAGACATTTTTCAGGCCATTTTTTGAGAAAATACAAAAAGTGAAAAAATTTCCATGCAAAGGACGCTTTGTGTTAGGGGATACTCCATGAAAATCTTGGTTCCATTCTTGGAAGCTGTTGGACTTAAATACAAAATTTTGTATTTTACCGACTTTTTGGATGCCTACCCCTCCAAACACACACACACACACACACACACACACACACCGAACGTTTCTAAAAATGCTTTTGTCGGAGTTCAGATACAGAAGTTTTGAGTGCAATACTACAGGTAAATGGTAGAGAAAGCAAAACAAGCAATCATATTTCTACTGTAGTATTTTATGTAAATAAATCTTGCGTAGACAATTAATTTTGATCTTAGACAGTTCAAAATTCTACAGTAACCTCGAGGTGAATTCACTAATTTGTCAATGTATTTATAAATATTTTGTCTATGAGGGTATCATAGATATCCTGCTTTAGATTACATTTTCAAATGGAGGTTCTTCTGATCTCTCTCCATCTCTCTTTCTTTCTTTATTTATTTCTACTAATTATGTGTAAGCCTGCTCTCTTTTCAGAAAAGATTAGGGTTACAGCCATGAAAATTTATGTGATATCTGGTTATGGTATCTTCCTTTTCTGAAGTATCAACGTAATAAAGAAATGAGAACGTAACAGCATTTGTTACCAACAAATAAAAACAACAACATTTTTTGATTAAAATGTCCAGATAATTTACTGTTCTGTTTCATGAAATCAAAATCATTTCATGATTGGTTTTCATAAATCTCTTCACCACAAAACTCGTGAAAGATAGCGGAATGCATAGGTTACCATTTCACATTCCATGTGCAGACTGTGGTGTCACATTGCGTAAACAAGCAAGTGGTGGATTATAAACCTTATGAATGCCACATCATTCTGGGAGAGGATGTGTGTGTAAACTACTTAGTAACGTAGGCAGAATAATTGTGTTCTAGCTGTGCATGCCAGTCTTATAATACAGAATAGGCCACGAAAACCTGAGAATTTTCGATTTCCAAATGAGAGGAAATGAAAGTTATAAATTGCTTGTTGTAATTGTCATAAAATGTAGAAGGTCATTTGACTTTGACACGTCCTTTCAGCTTACTCAGTTCTCAACAACACATTTGTCAAATGTTCTTCATTAACCTCACAGTGACACGAAATTTTGAAATAAAAACGAAACCATCTCTGAATTTAAACAAAGCAAAAAAAAAAAGTCCTGCCTATTCTTTATAAAAAGAGCACTTTCTGCTACCAAAGCATGACGTTCATCATTGTATTGCCCCATTTTTTACTAAAACGTCACACTTTTCTTTACCTATATTTGTCTAATGTACTCCCAACGCAAGCGTAAATGTTACTAACATACTACATGTACAAATCCTCAGGTTGCCATTGCTCATCTTATACTAAGCACAAAACTTATGGAACATGCTTAATATAAATTATGTAATATCATACATTTGGGGCCGCGGGATGCTATCTGGGGGGTCGCAGTGAATATTTGGAATTATTAATAAATTATTACTTTTTTATTGTTAGTATTATGTTGTTATTATTACTGTTATTATAACAATAGCAAGAATGGAATTCACTCACCAATTACACATTACATTGTCGCAGTAATGTGTTCGTGTTATCTTTTTTTACTTGGCGCCCGTTATTGTTATGTTAGTTTACACTACAATCACTCTGGCATTCACAGTGCTGTGATATAAAATACTGCCTCAACATTTAAACAGAATCATGTTTTATATTTAAGAAACATATTAATACTACAATTTCATAGTAAGGACGTGTACACATTTTATGTAAACTATTAATTATTACACTGCCCAACAGATGGATTAGTGAGCAGTATGAGTCTGTTTGCTATTAATTAATCGCATTATGTCGTTGTATGTTAGTTACACGCATTATTAAGTCACTTTCTAAATGCAGTTTATTCCTACATTTAGTCTTGATGTTCACCATTGAATTTTGCAGAGATGTGAGGTGCGAAACGAGTTAAGCACTTTTAGAGGGGCAGACACCAAATCAGACACAACCATTCTTCTTGCTAGCCAGATTTGATCCATATCTTCCTTCTGGAAAGTGAGCTTTAAACTTTGGTCTGCAGAAAGCTCAATTAATTTATCCTGTAACTTTGCACTTAAGTCTAAAGATTCAACAGCTGCTCCATTAAATTGTTAATCTATCCATTGCAGACCTAAATTATCAGTTGAGGGAATGTAGTCTTGTAGTTGCTTCATTAATCCTTGCAAGTGCATAATAATGAGTATAATAATAATAAATTGAACTGTTTCGTCACCAAATTCTGACACTGAATCAATAAACAGAGATAGAGATGGGAAATTAACAGATTCCTATGTTTAGTACGTTTAATCCATATTTTAATTCTTTTATTGAAGGCATTTGTTTTAACTTCTGCACATAGAATGCTTTTGTTTCTCCCTTGCAAACCAGAATTTAGTTCGTTGAGGTGAGCGAATATATCGGCCAACTAGGCTAGCTGCGGCAAGCAAGATGGATTTCTTAAAAGTTCGGCGGACTCAGAATTGCCTGATTCAAAAAAGAAGGTTTCAGATCTCAGCTCAAACACTCTGGTTAATAATTTGCCACGCGAAAGCCAACGAACTTTGATATGCAAGAGGAGTGATTTGTGTAATGCTGCCATTTCTTCACAGAGTGAAGCAAATAGTGGTTGATGAAGTTAACCATTTTAATGGAGGATTTTGCTCCATTACATATAGCGATACTTTTTTCCAGTCAATTTCAAAATTTTGTGTAGCATCAATAAAAGTGTCTCATAAATACTTGTAACGAGCTAAAGGTTTGCAAAGCAGAATACCTTCTTTTATTGAACCTTATATTTATATCTTACAAAACATAGAAACTGTACACAGTACCCCAAATCATTAGATTCGTCAAATTGAATGATATAAATTCATTCTTTCTTGCTTTTCTGTTGACTGTTCACGTACATTTCCAGCCATTTCATCATCCTTCTGGACACTGTATTATTTGATAATAGAATTGATTTTTATTTATTTGCATCCTCGGGGTTCAATGCTGTTGACACTATATCAATTGGTGCGGGAAGTAATAATGTTTCACAATATTAATTGGCGTTTTAGCTCTCTTAAGGAAACAAGATAAGAAGTGTGAAGGGTTTCTGGTTAAGATTTCTTAGCTCTGTAATTGTATTCTGACTGTTGGGAATGTCCCGCTTCCTCCGAATGTCTGAAAGTTTATCCTCGAGATGGATGTTTTGTAGTAAGATGCCTGATGAGTTTAGAAGTTTTCATACTCTGCTGATAATACTTCACAACATATAACACATTGTGATTAATCACCCATTACTAAGAAACCAAATTGTAAATACCTTTCAAAATATTTACATTTCATTTTCTTTGCATCTTGAGAGGATCTGTTGCAGGCAACACCAACACTTTTCTTTAAGAACTTATCCATTATCACGTCAGTTCTTACCAAGAATACACTACTAACTCTTGCATTATGATTATTTTGACCAGTTAATCAGGAATACAAAAATGGGTAGTGTGACTGGCTAATTAAATTATTGTATAAACTGTCACAATTTTGAAATGTGAGCGAGAACTTGCAAATTAATGATTATTATTAAGCAGCGAAGTGAATGGAGGGGATCGTCAAACTGTCACATTGTTGAACTGTGCGCGAGAACTTGCAAATTAATTATTATTAAACAGCGAAGTGAATGGAGGGGATCGTCAAACTGTCACATTGTTGAACTGTGCGCGAGAACTTGCAAATTAATTATTATTAAACAGCGAAGTGAATGGAGGGGATCGTCAAACTGTCACATTGTTGAACTGTGCGCGAGAACTTGCAAATTAATTATTATTAAACAGCGAAGTGAATGGAGGGGATCGTCAAACTGTCACATTGTTGAACTGTGCGCGAGAACTTGCAAATTAATTATTATTAAACAGCGAAGTGAATGGAGGGGGTCGCCAATAATTACATTATCGAAAAGGGGGCCGTATGTGCAAGAAGTTTGGGCACCACTGCTTCAAGCTATTCAACGCATGTAAATGGCACAGCTTAAATAAACTTTGTTTTTATTTCACCCCTACATTTAACTAATGGAAAGGGAACTTAAAAAAGTGTGCATGAGCCGAGAAAAACACTGAAAGAGTAACATAGACTTGGCATCTCAAAAAATTACGAAAAATCAAAATTAATTGTATTTATGTAACTATCCTCTTAAATCCAAAATATTTGTAAACAGTGTTTCATAATAAAGCATTCTATTTTGCTTGAAGTACTATATATGGGCTGTGTTTGTGGGAACATTAAAAAGAAAAGCCCAAAAAGAAACAAACTTAAATTTTATAAAACAAAGCTAGCTCCACCATCATTATGCGGGTACGCATAATAAACAGAGCTGTAAATAAATAAACAGGGCTGCGGCAGAATTAATGCAATTGAAAAGAGTAGTTAAACCTTTTTCTGCCAAATAATAAGGTATGGAATCATTATTTGAGCTCTTTTTATACCCGAATGCACACACCTTACCCTACAGAGAAAATAATTTAGGTTAGAAAGGACTACGAAGATTGATAAGTTAAAAATGAAACATAAAACAAATAATTTTTCAAGAAATGGAAATATGGAGGATTATAATACGCCTATAATCTATTAATATTACAGAGTAACCGCTTTCCAAAAGAGTTCTATAATTATTATCAGCTGACTGAACCGGGGAACATCGGGAATCTAATGAGAAAAAGGAGAGGAACGGGAGAAGGCCTAACCATGGACAAATAATTACTATGATGGCCACGTGCGACTGAACAAATGCTATGGAGAAGAATTTAAGCACATTGAAATTTTGTTTGTTCATGCATTACAAGAAGCAGAACATTAAACGTGGATAAATGCAGCGTAACAGGACTCCCAGTGGGTGTTCGTTTACTCCGCTCAGACCAGTTTATGTTTAATGCCTTGAAACATCCGCAGGTGGGCGAATACGTGAGAACAAGTCCCAAACTTATCTCCAGCACTGGACGTCCTGCTGTTTATTTATATGCAAGTTACCGGCAATCCCACGGAGACAAGTTTAGATTATTTGTGACGCTCCAATAGTACATTCTAAATTAGCTTTGTCAGAATAAAAAGTAAATGGGACATTGCAGAACCTGAAGAGACAGTTAACAACGAGAATCATTCTAAAGCGCGGACTTATTTGTCATTCATGGAGATATACCTTACTTTCGTGTAATTTTTAGTTCGAAAGGCATGGCAGTTCGAGACCAACAAACACTATTTATATATTGGTCAGTTGAGGAATCTTTAAGGGTAGGTTTCACCAACCAATGTTAAGAATACTACATCCTGTTTGTTAACCTCATTTTAAATAATCCTAAAACTCTTGCGCTTCTTCAAGCATTTACAGGAAAATAGCTGACATCCTGTTAACGCCAAAGCCAACTGCTTACGAGAAGGCGGTGCCAAATTACCTACTTCTGAATGCGCTCCGATCACTTTTGTCTACCCATCGCAGCGCTGCCTGTTTTAATAGCATTAGATAATTATTGGCACGTGGATTTTCTATTTGTTTGGGTTACAATCGCTACGTCAAAGGGAAAATCTAGGAGCAGAGGAAGTACTGTTTCACCGTTCGAAAAGATGTTAATTATAGAATTGGTTAGTAAGCATACAGAATTATCGAATGCAGTAAAGCAGACAACGGATTATTAAAGGGGAAGGATACGCCTAGGAGAAAATCCACGAGGAATTTAATTACGTTTCTCATAAGCTCCAACAAACAACTGCGTTAAGTTAATGCTAGCATAAAATGCAGTACCAAAAACGTCAGGTGAGAAGAGCGTTTAGAACGGCATAAAACGGGTGTTGGACGCTACGTTCAAACAAGTGGAAGAAAGTGTGTCGTCACCGATTGCTAACATTGCTCGATGAAATACAATTTACGTTAACTTCAGCGTAAAATCACTTTAACGTTAAAATGTAACATAGGTTGGTGAAATCGGCCTTAACAGGAGAAATAGTGTTAAAAGAGCTAATAACAATGAAATATATTTTCAAGACACCCGCTGAATTCCTTTAAGGGAATTGCTATCCTCTAAAGTAGAATTTTGGACTCTCTTATGGACGCTGGGCAGTATTTTTAACACATAAATTATTTCAGTCTAATTATATAATATATAACTTCAATAACAGCCCGCCTTAAAAAAATATACGTATGTAACGATATAAAAAGAGTATATTACAGTCATTGTATATATTTATATTATTGCATACATGTTCAATAATGCTATGTGAATGTATTACGTAATTTAATAATGTAGGAACTGTGAGAATAATAGGTTAAAAGTTGCTAACAATGAGGTAACAATGAGGTAGCCTTGAGACAATAATGAATTTGAAAGTTT
This sequence comes from Deroplatys truncata, assembly GCA_030765065.1. NCBI lineage: Eukaryota > Metazoa > Arthropoda > Insecta > Mantodea > Mantidae > Deroplatys > Deroplatys truncata. The sequence goes on along the minus strand of CM060978.1, from coordinate 168,185,388 downwards.
AATGCTACTTGTGATCCTTGGAAGCAATAATGTAATTTTTGTGAAAGTTTATAAAATAGCCAATCAACAACCAGAAATAGCTTTAGTTAAATGAAGGTATTCTATTGGAGTAGGAATAGCCAATCAAAGACTTGAAATATAGCAAAATTTACAAATTTAGGCGGTAGAAATCAAGTCAGTTTCTTGTACACAGCGCTCATAACTGGACGCGTTGGTTGTAGACAGTGTTCCTAACCGGACGAAGATGCGTCCTCGAGAAATTTAATACGTATTCATGTGAGACGAAAATAGTTTACGTGTTAAAAAGTGCAAGTAATTAATAAAAGAATCTCAGAGCTCTCTATATCAGCGAAGTGTTATTTAAATCGTGTGAAGCATTAATAAAAGGAGTGAAGTAAAATTATAATCTGTGTAAGCCTACATTCTTCAGCCGCACCACGCCTTGCAAAGAAATCCATGTCTCTAACAATAATACTGACGCAGCCGAGGCAAACATAAATATATAATATTTAAAGAAACAGTCAAATTACGAAGTTAATATTTTTAAACTTGGGGTAAATGCCACCGGAAAGTATATTTGGGGCGAAGGCTACCGGAAACTTTTTACCATACGTGCGGTTGCAACTACTTCAAGTTCGGCTCCCCAACAGTTGAACTACAATACAACTCCTACTTCAAATTGGCTTTCCATACGTGAAGCAATAAACTACGTCAAATTGGCTCCCAAAACGTGGGGCAGAAACATACCTACTTAAACGCAATCCAATAACTAAGGAAAATTATAATCCTATGTACCATTCATTATTATATTACCTCTTAAAAGAATATTAACAGCTCAATGCCAAAATATCATCTCTGTCAAGTACTGGTCTTTATTTTCTCCACGCTTAAGTCGTCTAAGTTGGAGAAAGTATTGCATTCTACCCAAAAAGTTGATATACATTTCGAGGACATTTTAATCACTTTCAAAAGCACATCGTTGGAAAACTACCCATGTGTGAACCTGTGGTTCTGTCGTTTGTGAACATATCTTAGTTGCAGAAAGTATTCGTTTCTACTTTAAAACGTTCTAGCAGTCATAATTAACGGACAGAAAATTCTCATTTTAATCCAGAAAGAGCAAACCATATTACAGTTTACATGTTCTAATGTTTCTCTAGACCTTTAATTTGATTGGTTTTATACGTATTTTGACAACTACAAAGAGTTTTCATATTTTTTCATTCGTGGCGTTTGCAAAATTACTTTAAATGCATTTAGTAGAGCAATATTTTAATATAACTGCCATTGTCACGGAAGTGTGTTTTAAACTGACGGAGAATGGTCCGTCAAGTCATATAACTGAGACATTAATGAAGAATTTTCAAAAAGTTATATCTTCTCCGTAATATCATAATGCATTTTCACCGCAATTTCAGATATTACACCAAAAACATTGCTACTTGAAAGACTATTTTGTAAACATTGCACACGAAACAGAAAAATCGGTAGATACATTTTTCAAAAAATTATATAGCAAATAAAATGAATCTTGACAAGTGCCAAATACATAAACTCTGATATCTTTTGTGGTTTCTGTGTATTAAAGAAATAGCATTTTCTATGCATTAATTGATTGCTAGAAATTTTTAAAGCGGATACGAATACCTTCTGGAGTCGCTGTAAGTCAAAAAGAAGACGAATATAGAATCTCACAATTAAGTCAGTTATGTTTCAGGTAGGCAAGACGCAGATTTTTAAATTTCTTCGACGCTCAGTAACGATAAATATAACACTAAAATACAAGTATATGCTTATTTATTACATTAAAATTGCACTCTGCGTGCAGAGTTACTTTTAACGTAATTAATAGCTAAATAACTCACGTAATAACACCTTAGGACATTGATAAATTAGGTTTTTATGACTGTAAGTCCATCTCAAATTGTTATTTGTTCCTGTTTCGACATAACTTAGTAACTTTCATGTAATTATCTGTTGTTGATCGATTGAAATAGCTTAGTAAGCAACATACGTTAAAAATCTAATAGGGACGACTGATTCAGCGTTACAAGCAAATGGCGTAAGCTAGCAGGCTTTCTTATCTGGTTTGGGTAATTTTCTTTGCTTGTCTCCGAACGCAAACTTCTTGTTTAATATGATAAATAAGGAAATATTTACCCTCGCATTTGCATAACTTACTCGAGAGCCAGCAACGAAAGCACATCTTTATTTTTGGTTGTCACCGCTTTCCATTAGGCTCGCAAGAGAATTGAATGCCTTCCAGGTGGAAACACCATAAACAGGTCTCGGACGCAACCAGTGGACATGAGAACATTGCAGCAGCCGGTTCTCTTACGGTCAGACTGTTTTCACAGCCCATTTAGCTAATGGAGGTTACCCGCGTTCCAAGCGAAAGTGAAATGGCACGAATATATATTTCATTTAATCACATCTACTCTCGATGGCTATATAAACCTGTTTCTGTTATTGCGCTAGGACTCCGGAATAAGCTTCTCTTTTAAACTGCATTTATTTATATGTTTCTAGTTTTCTTTTGAGAGACGGTTACTCATGTATGGATGTAAATGGACTTTAGAACGCATTGTAGTGCTTGTTTGCGGAACATTTGAATGCAAACGTCTTTTGAAAGTACTTTAATCCTGCAAGAAACGCTTTGTGGTTAATATTTACATTCGACCTGTAAATCGTGCGATGTCACGTGTACACATCACCATTGATTTCAACGACTCACTTCAGATTATATGGTTAGCCACGACTGTCTACAATGAGTAAAGATTCAAAGTAACACCGAATTATATAATGCCATGCATTGCTGTAATAGTTCTAAAAGACTTGGATACCACTTGGATCCGAATATAAAAAAATCTGATGTGCTACACTTACATGACTTTCCCTACTCTTGTACAAACTATTTTTACAAACGCTTATTCTACATATGCTTCATGTTAATCGAGATGTTAATCTTATTGCTAATTTTCTTGTAGATGCAAGGGGAATTGGAGGGCTTTAAGCTATAGTCAAATATTTTAAGAGCTGGTTGCTATGTGGAGTATTCCATTCTCTTTGCATTACCAGAACAAAAAAAAATGAATAACGAATTCCCATTTGAGAAAAAGTATAAGTATTGGAAAATTTAAGGGAATAACAAGCAATATCTCGGAAATGGTTCACTTAACAAAAAAAATGTATATGACACAAATTGTGTATTTTTAACGCGATCTACAATTTTGTTAGTAACATTTTGTCTATCTCTTATGGTTTACAGTTATGCAAAAGTCGCTCACAATGAAGAATACTTTTGGAGACATTCCCAGAAAATTCAAGATATACATTTTAATTGTCATGAAATTATCTTAAACATATGAGATTTTAATCAAAGTCGTTAGAGCCGTTTTTGAGAAAATTAAAATTTTCGAAAAATGTCCATGTAAAGGGTAATCTGAGGTGGGGGGAATTTCTTGAAAACCTTCGTGTCGCATGTCTGGAAGATGCTGAACCTAAATACCAAGTTTGGTGTTTATCCGACTGTTCGTTTCTGAGTTATGCTGTTCACAGACACACAGACAGACACAAACAGACAGTCAGACACAGACTGTCAGACACACACACACGCGCGAACATGTTTCCAATAATGTCCTTTTTGGATTCAGGGGGTAACAAAATATATATTTCCGGTGAAATATCGGTACCGAATTTTTGGGTGGAATACAATACTTCCCCTACCTACTATACGTAGTAGAGAAAGTAAAAACACAAGGGTATGTAAACGGAAGGTACTTATGAAAAATTTCAACTTGCTTTGTGGTTTTGCTTTCACAACATGAATGCAAAACTATACAAAAGGAATAAAGCTCTAATGGGCACCCATAGGTGAAATTTTTAAATTTTGCAGCTGTTATTTAAATGTTTTAAATTTTTTCACATGCTGCTCTACCGCAATATATAAGTGTGTGTTAAATTACATGATATATTTTTAATATTTTTTGAGTAAAATATTTTACTTTTTCATACTTTTTATTCGAGTGTTTCATATGATGCGGAATTCATAAATTTAAAAAAAATACTGACACATTATTTAAACACTAATACACGAAACTGGCATATAGAAACCTTTACACCCTAATGGTATCACGCTAATGGTGATACATTCACATGACCTTTTCTGCCTTCTAACGTTTATTAGTGGGTATACAAATTATTCTTACTAAAGCTTATTTTTCTATCTACTACGCTTTAATCCAAATACATCTTTTCAGAAATATCTGCATTACACATTTCGTTATAGACACATGTTTAAGAACTGGACTGGTATATGATGACCTTAAAATTTCATACAGTTTCCATGCAATCGCGAGAAACAACTGAATATTGACAGGACTTTAAGAAAATTACCAAGAAATAAACCTTTAATAACGGATTCTTCAGAAATGGCTTATGCCACAAAAAAGCTTATATGAAATAAATTGTGTGTTTTAAAGAGATCTTCATTTTTGTGTACATGGCATCTACGTCTTCGTCTATCGCTTAAAGTTTACCAGTTATGCAAGATTATATAAAATTTCTTCCGAGTGAAGAGGACTTCACAGGCTATTCCCCGAAAATTAGAGATATACATTTTATTTGTCATGTAAATATCTTTCGTATACGGTGTTTTAATCAAATACATTGGACCTTTTTTAAAAAATAAAAAAATTACGAAAACTCTTCCATGTAAAGGATAGCTTGGGGTGAGGGATTTTCCTGAAAATATTTGTGTACCATCTTTGAAAAATACTAACCCAAAAACCAAGTTTTGTATTTATCCGACTTTTTATTTTGAGTTATACTGTTCAAAGACACAAACACATGTTTCTAAAAATGCTTTATTTGGATTCAGGGAGCCTCAAAATATGTACTTCAAGAATTGAAATCTCGATATAAAACTTTATAGTGGAATGCAATACCTTCTCTACTTTTTAAGTGCGTAGTAGAGAAGTAAAACTTAAATACTTAAATGTAGCTTTTTTAACAATTTATCCTCTATAAATAATAATCATTTAAATAAAGCATGCGTTAATAAATGAAATAAAAGCTAGGAAAAATAGTGCAATGAGCTTAAACTCCATACATAAAGAAAATCATTTTTTAGAATTAATGGCTACACATGCAAATTTAGGTTTACAGGAGAGCCTCTCCTTAGTGGTAAGGCAAGTCACATACTGAGAAATTTAAATGTGTAGCGAAAATCATTTGCGAGTTCTTTAAGTTCTTTCTCTTCTAGTTTCTGCTGAAAATTTGAGCAAGTTTGGTTACACTTACAAAGAATGGAAGGTAAAAGGTACTGGAAGTAAATATAGGCCATTAGACCGTGTGCGCTTGGACATTTAAATGGTAGTGTGTTGAAGCTTTAAAGCGCACTGAGGGCAAAAGACATAATATTTAACTGCAGCTAAGTGTTCAAAGTAATTTTAGAATTTGTTTAAAATTTTGAATAAATTTCAGCTATGGGTAGCCTTAAGCGCATTAATTTTGACATACCATAAAGTACATTTTTACTTTCTCTGTTACGTACTTACAGTAAGTAGAGGAAGTTTTATATTCCACCCAAAAGTACAATATCAAAATTTCATACCAAATGCATGTTTTGAGGCCCTGAACCCAAAAATAAATTTTTGAGAAAGCTCTATGTGTGTGTGTCTGTGTGTGTGTGTCTGTGCGTGTGTTTGTGTGTGTGTGTGTGAATGTATGAACAGTATAACTAAAAAAACGAAAATTGCGACATGAAGATTTTCAAGAAAATACCCCGCCCCAATCTGCCTTTTACAGAAAAATTTCTAGAAAATGTTGATTTTCTCAAAAATGGTTGTAACGATTTTTATTAAAACATATATATTAAAATAATTCACGATAAATGAAATGTATATCTTGAATTTTCTGGGAATAGACCCTGAAGTCCTCTTCATTCTGAATGACTTTTGCATAACTAGTAAATCGTAAGAGTTAGATAAAGTCTTACTACATTAAAATGTAGATTTCCTTAAAGCATAAAATTGATTTCAAATAAAATATTTTGTGTCGTTAACCATTTCCGAGATATTCTATTGTTATTGTGTTGAATCTTCAAATAGTTATATATAATATATAAAGGAAAATCGCTATTCAGTTTTGTTGTTGTTTTCTTTCTTGGCCATGCAAAGAGAACGGAATATTAAAACCAATACATAGCGAATTGCTCTTAAAATACTTGACTATCACTTAAAAGCCTATGTATTCTCCTAATCCCCTTACATGACGTAGATAGAAGAATACTAGTCATAATTTAAATTACTCATGTACTCATACTTTATTGAATAATGGGTAGAGAAAATCATGCGAATGTAACACATCAGATTTTAGTTTCTTGGAATGCAATTTCCCACTCCTACTAAATAAAAAAAATAAAGCAACTTTAATACAGAGCTCAAAACACTCTAGATGTTTTTTTGCTTAGATATAAAGTTTGCGAGAAATTAATCTTCATTTTTTTCATTGGCAATATCATAGCTGTTATTTATAAGAACTACCCTTAAAAATTGTCAAAGGCTATAGGTATTTTAGACAAATTAATATGAATTTACAGAAAAGAATTCTTCAGAAATAAAATTATAACTCCTACCGATTTTGGAGCACAGAGGTAAACTTAAACCCACCTTTAGGGGGACATTTGCTCTGCAAACAATTGATACTACTGTTAAGGGTAACAACATCTGTGTGAAACTGTGTAGTTTCTTTCTTTGTAAATACATGCGAGTTTTTTTTTTCTTCTTTGCTTTGAACATCTTTTTTTGCGAATGACATTTTCTTGTATAAATGACCCGTTTTCTTAGGAACGGTTGAAGAAGAAGATGATGAAAATGGTGATAATAATAATACCGTGGAATTACAGCGGAGACCTAGACCTGCCAACGTGATTAACAGCCTCACGCGTTCGCATGCCAGAAGTGGGCGACCATCCAACTGACTCGTGGAGGTGACTTTGAATGCGTCACGTATCCCCCAACCAGAATGTTAGCCTCCGTGGCGCCGCCTATCGTAGCTCCTCACTTTCATCACGATGTTGAGTGGACACCAGTCCTATATTCGGGACTTAAGATCCGCACCCCCATGGGTAGGATCGAACGCGGGAGAATTCCATGGCCACATAACTCCATGTTGTAGCCCACAACTACTAAGATAACTAAATTAAATCTTAGGATGACAAAAGCATCTTTAAGTGCTGATGTGGATATACTTTGGTGTTAATAACATGATTAGTTATATTTTTAAAACTAGCTGCTGATAAATTTTAATCAATATATGGCATAATTGAGAAGAAAAGGCCTAATTTCCTTGCCTTATATTATCTTTTGTTACCGAGGGGACTCGGCACCGATCCAGAGTGGATACTGTACTTACGCCCCACGAGGGGGCGTTCCTGGAAGAAGGATGAGGCGAGAAGAGACACCGAGTGGCCGGATCCAGGAGCGAAGGGTCGCTTCCGTTTTCAGACGGACAGACAGATCGAGGACCCCAACTCATACAGAGGGGGTCCAACGCCTCTCAAAGCGGGTTCGAATACCCCGATAGCCAGCCGAGGGACGGAGAGAATTACGAAAAAGCATCCTTTTCCCCGGTCATGCTGCACCGAACACCATCACCGATACTTCCGATCCTGAAAGAGATCAACGGGATGATATGAAACGAAGAATAGAACGAAATGGAGGGATAGGAAATTCGGGAACTGAAAGAAACCGCTCAGCATTCGCCTGACGACCCGGCAAAACCCCGAAAAAAAGCTTTGGTAAGAGTGGGCGGTGGTCGGGAATCCACCCCGCAACCTCCCGAATGCGGGCCACAGACATTGTCGGTTGAGCCATCCCGCTCAGACCTATCTTCCTTAATAAGCAAACTTATTGGATAAGAGTAGATCAGTGAACTTAGAAGACATCTATATCCTTTAAAATTTTTAGCAGATAACATTGGTGGAATTGGCTTGTAATGTCCTTTTAAGCAAAGTATGAACATGCGAGTATAAAATGGAATCCAAATGTAATCCAACTGAATACTGAGTATTTCTTTAGTTTGAGTGAGCTACGGCTGCAGTAGAGACATGTTGGCTTAAGAGCTAGAAGAGCTTTTAGTAACAATAAAAACAAATGGCAGTGAAGTCTCCCGTAGGAGGAAGACAAGCACCACATTCACGCCGAACAGGTGTCCTTCCTTGCCTTCCAAGGGGACGAGAAGTCATTAACATCATCGTTAACGCACCGAGCACTAATTTACGGTTAATGTGGCATCATTACACTCTGCATGATCACTGACCATTTGAACCTAACGCCATTTTATGAATATCTTATGATCTTGAGGCGGTATGGCGATAAACGTCGGGTCCTGCATACCTTTACGTGATTTTCACACACACATTCATACGTTGTCATCAAGAGCTATTTGTGGATGTTAAATCTATGTTATTAGAGATCACAGGCTACCGTTGATACCACCTGCGGTTTGTTAAAACTCTTCACAGGTCATTAGCTTAAAATTATATATTCATTTATCGTTCCCCTGGCATAGGGACACAGCAGCAATCCTTGGTGGTGGAGATAGCAGTTTGGGTGTGATAATGTTCAGGCAAATGGTAATCGGAAATCATTATGTAGTCTTAATACCTACACTTAATTCATATAACAAGGAATCAATAGTTTTGAGACTTCCAAAATAGGGTAGAAAAAATCCTAGGCATTATTTTGGTTTGAGTTTCCGAATAATAAGCTGCCATGTGCATTAGTTTAAAACATTCCACAGCCTTTACCTTCTCTACCAATGGTAGTGGAAGTATTGTATTCCACCCGTAAATATACGCTTTGAAGTCACACAAATAAATAAAAAGGGGTTTGAAACTCAACCGCATGCATGCATGTATGTCTACTGCTGGTCTCCATCTATGCGCCTGCTTGTATGTTTGTCTACCTGCCTGTCTGTAAACAGCATAACTCAAAACAGAAAGTATGGACTAAGTAGCAAATTTCACTCAGACTCCATTCAAGCATACTAGGAGAAGCTTTTCGATAAGGATTTCATTCAAGTATTATATGCTTGAAATACTAACATGATAAATGAAATCCGTTACTTTAATGTTTCTGTGTACACACTATGAAGTCCTCTTCATTATTATTTAATTTTATTTAACTGGGAAACTATGAGATACACAAAAGCTTACTTCAGGATAAACGTAGAGCTTGTTAAAATATACATATTGTCAAATAACTTTTTGTAGCGTTATCGATTTCCAAGATATTCTATATTTTGCGTTTGAATGTTTACAAAGAGAGGCACATAACATTTGCTGACTATGTCAAGCGTTTTATAGATTAAATAGGATAAACCTCTGGTCGATATTACAAGAAACTTAATTTCACGACACTTGATATGGACTATAAAAAGCTTATACACCAACGCTAAATTGGTAACAAAAACAGGCAATAAAGTAAGCAAGAACATCATCACTAACCAAGGAGTTCAACCAAGCTGCAGCCTTTCCAGTGTTTTATCTAGTTTGTACATTAATGACACGAAAATAAAGCGTAGAGTGAACAACAATTAAAGGAATAAAACTAGGAAATGTACCTATACATTACATAAAAATATTAGTATATGGTGATGATCAGATAATATCCACTAATGAAGATTTACAAACAAACATTTTTTCAAATTAAATCAAATTTGTCAACAATAGAATTTTAAAATATCAACAGAAAACAGTGGCATTCCAAGGGAAACAACAAGTGGAATAAAAATATTGATAGGCAATGAATTATTGAACAAGTAAATCATTTCAACTGCTGGGCTGCAGTATTTCATTCACTACAACAAAGAATAATTAGTAAAACAGCACAATTTCAGGATATCTGTGGCACGATTAAGAGAAAATGAAAGGAAAAGACAACAAACGAGACGTAACTGAAATTCCATAAATTGCTACCTGTTCCACTGCTAATCTATGGATCAGAGGCCTGGATAACAAGGAGGATAGACATAGGTCGAATAAAGGCGGCAGAAATAAAATTTCTTAGATGAGTTAAACGCTGTAAACCGAACGAGATGGCTCCGCGGTAACTTTTGGGGCTCGGTTTCAGAATCGGCTTCGATTCCCAGCGATCGCCCATGGGCTTTTCGTGGTTTCCTCGGGTCGGTAGGCGAATGCTGGGGTGATCCCTCTTCTACCACGATTTTCCTGTCCGTGTTCATCTGCTTCAGGGTTGAAGAATCAGGCGACGGTATCGCCGTGTTGCGGCTGGGAGGTGGAGGTGCGCTTTGTGGAGGTTCCTTCCTGGCATCGGTCGGACTGCGCTACTAGGCCCCGTCTCTGGTTGCTCTCGGGCGGACGCCACTTCGGAGACACCCGGGGGGGGGGCAGGGGCTTGTGGGTGGGCTTGAGCGGCGGAGGATGCATTCGAACTGGAAACGTTAGGGACCCCGTCCGTGCTTGCGCTCGTTGTCTTCCGGATCGGTCGCCCTTGTGTCGCTCCCCTCATTCCTCCCTTCCAAACTTTCACGATAAAAGCACTTAGGGTGGTGGTGCTATGTCCCAGTTGTGGCGACTCCTCCGTAGAGTACCTTTACCACTGCCTAAATTATATTAGCTAGAAGTTAGATCAAGGAACGCAGGTATTACTGATGAACTTAAAATATTTGTTATGAGAGATAAAATTGGTTCATATAAGCAAAATTATAAGGATACGTAATTACGTAAAATCTTTAGAACGCCATGTTTCTATAAATATATGAAATTTGTTTATATCTGACAGCTACTTTCGAATGTTTTGCGAGTTGATTGCCGTGTAGTTTGTTCGATTTTCTCTAATAGTTTTTTAATTATCTTATTTAAACATTTTGTGTTGTCCCAAAAAAGAATTTGGCTAGAGAGCATTTCCAGGCTATGGTTTTTTAGGATTTTAAGTTGCATTAACCCCGAAACAATGTGAAAATGGGCTTAAAAATACATTTAGCGAAGAGGCCCCATGTAAGGCAACAATTTTTGATTGGTACAGCGAATTCAAAACAGATCAATTTTTTCTTATTGATGAAATTCGTGAAGAACGCACGAGAACGGCTGTTACTGATGAAAATATGTCCGCTGTTCGAGCAATGCTTGAACAAGATCGGCGGATATCTTATGAATTTATTCGGGCGATATTGGGGGTTGGTATGGTCAAATCCAAGACATTTTACATCAACAGTTAGACGTGAGAAAACTTTGTTGTCGATGGATTCCACATAAACTGACTTCCGAACAAAAGCAATTCAGATTGTGCAGAAAAAATTCTGGAACAATTCCAAGACAGCGCTTCAAATTTGGTTTAGAATACCGTTAGTGGTGTTGAATCTTGGATTTATCCTGAAAAAAAAGTAAATCGCCTCATGGGTCTTTCAAACAGAACCTAAGCCTACAAAGTCCGACGAATTCCATTGCTGATAAGAAGATGGTTGCTATTCTTTTTTCTAAAACGAGCTATATTGCTACTATAGCATTAGGAGATAGACGTACCGTTACTGCCTATTGGTACACAAATGTCTGTTCTGCAAATTTTTGAAATGGTTCCTGAAAAGCGCCCAAAAGGAAAAATTATGTTACATTATAACAACGCATCGTCACATACAGCAAAACTAACAACTGAGTATCTGGATGTGCTTAAGGTCAGCACCATGGACCCTCCACCATACAGCCCTGACCTAGCACCTTGTGATTCCTTTTTCTTTTCAGAAATTAAAAATAAATGCGTGGAATCACTTTTTCGTCATCAGATGAAGTAGTGGAGCATCATAGAAGCCTGGTTTCTGAAGAGCCTCAGGGAAAGTGGCATTATTGCTTTAAGGAATTTCATTGAATACAAAATGAATTGATGTTAAAAGAGAATATTTTCATAAACAATCAAATCATTTAAATTATTTAAAACCAATCTTTGTTTGATTTTCTAAACATTTTCAGTGTCGCCCTCGTAGAGCGGAACAAAGTAGGTGTACCTACACCAAAATGAATAGATGTTTGTCGGCCTAGGAAACTTGCAATCAAGACTGAATCTGAAGAGGTACTTAGAACCTAATATAAAAACTGAATCATTATTATTATTATAATAACAATAATAAAAATGATGACTTTTTAGTATTTAACGCCCGTTCTTACTACATACACGGGCAATGGACACTGATTATAGATGTAATGAAGTAATATTTGGTAAAGGACTTTTAGGGAGGAAACGTTCCAGGCCTAAGTTTTTGGAATACCTTCCCAGCATTTGCAAGTTATGAGGACTGAGGAAAACTGTAAAAGTATCAGTCAGGGAGAGCGGTCCTGTTGCGATTTGAACCGTGGATCTTCCAATGCGAGCCTCACACATTACCACGGAGCCATCTCGATCGGTGATGATGATGATGATAATCCACTGTTTTAAGCAACACACTTTCAAGTGCGTTTGTTTTCCTAAGTTCATGCAAACTGTATATAACATCAGGGCAGGCATACACAAAGCATGTGACTGTCGTACCAGCCTCCCGCATGCTCTTATGCACAAGCTACATGTATGGGTATTGATACCACTTCTATAAACATTTATATTTATCACTGAGGTGAAAGTGACATTCTCTGTAGTATTGTAGATAGCATACTGAAATTTGATGCACTGCTTCATGATAGCGATGCAAACACTCCTACCAATTATGGCCAGTTCTATGCATTATTTATTAATGCATTTGTTTATACGTTTACTTTCCAGTAGAACATAAATTCTATCTTCTCCTAAGAATAATAAGTTGGGCAGTTTCCTGCAAATGTTCTTGTTACATCCTTGAAGTATTCTGACAAATGCAGAATTTGGTATTCAGTGAAATTCATGAAATCTCGATACCAAATTTGTGATTGGAATACAATATTCCCCCTGCTCTAATAAAAAAGCTGTAAAAAAGTTAAAAAAAAAGATTACTCTATGAACTCAGTGAAAAACTATACTTCTAAAAGGTTTAATGGTATTGAAAATAAATAAAATATTAAATTCTAATTCGCTTTCTTATTGCACCAGTATGGTAACTAAGGTAGCTCATACCACGCTAATCTAAATAAAGAACTCATACAAAATTGTTGGGCATTTATTCCGTATAACTTTTTATTCCTAGCTACAGTTCAGTGGAGAGAACATTTAATGAGGCGATAATGACGCACTAAACAAAAGTGTATTAGAACGAATCATTTAAAATAGCCTGCAAGCCTTTGTACATTAATTTGCTTTTTGTGTAGAGCATTCTGAAGGAACGATGTTTATCATCGAATGTTCTTTGGTACATCATTAACAAATCACCACGCTAATAACAGCTTTCAATTTATGAAAACATTGCATAAGAAATTCCCAGTCAATAGCACCATCATGAACCTCTTCCTAGATGCTTTATTCTTGCATTTCTATGCATGAAGCAGTGGCGGATCATAAGGAAATTAATCGGCATTTTGGGCACTCTTTGCTCATAATTTTAATGCTTTATTAATGGTTCATGAATGAGATAACCCCCAGCACAAATTAAAACACCTCCATGTTGAAGAAGGTGTTTTTGTTGGAGTTGTTTATCTATTTAGCTCCACGTATGGAAAGCCGATTTGAAGTAGTTAGTTTGTTACGTTATTTTTGTTGTAGGAGTTTGCACCACGTATGGAAGTCAATTTGAGAAAGGTTAATTTTTGGAGGAGTTGTATTATGGTTCAAATGTTGGGGAGCCGAACTTGTAGTAGTTGCAACCGCACGTATGTTAAACAGTTTCCGGTAGCCTTCGCCCCAAATTTATTTTTAGGTGGCCTTTGCCCCAAGTTTAAAAAAATATTAACTATGTTATTAAACTGCTTCTTTAAATATTTATGTTTGCCTCGGCTGCGTCAGTATTACTGTTAGAGATACGTTTCTCTTAGCCAGGGTTTTGGTACGACTAAGAATGTATGCTTACACAGATTTTAAGTTTTAATTCACTCCTTTTTTATTAATCCTTGACACAAATTAAATAGCACTTCACTGATATAGAGAGCTGTGAGATTCTTTTATTTAATACTTGCACTTTTTTTAACGCGTATACTTATTTTTCGTCTCACACGAATACGTATTATATTTCTCTAGAGGACGCATCTTGCATTCGGTTACTATCACGGTCTGCAGGCAACTGAATAGATTTCAACCGTCTAAACTTGTAAATTTCTGTATTTCAAGTCTCTGATTGGCTAATTTTTACTCCAATAAAATACCTCCATTTAACTAAAGCTTTTTCTGGCTGTTGATTGGCTATTTTATAAACTGTCTCAACATTTACATTATTGCTGCTCTAATAATGACTAGTAGCATTTAAACTCTCAAACTCATTATTGCCTCAAGGTTACCTCATTGTTAGCAAATTTTAACTAATTATTCTCACAGCTCCTACATTATTAAATTGCGTAATGCATTTACATAACATTATTGAACATGTTTACAATAATATAAGCATATGCAATGACTGTTACATACATTTTACAAATTATTACATACATATTGCTTCAAGGCGGGCTGTTATTGAATTTACATATTATATAATTTGATTGAAATCATTTAAGTGTTAAAAATACTGCCTCAATGTTTATCTAAAAGAAAAAACATTCATGAATAGAATTAAATAATCTTATGTGCTGCATTCACATGACTTTCTCTACCTTCAATCATTTATTAGTGCGTAAAAACTATTGTTATGAAAGTTTATTTTTCTATCTACTTCTTTTTAATCGAGATAAACCTTTGCAGAAATAGTTACATTACACGTTTTGTTATAGATACAAAGTGAATAACAACAGTCAGAAGTTTAAGAATTGGAAGCTCTATGCTGGCCTAAAATTCCATACTCTATTCATGCAATTGCGAGAAATAACTAAAAATCAACTGGACTTAAAAGAATGGCTAAGTATTGAGTAATTCGAACCATTAATTATGGTTATCTTGGAAATGGATTAGGCTACAAAAAAGCTATTTGGAATAAATAGTGTGTCTTAAAGAGAACTACAGTTTCCGTGCATATGTTTTCGTCTATCACTTAATGTTAACAGTTATACAAGGCTATACAAAATTCCTTCCGAATGAGTAGGACTTCTTAGGTTATTTCCATAAATTCAAGATATACATTTTATTTGTCATGCAAACATCCTTAATATATGGTATTTTAATCAAAATCGTTTGCGCCATTTTTTTTAGAAAATTCAAACATTTCGAAAAATTTACCATGTAAAGGTAGTTTGGGGTGAGGGGATTTTCATAAAATTTTTTGTGTCGTATCAGTGGAAGATATTGAACTTAAATACCAAGTCTGGTATTTATCCAACATACCGTTTTTGAGTTATGCTGTTCACAGACACATACACACAGACGAAGACAGATACACACGGACATGCTTCTAAAACGTTTTTGGCTCTATTTGGATTCGAGGTGCCTCAAAACATGTATTTCCGGTAAAATCTTAGTATTGAGTTGTTAGGTGGAATGCAATACGGTTTTGTATTATACAAAAACAATTCATATAAAAATAATTCTGCTATCCCAGTTATATTATTCATTAAGGATTTTATCAAGGAATGATTTCAAATTAGCGCATAATTGCCCAGCTATACACACTCCATGTGGAAATTGCATTCAAATGTTTAGTCGTGGTAACGAGCTCTAGCAAAAGGACAAAGAAGAATCGCTAACTTTCAAAGATGTCCATCAGATGACGTATGATGACATTAAAGATAAGACTTTTCCTCCATGTTTCGCATGAGCACTAGCTCATGACAAACAAAAATCAATTCGTGATATTTCCAGCTTGCAAAATTTGCATAATATGTTATATGGCATTGCAACAATGTCCGTGTTGCTTGTTTGAAAACTTTACCAGCAGATGTTTAAGGTAATTAACCAGAAGAATGGTCTTTTCTACACCAGAAAGTGCATCTCCTTTCGCTTTATTATTTAAACTTTTTTCTCTCTTTCTCTCTCTTCTGCTTTTCTTTCTCTCACACTGTCTCTCTTCCTTTCCTTCTTTCCTCTCCCTCAATCTCTCCTTTCTTCTTGTCTCATCCTTTCTCGTAGGTACATGCAACTGATGTCTTTAAAACCTGTAATTAAACTTTTTTCCGGGGTATTTGAACATAAGCAAATGGTTTAGTTATATGTAACCTGCTTATCATGCAATCGAAACTATACTGTTTCTCGTGGTATATAGTAATCAGCTCATGAGCTTAAATGTTTCTACCCGAACAAATCTCAAGCACGAAAAGTTTGTACAACTTCTCAAATTTGCATTCTATTGAAATTTTGCAAATAGCTAAACTTAATAGAATAATTATTACTGCAAACTTTATTAATGCAACATTCTCATGAAACTCTATAATAAGCTAGCTATTTAGAATATATTATTTCGTGCTCCCTTCCGAAGACAAGGCATGTGTATTGATTTTGGACAAAAAACAAAAAAAGAAAATAACAAGATTTTATCCATTTTGAATTACGATAACATGGTAATAGTTTATTCACTTTATCTCATTAGTTTTTCTTAAATATTATATTTATTACAACCCGCAAGCCTTGGTTATCTTCTTTTTCGTTTATGCACTCTTATGTTTGACAACAATTTCTCAGAACCCTATAACTGTAGAGAGTTTCAAGACTTTTGTAAGGATGTTCCTGAATCATGCCAGCCTGCAATTGTTTGCTTTCAGGTATTGTAGGTAACCTCAGAGTGTTTACATTGGTAAACAATACAACAAAAGTTTGGTAGCATTTTTCACATCTATATCCATAGTAATATTATAAAGCGAAAATTTGTGTGTGTGTGTGTGTGTGTGTGTGTGTGTGTGTGTGTGTGTGTAGGGTAATCTCAAAAACACCCCAACCGATCTTGATAATTCTTTCAGCACTGAAGATCCCTATTCTTCCAGATTTCGTCCATATTGTCACAGGCTATATAATGTTTCCCAAAAAACTTTCAAATTCATATTCATATCACAAAATTTCAATCCCGTTTATTGAATTTGGATATCAGAGGCTAATTTTGGCACGTTTTTGCGAATATGGCAAGATTTTAATAACTTGCCCAAAGGGGCAAATGGGGAGGTTTAAGGCTTAAAACCTTTAAAATTCGGGGATTTAGGGCGTTGTATATCTTTCATATCACCACATATTCCTCATATTTCTTTGAAGTTCGTCAAATAATATTTTTGGTATGATTTTGATAAACGATGGTCATTTTGGATTTTAGAAACTCATACAATAATAAGCTACCCTTACATTCAACCCCCATTTTCAATCTATAACATGTAAATCAAAATTCTTTGCTTATCTAGATGAAACTTTGGACACTTATCCAAAGGAAATTATAAGCTACCTTTACAACTCTAAAAAATTACGCTTACCATATTTTGAATTATTTATGTGGAAATCTGCATTTTTTAAAACGTTATGGTCAAAATGTAGCACAATGATACAATAGGAATTGGCAAAAATCATACGTTACAGTCCAAAAGCTACTTAATCCTTATTTTGAATTATATAGTACTTGAAATTTTTAAAAGCTACCCTAACTTTATTTTAACCTCTTATGACTGGTCAAACAAGCCACAAATTTGTGTTCTTGGACTATAGGAGTCGGCGAGCATTGTAGGACACCAAAAGCTACCCATACTCATATTTTTCAACCCCTTATGTATAAATTGTCATTATTTGACCAATCTGGACAACATTTTGGACACTAACAATTTGAGTGCAAGTATAAATTAGAAGCTACTCTCAAAAATCGCCTCTATCCTTATTTTTAACCCCATATTTACACAATGTACCAATACAATGCCGGATAGGAGAGCTAGTAACTTAATATTTTGGTGTTCTTTGTGTGCTTTATCAGAAACTAAGATAACCACGGAGCTGAAACTTTTGCATACAGTATATTAAAACACAATTTTAGACTATTACAAACAAATACGTAAAATATTTGTGATGAAATGTTCACTAAAATTGGTGTTACAATTTAAATACCTTTTTAAAAAAAGTAGAAACCAGAAGTTCCAAATAGTCTTAATCTTTTGTACACCAAAGAATAACAACGGATTCTTAAAATCTTGTGTTTTATCTTAGACTACCTCTGAGTGCACAAACGTTTGGAAATGCAACGTTATTACGTATATGAGAATTACAGACTCCCCTTAAGACCCAATAGCCTAAGTGTAAATTAAAAGCGTGTTAGGATAGTGAGTTCCATATCATTTCGGCTAGCAAGCGATCGTGCAAAATGTAAACATTAGATGTCTACCATAATTATTTATACAACATCGAAAACTAATATAACATTTTTGCTTGCACTTCTACCGGGTTTTTCTTGAATGTCGTGATTGACAGTCCGTAGTTCCCACGGCAGTGCCGTACAAATCCGTTCGTACAGTATTGACGGACCGGCTGCCGTTTCTCCCTTAGATAATGCTAACGTGCGAAACAATATTAATATATTACGCTTAACTTATAGGAGGCTTTCGAAATGGCATCAATCTGCATTTATACAATATACCTTTTGAACATAATTTTTGAACACTCGACGGATTCCTCCAGCCGCAATTTTTTTTTCCGAGTGGAGGAGAAAATGATTTAATCACTAACCCCAGCAGCGATGGGAGTCGGGATTGAGAGTGTGGGACTCACCAATAGTCGGCATACCCACTAAAAACTCCTCCACCGGAAGGAAAAATGGTGGAAGGAAAAGTGGAATAAAACGTGGCTTTGTGCGGTCCCGCCTCTATGGGCGGGAGCGGGTAAAGGTAGTTACTAGGTTGCAGCCATGAAACCTGACTGCAACACTAGTGGGAATGACGAGGGTTTGGAAGAGAATAGGAGTTAGGGTTGAGGATGATGATGCTGCTGTTGCTGGTTAAACTGCTTGCATTGCTGTAAGAAGCGGGCGACTCTCTCTGAATCTCTCTTCTGTCGTGGAGCCTGAGCTGAGTTCTGGATGGTGTCTTCAATAGCGTGAAGTCTGTTTGCTGTGGTGTCCAGCTGCCCAGCCAGGGATGCCTGTTGAGCAGCTGGCGTGGATTGGAGATCTCTGATAAGTTCCTCCATGGCTGTCAGCTTCGCCGACATGTTCAGGAACTCCGCGTCATGATCCTGAACGGCGTCGCGTAGGCCCTGGATTTCTTCGGTGACTGCGATGATCGGCGCTGGTGATGATGCTGGTGTCGGCGCTGGTGATGGTGCTGGTGTCGGCGACTGTGGAGCTGTCTTGGCTGCGATGTAGGTATTGGCGGCTTCGGCGGTGCCTTCCTGCGGGGATGCAGGGGGCAGAGCGCCTGGCCGGTGAAGTCCGTTGACCCTCCACAGGTTGCACAGTAGCGGCGGCGGCGGCGAAGGTCATGCTGCTTGCACGATGCAGTTGTGCTGGCGGCACCTCGGCTGTACTGTGCAGGACGTCTCATTGTGCCCATAGGCACAGCAGCGCCTGTAGGGAGCCTGGCGTTCCACTCGGCTGGCCTCGATGCGTAAAGCCCGCCCTAACAAGGGCAGGCCCGCCCTCAAGGCCACTTCGTAGTCGCCAGGGTCTGCGAACTCCATCTTGACGAGCGACGTGGGTCCCTGTGCTCCGATGATCTGTTGGCCTTCAAGGCTGAAGGCCACTGCTGGTGAGCTGCGGTGATGAGGAACATGCCGGGACAGAAGAGGAGATTCCTGCCTTAGCAGGCTTGGCGGCTCTGCGATGCTTCCTCTTCGCCAACTCGAAGCTGAGTGTCCAGTCGCAATACTGAAAAAGCCACGCTAAATAGTGACTTCTAATTCGTCGAACTTATGGGAATTTGTTGTATAAGCTTTATCTCTAAGCATTCACCACAGATAATCACATGATTTAGGTCCGGAGAGCTAGCAGGCCAGTCAAATATTCTGTTGCCAAAACCAGTAACTAATGCGAGGCAACGATTTTCTTGGATTCTTTGGACAGCATCTGGTATAAATTTTCCTCAGTTACAGCTGCTGACTGTCTGTTTCTTTTGTCCTAACATGAACCCAGCGTTTTAAAATTTTTCTGACAATCCATTAAGTTTGCATATGTGAGGAAAGGTGACACTATAGATTTTCTGTATGAATTCAAACTGACAGTCCATATCTGATTTTATTCGAACATCATTTAATACACAAAAGCACACACTGTCCTGTAGTATACGGATAGTAAACACAGATACACGTAATAAACAGACAGTGGCACATAATATACACCACGTCAAACAAGGTTTGTACTGCAAATGCCTATCGTCATCCTACATAGGCGCGTGAGCTAGACTATCGCAGAACAAGGTCATTCAACCATCAATGTTATTTAATACGCAATACTAATTTGATCGAATAATGACACAACGAACTTCTTCCAATTCAAGCTGCTGTAGCTACCAACTTACGATTTTCTGATACTCACTTTCTTAGTTTTGCTGATAGAAAATCGATATCAAAGAAACAATCCTAGCATGTCTAATCCTTATAATAATGTTCAAATATCATGGGAATAATGTAACCCATTATACAACTAATAATCAAATTGGATCAATAATTCTGTTACTACCTTTCCCAGTGATGTCCTTTTTTATATTCATTTCCAAACGACGACGAAAACGTTGGAACTTCAGTTGCTGACCAATAACTGTGCTTAGAGGTGATTATGTTGTGATACTTTATTTCTTCTAATCTTTGAATATTTTATATTTATCTGCACTAATGTAGCTAATTCCCACACAAGTTTTGATTTTCCCTGGATGAATTCAAAGCCTCTAGTGACACAGAATAGGCATTTATGAGATGCCTGTAAACTAATAATGGGAGGAGAGTCCTAGAGTGCTTCCTTTCAGACTTCTTTTGGTATCGCATGGGTGTTTGTATTTGTTAGTATTCCAGTGTTCTCTTTATGGTCGTTATGTAGTACTTTTTTCAAAAAGAGGCTCAAACGACAATGCAGATTAACACAATGGACCTTTTTACTTCTCTACCACGTACCTTGTAAGTAGGTAAAGAAGGCATTGCATTCCACCCAAAAATTTGATATTGATATTTCACACAAATCTCGCACATGTTTTGTGGTTCCCTGAATTCAAAAAAGAGCATTTTAGAAAAAGGGTTTATGTACGTATGTTTGTTTTTGAACAGCACAACTCTAAAGGAAAATGTTCAATAAATACAAAACTTGGTATTTAAGTTCAAGATTTTCAAGAAAATCCCACCAGAAAGTATCCTTTGCATGTAAACGTTTTCAATTTTTTTTCTTTTTTATTTTATTTTGATTATCGTATGTTAGAGATATTTACACGACAAATGAAACGTAGGTATAACTTGAATTTCCTGGGAATAGCCTGCGAAGTACTCTTCATTCGGAAGGAATTCTGTATATATAGCTACTCGCATTTAAAATATGACTATCGATTCCTATATCCTGCTTATACCTACAACGAAATATGTAATGAAATTATATCTCCAAAGAATTACCTCGATTGACATCAAGTAGATAAAATAAGCTTTTATAAGAATATTTTGTAGAAGCGATATAAAATAGTGGATAGAGAAAGTCAGGTGAATGTAACATGCTGTCTTTGTTCATTGTAAAGGGGGCGTCCGCATGATCCAACAGTCCCTCTCCGGGAAGTTACGCCACTGGTATGCTAGCTGGCGGCATAACAATGTTTGTGTGGTTTTTTAACACTTCGTTAACGACAATAAAGGCTATTAAACGGTTAAATACTTGCAGAGTAAAAAAGAAGATGCATTTTCTTATCTAATGTATTGAAATTAATTTTAATGACTGCAATCTAAGTGAGGGGTAATCGAACTTGGCTAGACGGGCTGGTTAGGGAACGATGTCCATGAGTCCTGCATGAGAAATACTGGACTGATGACAGGTTACGGCGCCTCCTTGGTGAACACCACTCCAAGCTTCTTCAGGGCGAAAACTTGTTAACTTTAAATATTTACCGTAGCACCACCTGTGTAATTTGAAAATAAAACTAGCGAAACATTCTTCAGCGAACCGCAAACCTGCTTTGCAAAAGGATAACTTTTGAACTGACTTAATCAAGAAGCAGCAACTTGGGTAGCAGTATTCGTGAAACTCGTCCCAAGGGTTTCAAAAGGTAAATGTAGCTAATATAACCGAGCTAAGGTTTCATCATTCATTATAATGTCTATTTTGGTAGCGCTGAAAAAAATGATTGTAAATGATTGTATGTTATTTCTGAACCTAAATAGGACAGAATGTATAAACTATACACAGAATAGTGAAAATTTCCCTTTATTGGACTGTTATGTCCCTTTGTATATGACCTTATAAACCATCATTTGGAAGTTGAAGACACACCGCTTATTTGGTAAGCAACTCAACTACAGTGTGAGTTGAAGTCATATATTGTCTACTTAAGGCAAGCTTATTTCAGACGTGTCCGTGGTGCTGTGGTAGCGTTGCTGCCTGCGTGTGATTCCCAATACTGCCGGCCCTCGTCGCTGGAGTGTGTCGCTTCGGCGCTCCGCCAAGTTGAGGGTCGCGGGTTCGAGTCCCGCTATGGGCATGGGTGTTTGTGTGTGTAAATGCGTTAATAAGCGGTAATGAATAACAGTAAAAAAAACACAGTAATGGCTGGATAAACAAGGTAACTTACCAAAAAAAAATACCATTATGGGGAGCGTTCCCTGCTGAAAGGTCTCTTGCACTCCGCCACGTGAGGACCTGGAGACCGTTTGAAGGGCTCTTATTGGAAAATTAGCACCTTCGATCTTGAAAACCAAGCAAAAGAAGGTGTGGGATAGCCGTACAACCCTCTGACCAGAATGTTCTTTGTGGACGGAGGTAGAGGATAAAGCGGCTTAAACTAATTATGCCACAACATTAATTTTCCTGTTATAACTTGGTTGTACTGTAGATTTATATTCCTTTAAAACACAACAAGTACTATTACTATACATTTTCTATAAAGTTGTTTTGAAAACTTAAAGCAAAAGCATTTTCTGAACTATTTGCCATTTTGAAGTTAAATGTAAGTCCATATTTCAAACTTACCATTAGCTTTAGTTTGCTTTAAATTCTAATGCTATATGCAACTTTGAATATAATTACTTGTAAGTCCATATTTCAAACTTACCATTAGCTTTAGTTTGCTTTAAATTCTAATGCTATATGCAACTTTGAATATAATTACTTTCTCTATCACACAACTTTGTAGATAGAGGAAGCACTCATTCCACCCCAAAATTTAATTTCAGCCGAAATTCGTATTTTGAGGTCCCCTGAATTCAAAGAAAGCATTTTTGTAAAAAAGTCCGCATACTCGCGTGTGTCAACAGTATGCTAGTAGAGCTCAGAAACGAAATACCGACACGGGTGGTCGAGCTCGTTAAAGCACGGACTCGTGTTTGGGAGGTCCCCGGTTCAAATCCCACCAAGACTGCAATTCGTGACTGAGGTGTTTTCCAGGTTTCCTCAGTCCTATGACTGGCAAATGCTGGAGAGGTATCCTAAGTTGAGGCCCGGAACATTTCCTTCCCAAATTTCCTTTCTCGATAATCATTTCTTGTAACACCAGTGTTGATGCCGTAATTATTGTCAGGAGGATATAAATAATTAAATAAAGAAATGACAGCAAGACAGAGAAATAATTGTAATAAATAATTTCCGTATATTAAATCAATGTTTAAGGTAATAAGCATGAGTTGAAAAGATTAGTCCGAAGAAGAAGATAATTTGTGTGCAAAGCCATTAGTTACAGCTGAAGAGCGGACGCGTTAGTATAAAGACTCCTGGAATGCAGTTAAGATTATAGGCTCAGTACGTTTGCAGTCACGCAGGCAGAAATTATGTAAAAGAGAAATGGAATGAAGTTCTGAGATTCGGGGAGATATCCCATAGTGATAGTGTCAGATAGGCATACTTAGGAGTTTAAGATTGGCCCCGCGCGAGAAAGAAGCTTGGTGGAATAGTTCTAAAGTAGGCGAAGCTTAAGTAATAAATACAGCGTGTATTGCTAAAATTAGCATCCTCTCCTTTCTTTTCTTCGTGTACAGCCAGTCTTTTACAGTGAGCGCCTAAGACCGCGCTGGGTTATCAGTTACTTAGCGGTAGCCGCGAGGGTTTTGCCGGTAAGCATTTTGACGACTCATGGCAAGTTACGCTTCTAGTTTCTTTTATTGCGGAAACAGTTATTTAAAACCGTAAAATTGATACTGCAGAAGTTAGCAGGTATAATAAGTCAATTTTTATAGTTCCAACTGCTACAATTTCTAATCAGGTTCAGTCTTTGTCTTCAAACAGTCGGCAACTCACTTCAGTAGCTAAGTATTAGATTACACTAAACCTCACAGTCAATTTAAACTGATATTATCCTTTCCAAATACGCCCACGCATACCCTGAGAGAAAGATCTCATAGCCTACCACTGTAGCAACCGGCAGTAAAATCAACAGCAGATATTGAAGCAAAGTGATGGTTTCAAAAAGTGACGGTCATCGCCCGGCTAAAAAAATTGATGGCTCATCCTGGTGCAATACTGCTTCAGTGTCCACCGCCTGTGGTGACAAATGCAGTAAGAATGGGCGTTATACATTACAAAAAATGTACTTTGTATAAGTACCGAACTTAATATTTAAGTTTGGCACATTTCAAAGATGCGAAACGAAGACTTTTAAGGAAATTTCTCCACCCCAACATGGAAAATTACTCTTATTTTTTATTTTCTAAAAAATTGCTCAAACAATTCTTATTAAAATACCGCGTGCTGAAGATATTTGTATGACTAATAAAGCGCATAGGTACCTTGAATTATCTGTGAAATCCTCTTAAGACAGAATTAATTTTGTATAACTAACTAACTAAAAGACAGACAAAAACGTATCATACACATGTCAGAATAACAGGAGTTTTGCTAAATAGCTTTCTTTTTTGTAGCATTAGCCCTTTTCGAAACATACATCATCAATTTTCCCAAGTTAAAGAGCCATGCGGCATCTATAGAGCGTCTTGCTTTTGTACCCACATGAGTTTACTAGTGACAAAACCTGATTTACAATATTATACAAACGTTTGTGTTTTGATTTCCGTGTTGTGAATGCAATCAAGATAGAAGTGTCACCTTGTCAGTGGATACTGTAACCTATAATGAATTATACTCTGTAGTATTATATGGTCATAGCCGTGCGAGTGTAACACAAAATATGTTGGCCGCTTATAGTAAGAAAACAATGGGCGGCTTTTTTTTATAAATATGCTCCTGGCATATTTATAAAATTTTGAGGAAAATATCTTTATAAGCTCCACGTATGGACGCCAATTTGAGGAAGTTATTTTTTCACGTATGGAAAAGCCGATTTGAAGTAGGAGTTGTATTATATTTCAAATGTTGGAAAGCCGAACTTAAAATTCGTTGCAACCGCACGTATAGTAAACAGTTTCTGGTAGCCTTCGCCCCAAATGTATTTTCAGGTGGCCTTTGCCCCAAGTTTAAAAAAAAATATTAACTTTGTAATTAAACTGTTTCTTTAAATATTTAATATTTATGTTTGTCTCGGCTGCGTCAGTATTATTGTTAGAGACATGGAAGTCTGGCAGGGCGTGATGCGACTAGGAATGTAGGCTTACACGGATTATAATTTTTACTTCACTCCTTTTATTAATACTTGATACGATTTAAATAACACTTCACTGATATAGAGAGCTGTGAGATTCTTTTTATTAATTAATTAATTAATTAATTACACATTTTTTACGTAAACTTATTTTGCGTGTCACACGAATACATATTAAATCTCTGGAGGACGCATAAGCAACGCATCCAGTTATAAGCACTGCCTGCAGACAACTGAATTGATTTCAACCGTCTAAACTTGTAAATTTCTGTATTTCAAGTCTCTGATTGGGTACTCCTACTCCAATAGAACACCTTCATTTAACTAAAGCTTTTTCTGGTTGTTGATTAGCTATTTTATAAACTGTCACTAAAATTTACATTATTGCTTCTCTAATAATGACTAGTAGTATTTAAACTTCCTTACTCATTATTGACTCAAGGTTACCTCATTGTTACCTCTTTGTTAGCAACTTTTGACCTATTTCTCACAGCTCCTACATTATTAAATTACGTAATAGATTCATATAACATTATTACACATGGATACAATAACATAAGCATATGCAATGACTGTTGCATACATTTTTAGATATTGCTACATACACGTATTGTTTTAAGGCGGGATGTTATTGAATTTACATATTTATATAATTAGACTGAAATTATTCAAGTGTTAAAATATGCCTCAATTTTCAAACATTGAAAATGTTGAACACGGAATTAAATTCAATGAACTAAAGGGCAATGGCGTTACGTAAGTGCTTGTTATATCATAAGTACATAAACAAAAATAAAGTACCTGTCTTAAATCTAGAAAACAGAAATTTCAATCAGATCCTCTGTAGAACACGAAAGGTTTATGAGCCTGCTTGTCCGGCAAATGAAACGTTGTTAATGCAGGGAAATTCCAGTATTTTGGTGGCGAAACTTGTATCTGGAAGTTTTAAACTTAGCAGTAGTTCTAGTATTTAAATACATGTCCCAGTTAATCCTAACATCAAGCATATAAAGTGTTTTTATTGCGTGTAATCGATATCTATAACTCATTCGCCGGTTAAGAAATACAAAACCCAGGTGCACACTACAAGGTTCCTCTTTCGTTTCCCGTGTTGTAATTAAATAAATATATCACATGTTGTGGAAAATATAAACTTGTTGGCTTTGCTTAATTATAGTATCAGATGTTTCTCTTGTAGGTTCCTTCTGTTAACAGTAAACGATTCCTTGCTCTGTCAGATTTAATGCTCTTTGAAACAGTACCGTTTCTTCATTAGTGCTAGGAACCGTTATTCTGTAATGGGGACAGTAATTGTTTATAATCTCTGTATATTGTCCTTGGATATTTCCCGCAAAGCAGTGCTAAGAAGGAAACGAATACAGATTTATATTCAGTGACTCCAAGAGGTGTTTACTTTAAAAAAACCTCTAGTATTCAAATTAACAGACAGTAAACTCTCATTTTTAATATGAAGAAAAAGTAAACAATTTAGAGTTTGGGTCAACTGGCGTTTTTTCAAATTTTTCATTTATTATCCTTATAATTTTCTAAAACTCGTAGAGATATTTCGACCGTTTTTGTGAATGGTGTATACAGAATTATTTTATATACTTTTAGAAACGTACAATTTTATGTACCTAACCCCTCAGAATGTCACCGTCATAAGTCATAACTATGGAAAAATAAATCCGCGAAACCGAGACGTTAATGAAGAATGTCATCAAATACGTTGGCAGTTTCTGACTTTGAAATTTTTTCCTTCGACAGATCAAAATGCAGCTTCACCGCACTTTTAGTGCACTACCCCCTCTAAAAATGCCCAGCTAAATGCATAAAAAATAATTTTGTGAACACCTCATACGAAAAAAATTGAAAAATCGATACAAATTTTAAAACGAATAAAATGAAAAAAAATTGAAAAACGCCAGGAATGCAGCTGTAAAATGTAATGCCACAAATTACGGAGGGCCCCTATAAACTGGGGCAGAGCATTGCAAGTAGGCCGTAATGGTCTATTTTGCTTCGAACGCAACTACTGGGAAGGAGGGATGAGGGGAGAGACCCGAAGGGAGACCAGGTGAGCAAGCATGGACGGGAAACCTAACATTTCCAGGTTGAGCGCTTCCGATGCCGCTCAACCCCCACAAAGCACCTAACTCCCAGGAGTCCCCTGAAGGGGAGCCTGCTCCGAGAGCACCCGAAGGC
This sequence comes from Deroplatys truncata, assembly GCA_030765065.1. Taxonomy (NCBI): domain Eukaryota; kingdom Metazoa; phylum Arthropoda; class Insecta; order Mantodea; family Mantidae; genus Deroplatys; species Deroplatys truncata. The sequence goes on along the minus strand of CM060978.1, from coordinate 168,157,526 downwards.
GGGTGCATGGGCACTCCGACCGACACCAAGGAGAAACCTTCACAAAACGCATTTTCACTGCCCAGCCGCAACACGCCGAACATCGACGTCTGGACTTTCAACCCTGAATTAGATGATGAAGGAAATGATACGAGCAGGAAATGCAGGACAGAAAAGTCGTTCTGAAAGAGGAATTACCCCAACATTCGCCTACGGATCCGGGGAAGCCACGAAAAACCCATGTTAGGAGTGGGCGGTCGCCGGGATTTGAACTCGAGAACTCCCGAATGCGTGAGGCTCACGCGTTACCGCGCAGTCATCTCCATCGGACTCAAAATGTAATTTTCTTTCTTTTTTTTTTTTGCATAGCAAAATCATTTTCTCCCCGTTAATTTAGCTGCTATGAGTTTTTAAACTGGAGGTTAATCTTTCTACAGTCACTGAATTTGACTTACTCGGCGTTGTGATAGAAACATATTCTTGGTCTTGAGTCTTATATTACATAGATAGCTCACCCAAAGATAACACAGTTACATTTGGATATAAGACTTGTGGAACGAAACAAGCAAATGATTTTATTAGAAAGTGCTTTGGCTAGAGCAATTATATTTGACTTGGGAGCAGAACAGATAATGCTTGTTATTGTAGTAAACTTCAAATTATCTTCAGTAGATCACGATTTAAGCACAAGCAATTAAGCTTGAATAGACCAATATAATATTGTGCTCTATTAACATTTGTTTATTGCTGTTGTGACAAATAACAGAATTACAAACTTATACAAGAATAGTTAACATTCGTCCTTCGCATTACAACAACGTTTCAGAAAGCAATGTTCATATAACTCATAATATATCTTTGGTAATCGAAAACAACGGATGCATTTTCCTCTTGTTTGGTATTCCATAAAAATTTCAGGCTCCTCAGGGCGATCAGTTGCTCCCCCTTACTGTGTGGAGGGGCAGTGAAATGGTTCAAATTCAATATTCATCCTGTAGATTAAATAAACAAAACTCAATGCAGAAGCACTGCAGTGTGGACCATCATACATTCTTCTACATGAATTGACCCATAAGAGCTAAATCTAAATATGTAGTTTATAAAGTGCAGTAGGATCATAGTGCATAGTTAAGTCTAAATGATTCAAGTGCCAATAAAGTCTAACATTTTTGTTGTAGAGCTTAACAGTAAGTTCATACATCGGAATCATTTTGAAGTATAATACGAGTACATTTAACCTCAGCATAACTGATAAGGCTATAAATTATCTCGCAATAGAATTCCAATCGAATATTAAACACAACTTCCTATGCTATTTGCGTTTCAGAATTCTTTATGATTTTACAGTGTTTTTATTATAAATCTTATTACTAAAAAGTAATTTGGTAACTGTAAATGTGTAAGATCACCTCATTAAAGTCCCCTCAAAAAAGAAAATCCGCAGGGGAGCAAATAAGTTTGTATATAACTTTGGTTTAACTTCATTTCTTATCAGCAAGCATAAATTTATATACGCAGTAACAGTTGTTTTCAGGTTCATACAGGTTGACTCACTTACTCTAAATTTCTACAATTATTATGTGTTAAGTATAAATTGTATTAAGTATGAGAATTAGTAATTACACGAGACTAATAATGTGCCATTTTATGCAGCACAGAACGGCATTTCATTTCTTGAGAATTATGTTCCCGAAATAGCCTATATTTCTGAGACAGCAATCTGCCAGCCTCGGATATATATTGTTTTGCTGGAATAGGATTAATTTTGAAAGGATTTGTGCGCGATTTGAATAAATCTTGCTCTTCAGAAAAGAGAAAATAGTGACTGGGAAAGAGAAATCTGAGGATCTTGGAGGCCATATAATACTTCTATTTTTCGAGATGATTTGATTTCCAGAGAAGCAGCGCGATGGTTCTCTGGAAATTATAGCGGTGTATCTTGCTGGAACCAATTTGGCTTCTCGATTGTAGACTTTAAAGACAACATTCACAGAGAAATTAATACTATTCTAGTTGAAATGCTTAGAAAATCCTATGACTGTAGACCGACAGATTGCCTTCATAAACATGGAGGTCATTTGTGGGACATAGTTTTAAGAAATTAAATGTTTTCCTATGTTATACAAAATATTGGTATTACATAAAACATTGATACATATTATTGGTGTTAATCTCATGTACTTTTATTTACATAAAAATACAAATAATTAGGTATGTAGGAGGCCATTTGTGGGACATAGTTTTAAGAAATTAAATATTTTCCTGTGTTGTTCAAAATATTGGTATTATATAAAATATTGATTCATATTATTGGTATTAATCTCATGTACTTTTATTAACATAAAAATACGAATAGTTAGGTATGTAGGCTTACACGGGCGTTGTTCTGTATTGCAGAAACATCTTGGGCTTCCGGTTTAGGCCGCGTCATAATGCTGTTGAGCTCCTTCTATGGCTACTGATGGGCTGTGTGATCGCGGAAGCCCAAGCAGTTTCTGCAGTATTATAAAAATGCGATCTTATTTGGTTTTGTTTTAATAAATAAGGAAAAACGTAGACGTGTAATTGAATATAACCCCCTTGTTTTCTCATAATCAAAAAATAATCTAAAATTTTCATGAATATAATTTTACTTTGCAGCTGAAAGAACATGGGCCACAAAGACAGAAATTATTATGGTACTTCTAATAAAACATTTCCCAAATATTAGTAAGGTACTTTTGTTCCTATTGATTTATTTTTAGAGGTACGTTTTATTGCTTTTTAATGTATACTTATTGTTATTTTTGTTCCTTCTTGTTTTTACATATATAGTTTTCGTTAAGCTATATATTGAACTAGCATAATTATGTACTTTATGCTAGTTTATTTTTACAAAACTAGAACATAACAAAAAGCCTGAACTATCTGCAGAAAGCAGAAGAGCTAAAACTGATAACTCACATCAAACAATCTATCAACATTAATATTTCAGGACAAATCCACGTGGTAAATGTATAATCTAGAGGCTGCACGGGCGACATCGTAATATCGATCATTGAAACACTAAAGCCTAATTTAAGAAATAGATACACGAAGGTTAAAGGAGAGAAAACCACATTTAAGTACAAAGGCTAACCAGCAAAACACAATGTAAAACGATTTAAAACACGGGATTGTCCCGAACAATTAGGGACGACTCATACCCCTAGTAAAAAGTATGCGGTATACATATCCTGGGGTATTCATTTTGCACATACTATAGTTTACTGCAAGCACGAGTTTTACTGACATGTCTGTTAGAAAATTTTTTAATTTCTGAACCTAATTTTCTGATTGGCTATATTTCTAAATGTTACCCGGTATATCAAACTCAGTTCCATAAAAATAATAAAAAGCAGACATAATGATTTTTGTGAATGATTTTGTGCATGATCAGGCATCATGCTTTTAATGTCATCTGAAGATATCTAGTTAGATAGGTAATAAAACTGACGGAAAATTGTTTGGTAAATTAAATTTTGAATGACTAAATCATACTAACGTGACTTAATGGACTACTCAGAAGACAAAAATCGCAATTTAATGTGGAGGGAAGGAGAGAGGGAGGGAGGGTGTGAGGGAAGGAGGGAGGGATGGATGGGTGATTGGGTGGGTGGATGGAGGGATGGATGGATGGAATGTGTATGTATTGTGTGTGTTACCTTTCCAAGAATAGCCAAACCGATTTTTTAATAAAACTTGGTATATAACATATTTTAGATCCCATTTAGAAAATAGGCTATATAATTGCATCTTAATCTCTTTGACCAAAGAAGGAAACTCCAATGGCATAAAATACAAAAGATTGAAATATCTCACTTATTATTCAGTATTCTGCAAATATGTTACATAACCAAGTTCATATAATCATAGCGCTTCTGAGAATTTACGTTATTTAGAAAATGTCGATAGGGTGAATATGTAGGTTATAGAACGGAAGGAGACACCTCGCGCACTGCAACCTACAGAGATCTACTGCGGCTACTACCCCCTAGGAGGAAGGGATGAAGTGATGGAACCACAGGGACTGCAGGGCGCGGTTAGAGAGGTTACAGGGATGCGCGGAAGTCCCTAACAGTTCCTGGCCAAGACCCGTCCCACTACTGGAGTTGCCCAGAGAGAGCGATAAACGACTTGTTTAACCAGGCAGCTCTCTAACGTCCAGGGGAATACTTTGGAGCATGCATCCGTGCCATCTGCCCGACACCGCCACACACCAGGAAACACTTAAAACTTGAAAAGGAAATGGAATGTTTGGGAATTGATGGAGAAGAAATCGTGGTGGATGAGAAACCATCCCAGTATTCCGATCAAGGAAAACCATGAAAAACCCAAGGTCAGAGTGGGCGATCGACCAGAATCGAACTCGGGATCTATCGTATGCCAGCCTCACACGTCACCACGGACCATCTGGCTCTGTGAAAGAATATGTAGGATGTCATTCCAAATTTTTCATTAATATAATTCGTTTATATAAGTTTAATATAGTAATAATAATAATAATATAAGGCACGAGCGCAGTTGTGGGCAAGGCCTACAAACACGATTTCCAAGCTCATGCTCACATGGTGCTGATTGGGTATCCGTTACACACATGGGCCGAAGAATTCACGCTTCCGTGGGCAACCAGATAAATACTTAGTACGTATAATAAGTACATTGCATTACCAATCAAAGAAGTCTAATAATTTAGAATAAATAATTCAAATTCTAGGTCTTGGGTCAATAGTTGTCACCACGTGTATTAGTTGCCTGGGAGCCGGAACATCACTGAACATCATATCCAGCCCGTAGGTACTCCGCGTGTGTACCCACTACTAGGATAAACAATGTTGTATCGGCTGCATTGCAAGTATGCGGAAGAAGAAAATAGTTTGTATAGTGTTGAACACTTGGCTTTTATTTTAACTTTAATAAGCATTCCATAAAAAGCAAAAAGCATGATGGTGAAACTGAAAGAGTGATAATAGCAAAGAAGAGGGAGAGAGGGAAAGAGAGAAAAAATGGAGAAAGTGAGAGAGGGTTGTAACACACATAAAGGTGGAGTATGAGAGAGAGGGAGAGAGAGCAAATGAGAGGCGAAGCAGTAAGTAAGAAAAGGAGAAACACAGAGAAGAATCTTCGCATTTAAAGCAAAAGCACGGCAACACTGCGGCTTTTTTTTAGTGGCAAATAATTTAATTCCGCTGTAAACGAATTAACAGGCGATTTTAACAAATGAAATAAATAAAGTTACGAAAGGGGCAAGAATATTTGTTATGAAAGTTTAAAACAACCCAAAGCCAAGATGAAAATAACAAAGAGACAGTCATAAATGCAATTTTGAATAGTACTTAGCCTGAAAACCGCCGCAAAGAAAGGAGGGAGCTCGATCTCTCCGTAGCATGCTCCTTTAAATGAGCGGAGCGATATGCATATCTATTGTGTCTGGCGGACAGTTGTTGACACTAAGTAGACGAGGCCCCAAAACATCCGCCACACGTGCACAATATGCAGGTGGACCTGCACTCAATGAGCCATTGCACACACATGTTTGATTACTTTCACGTGTTCGACCATCCTTATCAACCGGACTTAGGAAGTTGTAAAAACATCTCCACAAAAAGACAAGTACGATGTCAAAACAGATGAGAAAATGTACTTGTGGCGAGCACGTGGAATCCATTGTTACCCAAGAATTACAACTACAGTAGCTCGTTTAACCTTTTAGCAATTCCAAGTGTTATCTTTAGCAAAGTCAAAAGACAAGAATAAAACAAATATTTAAATCAGAAAACATTATCAGTATCACTTTTCCTAAGCATTATACGTTCATAGGTTTTCAACAAATAATTCATACGAATTCCTATTTTTATTTTCTCTGCTGCTTAGCTGCTTACCTTTAGTAAGTAGTTAAAGTATTCCATTCCACCCAAATATTCACTACAGAGATTTCACGGAAATATACGTTTTGTGGGTCCCTGAACAAAAAAGCAGCATTTTTAGTAAAAGGTTCGTCTGCGTGTTGTGGGTCTCTCTCTATCTCTCTCTCTCTCTCTCTCTCTCTCTCTGTGAACAGCATAACTCAAAAACGAAAAGTCGGATAAATACCAAACTTGGTATTTAAGTTCAATATCTTCCGAAGATGCGACACGAACATTTTCAAGAATATCCCTCTACTACCAACTACTCTTTACAAGGAATATTTTACGAATTTATTTATTTTCTCAAGATGGCTCAAGCGAACATGTTGAATTTTCTGTGAAGTCCTCTTTATTCGAAAGGAATTATATATTATGTTGTATAACTTTAAGCGACAGACGAAAACGTACTACACAAAAAATGCAGATATCATTAAAACACACAATTTATTTCATATAATTTTTTGTAGCATGAGCAGTTTCCGAGATTGTTGAATTGTTCAACACTTTTGTCATTCTTTTAAGGTCCAGTTGATTTTCAGTTGTTTCTCGCGAATGCATGGAAAGACTGGAAATTTAAGGCCAACGTAAATTATAACGTCTAGTTCTTAAATATATGACTGTCGCTGTTCTCTTTGTTATCTATAACGAAATGTGAATACAGGTATTTCTGCAACTTTCATTTTTAAAATGAAGAAGAATACGCTTTGGTATGAATAGTTTTTATACCCACTAATAAACGATAGAGGGTGGAGAAAGTCATGTGAATGTATCGCATCAGATTTCTATGTACACTTTCCACTAGTTCGCATGAATTGTATAAGCAATATTACAGTAGTTTACTTCTTTGTTGTATGCAAGGGAAACAACCAAATGTTTACAAAGCAAATGTGTGTATGTGTAAAACCATATTCATTTGATATATTAATAGATGTCCATTATAACATTAAACATTACAAATGTGATTATAATACAATTTAGATTTAGCAAATCGATAAATTTTGGTTTATATATGCGCCCAAAAATATAACAGCTCATTCAACAAGAAACTAAAGTTAACAAAGGTTCTCAGAGCTTTTAAGTGTTTGGTGAAAAATCCGTTCTACATTATGGATGATTATTGAACATACTTGATGTCAAAGTAACTCGCTTTCAATGATTTGTGTGTGCGCGTGTGATAGTGAATATATATGTGTAGACCCTTTAACATTCAAAGCTTAAAATCGAAAATAGAAATAAATAAAATTAATATCCATAACTTTAAAACAATAAAAATATAAATGTGCATTTTAAACTTATTTGTGTATTTCCTGTAATAAGATTTTGTGTCTTTTATAATTTTCCAAATATGCAAAATCAAATATGCAGTAAAAGGTCTTAACCTGATATTTACAGTCAGTTAAGATTTATCCTATTAATTGTGGCAAGCTTTAACCAAATCGATAGAGCCATGTTTGAGAAAATGTTCATTAAAAGTAGTTATTTGAAGGGGGGATCACTGTACATCTTCGGCTTGCATCCTTAAAAGTTGCCTAAACTAATTCCAATCTGTAGAACGGATTTTAACCAACCAATTAAAATGATTGAAAATATCTTAATTTTGGTTTTTTTGTTGAATGAGGTATTATATGTTTGGAGGTATATATAAACCACTATTTGTTCACTTACTAAATCTAAATTGGGTAGCTACTACATTACAGCTAACTAAATACAGCTTTTTACTTAACCACATACCTACTTTTTTTTCTTAAGAAATAATCATTAAAGTTACAGTGAAAATCTGTTAATGAATCAAATGTATATGGTTTAACACAGTGAAATTCATAATCCCACGAAGTGTACCTTACAGCTGTTTACGATTCCGATACATAAGTGAGTATGCAGGAAAACTGTAAGACATGCCCTTGGAACAGCAGCAAGCACGGTTATCTGCCATGTTTATACAAGGCGCCGAGATAAAATATCTACTGGATTATCGCCATTTTAGGGATGCATGAGTTATTATTTCAGTAGTTATCTTTGCATTTTCTGTATTCCTTGGAGCTAAAATGGAATTTGTCTAATAATTTTCGCCTTAACTATGCTAATGTTGAAATGTTGCATCATTTCAAAACAGGGCTTATCTTGACTTATATCATATATCATAGAGTGATTTAGTGAGGCATATTTTTTGCAACCCAAAATGTGTATCAAATAAATTTGAATTCACCGAAAAATTCCATATCGAGAATACACGTCTTGAGACCACCTGAATCCGAAAAAAAATTCTGATTTGTTACACTCACATGACTTTCCCTACTCTTGTACAAACTATTTTTATAAACGCTTATTCCCCATATGCTTCATGTTAATCGAGATATAGAGATGTTAATCTTATTGCTAATTTTCTTGTAGATGCAAGGGGAATTGGTAAGCATTAAGCTATAGTCAAATATTTTAAGAGGTGGTTGAAGTATTGGAAAATTTAAAGGAATAACAAGCAATATCTCGAAAATGGTTCACTCAACAAAAAAATGTATATAACATAAATTGTGTATTTTAAGCGATCTACGTTTTTTGTGTAGTAAAATTTTGTTTATCTCTTATGGTTAACCAGTTATGCAAAAGTCGTTCACAATGAAGAATACATTTGGAGACATTCCCAGAAAATTCGACATATACATTTCATTTGCCATGAAAATATCTTAAACATATGATATTTTAATCAAAATCGTTAGAGCGATTTATGAGAAAATAAAATTTTCGAAAAATGTTCCATGTAAAGGGTAATCTGGGGTGGGGGGATTTTCTTGAAAACCTTTGTGTCGCATCTCTGGAAGATACTGAACCTAAATACCAAGTTTGGTGTTTATCCAACTGTTCGTTTCTGAGTCATGCTGTTCAAGGGCAGATACACACACAGACACACACACGGACATGTTTCCAAAAATGCTTTTTTTTTGGATTCAGGATCTCAAAACATGTATTTCCGGTGAAATCTCGGCATCGAATTTTTGGGTGGAATACAATACTTCCCCTACTTACTATACGTAGTAGAGAAAGTAAAAGTTATTTTGAGAAAGGTCCGTGAGCACTCTGTATATGTCTGTGAACAGTAACTCAAAAATTAAATTTTGAGTAAATACCAAACTGACTGTTTAAGTTCATTATCTTCAGAAGATGCGACAGGAGGGTTTTCAATAAAATCTCCCCACTCCACCCCAAACTAACCTTTACATGACAAATTTTTCGTTATTTTTGATTTTTCCAAAATGACTCAAAAGATTTTGAGTAAAATACCAAGTGTTTAAGATATTTGCGTGACGAATAAATTATATATGTTGCATTTTATAGAAACAGCCTGTGAAGTTCTCTTTATTGTGAACACATTTTGTAAGCTTTTGTGTAAATGGTAAATCTCAAGGGATGGGCAAAGGCTTACTATACGAAAAATTTGGAACTTTTTTTAAATAAATATGTATAGTATTAACCGTTCCTAGATATTCGTTGTTATTGGTTTGAGTTTTCTATAACTTTATACATTCCTGAAGTGTGAGTAGCTATTCCATTGTTTCCAGTGGTATTTCAAAGTCATCACTTAGCAAAGCGCTTTTAAAGCACCTGAACTATTGCTTCAGGAAATCCGTAATGAAACCATTTTTGTAAGCGCTTATCTCAATTAATATGAAATAGATTGACGAGTAAAAGTTTGTTAGAGTAGTTTGTAGACGCGTGGTTAGAGAGCGACACATCATATTTTTTTCTCATAATCATGCAAAGACTGGAGTTTCAAAGCCATCACATAGCAACCAAATTTTAAAAACCTGAATACGCCTTCAGCCTCCTGTATTCCTCTTATGCGTACAGCAAAATGTGTAATGAAATCGTTTCTGCAAACGTCTATATCGATTAACAAAACCAGACAGGAAAATAGGCTTTTGTAAGAATAGTTTGTAGAGAAAGTTATGTGAATGTAACACATTTAATAGTACTTAACAGAGAGAGGCACCACGCGTGGTGAACACTGATAATATATTATGAAATGACAATTTGAAAAGAAAATTTGCGAAGAAATGGCTGTTGGCCTGACGAAGTTTGAATGGTTATAGACAATATTTTATTATGGTGACAATGAGGTTTTAGTTAAACGGCAGTTTTTTTTAAATAAACAATAGCTTATCAGGAATTTTCTATTATATTTTCTTTCTACAGAGAGAGCCAAAAAACTACGAACCCGCTGTGCGGTGTTTTCTGTCCGCGTCCTCGGCGCTCGTTGTCGTCTGCCGCTATCATAGAAAGGTGTGGATGAAACCATACAACATTTTAAAACTAGCGTTGTCCGTACATTTTTGGCACCAATTTTTTTCGAGTCAATAGTTGAAGCCCGTGTAGTCGTGAATACAATTTTGACCCCTGTTTTTAGAGAATTAACAGACAGGGAGCGTGATTTTGCCTTTTTTTTAACAAGTCTCTGCAACAGCCCATACGGCCAATATTTCGATGAGAACAATTGAAAGTGCGTTTGAGGACAGAATTACATATTAGTAGAGATTTGTGGTCCCCTCGGTCCCCCGACCTAACCCCTTGCGATTTCTATCTCTGGAGTAACCTAAAACATAAAGTGTACAACCAAACCCACACACCCTGGAAGAATTGAAACAAAATATCCGCCAGGAAATTGCCAGTTTCAGCATCTCGTTTCATAAAGTTGGTAAGTAAATCCTTTAAAAGTAGTTTTAAAAATATTGTATGGTTTCATCCGCGCCTTTCTAAAAGAGCGGCAGACGGCAACGAGCGCCAAGGACGCGGACAGGAATAACACCGCGCAGCCGGTTCGTAGTTTTTTGGCTCTCCCTATACATACGATTGCAGGTTAAGGCAGGCGTTTAAAAACTTCCTAATGATACTACAGGAGTAATTACAAGGTTCAGGAATATAATTTTTCAAAATTATGCAATTTCTTATTTCTCAAAGCTACTGCTGAGTGACATGTTCTATTTCTGAGGGCATCATTTATAGCCGTAATTGCTCCGTTTCCACATGATCCTAATGGCTAATTGCTCTGTAGGTCAGTTGGGCAAGTAAACGACGGAAGTATGTCGGAGGGATTTTCCAGGATCCTGCACGTGTGGTTACAAGTGTTACTCTTGGCAGGATGCGGGTTTGTCCTGGCTCATCGGTCACATTTTGTATTTCCTCTGTCAACCGCACCTTCTACAGGTTACACCAGCACAGTCTTCTTATCGCAGTTCCGGTCTAGGGCAATTGCTGCATATGTGTGTTAATCACGCAATGAGAACTGAATCTACAAACTACAATATCCTGCACGGCTTATTAGCCACTTGGTAACTTATAAACATCACTAAGAACAGGAAGTTTCCGAGCCATTTATTTCCTCAGTGGAATAAAGCTACCTATTCTATAAAAGAATAACAAAATTCAATTGAAAACTTGCTATTATTGCCTCTCTTTGCTATGTCTGCATTAATAGGAATATTAAATCCCGCACACAACACAGATAGAAATAAAAACATTGATGTGTTACATTCACATAACTTTCTCTACCCCTTTCTTTTATTACTGGGTATACAAACGTCTAACGAAAACTTATTTTTCTTTCTACTTCATTTTAATCGAGATAGGCTTTGCAGGAATAGCTACATTACACGTTTCATTAGAGATGCAAAGAGAGCAGCGAAGTCAGGTGTTTAAGAACTGGACGCTATACGCTGACCTTAAAACTCAATGCACTTTCCATACAATCGCAAGAAACAGTTTAATATCGGCAGGACTTTAAAAAGAATACAAAATATTCAACAATTTGAACCATTAATAACGGATATCTCGGAAATGTCTGGTAAACCATAAGTTATTTTAAACAAATTGCGAGTTTTAAAGATACCTACATTTTTATCTATCGTCTAACGTTTACCAGTTATAGAAGATTATACAAAATTCTTTCCGAATGAAGACTTCACGGGATTTTCCAAGAAAATTTAAGATATACATTTTATTTGTCTTGTATATATCTTCAATATATGGTATTTTAATCAAAATCGTTAGAGCCATTTTTAGAAAGTAAAAAGTTTCCAAAAATGTTACATGTAAAGAATAGTTTCGGATAGACGGATTTTCTTTAAAATCTACGTGTCGCATCTTTGGAAGGTACTGAACTTAAATATCAAGTTTAGTGTTCATCCGAACACAGATACACACACACACACACACACACACACTGACCTTTTTTTAAAAATGTTTTTTTTCTGGCCAAATCTCGGTATCAATTTTTGGGTGGACTGCAATACCTTCTCTACTTACTAGGTACGTGCTAGAGAAAGTAAAAAATGCTTTTCTCACACTGCTCACTAACACATAGCGCATAAATTAATGTTTGCATGACATAATATATAACATGAATTAGAACTAATATTTCTCCTAAATAAATTAGAAACAAAATATAGGAGAATAAATATCTTAGGGATGTAAAATCTACAATTAAATACACGGAAATTACTTCAAGGAACAGAATTAACTCTATAGGCAATGGGTTTAAAAATAAAGAAACAGCTTCTTTCCCCCGGATAGGGGGACCCGCAAGTCATTTAAAGAGGGCTAGTAACAACTCAATCAAAAGTAAAAGGAAACATATAATCTGATACATAGAGAGGTTAATAATTTCTCTGAAGTGGTGTTTCTGGTACCTTAAATTAAAATAAAAATATATATTAATTCTAATGTATATACAATATATTTTAGTGGTATAGGAAGCATTGTTCAGCATATACTCTTTTAAACGCTTCTGAGAAATGTTTTCTTGTTTGATTTGTATTTACGTTTGTAATATTTGGAACAACCGAGTAGGATAGCTCAGGTGGTAGAGTTCAGGCGATTCCGTTTTGATTACCACTAAACCTGCCACTCTGACCGGGATTAATACTAGTTTTCCCATTACGATAGGCGAATACACGTTTGATAATATACCAGTCGAATTTTTATGTCCCTCATATTCCTCTCCTTTGATTTTTCGCTTCAACTTTCAGGGTTGCGGCGTCTACTGATGTGGTTTGAGAAGAGAACTGCTTCTTCCCTTGCATGGATAGAGGGATACGCAAAACATCTTATTCGGCCTAAAATACCTTTTAGTAAGCTCTAAAGTTTCTCTATTAAGTTTTCATGCATGGTTTCTCTGTTACAGAAAATAAATTGAGAGTGAAGTTGACTTCACTGGCTTTCAAAGAATATTCAAGAGAAACAATCTGTTCACCATTAGTTATATATATGTATATATGTATATATATATATATATTAAAGACTGTAATTTTTGAAACCAGCAACTATTAATAAAAATGTTCATATCCTTAATTGCGCATAACTTAAAACACAATATTGTGAGTAAATTTTTCATTCTGCAATAGAGTTTTCATTGTGAGTAGCGTAAGCGACTTGCAAGTCTTTCACGAGTATTTTGTACCAACATTCGTATTCTGGATCTTGCTGTTGAAGATTCTGTAGCACTATACCGTTCTACCGTGGACGTTCTCTTAAAAATGACTCATTATTAAACAAACAAGTATAACTCAGCAAACGGAACAACTCAACCCCAGTCTGGTAGGCTCGCGGTGAGCCTAAGTACTGCTCTGAGTATCTGCCCTTGGAAGGGTTTAAGCACAGAGATGGTCCTCAGTCCGTCCCATAGCCGCTGGACTCCCGGAATGCAGTGTACTGTCCCCGCTTCTCTTCGCGGCCTACATGTCGGACTTCCCCACGGAACCCAGGACTGTTACGTGTCAATATGCCGACGATGTCCTCATAATGGCACAGAACAAGAATGTCCGATTCTGTTTCCCTCCACTACAGCGACAGCTCCGAGCCATTGGCAGGTGGAGCGAAAAGTGGAGGATGGCCATCAGCTCGGGGAAAAGCTCCGCGCTTCTCCTGGCGAAGGTCCGTCGGTGGCGGCCCGAGCGGTCTCTGAGGTTGCGGCGGAGGAGAATCCCCTGGGTTACCTCAGCCAAATACCTCGGAGTCACCCTCGACCGCGGCCTCACTTTCGCACCACATGTCAGGGCAAAGGTCGGCCTCGGCCACTCCGCGCTCAGGCAGCTGTACCCTGTATTCCGCTCCACAATGCCCACAAGCCTCAAACTACGCCTATATCAGGCGATTATCCCGCCCCTGATTCTGTATGGCTGCGAGGTCTGGGGATCGGCGGCAGCGACCACCATCCGCAGGCTACAGACCGTCAAGAACTGGGCGCTTCGGATGATCTTTGATACCGGGCGTAGATTCCCGTCACACATCCTACACACACATTCCGGTCTCCCATACATCGTGGACGTGTTGCGGGACAGAACCCGTACCATGTACACGAAGCTCACCTACCACACCAACCAGCTGATGAACTCTTTGGGCCGCTACGACCACAAGGCGCCAAGGCGGAGAAAGAGCTACCGGTTACCGAAGGACGGCTTGGCTGAGGCTGAGTTCTGCCAATCCTTCATTCCACAAACTTCCCCAAGTTAAGCAGCAATGGACTAGGTCGCTGGCTGGATGAGTGACCATCTAGCAGCGACCCGCCCTGCTGCCTTTTTTTTTTTTTTTTTTTTTTTTAATATTGGTGTGGCCCCTCCGCCGCCACACCAGGTGACGATCATCCGAAAGGGATCTACATCGCCTCCCCTACCATACCTTGACCCGGCTTTGCTGCCATGCCGGCCTGCTTAACTTGACGACCACACAAGCGGTCGCCTAAGTTAAGCAGCATTGGGCTTGGTCACCACATGGTCGGTAGTCCGCCCATGTGAGAACACCGAGACCCAGCCAATGGTAGCGCAGAAAGCTAAACCCCGCCATGACAGATTGACAAAAATCAAATGCTTGTGTAAATTCTTTTATCCTTCTTTATCGCACAGGTAAAGCCGCATACGCGGCTAGGTACTATGGCGATCACATTCCGCCCAGGTGAATCTGGGCGACCTGTTCTCGATTGCTGGATTGCTGGATGGTTGTAGGATGGTGGGTTTGGTTTTTAAGGTGATGGTTTGGTAGGAGGCAGCTTCTATGTGTTTATAAGCTCCTCAGCGGAAATAATATAACAGCACTTTTATGCTTGTAGTACCGTCTACTTTTTAGCGGATAAACATTTGGCTCTGATCAACATATCAGCTAGAATTTAATATTTCTGCGGCAGTGTAGAGACTGAGACTTCGATTGGATCCTACTGTTAGTGAAGACTTTCAGGATTCAAAAATAAAGCATGTAAAGCAATATAACAAAACAATTTAATTTTAAGTGCATATGTAGTTTTATGCTTGTGGCGCCGTCTTTTTTTTTTTTAGCGTAAAACATTTGGTGGCATGGTTACTAACGCTGCGATCAACGTATCAGTGGTAAATAAACACTTTCTTTTGTTTGATTCCATAAAATATAAATGAATATGAGCTTAATACAGCTAATTGTTGTAAAATTGACGCATATTTTGCAATACCAGAACGAACAGAGCAAAACAATTTAGTTTTAAGAGCATATTTTAAGCTTGTGGCACAGTCTTCTTTTTAGCGGATAACATTTGGTGACATGGTAACGAACACCGTGATCAACGTATTCTTCTGTTTGATTGCAACAAATGTATGTGACGGTGAACTTAAAACAGCCAATTTTTGTGAAATCGACGCATATTTTGCAAATATTTTGACAATTAACGAAGTAATTTTAGACTTTAAGATTTTTGCTACATTGTAGAGACTGGGCAGTTATGGCATGATATTCTTAGTCCTTACCTTCAGCATTAATGCGTAAATTTATTTTACAGCTTCAAATTATATACGTGGTACCGGATGAGCCCTCTCAACCTGCGAATTGAGAAGTTACAGTCCCGGCGTTGCACAGACTGTGCCGTGAACACTGTCCACTGCATCGCGTCGTATCAATTTCGGCCGAAATGACTGCTTTGCACAGCTGTGCGTGCAGTGACTTGCACTCGTGGCGCAACAGTGTGCGCGTTGGTCTTCAGTAGTAATGGTCCTAGGCCACTTGAAGGTACTTTTCATTTTAATAAATTTAACGAGAACTGATAGTTTGGATGGAAGTGTCGTTTCACTTAATTAGTTCACTACTAGAGCACTTTATCAACGAGCACCACGTAGCCATAATCAGCGCGCTGGTGAATGTGGTATCTGCACTTGCATTTTGCATTGGCTGTAAAATTGAAGGGTTGCCTAGTTATCAAACCGCAGGATGAGAAGACTCACGCGATGTGTGTGTGTGTGTGTGTGTGTGTGTATGAATAAAAATAGAGATTCGTTTTAGAAAATTAAAATAACTTAATTATTCCATCTAAAAAGTTATTCGTTATGGCACCTATGAAAATCTTTGACTTTCCTTCTTAGAAGGCAAAATAAATAAAAATTTCTTAAGATGAATAATACTTGCATACAATAATATTTAATGCTACATAATTAGATGTATGCCTACTTCATAAGAGCAAAATTATTCCACAACTTTGAAATTTTCTGTGATTTTTCCCCTACAATCCTCGCAATTAAAATGTAACGATGTAAACATGGAGGATAGCATTGTTTTCATTTATTTTACTCTAACTTTATTCCTTCTTTTTTCCAACTTTCAATGTTATAAATGTGTGAGGATTAAGTAAAAATTGAGGTTTATTGAGGATGTCTGCAAAGTTTTGTATGAAAGCTGTAGAAAGGATATTAAATGTTTCGGACAATACAGTTTTGGAAAACCAGGAACAAATTGGTTGCCTAGTAGACTTGTCTGATCGCACATTAAGGATCTTGGTCACTTTTGTAAGCATAAAAATGTTTGTTTCACTGGCATGAACGTGAGAGTTTATTCTAAATTAAGATAATGCAAGATCGTAAATGTGCGCATAGGTTGCTAACGCACATAAAACTTGGCCTTTGAAAGTGTAGTATGTGATTTATACAGGAGCCACTACCTGATATTTGGGAGCCGCAAATGTTGAAGAGAGTCTCACTTAATTTCGGGTGTTATAAATTAAATCGATACCAAATAGTATTTTTAATTGTCAGACATTTAGTTAGTAGATCATGATTCATTGAATAGGTATACATTAATGAACATTTCATAACGAACGAATTACATTGCACTTTTTTCGAGAGTTCATTTGAGCTGTCAGCTGCTTGAATTCTCGTTGGTAAAACGTTATAGCAGTTCGAACAAGTTCAGTTAAATGTTCATCACTCGAAACAACTCGATGCTTAGATTTAAGCATCGGTACTTGCTTTTCCGGTACTTGCTTCCTAAACTGGACGGTTGACGCCTACTTAATTTTAACTGTTTTAGTCCTTCATCCTCTAATCCCCATCAGCTTCAACTATGCAGCTGTAGAATCAGCTATAATTGCCCTTGAATAAACTCAACTATTTTTCATTGTCAGCAAGAAAGGGATTTCCAAATAAAGAAACGAAAGTGTAAGTAGTCTAAGATTACTAAATCTGTCATCCATTCCTTTTGCCAGACCATTTAATTTACATTCGTAATCCGTTGTTACCTCGATTTCGTAAAGATTTTCCAGTATTTATTGAGAAGTGAATTGAGGAAACGTTTTAAGCACAAGGTCTTTCTGACAGTCTTACATTACTCTTGAAGCTGAAGCCAGTCTATGCTTATAATGGAAGGTTTAGTGATTTCAAATGGTGAACAATATCTGTGAAAAACTGCATTTTCTAACAACCACTGAGATCGACAAGTTAAGGGAAGTATTTGCCCCTTTCTTTAAGGCTTGTTTTGACAGGTACTCTTTGAGAACAATGCTCACAGACAACCCCCTTGCTAAGCAATACCATGATACATCATCACGCCACTCATCTTCGCTGCCGACTTTTTCTATGAAAGATTTGAACTGTCTGTGTGTTTTGGCACTTCAGCGGATGTAGTTAACAAATCTCAAAGCTACTTCCATAATATGTCCATATTTAAGATTTTGGCCAAAGTGGTTACATGGCTGCCATAGTTACAACAACAACAACAACAAAAACTTACATGAATTCACTATTTCAGTGTCGGGCTTTCTGAGGAGCCGCAAAGAGTTGCGCTGTGACCACCCCAAGGTGCGCGAGCACGTGCGTACACACACCACACACACACATACACACACACACACACACACACACAAAACCTGATTTTTTATGAGAATGTTTTTTGGCTTTAGGGAACCTAAAGGTACACTTCTAATGATTCGATACGAAAGGAAGTTTCATTATACTTGCTTCGACAGCTACGGTAAAAATGTGATGATGAATCTAGCATCCGAAACGTTACATTATATTCCCATAATCGCTCTTTCTTTAATACATACTCTAAGAAATGTCCGTCAATGTATCGGTAGCTCTATTGGCTACTCTGAAGACTAAAGACATGACATGTTTCACCGTTATGATAACAGATACTTCTTCCATTCTAATCAGGCCTCTCAAATGGGATGTTTTTCTAACGCCATATCTTGTCCATTAAGAGGAGCGTATCATCCTGTTCTTCCAATTACACACATCGCTCTTGACAACCAAACCCCTTTTAGTAATAACAAACACTTGCCTCCTACATTAAACCGCTTAAGTGCTTTTGTGACACAGTTCTAACTAATCCACATTCCTGCGTAGCCTCAGAGATATTTTTTCAGAGATCCTTTTAAGCTATATCTAGAGTTTGTTGTTTACGTCTTCAACCATTTTTCATTGAATGAAGTTTAATATTTTATATCCTATTCCTATTTCATCCATATATTATGGATGCATATATACCACTAAACACTGGTTTTATTGTGTGTGATAGAATAGCATCAGTATTTACTTGTGAAGACACCCAATAAAAAGGGGTATAACAATCATAGGTGTATACTGAGCATGGAAGAGGGTTCAAGCATTGTTGTCAATAGAGGACGGGTGAGGTTACAGAGCACATAGGGAGATCAGATCTCGTGGCGGCAGGCCCTAACATTTCCAGTTATCATTCCGATGCCACCTCTCGTTCAGTGTCCTATTCAAAGCGACACTTTCGGACAGATGATTCCCCCTCAAAACCCATATCTGCATGGACAGCTTCGGGTAGAGAAATCCTTCAAAGCCCCCCGCTCCCTCATCCTCACGGACAAACTCAGGCAGAGGGTTCCCTCAAAACCTCCCTTTATCTGCATGGAGACGTTCGGGAGCACGGTTCAATGCCAGCAGCCAGGGTACAAAATGTTTCTTCACAAATGTCCACCGTGCCCGGCTCTACAACTTAAAAATTAAAGAAGGAAATGAAGCGTAATTCATGTTGTGTGAAAATGCTTCCCAGTATTTGCCTAGCGATCAGAAAGAAAGCTCGAAAATCCACTGACCGGGATCGCCGGTCACCTGGGGTTTGGACTCAAGGCCTCCCAAATACATGCATGAGACCCTGTCCCTGAGCCGTCTTGCAATAGTCATGTAGCCTTATCGTTTACTATTTTATAGCGATACTTACAGATGATTCGTTTAATAAACATATTTTGCTTGCATTAAATTTCTGAATCACAGAGTTCTTCAAATGCAAGTTTCAGATGCATTAGATATCACAGGATGAGAAATTCATTACTTAAATACAATTGTTTACGAATAGATGTACATATTCCTGCCCAAATCGGATTCCTTTCTGTACAAAATTGTACAAATTAGCTTTTCTTTCACCTAAATAAATTTCGAAGTCTGTCTCTGTAGCACATACAAATGTTTTAATTAAATGTTGAACTATGTTATCATTTGCTTGTAAAATAAATAGGGGAGTAAATACTTGTTTTGTTTCATTATGGACAGTTGAAAGGTTTTCGTATTTGCTAAGAAAAATAAATTTATAATAAAACGAAAAATACATACAATAAACATTTAGCCGAAATGACTTTCATTAAAAAATGGCGGCTGAAAAAAATTCTCAACTTTCCAATATGTGACACAAGATTTTTTTCTACGCCCAACGTGAGTGACGTGATTTTTCGAAGTACAGGTTCACATTCTTTAGTATCATAGGTATTTAAAATTATTTATTTGGATTATTTTGTTGAAAAACGTTTTATTGACACAACTTAAGCCTTACGATTATTTATTTGTTTATTTACCGCCCATGTAGCATGTACCGCTTCTCATAAAGCACATTTCTACTGCTATGAATCTCATACTTCTCAAAATCGCGAGCTAGTCTTGGATGGGCTGGAGTTTTGTTAATTAGGTAATCAATTTCATCTCTTTCTGCACATTCTTGTGCCTATAATGTTTAAAAATCTGATGTGTTACATTCACCTAACTTTCTCTACCCTCTATCGTTTATTAGTGGATATACAAATTATTCTTACGAAAGTTTATTTCCCTTCTTTATTTTAATCGAGATAAAATTTTTCGGAAATTGCTACGTTATACATTTCGTTATAGATACTTAGGGAATATTGATTGTCAAATTTTTAGAACTGGACGCTATGCGGTGACCTTAAAATTCCATACTCTTTCCAAGACATCGCGAGAAACAACTGAATATTGGAAGGATTGAAAAGAATGACAAAGTATTGAACAACTCGAACCGCCTGGCCCCGTAGCTCAGTCGGTAGAGCACTGCCTTCTGTCCCGGGTTCGATTCCCGGCTGGGGGTGGGAATTTGTCTCTAGCCAAGATTAATCCCTATCCTCCCCAGAGTCTGGAAATATGAATGAGAATGTGAATAAGTGTATGATCTAAGGGCTAAAAAACCAAAAGTGCAAGAAACCCAACGACAAGAATTGCACGAGTTAACACCATTACCAATAAGCAAAGTTCCAAAGGAAAGGCCGCCGATAAGACCAATGTAGTTAAAGGCGGTTATAAATTGAACCATTAATATCGAATACATCGGAAATGACTGACACCACAAAAGTTATTTGAAATAGACTGAGTGTTTTAAAGAGATGTGCAATATTTATTAATTTTTTGTGTGCAGTAGATCTCATCTATCGTTTAACATTACCAGTTATGCAAGATTATACAAAATTTCTTACGAATGAAGTGTATTTCACAGGCTATTCCAAGAAAATTCAAGATATACATTTTATTTGTAATGTAAATATCTTTAATATATAGCTTTTAATAAAAATTGTTAGAACCAATTTTAGAAAATAAAAAAAATCGTATAATATTCCACGTAAAGGGTAGTTGGAGTGGGGAATTTTCTGGAAGGTACTGAATCTAATTATTACGTTTGGTATTTATCTTACTTTTTGTTTTTGAACTATGATGTTAAAGACACACACACGCACGCAGAAACACACACGGACCTTTTTCTAAAACTGCTTTTTTTTTATTCGGGGGGCCTCATAATATGTATTTCCGGTGAAATTTCGATGTCGAATTTTGGGTGGAGTACAATACCTTCTCTATCTACTATATACGAGGTACAGAAAGTGAAAATGTAATCTTGACTCCGTATGAGACTCGCTTTCGGGAGGTCTCGGGCTCGATTCCTATCAATCTTCCACTCTGCCCTGGGTTTTTCGCGGTTTTCCTTAGTCCGTAGGCAAATGCTATGGTGTATTCTGTTCTACCACGATTTCCTTTCCCTTCTATCCGTTTCCTTCTCATGTTTCAGGCTGTTTCCAGGTTTCTTGGCAAGAGGCGGTGCCGGACTGATGGCGCAGATGTTAGCTCCAAGAAAGGAGTATTCTCCGTGGGCACCAGAGGGCTGCCTAGTTGCACGGTTGTTTATCGTTCTCTCAGGGTAGCTCCAGTAGTGGGTCGAATCTTCGAACCAGGAAATGTTAGGGAATTTCGTGCGTCTCTATGACACGTCTGTCTGCGACCTATAGCCTCCTGTGGTTCCTTCACTTCACCCGTCCCTCCTGAGGGATGGTCGCAATAGATCGCTGTAGGTTCCAGTATGCGAGGTGTCCCACTCCGTTGTATACCTAACCCTACCCCCTATGTAATGTTTGAGTCAGCTGAAGACAGGGTATTCAAGATAATCGAAGTAATTCACCATATCGAGTAGCATGTTATAAAAACAATTTGCTCAAAATCAAGGTCTTTTCCCGTAAAGCTAGGGTTATAGTTTATTCTGTTGATATTTTCATGTCTTATTCTGCAGAAATGTTAATTTGTCCATTGAATGATACGTACTGTTGGCTATCTTCGTAATTAGAAAATATTTGCGTATAAACTTATATCTAATATGAATATACGATTAATAATGATGTTTCTATGGGTCAAATGTCTCCATTTAAAATCTTTAAATTTATAACTGACGATACAACTTTTTTACAGAAGGGTCTAGCGTGTAGCCTAAATAACATCACTACATCTCATTTTTCCGTTAAGAAGCGTGCTCAAATTTCACTTCCTCTGCCGGTGAAAACATTTATCACGTTTCCATGGGGAACTGAAATCGACTTCAATACACATTCCATACTGAATACGATCCGGATTTTCATGTAAACTTCAAAGCGAATTGAGATAGATTTAGATACGCAAGGTTCGAGAATAAATAATATATTTGTTGAAGGGCTAACCCGTTAAAAATATGTTAAATTGTTGTTCTATAAGTTAGACGGGAGCTTTGAGGTTAGTATTTAATTTTTAAAGCATACATGATGTTAATATGAATGAACGAACGAAGGAATGAATTAATTATTTTTTGTCTACTTTGTACTTACATGCAATTTATACAATGTTTACAATACAATGGAGTTGCTTATTATTTCTCTTCGCCTTATATTTAACATTATGTTGTATAATGGAGAAGTATAATTTTCTACTATTTGCTTTTTTGCCTTGTTACCCTTTTTCCGTATCTTCCTCAATTTGCTTCAGTTTTTTTAACCACTTTTAACTAATTTTCCCTAAATGTGTTCTGCTTCCTCCATATATTCATTTGATGAATTAAAATTTTTCCCACTTTTAGTTCTATTGGTAAATTTTTCAATTTCTCTAGTATTAAATTCTCTCTTCCTTTATCCGCGTCTTCGCATTCCAGAATATAATGCCAATTGTCATGTAATCCATTATATTTAGTACATCTAACCCCCCCTTCTTCTCCCTGTTAGGCCACCTGTCAATACACCTGTCCTCGCCCATGCATACCCCATTCTGGCCCCTTTTGTTGCATACTTCGAAGTAGCTTTCTTTTCCCCATTCCGTTTTAAAATATTTATAATCTATTAATGACCTTTTTTCCTTGAAAATACCTATAATTTCTTGCTTTTCAATGTCCTCCACTCTTGTTCTAATTTATTTCCAGAAATCCTTACTTTTGTTGTTTCTTTCTGCCCATGTTTCCCCATTCCTATTTCTTCCAGTGTTGTTGATGTCAATAAGCAAATAATAAATTGGTCCCACTTTGGCCTATTGTTCCTTCACGAAAAGTTGTCCTATGAACGACAGGCATTTTCTTACGAAAATTACAGACCCAAAACTTGTATATCACAATACTGTCTTAGAAGAAATGGGCAAAATGCTGGATTAAAGAAAGAAGCAAAGAATGATGATAACGCATAGTTTCCTTTCACTTTAAGAAGGAAGATTGGCTAGAAAATATCTGAATGAGCCATGCCACCTTTAAACCATATTAAAAGCACAGCAAAACGTTTGTAAGAGTTTCAATGTCTGTAGAAAACAAATCTGATACATTACATTGACATGACTTTCCCTACTCCCCATCATTTATTTTTATATAATTTTTACAAACTATTTCTACGAAAGCTATTTTTATATCTACTTCATGCTAATCGAAATAACCCTTTCATTACATATTTCCTTGTTGGTGAATGGAGATAGTGAAACTCGAACAGGCAGTAATATGCCGCTATACAGTGGCCCTTGAAATTTCATTCTCTTGCCATTACATTGCGAGAAACAACTAAATTACAGCACCTTAAAAATGACCAGTGCTGAAAAATTGAAACCAATAAACGTGTACCTCGAAAATGGCAAATGTTACAAAAATAATGTTATTTCAAACAAATTGTGTTTTTAAAGACTTTTTGTATAGGACATTTTTCTGTATATCTAATGGTTTACCGGTTATACAAAATTATTCAGAATTCCTTCCGAATGAAGAGGGTTTTACAGGCTATTTCCCAGTAAACTCAAGATTCAATTTGTCATGAAAATATCTCAAAGATATAGCATTTTAATCAAAACTGTTAGAGTTAGTTTTGAGAAAATGGAAAATTTCGAAAAAAAATTCCATGTCCAGTGTAATTTGGGGTGGGGAAACCTTTTTTTCACAATCTTCGTGTCGCATCTTTTAGAAGACACTGAACTTAAACAAATTTTGTATTTAGTGGGCTTTTCGTTACAGAGCTATGCTGTTCACAGACAGACAGAACCCTCACACGAGACATGGGCTTTTTATAAACATTTTTTTATTCAGGTGGCCTCAAAACATTGAATTTTTTGTTTGAATACAATACTTTCGCCACCTACTACAAGTGCGTAGTATAGAAAGTAAACATTCGATCCGATCCTACTTTCTAATTGGATCGAATCTAAAATTCCGTTCGATCTGTGCTTTCATGCAGTATTCAATATGGAATGTGTGCTCAAATCGATTTCAGTTCCTCATGGCAACGTGGTAATTGATGTTCAATGAATTGATTGACGTTAGCTACACAAAACAGTTCACGTTTTCAAGTCGTTGAAGATGTAGAGTTGTTGAACTAAACGGAAGAAGGAAAGGGAGATGATGAAAACAGCAGAGATGTGTGTCCCGAGGGAGATATCATTTTCAAAACGTTGACATGATGCAGACCTAAGAGGAAGGCATCAGCAGCGGGTGCAGCCGAACCATGGCCGGAAGCAAACTAAAGGCAAAAGTTTTTTTTTTAGTATGCACTCAGCGGCGAAAAAGCAAGAACTACGGCACAAAGCACCATTAGTGGGCTTGCCAGCTCTCCCGAAATGATTGGGAACCACCCAAAATCAAATGTAATCTCCTGGCTCCCAAGAAACACCTTAGTGCTTGCTTGCTTTATGTTTCACACAGTGAGAAACTCGTTGATAACTAGAGACTGTTTTTTTTCATATTAACCATGACCTTGAAATTCTTGTTTCATGGTCTCTCAGGTTATATCTTCATTTAATTGGCCTAGATAGGAAATAACACCTTGATTTGAAACAGACAAATATCTGGAATGGGTTATAATTTTTAACACAAAATGGACACTCTTATAAACAAATAGCGAAATATGCATAAAAAGTCGGATGTGATACATTCACACGACTTCTCTACCCTCTATATTCATTAGTGGTATACAGAGTATTCTTACTAAAGCTTATTTTTCTATCTACTACACTTTAATCCAGATAAACCTCTGTAGAAATAGCTACACTACACACATCGTTATAGATACAAAGAGAACAACGATAGTCAAATGCTTAAGATCTGGACACTATATGCTGGCCATACTGTTTTAATGGAATCGCGAGAAACAACGAATGTTGACAGGACTTAAAAACAATGACCAAGTAATAACAATTCGAACCATTAACAACGGATATCTCAGAAGTGGCTTATGCCACCAAAATTTTTATTTGAAATACATTGTGTGTTTTAAAGAGATTTACATTTTTTGTGTGGTACGTTTTGCCTAATGTTTACCAGTTATACAAGATTATACAAAATTCCTTCCGAATGAAGAGGGCCTCACAGCTTTTCTCAGAAAATTCAAGACATATTTTACTAGTTACCTGAATATCTTTAATATAAGCCATTTTAACTAAAATCGTTAGAACCATTTTCTAGAAAATAAAACAAATTCGAAAAATGATCCATGTAAAGGGTAGTTGAAGGTTTGTCGATTTTCTTGAAATACCTTCATGCCACATCCTTGAAAGATAGTGAACTTAAATACCAAGTTTGGTATCTATCGGAATTTTCGCTTTTGAGTTATGTTGTTTACAGACACACACACAGTATTAATTTCTTTATGTGCTAATTCATGAATAGGAGCATGAATAGGCTTAGAAATTAATTTACTCTCGTTTATTCCCTTACTTTCTTCTAACAAAAATATATTTTCAACAGAAACTTCTCTTAAGTACTTTCTTATTCAAGCTATTGCTTTACACACACACACACACACACACACACACACACACACACACACACACACACGACATGTTTCCAAAATGCTTTATTTGGATTCAGGGAATCTCAAAACATGTCTTTCCGGTGAAATCTGGGTATGGAATTTTTGGGTGGAATGCAATACCTTCCCTACCTACTGTGTACGTGGTAGAGAAAGTAAAAATCATGTTATTCACATATCATGTCTCTACCCCCTACCGTTTAATTTTATACATCATCTGCTATTCTTACCCAAATTTATTTTCCTATCAGCTTCATGTTAATCGAGGCAACCGTTTGCAGAAGTAGTTTCATTTGTTTAGGTACAAAGGGAATACAGGAGGTCGAAGCTATAGTCAGATGTTTACAATGGGTCATTATATGTTGGCCTTGAAGTTCTGTACACTTTCCATGACATCGCGAGAGACAACTGATTGGTAAAAAATGAGAACTTATTGAAAAAAATCAAACCAAAAACAATGGATATCTCCGAAAGACTGATACCACAAAACGGTTATTTGAAATACATAAATTGTATTTTTTAAAGAGAGGCACATTTTTGTGCAATCGGTTTTTGTCTATCTCTTAGTTTACCAGTATACAAAAGTATAATAAATTTATTCCGAATGAAGGGTACCATTAGAAAATGCATGATATATATTTTGTCATGTAAATATCTTAAATATGTGTCATTTTAAACAAAAATGTTACATTAAATGAATTATTAAGAAATTATTAAGAAAAAAATAACAAAACCATTTTCATCTAGAGGGTAGCTTTGGATGGGAATTTTCTTGAAAATCTTTGTGTCGCGTCTTTGGAAGATACTTAGTGAACTTAAACTACTAAGTTAAATATTTATTGGAACATTTTGTTTTTGAGTTACGCTGTTCACAGACACACACACGCATAGGCACGCACACACACACATGTGCTTGTTTTTTATTCACGAGTCTCAAACATGTATTTCGGTAATAAGTCGTGTTGAGCTTTGGGTGGAATGAAATACTTCCCTACCTACTATGCACATGCTAGAGAAAGTCAAAACGAAAAATCAGGTAAATACAAAATAGTCTCATTTATACTTAAGTCACTGGTCCTTTAAGGATACAGTGCGAAGATTTTCAGCAAATTCCTCTATTTCAAATAACCGTTCACATTTAAAATGTCTCGAATTATCTTTTTTAACAAAACAAAATAAAGAAAGGCTCAGGCGATTTTATTAAAACATCATATATTTTTTATGTTGGCATATCAGAGGTGCAAAATTGTGAAGTCCTCATCACTCTTGCTTTAATTTCACAGGAAACCATAAAAGACGGAGAAAAAAACTTTTACTCGAAAATTATAGGTCACGCAGTGAAAATCTGTAAGGGGATGAAAACTTATGAACCTCATGAGTTAAATGCAAATTTCGCTCGGACTTATCTAAGCGTCCAAACTTTTGTCGGCATTGCTATCTGCAGATTTACACGTAAGGGTTGAAACCATGAAAAGTTTTGAAAGTTGTAAGGTAGACTTGTATCCGCCGAGTTCTCTAGCTGAAGTGCACAGACTTGTGAGCCGATTGGTCATGCGTGTAGTGTTGTACATAAGGGATTAAAAATAAATGTAAGGGTATCATATTTTAAAGGAAAGATTTTTAGACTGGTGTTAAATTTGCGCTTATTCGGATCATTAGCATGGTCACAGGTCGTATGTGTGTACTTGTCCTGTGGGATTTTGCGAAATTTCAGCTTTCAAACCACCTCTGTAAACGGCGTCTATACTGAAAGTATTTTAAGTTTATAGCATTTCTGGTGTAAAAGACAAAGGTAGGAGCCCGCGAAACTGGGATAGAGCACCGCATGCAGTCATCCGGACACTTGTGGTTCTATCGTGACCACTGGGAGGTATGAGGGGAAAGACCCGAAGGGCGTCTAGATCCGGAGAACGACGTGCTAAGGCATGGATGGGATCCCTAATGTTTCTAGATTGAACGCATCCAATAACGCCCGGGCCCACTCATAGGCGCCGAGCCCTTAAGGAGCGCTTGCCTGAAAGCACCTGGAGGCGGGTCCGGTCCTACAACCCTGGAACAGATGACAAGGAAGATGGTGGATACCGGAAATCAGAGGCAGGAGACTCATGATAGAAAATAAGCCACCCCAGCATTCGCCTGTCGACCCGGAGAAACCAAGAAATACCCTGGATCAGAATGGACAGTTGCCGGGGATCTAAGCCGGGACCTCTCAAATGCGTTACCGCGGCGCTACCTCGTTCGATGGAATTCCTGGTATAGTCTGTGCATGCCAACAAATCAACATGTACCCACGTGGACTTTACGTTCAATATAGACAGAGAAATAGTAACAGACAAGAGAGGGATTTTAATGGATCCTATGAGCGTTACAGTCAGATTGTCTGTTGCACTTTTTTTTCATTCATTTATGTTAACTTGTTCATCGGGAGTTTTGATTTGACAAACAACTCGTTGCCTGTAGGTTCTTTAACGTTAAAGACACTCACATTCACTCCCACATGGTTACTTCCAGACTAACTATAAAAAAAAAAAAATACTCCACCTCAGTCCAGCCGAGAATTGAACCTCGGCATCTCTGGGTTCAGAAACCAGAACGCTGACTATTCCATCACAAATGCAATCATTTTTCATTTATGTATTGTTTTTGTGTCCATTATTTTAATAACTATTTTAGCATTTCAGAAGGTTTTAGCATAAATAAATTAGCGTTTATTAATTTGACACTTTGTGTCCCTTTAATCCTACTCAGCATTCAACCATAGCTGAACATTTGGACAGCCATACACAGCTGCAACTTACAAGAACAGATATACTTTGAACATTCTTCTCCCGAGTAAGGAAGTGACCTTGAACGAAGCAGTGGCGAGGTTAATTAATGTGCTACAGAGTGGTCGTAATTAAGCCCCTGCTTTCCCAATTACAATAACAAAAAACTAAACTAGGAAACATTCGTGTAGTTCTAACGTTTGTGTGTGGCAAACGAGCATTTGAACATCATTGCTTAATAGCTGCACGTAACCATAATATATTTACTAACGCTATATTAAAAGCTTCAAGAGTTGCACTTTGGTTCATTTCTTTTCGTGCTGTCTCACGATGAGAAAAACTGAATGGTCTGCTTTAGTTCTTTCTATGGACATGTAGAGGTTTCCTATAGACATCTGAACTTTCCTGGGTACAGTTGCCTGGATAATATTTTAAATATGATTCCGGACAAAGTGATAATCAGGAAGTCAGTTGAAAGAACATTCTCTGTGCCTTAGCTGGAGCGCAGTGAATGGAAAAAAGGGATTGATCAGAAGACATGTCTTGAAAAAGTATTATTCACAGATGGATCGAAGACTAATTCTGGCACAGGTGAGAGAGAAATCTTTAGCTGTGGCAAGGGACTGGCGTGAGGCCTTGGTCAGTAGTTCTCCAGGCAGAAGTATATACTATTTTGGCTAGCACATGGAAAAGTATGTTGTAAATATGAGAACCCCATTTACTGCGAAGCACACATTATTTATCACAACGTTCGCTTGAGTTACTTTTGACACACATTTGGAACACAATACAACTGATCCGTAGAATCATAGCTTACAACTGAACTACTGAGTCACAACCCACAACTGAACTGCACTGGTACTGTTCACTTTCACTGTCCGCTTTTCACTTCATAACTTCTTAAGTAAAGGAACCCCTTCGTCCGAGCGAGAGCAGCATACAAAGGGAATGTTTTAGAAAGAGAGGTACTAGAACATGTCGAAAGGCGTGCATAATGAGCTATTGTCTGCACTGGCTATTGTTCCGATGCCGGTCGAAGGTCCCACTCATGTAGCAGGCCCTCAGGTAGCTGCACGGGCGCAGTCACAGTATGTAAAGGCTATATCAATATGCAGCTTACTATATTTTCAGGCGGTCAAGCAGCCTTGAAGGCTCTTGAAGCGAATGAAGTGAAATCAGTATTTGCCTGGGAGTGCGGAGAGTCCCTCATGAAACTGGCTGAACATAACACATGAGTGCCGGGTCATATGGGAATTCATGACAATGAAAGGGTAGATGACTTGGCTAAAAAGAGTTCAGCTACCACACCAATCGGACCGGAACGCATTTTCAGATTATCCTATGGATTTGTTCAAGGGGCTATCGGTGGTTGGACTACTGAAAACATAAGAAATACTGGGAGTCAGTTGCAGGATAGTGTACTTAAAGATAAGAATCCCTAATTTAAACAAAGGTAGGATTTAAACTTCGTTGGACGGTTGGAATCATAACAGAAAACGGCTATATCAAGGGGCACTTGTACACGATGGATGATAAGTTGATCCAGCCAGTATGAGACGGAAAAGGGCAGATGGTCGAGGTGCTTGGGGCTTTGGTAATCCACTACTTCTAAACCTAAACTTAATGCTACATTAAAAATCTGTTATGTTACATTCACATGGCTTTCTCTATCTTCTATCACTTATTAGTGGCTATACAAATTATTCTTACGAAAGTTTATTTTTCTATCTACTTCATTTTAATCGAGATAAACATTTGCAGAAATAGCTGCATTAGATACTTCGTTATAAAAACAAAGGGAATAACGATAGTCAAATGTTTAGGAACTGAAAGCTATGTGCTAGCCTTAAAACTCCATAGTGTTTCCATGAAATCGCGAGAAACAACTAAAAATAATGATAAAGTTTTGAACAAATCGAGACATTAATAATGGATTCTCGGAAACTACAAAAAAAGTTATTTAAAATAAATTGTGTGTTTTAAAGAGACTACTTTTTGTGGGGAACGTTTTCGTCTATCGCTTATCGTTTACCTTATACAAGATAATACAAAATTCCTTCCGAATAAAGGAGACTTCACAGGCTATTCCTAGAAAATTCAAGATAAACATTTTTTTTGTCATGCAATTATCTCTAATACATTATATTTAACCAAAATCGTTAGTCATTATTTATAAAATAAAAAATTATTGAAAAATGTTCGATGTAAAGGGTAGTTTGAAGTAGGACTTTTCTTGACAATCTTCATGTCGCATCTTTAGAAGATACTGAACCTAAATACCAAGTTTGGTATTATCCGACTTTTCGATTTTGAGTTATGTTGTTCACACACACACACGGACATTTTTCTAAAGATCTGATGTGTTACGCTCATATGACGTTCACTACTCTTGTGCAAACTATTCTTACAAACGCTTATTCTCCATCTACTTTATGTTAATCGAGATAAACATTTTCAGAAACTATCTTATTGCTAATTTTCTTGTAGGTACAAGGGGAATATGGCAGGCTTTAAGCGATAGTCAAATCAAATAACAGCTGGTTGCTATGTGAAACATTCCAGTCTCTTTGCATGTCCAGGGCATAAAAAAACTAATAATGAATTTCCATTTGAAAAAAAACCATAAGTATTCGAAAATTCAAACAAATGACAAGGAATATTTCGGAAATGGTTCATCCGCCCCCCCAAATGTGTATGACACAAATTGTGTTTTAACGAGCTCTACATTTTTTGTGTAGTAATTTTTTTTCTATCTCTTACGGTTCACCAGTTATGCAAAGGTCATTCAGAAAGAAGAGAGTTTTTGGGGATCTTTGAAGGATACTGAACCTAAATACCAAGTTTGGCATTTATTCGACTTTCGCTTTTAAGTTATGTTGTTCACAGACAGACACACACACACACGGACCTTTTTTTTCTAAAAATGCCTATTTTAAATTCAGGGGGCCTCAAAACATGTATTTCCGGTGAAATCTCGGTATCAAATTTTTGGAAGGAATGCAATACTTCCCCTATACGTAGTAGAGAAAGTAAAAATGCTTTTTCTTAGATTCAAGTTGACGCAGGTAATTCTTTCTGCCCCACGTTTTGGCGCAATATGACGCAGCCACGCTATGTCCTCCAACAATGAAGCAATACCTTTGCCTCACAGTTGCTGCTTGTCTCCTCTCAGTTGGTTCTTCTTTTGCCACGACTA
This sequence comes from Deroplatys truncata, assembly GCA_030765065.1. Lineage (NCBI taxonomy): Eukaryota > Metazoa > Arthropoda > Insecta > Mantodea > Mantidae > Deroplatys > Deroplatys truncata. The sequence goes on along the minus strand of CM060978.1, from coordinate 168,125,582 downwards.
CTCCAGCATGAAACTTTAACCTCAGGATATGCGTGGGTGTGTACAGAGAAACACACAAACGCTGTCTTGGAACACTTTTATTCACTATTTAAAATAATACTTTAGGTTTGCTGATCTTAATAAATGCATACGAAGTTACTTTGTCTTTACCAAGACCGAAGAATATTAACTACGGCTAAGCCTTCTACCCTCTAGCATGTTCGCCGCCAATCTTCTCCACACGACGAGAAACTCGTCCTACACTCCCCAGGCACTCAGGCAGACTGATCTCCCCACGCTACTACAAGGAAAACCAACGCCTAAACTTCCCCTCTCGTCCCTCAACTCCTTCGCGTCATGATGCTTAGAGTGGCCTTCAACAGGCTAAGTGTAACTGTACTCGGCTGTTTACCAGGGAAAACTTGCTTCAATGGTATTTACCCTTTCTACCTGAGGCTGGTACCTAATTAGCAAAACTGTGCCTGTCTTGTCTTTCTGTCGCTTTTACAGTCAACAATTTTCACAATGCTTCTCCTTTTTATACATACACTGATTTTAAATATATTATCACTTATTTTATATCGCTATCCTTCTTAGAATATTATGATAATTATTGCCTTTATAATTTCGGCTTCAAAGTGGCCTCAAAAAATGTATTTCTGGTAAAATCTCGGTATCGAATTTTTGGGTGGAATGCAATACCTTCTCTACCTACTAATATGTACGTGGTAGAGAAAGTAAAAACCATAAGAGTAGCAATTTGGTCCATTTCTTTGCGTGCAATCAGTCATCCACGATGGGGAAAACTGAATGGTCTGTTTGTATTTTATTTGGACAATGGGAAGAGGCAAAGAAAACCTGCTGTTCATAACTACTGAATGAAATCATCAAGTTGAACAAATCACATTGCTTCACCTGCCCGAAATTATGCTCTGGGAGGACTCAATTTATTACCAAGAGCAGTTAGTTGTGAGAAAGAGAGAACTTGTATAATCGCGGAGAAGAAACGAAAATGAAACACGCTGTTATGCAAGTTAATTAATTTAAAAGGTTTTCTTACACGAGAAGCAACAAGACGAGCTCACAGCAAGTGGTAATTAAAATCAACTTGGGCCAAGAGCAATTAAAGCTGCTCCCAGTGGCGTAGGTACTAACTCTACTGGAGTAACTATAAACATTGTTGGTTTTTCTTTCCTGACCTACACTTCCTGAGACGAGTAAAAACTTAACACGACAGCTGCTGTGCTGAGATTAAGAAAACCCATTTGATTATTACAGAGATAAAGAACATAAAGCCGATAATAAAGGGCTAACGCAATACAAATAGGCGGAGGAAAGGAGCATTGATACCGATCTGGCTTGACACGGACCATTCCACCAAAAGCATATAATTAGTTACTTGTTAGTTTTCCTGCTAATGCGTTTGAACTAAATAGGTACATTACAGTTTTTTAACATCTGATTGCTTTAAGTGCTTAGTCATTTCGCGATGTTGCCTGCAAATTCTTTGGGAAAGTTTGCCTTATTTCCTTCCCTTACCAATAACTAAACAGTTTGTTGATGGGCCCTAGTAATCGGTCACCTTTCTGCCCTTGCAATTGTTTGTTATTGACATAATCGAAATATTAACGTTTGGAATGGTGGAAATGTCTTTTTCGAACGCGTACGTCATTATAATTTCGAACAGTGTCATATACACCGAGCGACGCGGTAACGTGTGCCACTCGTATTCGGGAGGTCCCGGGATCGACCAATCTGACCGAGGATTTTTCCGCGGTTTTTCTCGGTTGTTAGGCGAATGCTTTAAATCACGAATTTTTCTATCATCCCTTTCATTTCCTTCTTCTTCACCGTCATACCAAGCACTGGGCTGATAACCCATCGTGGATATGCTATGATCCAGAGTTTGTTTGCTGGTCGACAGGCTATTGATCCAGAAATTGGCTCGTAAGTCCTTGGGCTATAAGTCCAACAAGGAAGAGAGTAATCCGTTAAAGAGAAAGAAATGTCATATGTGTAGTCGCTTCGTGCACCATCTAATTTATTTCCATTTATTTAATTGTAAATATATAACTTGACTCATCGTATTTCAGAACTATTGATTTTTATATTTTACTATTGAATTAGGATAATATTGCTATATTGAATAGAAAGAGGTCTTAAGGAACGAATGCCCAATTGTAGGTTCAATTTAAAACAATTAAACTGCCCCTAAAATGACCATCATAACGTCCTCCAAACAAAACACGACTAATGGCATTTACTTTCCCCCATAATATCAAGCAGCTTTCATTAAATGCATTTCTTTCTACAACTTAAATGGTCCACTCTGTATACATATACAGGGTTATTCAAAAAGAGGGAACAGATTTTAAATATTTATTTCTAATGAACGACAATAGATGGCACACATGCGATACATCACTGAATAGAGAAAAGTTCAAAGATTTATTTTATGTGTTCAAAATGAGCACCATTTGTTATGCGAGGACGACTAGTGCTTTTCCGTTTGCATACGCAAACATTTTCTATGAATTTATTGTATCAATTGTAAATCTTTTATGACTAGGCGGCTTGTTGTTGAACTTACAAGGAAATGCATGCTGCAATGAAACAATGGATTCACTCTTCGCATAATGCAGCACACAAGACGACTTTTCCTGTTGCGTCGCCATTTTCTAGTAAACAAACACAGCGCCGCTGTAGGCGCTGAATGGAACTAATAGGTGGGGCTTAAAACTTTGAATTTTCCTCTATTCAATGATGTGTCGTATGTGTCACTATCTATTGTTGTTCATTAAAAATAGTCAACTGATGTACTGCAATTGCAAAGTCAATGAGTGATATAAGAGAACATATGGAATGTTCCAAGTGAACCACCAATCATATAATGTAAAACTATAAATATTTTAAATGCAGAGTGTTGTTTTATTTATATAAGCATCATATCTTCTAGTCCAGTCTAGGTAAGATAATAACAAATTAAATAACTCACAGTCGAAGCTTTACTTCCCGCTGCAGGAAAAAATTATACAATATTGTGTTATATTTTATGTGAAACTATAGACATCAAAATACCTGATACTCGGACTATTCGTGTAGCTTATATTCAACATACAAGTATTTTGTAATATTCTTATTCAAATTTTAATGACTATGTTCTTACAATACGTGAGTTAACAGCCGAAATGACTAAACGTCTGAGCATCCTTAAGATTGGTAACAAAGATGGCAAAGAATATACATCTGCCATCACGTGGATCAGAAATCATCATGGTCTTTCCTGTAGCGAATAGAATGAGGTAATTAACAGGACAATGAAATCAGATTCGCAGATCTCAAGACCGTAATCTCCGCAGTAGATATCGCTTGCTCGCGTCTTGGGAACATGCCCTCATTGAGATGTTTTACCCAACTCAAATCATTAAGTAAGTATTAAATTGAACTGACATAATACATATAAAATAATATTTTAATTAGGATTTCAAAATATATATACTAAGTCTGAAGTATTGAGAGATTAAAAGCAACCTTTACGACCCACCATTTAACCTTAAGATCCCCTTACCATGGGAGATTGAATTAGGTTAATCTTTCTGGTGGGTAAGAGGTGAGGAAAACTAAGAATAGTACACAAGGAGAGGAGATGTCTGTACATATTGGGTGGACTCCATCACGAGAAAGTCTTCGGCGGTCAACAAGGCGGTAAGTAATGTATATAACTAAATTTGCAAGGCTTGAAGAGTCGAAGAAGCAGCCCAGTCTAACGCAGTGGGTACCCAGAGGAGCATGGTTGGATGTTCAGAGGCAGCAGCCGTTATGCTTAACTAACTTCTTGTCATCAGAAGTAACTGCTATGTTCCTATAATTTGGTTTAAGAGACCAGCCGTACCACTCTCCTTGTTCTGCGAGGCTTCCGGGAAGACATTCACTTACTGAACACCTTTATATGATAAATAACGAACTTAAAGTTAAACTAGATTGAACATATGAATGGAATGAGTCAGTAGAGACACCTACTACTAACGAGGAACTACCAGTAAGAGGATGACAAGATGTTGGAGGTCCTAGAAAGGTTTGGCTGATGCTTTATGAAGCCGGAACGGACAATTGTTTAATCCTTATTATGTTGGTAACACCTTTAACTATATCTAACCTTTAACTAATTAATTTTTGGGTGTCTTATTTACATAGTTGGTCCCCTTGGCACCACAAATGCAAGAAGTGGTTGAATTTATCAAATAAATAATACTTACCTGGTGACTGAGGGAAGTAATGGAACAAAAACAATCAAATCGCCCGGAATAGGTGTTTGAACCTACTACTTCATAGATGTCACACCTGCGCCATCGTACTCGGCATTACAACAATGTAAATGATATATATGGTGATTTATGAAGAACTGACACCCTTATTTCTTTAATTATTTTGTTCGAAATTCACCCAATGCCCCAATTTTAGCACAAAATTAAGCAGAATGTTCTGGAGTTTCGATTGCCTGTCACTAGATGCGCAGATGTTCGTGTTTTATTCGTAATTGTTAGATTTATTGTGGGCAACTGTTTTTGAGATTTTGTTCTAGTCAACGTGAAAATGGAGTACACATTAAATGAACGACACTTCCTTGTAAGCAATACTGGATTACAAATTCAATTACAGCTACTCAAAAGGCATACCAGAGGGAATTTGGTGTTCGGAATCCTCCCAAAGAAACACAATACTAGGACTGGCAAACAAATTGGAAACAACTGGATCTCTGGTGAGTGAAAAAAGCAAAACTCGTTCATCTAGGCTTCCCACGGTTGTTGTTGACGTAAGAGCACGACTGATCAATCATCCCAAAAATCATAGGGTACAACTACTCAATGTGTCAGAGAGCTGTGAAAAGTGCAGGCCTAAAGCCGTATAGGATTACGGTTGTCCATCAGTTACAGGAACCAGCTAAGAATGGACGACTGATGGAGGACATTTTCAACATTTGCTATAGAGGTAAATAATCTCTGAAAATTCCTCTGCATTGGCGCTAGCATAACGCTTTTTGAAACAATTAAAGAAATAAATGTGTCAGTACTTCATAAATCACACTAAGCATTCTCATTCACTTAAAAAAATCTAGTAGCCAAATTAATGGAGTGAAAATTCTTATTTTTACTATACAGAAACTACGCACATGTGATTTGGTAATCTGGCGTTTTTCAAGATTTTTCATTTACTTAGTTTTGCATTTTTTTAAATGTAACTTATCCATGTCTGGTTTTACATTATTTTACTGATACTACACTTGACAATGTCAGCGAAATATGATTTAAACTGAGGCGTTAAATACATTTAATACTTTGATCATTTCTGAAGTTTGACATCTTTTTCCTGTCAGACAAAACCCGTTTTCTTGCAATTGCAGATATTACACGTAAAGATTTGTTTTCAAAAATGCATGTAAACCATTTTTTAAACATCTCACTTTCGATTGAAAAATCAGCAGCATTTTCAAAAATGTATACCAATAAAATAAAAGCTTTTAAAAATAATACTACACATAAATTGCTATATCGTTTATTCTTTGTTGCCTTTTCTCAATAGCTCATTATTTTAAAGGGGAGACGAATGACTTCTGGGACTACTGTACATGCACCCCCCCCCCACACACACAGATGCAGTTAAGCATTGACTTTCTGTGATCAAGATTGCGAATTGGATCTCAGGCCAGGAATGATGATAATGAATTGTGCTTAAATTGTGGCAAAAAAATAACTGCGGAAGAAAATTTCGGCACATAGCGACGCTGGCATGAACCTGGTGATTACGAGCACTGTGAAATAAATTTAGAATAAAATTAGTAAAGATTCTGACTTCTCTTTTTTATTTTTCCGTTCTTCTTTCTTTCTCTACTGCTTACCTATCGAAATTGTGGCAGAAATTTCATCACATTTATGAAATCCTCTCAATTGCAAACAACGTTTATTAAAAAAAAGTCCACACAACAAAGTACTCTTTAGATGAACAATTCTTCATTATTATTTTTATTTTCTTAAAAGCGTCTTTAGCTTTCTGATTAAAGTGTCACATATTTGATATTTTAATACACAGAATAAAATGTATATCTTGAATTTTCTGTGAATAGCTTATGAAATTATCTTCATACTTCTTAGTCTTAGAGAATGTTATATAAGTGGGAAATTGTAAGAGACAGACAGAAGTACACTGCGAAAGAAAATTGGAAGTCGTTAAAATATGCAGTTTGTGTTAAACAATTTCTTGCAGCTTTTGCTGTGGTGTAGGGTGAGCGGGTCCGCCTCACCTGTAAGAAGAATTGATACCTACTAGTGTGTAATATATTACATAAGCTTTTTTGAAAACTTTGACATAAGTTCGTACCTAAGTGTAATGTTATTCCCAAAGTTCCATAGGATGAATATCTAAAAGGTTAAGTAACATTTCGTTAATAATGTACGTGTACGAGAAACAGTACAGTTCCGGTAACACTGCAAGCACCAGGAAACTGGTGCACTATTGTATATGTTTTAATATTTATTAACAAACCTGAAAAAACAGTTGTAATACCGGTTTTCAAAACACCACACATAATGTAAGTTGCATAACGGAGAGGGGCTGAGAGCGATGGAAGAGTAGAGATTGAGTGACGAAAGGGAGAGATACCCTGATTGTGAGATGGAAGAAGAGAATCCTTGAGAGGGAAGAGGTTGAATAAGTGTGTAAGCGGATGAGGAAGAGAGGGAGAGAGAGAGACACACACAGACAGAACAATCCCCGCAATAACGCGAGTAGATCAGCAGGTTGTGCTATTAGTTAATAAATACGCAACAAACTCATTAAATTATATTGAAGTGGAAATGAACGATGTAATTCTTTGTTTAAAGCATATTTTTTTAGAGCATAAAAAGCGTGATTTCGGATGCGAATGGAGTCGTATATTATAATATTAAGTATATTAAAAGTTGGAATGCTAGTGATCTGCAATTTTCCTGTACTATAACACAAGGCCAGAGAAAATGACAGGTTCCTGATCTGCAGTTTAATTAAATTAACTTATTATTATCTTCTAATATATAATTTAACATTATTTGGCATGCCTAAACATATCTGTTCACGCACAGCCATACGTTGTACTCAACTGGTTTCTTTTCACTTCCTGCTTAGACGTACCTACCATTATCGTAATTTTCTGGAGGAATTTTCTCCAATTATCTACACTTCATCGTTCTTGATTATTACTCAAATTTCAGATCTTTACATAAAACACAACACGCTAGCACATGAAGTGTTTTCTATAATTATGCAAGGTGTAGTATTTGAAAAGACATCAATCCTGTGAAAATTGCATGTGTTCTGCACAAACAGGAATTGGATCCACATAGAGAGAGCAGACAAATGCTATCATTAAACACAGTCGATAAATGCATTGCTATGCCACTGTTCGCATGTAGTCTGACAATTATTTACACATCTGGCGTTCTCACTAATGTGTGCCTTTTTGTTGCACAAGATTTGCTTCATGCAGCCACCTGGCTGGTTTGAAGGCCTAATGTCTAAATTACAGCTCTATACTTACAGCTTCTCCTTGTGAGGTTTAGCATTTTATTTTTTGGTTTACTATTTGTAAAGCTTGTCATCTGGGAGATCTTTGTATTCCTGACCCAGATAAAGCACTTTAGTACTTCCCTAATATTACTTTTAGTCAAATAATGGAGAAAACTCGCAAAAACCTAACGTGAACAGTGCTCTAGGTGGAAGGTAGCTACATATAATAGTAATTTGTGCAACAAGTGGATAATCTTGATGATTATGTCACGAGTAAATGATTTTCACGGGTATTATATTAAAATTATTTACGGGATGGATACAACAATGTTTTGTAACCTTAACATTATAAATTGTAAGAAATAAATAATGAAATAATCCAGCATCCATAGCTGATATTAAGTGAAAGCGCCTTCATATGTTCGTAAATGTGGCGTTAATTTCTCTCCCTGGATTTCAATTTTTATTATCTGGCATGTTGAACCAATAAGCAAGAGAGCCACTGCATGCATTCCCTTGCTGGGAGAGGAGCGAACAAGTGTGGACGGCGATATAGCCTATTATCAGCACATCGTGGTAAGTAATTAAATATTCACATCTTAGTGGTTTTATATTTAATAACGCACAGGTTTTAGAAAAGAATATCACACTTGTTTCATCTTCTCTCTATAAGCAACGGCAGCTTGAAATATCTGTATTACATCACTCCTATAGGAAATACGTTATTGATATTACTGACGCTCGTGCCATGCCATAATGAGCCAATTATTCACGATACTGAATACAGTAATAACCTTTTCGTAATGCTAAGATTGCATAAATGCATCCAGTGCTAAAGCGAAGAATGAGCAAATGTATTATTGTCAGGTAATCACAGGCAACTTCATTCCCTTTTGAAGTCAGAGTTAGAGGCGCTCTGATTCAATACACAAACGTCGCATATTTGTTACCAGAAACGGAGAAGGGATCAAAGTAGTAGTATAGCATCTTCTCGAAGCTTCTTAGCGCTGGGAAGTGCGATATTAGAGACAAACGCAGTGGATGAGCAGCATAGCTCGCACGTGGGAGGAATAGCTGTCACATTACAGAGCAAGACAAGCGAAAGTTGAAATATTTCTGTGAAAGTATTCTTTCATTTTACTAAAATAATGATCACAAGCCTTATTGTTTTATTTCTGAATCGTTTTAAGTTTTGGAAACTATGTTAATGTAGATTGAGGCAGTATTTTTAACACTTAAATGATTTCAGTCCAATTATATAATATATAAATTCAATAACAGCCCGCCTTAAACAAGATATAACTGTAACAAAATATAAAAGTGTATATTACAGTCATTGTATATGTTTATATTATTTTATACATGTGTAATAATGTTATGTTAATGTATTACGTAATTTAATAATGTAGGAGCTGTGAGAAATAGGTCAAAAGTTGCGAACAATGAGATAACCTTGAGGCAATAATGAATTTGAAAGTTTAACAATACTACTTGTGATTCTTGGAAGCAATAATGTAATTTTTGTGACAGTTTATAAAATAGCCAATCAACAACCAGAAAAAGCTTTAGTTAAATGACGGTATTCTATTGGATTAGGATTAGCCAATCAGAAACTAAAATGGAGCAAACTTTACAAATTCAGAAGTGAGTTGCTAGCAGGCAGCGCTACTACCCAGACGCGAAACGCGTCCTCGAGAAGTTTAATACGTATTCAGTGTGAGACGAAAGCAGTTTACGTGTTAAACAGTGCTAGTAATTAGTAAAAGAATCTCACAGCTCTCTATATCAGTGAAGTGTTATTATTTTAATCGTTTAAAGAATTAATAAATGGAGTGAAGTAGAAATTATAATCTGTGTAAGCCTACATTCTTCAGTCGCACCACTCCCTGCTAAGACAATATAAATACTGACGCAGCCGACGCAAACATAAATATATATTTAAAGAAACAGTCAAAATTACAAAGTTAATATTTTTTAAACATTTTTGGGGCAAAGGCCACCGGAAAGTACATTTGGAGCGAAGGCTACCAGAAACTTTTTACCATACGTGCGGTTGCAACTACTTCAAGTTCGGCTCCCCAACAGTCGAAATATAATACACCTTCTTCAAACTGGCTTTCCATACGTAGCAGCAACAAACCTTCTTCAAGATAAACATACTTTTTTTAATACACTTTAACTGTTTCTTTTCTCGTTTCTACGCCCGTAGAACACAGGTAGAACAGCGAGCGTGTTTCAAATGTTTTATATTGAGATCCAAATTGTAATTTTGAAATATGTTGACAGACCATGATGAGCATTTTTCTCCATGAAATTAACTAAAATAATGAACAAGCTATGAAATTGGTTAGTGAATTTTACACATAGTTTTGTTGAATGAAAAATATTACGTTTACATACAAATATACCTTTTTCGCATTAGCCTGTGCAGGATTTGTACTAGCGAAGATAAAATTTAAGCAGAGAAGTCTTAAGCATTTCGTAGAATAGACACGCAGCGTAATCTCTCGAAGTGCTAAATTACCGTCCAACTGGTAGAAGAAGTGTAGGAAGACCCAAAAAGCGATGGAGAGATCAACTGTAACTCTGTGTAGCCGGAACGGATCTTAAGGTCCAAACCGCGTAGTTTATTATGAAGTTAAGCCTTCAGTACAAGCCATAAATTTATAGAAGGAGCAAGATATGGAATTTTTCCGACATAAGTTGGCAATATATTAATGAGAGATCTAAGGAATATGCTGACTTATTGAAGATTGAATGTCTATTCTCATTTGAGTTCCTAGGGTAACATATTACTGTGTTCAGCTTTTAGTATTAAGAAAATGAATGGAATAGCCTGATATATCCATCTTCATTAAACACCAACTAGTGTTATTTGAGAAGAACGTTTATTTAATTATATTTAAATATTTAGTGTTTTTATTACGTTTAATTAAATTTTCAATTAACTTGCCTTTCCGAATGTAGTCTGCAAGTTCTTTTTGTATTACACTGCCCAGGAAGAAAGTAGCCCGCAATTCATTGCTCTGAATTATCCCATAAATTTTATTAATACTTTTAAAACCGGTGTAATTAAAAACCTGATTTGAACAAAGGAAGGTGGAGTGTGATTTTTGCTCAGAACCGCAATGGTATTCATCACGCCACTGACCTCTACCGGCTCCATCTTGGGAACAGTGAAGAGATGAATGTATGATGGACGAGAAAGAACAGAGAAAAATGTTTGCTGTTGTTTTAGTCATGTTGTTCTCTTGTAGGGTCATCATCACTAGAAATGGGGTATAGAGATGTCTGATGTTAGGCATCATGTCGGAAAGTTTTTGTGGTTACTAGCAGCGAGACCACACCTCGCCACCTTTATGACAAACGATGAAAAGAGAAAAGAAAGACGCGAGATTAATTCTCATGTTATAATAATAAATTGCTATCATTATGAAGAAGGCCGTGCAAAAACTTTGAACCCTTTAATATCTTTACGCACCATAATTTGTTCTCGTGAGGTGCTCATGCCCATCGGTCAGAGAGGCAGACGCTCCCTTAGCCATTATTTCTGAGTCTTGCACTCGTGACACACGCACCTTATACTGAGTGCTGGTCACTTTTGAGAACATTTTGATTTGGGAACTCAAGTATCTACTGTAGCGTATGTGTGTGCATTGTCGCGTCGGACACATTATTGCTGTGTATAATGATTGTTGAACTAATGATTTCGTTTGTAATTTTGATTTCTTGTCTGAAGCGGCATATATTTCCCTCCAATTCCTAGTCAAAGGGAGTGAAGGCAATTGAGAGAAGAGCCTCTTTGTCTGAGAGCGCGGCGTCGCCAGTAGAGGCAGTCTAGCGTAGGTCCTTGGAGTGTGTGGTTTGTATGTAGAAGTGCGTGTTGTCGTGTGCATGAGGCATCTCCCCCAGTGTTTTTCTGTAACCTTTTCGGATCATGCAGCATTACCGAGGTAACTTTATAATAAACCAGAGTTAAATGTGAATTCATATATATTTTTTATAAATATCCCACGCCTGCTTAGTTCTGTGCAGCAGGTTCCTGATATCTCTTGTTTGCCTTTGAGTCTACGTCCCCCAATGTTTATGTCGGGGTAATTAAATTTAGCGTTTTAGCTGTAAACCTTTTGTCCTCACCCCGGTGTATAACAGTATTTCAAATCTACAGTTTTAAATTTGGTTGCTTAATTTATATCTACAGGAAAGCACATCGCTATCGTGCTTTACCTGTACTTTTAAGCTATAACCTGTAGTACCTATTAAATCTAATTGCAATTGCTTGCTATTGAAGCTGCAGTGAGAAAATACACATCTAAATGATCACCAAGACCACAAACTTATGTAATATCGGCTTCAACAAACACTGTAATGGTATGAGCAAACTGACAATGAGTGTCATAAGAGTATTCTGATCCGGTGTGACAGTGCTTTGAGCACTTCATAAATTCTATTCATCAATGGCGAATGCTGATTTGAACATCTGGGCTACATCTACTAACAACAACAATAAAATAATAATAATAATAATAATAATAATAATAATAATAATAATAATAATAATAAATGCAGATGAGACAGTAATCATATAGGAATCAAATGGAGGATCCTCAAAGAGCTATTTACATCTTAAGCAGTTAGGACTCCAGTATCAGCTTTAAATGCAAACGTCTTCATGACAAAACACCTGCCAAAACTAAAGCACTTATAAATGATAAGATAGAAGAGACACCACATTTTAACTGTCTCGGATCAGGCAGATTAGGCGAGTATAAACTGGTGTGTAGTCGTATAAGACGAACTCTAAGGAAACCTCGAAAAGAAACTAACCTCAGGTTCAAAAATGATGGTAGTTGCAGTAATTCTGTTTGATGTGGATTCGTAGATATTACTGAGGAACGCATTCCACATGTTCAAGCGCTGAAATAAAGCTGTTATGATCTGTCATTAGAAATATTCTACATACCTGATTATACTGTAATTATTGATGGGAAGATACAAATAACTAAGTAAAAAATAATAGTAAGATGGAGAAATAAATAATTTCCGGGTATTAAACCAACAATAAGAAAGAAAAGGTCATTAGGAAGTCATGTTAAGAAAATCCATTAGCAAAAGCGAGGAGTGAATGCGTTAGTATAGAGTTTCCTGGAATGCAGTTAGGTTATAAGTTCAGTACGTTTGCAAGGCACTTAGACCAGAATATGTAAATCAGAGAAGTGAAAGTATTTCTGAGAGTTTAGCCAGCATCCATAGCAACAGTTCAGAGACGCATACGTAATAGTTTAGAGATTGGCCCGTGTATAAAGTAACTTTGGTGGGAGGAGCCATACATAGGTGGAGCTTAAGTTAAGGAATAGGCGCGAATTCTTTCACACTCTTTTCGTGCATACATTCCTGCATACATTCGTCACTCTGGATACTTGTGACGACTCGTGTGTTATTCTAAGCGTTCAGTGACGCGCTTGTGTGAATAAGATTTAGCGGTAGTAGCGAGGGGTTTTGCCGGTAAGTATTTTAGCGGCTCTCGGCAAGTTATACTGCTAGTTTCTTTCATTGCGGAAATAGTTATCTCAAACCGTAAAATTGATACTGCAGAAGTTAGCAGCCATAATAATTACGTTTTTATTGTTTCGAGCGCTACAATTTATAATAGTTTCATTCTTTATTTTCAAATGGTTGGCAACTCGCTTCAGTAGCTCAAGTATTAGGTCACATTAAAACTCTCAATCAAAACTAATCAAAACAACCATAACCTACAAAACACGTTGAAGAAGAGAAACAGGACGACCAAGAAAACATGAGCTTGAGATCGGAACAGGATATGACCTAACACCAAAAAGGAAAGATAATGATGAGTCTGATGATAACAACTACAATAATAATAAATAATAATAATAAAAATAAAGATTAGGCCTAAAATGGGCATCCCATTTCCTTTTTGCAAATTTCTTTACTACTCTAGCAGATAAGGTTGCAGTGGAATTCTATTCTGCATCATATTATGCAAACGTTTTTCCGTCTACTTAGTTTTATTGCTTTCTTTACTTCATTTACAGAACTAATATTAAATTTTCTCTCATTTTAACATTTCGAATTTGCATTATCCTTTGCACTTTTCCTAATATAATTTCTGCAGCTTTTAGGCATTCTTTGTCTTTTCTTATCATATAATCACATTGATGGATTCATATCATTTAATACTATTTTATAATGATATGTTATATTCTTTAGTATTCTCATCTCTATTTTCTCCTTTTATAATAGCATTTTTAATATTTGAAATTTGGTAGCTGTTCTAACCGAGCGGGATGGTTCACGCGGTAACGTCTATGGCTCGCATTCGGGAGGTCCCAGGTTCAAACCTCCAGGGTCGAAGGTTTTCTCGCGGTTTTCCTCGGTCTCTAGGCGAATACTGGAGGGATTCGCGAATTTTCCTATCATCCCTTTCATCAGTACATTTCATTTCATTCTTCTTCACCGCCATACCAGACATTGGGCTGATCACCCATTCCGGATATGCTATGATCCAGAGTTTGCTTACTGCTCGACCGACTCTTGACTCAAGGCAATTGGCTTGAAAGTCCTATAAAAAGGAGGATAATCCGCTGAAGGTTTTTACTGTTTTATTACTAACAGCTTAGTAAATGTTTGGATGTGGATGCCATTGTCATTTGTTTTCCTTTAAGTTACTTGTAAATTATATAGTTTTATAATTTAGTTTAAAATATGTTTCCGAGTGCTTTAGCAACTGGAATCTACATGATTAAGCTGTAATGTTGACTAATATTAGTAACTATTAGGAATAGTACAGCAATAACACTCAAATAATTTTATTATGAAAGCGTGGTAATGGCAATTTGTACCTACATTCTTTGTTTAAAACTATGGCTTTCAGAATGGTCTATTGCGTGGGACGCAATACTTCTTCTGGATAATGAGAAAGTACTTAACCTCAAAACATGCACTCTCCTTTCTATTGAACGTTCTCCTAGTCTTTTTCTAATTACAGCTGCAGCTGTCGATTTCTTCTTCTCTTTGGTCTTCTTGCCTTTTAGCAGAGGAGGAAAATAAATTTGTAAATTAAAGATCCCGCTGACAGACACATAGTAAAGTTTTAGTTTGACTGAGAATCCCATATTGAGGACGCCCTGTAGATTCTATAGTAGACGTTTGTTACTTTTGTATTAGTAATGAAGTGACACTTTTACCTTGAAGATACAAATGTTTATGATTAGTAAAATAATGATCTGTTAAAATGTATTTTTCATTAGGATGAAGGCATGTTCTTCTTAAATCATTAGCAAATGACTGGTGTCATATTTGGTTCCACTGATAACTCGCCAATAGAGTAACCCAGTTGTCATTTGTGAATAGCTCTTTGGGGATAGAATATGCGACAGAATGAAGCCTTCCATTAACTAATTAGTGTATTCGTATCTTTCAACTTTTTTATTGCTGAAATCGGTATGTTTTGCGATCATTAACATTAAAGCAAATACTTTGTTTTAATTTTACCAGTATTCCAGAAAAATCAATCTGAATGTCAGCTTTGGATAGTACAAAAAATAGACCGTGTTGAGAGATTTTAGAAGGGAAATAACTGACTAAAAGTTATCAAATTACTCTAGCAATTACTATTTTAGTAATATCACCTTTAATCGTTGCTTTTCACAAAGTGTAATTCTTACTTATAATTTATTTCTTTAAGAATTAGGGCCATCTCCGCACGTAGGCCATAGTGGGCTTCAAACATATCCCCTTGGAGGAAAGGATGAAGGGAAGACCCAAAGGTCGCCCAGATCCTGACGACGATGTGCGCAAGCAAGGACAGGGTCCCTAACAATTCCAATATGACACCAATCCTGGCGTCGGCTAGCCCTACCTGAGCCACCCACAACCTGGGACTCCCGGGAGTAGACGAGACACTTCCAGGAACCAAGGGGGCTCCAGCAGTTCCGCCAAGCACCAGGAGGAAATCTTTCCATAGCACAAATGGTTACGCCCTGCCCGCAACTCAGTAGCCGTAGTCGCCTGGTCCTACAAACCTGAAACAGATGAAAGACATGAAAATTCGTGGCAGGAAATTTGTGGTACAAGAGGAGTCAGCCCATCTTTCACCTACCGATCTGGGGAAACTATACACAAAACCTCAGGACCTCCTCGCGTTGCATTTTGATTCAGATCTCTTTGAAGTTATATGTCAACATCTGTGTTGTGCTCAATACTACGGACATAATCAATGCATCACTTAAACAAAATAAAAAAATGGTTTAAAGACTAAAAAATTGAAAATTATTAAATTTTATAAAATGGTCAGAGATGTACATGTTTTATTGTACTTAAAATTCTGCAATAATATCCAGAGGTGTGTATTAAAATGTTCAGAGAAATTACACAATAACTGAGACGCTAGGGACTTTTTAATAAATTAATCATTTTGTTTCACTCAATTAACAAATTTAATTCAAACTACACATCAGAGTGACTTCAAGTTTGGTACATATGTTAGTTTTGTCCATTCTATACACCCTGAGAATATAGTAATTTGGATAAAAACAAAGACTTTTCAAATGTAAAAGTCATTCACTTAACCATTTTCTCGAATATTAATGATCCTAAATAACATTCCTCCACCATTGTACAGTTGAATATTTTAAATTAAATCGTAGTATATTATTAAATTTAATAACCTTTTTCTCACAGAATGGTATGTTTTGTGATGAGCATAGCTTTGTTTAGGAAACGTAGGCAGGTGAAACGCAAGCAGAGCTGAGGCAGGAGAACAATACAACGAATGTCAACATTTCAACTATAAGTTTATGTTGAGGAATAAAACTGCCCTGGCAGGTACGTGTTGAAGGCGGAACTATGACGACGTAAATTTGACGACAAAGAAATCGCAACGGTCCATTACCTACGGTTCCTACTTTATAACAGGAGTTCGGTTCACAACTTCCTCAATATCACACGAGTTAAATGATTCCGTTTCCTTTCTTTTGCCCTCCACCTTTTCATTAAATGATTACTTCCCTTCCTTTTCATCATAAATTAGATAGATGCTTTTATTCTTCACTGAAAACTGGGAGCAGAAATACCGTTACAATAAACAAGTTTCGGACGGCGAAAGAAAAGGCATTCAATTTTTTCTCCGGAGCCCAACACCTCCATCAAAGTTAATGTGCCCGTTCATTACAGAAAGAACCATGGAGGAAAAATAAACGATTTCCAAGCAATAGCCACCGCTCTTTCTTTGCTTGGTATAACTCAGGATATTGGCGTGACTGAAGGTGGTTTCCAAATCCACCCCCCCTTCCCTAGTGGAACATCAAATTATGGCTCCCAAGAAACTCTATAACCGCCCACGATTTACAAAAACCTTAGTGCTGTCAAATAAAGTAAGCTTTCGTCTGTGACTCTTCGCCCTCCGGATAAGAAAGTAGACTCTGCGTCCCATTACGTCCACATCAAAGAGGGCTATTTCTTCGTAGCTGTCCTGAATGAAATAGTGGCATATGTGCTGATGTATACCTCATAAAAAATTACCTGGTAAAATTATTTCAGAGAGCATTACATTTATTTGTAGATACTTAGATATGAAGTATTTTGATTCTGACATCAGACGTGTAAGTATAATGCACAAGGTACAGTATAAGAAAAATACACCGGATTTAAAAATCTCATTACACCATTCACATTACTTGCTATACTCACACTTCTACAAACTATTCTTACAACGGCTTATTCTTCTATCTACTTCATGTTAATAGAGATAAGCTTTCATTACACATTTACAAATTTCGTTATAGTTTCAAGAAGAAACAGTGCACCGTAGCTCAGTCGGTAGAGCAACTGCCTGCTGGGGAGGGGTCCCGGGTTCGATTCCCGGCTGGGGTTGGAAATTTTTCTCTAGCCATGATTAATCCCTATCCTCCGCCGAGTCTGGAAGTATGAATGAGAGTGTGTATGATCTAAATGACTAAAAAACCAAAAGTGAAGAAACCCAACGACAAGAGTTACACAAGTTAACACCATTGCCAATAGGCAAGGCCGCCGATGAGATCAATGTAGTTAAAGACGGGGTATAAATGGAACTAAAAAAATATACAGTACACTCGCTTCCATTTATGCCGTTACCACAACTTCAGGAGGTATATTACCAACTTTCTCAGCGGGCGAGTACATAGCAGGGGGGGATTGTCTGTAGCGTTCAATCTTTGTTGTTCGACCAAACACTGCTGTGTGTTGACTGTAGTTCACGCAATGTAAGCAAACCTTTCGGAAGTACATTGGGAAAGAATTGTGGGTATGTGGGAAGCCAATTTGCAATTTGAAGACATTGCTAGGGTAGATTATTAAAATAATACTATGTAGTAAATGTATTGTCTTTGAGAGTAAACGGTATTATGTATTTCTGTTTTACATTATGTTGTCATTAAGATATTTTTTTCATGGATATAAAAGTGGTTAAAGATATTTTTCACATATTTAAACCTGTTTATTATAAGTGATGACGAGTAAACCCATTGCTGAAAGTTATATATTCATATGCGAATAATCTAGAACTTTGCACGTAGGTGAAAAGGTAAAGAGATACACACACCTCCTCCTTGATATACATACACCACTTGTGAAGGGCAGTGGAATGCAGCCTGTAGCTGCGGTGACGGCATAAATGGAAGCTAGTGTACTTAAGCTAAAGCGGACTTTTCCATGCTCCTTGCATGGCTACGACGAAAAAAAAACAATAGTAACAAAGAATGTCCCTGAAATGGTTTATGCCACAAAAACCTTATTTTATATAAATTCTGCACTTTAACGAAATCTGCATTTGATGTGTGGTAAGTTTTGTCTGTCTCTTATAGTTTACCAATTATAAAGTAATTCAGAATGAAGAGGACTTCAGGGGCTATTCGCAGAAAATTCAAGATATACGTTATATTGCAAATATCTGAAACATATGGCATTTTTGAGAAAATAAAAAATAACCAAAATGTTAAAGGTAGTCTAGGGTTAGGGATTTTCCTTGAAAATCTTCCTTTGCATCCATGTGTGCTCAAATGAAGTACCAAGTTTGGTTTTCAACCGATTGGCTCTTGCCTTATACTGTTCAAAAACATACGCGCTCGCGAGGGCACTTTTCTAAAAATACTCTTTTATTCAGAGGACCTCAAAACATGGTATCTTGATATCGAAGCAGAGAAAGTAAAAATGGATGTCTGTTCTTCCTAGTTAGTTCTCTGGATTTTAAGCAAGGAGTGAAAAATGATAAGGCTTTAATTTCGGCAAATGAGTAGATTGATACTTTTTGCATAACATGAAATTGCATGTGTGGTTGGTCAGCTTGATTCCGCTAACATTCAACTAATGGTTATAACAGTAATTAAATTCACATGTGACTTATACATAGTGAACCGATCGAGATGCCGCCGCGGTAACGTGTGAGGCTCGCATTCGGGAGGTCCCAGGTTCGATTCTCGTCAACGTCCACTCTGACCTTGGGTTTTTCGTGGGTTTCCCTGGTCAGTAGGCAAATTCTGGGGTGGTTTTTTATCTACTACGGTTTCCTTCCATCATTTCCCTTTCATTACATTTTGTTCTCATGTTTCGTGTGTGCTTTTAGGTTTCGTGGCGTGTGACATTGCCGGACAGATGGCGTGGATGCTTGCTCAAGGGAACAAGTACTCCCCGTGCACTCAAGAAAGCTGCTTTATCGACGGGTCGTTCATCGCCCCCTCTAGGCAGTTCCAGCAGTGGGACAGGTCTTCAAGCCTGGAACTTTAGGGACTTCCGCGCGTCTCTGTGTCTGTAGCCTCCTCTGGTTGCTTCATACGTACCTTCTTCCTGGGAGGTAGTAGTCACAATGAGGTCGCAGTGCTCGAGGTGTCCTCCTCCATTACCTATCTCTATCTGCTTACCAAGCTGCAATGTGAATGAATTACAAGAGCTCAACATTCCTTGTACAATCATATGAATTACATTATATTATTTTTGTTATCTGTGAACAAAACATCTCGTAGTATTTTTTTGGGGGGGGAGAGCTTATTCTGTAATAGATTTTTATTCCTAGTTTGTAAGCCTAGTACCTGGAAGGTTTACCAATTTGATGAAGCACTGTGACGTATTGTTTAAATTCGAGCAAACTTATAACCTTTGAATGTTCCTGACCAAACACAAACCTTGAAATACTAGCTCTTGTTATCAATTTGTTCTGAATACCCTGAAGTCTGGGAATGTGTTGCATACTAAAAAGAGACCAAAATAATTATTAGGGCCAATAGTGTAATGATCTTTTGCAACCTACCCTGAAGCGGACATATATTTGTTTTTACTGGACTGATGGAGAACGCTGATTCCATGATTGTACACAATACTTAGTTCTGTTTTGCTTTGAGATTGGTGTGAGCAGATCCAAGTGGACAGAGAATGAGTAGGTACAAAGGAGCTGAAGAGGAAAAAAGGTGCAACCCATCATTGGCTCGCGTCGGTGCTGGAGGGCTGATGGGGGTGTAAACCCATGCTCACGGAAGCAATGCTGCCGGCATCCAACAAAAACAACTGAGACTGGTCCTATGTTTGGATAGCTAAGAATAGTGAATAGTTATATATTAGACACACGCAGTTTTATATTAGATACAGCTGAAGGACTTAATAGGCATATTCAGAGTACACGTTCCTGAAATTTCATTGAATATGGATTGAAATGTTTGTCACGTTTATTTAAATCTAACGTTATTTGCATTATAAGGGCACAATAGCGATTAAAATAAGGTCTAAAACATATAGGCAAAAAATACCCTCCATAACTTCTGTGATATCTTAGTAGGAATATCTTGTATTGTGTACAAAATTCTTCCAAATCTAATTTAATTACATATGAATAAATCCTATACCTTGTGTTTTAAAATAATTAAAAATTTTGTTCAGATAACCATTAGGGACAGCATGATGTAGGGAAATCGGTAAGGTTTACTGATTGATTATTGTAGCGCAATATAGCATGCGCAAAATGGTTGCATTACAAAAATGCTGCCAGCAAACAGGAAATTACTCAAAAATGGGATCTGGATGTGGCCATTTTCTATTGCAAGCGGAAACATTTAGTTTGGATTATTAATTCAATTTTGATTAATAATAAGATATAGTGTTTTGCAAACGCTGCATACCTAATTGTTTTGCATAAAGAAATCGCGGGATTTATTCAAGATTTTACGTTATAGGCAATAGTTTATTTTACCTTATTTCAAACGTTTTTCAACTTACCACAGGAAACAAAACTTCTTTTTTCACCTTCTGAGAGCTGTAAAAGGCTAGCTAGTCTTCGGAGATGTATTTGTTAAGAAATCTCAGTGGTTTATTTCGTTATTAAAAATTAAGTGAAAAACGTTTTGCAGTGATTTATTTGCTGACACCACCACCACCACCACCAGCACCACCACCACCACCACAATAATAATAATAATAATAATAATAATAATAATAATAATAATAATAATAACAACAGTGAAGATAGCTCATCACATCCGAAATCTACTTCTGGCTACGACACTGGAAAAATGGTATCGTCATGGAAAAATTGAACACCAAGGAACAAAGCTGATGAATACAACTAATTTGTATCAACATATTATTAGAATGGATGATATCCGAATTCCCAAATAATCCCAGAGAGAGAAGAAGTAGAGGATGACCAAGACTGATGCCTAACAGGTTCTACTACAGGTTCTAACATTTTTAGCTTCTAGAGACTGCCTCTCGTTTTGTAACTCTGAACTTAGTGTGATGTATAGATATTATTTAACATTCTCCAGAACAGCTTTGCAAGATATTTCTACACCAAATACAAGCGCCGTTGTAGCTCAGTGGCCCATGTTCCGCTTTAGAAATAAAACATCTAAAACTATGCGGTTATTCATTGTCAGAAATGTGGCACAAAAGTTTTAAATTATTTAAAGCATATTATAGAGAATATTATAATTGAGGTTTGGATATTTTTTGTAAGTAGTACAAAATATCTAGAACATGGAATTCCACCCATGTTTTCAATCAAATCTCCTTCCGAAAAATTCCTTTCATTTTCATCAATTAATCATATTGGGTGATTACTTAATTATTTTTGAATATATTTAGAAATTTAAAATGTTATATTTACAATGAAAATGTAATGTTATGTTTTGTTTATTCAATGTGATAGTTTATGTACCTTCTATCAAAACATATTGGATTGTTTCTAGCAGTTGCTAGAGAGCATGTATGCAGAGTTTTCGTGGGAGCATACACGTGTGTAGGTAACTTCTCATTTTTGTGACAGTAAAAAGGTGGTTCCATTATGTCGTTAAAGATGACCAAAAGAATGATTGGTCATTTTTTCCCAGTGTCTTGGGACCAAGCATTATTACCTTATTAGCTAAATGCTGGCAGAGTTTTATTGGCTGAAGTACATGGAAGGTAATTTCATTTCTTGGGAAGAGGAACGACATAAGCAAGTCTACTTTAAGTGTTTATTTGAAAAGCGTCATCTCTGTTTAAGCCAGTTCCCTCTTATCAATGTGATTTTATTTCTAAAGTGTTCTATTAGGTTACGCACATGGAGCTGAAATTAGCTGATTCCTTAAATCCCAAGTTCCAATATGCCGCCAACAAGAAAATTGCTTGCGACATAGCGTTTACATAATTTGTACAGTCATACAGCGTATGCAAATTTAGTATTTCTGACGCGCATATTTGCGTTTAAGCATCCATATACTTGTACGTTGTCGTTTACTATTTGAATGAATCACTACATAGTAATATTTCAACAAAGTGATAAAAATGACTCACTGTACAAAGAAAACTATCAATAAATCATAGTTTTCTACCCAAGCGAGAAGAATGCAAACTCAGACTCTTACTTTTCTCTCTTTCCGTTTTCCTCTTCGCATGCCCATATGAATAATTTATCCTAATTACCATCTGGTACATACTTCTACTCACAATCTCTTTCTATTCACTGTTTATTCCTACAAGATGTTTCTTCTTATCCAGTAATCCAGTTCAATTTTTTTTCACTTTTTGTCCAATTTCAGCATGTTTTTCCTTTAGGAAACTGCTTCTATAGTATGTGTCTGCCCATTTTTCTCGCTCTATTCTTCTTAGTATCTATCTTCATTTTCTTTGCTTCCCCACAACATCACTTTTCACACTATGCAATTCTACACTACGCACAAAGCACTTTACTAATATATTCCTTAGTTCTTTCATCAAGAGCCCAAAGCAGAAGTATCTTTTCTTTTAAAAACTTTCTTTACAGTTGCTATTCTTTGTTTGACTTATTTTCAACGGTTCACAGCAAACATACGATATAACTATGATGCCATTTTAAATGTGCAAGTGTATCTTGTTCGTTTTTCATTGCCATTTCAGTTCAGTGTATTCTTTTGAATATTTTCCTCCTCTTCAAGGACTGCCACTTCATAAGCATATTAATGCATTTTATTCTCCTTCCTAAAATGAATTCACAAAGTTCCCCAAGGAAATATCGAACATTTTGGATGATAAAGACTATCCTTATCGCATAGTTTTCCGTATTCTAAATCCCTCGAACATACTCTACTCTGATTAGCTATTTCAGATTTTCATAAATTGCTTCTCTCTTCCCAGTGTGCTCAGTTTTCCTCAGAAGCTCCAGAGGTTTCTTTCAATTAGATGTGACGACTGCCTTTTCCGTAACCAGAACTTCAAAACCTTCTTTTTATATTTCTCAAAATTACGTTCGTCAATTGTTTGTGGCAATACAATTGTGTCTCAAACAAAACATCTATAATATGTTCACAAACTTTATTAATTAATTTATACCTAACAATAACGAAAAGTCTACGCTTCTTCCATGAGAGTTGCTGTGATCATGTGGCTACACTGAGTTGTATATTTACACAGCTACATTTTAGATCTGAAAATACTATGAAAATAAGAAAAAGTGTCTCTTTGTTGACAGGAAAATCTTGCTTTTCTTCGGAACTTGGATGTACATTTTCTGCTCTTATTGTACTATCTTTCAAGAAAGTAAATGTACACTTTTCGCGGGTCAGTATCACTCAGGCGTTCCGTGAGTAGGAGAAATGAAAACTAAATCGACCGTGGTCGTAGATGTATACTGCCGTGGCGACTAGCCTGTCACTCACTTCGAGGATTTCTATGGCTATATTAACCCAGTACGGCGAAAAATGGACTAAATATCACAAAAACAAGTTGCAGTTTTCTTGCTGGTGAGCTATTAACTACATGGCATTGGCAAGAAAGCGGAAAACACGTGGAATTATAATTTTAATAGAACCAACATCTATGTTATACATAACCCACATATTACCATCTGCTGCCATAGCTCGTGAAGTATGCCGAGGGTTCACGGTTCGAACCCCAGCATGTCATACTTTTTATTCGAACTTTTTCACCTTGTAAGATGCAGTAATAAACAAATTTACAGTTCTCTTGCAGCTGAGTTATTACTACATGATGAAATGATAAACTCAAGATTTCATTTTTGTTTTTCATTCGTTGTTTCGACAAGTTACTTGTTCCAGGAGAAATACATTATCTATAAATATGAAGTATTTCAGAAATTAATTTATTTCTTCATATATGGCGTGGTCTCAGTTATGAAATAGCAGTTGTTTAGTTTGCTTTTTAAGCACTGGTATCCTTAGCTATCGCTTTCTTTTGTGGCAGTAATTTGCATCACAATAATGTAAATGCCAGAGTAATTGTAGTGTAAATAATCATTATTGTATGACATTGATTTGAGATGTTTGTTAATTATAAGCATTGTTAGGAAATACGTTTGCACGGCTTACTGAAATTGACAATAGGAGCGGATAACAATGTGCGAGGGGTTGAGTTGAATATTAATTAGAAGAGACAAACAAATGACGTCAGATTGGCGCGCTTTTCTTAGAAATAGCGGGAATATTTTCCCTAGAGCATATGTTTTCGTAATTTTTGATTGGATATAAAAATAGACGCTAACGTTGGCGCGTTTTATTAACCAATAGCAGCTCGGTTATAATCTTTAGGCATATCGGGGTGTGGGAGTATAAAAAGCTAAAGTCAGAGGCAGATTTCGTCAGTCCAACAGAAGCATTCACGCGTTATACGTCGCACAGTTAGTTCATCAGAATCGTTCGCGGGTTACACGTCGCGTAGTTCAACGGAAGCATACATAAAGTACACGTCGCAATTCTACAGAATCTCTCGCGCCTTAAAGTTTGTTATAAATGTGAAACACGCGAATTAATAATGTGCAGTAAATAAGTGATTATAGTGATATTAGAAAATATAACAGTTTCAGTTTGGCGTGTATCACGAATCAATATGTGAACTTAATTGTGACGGTAATAAAAGTGTAAAAACAAATTCTTTTATCAGTGTTATCTTTGAGTAACAAAATCCTTTCCGCTTACACACCCTGTTTAAGAGATTTGCTCGACTGAATAATAATAATAATAATAATAATAATAATAATAATAATAATAGCTAGCCGGAGCACAATGAACCCAAAATGCAAAATAATAAAACAATAACAGGCGCCCAGCAATAAGATAACACGAAGTGACTGCGACAAATTGGCTCCCATACATGGGGCATATAAACATGAAGCATCTTCCAGCTACTAACAGATATACACTTCAAATTGGCGCGCAACGTGGGGCTAACAAATATTCTACTTAAAATTGGCACCCAGAACGTGGGGCGAAATAACCAGGAAGGGGCGAATTAACCAGAAAGGAGCAAAATAACCAGGAAGGGACAAAGGAACCAGGACGTGGAGTGAATGGAGCAGTGCAATTAACTACAAGACGCAGATCCCAGAAACAACCTCCAGAACGACCTACGACGCGGATGAGTGGACATCGTAATTACGAGAATAGAAGGCAACAGGGGAATTCAACTACAACACCAAAACAGCGAGACGACGCAGAATCATCGTAGTACGACGCAGAGGCGACATACACATATAGGAGAGAGGGGCAGGAAGCTGGACATCAAAGCAACATCAACAGACAGCATCACAAAGGTTAGAATATTGTAAACTTTGTTTATCCTAAAAAAAATTGTGAGAAATTAAATGTTCCTGAGAAGTGGTAGGACTAAGAAAACAATGTCCACTAATAATACTGAAGAAACAATTATGAAGGGAGATAATGTAACAGTTAGCTGTAATTCAATACAGGTTACAGAAAATAGCTCAAACAATGTAGGATTTGATGGAGGAAATATTAGTGAAGAAAATGAGAATAGAATAGCAGGAAATGTTAATTTTGATGCTGGTATGAGGATGGAAATGCTGAGAAATTTTGGTCAAATATTAAATAAGAGTATTACAGATGAATTCAGGGAAGATATTGGTAAGACTAATGAGAAGTTAGAAAAACTAACTCAGAATATGGAAAAGAATAATGAGAAATTAGAAAAGAAAATAGATCAAAACAATGAAGGTATGGAAAAGAATAATAGGGAATTAAGGGAAGATATTGGTAAGAGCTTAGAACAAAACAGGGAAGAAATTGAAAAGAAATTTATGGAGCTAGATAGCAGTATGACAAGAATAAGAAATGAAAATCAGGAAATGATAGCAAATGAGATAGGAAAAGTTTCAAAGAAAATGTCAGACATGAGCAGGGAAATATCTAACCAAAAAATGAGGTTAATAATAAAATTGAACATGTTGATGTAAAATGTACAGAGTTAGGTAGCCGAATGAATAGCATTTCAAGTGAGCTTAGAGAGATGATGGAGACTACAAATGCAGATTTAATTCAGGTGCAAGTTAATTTCAGAGGGGAGATATCTGAAATACAGAAGGAGTCAGAAACACAAAGAAATAAATTGTCTGAAGAAGTTAAAGTTTTGTCTATAAATTTGAATCAAAAACTAACTTCTGAAATTAACAAGTACCAAGCTGTTCAAAATGAAAACTCCAATCCAGTACAGTTTATTACAGATTTTTTAGAATACTCTCAAATCAAAAAGATACCAGAAGAATTGAAAATGATAGTTGTTAAAAGATGTGTTGTTCAGAAAACTTCAAATTGGTTTCAAATGGTATCAGGGGGTGAAATTTCATATGAATCCTTTAAGAGGCTATTCATGAACAAACTTTGGAAGGTTATGATACAGCTACGAGAAATGTTTAGCCATACACAATTTGATCCAGGAGGGAGAATAGCAATGACCGCTAAAAAAAAAGTAAGTAGATTCAGAATAATTAAACCTGAACTGCAGAACAAAGTATTGGAATGTAAAAGGGTTAACTATGTATATATGTCATAAAAAAGAGTAATAAATTCAGGACAAAAATAAATATTTCAAGGGGAAAAAGAACATTTTATTAGTAAACTGTAACAGCATTTTAATTGAAGCATGTAAAAATGAAAACTTAATGTCATATTAAAATAAAAGTACGTAGATATAATTCTAAGAGTATTGTGAATATAAAGCACAAAGCAATAAAAAAGGGGTAAAGATAATTAAAACAAAATACTTATGTAGCACACAGTGAAATTGTGTCTAGATTTAAGAGATGTAAATATATTTGTGTAGAGGATGAATATTTTGGTAAATATGTTTAATAATTACGAAATGAACCAGGTTAGAAATCTTGAATGTATAAATTTTTATGTCAACAACCTAAGAAAGTAAACAATTTTGTAACAGTAAGTAAATAATTCAGGGTACAGTATTTGCTATAAAAAATTGTAATGTTAGATGTATGTATATAAACACATTAGACCAGAGCCAGTAAATAGTGGCGAGAAAAAGGCAAAATATATGTCGTGTGTTAAATGCGTGTGCAGTGTTAAGTGCAAGTGATAAATACCGTGTGTTACAAGATTCAGGAGACTAAAAACTCAATTATAAAATTTCCAAACAAGTTGTAAATATTTATAATTATGTTTCTAGTGGGGCATATGTGGCAGTAATGTGTATCACAATAATCTAAATGCCAGAGTGATTGTAGTGTAAATAATCATTATTGTATGACATTGATTTGAGATGTTTGTTAATTATAAGCATTGTTAGGAAATAAGTTTACACGGCTTACTGAAACTGACAATAGGAGCGGATAACAATGTGCGAGGGGTTGAGTTGAATATTAATTAGAAGAGACAAACAAATGACGTCAGATTGGCGGGCATTTCTTAGAAATAGCGGGAATATTTTCCCTAGAGCATATGTTTTCGTAATTTTTGATTGGATATAAAAATAGACGCTAACGTTGGCGCGTTTTATTAACCAATAGCAGCTCGGTTATAATCTTTAGGCATATCGGGGTGTGGGAGTATAAAAAGCTAAAGTCAGAGGCAGATTTCGTCAGTCCAACAGAAGCATTCACGCGTTATACGTCGCACAGTTAGTTCATCAGAATCGTTCGCGGGTTACACGTCGCGTAGTTCAACGGAAGCATACATAAAGTACACGTCGCAATTCTACAGAATCTCTCGCGCCTTAAAGTTTGTTATAAATGTGAAACACGCGAATTAATAATGTGCAGTAAATAAGTGATTATAGTGATATTAGAAAATATAACAGTTTCAGTTTGGCGTGTATCACGAATCAATATGTGAACTTAATTGTGACGGTAATAAAAGTGTAAAAACAAATTCTTTTATCAGTGTTATCTTTGAGTAACAAAATCCTTTCAGCTTACACACCCTGTTTAAGAGATTTGCTCGACTGAATAATAATAATAATAATAATAATAATAATAATAATAATAATAATAATAATAATAATAGCTAGCCGGAGCACAATGAACCCAAAATGCAAAATAATAAAACAATAACAGGCGCCCAGCAATAAGATAACACGAAGTGACTGCGACAAATTGGCTTCCATACATGGGGCATATAAACATGAAGCATCTTCCAACTACTAACAGATATACACTTCACTTTTTGTTATTTATAATAAGTGGAGTAACTATATTGTAACTAGCAGTTACACAGAATATGCCGTTTCAGTTTTATGCATTATACTCCATCGAATTATACACAATTATATTTGCAGCTGTAAGTTTGCTTTTCTCAAGATGAGAATTTATTAGTTTCTTGTTATTTTATGTATTAGCTTATTGTTATGATCAGATGCACTATATGCTACATTTAGAAGTTGACTTCATTAAAATTATCATTCAATCCCCTCGCATTTTCTTCGAAATCATATAGTAATAACTTAGCTGCAAGAGAACTGTAAATGTGTTTATTACTGCGTCTTACAAGGTGAAAAAGTTGAAATAAAAAGTATGAGCACATGCTGGGATTCGAACCTTGAACCTTCATCACACTTGAAATAGCGCACCCATGAACTACGACAGCAGATGGTAGTATGTGGGTTATATATAATATAGATGTTGATTCTATTAAAATCGTTACTCCAGTGTTTTCCGTTTTCTTGCCAATGCCATGTAGTTAATAGCTCATCAGCAAGAAAATTGCAACTTGTTTTGTGATATTTAGTCCATGTTTCGCCATACTGGGTTATTATAGCCATAGAAATCTTCGAAGTCAGTGACATTGTTAAAATGGCGACCACGACAGTATAGATCTGAAAACCAGGGTTTTCATACCCCTTACTCACGGAACGCCTGAATGATGCTGCCCCGCGAAAAGTGTTCATTTACTTTCTTGAAAGATTAGTACATTATTTTCACCGCTTCCTAATGTTTATGAAATAAAAGTCAAAGCTGTTACGAAATTAACATGATTTCAACTTGAAATTTTTGCTGTCCTGTAAGGGCTTGCTTTAAGGAAGAATGGAACAACGCGACAGTTCTACAATTTGCCCCAATAAAAGTACATAAAAGTGAATAAATTTAATATTTCTCTTCACTCGTTGAGTCGTTGGACAGAATTAGTGACACATTATTGAGTGAACTATATCACATAAAATGTTGCAAAATACGATGCAAAAATCGTTGAACGAATCGCAATGATAAATACGGCTACTGTGGAATGACTTAAAGAGATTGTTGTTACTGGGCCATTCATACTCCCGTAAAATCGGCTTCCTCTTACAGGAACTTGAGAATTGCGTGTCGTGAAAGGCAAGTATTTGCTTTGTTGTTTTCTACGCCCTTTTCAGTGATTTATTAAAACGATTTCCTGGGAGCTACGGGATCGGGCAAGTCTTGAGTTGACCTACAAGTACCTCTTAGAGCACCATCTGCCTGCTTTAGGACGGCGTTCTCAAGGAAGCAGGAAGGACCTCGAGAATCATTGTCTAGGCGCGTGGGAAGGCTGCCTGCCGGACGGAGCGTGAAATCTTGCCTCGGTCACGCTTGCCCATTCAGAGCACGCTAATTCGCCAGAACGCAATGCGCGTGGCGGATGCATGGCCTTCGTAAAACGCTCATCAGAGCGCTTTCCAATTCATTTTAAAACGAAATAGGGACCATGCAGCTTGACCATTGCTAACGGCAGAACAAACAGTGGTACAATGCGACCCAGGTGCGTTTCTTATAACTAGTCTCCTGATTTATGTTCCTTCTAGTTCTTTTCAATATTACGGCAATGGGTGACGCTTTGGAGACCGCTTCCACTGTAAAGGAATACTTTCTTCTGTGGAGGAGTGTAAATGGGTGGTCTTATTTTGATAGCCTCAACGATATAACAAACTCTATGTAAAGTAGCCATAGAAATACAACCAATCTGAGTATTTAGGCCCATTCGCTACAGCAGAACACCCATTAAGGTCAGTTATTTTTTCTGTCTGTCTGGCCATCCGTATAAATGTATGAACTAACTTATCATCCATTTCACGGATATTTTAAAGTGTTATGTTTGAAGTTTATGTATGCGTTTGAAGAATGTAGAGAAAAATAACACAAGGAAAATTATCATCTGATTAAATAAATAAGACACTTATATGAAAGGACACCTTTATATAGACACGATAATTTAACACTAAGAAGACTGTGTTCATACTCTCAAAATCTGCCTCAAAGCATGCTCAGATCTTTTCATCCTAATATTGCATAGTCACGAGTAGCTGACGTCGTTAGGCACGCGTTCATTAACGGCAGGTCTGCGGTTCATATCCCATCAGGACCGTCCTTCCTGACTGAGATTTATTCTAGGGTTTCCTCAATCCTCATAACTGCAAATTCGAGGAGGGACCCTCAACCTTAAGCCTGGAACGTGTTCTTTTCGTATTTCCTTTACCAATAATTTATCATTTCAGGTGTCGCCAGCGTCCACCGCCTGTTGTATCTAAGTAGTGAGAGCGGGTTGATTCTGCATCACAAATGATTTGAAACTTGTGATGCAGTGAGGACTGTCATGCTTTACATATTCAAAATAAGGTTATGAGTAGATTCTCCAGATGATACAAAATACCATTACCTTGGTCCAAGTTGTGACAACATTTAGTATGAATAATTTTATTAAACTGCTAAAAAAACATAGAAAAACAACTTTGGGTACCAAATGTGTATGGGTAAGCATAGTGAAATGACAAGTATATGCTTCAAGTGTTGAGGCTGCCGGAGAAATAATAATAGAATTGGTGTGGTAATTTGCACACTCAGATAAAACCTCGGAATAATCAATGTAATTTATTATAATTCATGTGATACACAATATTTATTTACGTACTTAAGACAAAAATTCATTGCTATATAGAAACAAATTGTGTATCCAAATGCATGTAATTTTACTGGCAATATTTTAGCCTCCTCCAACGCTTTACAAAATAAATAGCTTGTATTGCAAAGTTTAAGCTCAAGATATGAACTTGCAAATCAAAGAATCAGACAAAGTGTCCGCTACTAGCCTGTATAAAGTCATAATCAAACCAGAATGAAAATAATGATTGTATTCAAGTTTAAAACGAGCCACATGAACATTAAACACGATTTTATTTTTACATCAGTAAAATTTTTACTATGCTGTTGTAAATAGCTATTACATCTGATGTAGGTATTACAGTCACATGACTTTCTCTAGACTCTGTCGTATTTTTATATAGCTTCTAGAAACTGCTCTCGCAAAAACTTACTTTCTACGGTTTTCATGACAATCGAGATAAAAGTTTCGGCTGGTGCGATAGTCAAATGTTTAAAACGCGGTCGCTGTACGCTGGCTTTGAACTCTATACTCCTTCCATGACATACAGGGAAACAGCTGAATGGTGACCGCGCTTCAAAAAATAACAAACTTATTAAAAATCTAAATCAATATCAACGAGTATCTCGGAAATGGCTAAACAGAGCTACATTAAATAATTTGTGAGTTTTAACGAAATCTACATTTTTTTTTGCGAAGTATTTGACCTGTCTTATTATACAAAATCCATTCCAAATGAAGCGAACCTCACAGGCTCTTTGCAGAAAATTCAAGATATACATTTTATGTCATGCAAATATCTTAAACATGTGTTGTTTTAATAAAACTTGTTATACCAATTTTTGAGAAAAATCCAAAATAAGGGAAAACTTACTTATAAAGGGTAGTTTGGGGTGGAGAATTTTCTGAATAATCTAGTGTCTCGTTCTTAGAAGATGCTGAACTTAGATATTAACTAGATATGATATTAATGCGAATTTTCCTTGCTTAGATCTGCTGTTCATAGACACACATACACACACAGACACACCCGCGCGGGATCTCAAACAACAGAAATTAAAGAAATATCAGAAATAAAAAGTGATACACGCCTTATAAAGAAGGAATTCACATAAAATAGCACAAGAAGATTATAGATATACCACACACCGAGACATAAACCTCAAGTAGGAAATGAGTGGATGATTTAAGGGTACATATGACTGAATTTTTAATTTTAATGAAATTTTGAGTACATATTTATGCTGAAACCACATTATGCCATGCAAATTTTTAACCATACAGGTTGTTTGGTTAAGTAAATATTGCAAATTATTTAAAAAAATTGATAGTTGCACTAGCAAAGTCCCTTCTGACTAAGTTTTCCTCCAATCATTCAAAAAATTGGCAGAGATGTACTGCAAACAAGAGTAAATTGGAATTGTATTGGGTTTTTATATCTGATTATTTGTTTGACCTACAGAAAAATATAAATGTTGAAGTTTCATAATTTTTAAAACATATGGAAATATTACTTATTCTGAAGTGTGAAACCCACACTAAAATTAATTAGGTACCAAAATCCAATAGTGTTATTTATAGTACATAGTTCTATATATTGTACAAGTTGTAAGTCATTCTGATAGGAAAAGCTCCGCAAGGAGCATTTTGTATAAAGCAAAATGCTGACAAAATGCAGTCCGAGAAAACAGCAAAAGAAGCATGTACTGGATAAAATGCACATGAGTTTAAGGATGGCTTCTGTGGGCTTTAAAAAAGGCGCAACTGACAAACTAAAAGATGCATTTGATAGAGAAAAGATTGTAAATCGTTATGTCAAAAAGAAAAAAAAACTTTTGACCGAAAATCGTCAAAATTCAGTCATATATACCCTTAATTTGTCTGTGATTGGAATGGATATTTCGGTCCATCGCGAAGACGCTATTGACGAGTACATGAAGAAAATTTATCTTCACTTTTAAAATTTAGTTGAAATCCGTACAAAATGAAGCTTAGCATATATATAAAGTCTAAAATATTTACGATTTTTATGTTACTTTCCTAAATATTCATTATAATAAACTTCACCACTAAAGGATACTATCTGAAATTAACACTAAATTTAATATTTAAAAACCAAAGTTCTGAAGGAGTATTTTGTATTTATTCTAGAAGTTATTTTAATTTGTAACTATAAATAATTTTGCTTCATTTTCTACTCAAAATAAGGGCTGTTTTAATTAAGTTAATGAATTATGTTAATGCAAAAATACTCGCACAATCATCAAGTTTTTAACAGACATGTTTTAAAAGTACTTCAGCGAAATATCCACATATTTCAGCTCTTGTCTGTAGCAAAACAAAGAGCAAATGGTGTTAGATTAATTTTCAGACTTTCTATTTTTTTATTTCCTTGCAGATTGTACACTTACGCCATCCTTGATCAGTAATCTCCTACGGTAGCTCTCCTGGTGAAAGGATTCAGCACTGTCCTAAATTTTCGAGAAAGCAGCAGAAAGAGAGTAGAAAGTGAACAGTATGCTGCAACTCAACTATTTGACATTTCCAATGCTATATTAAAGATTTTAGTGTATTTTAGTATTTTTGTACCCACTAGCATATGAAGGTAGTCAGTACAACTTATTTTTGTCTTTGGTTTTTTCCCATACGCTATATCAACAGGTGGGCCTGAGGACAAATAAAAAGTGCAGCATTGAATTGTTTTTACGTAATGATGCAACTTTCATTTAAAGGAAACCTAAGTAGAATCTTTCTGCTGGTAGAGTCTACAAACATATTTAATTTCAGACGTTCAGAAGTGGAACACATTGCATAACTACGTTAGAAGTCAAAATGTGATCTACTTCTTCCTCAAAACCTGCACTTGTATTGTGAAAGGATAACCAATGTGTTTCCTCTTCCATTCCGTCCTTCCCCATTCCTGTGTTAGACTGTTGCACCGTGGTCTCATAGCGGAGGCCACGGTTGCACCCTTAAACTATCTTTTCTTTGATTTTCTAGAGTGCTCCAATATTATGGCCCATATATTAGTTTAACGCTTTCTTTGGAAGTTCCCTCCCCAGCTTCATGGTTACTTACTCTCAGTATTCCTTTTATTTGTTTAAAATATCTTTCACTGTCTAATTATATCATTCCGCCTGTGATACGAACTTGTCACACATATGTAGTATTGCTCTGAAGAATCTCAATCGATTGTTTGTAGTGTGGTTTAATGCTTTATTTTGAGCACCTGAGTTTCGCATATTGTGCCACACCTCTGACCGAAGCAGATGTGTCGCACTTCTCTGCGAACTGAGCGAGATGGCTCCCCGGTAACGCGTAAGACTCTCATTCGGCAGGACTCAGGTTCGATTCCCGTCGAGCCGGCAACTCTGACCTTAGATTTTCTTCGCTCTTTCCCCAGCTCGCTAGGAGAATGCTGGAGTAGTTCCTCTTCTACCACGAATTTCCTGTTCTCATCATTTCCTTGCATCTGTTTCATCTTCATATGTTTGAGATTACAGGAGGTGTCGGCGAATGGCGCATTGCGGCGGGACGATGGAATTTATGCTGTGTAAAGATATCTCCCTGGTACTTGGATGGTTGACTGGGGGGAGGGGCTCATTGCCAGGCCCCCTGGATAAATGGTGCCGGCGTCAGGATTGATGTCATTCTAGACACGTCTTTGCTAGCACGCATCCTTCGGGTCTCTCCCCTTTTTCTCATGGGCCACGCAAGTCACAAAGGGCTACTTGCTGACCTCCAGCGATTGTGGTCCCCCTCCGTTTGACTAATCCTAATCCTTTGACAGCATATTTTGTAACCTAACGCATTGAAGGCATTTATTTTTTCCATATATTTATTTCCATTATTTTTTTTTTTTTTTTCGTAATGATGTGGACTCTACAAGCTGTTTCGTTAAACCCAACTTGATACGTAATTGGGAAAGCAAGAGTCATCGGGAGTCCATAGGCGAAAGTTTCTTTCGGAATGCTATTAGTCCCTGGCACAAAATGTGCCCTGTTTAGACAAACGAACGCTAAAATTTTCTAGATTGTAGTAAATTATTTCCTGAATATTCAGAAAAAGGGACACAAAGAGTTCACTGGCATTAGCCTTTCACGAAGCAGGAACAGAACTGCCGTAACTGTCTTACTCAATCTTCTAAAGCTATCGTTTCAAGATGCCAGCCCTCATAGCCGTGGTGTCTGGAGCGTACGGCTTCGGCGCTCCTCCAAGCTGAGGGTCGTGGCTTCGAGTTCCGCCATGGGCATGGGTGTTTGTGTGTGTTTTATGTGTAATTGCGATAATGAGCAATAAAGTAAACAATATAACAGAGTACTCATAAACTGGATAAACATGGAAACTAAAAAAAAAGTCCTGAAAATGTAATTTCGGAACCGTAAATAAGTAGAAATATGATCTGCATTTATAGAATCGGTTCAGATTCTTCCTATATTGCTGCTTTCAAAGGTAGGATACTGTACTGCATTGAGTCAGAAGCAAACCTCAACACTAACTTAAATTACAAGGAGTATAATTCCATACGTATTTGTTTGCGTTGTTCCTTGTAGGAAAACTCTCAAATTCATTAAATGCTAATGCATGAGTGAAATTCTGTACTTTGTAAAATGCAAACAAAAAAAAGTCAGAAAAGGGTTTATAGTTGATAAATATAGATTCAGTAATCAAAGAGTTGGAAAAAAATGAACTTCGGAAACGTGAAATTATCTTCAGTAATACCAGGAACGATGGTAGTTTTTCGGTAATTCAATTAGGTTAGCGAGTTGGCAGCAAACTTGAATTTGAAAACTTAATTAAATTACCTTAGAAAACTTATCAACAGGAGAGGGATCGGTAAGTTAATTACAATGCGAAAGCGATGACACTTTTATACTTTTAGTATAATCGATTAATCACCCAAGTGATTACAATGCGAGATTTTTTAAAATTTTACGTGTAGTATAATCTTTGAAGTACCTTTTGTTACATACTTCTGAAAGAAAATATACGTTGTGTTAGTTTTTATTTCGCACAGGAAAGTTTATTCCATACTACTTTAATGGTTTTTTTTTCCTTTGTATTATGTTGCGTTGGATCTTGTATCACTTCTTTTATATTTTGAATTCACAGATCACCAAATATCGACGCTTTTTCAGTTTGTACCAACTGTCAATAGTAAAAAGGAAAATGCATGAGTATAGGTTTCCTAGATCCCTAGTCAAATCGAAGCTGAGATTACAGGAAGAAAAAACGAATATAGGAGAAAGAAATATCAGTCATTACTTTTTGGGTACCATGCATTAAAACTATAGATTATGATGGATTATGATTAGTGAATAAGGCATCGATGAGACCTTACATTGGCTGAAAGGCGATCGCGCATCACTATCATTGCTATGTAGTTTACAGGGAAGCTTGGTTTTTTTCCAGATATTCTTTCACATAAACCATTTTGGTAGCTCTGGCAGCTGTAACTGGAAATACCACTGAAGCGATTGTTGAAGATCGTTTTACACATATTTTATTTCAGTTTTCCTTTATATACTGCCACAACTGTTGCTATTACTTTCTCTACTAAGTACCTAGTAAGTAGACAAGGTATTGCAGACCACCCAAAAATTGGTAACCGAGATTTCACCGAAATACAAGATTTGAGGTCCCCTGAATCCCCAAAAACTATTTTTATAAAAAAAAAAGTCAGTGTATGTGCCTGTAAACAGAATAGCTAAACAACGAAAAGTAGGATAAGCACCAAATGTAGCATTTAAGTTCAGTACCTTCCAAAGGTACAACACGAAGATTTTCTAGAAAATCTCCCACCCCAAAACACCATTTACATGGAACATTTTTCGAACTTTTCAATTTTCTAAAAACATATCTCGAACGATTTTTATTAAAATACCATATATTAAATATTAATACACGATAAATAAATATATATAACTTGAATTTTCTGGGAATAGCCTGTGAAGTCCTCGTCATACTGAAGGAATTTTGTATACTCTTGTGTAACTGGTAAACGTTAAGCGACAGACGAAAACATGCTACATAAAGAATGTAGAGCTCTTTAAAACACGCAATCTGAGTCAAATAAGTTTTTTGTGGCATTAACCATTTCCGAAATATCGGAAATTTTTCAGTACTTAGCCATTCTTTTAAGGTCCTGTCGATTTTCAGTTGTTTCTCATGACTGCATGGAATGAGTATGGAATTTTAAGGCCAACGTATAGCGTCCAGTCCTTAAACATTTGACTATCGCTCTTCCCTTTGTACCTATAACAAAATGCAGCCATTTTCTAAAGGTTTATTTCGATTAAAATGAAGTACGTGTAGATAGGAAAATAAACTTTCGTAAGAATAAATGATATACCCACCAATAAACAATAAAAGGTAGAGAAGGTAATGTGAATTTAACACTTCTGATATTTTTTAACGCCAAAAAGCACAATAGCTAGACAATGACATAAATCGTATACCGGATTCTCATTCGAGTAGACCTTCACTCTTTCCCTATTCCTTAAAAGGAAGTTTTCAGCTAATTTTACTGCCCTCATCATTGCATATTTTGGGTGCTTGTCATTCTCGAGTCCTCTTATACCTACTGGAACCTGTCGTTGATCGCTGAAGTGCCACTCGTATTTTACTGAAATGAATGACGGCGCAGAAACCAGTAAGAAGCAAAAACTGGTATCCGTCAGAAATTCAAGTAAGGATGTAATGTTCCCAGGAGACTTCGTGACGCTAGAGCCGGTCGACGAACTAGAGGTCGGGTCAAGGTGTCGACCTTCTCAATGTCGGAGCCTCCCACGGCTGTGTTTCCCACAGTCACCCACGCGCGATTCCGTCAGGACTGTGTCGGCGTCCCTAGCGCCACCTTGATATCTGCGTCCTAGGTGAAGTCAACAGATTACCATTGTATGCAGGTTCGCTCTCACGATATTGGCAGTTCACGCATCAAATTTCTCACGACCCATAGGTCATAATTAAAACATTCTCACTCTGTCCCAAGTTTCTGATACCTGTTCGGAATATGATTGCAGTGAAAGTAGAGGACAACTGCTATAGAATGTCTACTGTCGATTTCTTAGTTTGCAAAGAGACATTGCAGCCAGAGACACTCAAAAATGAAATTTCATTTTTTCACCAAGACCGCTATAGTTATGGAAAGAAAACTGTTTAAGGTTGGAAAATTCAGAAGGCATTTACGGGATTGGAAATCCCATTGGGGTATGCTATCTAAAAAATGAATTTGAAAACGTCTTGTGGATTACGAAAAAAATACGAGTCATTTGGGGAATTTAATGTGGTGTCGGCATGTTGCCATGGTAGCTCAGTTGGTTAGAGCAGCCGCACGGAAAGTGAAAATCCGCGGTTCAAATCCCAGCTATGGTAATGAATTTTTCAGTCTGTTTCTATCTTTCCAATCTTAGCCTACACACATCATGTAAAAAAGAATAACTAATTATCAATAATATTTAATTTGCAATGTATAGAAAGCAGTTCATGTATTAAAAGGTTTCATATATCTTTATACTTCGCTTAAATGTTCATATTCGTGAATAGCCCATGTTTTGTAAAAATAACAATGTTTATATTTTTAAAATAGCTTTTACGAGTAGTTTGTTATTCTGCATGAGCATTTCCCCTTCCGTTAATACTTCCATAAGCAATGATCCGAGCTTTCCAGATGCTCTATTGACACAATCTTTCACGAAAAATGTATCAGCAGCTAGTATGTTGAAGAATTGCAGAAGAACTGAGACATTTGGAAAAGCCACCAAATTTGATTTATGCTGGAAAAGAATTACTTTCACTCCACCCCTTATCAAGTTATTACGACAAATACCAATAAACATTAAGCTACCAGAAAGAGAACTATAAAACTGGCATTAAAAAGCAACCAGTGATTTATTTTTCCCTCAGTACTGTTCTCACAAATCTAAAACAGTATAAAATAATTGTTCCTTGTTGTATTTCGTTTGATATCGAATGATTTAGTTGGGCAAAACTCCCTTCATAAAGACTAGTTTTACTTTCCCTGCTACGTATTTTACAGCAAGTAGAGGAAGTATTGTGTTCCACTCAAAATTTCGATGTTGAGATTTCCGGAAATATATATTTTGTGGGTCCCTGAACCATGAAAAATCATTTTAGATAAAGATCCGTATGTGTAACTGTGACGGTGTGTGCGCGCGCGCGCGCGTGTGTGTATCTGTCTGTGAACAGCATAACTCAAAAACATAAAGTCGGTTAAACACGAAACTTGGTAATTAATTTCAGGACCTTCCAAGGATATGACACGAAGATTTTGAAGACAATCCCCCACCTCAAACTAACTTTATATATATTTTTAACAAAATCGTTAGAGCCATTTTGGAGAAAATACAAAATTTCGAAAAATACTTAATGTAAAGGTAGTTTGGCGTGGGGGATTTTCTTCAAAATCTTCGTGTCATATCCTTGGAAGGTCCTGAAATTAAGTACCAAGTTTCGTATTTTTAGTTATGCTGTTCACATACACATACACACATATATGTATACATATATATAAGCTATGTTCATAACAAAATGTATGCAGTAGGGCTCAAAAGTATATTATAGTTGAGGTTTTATGTTGGCGGTACTGTTTGCATACAGTCACAACAGAGCAAAGCCTATAACTGTGCAGATGGCGCCAAATCTGATCAGGGTAATGGCTGTGCTACAATTACTCCGAATGCTAAACTTAAGTACAAGTTTCCAGACTTGTTCTCTGTTTTCTCCTCTGAGCTCTATGCTGTCAAACAAGCTTTGATTTACATTACCTCAGTACAGCATAAACACAGTGCAATTCTAACTGATTCACTAAGCACTCTTCAGAGTATCCGAGACCGCTCTCCTGACTTAACATTAATCCAAGATATCCAAAGTCTTTACAACCAAATTACTACACATAATCAAGAAGTTATATTCATCTGGATTCCGTCCCATTGTGGAATATTAGGAAATGAGGAAGCAGATAGGGAAGCCAAAAAAGCAACTTTGCTACATCCAGTGGAAGAATTGCCAGTGCCCTACCGAGCTGCTCAAAGTTATTTTTTTAGCAGACCAACTGTCAAATGGAAGCAAGACTGGACCATTAAAACATAAGCAAACTCCACATAGCTAAGAAAGGCTCCACAAAACCCTGCACATTGCAGACTCTAAAGAGAAAAGATCAACTGATTATATTACGTTTATGATGAAGTAGTTGTATTGAAGGAGTTGAATTGCATTTCGACTGTTGGGGACCCGAACTTGTAATAGTTACAACCGCACGTATGGTAAAAAGTTTCCGGTAGCCTTTGTAATTTGACCGTTTCTTTAAACATTATATATTTATTTTTGCCTCGGCTGCGTCGGTATTTATTTTTAGAGACATGAATGTCTTAGCAAGGAGTGGTGCGACTGAAGAATGTAGGATTACACAGATTATAATTTTACTTCACTCCTTTTATTAATGTTTAATGAAATAACAGTTCACTGATATAGAGAGCTGTGAGATCTTTTTATTAATTATTTGCACTTTTTAACACAAACTATTTTTGTCTCACACTGAATACGTATGAAACTTCTCGAGAACGCATCTCGCGCCCGGTTAGGAACACTGTCTACAAGCAACTAACTTCTGAATTTGTAAATTTTGCTCCATTTTAATTTATGATTGGCTAGTCTAATAGAATATCTTCATTTAACTAAAGATTTTTCTGTTTGTTGATTGCCTATTTTATAAGCTGTCACAAAAATTACAGTATTGCTTCCAAGAATCACAAGTAGCATTATACTTTCAAATTCATTATAGCCTCGAGGCTATATATCCACTTTTTATATATTATTTTATACACATATTGCTTTAAGGGGCTGTTATTATATTTTATATTATATAATTAGACTGAAATCATTTAAGTGTTAAAAATACTGCCTCAACGAATAGGCCATTCACACCTAACTCATTCCTTCTTACTCACCAAAGAAAATGCTCCTCACTGCGAGACCTGCAATTGCCGTATCACCGTCGAACACCTCATCACTAAATGCAGAAGTTATACCATGGAGAAAACAAAAAATAACATCCCTGAAGATATATTTTTAGCTTTAAACAATCCTACTCATTTGAAAAACATTATTTTCTTCTTGAAAGACAGCAAAGTGTATAACAAGATTTAAATATAACACATCAAATAAAAATGTATAATAGGTTATAGTGTTCAAGGCTTAATAATGTAAAATATGTTTATGACAATGTACTACAATTATTGTATTATTTAATCAATGTAAAGTATACAATGTATTAATATTGAACTCGTATGTATGGATATAAGTCGCGATATGACCTGGTAGTCAAAGCAACTATAAATAAAGGTAAATAACAACAATATAACTGTGTCACTCTCCATGAATAGCTTCACGTTGTTGTGGTCACATATCTATCATACAAGCAAGTTCATGCAATAACAATGTAAGTGTATATTCCTTTAGCACAAAAGAATTTTGTAATGGATTTGGTGGTATGGTATTCATTAAATATTGTTACTCAGGCATTCAGACGATGTTTGTTTATTTGTAGAGACAACTGGAAGCATGCCAAAACAAAAAGAATACTCAGTTGATGTGAGATAAGCTGTTTTGAATGCTTTGAAGAAGGGAAAGTCGCAGTCTAGCTTTGTTAGAGACTTTGGCATATCACAACTAATAAGTGTGTGGAGCCAACGGTAAAACAGCAAGGAACAGTAGCCAGTAAGTCAAGGTCTGGTCACCTTCGAAAAACAACAAACAGGGAGGAAAGAATGATTTGTAAGCAGCCAGTTTCTGATCCAAGAAAATCGGCTCGACAAATTAGGGATGATCTGGGGCAGCATCATGGATTGAACCTACATGTCTCTACTGTAAAACGTTCCGTAGTAGCAGGTGATTTAAATCGTAGACGATCATCACGTAAAACACTCATAAATTGATCAAATAGGAAGGCCAGGTTAGAGTTTACAAAGAAACATCGAACTTGGAATTCTCCAGATTTGTCCAAGGTTTTATAGAGTGATGAGAGTAAATTTAATTTATTTTCTTCTGATGGGGTGCAGTACATACTTCGACCAAAAAAAACAAATGGACAATAAAAGTATCAGGTACCGACCATTAAGCATGGTGGCGAAAGAGTCAAAGCAATAGTTTCCTGCACAGTGACATTTTAGAAAAGAATATGGTTCCACATGGAAGAAAGAATATGTTACGTAATTAGATTTTTCAGCAGGACAATGATCCAAAACACACCTCCGGCCATTTAAAAAAATTATTTTCCTATAAAAAAGATCAGACTTTTGGAGTGGCCAAACCAGAGCCCGTATCTAAATCCAATAGAACATCTCTGGGATGAATTGGATCCACGTGTTCGTCGTAGAAGTTTCTCAAACAAGGATCTATTTGCTGCTGGCTTATTGGACGAAGGTGTAAACTTCCACACAACCGATTACAAAAGTTTGCGGATTCAATGCCAAATAGATGTGCAGCTGTAATCAAAGTTCATTGGTATGCAAAAAATATTGATTTTCTTCAAATTCCAAAATATTTTTGTTTTATTCTTTCATAATTAGACTTACAAATTACTTTTGAGACATAATATTTATTTATTTATTATGTAAAATAACTTTGTTTAAACTAAATGCATTTTTGTGCTAAATGGATGATAATTATATAATTTTCTATTATCTCCTGACACTTTTTTCTATTAAATACCTATCTTTACGTAATTGCAACTAATGCTTTCCAGAAAATACCTTTGAGCGCTACTGTATATTGTATTTTCAGGGAATAGCCTATGAAATCCTCTTATTCGGAAGGAATTTGTATATGGTAAACCGCAAGAGTTCGAAGAAATCTTACAACACAAAAATTATAGATCTCCCCTCTTAAAAGATTTGATTATCGCCTTGTACCTTCAAAGAAATATGCAATAAAACCTTTTCTGCAAATGTTGGTCATGAAGTAGATAGAAGAATAAGCTTTTGTAATAATTGTTTGTTAAAGAATGGATAGAGAAAGTCATGTGAATTTAACATAGAAGGTTCTTTTCTTTTCAAATAATTACATAAACGGTTTAGGGACAAATATTTTTGCCATTAAAAGTTATTGGTGCAAAAGCGTTTGCAACTGAAATTTGAGACAGTTCTTGGAAAGTAGCCCAGCGAAATTATCACTTGATTGAAGTGGAGTTAATAAACAAAACTCCAACTTATTATTGCTGTATGATGATATTTTAATATTTGTATCACAGAAAATAGGCTTAAAATAACATATAAATTAAATAAGATAAGTAAAAACTTAAACAAAGTAGGTGGATAGTTTATAATATGAAAATATCTCTTAAAACCTTAAATAATGGAAATAGGAATGAAGAAAAGACAAGTATCACGTTTAAGTAGCTACCTTAATTTTTCTGTCACGTTGCGGATCAAGATTTACATGAAAAATTCGAAAATTTAAAATTGTGTGCACTGAATTTTTGTGTTTTCTTATGCTTCTGCAGTTATACATAATTACACAACATCCATGCAATAGTGACACACATACACATCTAAATATATATTCATGTCACTGTTTAATCAGGCGGTATTTTAATTAAAATCCGTAGAGCTGTATTTGACAAAACAAGATACTTTCCATGTACAAGGTAGTCTGCGTATTTTCGTGAAAATCTTCATGTTGCATCCTCGGGAAATTACTAAAATATTAAATTTGGCATTCCCGTAACTTTTCGTTTTTTAGTTATGCTGTCCGCAGACACAAAAGGAGAGTTTTTTATTTTTCTTTCTTGTTTTTTCTTTGTTTTTGAGAGGAGAGGTTAAGGTTACCGGACTCCCTCTGTTTAGCTTAGACAGAGAAAGTAAAAACTAAACTT
This sequence comes from Deroplatys truncata, assembly GCA_030765065.1. Lineage (NCBI taxonomy): Eukaryota > Metazoa > Arthropoda > Insecta > Mantodea > Mantidae > Deroplatys > Deroplatys truncata. The sequence continues at coordinate 168,081,578 of CM060978.1, read as the reverse complement.
CTTGTACTATGAGTTTCGTTTACCTTGTATGTCACCGTTTTTTCTTATTACATATGGTCAGATGTTACTTTAACCTCCTATTTTTATTTTCAATTTTCCCTTATTTTGTATTCATTCTGATCCATTACACACCGCATCTACTCCTGGTTTATTGTTAATTAACACAGCCAAGCATAGGATTTAATTTTCTACTCGTGATGCTATAGGGAGTGTTCAGTTCAGAATATGAGATTTGTGATACACCTATTGGAATGCTCGAACCAAATGTGTGCATGGCGACTCGTTCATTACTTTTAAGTATGCACTGGCAGTAACTGCTGCCACTTGTGCCCCGTTTTTCGAAAATTATAATTTGATGGCTTTAGGAAACAAGTTTCAAACATAATACGTAAGTACCTACTCATGGAATTTGTTTTGTTTGTTCAAAAGGGTTAAACGTACTTCCCTGGTTAATGTGCCACTCACTGTCAAGAGAAACTGAGATAACGATCGAGCTGTAACGGCAATTATTCCTCGCTCCACTATCATTTGATAAAGAGAGCATTACCTTTGGAATGAAAGATTGAGCGTTAGCGATACAAATCAATTATGAGCCCGTCTCTTTTGTAACGCAATACGAAAGGAAACATTGCAGGTGGTTGTAAGACTAACTTTCACCAAATCGGCCACCACGTCAGACAGATGTTATTTCTCGGAGATTAAACGGAGTCCGCCTTGGTGCGGTGAAGCAAAGAGAATAGCACACTTCATTCATCGAGGTGGTCTTGTCACACAAAACGCTTGTTCGTATTAGCATGCAAATACAAATCAGTTTGCTGCTGTGATGAGACAGACGTAGCCTTGCAGGTGTTGCTTCTGCAGAATTCTTCAGGCCATCACTGTCTCCTTCAGAAGCACTTTGGTCAGCTATTTCTTCTAATTCAAATAAGGAATTCACTGGAGGAGGTTCCTTTGGTAAAGGGGCCGCCGAAACCGTGGCAGAACACCGCAATAGGCCCTTTTTGCTTCGAACGTGACCCCTGGGAGGGAGGGAGGGAGGGAGGGAGGGAGGGAGGGAGGGAGGAGATAGACTCGAAGGGCAACCAGATCCGGGAGATGACGTGAGCAAGCATGGAAGGAGTCCCTAACTTTACCAGTTCAAATGCATCTGGCGTCGCTCAAGCCCGCCCACAAGCCCCTGATTCCCCGGGGGTCCCCGGAAAGTGAACCTGCTCCAAGAGCACCCGAAGGCGGGACGTATCTGAGCAGCCCGATCGACGCCAGGAAGAAACATTCACCAAGCGCACCTCCACCGCTCAACCGCAACAGGCCGAACGCCGTCTCCTGGTCCTTCAACTCTGTAACAGATGATGATGGAGATAAATGGGTACAGTAAATGAGAGACAGAAAAGTTGTGGTAGAAGAGCAACCACCCCAGCATTCGCTCATCGACCCGAAAACCACGAAAACCCCATTGTAAGAGTGGGCGCTCACCGGGAATCGAATCCGAGACCTCCCAAATGCGAGCCTCGCATATTACCGCGAAGTCATTTCGCTGGGTAGGAGGTTCTTTATTATTTGTTTATCGTGATAACGTGGGTTTACAAAAAGGACTAATATGTAACTATTCAACGATTTCTTTATCATTATCATTTGTTTTCATTGTTATGCTACAAATCCTTGAAACAAAAGCCAAATTTCCTACCTACTTCCAGTTAGTTTCAATACATTTACCAACATATTGTTTCAATTAGACAATTAGTCTTCTTCTTCTTCTCCTTCTTCTTCATAGAATTAGGCTGTTGACCTGTATCAACTCAAAGGAGAGTATCTATCCAATTAGATATTACTGTGATAATACATTAGACTGAGAAAACACTGAAGTGTTTAAAAGGCAAGGAATAAATATATTCTAGCCATTACATTACGTGGCTTCCGCGCGAGCTATGAGAGACAAAAGAGCAATAAAAACTTTATGGTAAATTGGAACGAACAATAAGATATGCTTCGAAAATTGTTAATGCTTCCCCAAAAATTATTTCTCATATACCGTATATCATTTTCCTGAAGTAAGTTTTTGCTTGTCTCTTAAGGATATGAAAATCATTAAGAATGAAAAGAACTTCAAAATCTATTTACAGAAGTAACTATATATTTTATTCATCGTTCCAGCATCTTAAATGTATAACAATGCTTCGGTAAAAATCCTTAGAACCGTTATTGAGAAAATAAGAAGTATTTAAAACTTTGCTTAGTAATGGGTTTTTGGGGTGAGGAATTTCCTGAAGATGTTCGGTTTATAGTTACCTTGAAAGGTGGCTATTTGTGTATCATTTTGTCTTTATCCGCGGTTTGGTTTTGAACACAGTTATCCATATGGCAGGCATAATATACCTACAATTTCAATGTAATGCGGAATATCCCTCTATACTCATATATTTATATTGTTGTCACGTTTGTGGGCGCTTTGCTATTTCTCCAGCTCAAACTTACCCCAAACTCACCGGATTGGCTCAGGCGCAACGTCTGTGACCCATATTCGGGAGGTTGTGGGCTCGATTCCAGCGGCCGACCTTCCTGCTCGCTAGGCGAAATACTGGGAAGGATCATATCATCCCGCGCATTTCCTGTCCTTCCATTTCACCTCCATTCTCATTAAACTTCAGCTTTCATTTGCTTGGCTATTTCATTATTGCAAGTGTCGGCGGGAGTCTCGGCGCTGCATGGCAAAGAATGCTCTATGTAACACTTCGTCCCCTGGAATGGGGGCGTCTCTGAGTCTCGCCAACTCCCCCAATGGGATGTGAAATTTTATACAGGGGTGGGGACTCGGTTGTACGAGCTGCCAGCCCGGATGTTTCAATCTGGAAAAGGTAGGGACACTGCACTCTGCCCTGTCATGCCTCCTGTTCCGGAAGCACTCTGTCATTTATTTTGAACATTCGTCAGCCAAATAAAGATAAATATATGCATATACAGAACTAGAAATCCGTAGCACCAAATGCATACGAACACGAAAAATCTTAATTCAAATAATATTCCGGCAGTAGAATGGAGTATGTTCCCAGTGAATGAGCCGATAATTGTCTGCTGCTATCGAATATGTGAATTTCCGGGCATAACCGAAAACAAAGGTGTTCTAGATGCATTTCTAGATGCCTGTCTTTATATGGGTTGCAGAAGTTACAAAAAAAAACAAAAAAAAAACACCAAAGCAGCAACTAACTTTTCCTCACCATACCGCCAATAATTCTTCTTGTTATCTTTTACAAACCTAAAATAGTTCTTTTATTCAATTAGGTTCTTAATGTAACCTATTGCATTACTTGTCCATTGAAATCCTGCATTTTTACATGTTTAAACATTAATTATAAATTGAAACCCATCACAAGGACCTTTAAATTTCAATTAAACAGTTGAGTTTAATTTTACCGCAATGCTCTGAAAGACACATGTGCCTCCGGTTTTAATTTCCGTGTTTTAGGTTTCGTTAGAACATCAGGATTTTTCATTTTTTGTTTATTTTTACTTTCTCTACCACGTACATAGTAGGTGGAGCAAATATTGCATTAAAAAAAACAATATCTCACTGTAAGTACATGTTTTGGGGCCCCTGAATCCAAAAGAAGCATTCTTACTAAAAGGGTGTGTGTCTGTAAACAGCATAACTCAAAAAGACAAACCGGAAAAGTACCAAACTTGGTATTTATTCGTAAGTTCAATATCTTCCAAGGATGTGACACGAATGTCTTAAAGAAAATCCATCCGCCCGAGCTACCCTTTACATGGAACATTTTTCGAAAATTTTTATTTTCTAAAAAATGGCTCGAACAATTTTGATTAAAATACTATAAGATACTTACATGACAAATAAAATGCATATCTGAATTTTCAGGGAATAGCCTGTAAAGTCCTCTTCGCTTCGAAGGATTTTCGTATCATCTTGTATAACTGGTAAACGTTAAGTGACAGACGAAAACATACTACACATGAAATATAGCTCTCTGTAAAACAGACAATTTATTTCAAATTAGTCTTTTTGTGGCATAAGCCATTTGGGTATCCGTTATTGTTCATTTCTTGGTCATTCTATTAAAGTCCTGTAGACATTCATTTGTTTCTCGCGATTCCATTGAAACAGTATGTAATTTTAAGCGTCCAGTTCTAAACATTTTTCTGGCTGATCTCCTTATTTATAACGAAATGTGTAATGTAGATATTCTACAAAAGTTATTGTGTTCAGTATGCTTTGTTTATAGCAGCCTCCAGTTGGGGAGGCTGAATTTGTTAATAGATTCTGTATATATGGATTAAAATGTAGTGGATAGAAAAATAAGCTTTAGTAAGAATATTTCGTATACTTACTAATAAACGATAGAGGGTGGAGAAAATCATATGAATGTATCACATCAGATTTGTCTTGATGCAGTCTCAGGATGAGAAAGCAAAATAAACAAACATAGCTTTGTGACGAATGCTACTTTTAGCATATCTAGGCTAGTGGCAGTAAGAACACGCACGCACGTACATAACGGGAGTTCAACTCTCTTCACGGTCGTGCCGGTCGTGAGATCGATAATGTACACTTTAGCTTCTGCCAGATCACGCATTTTACCTACATAGTCATGGTTCATCTCTCTACTTGTTTTCTCCTGGCAAGGATTGTGCTACCAACTCTTATGCGTTTACTCACGGTAGCACATAAAATCAGACTCATAAACAAGTTAAAAAATAAAAAGAATAAAAAAAAAGAAAACGTTGAATACCTCAGTTAAGTACAGTTAATATTCATACCGCATCAGGAGATATCGGGTAAATTTGCTAGCAGCAGTTTTAGTACCTGGTCTAAAATAAAACAGCCAAGCGATGTCGAGCTTATACAGAAAGTTGTGGATTGCAAAACGAAAAAGGCAAGTAAATATACAAAATCATCAGAATTAAATTGTACGAGGCGCGCTTTTAAAATAAGTACTGATTTAAAAAGGACAAATAACAGTATACTATTTTCCAAATACGTTATGATCATCATTACCTTACACTACTTCTCCATTTAGTCGCCGCCATTATTTAAGCACCTGTCGTATTGGGAAACCAGTTTTTGTATGCCTTCGTCAAAGAATGATGCCACATGTGATGAAAGCCATTTATATTTTAACTTCCATTTATACGGTCTTATCGATGACCTTTCTTTTGGAACGTATTATTCCCTATAAACAATGGTATTAACTCGTATTCGTTTGTCGTGGTTGTAGTAAGTTTGGGGTTTTAATCATTAGATCACACACACATTTACACTCTCATTCATACTTCCAAACTCTCGGGAGGATAGGGAATAATCTTGGTTAGTGAAAAATTCCTACCATCCAGCTGGAAATCAAACCCGGGACTCCTTGCACATTAAACAGATATTATATCGACTGAACTACGGGGCCAGCCTCTGCACTTCTTGTTTCACTACATCATCATTGTTGAAATGTTTTCCACCAAGGAATTTCTTCAGATGAATAAACAGATAAAAATCGCTTGGTGCCAGTCTTCGAGGTTGGTCGAATTGTTCCCCAAACAAATAATGTGATGAGATCTCGAGTGTGTTTGAATGTGTGTGGCCGGCCATTGTCTCTCATTATTGTTTCTCCATAAACCTCTCACAATATTGGCGATGAATTGGCATAACATTTCTCGCATTCAAAAAACGAATCACTGCTAACTTCACAGTCGGCGAGTCATTCGATTGTTTTGAACAACTCTATCAGCAGGAAAACACAAAGTGACGACCGCTCACTGGCTTCCTGGCTTCCTAATCAATGGAGAGAGCAATAGCATGCTGAAAATCGCGACTGCAGCGGCAAAATATTAAAACGGCACTTACTTTAAAAACACGCCTCGTACCACATGATCAGGTGTCCAGAAATGTTTGATACACTTTACCACTAGTATACCTTTAAAAATGAAATGAATTATGAACCAGCCATGGAACAAGATCAAACATTATCTGTTATTAACATGATGTTAAAATCAAGAGTGAAGTTAGAGCTGCTTCTCCAATCGCTTCCATTGACATGATTTAGTGGCATGACATGAGGAGGAGGATTTTAGAATGCGCTCCTCTATGTACCTTGGAATCTCAAAGAGATATTATAACACGTTATGATTTAATGTGAGGGAATATTTATTAATCGAATTTTCGCAAGCGTTGCGAAGTACTTGTGATTATAAGACATGTACATTAAGGAAATGCCCCACTGAAATTTTAACAAATTACAAATTTTTCCTTTTTCTTTAAGAAAAGTCCCTAAACTTTACACCTTCATAATCTGTTTGTATTTTCGAAACCTTCAACATGACTTTTATAGTCATTATTCTGGTAAGTTGATAGGGAATTTACAGATTTATTCAGCTTTCAATATTTTTTATCACTCTGAATGTTCCACACCATGGAATCGGATAAATTACAAATTTGGAAATTAAGTTCAGTGTCTTCCAAAGATGGACACGGTGTCAATAATGTACCACCCTAAACATGGAAAACTTCTTTTAAATGGAAAAAAATATTCAAACAATTTTATTTTCTCAAAATATATCACATGGCAAACATATTTATACATTGAACTTTTTTTGGAAATAGACAGTGAGATCCTCTTCATTCACAAGGAATTTTGTATAATTTTGTATAACGACTAAACTGTAAGGATGGACTTATTGCTCAAAAAATGCAAATATCTTTCCGCAACTTATTTCAAATACTTTTTTTCTGTGGCATAAGCAATTTTCAGGATATTCGTTATTATTGGCTTGAAATTTTCAAAGCTTATCGTGTTTTTAAAATGCTGTCGCTGTACAGTTGCTTTTCGTGATATCATGGATAGATGATGGAATTTTAAGGCCAGTATATTACATCTGACTTTCGATTCGTTTCCTGTATTGACCTTGTATTTAGAACGAAATGTGTAATGAAACTATTTTTGCAAATGGATATCTCGGTTAACGCGAAGCGTAAAGTTGTTATTTTGTTGTATTGTTATTTTTACGTTGTTATTTACCCCACGCTTTGGGCGCCAATTTGAAGTAGGATGTTGTTTCACGTTGTTATATAATTTCTCGAGGACGCATCTCGCGTCCGGTTAGGAACACTGTCTACAACCAACGCGTCCAGTTATGAGCGCTGTCTACAAGTAACTGACTTCTAGATTTGTAAATTTTGCTATATTTCAGTTTCTGATTGGCTAATCCTACTCCAATAGAATACTTCATTTAAATAAAGTTTTTTTTCTGGTTGTTGATTGGCTATTTTATGAACTGTCACAAAAATTACATTATTGCTTCCAAGAATCACAAGTAGTATTGTTAAACTTTCAAATTCATTATTTCCTCAAGGTTATCTCATTGTTACCTCATTGTTAGCAACTTTTAACCTATTATTCTCACAGCTCCTACATTATTAAATTACGTAATACATTCACATAACATTATTACACATGTATACACTAATATAAACATATACAATGACTGTAACTTACACTTTTTATATCCTGTTACATACATATATTGCTTTAAGGCGGGCTGTTATTGAATTTTGTATTATATAATTAGTCTGAAATCATTTAAATGTTAAAAATACTGCCTCAAATTGCCCCATTTTAGAAATGTTTAAAAATTGTTCTTTTTGTTTTGTTCTTGGTTTTTTTAATTTTTAATTATCTTCTGAAAGTCTCCTGTAAGAAAGAAACATAACCTTTTTATTATTACACTTCCTATTTTTCACTGTCACTTTTATTTAACACTCAACTGGTTTGTCACTACACTCGTGTATAGCAGAATACTTTATATTTTGTTCTTCCACTTGTTCGACACCTTAAGGTCAATGACCTGGTGTAAGGTTAATGATCTGGTGTTCAATGACCTGATTGAAGTTGTTTATTCACTAACATAGCCACTATTAAGCATTTTATTTCCTAGACATTTAACATTTAATTAGGCATATTAGCACTTGTTGCCCTTTCTTTACAACTTATTTCTTAAACATTTTTATATTTTTTATAATTTCTAAATATTTATATCTTGTACAATATAAATGCAGTTGCTATTCAAATTTATTATCTTTTTCTTACTAACAATGGCTTTTGTTCTACTATATTTTTTATCTGAACTCTCTTTTGTTACACTGAAAATTTGTTATATTTAGTAAAGATATTATTATACTTTTTTATGTTCCAATTACTTTATTTTCTTTTTCTTCTTGTGCCACACATAACCTGCATACTTTATTTTCTTTTTCTTTTTCTTCTTATGCCACAGACTGTTTGGACATGCCCTAAACTTATGTTGCACTGTGGTATTCCAAAACTTATTCATGAATAAAACTCTAAATGTTTCAAAATTCATTTCACTGTCTGCTAGCATATGTAACTATTCTAAGGTTTTGTTATCCAAGCATTTTCTAATAAGTGTCATTTTTAATGTTCAGGCACATTTTTCAATTTAAAATATTCTACTGGATCATGTATAAATTGTACTGGACTTGAGAAAGCATTAAAATAAGGTAATGGTAATTCATTAAGCGCAGAATAATAGTTTGACATCTGATTTGTTACATGCACATGTGTGGCATCATTATTTTTTTGTGTTTGAGAGGCTGATGCTATGGAAAAAGCAGTAGCGTCTCTTGTATTATTAGCTAACAAAGGTGATACACTTCTTTCTGCACTTGTATTATTGTCATGCATTTGATTAGCATTTACAGAACTAGTTACATTTGCATATACCTTTGGTACACTGGTACTTAAATTTTCAAAACTATTTCTAAGTTTATCAATTTCTTTGCTACTTTCCTGTACTTTATCTTTAATTTCATCTATCATTGACTTGTGTGCTTCTTTAATTGCATCTGCATTTTTTTTGCCCTTTCATGTATTTTATTTATTTCCCCTGTTAAATCTATTTGTACCTGTACAAGATCTACATTTGTATTTTCTACCATCGCTTTTAATTCTTCACCCTGTTTATTTAACTTATTACATATACCCTGTTTAATATTAGTAAGTTTTAACTCCATTTCAGTTACATTTTTAATAATATGACTTGACAGCTTCTGTTCTAGCTGCTTAAAACCATTGTTTACTTTTAAATCTATATCTTTTTGAAGTGCTTTGGAAGATTGTTTTAGTTTTATTTCTAACCTCCTACTTTCAGCTTTGCTTTCTTTCATACAATTTTCTATTTGCTTAGCTAGATCTTTTTATATACTAGATAGCTCTGTATTAGTTTCAGTTAACTTATTATTAAATTCGTTACTTAACTCTACTCTCAGCTCTGTTCAAGTTTCAGTTACCTTATTACTTAACTATGTACTAGTTTCTTTTAACTCTCTTCTCATTTCACATAACTTATTATTTAAATCTGCATTACTTTCATTTATCCTTTCAGTTATTGCTTTTAGAAGCCACATAGTATTTTGTTATGCTAAGTTTTCTTGCTCTTGTTGCCTAGATGTGCGAGGGTTTCTTTCTTTTGTTGTTCCCTGTATTAACATATATAAAGGTGATTGACCTTTCATACTACTGCTATCTTTTTCAATGCCTACCTGTGAATTTACAGATAACTGTTCTTCTGCATCTAACCTATTTGTTTCCTCTAGCTCTGATTGTAAATTTACATTGTAATCTGTAATGACTGATCTATCCTCTCATACTTCCATAGTTTCATTGTTTTCTGTTCCCATTTTATTTTGTATATTTTCTTCTGTTATATTTAGTTTGGAATTGCTGGATTTTAATTTACCGCTTCTTAACAGAATGAAATTATCTTTATAACAATATATTCGTAACTACTTTGATAATTATATAAATATTTAGTATTGGAATTTTCTGTCCTTTTCTCTGGCTGTTAGTAAACCTTTATACTCTGTGTTCCCTCGTAGATCTTGTTGAATTGTTGACTGCTTGCCCCGTACTCCTGAAAGAATTGTTGCCGTCCTTAGATGATGTTGATGATTTTGAAGTTCTCTGAAGTGAAGTCTTGTAGTTTCGTCGATTCTGGTAGTTCTATGTTGTTCGGTGATTTCTTTTCAGTTATTCCCGCCAATTCTCGCCTGTTGAGCCCCACGCAGCTGGGCGCCAATTTGAAGTTATTATTTTGCTGTATTGTTATCTTTACGTTGTTATTTACCCCACGCTTTGGGCGCAATTTGAAGTAGGATGTTGTTTCACGTATGGAAAGCCAATTTGAAGTAGGAGTTGTATTGTAGTTCAACTGTTGGGGAGCCGAACTTGAAGTAGTTGCAACCGCACGTATGGTAAAATGTTTCCGGTAGCCTTCGCCCCAAAAAGTACTTTCCGGTGGTCTTTGCCCCAAATGTACTTTCCGGTGGCCTTTGTCCCAAAAATGTTTAAAAAATATTAAATTTGTAGTTTTGAGTGTTTCTTTAAATATTATATATTTATGTTTGCCTCGGCTGCGTTAGTATTATTGTTAGAGACATGGATATCTTTGCAGGGTGTAGGCTTACACAGATTATAATTTGTACTTTGCTACATTTATTAATTATTGACACAATTTAAATAACACTTCACTGATACAGAGAGCTGTGAGATTCTTTTATCAATTACTTGCACTTTTTAACACGTAGACTATTTTCGTCTCACACGAATACGTATATAATTTCAGGAAGACGCATCTTGTGTACGGTTAGGAACACTGTCTACAAGTAACTGACTTCTAGATTTGTAAATTTTGCTATATTTCAGTTTCTGATTGGCTAATCCTACTCCAATAGAATACCTTCATTTAACTAAAGTTTTTTTCTGGTTGTTGATTGGCTATTTTATGAATTGTCACAAAAATTACATTATTGCTTCCAAGAATCACAAGTAGTATTGTTAAACTTTCCAATTCATTATTGCCTCAAGGTTACCTGATAGTTACCTCATTGTTAGCAACTGTTAACCTATTATTCTCACAGCTCCTACATTATTAAATTACGTAGGTAATACATTCACATAACATTATTACACATGTATACAATAATATAAACATATACATTGACTGCAATATACACTTTTTATATCTTGTTTTATATATATATATATATATATATATATATATATATATATATATATTACTTTTAGTTTTTCCCAACAAAAAATCTACAGTTCTATGAGGAATCATTTAGTGAAAGTTTCACATAAATATCTTAATTCTAAGTGAGATTTAAGACATTTTCAATAGTGCTGCAATCCGTTCACTCTAAATTACTTGGGAAGCGTGCAAGGGCATTAGGTGCATACTAATCCTTATTTTTATCAACATTTAAAATAAAGCATATTACGATTGAGGTTGTTGTCACAGCACCGTACTTTAGTTAAACAGTTCTCCACAGATGCCTTGGCAAATCACTGTGAGCACGTATTTTGTAGGCATTTTTCGATTTTCTAATTATTTCTTTTCCCACAAATAAGCACTGTGGACATTGTATATTCTATTTTATTACAGTTTTGGATAGTTTAGATAGTAATTAGTATTTAGTGAATAGGTTATTCGGTTAGGATACATCATGATTAGAAGCAAGAAAAATACTATTGCTATGAACAAAAATGTTAGTAAACGTATGGGGAGAGAACTTGCTATGTGCTGGATCTAGATAAGAAGATGATAGTAAAAAGTGTTAAAAATTGGCAATTAATGATTATAACGAGATGATTAAAAACACCTGAAATGATTTGCGCGTTTCCCTAAGAGTATTAATCTGAACAGTTGCAAGCACACGAATATACACTCACAATAATAAGTATGTATATATCAATTTTAATTTGTTAAAAGAATAAAGTTTGAGATTCTGATCACATTGTTAATAAAATGTATAGACCAATGTTAATTTTGCATTTAAATAATTTAATTGTGGTGTTTCTATGAATCATGTAATATATTGTGTTATGGGGCATGGTGTTAGATATAAATAAATAAAAAAAAGTTTTAAAATTTTGTATGCTAATCATAAACACTCCTCTTATTTATAAAAGCAGAACCATTAAATACTGTAGTTTGTGAAATAAATGTTACATAAAACTTTAAAACCAATTTCCTCAAAAAGATATTTTTATGCATTTTCCATACGTATTCATGCTATACTTCCCAGAGTTTAACAACTCTTATGAAACTTGGTACATATTTTCAGCAAGCATACGAGTATATCTAAGGAAAACAGGTGTGAAATTCTGATACTTGCTAACCGAAGGATAATATAATTTTGTTATATATTTAAGCCTTTAACAATTTTTTGAGAAATTAAAATGTTTAATTATCACATTTTTTTCTCCAGAACTATTAGAAAAATTATGAAAATTTCAATACTACATCCCATAATAAGGTTTCTTAGCTAGTGGAAAGTAATTTAGTTTCTGATTAAATGTATTTATTAAAATTGACAGCTTCACTAACGAATGCCTAATTACTGTAATGAATTATTTTATTATAATCAAAATAATCATTCTAAAATACTGAAAAAATACATTACTCTTTCAGTACATTCCAGAATTGTAAACAAATTGTAAATTATGCAAAAACTGTAAAACAATTCGACCAAAATTATAGAAATCCCCAATTTCTGTAGCGCATTCCCTTCGCATAAAGTAGAAAGAAAAATCAGATTTCCTAAGAATAGTTTGTAGAAGGTGTATTAAATAAATGAGAGTGTGTAGAGAAAGTTGTATGAATGTAGCACATCAAATTGTTTTCCACAGTATGCTGTCCTGTTTGTAATTCATAATTGGGGCAGTGTTGTCACTGTTAATATTATACTCATCTTATAGAAAAGTACACTCAGGACCGGTTTCACCAATGGATGTTAAAAATGCTCTAACTTCTTGTTTATTAACAATAAGTTAAAGGTTTAACATTTTGTTAAGACTTTTACGTTTACCGAGCTTTTCCAGAGAGTTATTAACTAACAAAGTGATAAGGTCAAAGAGAACAACGTATGACCGCGAGCAAACTTTATAACTTCTGAAAGCGCTCAGATGCGCTTTTGTCGATGCTTTGCTTTGCAACGCTGTGTTTTGATTGGTTACTGTTGAGGAGACGAGAATCTTTGAGGTTAATTTTGTTCTTTTGCGATCCGTGGTTCGATACGAATAGCGAAAACGAGTGAGAAAGCCAGATGTAGAGGCACAAGTTTTTCACCATACGAAAAAGAACTCGTAATTGAGCTAGTAATGAAATATAAATCAATTATTGAGTGCAAAAAACAGACGGTCTGAAGATAAAGAAGAAAGATGCTGCCTGGGAGAAAATCTGACAGGAATTTAACTGCAGTGCACGTGTTTCTCCCAGGTCATCAAAACAATTGCGACAATCTTATGTAAATTTAAAACGGGACACTAAAAAGGCAAGGTGTGAAGAGCGTCTAGAAAGATTTAGAACTGGTGATGGTGAACGCACAGAAACTAAAGTTGACCCACATAGCAATCCTTACGATTGCAATGCATTCTACTATGGTATGTACCAGCAGCTTATATATACTCTTGTTAATAAATGCATTACTGTAATTCAAAATTAGCTTTTTATTAGACGTTAATTTCTTTTTTTGAATTTTTCGTTACAGGAGAGGTTGCTCAGCTTGTGGAGCAAAAGAAGTTGAAGAGCAAGTGCTGGCATTTATACAAGAGATAAAGTTACATTACATGCATATTTATCTTGTGAACATAATTATGCCGGCGAATGAAATCTATGAAATTAAAAAAAATATGTTCGTTAGTGCAGGATGATGCTACCGAGGTTCAATTGGAACCAACTGTTGACACCATTTTCTTATTGCAAGAAGAGTGTCGCAAACCTCAACACCAAAGGCAAAGAAGCCATCTGTAAGTATTACTGAAAACAGAAGGAATAGAATATTTATTAGAACCGTGCGTTATCTTCATTATTGTTTTTATTAATTTCTATAATACATTTGAGTTGTATTTGTTTACAGACTGAAGATTCCAGCGCAGGAGCTAGCAGAGTCAAAGAGCCGTCGCGTGTTGTACGAAAGATTGGTAGTTTAATATCAGCTGATTTGCTTCATATTGCAGGATTGCCAACATATTATATGTGACCTTTTTTCAGGACAGTGTTCACAATAACATCGCAGAACTAGCGAGCAGTAGAACGGCGTTATGCGAGAAGGAAATGCTGTTCCTGCAAAAGAAATATGATGCGGAAATACAATTAATTGGACTGAAAAGACAGACTCAAAAACTCAAACAACAGCTTATCAAAGCAAAAATTTCTAAATTGCAATAATGTACTTCTAAATTAAAATAAAGTTTAATTTACAGTTGAAGTGTTCTTGTGCTATTTAATTTCTATGTGCCACAGCTGTAGGTTCATTGTTCACATGGATAGGATGCTGGACTTCGTCATCTCTGTGTTGCCTTTCCCTGATGAACTGGTAAAGAGGCAAGTCATCTGGAGGTAGCACGTCTCTTGTCACCACGGCAATATTTTGCAGCACAGCTGTTGCCACAATGACGGTCAGCGTGGTGTTAAGTTTGGTGCGTAATCCCATGCTGAGTACAGGAAAACGCCTCTTCCACACTCCAATTGCACGCTCAATGCAGTTGCGTGTTCTGGTGTGAGAACAGTTGTATCTATTTTCAGCTCTTGTTTTAAGATGCAGGCAGGGGGTTAAAATATATTACTTTCTCTACTAAGTATAGTAAGTAGGGGAAGTATTGTATTTTACCCAAAAATTCGATACCGAGATTTCACCGGAAATACATGTTTTGAGACCACCTGAATCCAGAAAAAGCATTTTTGGAAACATGTCCGTGTGTGTGTCTGTGTGTGTGTCTGTGAACAGCATAACTCAGAAACGAACAGTCTGATAAACACCAAACTTGGTATTTAGCTTCAGTATCTTCCAAGGATGCGACGCGAAGGTTTTCAAGAAAATCCCCCCACCCCAGAGTACCCTTTACATGGAAGATTTTTCGAAAATTTTTATTTTCTCAAAAATGGCTCTAACGAATTTGATTAAAATGTCATATGTTTAAGATATATTTATGACAAATACAATGTATATCTTGAATTTCCTGGGAATGTCTTTCAAAAGTATTCTTTATTGTGAACGAATTTTGCATAACTGGCAAACCATAAGAGATATACAAAATTTTACTACAAAAAATGTAGATCGCGTTAAAATACACAATTTATGTCATACACACTTTTTTTTTGAGTGAACCATTTTCGAGATATTGCTTGTTATTCCCTTAAATTTTTCAATACTTATTTTCTCAAATGGGAATTCGTTATTCATTTTTTTGTCTTGGATATGCAAAGAGTATTAATCTGTGGGAAAGGGAATGGTGCTGCACCTATCAACCAACTATTAAGAGATATGACTATGCTTAAAGCCTACTGTATTTTTATATTGCCCTTGCAAATACAAAACAAGGGGAACATACTAAGCTTTAAGTGAGTCGAATATTTTTAGAACTGGCCGCTATGTGTAAAATGTAATTCTATTTGCATGTCAAAAGTTCGTTTCTGCAAATGTTTATCTCGATTAATATGAAATAGATGGAGAATAAGAGTTTTTAAAAATAGTTTGTACAAGAGTAGAGAAAGTCATGTGAGTATAACACATCAGATTTTTTTTGTTGAGTGAACAATTTTCGAGATATTGCTTGTTATTCCCTTAAATTTTCCAATACTTATACTTTTTCTCAAATGGAAATTCGTTATTCATTTTTTTTGTCCTCGCAATGCAAAGAGAATGGAATACTCACATAGCAACCAGCTCTTAAAATTTTTGACTATCGCTTAAAGCCTAGCAATTCCCCTTGCACCTACAAGAAAATTAGCAATAAGATTAACATCTCGATATCTCGATTAACGTGAAGCATATGGAGAATAAGCGTTTGTAAAAACATTTTGTACAAGAGTCATGTGAGTGTAACACATCAGATTTTTTTTTAAAGGATAGTCGCTATCACCAAGCAGCACACCTTCATTTATCGCTCCCATTTTTAACAGAGCGCGTATGTGGGAGTTATAAAATATGGTACGTCGTGTGTTCCCAGGCCACCTAGCTACAATGTACCTGATTTTTAGGTTACAGTCATTAATAACTTGCACATTAATCGAAAAGTAACCCTTACGGTTACGGTAAATTTCTGCCCTTTCACCACCGGGAGATTGAATTCTCACGTGCGTGCAGTCTAGTGCTCCCAGAACGCCTGTAAATTGGTACATGTGATAGAACTTCTTTATGATTGCTGGACGTTTCTCTGCAGAGGGAAAGGTTATGTACCGTGCACATCGTGAAGCGATTGCTTCAGAAACTTTCTGGATAACCCTACACACAGTGGATTTCGAAATGCCAACATTGTCTGCGACCATTAAATGAAATGTGCGGTAACATAAAACCGCAGGGTTATTAACACCTGCAACATTGGAGAAAGAGGCAAATTCCTGTTGGTAACATATTCTAACCTCTCTCGTATTTCATCTACAACTCTGCCCACGACCACTTTTGACAGTCTGTATCGCTTTACAAATTCCTCTTCATCCAGGATGTCAAAATCATTTCGATGCACAGCTCTCCGGTTCCGAACGGCAAAAGCTTTTAAATACAATAGTTCCTCGTCTATTGTTTGATTTGCGAGTCATTTTCCAACTTTTTACGTATGTTAAATGCTTTAACACAGGGGCATCGGGATGTTAATTTAACAGGCGATTTAACGCTGTATTAACGTTAACATTGTTTGATGAAACAGAATTTTTGTAAACATCGGTGTTGAATCGCTTTAAGATCGTTTTAAAATTTAACACCGTTTGGTGAAACCGCCCTCAGAATTATAACTGATATTTTAATTGACGTTGTTTGTTTTGAAAAATTAAAAGCCTTTCCATCCTAGTATATTAGTATTGATATGAATTTAATGACTGTTAAGGATAGTTTGAATATATTTCTCTCTCAAAGTGTAAATGGATATTATACTAGAAATAACCATTAACTGATAGCCCCAAAATACGATTATCCAGATTGAAACATTGGTCTCAAATGCTTGTTCTGGATATTTTAACGAATACCCATTGAGTTCATTTAGGTTCTAAAGGATGATTAGCTCAATTAGTAGATATAGACAATTTTTACTTTCTCTTCTACGTATAGTAAGCAGGGGAAGTATTGTATTCCACCCAAAAATTCGATACCGAGATTTCACCGAAAATACATTTTTGAGACCCCCTGAATCCAAACAAGCATTTTTGGAAACATGTTCGTATGTGTGTCTGTGTGTCTCTGAACAGCATATCTCAGAAACGAACAGTCGGATAAACACCAAACTTGGTATTTAGGTTCAGTATCTTTCAGAGATGCGACACGAAGGTTTTCAAGAAAATCCCCCAACCAGATTACCCTTTACATGGAACATTTTTCGAAAATTTTAATTTTCTCAAAAATGGCTTTAATGATTTTGATTAAAATATCATATGTTTAAGATATTTTCATGATAAATCAAATGTATATCTCGAATTTTCTGGGAATGTCTCCAAATGTATTCTTTATTGTGAACGACTTTTGCATAACTGGTCACCATAAGAGATAGACAAAATTTTACTACACAAAACATGTAGATCGTGTTAAAATACACAATTTATGTCATATACATTTTTTGGTGAACCATTTTATAGATATTGCTTGTTATTCCCTTAAATTTTCCAATACTTTGACTTTTTCTCAAATGGGAATTCATTATTCATTTTTTTTGTCCTGGTAATGCAAAGAGAATGGAATACTCCACGTAGCAACCACCTCTTAAAATATTTGACTATCGCTTAAAGCCTAGCAATTCCCCTTGCATTTACAAGAAAATTAGCAATAAGATTAACACCTCTGGATATCTCAATTAACATGAAGCATATGGAGAATAAGCGTTTGTAAAAATAGTTTGCAAAAGAGTAGAGAAAATCATGTGAGTGTAACACATCAGATTTTTAATGATTAGAAAGTAACGTTTCTTAAATTCCCCAGTAGTGAATGTTTGCTTAAATATTATCTAAAGAATTTTATTAGGATATACCCTTGCGTGTTTCTTGAACCGCTTTTGGATATCATTTCTACAGTAAACATTAGTTGATAATAGTCCTATGTTTACGTGAGTCTGAAGTTCTTCCCAGGGATACGACAGTATGGGATGTAATGGGGTACCATCATATATTTATTAGTTTACCTTGCCACAGGGAGTTTGCTGCCCTAGTAAGATTTTATTAAGGCTGTTCACTGCTTACACTCTTTTATAGATGACGACGATGGTAATGACAGAAAATTTACAGACAAATTAGGAAAACGGAGCTTCTATCACAGTGTTTGATGTTCAGTACATAAAACCAATTACTTCAGATGAAGAATATGCAATAAGGGGTAAGGCCGAGAAGCAGCTGTTTTTCAAAACGTGTTTTATAATTAAATGAAAATCGCTTTCTTGTTCTATAAGAGCTTATTATGGAAGCAAGAAATTAACAAAGTGATTGTTAGCTTTTAATCAACCAGCCTATGTCATTAAACGTTAACAAAAACTATTTTGTCCCTTGGTCCCCTGTTTACCTAACGGCATGCAGAAAGCCATTTTGAATAAGACACATTTGGCAACGTTGGTAACAACTGCCAAAGTTATTCTTTTTTATGTAATAAATAAATTCTATGTGCTACAATCACACATTCGTATTCCAGGATCTTTTATTTTCATACCTATGTTATAAATTATTCATGCAAAATCTTGTTATTTGTGCTGTAGTTCATGATAAATGTTGGCAGAAATGGTTTCAATACGTATAACAGGTGTGCAAGAGACTGATGCGAAAGTCAACTGTTTTGTGTATGTCTTGGTATTACATAGTCTTTATAAAGCTCAGGAGAGATTTCAGTACTTGAAATATTGGAAAAATTCAAACGAAGGACAGCGAATATTTTGTAATTGTATAATTCTACAAAAACTTATTTTTCACAAAATGTGCATTTTAAGTCAATTTTTTTCTAATTCTCTTTGTTCCAGTTATACAAAATTTCACAAAATTCAATAAGAATGAAGAGCAGTATACAGACTATTCACAGCGATGGAAGATGTACATTTTGTTAGCCATATTAAGATCTCAAAAATAAGATGTTTTAATCAATCTCGTTAGAGACTTTTTGAGAAAAAAAGAAACGAACAATTTTTATTAAAGAGTGGTTTGTATCGGAGGTTTTCCTGGAATGCTTAAATGAGTCTACCTCAAGTATGACATTCTCTGTTAGTAGATACACAAACAGTAACACACTCACATAGCCAAACACGCGCGCGCGGAACATTTTTATAATTTTTTTTTGCACTTCAGAATGTGTATTTCCGGAGACATTTTTATTTTCAATTTTTTAGTGAAATACAATACTTCTTCTACTTACCATAGATAAACTATAGAGAAATTAAAAATCCGTGCATATTGTATTGTAAATCCCACTTAATCTTAATTTTACGCATAGTTTGTGTCAATTTGCCAAAAGAGTCCCCAAATGTTTAACAGGATCCCAAACTGACACTTTTTATACAGCTTTTGCAGTTGGGGACAAACAGTTGGAATTCAATTTTAGCAACAACTCGAAAATTAAATTCATGTCTTATATGAGCATATTATTTTAATTATTAGCAATTAATTAATAATAATATAAATTTGCATCCTCTGATGCAGTTAATCGTTATGCTGATAAATGCCCCCTCGTTATTTGCAGCAACAGTGCTCGTTACCCTAAGCTGCACAGGTGTTGCGGTTAAACATGCAAATCTCTTTTCACATCATTAGTCACTTGCAAGGTAAAGCAAACCTTTACTCGTCGTATTTTTGTCAGCGCTTAAATATTCCGTTAAAAAGATTTGCATGTTTGCGCAGCGTCTCTGCTTACTAATCCTCTCGTTTACAAAAACAAGATTGGTACACAAGAAGCTTCTAAGTGAGCACATAAAAAAGTAGTAAAGGCAGGTCGCCGTTAAGTCATATTTCAATAACAATAGCATATTGGGAAACGATATGGGGACATTAAGATTCCCAGAGAGACCCATAGATGAACTCTGTCCTTGCGATAAGCGTATTCTGAGTTGTCGTTAATCTTACAACGAGAACTACAAAGATTCTTATAGCAATAGATTTTTGGTAACTGTCCATATTTACTGAAATGAAGATTTTAGCCATGTGATACAGACAGGTGTCTTATTTTGCGAGTGGTTAACTCAGTGAACAAGAAATGCATTTTCAACTAATATGAAAGATATCCACAAAACAATAATGAAACCTTAAAAGAAATAGAAATTTTAAGCCTTTTATGTATTTTATTGAATCACCATACCCAATTGGCGTAGACAATATTACATTGATCATAACATCTGCTTTACAATCTTTATTTTAATTTGTAGATAATTATACTTTACTTGAGATAAGTATTTAACTCTTATTGCAATTAGCATTACATGACTACTCTATACACTATTTACAACCTCAGCACTTATACAACTAACAGACTATTTGCATCTATTGGATATATATATATATATCACATCCTAATTCAACGATGTTAATACTGTATGCGTTCTACACAATTCTAAGTCATTTTTACTTTTCCTACGTACTTTAAGCAAGCAGTGGAAGTATTGTATTCCATCCAAGAATTCGATACCCAGATTTCACCAGAAATACATTTTTAAAGCCTCCTGCATCCAAAAAAAAAACTTTAGAAAGAGGTATATGTGTGTGTAAGAGAGTGAGAGAGAGAGGGAGGGAGCAGTATACCTGAAAAACGAAGAGTCCGTATGTTCTCTATCTTCCAAAGATGCGATACAAAGATTTTCAAGAAAAAAAACTCCTCCCCAAACTACCGTTTTCATGAAACATTTTTCGTTTTTTTATTTTCTCAAAAATAGCTCTAACGATTTTGTTTAAAATGCGCATATTTAAGATATTTTCATGACAAATAAAATTTGTCTTGAATTATATGGAAATAGCCTGAGAATTCCTCTTTATTATTAATGATTTTGTATAATTGGCAAACCCTTAAGACATAGACAAAGACTTACTACACACAAAAAAATCTGATGTGTTACACTCACATGACTTTCTCTACTCTTGTACAAACTATTTTTTACAAACGCTTATTCTCCATCTACTTCATGTTAATCGAGATAAACATTTGCAGAGTCTATCTTATTGCTAATTTTCTTGTAGATGCAAGGGGTATTGGTAGGCTTTAAGCGATAGTCAAATATTTTAAGAGCCGGTTGCTAGGTCGAGTATTCCATTCTCTTTGCATTACCAGGACACACACACAAAAAAAATGAATAACGAATTCCCATTTGAGAAAAAGTCAAAGTATTGGAAAATTTAAGGGAATAACCAGCAATATCTCGAAAATAGTTCACTCAACAACAAAAATGTATATGACATAAATTGTGTATTTAAACGCGATCTGCATTTTATGCGTAGTAAAATTTTGTCTATCTCTGATGGTTTACCAGTTATGCAAAAGTCGTTCACAATGAAGAATACTTTTGGAGACATTCCCAGAAAATTCGAGATATACATTTGATTTGTCATTAAAATATCTTAAACACATGATATTTTAATCAAAATCGTTAGAGCCATTTTAGAGAAAATTAAAATGTTCGAAAAATGTTCCATGTAAAGGGTAACCTGGCATGGGGGGATTTTCTTGAAAACCTCGTGTCGCATCTCTGGAAGATACTGAACCTAAATACCAAGTTTGGTGTTTATCCGACTGTTAGTTTCTGAGTTATGCTGTTCACAGACAGACAGACAGACAGAAACACACACGGACATGTTTCCAATAATGTTTTTTTGGATTCAGGGGGTCTCAAAGCATGTATTTCCAGTGAAATCTCGATATCGAATTTTTGGGTGGAATACAATATTTCCCCTACTTACTATAGTAGTAGAGAAAGTAAATTGCGGATCTACGAAAAGCGCACAATTTATACCAAATAATTTTTTGTGATGTTAACCATTTTCGAGATATTCTTTTTTATTGGTTTGAGTTTTCACATAGTTATACTTTTCTCACAAGTGGAAAATCGCTTTTATTTCTCTCTCTCTCTCTCTCTCTCTCTCTCTCTCTCTCTCTCTCTCTCTCGTGGTTATGAAAATAGAACAATATTTCATAACCATCACATAGCGATCCGCTCTTAAAAACATTTGACTATCGCTTAAGCCTCCGTATTACCCTAATACCCTTGTACCTAAAAGAAGATATGTAATAAAACCATTTCTGCAAATATTTATCTAGATTAATATAAGAATAAGCGTTTGTAATAATAGCCCTTTGAAGAATAGGTAGAGAAAGTCATGTGAATGTAACACATCAGATTTTTCAGTTAATATGAATAAAAGAAACTTACCTACTCATTATAAGTACGAACTATACTGCCTGTTTTATAGTTTATCAAAGTCTATACTATTTAGAAAGCGAACAAAAGTTTTAATATTTGCTAATTAGATCACAATGTTTTACTGCTAGTTTCTGCTAGCCCTAGATTCCAGCTTTGTTGTCTCTCCAGTATTGAACATTCCACAGTGGTCCACAGACTGGTCATTCTCTGTCACAAGGGAATACTTGGTTGTCTAAATGTTGAATTTTTGATTAAATGATCTGATGTTTCCAGGTCTGGTAGGACTAGGACCAATCGCGGACGGGGACCCAGCACCTCGATCTACAAGATCTTTTGTGCCTGAAGTCCCTGACAAGGTGCCCCCGGGAGAGAAAGAGAGAGAGAGTTGAGAGGAGGCAGAGGGCGGCCGGACTAGAAGGCATTGACAGGGCAGAGAGCAGTGTCCCTATCTTTTGACAGATTGAAACTCCCCGAATGGCAGCTCCCCTCCCCCTCCTTCTGCGGATTACACATCCCCGGGGGGCCCGGGATTCTGAGACCGTTCCCATTCCGGGAGACGAAGGGTTAAATAGAGACTCGCGACACTTTCAACCCTAAAACAGACCAGTGTTGTCTGAAATAAACCAAGCAGATGAAAGACGAAGTGAGATGAAATAGAGGGACAGGAAATTCGGGGATGTAATGAACCTTCCCAGCTTTCGCCTGAGACCCAAAGAAACCCACGAAAAAAAACCCATAGGTCAGGAAGGTCGGTCGCGGGGATCAAACCCACGATCTACCGAATCCGAGCCACAGAGTTACCCCCTGAGACATCCCGCTCGGAGCCAGGTCTGGTAACTATTGCCGTGAAGCTTCTTTTGGGGCTAAGTTGAGCCAGTGGTACCAAAATCTAGTTAGTTATTCTGCTTTTGACCGAGTTGAGTTTGTTCAATCTTGTTGCTGTTTTGCAATACCTCCTATTCTCTCTTTTTACTACAGTGCTTTTTGGGATTTTGTGTCATATTATGTCGTGTTTATTCCTTCAGTTGTTTCCTTGACGGATGAATCTTTAGGTATTTTGCTCAAAATTAATTTTTTTTGTACTAAAATATCAGGTGCTTCAATGAGTATATATCTGAAGCTTTAAAGCACTATGGTCGTGTGTATGTCACAGTACAGATCTGTATATTTAGTACTGAAAACCTTCAAAGTCATTTTGCAATCCTTTAATCTTCGTTAAATGTATATAAAGTCGAAACTAAATGTAATATACCTACAAATTATATTCTGAAAATCTGAAACCTTTTACCACATATTTTATACATCGTAGCAAAAATTAAACATTGAATTCGTGATTAAACTTGTCTGTTTTTGTATAAAAATAGGAAGTCTGCAGGAACAAAATTCCTGAATACTAGATGTGTAGTTCATTTTGAAATACATATTCTTTTCTATTTGTATTGAATGTGTTGCAAGCTTAATGCATTAAGTTGTTCTAAACCTGAAATTGTGGAACAAGTTCCATTTTGAAGCATGCAAATTTAGATTTTAATAACTCAGAAACTAATACACTTACAGAAATAAATCAATTAAATGTTTGTGGTTTGCTAAGTATCCATACAAAAAAAACGTGTCCTTAAAAAGACAAATAACTGAAATTTCATGCATTAAGCCCCTTAAGCTTAGCGTCGGATCTTTGCTTGTGTTCTTCTGACAATTGTTTCACATGCGCAGCATAGCAAGAAGAAATATACAAACACCTTCTTACACAAGTGATTAAAAGATTTCGGCATCTATAAATTCACTATGTGCATCTATAGAATTGGAATTAAGTTACTCAAATGCTTTCAAGAATTTATCGCTGTAGATGCCTGGTTCTTTTGAACGAGTTATTTCACATTCACTATAACACAGAACACACAAGGAAATCGTGATGTTAATCAAAGAAATAGAAAGCAAACAAGGAAAGAACAGGTAAGTGTAACACCGATAGAGAGGTCCCTTTAAGGAGAGGCTTGGCAAAATCAGCAGTAAATTAGGGGTGAAGAGGAGACCCGAAGGGCGACCAGTTGCAGACGACGATGCGCGCTAGCAAGGACGGGTTCCTAACGATTCCAAAATTGCACTAATCCTGACGCCTACGCAAGCCTGTCTATACTATCTTCAACCTGGAGTCCCCATCTTCAACCCCAGGAAGGGGCTCCAGCCGGCTATCCAAGCGCCAGGGAAAAAACTCCATCGTCCCGCCGTAACGCACCAATCGCCGCCGCTTGGCCCTACAACTCAGAAACATATGAAGATGAGACAGATGAAAGGCAATGGTGGGGACAGAAAATGATGGATAGAAAATTCATGGTAGAACCCGGACCTCCCGAATGCAATCATCACATGTTACCACATAGCCATCTCGCACGGTTTCTGTTTTCTGCTCTATGGTATTCTAAAGGAAAAGTGAAAGCCATTTTCGCAAGTATATTCGTTTATGAGTCCAGCATTTTCATGTTCTAATATACCGACAAAGCTTTTCTCTATTTATAACATCAGTAGTATCGGATTGGGTTGCGAAGCGGAGTGAATTCGTCACCGATCCAGGAATGAGAATTTTGTGAGGGGGCGCCTCCGACAGGGAAGGTTGAGGTGAAGGGAGACACCGGACGGCTGGAACTAGTAGTGACAGCACAGCAATTACAAGATCCCTACAGTTTCCAAATCGAGACGCCCTGCAGTAGGAGAAGCAGACGCCGACCCCGCCTCATAAAGGGTCCAACTCCCCCTGTCACGCTGCACCGAAACACCATTGCCGAAACACCAACCCTGAAACAAATCAAACGGGGAAGGATGAATGGAATGATTAATAGAACGAATTGAAAGAACAGGAAATGTAGGGTATGAAAGAAACCACTTCGGATCCGGGAAAATCCCCGAAAAAACCTATGGGTCAGAGTCAGTGGTCGCCGGGGATCGAACCCGGAACCTCCCGAATGCGGACCACAGACGTTACCGCCTAAGCTATCCCGCTCGGTTACATTAGTAGTATAGACATGGTCAAAATGAAGTAAAATCCCAAACCTTTTAAATAAAAAGGCTAAAATAAGTACCCTTGGCGATATAAAGCTAGTTGTTCTTAAGGGCACGAAGGAGTATTGAACATTTGACGCAGGTTCCCACGATGGTACTAAACAAATACGCATATTTATGCTTTAGTTAGTGGAAAGTATTACCGAAGCTGTCACCAAAGGCTTGTTGCCTTCCTGACTTCACAATACGCTAATCGTCTTCCCATCCCTTTGCCCCTGTTTGTTAAACCTGAGGGTTGCACACAAAAAATACAGCCCAGGTTCCAGCCTTAATTGATCGTGGTGCTGTGAATGTTAATGATTTGAACGACCGTCTGGGTTTTTTGTCCAGCTTAAGCGCAAAGAGCAGACAAGTGACGCATACTGGGGTCTTGCCTGTGAAAGCACTAATATAAGCGGCACATGTCTATTGTTTGTTAGCATTAACGATCTGTTCTTTTTGGTGTTTATTTAGAGCACGAGTTTATTGACTGTCTTATACATCTGTGTTGTGTCTAAAAAACAACTGACTTTCTTACATTTCCTTATGTTAACATATCATTGTTCAACTGATATACTTTCAGTTTCTTCTGAAGGCTTACCCTGAAGTTAATAACCGGTATGTCCTTATATCAGCAATATTAATTATGTTATAATGTACCACTTACCTTTGCTTAGCTTTGCTGTAGTTTTTATATAAATACATTTGCTTCAATAATTATAACCTCTTTACTTTCTCTTTCACTTGTGTGAAGTATTTGAAATACTGCATTTGACAAAAAGTTCAGTACCGAGATTCTCGCAGAAATACACATTTCGAGCTACAATAAAAAAATCTGATGTGTTACACTCACATGACTTTCTCTACTCTTGTACAAACTATTTTTACAAACGCTTATTCTCCATATGCTTCATGTTAATCGAGATATCGAGATGTCAATCTTATTGATAATTTTCTTGTAGATGCAAGGGGAATATGGTAAGTTTTAAGCGATAGTCAAATATTTTAACGCTGGTTGCTATGTGGCGCATTCCATTCTCTTTGCATGTCCAGGACATAAAAAAATCTGATGTGTTACACTCACATGACTTTCTCTACTCTTGTACAATCTATTTTTACAAACGCCTATTCTCCATATGCTTCATATTAATCGAGATATCGAGATGTCAATCTTATTTGTAATTTTCTTGTAGATGCTAGGGGAATATGGTAGCTTTTAAGCGATAGTCAAATATTTTATCGCTGGTTGCTATGTGGCGCATTCCATTCTCTTTGCAAGTCCAGGACATAAAAAAATGAATAACGAATTTGAGAAAAAGTATAAGTATTGGAAAATTTAAGGAAATAACAAGCAATATCTCGAAAACGGTTCACTCAACAAAAAAAATGTATATGATATAAGTTGTGTATTTTAACGCGATCTACATTTTTTGTGTAGTAAAATTTTGTCTATCTCTTATGGTTTACCAGTTATGCAAAAGTCGTTCATAACGAAGAATACTTTTGGAGACATTCCCAGAAAGTTCGAGATATACATTTCATTTCTCATGACATTGTCTTAAACATATGATATTTTCATCAAAATCGTTAGAGCCATTTTTGAGAAAATTAAAATTTTCGAAAAATGTTCCATGTAAAGGGTAGTCTGGGGTGGGGGGATTTTCTTGAAAATCTTCGTGTCGCATCCCTGGAAGATACTGAACGTAAATACCAAGTTTGGTGTTTATCCGACTGTTAGTTTTTGAGTTATGCTGTTCACAGACACACACACAGACACACACACAGACACACACACAGACACACACACACACAGACACACACACACACAGACACACACACGGACATGTTTCCAAAAATGCTTTTTTTGGATTCAGGAGGTCTCAAAACATGTATTTCCGGTGAAATCTCGGTATCGAATTTTTGGGTGGAATGCAATACTTCCCCTACTTACTATACGTAGTAGAGAAAGTAAAAATGAATAACGAATTTGAGAAAAAGTATAAGTATTGGAAAATTTAAGGGAATAACAAGCAATATCTCGAAATCGGTTCACTCAACAAAAGAAATGTATATGACATAAATTGTGTATTTTAACGCGATCTACATTTTTTGTGTAGTAAAATTTTGTCTATCTCTTATGGTTTACCAGTTATGAAAAAGTCGTTCATAATAAAGAATACTTTTGGAGACATTCCCAGAAATTTCGAGATATACATTTTAATTATCATGACAATATCTTAAACATATGATATTTTAATAAAAATCGTTAGAGCCGTTTTTGAGAAAATTAAAATTTTCGAAAAATGTTCCATGTAAAGGGTACTCTGGGGTGGGGGGATTTTCTTGAAAACCTTCGTGTCGCATCTCTGGAAGATACTGAACCTAAATACCAAGTTTGGTGTTTATCCGACTCTTCGTTTTTGAGTTATGCTGTTCACAGACACACAGACACACAGAAGACACACACACGGACATGTTTCCAAAAATGCTTTTTTTGGATTCAGTGAGTCTCAAAACATGTATTTCCGGTGAAATCTCGGTATCGAAATTTTGGGTGGAATACAATGCTTCCCCTACTTACTATACGTAGTAGAGAAAGTAAAAAAATAAAAAAGGACGATCGGAAGAAAAAGTGTTTGCCTGTGTCTGAAACAACACTTAGTTAAACACCAACTTTCGTGATTAATTCCAGCATATTTTAAGCATACAAGGTGAAGAATTTCATATTCTCTAATCCCAAACTACTCTTTACATGAACAACTTTATATATGTATATACCTTTTATGTCTTAAAATGATTAACGCTTTTGATTCCGATATCACAATTTTTAGGTATTAGTATGACCAATTAAACGTATACATTGAGCTTTCTAAAAGTGGCCAGTGAAGGATTCTCGTCATTTACTGTCTTTCTGCCTTTTTTGTTTTTAATGTGGATGGAAGCCGTTAGAAAAACAAAATACGAAACAAAGAAGATCAGAGATTAAATACATATTTACTCTGTAAGTATGCCATTTCCGAAATACTCATTGTTAAAGTTTTCTTGTGAGACCTATGTTTGAAAATCTACGATTCTTCTTCTTCCATACACTCATTACTGACAAAGCAGATGAGTTTATTACACACTATCAAGCCCGTTTTGCAAAATTTGAAACCTTTCTAGGCAAAATTTTAACGTTTTAACATAAAGCGGAATAGAAGAATCACTTTTAATATTTATATTCATACACGAATGTTTGTGATTTGGTAATGGGTAGAGAAATTCATGCGCGTCATCATAACATTTTTTTTTAAATTTGTGCGTAACAGCTACATTTGAATTAACAACAATATTACATTAAGCATTAATCATCAGGGTCCGAATTCTAATGACCTAACATGTTGAAAAATAACTTTGTTAAAAAAGGCCTGATAATTAAAAAAATTATCCAAAATTGGGATTTATTTTATTGTAATTTGCTTATATAAGATTATATATTAATTTATATACGGTTGCAATGGCTATACAAGTAGAAAAAAGTAGGTATATGAATAATGAGGAGACAATTTATAAAATTAACTCAATTCATTAATTCATTGGTGTTCTTGTTTGAAAAATTTTAAAGGAAAATTAAGAAAATTGTTTTTGAAGTAGGTCTAAAAACTGTAGCGTTAACCTTTTGAGTTATCAGATAATACAAGTTTCACAGTGAGCGAAAAGGACTTCCCACGACTAAGGACAAAGACAATAGCAACCTACTGTACATATTTATTAACGCGAAAAAGGGAAAGCTAACCTCTCTCATCCCTAGTTTGGACATGAATTCATAATACCAATGATTACCTGCTCCCCGTGACAATATCCACTATCTTCACCCATAAGCAATTTTTCCAGATTAACCATTGAATAGGAATGAGTTTTTTTTTTTTTTTAAGAATCTCATTAAAGGAAATACAAAGTTACTCTTACTTCTCAGCTGAATAATGGCATTTCTTGGAAAGGTTATCCTTATGTAAAATGTCAATGTAAATGCAAGAAAATTAGCAAGTTAAGACGCAAAGGGCAAACAATAACAACATAGTTATGTAAAATTTAAAATATGCCCTAAAATAGAAAATAGCATAAAATGACCAAAAGTGGCCGAATAAATATGCATTTTCATATCCGGGAGCCATGAAAAACATTTATTAGGACATCGGCAATAACTATGATGCAGCAGTTAAAAGATGGCCTGTTATAAGAATCTGGGCCCTGCTGATCATCTTTAATTTTTCTGTAAATTCTCACACAACTTTCTCTACCCAATAAATAATTCACACATATCCCTTATATTACAGCATTCTTATGAACAGTAGTCCTAGTTACGTTATGCACGATATATTTTTACAAAGGAATTATTTCAAATTAAGCAATAGATGTTTAGTTACTATGTCCGCCACAATATTAGCTACTTGGAGGAGGATGCTACTGTTTTTGTTGACATGCCTAACGTCATCAAGGTCTAGGGACCAGAGGGGAAGCAGGGGCTGGGCGATAGGGGAATGTACAGTTGCACAACGAAAACAGTACTACATTTGCAGACCTCACCTTCGCTAATAAATGCAACCGGAATAGCGGATGTTTTCTTTATCTGTCTCTCCTTCCGATGTCCCGCCCAGTTGTTCCGTAATGTTTAGTTCCTCTTCCCATCGACCGCACTCATATCGTTGCGACCACTTCATACAACATCAATACATGCAACATACAATAGTATATGCATAGCCGTGTACTAAGCCCTTGTCTTTGAAAGAACAAAGAAGAATCAAAAACCTTTAACATATCCGTCAAATGACGTACTTGATAAAGGTAAACACGCAACATAGAATATTTCTAAAACGGCGAATACGTCAAGCATTTTCACCCACAGTTTGTGTTTTAATGAGACCTACATTTTTCATAGGTTTTCCCATTTATCCAAAATATTAATCCGTATGAGGAAGACTGAACAGGCTATTCAGATAATATTTGAGATATAAATGTTACTCAAATATATTTAACCAAATCGTTAGTTATTTTGGAGAAAACGAAAAACCGTAACTGTTTTCCTCGTAAACGGTAGTTTGGGATGCAGGAGTTTCCTTGAGAAACTTCTGCTGGCATGAGTTGTGCTGTTAACAGAACACAGATAGACAAACACACGCACGCACACTTTGACCTTTCTCTACTTTTGAGTGGGGGGGGGTTACATAAGTTGACCTTAAGACATGCATTTACGGTGATTTTGACATCGAATTTTTGACGGAGTGCAATGTTTTCTCTAAAAAAATGAGTTTTATTTAAATTGAGGCCGGACATTTTGCTCAGAGGCCTCTTTATCAGGCTTGAGGTTCTTTTACGTGCCGTTAATCTACGACACGGGGCCACTAGCTTTACTTCCCTTTCGAAGGAAGCCATACTATGTATCTTTATGTCCGAAAAAAATCAATGGCCCTCCGCCGGGTTTGAACCCGTGACCTCGTGAACTAGAGGCTAGCATGGTACCACTAGACCACGGAGTACGACAACATTTTTGCTACCAACTAAAGGTGAGTGGTAAAGAAAGAAAAGTCACGTTTATATAACTTTATACCTCTAACCTAAATTAGGCACAACGTTTGGAAATTTAGTCCATAGGTACATACTTCCCTCCAATTATATTAAAAAGCATTTTAAAATATTCTCATTATAAAAGAATGAATTTAAATTTAGTATATAACAAAACCATACATTTTGTGAAAACTGAATCCAAAATTTAGCATTTTAAAATTTCGAGTCTCCCCCTGTTCTAAGCTATTTTGATAGCCTATGTTGATTTGAAATTCGTATTAGTGCCTCCTTCTCCACTTCCACCTAAAAAGTGATGTCAAGTTTAACTGAATACATGTTTCGTGGACCCTTGCAACCAATAAAGTATTTTTTAAAAAAGGTCCTTGTGTGTGTGTGTGTTAAAAGCATAACTGAAAAACAACAAGTCGGTTAAATACGAAATTTGGCATATAAGTTCAAAACCTTTCAAGATTTTGAAGAAAATCACCCTAACCCAAATTATGCTTTACATGGAAAATTTTTTGTTATTTTATATTTTCTCAAAAATGGCTCTAACGATTTTAATTAAAATTCGATTTGTGAATTTCTTGCGTCTCTTGTGTTGAAGAAAAAAAGCTTGTGTTTCAAAAACATTCTTAAGTTAAAAAATGTACGCGTATTACAAAGCTGGTGTGAAATAGTTTTCATTTGAATGTTCAAAAATTTAAAAGCATCCGTTCCTCAACGGTTCTACGCGAGGAATTTTTTTTTTCATTTATAAATTTTGTTTTCCACACCTGACACTCATCCAACCAACCATTGCTCAACATAACGATGCCTCTAACTTTGCATGCATCTGGCCCATTCCATTTAATGTTTATTTCATTTACCCCTCTTAGTGACAAGCGGTTTGAGAGAAAAAAAACATGCTGTGTTAGGGAGCAAGTAATCGTATTTTCAAAGAACGTGTTGGCTGATGGCGTGGAGACGTAGATGAAATCACATTTCCATACCCAGTCAAATCACAGCGTGTGACCTTCAGAGCTCAGCTTTCAGTATATATAAGGATTTTAGCCTACTTCTCGTTTGTAAATTAATTATTTAAATAAATTCTGTGTTCAATTCATATGACTTTCTCTATTCACACTACTATAAACTATTCTTACACAAGATTATTCTCGTATCTGCTTCTTGTTAAGAAAACTTTCATTTTGTTGTAGGTATAAGAAGGATAACGACTTTAACGAGTACTTAAAGTGATTGTTGAATTTTTAAAAAGCGTGTCGATACGTGATAGCTTTGAAATTCCATTCTCTTCGCATGACCACGAGAAAAAGTCTGTGTTAAATTCATATGACTTTCTCTATCCTCTATCGCTTATTGTTGGGTATACAAATTGCTCTTATGAAAGGTAGAATCAGAAGTCTGAAAAATTCAACGCCATAGCCGGGATTTAAACCAGGGATCTCCCGGTCCGTGCACTGCTCTAACTACTGAGCCGACAAGCCATTAAATTCTCCAACTGGTTCGCATCTGTCCAACTGTCCAACACACGGCTTGTGTGGAAGAACAATTAATGCTCTTATGAAAGTTTATTTTCTCATCTATTTCATTTTAACCGAGATAAAGCTTTCAGGAAGTAGCTGCATTACACATTTCGTTATAGGTACAAAGGAAATAGCGTGCAGTGGTTACCATGGTAGCCTCTGGTTCCCGAGGTGGCGGGTTCAGACCCGGAGGAGGGCGATGAATTTTTTCGGGCGTAAAAATTCTAAGCATGGCTAGCTTCGGAGGGGAAGTAAAGCCGGTGGTCCCGTGTCGTAGATTTACGGCACGTAAAAGAACCTCAAACCTGATAAAGAGGCCTCTAAGCAAAATTACCGTCCTTTCACGCCCAATATAGAATGGGACACTAAGGGCCACAGCGGTTAAGGAGCATCCATAAATAAAACTCAATTTAATTTTAAAGGGAATAGCGGTAGTCGAATGTTTAAGAACTGGCCGTTATACACTGGCCTTAAATTTCCATACTGCTTCCATACAATCGCGAAACACAATTAAAAATCTACAGGACTTTAAAGAATGGCTAAATATTGAACAATTTGATACGGTAATTTGTATCACAAATTACTTAAATGTAAATAATGATTGTAATATGAATATGCATTTTTATGTGACATTAATTTCAGATATTTATTAATTGTAATTAATATTGGTAAATAAGTTTATACGGCTTTACTGAAACTGTCAATAATAACGCAATAATGCAGCGAGGGAATGAGTTGTTTATCGTTATTGGGAACAAGGAAGTTACGTAATGTTCGCGGGTTTTCGGTAGAAGCTTCTAGAATGTCTCCTAAAGCAATATGTATTCGTGGTTTTCATTGGATATTAAAATAGACGCTAATGTTGGCGCGTTTTATTAGCCAATAGCAGTTCATTTATAATCTTTAGGCATGTCGAGGAGTGGGAGTATATAAATCCAGGTCCGAGGTAGATCGCCCCGCAGTTCAACAAAATTCTCAATACCTTACACATCGGTCCCTCAGTTCATCAAAATTTCATGTACACTACATGTCGTCAGTCAGTCCTTCATTTCGTCAAGTTACGCGCAGCAGAATTACGAGAATTATTATAAAGTTAATTCTACACAAAGTTGAAATACATAGTTAAAAGTGATAAGTAAGAAGTTATTACAAACAGTTTCAGTTTAGCGAGTATCTAAATCAATATGTAAATGTGTTCGTGAACGTGTTCGGCAATAAAAGTTATAAAACCAATTTCTTCATTAAGTATAATTTCTGGATAAAAAGATTCCTTTCCGATTCACAACCTGCAAAAGAGATACATGTTCGACCTAAACAGCTAGCTGGAGGACATTTAAAGTGAATTATTTCAAAACTGATGCAAATTGCTACGCCAGATGGAGCTACAAACCAAACAAACGAATGACGTCACAAGATGGCTTCAACATTGATGTAAACAACATTACGTAAAGCAATTTCTCTCGCAAATTGGTTCCCAAATGTGGGGCTAACAAATACAAAGAAACATTACGTAAACAAGCACCATCCGTTGCAAATTCGCTCCATTAATAACGTAAATCTCGGAAATGGCTGATGCCACAAAAAAGCTATTTGAAATAGAATCCGTGTTTTAAAGAGCTCTACGTGTTTTGTGAAGTACATTTTCGCCTAGCGCTTAACGTTTTCAATTATACAGGATTATATAAAATTTCGTTCGAATGAAGAGGACTTCACACTATTCCCAAAATATTCAAGATATAAATTTTATTTTCATGGAAATATCATTGATATGTCGTATTCTCAGCAAAATCCTTAGAACTATTTTTGAGAAAGTCAACAAAAAAGTGTTTTATCTAAAAGGTATTTGGAGTTTGGAATTTTCTTGAAAATCTTCGTGTCGAATCCTTAGAAGACGTTAAAGTTAAATAGTAAGTTAGTATTTAACAGACTTTTGTTTTTTGAAATATGCTGTGCACAGACACACATACGACACACATCACGCACACACACCGCACACGGACTTTTTTTCCAAAATTATTTCTTTTGGATCCAGGGGACCTCAAAAAGTGTATTTTTAGTAATATCTGCACGTCGAATTTTTGGGTCGAATGCAGTACTTCCTCTGCGTACTATAGCTAACTACTAGAGAAAGTAACCCGACGTTTGTATTTGCATAAAATTTACCAGTATGTGCCTTGGGCTAATGAAACACCACAAAATTTGGGTCATGTTGCTTGCGAAAGGAATCTCGAAACGTTTAGAAAACGTATACAATGAGGAAACTGTTATAAAGATAGACACAAACTCCAGAATTAGGAAATATTATAAACATAACAAGAGTGCCCTTTGGACATTGCCCACATTATATCAGGTTTCGAATTTACCTTACTTTTTATTAAATGGTGCGATACTTATTTGTGCCATTTATCCAGTTTTCTGTTTTTAGAAATCCAATATGGTTTGCACCAAGGCAAAAGCCCTTAACGACATAATCAACCTATCCTACTCCATTCCTCCCTATTTTCCGCTTATGTTTTTACACGACATTTCTTTCCGTTTGCATCTCTTAGCAAATAATTTTTTCTCATTCATTTGTCACAACCAGCTTCTCTCTTTCTAAAAATAGCAATGTATTATTTTTCCTGTTCATTTTACTCATTCCTTTGTTTACTGTATCCGCACTTCAAATGCTCTGCGATCCCTTTTCCTCCTTTTGTCACAACATACAGGTTTCCTTACTATACAACTTGGCAGATATACTCCTCACAAAGCACACCACAAACATCTGCCTTAGTTTTCCCTAAAGAGTATAAAGAAGTTTTTTTTCCCAAAAACAACTTGCACCACTACCTTATCTCCAGCTTTAAGTTTAATTTCTTTTCATCCAATAAACATAGTTCTTGTATACTTTTGCACTTATCTTCTATCTGTGCTTCCAACCGACGTCTTTCAACATATTCCTTAGAATTTCATTTCCGTTAGCAGTAATAATTTATTCCCAGTTTTTACAAATATTTTGAGGATAAATTCAATATGCAGTAGTATGGGCTGCTGGTTTAATAATCACTTAGTGTAGTCTGTTAATTCCGTTTTGCAACAACGTTTTTAGAACTTTATAGGTTGTACAGATTTTTACATAGGTGTTTAGGGAGAATGAAATGCTGCCGTGGGCATTAATAGGTACGAAGTGTGTATGTGATAAGAATCCCAACACTAATCCAGCGTTTTCGTGAAATTAATATATTAACGGAATTAGAAAGAAAAATAAAATAAGTTGGTTTAAATTAAACGAAAAAGCATGAACAGATTTAACACAGCTTCAGAAAATAATGCAACATGGTTATAAGATTAATAGTGGGTTTGAAAGTACTTTACATAATATCCCAGGTTTATTTAATGGTTTCGAAACGGACGATTTAGGAAACTTGCCCTATTCATAAGACATATTCTCTGGGAACTGGCAACTTATATGAAATGGTAGAAAACACATAATAATTCTTTAAAAATAAATCGGTAAACACACTTACTTGCCATTTATATACAGCACGTCGTCATAAAAATATTTTAATTTAAAGCAATACCAACACAACAAGCGTTCAAAAGTTTGCAGAGAAGCCCGTGATTTGCGGCAAGAAAAATAAGCTTCTTTTGAAACAGCACCATTTTATTATCCTTTTATTAGTTATTTCCCATATCGTAATATGGTATGATTTAGCATATGCTATATTGATATGGCGAAAATTTCTTCTATGAACATAAATTATGAAATAAAGGAAATAAAGCTTGACACACAAAATAGGGACGTCTTACTTCTTAAGTGATGTAGCTAAACTTTCGGAATCGGAGAAAATCTTACAAGGAGCAACTTATAGATTTGATCCTCCTAAAAGAAAAAAAAAGAAAAAAGACCAGAATATCATCTTATAATAAATCAGATGCAAACTCTCACCGACTTTCTCTACCCATGACAAATTCACATCTATCTGTTATATATTACAGTATTCATAAAAAAGCGATCCTTTTAACTACATTACGCTCTACAGATGATTTCAAATTAAGCAATAAATGCTTAGTTACATGAAAATGCGGAAATAGCGTTCAAATGCTTAATCATGTAACGAGACAGGCTCGTGCGATAGGAGAGTTGCAAATTTTCAAGCATGTCCATCATATGACGCACTTGAGAAGGTGTAAATATTCAGCATTGAATATTTAAAAAACCACAAAACTTTATTTGACACAAATTGTGCTCTTCTTGTAATAATATTTTTCCTACTCTTATAATTTCTTACTTATGCAACATTAAGACAGTATAAAGGAAGGATTTCACAAGCTATTCATAGAAAATTTGGGAGAGACATTTATTGTCATGTGAATATCTTATATATATATATATATATATATATATACTTATCGAAAAGTTAAGAAAGGAGCAATTATTACATTCAGTAAAACTATCAGTACTCTGAAAATTGGATAATGACAAAAAATTATAGAACCGGAGTGTAAACAGAAAAAATAACCATGTTGAGGCCATTAGCAATATGTAGTACATAACTGGAATAAGGTTCATCCTTTAACCCATGATATTAAGTACCATCTCAAGAGGTTTGTTAATAACATTTTCCCCTATCTTTGAATTAATGTATGGTATGCCGATATAATATACTGCGAATAGCAATTGCTTCGGTGATTTGCCTTCCAGTGTTCCAGACGTTTAGCAAGATATAAACAATCTGAAGGACTGTGCATATTATTTACGTGATGACCTAACTACAAGTATTGAGTCAAAGACAATTTGCTACCCGCAGCACAACTTAGCGAAGGCCTGTTACTCAACCTAAAAACATGGGGTTTTATTAATGTAACATTACAATTAAAATAAGAATAAGATACTATTAAAAAAATTCATTTAGAATAGTGTCTAGTGTCATCGATTTAGAGGATGAGCCTGATTTCGATTACAGCCTGAATAAGAGGAGCTACTTTCAGAATTAAAATACAATATGAAATGAATATTATTAGCACTGATAGAGTAACTCCAAAATTCATCAATATTCAACCACTAGAAGAACAAACTTCCATATCAAAAAAAATTAAAAGAGCACCTGGGACATTTCTGGAGAAGGAAAGGTCAGTAAAGACAAATCCTGAAATTAGATTTTAACGATGATTTTGTATAGTGAGCTGAAATATATAAATTCTTTATTTTACACTGTAAATGAAATTCTGTATCTGTTTAAAGCGTATGTTTCTTACCATTGTTATAAAAGAGCATTATATTTCAAACTGTACCACATTCCCTCAGGAACTACATCATTGTTATTTCAGAATGTACATACTTATTTCCAACATATCGTCAATGGGCCAGAAAGTTATTTGCTTTCTAGGGATTGAGGATTTGTTTATTGGGACAGTTTTCTGCTAAGCTTCCTTTTTCTGAAACTACACAGAAAGTAGGCTTGGAACACCGAACGCTGCTTGATTCTATTTTAGGGTAGGTAGCTTACCCGCACCATTAAAAAATCTTGAGCATATTGTCATACATATCTTTGACTCGTTATGTACACTTTTTTTATCCTTAAAGATAAAAATCGGGCCCTTCTTGCGTATTCATAAGACACCTGTAGAGCCACAAACATTTGGACTCACCTAACGAGGTAACCTAAGGGGGAACAAACAAGCGGAAGAAAAAGAACGGATGACATGTAGCGGAAAGAAGGAAAGGGGAGAGGGAGGTCAGGGTGGATGACAGAACACTTTGCATCAAAATCGGTTAATTCCAACAAAGTGCTAATAGATTGGCGTTGGTTGTTTCCTTCCGCTCAGTTTGAGATAAAAAAACAAAATAACATAGTGCAAACAAGGTAGGAAAAAAACAAGCAAGGAATGGAGATTAATGCTCTCTATTGAGAACCAAAAAAATAATTAAAGAGGGAGATGGTATACAAGAGGGTTAATCTCGGTATTGGGGAGGGGAGACAAAAAAGAGTCAACTTTGCCGACTCATTAGTATAGCGTTTGTATTTGGTAAGTCATCCGAAGCGGGTTCTGAGACCTCCAAGTGTGTCCAATGAGTTTTCAAAAGGACGCCACACAAAAAGCAAACTCGTTTTTCATTCTCTGACGTTGTCAATCAACCCGCTGTGTTGAATAAACTTGACTTTTGCATGCTGTACCAACTGCCTGCAATTTGCTTATACGAATGACAGGTTTACTGAAGAAACTTCAATTGGAAACTCCGTTGAAAGGAACTGCTTACTTAAAACTGCAACGAAACTGTGATACCTTTAGGTATGCTAAAGGCGGCCTTTTATCCATATTGTACAGGAAGGGTAAATATATAAATTTGTGTAACTTTCACTTTTGTACCTTACCATTTACGAAAAGACGTCAAAAAAGTCAAAATTCATAAACATGGATTTTAGTGTTAGCAAACACAAATCTTTTATTTAAGTCATATATAGCTTTAATAGACGTACGACCCTTTAAAGCACGTCGTATAGAGATTTAAAGGTCTCCCCGTCAGCCTAGCTTCTTATGAAATTGCAGTAAAAAGAAAAGTTTTATCAACGTTAAAGTGAACAAACATTCAAGAGAAGCCGCAGGAATCTTCAAACACTAACTTAACTGCAGAGAAGCAGAAAAAGACGAAGGAGGGCCTGCAAATGCACTAAATGCTTTATAAACACAAAAAGTCAGAAACAGGATGAGACATTTTATTTCCTTTTATAAATAACAGAATAAAAATGAGATGAAATTTTGTTAACGTGCTTAATTTTGATGCTATTGAACAATAATACTCATACTGTGAAATGTTAAGCAAGTTTTGAAGTCTCGTGTTTAAACTTTTTTTCTCCAAAACTAGTAGGATAACTGAAATTAATCTCTTCAATTTATTATTATATTATTAAAAAAATCTAATAAAATTACTTTAAATTTGCATTGCGTGGAGCAAATTTTCAAAACGGTAAAAAAAAAAAAAAAAAATACAAAAATGAATATCTCGGTACTAATTCTAAATTACGCACGACATATTATACATTAAACCACGACTGCTGAATGAAAATTTCAAATAAATTGACCTGAAATTGTGGATTTTATGTCTTAACTTATAAAAATTGTCAATAATGCATTAAGCTAAGACAGTTAAGAAAACATGAAATTTTTAAACTTCGAGTTTATTCTTCCCAAAACCACTTTACTGTAATGTGTAGAAATTTTTTCCCATTTAATTTCAACTTTTTGCTCTACATTGAATATTATATTTACTGACCAGGAAGAGGAAACGGCATGTTTGGGACATTGCATAAGAAGCAATTCCTTGTAAAAAAAAAAAAAAAATTGAGTTTTATTTATGGACGCTCTTTAACTACTACGGTTCTTAGCGTCCCATTCTATATTGGGCGTGAAACACCTGTAATTTTGCTCAGAGGCCTCTTTATCAGGCTTGAGGTTCTTTTACGTGCCGTAAATCTACGACACGGGACCACCGGCTTTACTTCCCTTCCGAAGGAAGCCGTGCTAACGATTTTTACGCCCGAAAAAATCCATCGTCCTCCGCCGGGTTTGAACCCGCGACCTTGGGAACTAGAGGCTAGCACGGTACCACTAAGTCCACGGAGGACGACAATTCCTTGTAAAGAGATGCATTAGAAGAAATGATGAAAGAGAATAATCTTCGATGTATTAAACTGCCGCATGATAGAAAATGGTAACAAAGAGAAAACAGTGAAGAATATAGGAGATTGTATTTAGATAAAAGGAAATACCCTGGGGCAAACGACTATAATTGTTTGAATTCTATTGAATAGTAAAACTTTTGCTGAAATTTTCTAAAATTTGAATAGATATGTAATCATATAGAGTCAACCGAAAAATTCAATGGCACAGCCAGGATTTGAACACGGTTCGCCCGCTCTCCGTTGCTCTAACCATTGAGTTACTGTGACATCTTGCCGATGGGACATTGAATTCCCTAACTGACTCAAGTTTGTTTCCCAGACAGACCACTAAGGCACCTAACTCGAGATGACAATCTTAGCGGAGATCTGCTATCGCAAGTACTTCAGTGCTGGGTATATGGGGTTTTTTTTAAGGTTTTACTTTTTGTTTTTAATATATATATATTAATTGAGCAAGCTTTTTCCTTTCTTTCCCTTCTTTTTCACATCCTTCTTCAAGGATTTCAATTCAATGCAAAGTGAGTCAGAATGCCTCGGTTAAAAAAAATCCGAACCTGGCTATTTTGCTTTCACGTTGAACCACCTAACTAAAATCAATGGTTTTAAGAGTAATACAAAAGTTCTATTCTTTGATTAGTTTCATCGCACAATATATCTTGGAAATTATTAATTCTGTAATATACTTGTAAAAAGTGTAGTATAATAATAATAGCGAAAATAATATATTTAAATTAATATTTGTGAGAATTTTATGTATAAATACAACTATATTATGTGCGTTGTTATTTTCAAAGGATTTAAACAACGTATACATGTTAGGCCTATGCGAGTATTAATGTGAAGGAATGCTGAAATTTCTGTCTTTCATACCACATTAATAAATCTGTAGTTTTGATGGTATTCACTACACTACATAATATAATAATGTACCAATTATTAGCATTCTATTTTGGGTAATTTTTAGCAATTATTATTAATTTTATTAACTTTGTGTTTTATTAAAATTTTGACACTGTCAAATTGGTTTAAAAAACCAAAATGCAAAGCTTCCTCGAAGATTAAAGCAGATATATTATACTTTTTAGACATTCTTTGCTAATTTCTGAGAACATATGCAATCAATAGTTGTATTACACGCGTATAAAATGTTTTCTCTAATTCATATTCTCTACAGAGGGCGCTGACAAAGCTACAAAAAGTGGGTCTTTCATTACGCATTCAAGAACTTCTTCAGCAAAGCATATCAAGTCAAATGCTCCACACATTTTTCAATACAGTGCTTGTTGTTTGCAACTTTGTAGCATTAAAAGTAGGTGATGATAACAGCAGACAAAGCTCAAAACCCTCCTTTACATTTACAA
This sequence comes from Deroplatys truncata, assembly GCA_030765065.1. Classification (NCBI taxonomy): domain Eukaryota; kingdom Metazoa; phylum Arthropoda; class Insecta; order Mantodea; family Mantidae; genus Deroplatys; species Deroplatys truncata. Next base: position 168,040,062 of record CM060978.1, on the reverse strand, counting down.
TTCCTGAGCAGTATTTATCAGTAAAAGAGCAGAAAATGCATTTACAAATAATTGACAAAGCACATCTGCCAGAAGGTTTACGTCCTACCACCCTGCAAGGAAAATAGGGGCGTTTCTCTATAAGATTCAGTCCTAGCAGAACGAAGGATTATAAATACACAAAAGCGTTATCGCCGTGCTCATTTGTTTGTCTGTGTCTCAAATTCTCCTTAATCCTTCAGAGATATATCTGCCTTTCGCGTGCTGAGAGTGGCCAGATACTAGGTTTCGTTCTGTTCTCTGTGCAATGTAACTAATGGGCTGCTGAAAAAATGTTACATGGGTGCACTTTGACTCTAGTTTAGAAAAGCCTGCTGTAAACGCGAGCAGCAATTGGCCAAGGAAAAAATTTCATTAGTGAAAGATTGTTTACAGTGGCCTTTCTCTATTGATAACCGAAACAAAGCCGTGCCATAATTTATCCAATGAAAGGGGTTAGCCACGAAAATGGTGACTGACATCGCAGAGCAGAGTACGGGCATGTCAGTGATTGTAGGGTTTTCGAACTGCGATATAGTGCCTTGTTTGTGTATACTGACGTGCATAAAAGTGGTTCAAAACGGAATGCAGCTGTTTATATTGGTAATGACAAATGAAGTACCATCTCTGGCAGCGTGAGCACTCTGTTCCTCGAGCATAATTTATAACTATTGGTACCTTCACTCCCCTAAAATATGGCAGAATTACCAAAGAGTAACATTACACACCATATGTCCTCACTAGCGGAATGCCGTTAAGGCATTCGTTGAATTTAGGCGCAAAATTAAAATAATATAATAAAAACCAGAAATAAACACGAACAGCTTTTTTTCTTAGTCTCCATGTCGTCACATATAAATGTCTAACTGTCATTCAGTTTAACCACACATGCAAATAATTCTTCACGCTTTCTAATAGAAGGCTGAATTATCTCGTATTGGTCTAGCAGTTCCTTTTGCACCAATCGCAGCGAAACTCTTTTCTCTTTCATAGAGGCGGTATCCGAAACACCCCTTCCTTTCATAGCGATTATAATATCGTTCGTTGGTTCGTTTGTGTGTCTCTGGATTGTTTTTCAGGCGTTCACATAGAGAAATGATAACAAATGGTTGGAGTAAAGGGTTGGTTACCTGCAGCTAGAAACCTTATGTAGAGAAAAACACTATTGCAATCTTGGAGAATGGGCCACTTTTTATGCACGTTAAAGTACGTCATGAAAATCAATACCTTAACATAAGTCTAGAAAAAGGACATTAATACCCCGGAATACATGAGGTATAAAGTTACTTGCTGCACTAAGGGAAGACTAATCGACAGGGATGGCTCAGGCGACAATGTCTGTGGCCCGCATTTGGGAGGTACCGGGTTCGAATTCCCATGGGGATTTTTCGTGGTTTTCCACCGGTTGCCTAGGCGAATGCCGAGTGGCGTATTCTACCACGATTTCTCCTTTCCCACCCATTTCCTCTGATTCTCTCTCTTTCATGTATCAGGTGTGTTTTCAGGTCCTGCGGTGCTGGTGGTTCGGGCAGATGGCGTAGATGCTTGCGCATGGAAAGATTTCTCCTCGTGAAGCCAGGGTGCGTTGTCCCTCCTGTTAGCTCGCTTCGTCACTCTTTCTCGGGATACTTCGCCTCTACTGGTACACGGGTGTTCAAATGGGAGATATTATGGATTTCTGCACGTCTCTGTGGGCCTTCTGCCTATGGACTTGGGATCTCCCACCTTCATCTCATCCCTGCCTTCCGGGGGTGTAGCCAGAATAGATTAAGTTGGTCACAGTGAACGAGGTGTTCCCCTTTGATAAACACGTCTTTCATCCAACATTCTAAGGGGAGACTAAATGACGAAAATTGCCAAGAATGGCACTGTTAGTTTTTTGTACGGTCTTATTAATTGAGATGCACTTTTTAGTTTAATATGTTTTGTCACTGTAGGCATAACACTTATATATTAAATATATTCTTAAAAATGGTTATGTATCCGTCATTTACTATGATGTGGGAAATTCTGCACCACTTCAGAGAGAGAAAAAGAACATAAACTCTATACACTTTGGAGTCTAGAGGTAAACTTTAGTCACTTTTAGGGGGAAGTTTCCTCTACAAATTAGTATTGTTAAGTACGGCTACTTCTGTGTGTTCTAGTATGTTGCTTCTTTCTTTGTAACTACATGCGAGTTGGTTTTCCCCATTTTTGCTTTGAACAGCATTTTCTGTGAATGACACTTTCTTTTATAAATGAGACATTTTTTCTTAGGAGCTATTGAACATAGCTAAATGAAATTTTAGAACAATAAAGACATATTTAATGCTTTTTGTGGATCTACTTTGATATTAATAACATTTTTGTTCTTTTGTTTTTTGTTTTGTTTTGTTTTTCTCTACCGCATACATAGCCGTTAGAGTAGGTGTTGCATTCCACCGAAAAATTCGATACCGAGATTTTCAGGCCCCCTGAATCCAAAAGAGGCATTTTTAGAAGGAAAGATGTTCGTGTGTGTGTGTGTGTGTCTGAACAGCATAACTCTAAAACGAAAAGTCTGATAAATACAAAACTTGGTATTTAGGCCCAGTATCTTCCAAAGATGCGACACGAAGATCTTCAGGAAAATCCCTTCACCCCAAGCTACCCTTTACATGGAAGAGTTTTCGAAATTTTTCATTTTCCCAAAAATGACACCAACAATTTTGATTAAACTGCCATAAAAGAAAGATATTTGCATGACAAATATAATATATGTCTTGAATTTCTGGGAATAAACTATGAAGCCCTCTTCATTCAGAAGTAACTTTGTATAATCTTGTACAAGTGGTAAACGTTAAATAATAGACGAAAACTACTACACAAAAAATGTAGATCTCTTTAAAACTCACAACTTGTTTCAAATAACTTTGTTTTGCTGTCAGCCATTTCCGAGTTATTCCTCATTAATGATTCAAATTGATCAATACTTAGCTATTCTTTTAAAGTCCGATCAAAACTCAATTATTTCTCACGATTGCATGGAAACAGTATGGAATTTTAAGGTCAGCAAATAGAGTCCAGTTCTTAAACATCTGACCTGTCGCCGTTTCCTTTGTATCTATAAGGAAATATGTAATTCTGCAAAGCTTTATTTGGAATAAAACGTAGATAGAAAAATAAGCTTTAGTAAGAGTAGTTAGTATACTCACCAATAAATGATAAAGGGGTAGAGAAACTCATGTGAATATATCACATCAGGTTTTTTAAAATAATAATTGCTGGTAAATTTTAATCAAAAGAGGTATAATTAAGGAAACAATTCTATCATCCTTAAAAAACGAACCTAGGATAAGAATCGATCAGTGAACTGAATTCTGTGAAAATGTCAGCGCCATATTAAATATTTTCTGAGATAACAGGTCATAAAACTGCGGAATAGAGTTCTTAATCTCCCCATAAATTAAACTTTTTGATAGATCAGTTAGCTTTAGAACATAGACATAGGTTTCTGTAGCTTCCATCATAGAACTGTTGTCTAAGTCCTTTAAACAAGTTTGTTCTCAGTTTAACCCCGCATGCCACTACAAAAACCCAAATCGTATCGTTTAGTTCTTATTATTTTATTCATATTTTATCTTTTTTATCCCTGAAGGAATGCACCTTACAAAATCCAGATAATTTTACTCCTGCTAATTAATCCACTTTTCACCGACAGTGAAGAAGGTTCAAATTCGGAAATTCAGTATTATTCCTTACTTATAAGAAATAATTGCTTTTGAGACGGTAATTTGTATCACAAATTACGTTAATATAAATAATTATTTTATTATGAATATGTATTTTTATGTAACATTGATTTCAGAGGTTTAATAATTGTAACTATTATTGGTAAATAATAATATATGGCTCTACTGAAACTGTCAACAATAACGCAATAATGCAATGAAGGGTTTGAGTTGTTTATCGTTACCGGGAACCAGGAAGTTACGTAATGTTTCGCGCCTTTTCGGTAAAAGCTTCTAGAACATTCTCTAAAAATAATATGTATTAGTGGTTTTCATTGGATAGTAAAATAGACGCTAATGTTGGCGCGTTTTATTAGCCAATAGCATTTCATTTATAATCTGTAGGCGTATCTTAAGGCAAGTCTATAAATAAGCCATGTCTGAGGTAAGCGTCCCCCAGTGTTCAACAAGATTCTCAACACGTAACACGTCAGCTCCCAGTTCAACAAGATTCTCATGTCGGTCTCTAAATTCATAAAGTTACGCGCAGCAGAAGTACGAGAAATCTTATAAAGGATTATACAGTTAAATATATAAAGTTGAAGTACGTGAGTTAAAAGTGAGAAGTTATTACAAACAGTTTCAGTATGGCGAGTATCCAAATTAATTTGTGAAAGTGTTCGTGAACGTGTTCTGCAATAAAGATTATAAAACCAGTTTCTTCATCAGTATCATTTATAGACAAAAGATTCCTTTCCGCTTCACAACCTGCAAGAGTTAAATGTCTACCTAAATAGCTAGCCGGAAGACAATATACATAACCTAAAACTGATACCAATTGCTACGTCAGAGGAATCTACAAACAACAAATGAACCAACCAACGTATGACGTCACACAAGATGGACACACGCGTAATGTAAACAACATTACGTGAGAAACATTATCCACAACGTGGTGCTACAAATACACAAATACAACACTATACATCTCTCACTTTATATGTTTTGAAGGAACACTAGTAAAATGAATTAGAATTATAATGTTGTAGAATTCAAATGTTGTATTAACGTACAATCTTATTACAAAACTAACGTATGTAAGACATGAAAAGCAGACCAAAACTTGGCTCACAATTTAATGATTTCTGGCCTAACATAGTTACAGAGAGAAACATGATGGTCCTGCTCAGTTCATCACATTTTTATTTATTCTGCATAATAGATAGATAAGGCATTTCAAATATTCGATAGACAGATTTCACCGGAAATACATGTTTTGAGCCCCCCTGAATTAAAAATGCATTTTTAGAAAAAGGTCCGAGTGGGTATGTCTGTGTGTGTGTGTGTGTGTGTGGTGTGTGTGTGTGTGGTGTGTGTGTATGTGAGTGAGCGTGTGTAGCTAACTCAAAAGCGAGAAAATTAGATAAATACCAAACTTGGTATTTAAGTTCAGTATCTGGCAAAGATGCGACGCTAAGATTTTTTAAAACGTCCTCCAACCCCAAACTACCCTTTAAATGAAAAAAAAAATTGAAATGTTTTATTTTTTCAAAAATGGCCCTAACGATTTAGGTTAAAGATATTTACATGAAAATAAAATGTATTTCTTGAATTTTTTGGGAATCACCTTTATAGTTCTATTCGTTCGGAAGAAATTTTGTATTTTTTTGTATAACTAGTAAGCGGTATGACATAGACAAAAACGTATTACAGAAAACACCTAAAAATTGCTCAATACCTTCTAATTAAAGTCCTGTCGCTATTTAGTTGCTTCTCGCGTTGTCATGGAAACCACTTTTAAACTCCTGATTATCGATTGGTTTCCTTTATCTCTCTTTTACGTATAACATGTAATGAAACTATGTTATTCTCGATCAAGATGAGGCAAATAGAAAAATAAGATTGAGTAAGAGTATATCCAGAAGCTATATAGAATTAATTCACAATGAGTAGAGAAAGTCATGTGAATGTAATGCATCATATACTTTTTTTCTCGATGCAAAGAACATGCAATGTCAAAGCTATCATATAACGACACGCTCTTTAAAAATCTGACATCACTTTATCTACTGTATCCTACAACGAAATGTGAAACGTCTAATGCATGAACGAGTAGAATAATAAGCCTTTGTAAGAATAGTTAGTAGAAAAGTGAGTAGTGAAACTATGCGAATGTAACAGATCAAATCTCTGTTTATTGTGTCCGCGACAGCTTCCACTTTCGTACTCCCACCACTGTTCTAAATATTTCTGCGGCGACTACACGTTCCATCATTAAAGGTATGTTTTAAATATTAGCAGGACTGCACAATTGGACTGCGCTATGGCAATGTTTGAAGAAGGCAATTGTCTGCTGCTTCTGGCTATATTGCTTTAATTGATTTAGAAGTGACTTCCCTGTATGCAGAAGGTTAAACCCGGGCGGAGTGCTGTGGTGTTCTGTCTCTTAGGAACAGTTTTTATTTTCAGCTCGTCCGGATATCGTCAACGGAGACCAGCTGCTATAGTGAAGGCGTTTTTTTGAGTTAAAAATGAAACGATAGAAACACATAACGGAAAATAAAAGAAGGGAACAAAGAAAACAACAAGCGTCGCTGATTGGGAAACCGGGCTCGGTAGATGTCATCACAGTCGCAGCATTTCCTTAACGAACAAACGAAGGGATGTTTTTTATGGGATGATGGGAAAGCCAGGCACATCAACGCTATCTATATGGAAATAAACCCCACTAAAGTGTTTGCTCCAGTAGCCAGATCCCCCAGCTCGTAATTCCATTAAGGCTCTATGGGCTAACATTTTAGTATTTTTTCTTGGCATGAACACCAGTTGAAACATCATAACTTAACTGTAAGAGCGTGACGAGGCAAAAAACTCATTTTACAAGTCATGTATTTTTGACTTCTCATCTAACCCACGCAGGATCAAACTAAGACTCAGGTTTTTTCGAGTCTCTTATAAATTGGGGTATTTAAATCAACAAGTTATAAAATTCATAACTTGTAAGCTCTATTTCACACTGAGAAAAAAAATCAAAGGTATAACTTCTAAAATATTCAGTTTTCAAACATACTAAAATGCTTTGTACAGATCGATGTAGCACTAAAAGCAGTTTTCAAAATTTTAATATTGACATTCTTAACATTTGGTCCAAAACTTGTTTAACTAGTTATATACAGGATAAAGGGCTATACATTCAGCTTAAATAATTAATAATAATTCAAGTGAAATAAACATGTCACCTCATATGTAGCATACATGCAATAGCACATTAGTTTTACTTTCTCCAATGCTTAGTTTCAGTAAGTAGTTATAGTAGTGCATCCAAAAATTCGATATCAAGATTTCATCAGAAATCGTTGCAATTGTTTTCGATTCTTTTTTTTTTTAATTTGTGCCTTTAAGATTTTAAGTCATACCGGCGGCTTTTGCCTTTGGAAGAATAAAATTGTTCATTGGCAATGATGTTCACTCACTTAGTGTAGTGTTACATTGGGTTGTCTTTTAAATTGACACGCACATTCACACCTCCTTTATACTTCAAGACTCTAGGGAGGATTGGAAATAATCCAGGCTAAGGAAAAGTTTCCACTTTTAGCCGTGAATCGAACTCCGCACATCTGGGTTTGTTACGATTTATCTGGATTTGATCCAATTGGTTTAATTTCCTTATTAACTTACAATTTACTTACTCAAACCTTTAAAAGAAAATTTTAAATTCTAAATAAAAAAATAAAACCTTTAAAGATAAACATAAAAACCTTTTCTACGCCAAATCTATAACCTCTATATAATCTTTTATCGATTTTTATTCGTCGTTGGTGCAGTGTTTCTAGTTGTTGCTAAATAATTACCTAGAGACAACAAGCATGGGTTTGAAAACTCAATTAAATCACCTAAGAAAAGGTTTAAACAAGAGGGGATTCGGTAAGATAATTACAATGCGGAACGATGACATTTATTTCTACTTTTAGTATAATCTCTGAAGTGGCTTGCCTTTTTGTATACTCTGCGTTAGTTCATGCAATATTTTTTTTTAATTTGATACGCAATTTATAGTTTATACCAACCGCCAGAGGTGAACAGAAGAATGCATGACATAGGCTTCTTAGATCCTTAGTCGAATCGAAGCAGAGATTGAAGGTATAAAATATTAATTCAGGAGAAAAAAACTATCAATTATTAATTTTTAAGCACCTTTTAAAGCGATCGATTAAGCTCATTCTGATTGGTGAATAAGGCATTAATGAGGCCGAAACTGGCTGAAAGGTGCTCGAGTGTAATTATAACAATTACTTTCGGAAAATAGGTAAGCACTCAATCTAAATTATCTCAACAAAGTAAGAATTTATTAAACAGAAGGTGTAATTACAATTTTAAAACCCGATCAATACAGAAGGCAGTACGGTGCAGAGTGACGTGGAACTGAAAGATAAGTGCCAAACGAGAGTTCGCTAAGTCTTTTATACGCTCAAAACACCCCCCGGGGTTGATTAAACTTTGTACATACCCCTTCATAACTTTCTTTGAGTTTGTCCTATAAATTTCAGCGAGGCTCTGTACTTCAGACGTTCCAAAGATCACCCTCCCTCGTGCACCACTTACAAATTACAGAGTAGAAGGCTTTTTGTGGGATGAAGATAACAGAGAATGTACCGCTTCCTTCCCTTAAACTGCCAAGCCAGCATTTTCATTATTAAAATATTTAATTACGAATAAAAATGCATTGCGTTTGCATGCAAAACTGATTATAAGTATATGGTCCACATTAAAACGTTTTGAGGTTTTCTGGATGAAAAAAACAAAATTAGTCTTGGAAAACACTTTGTGGCAGTATTTTATATCACAACAATGTAAATTCCAGAGTGATTGTAGTGTAAATAAGCATTATTGTATGACATTGATTTGAGATGTTTGTTAATTATAAGCATTGTTAGGAAATAAGTTTACACAGCCTCACTGAAACTGACAATAGGAGCGGGTAACAATGAGCGAGAGGGTGAGTTGTTTATCAATTATAAGAGACAAGCAAATGACGTCAGATTAGCGCGCTTTGCTTAGAAATGGAGGGAATACTTTCCCTAGAGCATTTGTGTTCGTAATTTTGGTTGGATATAAAAATGACGCTAATGTTGGTCCGTTTTATTAACCAATAGTAGCTCGATTATAATCTTTAGGCATATTGGGGTGAGGGAGTATAAATTATGAAGCCGAGAGACGGGTAACGTTCAGTCCAACAGAAGCACTCGCGGGTAATACGTCGTTAGTCCAACATAATCATACACAGGTTATACGTCGCTCAGTCCAACAGAAGCATTCGCGGGTTATACGTCGCAAAGTTTAAGAGAATCATTTACGCGTTATACGTCGCGCAATTCTACAGAATCTCTCGCGTCGTAAAGTTAATTATAAATGTGAAATACGCGAATTAATAACGTGCAGCAAATAAGTGATTATAGTAACATTAGAAAACATAACAGTTTCAGTTTATTAGTTGGTATAATGTATTTTTATGCTAGTTTAAATTATTTGGTTGATTGAAATTAAAATAAGTGTTGATCCTTTGTTAATCTTTTTTTTCCAATTAATAATTTAAATTGCGTGTATCAAGAATAATTATGTGAAATGAATAAAGTGTGACGGCAATAAAAGTGTAAAAACAAATTCTTTTATCAGTGTTATCTTTCAGTAAAAACTCCTTTCCATTTACACACCCTGTTTAAGAGATATGCTCGACTGAGAAATAATACTAGCCGGAGGACAAAGAACCCAAATTTAAAAATAGTAATACAATAACAGGCGCTCAGAAATAGATAACACGAGTTACCGCGACAACTTCCACATATCGGTATGTGTGTGTAAGTGAAGAACACTGTTTTATATCTTAATCAATTAAGGATAGAGAGCGAATATATTCATAAATTCCGCTCACTCAAACTGATTCTTATGATTTGGATTAAAATATTAAGTTTGAGATAATGGTACGACGAATAAAATGTACTACATACTGCATCTTGAATTCCTGTAAATAAATATATAAAAATAAAAGCCTTCATTTATTTCCACAAATGGGAATTAGTAAGTGGTCGACAAAAAAGTACTACTAAGAAATGTGGAGCTCTTTAAACTATGTAATTGGTTTTCAAGAATATTGTTCTTAACATAATATTCGTTGTTGTATGCTGCAGTGGATTTAACCTTTGCGAATGGTTTTCCCGAATGCGCTTTTCCAAACGGTCTCATTTCCAACTTGTAAAAATTCTGGATGGCATCTCTCCCGAAGGCACAAGGTAAGGTTTATCTTTCGAAAAAATAAATGTTTTTTTAAATTAAATTTTACTCCACGCTTATTAATTATACTCTTGTGTTATTTACTACTTTCGAGAGATTTCTAATTTATAAAATGTAGGAATGGCCCAAAGTTTACAGACGTAGCAAGCCGTGACCATCTTTTCTGTACGTGGAATAGTGAAGGATGTGCAGATGCTGGCTTCTGGACAGTACAACGGTGAAGGTACGGATGAACGGAGCGGCCCCTTCAACCGGGCAGACCAGCGCAAGTATGCCGCAAAGGCCCTTTTTGCTTCTACCGTGCCCTCTGGGAGGGAGGAAACATGAAAGAAACAAACGGGGGCAAACATGGACGGGATCCCTAACGTTTAGAAAACCGAAAGCATTCGACGTTGCTAGGCCCACCCATAAGCCTCCTAAATCCCTCCTGGTGGGGCCCATTCAGAGCAGTCCCGCAACGACACCCAGGAAGAAAGCCCTACATAGTGCACATTCACCGCCCAGCAGCGATCCGCCGAACGCCGTTGCCTGGTCCTACGACCCTGAAACAGATGACAAGGAAGAAGATAGGCATAAGAAAGTCGAGGTAGAAGATGAACTACCCCTGCATTCGTCTACCGACCAAGGGAAACCACGAAAAACCCATAAGTCAGAATGGGCGGTCGCCGGGGATAGACAAAATACCTCCGAATGAGAGTCGCAAACTTTAGCGCGGCGCCACCGCTCGCTTTCTAGCCAGTAACTATAGCTGCATTATATTTTGGGAACTCTGAAAAGCAAATCACTCACATACTTCAGAGTGATAAGAAGTACAAGCTTATTTGTTTGGCGCTGTCTAACATGTTTGAAAATATAAGGATTGTTCCCCTTCTTTTTCTTAGCTTAAGCTTCTTACTAATAAAATTCGACTCCTGATATAAATAGTTGAGTGTTGTTTATGTGCCTCAGTAGTCCCTATTGACTGATTTAAAATCACCGCATGGCATACTTCCACCGCGACTTATGTAACATGGTAAATGCAGCCCTTTTATACCTAACGGTAGAGATAGTCGGATGAGTGTTAGCCATTAGACTTTTTTATAAAAAGCATAAAAAGCCTAGATTTATGTAATACACAGAGTGTTACTGAACAATTCCGATATTTTTCAACTAATGCAGAAGAAATAGGAGTGCACCAATTACAGGAAGGGAGTTCAATAATAGGTTCTAAAATTATAGTTACATTAGAACCTGAAGTTTGAAATGGGTGTGCATGCGATATATAGTCTGTTTAGGATCTATAGCAACATATAGGCAAATATAGTAACACAAGGGAAAAGGTAAAAAAGCTACTTTTCTTCTAAAAGAAATAGCATTCCAGTGCAGTGGCTCCATATCAGACGGTTGCGTGTTCGAATCGTCTCGGGGTCCGACTTCCTCAAGAGAGTAGTAGGTTCTTCCTAGCTGCATAATACAAGGAAAGAAACTTAATAGCAGTGGGCTGCATGGCATAACGGGAGCGCGTACAACTTCAAACGAGGAGGTTGCGTATCCGAATCACATGCGTTCAATTTTTTTTCTCTTAAAGGAGGTTTTTCATACTCTTATGTTATGCACAAGAAACTTCTGCCAGGTGGCGCAACGGTAGCGCGTCTGACTCCAATGCACAAGGCTGCGTGTTCGAATCACGTCCGGGTCAGGTTGTTTTTTTTATGTTTTTTTTTTAAGTTGGAGGTTCTTTCAACTTTTATATTATTGATAAGGAAGGTTCTTATAGGTTGACTCCGTGGCGCAAAGGTAGCGCGTCAGACCAGATTAGAAAGCTGCAGGTTTGCTTTTCTTGAAAGTAGGGGAATATTTCTACGTTTACATTATTGATAAATAAACCTTTCCAGATCAGAAGGTTGCGTGTTCGATTCAAGTCGTGATCAGGTTTCTTATCCTTAAGAGTAAGGAGTATCTTCCTAGTTTTATGGTTAGGACAAGGAGGAAATAAACAGCTTGACCCGTGCCGGAACGGTAGCACGTCTGACTCCAGGCTAGAAGGCTGAGTGTTCAAACTACGTCGGTTCTTTTTTATAATTAATAGAGGTTCTACCTGATTTCAGACTACAAACAAGGAGAAATAAGCGTTGTTGTCTTCAGATTAGATAGCTGTGACATTTAATCATGCCGGAGTCATTTTGCTTTTCTTGAGATTAGGTTATTCCTAGTAGAAACAAGAAAATGGCACACTGCCTGATTACGTGCACAATAGTAATGCGTCTGGCACCAGCTTAGAAGGCTGTGGCTCTATTCCTTTCAGGGCTAGTTAATATTTCTACTATGGGTATGTAAAAAATTCAACACCGCTCACCTCTCAAACAGTGCAGTTATGTATACGTACTCATGTTTTCACAGGGTAACGGTAGCATCCAACGCTGCATCTAGATTGGGAGATGACCTATTCACGTAATTCTAATTACTTCTAATATTGATAGTAATCATTTTATTCTGTAAAGAAATAGCGAAATGCATAGGTACTAATATATTAGTATAATATATAATTATTCCCTTTGTGACTTCAAAATTTCAGGGACTAAATTTTTAACACAGCAAAAATGCGTGGGCACCTTCTGCTGATGGTTGCAACAATAACCACAACAAAGGTTACAAAATGGCGTATAAACGAAATATTGTTTACGCTGTTAATCGTATTGGCTAAAAGAGAAAGAGAAAGAGTGAGTGCCTGTTTGTCATACATATCTCTTATCGTGATTGGTAGCCCATACCTTATCGACTGGTGCAGGACACGCCTTTGAAAGGTTTAAAAGCTAAGGGAGAAAACTTGATGAGCGCCCAGGTTAGCGAAATGTAGAATGTGTAGTGTGAGAAGATTTTCTAAGGGTGCAAATCAAAGCTTGAATGGTATTCATTAAATACATAGTAAGGTAGCACTTTATAGTAAAAAATAAACAGAACTGTATTCTCACAATGATATCAATGCTTGTTGCTGCATAGCAGCAAACGTAAACTAAATAATAAATAAAGTAGCATGTTTTCCCACTAATTCAAACTATAATTGGTTAATATACTTTTATTAACATATTGCTGCTCATAGGAATACAACAGGATTATGGACAAAAATATAACCCAATTTTATTGCCATAATATGTGTGTCATATTCGGTAAACCATATACATATTTATCTCTAGTTTCTAAAACCGATTAGTCAATTATAACAAAAGAGTAATTTGCATTTAGTAAACGAATATGCGGATGTTTTGCGGGGAGTGCCCACTTTCTGACGAGTATGTAGACCAGAGGTGGCGAAAACGGGACTCGCGAGTCATTTTGACTCGCAAGCGCCGTTCCCTCTCTGCCACATTCCATTTGCTTTTTACGTGCTGCTGAGTGATGCAGTGCGTGTTGCATATTTGGTGACTCATGGAAGGAAGGCGTTTTCGCCACCCTTGATGTAGACCGTGTTCCCCACTTTCCTGGAATATTTTTATCAGTAATTTACTATAAAAACACTTTTATACACTGACATTGCAATTGCTGTAACAGTGCAACCAGCCTCCCACATACCCACGATACGTCCACTAGTAGTTTCGCTGGTATACGGCATGACTGGTTGTGAGACAATAAACATGTTTTAGTTTCAATAACACCAGAAAAAGCAAAGGCATCAACCTCCCTCTTTTCCCCTTTATTGCTGTATTATCAAGTCACCACGCTCTGTGATAAGTAAGGTGAAGGACCGCCTCAAAAAAACCCAGAAAACGATACAAAATCCGCCGAAGATTTTCATTGGTGCTGTTTATACCTATTATTCTCCCACCGCCTGCTGCACACTAGATACTCCTATATTTTGATCATGCGGGCTCCTCTCGAAGCACTCCAGGAGCGATCGTTTTGCACATTGTTCTGAGTGTGCGTCAACAGTGACTCAAATGTAACGTGTTGTGTGGAGTTCTCATTTGTTACAATATTAACTTGCCTATGCAGTTGGGACTATGCTTCAACCGCAAACAAGTTGAGATTAAGATAGAACTCTCCGCAATATACACGTTTCAGAATCCAGGAGTAAAATATCCTCCTAATGCAGTATTATACCGTTTAAGTTCTTAACTCTTAATCCGGCGACTCTACTCTACTTCCATTCCTTCTTAACTCTTAATCCGGCGACTCTACTCTACTTCCATTCCTTCTTAACTCTTCCTTTCCCTGTTTCTCCCGCTATCTCCAAATAAGTCTTTCTTACCTCATTACTCCCTTCATTTCTCCATCTGTCGTTCCCTTCTTCTCCTTCTCTCTCCTTTTCCATTGCTTCTCCCACTTTCACTCTTCCTCCCTTCTTCGCCCTCGCTTCCTCTTTCCTATTTGTGCAAAATAAAACACTAAAACATTGACAGTACACAGATTGTGCGCTGTTTCTCGTGATAAGCGTTTTATATACCTATGCTCATTAAAAATAAACATTTCTAACCTCTTAAATATTCATGCTATCGCAAATTTGTGAATAAGAACATTTTCCAGAAACGTTTTATAAACCTTTCTTATATAAATTCCTTAAAAATTAGTAATAAGTCAAATATTTTGATTGTAATAATAATGTGCCCTAAGAAAGACCTTTCACATAATTAAGATGTATAGCTTTACTTTCTAAGCGAGATATAAAATATATTATAGTTATACGAAGTTTTATAAAAATTCTTCAGCCATTTTTGCGTGAGAAGAGTAACACAGACAGACAAACACACACACACACACACACACACACACACACATCACACACAAACATTAAACATTCGACTTTTGCTCTATAATAGCCCATTATACACGACAGCAATAATTATTCTTCCAAAATTGAAAACTACTACCAAACTTTTAGGTTGCAATTTTATTAGTGTTTTACTTCATCATTTGACGCATACAATATTCACATTTGCTATATCTAAAACAAAAGATGCTCACTCCATTTTGAGAGGAAATTTCCTTAGAATGTCTAATGCTATATGGTCTTTTTCTGTGAGTTCATTAAATCTATCTTTAACATTTCCCATCTCACAAAAGCTATTTATCTATTTTAATATTGCAGTTGCTTTGTTATGTTATATTATACATAATAAAGACAGAAAATTTGTATGCGTGTGTATGTAGGACAATCTCAAAAACCACCAACGGATTTTATAATTTTTTCATCACTGAAATGCCTTTCTGACGGAAATGGGACTACGAAACACCAACAAATTTGATTTCATAAATGATTGAAAGGGCTTACAAAGCCCCTGTTGCTGAATACGAACACATTGGCATTATAAAAGAACATGTTTGCGAAGACCTTGACTTTTAGTAGAAAACAGTTGTTGTTACTTCACAGATTATATATGTAAAACAAGCCTAATGGCGCCAATATTTCTTTCCAAGCAATATACAAATGTATTGGAAATGATTTAGCAATTAAGACACAAAAAACAAAAGAAAACCTAATCTGTTTATAACGCATGCGACACCAATGCCAAACTACTTTAATAATGCTCATGTCAGAAAGTTTTGCATTATTTTCTTTGTACTTAAGGTGTAATCAGGTTCGTTTGTAGGGATGGTAAATAATTGTATAAAGAGAGTAAATTGCTGACATTAGAAATCAGTGAATCTATATTTTTTACTTAACAACGCTACACTAGTCAAGAACGCTGAGAGATAAGGCGACTCCAAGGTTTAGTACCCACCGAGTGTGATTCTAGAGTTTAAGGAAGGGCTTCGGCATGACGTGTGTTACAGATATGGTTAGTTAGAGTGAAGTTTAACGATAGTTTAAAGTTGGATACGTGTTCTATTACTTTTAAGGTATCCATATGTTAGTTTAGTGTTACGATTATTAGTATCTACTGCACGATGACGTTAACCCAGCTTTATAGCCTACTAGAAATAACGGCCTAAGCTACTGTACTTCATCAAAACTATAAGTGGGAAGATTTTTAAACATCGTGAGGATTTTCCAGTTTGTTTGTGCTTGCAGCTGCCCTGTATTTTTAACTCATGCTACGCTGCTGAGGCTAATTACTGAAAAATGACTCTCAACAACGACGTGAAAAGAAATCCAGTTCTGTTTGCAAGTCCATAAGATGCTCTTTTCATACCAGTTTCGGCGAATGGCACTACACAAATGCAACGCCACATTATACGAAATGTGTTCCATGATCCTGGTATGTACACGACCAGGTTACCTTGTAAGAGTCTTACATAAAGGAAGCCGCAGAGACTGTCCCACAATGCATTACGTGATTTTAACGAGAGTGGCATCCACGCCTCCACCATGCAACCGACAGGCTGAAGATTTCTTTTCAATAGGATCCTTTATTCTCTCGCTAATGATTTCGGCAACATGAAACGCACCGACAAGTGTCTCTGGCCCCCTTCACCAAGACACACGTGTGTCCCAAGAACTTGTTCTGCTGATTCACGACTAATGGGCTCTGACACTCCCACTCCCGAGGACGGTTTACCTCCGAGATGAGGGAAAAACTGTTTTTCGCGCCCGCCCGCTTTTGGCGCTGGTCTTTGTCTCAGTTGCAGATTTATTTCCATTGTCCACGAGAGTATTGTGTCGGCCTAGCTATTAATTATGCTTGGGTGTGGGCAGCAGGGTGGTACTTTGATATATTAAATCATGACATAAGCAAAAAACCCTGATTTCTGGATAACCATCATGTCATTATTTTAAACAGAATCTGACGTCAACCAACGAGCTTGATAGCCTCCAAGTAGGATTCTGTTTTAATTATCCCAACCGATGCTTTCTAAGATTAAGTATTTATTTAAAAAACTAGTTTACAGTTTCTTTTCACTACTTTGGTGCACTGGTCTACCATTTTTCGATACAAAACATTTTGAGGTCATTCCAAATGGAGAGATGTAATATTTTTAGCCCTTTCCAGTCGTACTTCCGAATATGTGTTTCCTAACGACAAAAATTCCGAATAGTTTCTGCTCCAAACACCGATCCCGAAGGATATATTCCAAATTATAATGTAACTTTGTTTCAAATTCGCTATTTACGAAAAATGTAATTTTGAAAATTGAATATTAGCTCACAAATTAAAATGATTATGTTACTATACTGTTTATGTGATTTTGAGGGATTTATAATTTAGTAGATAAGGTACGTCCTAACGCAGATATTCAAAGCGACGACCATCTTCCATGTAGTTAAATAATATATGAGGTCTCAATTTGTGGTTTCGAGACCATAGATACTTATGTCTATAAAAGATTTTGTAGCTCTGAAATGCAAGTGAAGCACGTACAATGTCGTGCATAAAAGCTGGCCCATTTCCATAGATCGTATAGTATTTTTCTATTCGTGAGGTTCCCACCTTCAGGTAGGTAACCAACTTTTGACTCCACCAAGCCGGTATCAGTTCTCTATGTGACTGGCCTGAAAAACAATTTAGAGGAATTAAAACTAACCAATGGATGATAGTTATAACCTTGTAGAATGAAGGATACCACCTCTATGAAAGAGTTTCGCTACGATTGGTACACAAGGAAGGGTTAAACCAATTACAAATAATTCGCTCTTCTAGAGGAAGAGGTGAAGGATTATTTGCACGTAAAGTTAAACAGAAGGAAGCTACAACATTTACATATATGAGAGGTTTCATAAGCGACATGAAGACGAAGGTTAAGTTGTTGCCGCTACTAAACGGCAATAAGAAAGGTAACTGAAAATATAAGGTTTAAGTTATAATGTTACCTTTCGTCAGTTCGGCCATACTTTGGGGGAGGTAAAGTACCGTACTAATCCAGTGGCTAGAATAATACTCGAAAATCAGAGGTGGTCACGCTAGTAGGGAGTGGGGCTAGATTTCTATTCTTTTCTATTTCTTATGCCTTTTACAACCACAAATTGTCGAGGATTACAGTATATCCATATATTGTATTATAAATGACTTAGTTTAATTTATTGAATGAGAAATTATTAGATTAAATTCTTCATTTTAGTACCAACTTAAATCGCTCCGTTCCATTATGAGCCACATATTATGCACGCCAGATACATCGGCTATAAGCAAGGGGAAAAGGTGGTAATAGTTTTGGTCGTGATTTCCTGTGACTACCAGTTAGTTACACCTTAATATTTATTATTAATAGTACCAAACTGCTTAGAGTTTGTGCAATTGAAACTGAAGATTAGGTATATACGAGTTATAAATAATTCTGTGTATATGCAGTTCATGCTAAATGTACTGTAAATAGTTTGGATTGCATTTTGCAAGTTATACCTACTGTAAACCAAATGATCAAGAATCAGTTTTGATAGAAAATTTAGGATATTATATATAGTGTAAATTTCCTTCCTAAGAGAAAGAGGCACAGAAAAACTTTTAAATAAAATGCAAAACAACATACAAATACAGAATGTAATAGCTATTTATGCAACTTGTGGTTGAAGTAGGATTTTTTTATGAGTTGAAAGATTTGCATCACGAATGTAGTTTTGCAAAATCGAAATGAAAATTTATTATCAGGTTTAAGTTTAGGACCTGAATGAGAAAAAAAAACAATTTAATAGCACAGCATGTCTTAAAGAGGATATTCCTCTTTAAGACACTGAATTTGAAAAATGTGTACTTCTCGCACTTGGAACTGTGTAGCTATACTTTTTCTATGGTTGTAAATAAAATATTTTACAAGTGTAACTTTATGGTGCTATCGAAGAAGGTTCTGAAACAGATATCGAGCACACTTCTTTGGTGTGGGGCTTCGGAAAACAAAATTATAGGAATTGTGGCTCGGAAACAACCTTGGATGCAGTGCACTCAGCGCCATTCAGAACCTCCGGATTTCGGAAAAGGGGCCATTAGTAAAACACTGTTTGGAAATACGTCCAGGGATCGTTTTCTATGTAATAGTATAACATTAAAGCATACTTTATTATCTACAAGTAAAAACCTGTGTTACAAGTACAGAGTTATTCAAAAATAAGGAACAGACTTTAAATATTTATTTCTAATGCACGACAATAGATGGCGACACATGCCATATATCACTGAATAGAGAAAAGTTCAAATTTTTATTTTCTGTTCTCAAAATGGGCACCATTTGTTATGCGAGGACGACCAGTGCTTTTCCGTTTGCATACGCAACCATCTTCTACGAATTTATTGTATCAATTGTAAATTTTTATGGCGAGGCGGCTCGTTGAACTTCCAACGAAATGCACGCTGCAATGAAGCAATGGATTCACTCTTTGTACAATGCAGCACACAAAACGACTTTTCCTGTGGCGTCGCCATTTTCTGGTAAACAAACACAGCGCCGCTGTAGGTACTGAATGGACTAATAGGTGGGGCTTAAAACTTTGAACTTTCGCCTATTCAATGATGTGTCGTATGTGTCGCTATCTATTGTCTTTCATTAAAAATGAATATTTAAATTCTGTTTTTCTTTTTTTAATACACTTGTATGTGAAACTTAGAGCAAGCAGGTAATTGCTAGCCACACAACAAAAATTAACAATTATTATATGACGTGACATATGAATATTATGCAACAAGACTCTAATGGTAGTAATTAAGACGTATGTTTATGAAGCGAGCGGTGCCGAGTTTCATAATTTTCATACTAGCAACTTAATTACCATTATAGTCGAGTTTCATACGACTGTTTATGGTCAACTACACTATAATTTTACCTTGTTAATTGTGGGTAATTAAGTGCTGATCAGATGGCAGAACCTTAAGCCTGTTGGTGACTAGTGCAATGGCAGTACTGTTGAGTCCAGACCGTATTTATTGTTTTTAAACGTGAAAGTATCACATATTAAAGCAAAAGGAAATGAAATGAATTTAGTAGAATATTAAACTTGTGATGAACAGAACGTATTTTTATTGTAAATACACACATTTCATTGTTTATTTGGGATCGTTGGCGAGCTGCGTGTGCCACCGAGTAAATCATTACAAGTCGCTGAAGTATAATGTATACCATTACAGTTCAGTTACGTCACATGTTATCAGTGTGTTATAGTGTGGTCGACCAAAAAGTTGCCATGCAATATGCGTAATAAGAAGTTGTGTATTGTAACATAAATCCGTATAACGAGAGTATGGCACAATTATAACATATTTTAAATTGTATAAACACTGGCTTTATTAATAGTTATTAACTTAATGCACCGATGAACTGGAAGCATGTGATATTCTTAATATATAAGTGATATACACGTTAGTGTATCTACACGGTTGACTCCAGATCAGAAGGCTGCGTGTTCTAATAACGTCTAGGTCAGTCTGATTTTTACCCGATGGTGGGATCTTCCTAGATACGAACAAGAAAAAATTATTGACTCCGTGGCGCAGTGATAGTGCGTCTATCCACCAGGTCAGAAGGTAGCGTGTTCTAAATACGTCGCAGTCAATCTAGGACAGGAGGGTTTTCAGAGTATTAGAAATGAATGAGGAGGAGTACGCCTAGTATCCGTAGTGCAATGGTGGTGCGTCCAACTCCCAACAAGAAGGTCCCGTGTTCAAATCACGTCGGAGTGGTTTGAGCTTTTACTTAAGGGTAGGAGAATCTTCGTAGATTTATAATACGATCAAGAAAAATGAGAATCTATTGACTTCGTGAAGCAGTGGTAGATCTCCAGATCGATAAGTTGCGTGTTCGAAATACGTCGGGCTCTGTCAAATGTTTAATTGAAGCAGATCTTCATGCTACTAAAATACGACTAAGGAAAAGTTAGACTGATTATCTCCGCGGTGCAATGGTAACGTCTAAATCACGATCAGAAGACTCCAGAATCAAATCACCTCGCGTCAGAATGTTTTTGCTTGAGACTAGAAGAACGTTGTTTCACAGCTAAAGAATTTTTAGTTTCAGAAATAATTATTATATACACTACACAAATTCTTCCTGTCTGTAAAGACTGACTATAGTGCTTGAGACCATAATCCTCATTGCAGGTTTTATTGGAGCCCGAATATATTGCCAAACTCAAACTGCAGAACGTACAAAATAAATAAATTACGTTATAATAGAATAGTATTTATTAAATAAGATTGTCGAAAAAATAACTTTCAGAGAAAATAACACTTTTTACAAAATATGTAACCGAGTGGAGTGGCTCGGGCGGCAACGTCTGTGGCCCGCATTCGGGAGGTCCTAGGTTCGATTCTCGGTAACCGCCGACTCTGACCAGAAGGGTTTCAGGTTTTACCCTGGTCGCTAAAGCGAATGCCGGGAACGTGTATTCTACCATGATTTTTCCTTCCCAATTTCCTCTCATTTCATCTGATTTCATCTCATTTCACGTTTCAGGTGTGCTTTCAGGTCCTGCGGTGCTGGCGGTGCCGGGCAGATGGCGTGGATGCATGCACGTTGGAACTATTTCTTCCCATCAAAGCAAGAGTGAGCTGTCTCACCCATTAGGGCTGCTGCGTCTCGTGTCTCTGTGGACCTGTCTGTCTGCGGATCTGCGACCTCCTACGCCTCCTTTACCTCTTCCTTGCCTTCCGGAAGGTGTAGCTACAATAAATCAAGATAGTCACAGTGCGCGAAGTGTCCCTCTCCGATTAACACGTCCTACTTCTTACTTCCTACGGAATATCAAGTTTTGTCTCTAAGAGAATATGGAAGGTCTTGTTGATGGCGCTATTGTGAGGCAATATTTTTTATCGCTTAAATGATATCAGTCTAATTATATAATATAACATTTAATAACAGCCCGCCTAAAAGCAATATTCGTATGTTATAATATAAAAAGTGTATATTACAGTCATTGTATTAGTTTATTCTATTATGTATATGTATAAGAATGTTATGTGAATGCATTACGTAGTTTAATAATGTAGGAGCTGTGAGAATAGAAGCAACCTGCTTTTCGTAGCAAACAGAATTACAAAGTAGAAGCCGAAAGTTGCTAACAATAAGGTAACCTTGAGACAACAATAAATTAGAAAGTTAAAAAAAAGGCTACTAATAGTCCTTGGAGCAATACTAATGTAATATTTAAAACAGTTTATAAATGGTCACGTGGGTGTTGAAAGAAAAGTCAAGGTAAAAATAAAGTATTTTATTGGAGTAGGCTTAGCCAATCAGAAACTAGAAATAGAGAAATGTACAAATTCAAAGGTCGACCCTAGAAGATAGCGTACCCAGGCAGTTAGGTTCGGTACGGGTTCAGTGATTGTATGTGAGACATCAAAATTAATTGCGGTGAGGATAATATGCATATGTTTACCTGTTAAAAGTGTAATTAACAATAATCTCACAGCTTTATAGTAGAATACATCAATGAAGTGTTATTTAACCGTATGAAGAATTAATAAAAGAGTAAAATACAATTATAATTTGTGTGAACTTTATTCTTTAGCCGTACCAGCCCTGTTAAGAGATACTTGCTCTACAAAATACTACTGACGCAGCTGAGGCATAAATAATACTTAAATAAACATAAAAAATAATTATTACAAATAAAATTAACACGTGACATCGCCACAAAAGTTGGTTCCTAAACGTGGGCCACGGGAAAGTTTTTACGCAAAGCGTGGGGCGAACACTCCTAGAAACATATCTCCCGCAAATTGGCAGCCATTACGTGGGGTAATAAACAGCTTCAAGTTTGGCATACGTGGGTCCATAATCTACTTAAATTATGACGGGAAAAGTGATATTTACTACCCTTATTTCTTTACTAAAAACTTAACCAGGACTTCATCTCAAATGATGATTTAAATAAAGCCATTTACCTTATTTAGTATTCTTTATGGAAACACTGTACAATGAGTTAATACCTATTAATGGGAAATCCTCCTCTTTTAAACCGTAGAATTTCATAAATTAACCAAGATAATCTGATAACTTACAAAAAAATCCCCCACTGTTTGTGGAAATGAATATGAAATATTCTTTTCTGGTTTCTTTAATCTCCCACTTTAGAAATGTTGTACAGTTTTATGGAACAAGTATATTTTAGCGCTGAAAGACATCGAAATGGTGAGCAATTTTAGACAATCACAATACCTTTACATGTTCAGTTTTTTGTATCTTCTGTTTGATCCAACATTTATTTAACAACTTAAATTCTCCACAGTTTTCATATAATACAGGCTCCTGACATCAGTTATCAATGAAATAGGAGAGAAAGTGTTGAATGGGAAGATTTCCCACTCTCGGGCATCTATTCAAACATTTTTCAAATGATACATAGTCTGTAACCACTCATAAAAATAATCTTCAGTAGTTAATTATAAATATCGATTGAGCAGTTTCTGATATTACGCTGGAGACAATTTTCTGTTTTTATATAATTATTTTGTATATGCCATTAATGAGCTTAATTACAACATTCGGAGCAAATACAGAAAAACTTTCTGTCACAAGTATTATTATAATGGAATTAATTGTTCTTTCACACAAGCCGTGTTATAATGCTTTGGCATCCAGAAACTTCATCGTATACAACTACTATAGAATTAGAATAAAGATTACTCTGCGGTATTTGAATGAAATGTAAATTAAAAAGCTAAGTATCCCATACACATCGTGTCATCATAAACCGATACCGATTCTTTTGTTTTACTGCTGTTGTTTTCTCAGCTAAAATGTGCTCATTTATGTAAGATTGCTTGGAATGAAATATCCATGGTCTTTTGTCTAATTTTTGCGTTCATTTTCTGTGGAGTACGAATTGTTTTATAATCCTTGGCTTTCTCAACCGCAGGTCAAATATTTGCTTTGCAAGTATATTCTTTTATAACGCCAACATCTTCGTATTCTAGTATTTAGGATCTGCAAGCCCTGTTTATTATTTTAGTAATTTAGTAATTGAAATTAAGGTTCTTGTAGCCTATATCCGTAGTAGGAACAGTGATTTTCAATGGCGAAACAATTAACAAAATTGGTTTTCTTGGCTACTCTGCGCGCGCACACTGATGCAGTAATTTGTATCACAAATTACTTAAATGTAAATAATGATTGTAATATGAATATGCATTTTTATGTGACATTGATTTGCGATGTTTATTGATTGTAATTATTGTTGAAAAGAATTTTATACCGCCTTACTGAAACTGACAATAATAGCGCAATAATGCAGCGAGGGGGGGGGGGGTGAGCTGTTTATCATTATTGGAAACGAGGAAGTTGCATAATATTGGCGCGTTTTTCGTTTAGAACCTTCTGGAATGTTTCCCTAGAGCATATGTATTCATAATTTTCATTGGATATAAAAATAGACGCTAATGTTGGCGCGTTTATTTATCCAATAGTAACTCAGTTATAATCTTTAGGCATATCGGGGAGTGGGTGTATAAAAAGCCAAGTCAGAGGTAGATCGCGGGCAGTTCATCGAAAATCTCAATACATTACACGTCGCCTTCAGTCGTTCAGTTCATCAAAAATCTGTGTACACTACACGTCGTCTTCAGTCAGTCAGTTCGTCGAAAGTATTAGTACGGCATACATCGGAAATAGATTCACAAGTTACGCGCAGCAGAATTATGAAAGATCTAAAGTATGGTAAAGTTAATTATATAAAAGATTGAAGTACGTGGATTAAAAGAATTATCAGTAAGAAGTTATTAAAACAGTTTCAGTTTGGCGAGTGTTAAGATCAATGTATAAATGTGATAGTTAACGTGTTTGACAATAAATGTGTAAAACAAATTTCTTCATCAGTGTTATATTTGGATAAAAGATTCCTTTCCGTTTACACACTCTGATCAAGAGACATGTTCGACTGAGAAATAATAGCTAGCCGGAGGACAGTAAAGAAAACTTAAAATTCTTTCAAACACTAATACTACCACAAATTGCTAACACTAGATGGAGCTACAAACCGAACAAATGAATGACGTCACAAGATGGCTTCACATGAAGTAAACACATAAATACACAAACATTTGCAAGTAATACCGTTACAAATTGGCTCCCAAACGTGGGGCTACAATAAAGTTACTACAACACACACACAAAAACACTTACTTGTTTTCTCTCTTTATAATATTAGTAAACATCATCATCCACCTTAAGAATGTTTACAATAGAAAATTCTCTTAAATACTTTCTTTGTGCCCCATAACTGCTTAAAAAAGAAGTACGAATATATGCCGCTAATTAGTCAGCAATATTTAGTTTGATCTTCAAATGAAGTGGCTGAATGAACTATTTTACTGCTATAATCGGCTTCGTCGTAGAAATATATACGCAATAGTACTTCTATATTTACATACCAGAAGATGTTTTAGCATGTGTCATGGAAATTCAAAGAGAAGACGTGATGAAAAATAGAGGAAGAAAATTACAAGAAATGACTAAATATTGAGAAATGTTTTAACTATTATACGTGGTAACGTAAAAGAGACCATCAACAATACTATCTGGCTCTTATAAGTGACTTTATACCCCGAATGAACGAATGTATCAAAGTATGAATTCAAGGACTTGATCTTGTACTAACAATGCCGTGAAGTAATGTGCATGTGTACAATATACATCTCAACAGTCCAACTGTAGCAGTAATAGATATTAAGATTTTTTCTTTACATAAATGCACATAATTTTATTTTTGTGAAAATAAAAGGCAGATTCTGTAAGTCTACATAAAATTAGATAAATTAATCTTCGCTTTCTTCTTCTCCAACCTCTAGGATAGACTTGAAAGCCTGTTCTGCCCCAAAGACTGTCCTCTCAACGTAGTATCGGTTTTCCTATATCTTTTACCTCGTGAAGTGTAAAGTAGTACTTATTTGTTAATCTATTTCTAACCAATATTTTAATGTGCTCATACTACTGTTGTGTTAAGGAATAAATTTTTCTTCTAAAATACAGATTTCTAATTGTTGTCTTATGTCAGTATTGTACATGAGGTCTCTTAGACTTTATCGGATTCGTCTTAAAATATCTCATTTCTGCATACTCGATTTTACTTTTCTTTGCTCTAATTAGAACACAATTCTATTGCTGCCATATGTTAGAAGTGCAACAGTTAGATTTTTATACAGTTTTAAAATTGTCTCTATTTTTGCTTTGTTTTTTAAAGTTCTGTAATTTAATTTCTGTTCTAAATCACTCTTTATGACATGAAATTAAACACTCCAGATAATTACATTTGTTAACTTGCTCAATTATAATTCCATTTAGTTATTTTTGGTTCTAAAAGGATAATTTTCTCTAAAAGACATAAATTTGATTTTTAGTGTAAATACTTTTAAGTTACAGTTTATTGTTATTTGTTGTAGTTTATATATCTACTGCTTTCTGTAGGCAGTGCATGGCAGAACGGAAATAAATTGCAGTTTTGTGAAGTCAGTAGAAGTCGATAACGCACAAAATGTGTCCACAGAGAGAAGTACGTGCTATTGCAGAGTTAACCTGCAAATCGGCTTGATCCTTTTGCTTTCTCCTTGCTTTTGTTTGGCACTTTCATGTCCACTTCTGTCCAAGACGCATTTTGAAATGCCGGTGCTGTTTGAGAGTCCAACTTACGTGAGATGTATTTGCTGCAGATTGGCGCAGGAAATAAAATGCCATTGTTCCTTAAATGTTCATGACCAAGACAGCAATCGGTGGTGCACGGCTGTGTCACCACCAGCTCTTCCCTACAGATGAAGCGAGAGGTTTTGTAACATTCGACATTAAGTTCGAACATTACACCCAAGGAATTTTACTTGCTTCATTAACTGAAAAAGCGGGTTCGCGGAAAATGAGCTGACAAGGTGACGACATAAAAGGAGTCAGAAAGTTGCTCAGTAGATAGGCGGCAGTTTTTTGACGCAAAATGCAGTACCCAGTCCTTAAACCATGGTAATCGATTTGTGATAGAGTCCAGAGTCTAAAGTATTGTGCAGTTATAAGATTAATGAAATCCTTTTAAGGTGATTGATGGATGAAACAATGGGAATTTTAGGTCAACATATAGAGTCGACTGTATGGAATAGTGCCGATATAATGAGCAGTGGTTTATGTTGGTAAGGAAATAATAAACCACTTTTGCCACGCCCAGCCCACATCTTACCTGGTTCTAGCACTTCACTTAATGTTTTTCTTCCTTCACTGCTGAACCTAAAACTGACCTGTGTTCAAAGGTTAATGTTTTAGTGCCAAACGTTTGACATCAAACCAATACGAGATGAACTCATCCAAAGTTGTTGGGAATCGTCACCTTCCATCCACTCAGGTGAAATGTTTCCGTACGCTTCCCTTTTAGCCACTCACCTAGTTCTGGCCTTTGTTCATAGGCTAACGCGTGTGTGTCGGACTTTAATACAAACCAATAAGATATTGGCTTACCTGGGACTGGTGTGGAACATGGACAATAAGAAGAGTCTGCCAACAACAAATAGAGAAAAACACTAAAGGAAACCAAAGCATCGGCACGTTTGCGTGCACTCGACTATACATTCCTAACTTTTTGTCTTTAACAACTCTAGACATTTCAATGTACAGTAGGTACCTACTAGCCATCTGCAAGCTTCCTAGATCATGTGATCTTACTATGTAATTTTGCCGTGTTTTGAATCCACTACATCTGTACCCGTTCAGAACTTCCTTAGCTGTATAAATTTTATGGTATAAGCCTGGAGTTTTACCGCATATTCTGTAATTTAAGTTAAGAAAAATAAGAAATGTATTTGTGAAATTGTACATAACTACGCAGAGGCATTTAAAATTCTTAAATTTTGGGTATGCTGTTTATATATTTTCACTATTGTTCTACTTTATTTATTTAATGTCGCTTTAAATATAAGGTAAGTAGGTAAATATAGAGAGAGCTGGGCCACTTTTTGGGGCATATATGGGAAAGGATAGGGAAAACGAGGCTAGATGGGACGGTTCAAGGAGGAAAATGGGTTTATATGGGAGAGATAGGGAATACGACGACCGATACTATGCTAGACAGGGTTGAAGGAGGGAGATACGTTTATATGGAAGAAATAGTAGAGAGGTGTTTGGCTAGCCAGAGGTCGAGGAGTAGAGTATGGTTTATATGAAAGGTATAGGAAAACGAGGAGGGGTGTTAGGCTAGACAGAGTTGAAGGGTAGAGCATGTCTTTTATATGAGAGAGGTAGGGAACAGGAGCAGGGGTGTTAGGCTAGACAGAGGTCGAGAAGTAGAGTATGGTTTATATGAAAGGTATAGGAAAACGAGGAGGGGTGTTAGGCTAGACAGAGTTGAAGGGTAGAGCATGTCTTTTATTGAGAGAGGTAGGGAACAGGAGCAGGGGTGTTAGGCTAGACAGAGGTCAAGAAGTAGAGTATGGTTTATATGAAAGGTATAGGAAAACGAGGAGGACTGTTAGGCTAGACAGAGTTGAAGGGTAGAGTATGTCTTTTATATGAGAGAGGTTGGGAACAGGAGGAGGGGTGTTAGGCTAGACAGAGGTTGAGGAGTAGAGTATGGTTTATATGAGAGATATAGGAAAATGAGGAGAGATGTTAGGCTAGACAGAGGTCAAGAAGTAGAGTATGGTTTATATGAGACGTATAGGAAAAGGAGGAGAGGTATTAGGCTAGGAGGGTTTAAGTATGCGTTTATAAAGAGAGACGAGAAAACGGAGAGAGATCCTATGTTAGGATACACAGGTGTTTAAAGCTTGAATGTGTTTTATATAGGTTAGATAGGAAACCAAAGAGATACTCAGCTAGACAGGGGACAGGAGAGGAATGCGCTTATGAGAGGTAGGGGATACGGGGAGTGGTGTTAGGCTAGGCAGAGGTTGAGAGTAGAGTATGCGTTTATATGTATGAGAAGTATAGGAACAGGAAGAGGGGTGTTAGGCTAGACAGAGGTTGAGGAGTAGAGTATAGTTATATGAGAGGTATAGGAAACCCAGGAGAGGTGTTAGGCTAGACAGAGGTCGAAAATAGAGTATGGTTTATATGAGACGTATAGGAAAACGAGGAGAGGAGTTAGACTAGACAGAGGTCGAGGAGCAGAGTATGGTTTATATGAGAGTCATAGCAAAACGAGAGAGGTGTTAGGCTAGACAGAGCTAGAGGAGTAGAGTATGGTTTATATGAGAGGTATAGGAACAGGAGGAGAGGTGTTAGGCTAGACAGATACTAAAGGAGTAGCAATATGCATTTTAGTCTAGGACCTACTATCGTCAGAGAAGCCAACGTTAGCATGTGCGGCTACGACCACACGCCTTTCGCTCGTTTCTCTTCTTTTATTCGATCTTGTAAGTACTTGTCTAAAGTTCACATGACCAATGCGTGTGGCGTACCGTTAATATGGAGGGAATAGAGCGAGTTCTGGATTTAAAGGAACCGTGTAATTAAATGTACGAAAAGTAATTTATTCATGCAAGAAGAATAAGAAAAACACTGTTACAGAATACCCAAAATGTTAACTTTTTTGTAAAGTTTAAAAGATTGGAATTTTGGTAAATATATACTCACTTTTAATTTTTTATGATTATTGTATAAATTAATTATACTTTTAATAGACCTTAGCCTGGTCTTCGGAAGTTTATAGTCAACTGAAAAACTCAACGCCTCAGCCGAGATTTGAGCACTCCCGCTCGCCATGCGGTTGCTCTAACCATTGAGCTACTGTGACCACATGCCGGTAGAACATTGAATTCCCTAATTGACTCACTTCGTGCAAGAAGAACAAGGAAAACACTGTTACAGAATACCTAAAAAGTGAACTTGTTTCTAAAGTTTAAAACGTTGGCATTTTGTTAAATATATATTCGCTTGTTCAGCTGCAAGGAAATTAAGTTTTATTCATATATGTGTTTTAAGCCGTTTGTCTTTTTTAAATGGGTCAACCATTATGTTATCTTTCCTTACAATAACGTGTGAGTTTCAGTTTCAAAAATAAAAGTCAATGGGCCTAGCACGCATATTATTTTGGGAGGTCTACACACCTCCTTTAGAAAACTTGCCTGCGAAGCAAATAATTAATGAACCACAAACCGGAGCAAACTGGAAACTGCTTACAGGAGTGGTGTGAAAAGCACTCAAGGCACCCCTCTCAGTGTCGAAGATTGAACACTATCAAGATTTTCAGGCTTGTTGGATTCGCTCAATGTTATGCAGGCGTAATCCAACTTGAGTCGTATAATCGTATTATACGTGCAAAGTAGTACTGTAAATTCAGCTCCCTAAGTTTTGTCTGGCATTATTTTCATGATATTTAAGCGAAATAGCATTCTGCTCTCAAAAACCTTAGGTGCGTGATCCCGTTTAAACGGTGGTCAAAATGCAATGTCGCATAAAACTGTTTTATTTCTTTTGAAGAAATGTGAACTTTTGCTTAATACAATAATTACCTTTTTCTGGTTCCTATTTTACTTATTCATTTCATTTATTTAACTCCATAGTTCACTTAAATTGTCGATGTTATGATATTACTCTTTTCAATATATTTAACAATATATTGTGATATATACTTGAAATTCATCCTCTTAAGCTAGGCTGAAGATGTCATCTGCTTGAAAAATTTTATCAAGAGCGTCAAAAACGGTGTTTATTTTTTCCGTTGTTGCTATGCTTAGCGAAATAAATTTTAACATATATACAAGTTAATTGCTTAAACAATTTGCATTATGCTCAGCGAAATAAATTTTAATATGTATACAAGCTAATTGCATTAAACAATTTGCATGTAAATAAAACAAATAGCAATCTGGTTCTTTATTTTACATAATTTAATTTTCTCTTTAAGTGCACATTTGCATTTCTGTTGTGTATTTCTTTTGGTAAATGAATGTTTTCGTTCCTCTGGAAAACGTATTTTCCTTTATATCGTTATTCATCTGTCTTCTCCTTCTTTCTTTTTATACAAAACAAATTAATTTATAACAAACCTTCCTTGCAAATAATTTAAATCTTTTAAACATAGTATTTTCTAATAATTGACTCTAAAATTTTAACACAGTAACATAGGATTATAAATGTATCAAGTATTGTTTATCTGTATGAATTACACTTCTTGCTTGCTTTTATATAAATTTAACTTCACATATCTCTTTCGACTCATTTAAATTCTGCGTCACTTTCATCGTCTCCTGTGGTGTAGTGGTTTCCATGTTAGCTTCTAGTTCCCGAGGTTGCGGGTTCATACGCGGCGGAGGGCGATGGATGTTTTCGGACGTAAAAATCCTTAGCATTGCTTCCTTCGGAAGGGAAGTAAAGCCGGTGGTCCCGTGTCGTAGATTTACAGCACGTAAAAGAACCTCAAGCCTGATAAAGGGACCTGAGCAAAATTACCGGTCTTTCACGCCCAATATAGAATGGGACGCTAAGGACCACAGCAGTTAAAGAGCGTCCATAAATAAAGCTCAATTTAATTTTTGCGTCACTTTTGCGTCCTGAAAAAGGAATAAAAACACAAGGTAAATGTCACATTGCAAGGGTAAAGTTAATAACATAGTAACGAAAATTTCAGAAACAGCTATTGGTACAAGAAAAAAAAGCATTTGCTTGAAGCAAATTGCGTCTGTCTTTTGTGGTTTCCCAGCTAAACAAAATTCACTTTGTGAAATGGAGAAGCTTCATAGGCTATTCAGGGAATATTTAATAAAAATATTTCATTCGTTATACGAATATCTTAAACATTTTAATCAAAACCATTTGTGTCATTTTTATAACAAATTCATAATTTAGCTTGGTTGTTCTTCAAGGCCCAAAATGTTAATTTCTTGAGACTTGTTCTTATAGTCGATCAGAGTGCATTCTCTCGTAATCACGCATATCTGGGTGGCTGATGACCGTTAAAGTGGCATTAAGACATGTTAATATAATAATTATACGAAGCAGAGGCACGTGGTGGTTGATTAGTGGGTACTGTGTTATTAGCCCTACATGTGGGCTGACTAATGTCTTCCGACACGCCTGGCGACAGGGGGACCGCAGTCACTGAAATGCTATACATCCTTCCTGCCGTCCGCCGGCAGCGACACGACACACGTTTTTCATTTTTAATGATCACTTTCCCTCTTTCTGCCAAAAAGACGCCACGGGAATATATTTGGTATTTACTTACAAATGAGACATTCGTTTCACATTACTGCAAACGGAAACAAGCCAAGTATCTGAAAAAGCATGAAGAGTGCCAATAACCGAGAGACAGCCGGTGGATCCCGTGACATCCAAATACAGAGCGGGAACCATACAATTTGGTGAGGTACGGTCGTGAGCCTGCGTGGTGCTGATGTGAATGCTTGAATCTGGAATTTTTCTACTATGGCGACACATGTCTGTGGAAATTGAACTAGCAGTGACAGTTCAGATAATATAACCTTTGTTTTTTTTTATTCAGATGTTCTCAAAACGTCAATTTCTGGTGAATTCTCGAAATCAGATTTTCTTTGGAATGCAATACTTTCTCTCCTTAGTATAAAGAAAAAAAGTCACTCACCGCCACGTGATTCGAACACGCAGCCTTCTGATCTAGAGTCAATGCGCCACGGAGTCAACCCTCGGGCATTATCTTTGTTTTTAATATAAAAGGAAGCTCACACCCAGGCAAGTGTAACCTGTGTCCCAGTGATTCGAATATACATCCTTCCAGTAGTTAAGACCAGATACGCATCCATTGCACCACAGTTAACTTCCCCT
This sequence comes from Deroplatys truncata, assembly GCA_030765065.1. Lineage (NCBI taxonomy): Eukaryota > Metazoa > Arthropoda > Insecta > Mantodea > Mantidae > Deroplatys > Deroplatys truncata. The sequence continues at coordinate 168,007,522 of CM060978.1, read as the reverse complement.
CGTTTGTAGTCTAAACTGAGGAAGAAACTCTTAATGTTAATCAACCTAAGAATCACGTATACCATTATCATGTCGACGATATAAACCGCACTAAAATACAGCAATTATTGCAAAAATTAAAAGTATTTAATAATTTATACATACAAATACATATGTTAAATACGATAAATTTTTCGAAAAAGTCCTCAAAATAGGATTCGTATAACCACTGATGCCCTACACTTATTACTTTCTCTACTACGTATATAGGTAGAGGAAGTATTATATTCTACCCAAAATTTCGATACCGAGATTACACTAGAAATACAGGGTTATTCAAACAGAAGGAACACACTTCAAATATTTATTTCTAATGAAGGACAATAGATAGCGACACGTAATTGAATAGACGAAAGTCCAAAGTTTTAAGCCCCCACCTATTAGTTCCATTCAGTGCCTACAGCTGGGTTTGTTTACGAGAAAATGGCGACGCCACAAGAAAAGTCGTTTTGTGTGCTGCATTATGCAAAGAGTGAATCCATTATTTCTTTGCAGCGTGTATTTCGTTGTAAGTTCGACAACGAGCCGCCTCGTCATAAAAAATTTGCAATTGATACAATAAATTCGTAGAGGATGATTGCGTATGCAAACGGAAAAGCACTGCATAACAAACAGTGCTCATTTTGAACACATAAAATAAAATTTTGAACTTTTCTCTATTCAGTGATGTATGGTATGTGTCGACATCTATTGTCGTTTATTAAAAATAAATATTTAAATCCTATTCCTTCTTTTAGAATAACCCTATATATGTTTTAAAGCCTCCTGACCCCCCCAAAAGCATTTTTATAAAAGCGTCCGTATGTGTGTGTGTGTGTGTCTGAACAGCATAACTCAAGAACCAAAATTTGAATCAACACCAACTCTTGTATACCTGGTAAACGTTAAGCGATAGACTAAAACGTACTGCATAAGAAATGACTTTAAAACACAGAATTTATTTCAAATAACTTTTTTGTGACATCAGCCATTTCCGAGATATCCGTTATTAATCGTTCTAATTGTTCAATACTTAGCCATTGAAGCAGTATGGAATTTTAAGGCCAGTATATAGCGTCCAGTTCTTAAACATTTGACTATCGCTGTTCCCTTTTCAGCTACAACTAAAGATGTGATTCAGCTATTTCTGCAAAAGTTTATTTGGATTAAAATGAAGTAGATATAAAAATTATCTTTAGTAAGACCGATTTGTACACCCACTAATAAATGATAGAAGGTTGAGAAAGTTATATGAATGTATTACATAATTTTTTAATTTCTAATTGCTCATCTTGTACTCCTTGTACCAAATAGTGTATTATACCTACCCTAAACATTTATGTTTTAAGTTATAAATCCTGTATACAGAAGCTTTTGTGTGGGTACTACTTCATTTTGATTGGTGTCCTAGAACAAACTTATTTTGTGTATATGCTGGTGAATTTTTCAAACTCTCCATTATATGGTTTATGGAAAATTATTTAATTGCAAAGCAATTACGTAGTATTTGTTTTGTAATAATAAAGTCATAAAGGTCTTAACTCCTTAAATTCTGATGCGTGTAAGTTAAAGTTTGTGATGTGAATACCATTTTTAGCTGGGTTTTATTCAAAGGATATAATTTTAGAAGTAGTTTCTCTAAGAAATTTAAATATATTTCTGTATTTTTTGTATTTCTTTCTACCGGTTTATATGATTTAATTCAAAGGATAGAAGTTATTTAATATTTGATTATTGAAATATTTTGTGTTAAGTAACTGCTGGAGTTGTAAAAATGGCAGATATGAAGAAAACAATAATGCAGCATGAAAGCACAAGTTATAAGCACAAGAAAAAATGTTGGTTTGTTCTTACCAAATTTCACCGATGCGTTTTTCTTCGCCTAATGAAGCATCTACTGGCAAAGCACTTTAGCGGTATATTAGAGTGCTTTTTATTGCGATCCGGTGTCTTTAAAACTACTTTAATTTCATCATATTCATCTTCTTCTTCTCATTTTCTTCACCGTTTATTGCCAGTTGTAAACAGCAATGGTAAGCCAGGAAATGCTGCTTGTGAAGTCTTAAGAATATCTGTGTTGTATCTGATTTATGTTCTGTAGGGAAAGTAAACAAGTGCTCAAGTGAGAATTTGCAGTACCGTTCTGTCCTGTTAATTGCCCAAATAGTTTTCCTCAGAAGGAAATGGACATCCAAAACCAAAACTTGGAAACCAAAGCAGCCCCCTAAACTAAACCGGCCCTACCAGGTGGGATTGTTATTCTTCCCATAAGTTACTGTTACAGTTTGTAAGACGAGCCCTAGCTATCCAGTCTGGGGATGACACATTCTCCCCGCCCTGTCTTCCGGTCTTCTGTTTGCTGGATGTTTGCTGTCCACTCAGCGCTCCAGAGGTCAGTAGGTCAGTACAAACGTGCGATTTCCGGCTTAGAGCACATCAGTTATTGTTCGGAAGTGAAGGAAATGCCAACTGCGTGCCTTCTAGAGGCTTTTGGTTTCCTTTTATTATTGCAACGTATCATTTTTTGAAAGGGTTGTGCTCACATGTAGCAAACCTGTCCCTCATTAGCACTGGACTTGACCAGCTATATTCATATCAACATCCGTCATCGACTATTGCTGTGTTGTCACTATTCAAATTAACAGAAATTGTTTAAAACGTCATGGTGAGATCCTGGGTGAAAACAATATGAATCATACACAACAAATATTAGAATAGTAGGCAGCTATTTAAAACCTTTCTACAAAGCAAAAGCTTACCGCTTAAGATCCAAGTTTTCTTGGGGTCGAAACTGTGATCCAAGGCAACAACTGCTAAGCAAATGTTCTAGAGATTAAATATGAGGGAATGACAACTTATTCTTTTAGTCACACAATTACAGTAAATAACTTGTGAATCCAAATACAATCCCAAGTATCAAACCCTGAAGCATAAACGATTTACTTTGACAAGTTTACTTCATATTTATGACAAGTAATTGCTTGCTTATTTTGTTAAAATATGACACAGCAAAAATCCAGTGTTTTATACAATTCAAAACAAACATAAAGGTTTTTAATTGTCATATTTGTAAATTATCATTTAGTTATATTTAAAAACTGAAGCATCATATTAGTTACACACACAAATTTTATACGTCACCACACATTGTGGACTCCAGGCAAACATCTTGGAGCAGTATATATCAGTTGGCTCAAGCAAGTCGTCCTTTGCAGTTTTATGTTTCTCGCGTACATACGTACAAAAGTAGTTGCAGCATCACTGATATTCAAAAGGTCAGTGCAGGTACAAAGCGAAAGGTCACTGAGGCGGTGCTGATGTCTGCATGTGTTTACAGGGTAGTTTCGTGCTGATAAGCATCGCGTGGTCACCTGCTTGCAGTTCGGGACAGGTCATTCAGACAAAAAGGTAACGTTCACCAATAACGAACACACGGATATGGTTACGATCTGAGCGGAGACGCACCAAAATGTAGCTGAGACTCGAAGGCACCGTTCTGAACATTTTCAGATGCAGCATCTGTCTTCTGCGCACGTTTTCCTGACGTATAGATATGATATTAACAAATGAGCAATCATTCCAGGTACAACGTGTTGTGAAAAGATCTATCTGCAGTGATCTAATGCTTCCCGGAATGTTATACTTATCAATACGTCCACCAAGGCGTGAATTTTTTGCACATGCTTATTATGAATAATGCACTAATAGAAGGTAATTTAATTCTAAGGAACTTTTAATGGTGCATAAATATAATAAGAGTCTCATGTGTTACACTCAAATGACTTTCTCTACTCTTGTACAAACTATTTTTACAAACGCTTATTCTCCATATGCTTCATGTTAATCGAGATATCCAGATGTTACTCTTATTGCTAATTTTCTTGTAGATGCAAGGGGAATTGGTAGGCTTTAAGCGAGAGTCAAATATTTTAAGAGCTGGTTGCTATGTGGAGTATTCCATTCTCTTTGTATTACCAGGACAAAAAAAATGAATAACGAATTCCCATTTGAGAAAAAGTATAAGTATTGGAAAATTTAAGGGAATAACAATCAATATCTCGAAAATGGTTCACTCAACAAAAAAATGCATATGACATTAATTATGTATCTTAACGCGATCTACATTTTATGTGCAGTAAAATTTAGTCTATCTCTTATGGTTTACCAGTTATGCAAAAGTCGTTCACAATGAAGAATACTTTTGGAGACATTCCCAGAAAATTCAAGATATAAATTTTATTTGTCATGAAAGTATCTTGAATATATGATATTTTAATCAAAATCGTTAGAGCCAATTTTTAGAAAATTATACTTTTCGAAAAATGTTCCATGTAAAGGGTAATCTGCGGTGGGGGTATTTTCTTGAAAACCTTCGTGTCGCAACTCTGGAAGATACTGAACCTAAATACCAAGTTTGGTGTTTATCCGAATGTTCGTTTCTGAGTTATGCTGTTCTCACACACACACACACACACACACACACACACACACACACTGACATGTTTCCAAAAATGCTTTATATGCATTCAGTGCACCTCAAAGCATGTGTTTCCTGTGAAATCTCGGTATCGACTTTTTGGGTGGATGCAATACTTCCCCTACTTACTATACGTAGTAGAGAAAGTAAAAATAGAATTTTGTTTAGTCTTGTTAATTTTGTGGCACCAATTGGCAATTAAATAATCAATAATGCACACACACAGATACTCACACATGTATTCTCACATTAAAAAACCAGAAACTGGGCATATCGTAAAATATTTTTGTTTAAAGATAACTTTCTGGAGCCCAGTCGGGAATCGAACCCGGAATACCTCTTATAGCAGGCAGTTTCTCTACGAGCTCTGAGATCAGAAATAGCAGTTGACGTGTTCGTTTTCATGCATTGACCTTTTATTTAGCGGTCTCCTCTCTGCCGGTATGGCAGTTCTACTTAGGCAAAGCTTTTGGCATTAACGCTATCCGGGATTAACTTACTGCAACGAAGGACGGCTTGTGTTGGCCACCTAGTACATTTACACTCAAACAGCACATTGCATGTAAATAACTAATAGTTTTGTTTTCTATTATGTATGGATTAAGCCAATGAGGCATGTTGTGACGTTTGTTTACTATAATTCTATCCATTTCTACCAGAGAAGAATCACGAGGGAGATTGTTGATTTACCTAGCAACAAAAAACATTATCTTTACTGGAAACCGAACCTGAAGGACGCGTATTACTTCGCTTCGCGAGCAATTATTAACATTAGTAGAATAAACATAAATATTCAATTAATAAATGCGAAACAAGTTTAAAAGTTTCGAAAAGTAAAGAGAGAATGGACTTAATATAAAAAAATCTGATGTGTTACACTCACATGACTTTCTCTACTCTTGTACAGTCTAATTTTACAAACGCTTATTCTCCATATGCTTCATGTTAATCGAGATATCGAGATGTCAATCTTATTGGTAATTTTCTTGTAGATGCAAGGGGAATATGGTAGCTTTTAAGCGATAGTCAAATATTTTAACGCTGGTTGCTATGTGGCGCATTCCATTCTCTTTGCAAGTCCAGGACATAAAAAATATGAATAACGAATTTGAGAAAAAGCATAAGTATTGTAAAATTTAAGGAAATAACAAGCAATATCTCGAAAACGGTTCACTCAACAAAAGAAATGTATATGACATAAGTTGTGTATTTTAACGCGATCTACATTTTTTGTGTAGTAATATTTTGTCTATCTCTTATGGTTTACCTGTTATGGAAAAGTCGTTCACAATGAAGAATACTTTTGGAGACATTCCCGGAAAATTCAAGATATACATTTCATTTCTCATGACATTATCTTAAACATATGATATTTTCATCAAAATCGTTAGAGCCATTTTTGAGAAAATTAAAATTTTCGAAACATGTTCCATGTAAAGGGTAGTCTGGGGTGGGGAGATTTTCTTGAAAACCTTCGTGTCGCATCTCTGGAAGATACTGTGCCTAAATACCAAGTTTGGTGCTTATCCGACTGTTCGTTTTTGAGTTATGCTGTTCACAGACACACACACACAGACACACACACACACAGACACACACGGACATGTTTCCAAAAATGCTTTTTTTGAATTCAGGAGGTCTCAAAACATGTATTTCCGGTGAAATCTCGGTATCGAATTTTTGGGTGGAATGCAATACTTCCCCTACTTACTATACGTAGTAGAGAAAGTAAAAATCATCCAGATCATACTGATATTTCAGGAGCTTTTGAAATATCGTCGCATAAGAAAAGGGAATTTTCATTCCGGGCGCCGTGGCCGAGTGGTTAGACTGCTCGCCTCCCTCCAAGGCAACCCGGTTTCGATCCAGGGATCCGCATGTGGGATTTGTGTTGGACGAAGCAGCGTCTTCGCAGGTTTCCCCGGCGTTTTCATTCCACAAATTGCTCCATCATCACCTTTCCTTTCATCTAGTTCGCCTTCATTTCATATCATGCTCTTTCCACACTCTTATATCTGGCTCTAGGACGACCCTCCGTTTCGATTCTTCCTTCTCTGATTCAATGTTCGTCTGCTCTCTACAGACCTCTGACCCTAGGATCGGTTGTAAGTCCGAGGGGGTGTAAGCCCTACATACCAGGTGGGTAAGCCGACTAAGTCAGTTAAAATGTAAAAATTAATTACAATTCCGCCAGCACGTGAAGTGTAATTGAAAGTAAGAAATAACTACATAACGAGAGTACAGGATGGACCGATCGATATGGAGCCGCGGTAACGTGGGTTTATGCTATGATACAAAGTTTACTTGCTGTCAGGCTGCTGTCCCAAGACATTGGCTTGCAAGTCCTTGGGGATGTAAGTCCAACAAAAAGGAGAATAAAAAAGAAGAAGAAGAGTACCTAAAGGAGTTAGAAAATAAAATATATTTGTACTATGAGAATAAAGTAACTAAATACGCTTTAGCAGACTATGGAATTTTATGTAAAGAGTTACAGCTATGGAATATAATTCTGCTAGACAAAAACAAAACATACATGTGTTTATTGTCGTCCTCGTGGAATCCAATTTACAATGGCGACGCGGCACGATATTGCTGCTCAAAATCTGGTGTTTCCACTTAGGCAACAGAACTTAATATTGCCGTACGGAGCTCGGGTGAAAACACACACCTTTTCGTTGTATTACTTTCCCTACTACGTATAGTAAGTAGGGGAAGTATTGTATTCCACACAAAAATCGATACCGAGATTTCACAGAAAATACATGTTTTAAGGTGCACTGAATGAATATAAAGCATTTTTGGAAACATGTCCGTGTGTGTGTATGTGTGTGTCTGTCTGTGAACAGCATAACTCAAAAGCGAACAGTCGGATAAACACCAAACTTGGTATTTAGGTTCAGTATCTTCCAGAGATGCGACACGAAGGTTTTAAAGAAAATCCTCACACCCCAGATAACCGTTACATGGAACATTTCTCGAAAATGTTAATTTTCTCAAAAATGGCACTAACGATTTTGATTAAAACATCATACATTTAAGATACTTTCATGACAAATAAAATTTACATCTTGAATTTTCTGGGAATGTCTCCAAAAGTATTCATTGTGAACGGCTTTTGCGTAACTGGTAAAGCATAAGAGATAGACAAAATTTTAGTACACATAAAATGTAGATCGCGTTAAAATACAGAATTTATGTCATATACGTTTGTTTGTTGAGCGAACCATTTTCGAGATATTGCTTGTTATTCATTTTTTTTGTCCTGGTAATGCAAATAGAATGTAATACTCGACATAGCAACCAGCTCTTAAAATATTTGACTATCGCTTAAAACCTACCATGTTCCCCTTGCATCTACAAGAGAATTAGCAATAAGATTAACATCTCGATATCGCGATTAACATGAAGCCTATGGAGAATAAGTGTTTGTAAAATAGTTTATACAAGAATAGAGAAAGTCATGCAAGTGTAACACATCAGATATTTTTTGTAATGCAGTTTAACTTAAGTTATACAACTCGGGGTAATTTAATTTTTTTTTTCCGAAAAAGAATACCCTGGAGGATGGTGCCAACTTAATAAGTACACAGAAACCAAATCTGTGGATGCCACCATTCCGCAGGTAAACGTTGAACTCCAACTTCCGTCCGACTGATTTTGTTGCGTTCATGCTAAATTCCTATTAGTCAGTGATCTTGTCTCTCATGTCCCATAGCCAGTGTCGCTCCATTGTAAATAACTCTCGTAGCAAACCCCGATGAGCAACATTGAGCATCGATCTCAAAACTTGACGACGTAATCATCATTTCACTACAACAAGAAGTCGAGATCTGAACGTCATCTCACAACGTTGCTACTACAAACTGATTCACTATTAAACATGCATTCATCTTCTTTGTCACGTACATATCAGGGATGCACAAATTAATTTTTTATAAATTATGGTCCAATGTGTACGATAAGAACGTTATCATCCAAAATTTATTTGAGTATTGTATTTAAGTTTATCTATCGAAGCCAGTGGGTCCCTCATTTAAGCATGGATGAATTCCTAGTTATGGACTTAAAAGTTGTCTTTAAAAGCTATATCTGTTTTTAAAGATAGCGTGATTCATTCACACAGCCATATTGTGTTTGATGTTGTAACTGTCTGAAGCAGTATTTAATATATTAGAAGCATATTTAGAGTCTGAGTGAGACTAACTGTGTTTCCTGAATTTGGAAGGGGTAAGCAAAGCTTTTGGTCACCCTTGGCGCGGTTGGCACCCGTTATACAATGGAAGCCACTCTCTGCATAGCCTGATACTGCTGGGCTCGAGTGTAAATGTAAACGCCTTAGTGCATGGGTCAAAATCTATAAATATAAATTGGCTAGAAATGAGAAGTTACACTCTAATATGTTGTTGACTACGGCGAGTATAGATCCCACGAACACTGTACAAGATGTGAAAGTAATCTAAGAATCCCTTATTTCTCCAGTAATTAAATGAATCTTGTAGACTGGAGCGAGTTTTATTTTATTTAGTGAAGGGGAAAGTAACTTTATGCCTCGAGCTCTCTCAAAACACGAAAACACATTCTTACCTGTAAAGTCTAATGTCACAAGTGAGCAATAAACGAACTGTGAAGCAACGTAAATCGTAGTCTCATTTCAACGTGGCATTCCTGTTTACCCTGAGATAAGAGTTACTGATTGGGTTTTGAGCAACACGAAGATGAAGTTTCTTTTAATTTCACATTTCTTATTTGACATCTACAATATCTGCTGCTACTATTGTAATGGATTTAGATATATGCTTTTGGAGCACTATCAATGGTTTGCACGAAAAGCATTTTGTGGTAGTAAAAACATTGGTCTTAGAGCGTTTGTTGGGTTCGACTCCCGCGGCCGACCTTCCTGATCAATGGGTTTTTTGGGGGCTTCTCCGGGTGGCTAGGCCAATGCTGAGAAGGTTCATTATATCCCCCGAACTTCCTGTCCGTCTATTTCACCTCCATTCTCATTCTACTGCATCCTTCATCCGCTTGGCTGTTTCAGGGCTGCAAGTGTCGGCGGGAGTCTCGGCGATGCATCGCAGGCGTAAAGGATGCTCTATGTAACACTTCGTTTCCCGGAATGTGGCGGTCTCCGGGTCCCGGGTCCCTCTCGTGGGATGTACATACAAGCCTGCAGCGGGGAGTGGAGCCGGTTGTAACAGCTGCTATTCGGGGAGTTTCAATCTGAAAAAACGTAGGGATCCTGCCCTCTGCTCTGTAGCGCCTCAGTCTCTGTTTCCTCTCGCCTTGCCCTCCCTCACGGGGGCGATCCGTAAGGGGCAGGCACAGCAGATCTTCGTAGGTCGAGGTGCTTAGTCCCCCTTGAATTGGTTTTCTCTTACGTTTTTATTTGAGCCTTTATAATATTTTGCTCTAACAAGAAATTATATTATTATTACTATTTTTATTATTATTATTCATACACTAAAGTACAACAAGAAGAAAATACCACTGCTACTTCAAATATCCTTATGTCCTTCATGCAAGCTTTCTATTGGAAACAGTTGCTCGTTAGGATATCTAAGCCGTCAGACCTTCTTAGGGAGTATTTGACTGCATGGGACGGGTCTATAGAATATGCAGATGCGGGTTGTGTGTTACTACTAATGATAGTTTCTCAGTTGCAGAGAGGTATACGCATGCATTATTTGGTAACGGCAACGAGCTTCAGCAACGAAATAACTGGTATTAATGGAACGTGTTTTAAAATTCAACTTGCATATACAAATTGAAGATACATAAATACATTTAATAACACTTAATAAATACAATCTAAGAGGACGGTCACACGCGACTCCTCAAAAGCAAAAACTGAATTAAATAATGCTTCACCAAAGACAATTTGTGCGCGAGTATGACCTGCGGCAAGCGTGGCTGGATTCTAACAGTGCGCCAACCACACGGCGCCCCCAGATGCCTTATGGAGGCAAGCAAACAATCAGCGAGTCGAGGTGGAGAAGTGTTCACCGAGGCTGGCTATTCCCAAATCGTGATACATTTACGTATTCCTGATATATCGTGGCGTTCACAGATAGTCGCAGCATGTTGTTCTGAAACACACATATAGGCGCTCAACCTTGTTGAAAGAAGCGCAGAATAGTCTAGTAATGGCTGCCTCGTATAGACACTGAGCAATAGATTGGGTGGCCTTTGTGCAGGGACTTTATGTCCTCAGCAGTGGGTGTTACTGCTCAGCTGCAACATGCTCCCAAATGTACAGATGCTGAAGTTTGGTAACTACGTGTCTCGCACTCCATTGTTGTAATTAGTTCTTCACTCGTGTTATATGGAGAAACAACGAAATAGTTAATACGTTGTTAGTGTTTGGAGAGTGTCAACGTAATGGCAAGCAAGCATGAGCCGTTTATAGCAAACAATTGCCAAATTACAGTTATGTTTTTCATTTCTTTTTCTCTTTTCTTTCTTTCTTTCTTTCTTTCTTTCTTTCTTTCTTTCTTTCATCACTTGGATAATTGGTTACGACTGCGAATCAAGATCGGCTGCCGGCTTGAACCCATTGATGCACTATATTCATGGAGAAAATCACTGCTACGAGGAGTCCTGCCTGTATTGAACAGATTTGGATCCTTTTTAGAGAATGTGCCTCTAGACATTCCTCAAGAAATGATCTTTCAACAAGATGGCCATTCCGTGCACACGGCAGCACGGACCAGGATGTTGTATAGAAAATATCCCGGTTGTTGAATTGGATTGCAGAGCTCGTTGTAAGAGTGATCCCATTATCCCCGATCTTACTCTCATAGGCTATTTTCTCTGGGGCTACAAGTTTTGCCGTGTTTACCAAGAATTACCTTCTGACAGAAACAGTGTTCGCCTGCAATTTTGCATAGGGTGCGGGAAGGGCTAATTAGGATAACTTGTGTGCGAATATCTTCTTTGAGCTTGCACTACATCACAATGGAAGCCCCTGCGACAACCGGAAAGTAGACCACCCGATCTACTGCCACTATATCTACCCGAGCTAGCAGTACAGCAGCAAAGTACTCGTAGATATGATTTGGGGTTAATGATGCGAAATAGCTTCATGAATAAGAAATATGCTATGTTTAGTTTAGTATTGCTGTAGTTGTGTCATGTTGAACAGCGATCAGATATTTGATAGCAGATCAGAAGGCAATAAAAATATCTTCGTGTCGTAGAGTAGATATTGGCAGGAGCAAGAGGCCGGTGTAAATTAAATATAGTCAGGTATGTAATTACGAAAATGCGCGCGCACGTGTGTGTCGATCCCATCAACAGGAGTTTGCTTGAATGTATGGGCTGGTATTTTCAAGGATATTGTGTTTGGATTTTATGTACTTCTTGATACACTGAATGGAGTCATATACAAAACGTTCCTTCAACATGTACTCCCACAGTTCCTAGAAGATGTGCCGCTAAGGATTCATCCGCTTACGGCGTTTCAACATGACGGGGCACCGGCACACTTTGCACTCTATGGTAGGAACCACATTGAAGTACAATTTGGACGACAAGGATTGGTCGCGGTGGTCGTGTTCCATGGCCACCTCGGTCACCAGGCATGGCACCAATGCACTTCTTCCGGGGGCATGTGAAGAGACTAGCTTATAGATTCCGGTCGATACTCACACGGACCTGGTTGCTAGGATTATGTATTATCGAAGCCGCGGAAGTAGTGCACCAAACTCCTGGAATGCTTGAGCATGTAAGATAGTCGATGGTGCGTAGTTTTACACTCTGCCGTGATCACGGTAGTCGACATTTTGAACAATACCTGTAACAGAAACGTCCTGCATTTGTTATGTACTGTAGTATACTGTGTAAAACCACATATACCCAATAGAATAGAGTATTGAAATAGTAGGAATAACTAATGTAAAATAATACTGAGAAATAGCTTTACTGTCAACTAACTTGTACCTCAGACTTTATTACATAACGTGAAAGCAAGCATGTAAGGAGCAGTGTAATTAGTAACTACCAGGCAAGCAAGTAACAGGGGTAAAGTCCACACGCTAATACACACAGGGCTTAGACAAAGTTACAGAAAATAGAGAGAGAGAGAGAGAGGTCCGAGATTAGAGTGAGACACAGTGGCCCAATTCCTGGAAGACAAGGGGGCCAAAAAACACAGAAAGAGAAACGAGAGTTGTGAAGTGAGACGGAGATAGTGGGTTTTACCAAATAAGTCTAAGGGAAATGTGACAGCTAAAATTGGAACGTTTTATTTTCATAGCAGGCTAAGTAGATAACCAATGAAAGTAATTGTTACATAAAGGCGCGAATCGTAGCGTCATTGTAGGAAGGTATAAAAAGGGGGAGAAGACCCAAGTTACACACTCTCTGATTTTACTCTCATGATGTAACACATGTGACTCAAGCGGAAGATTTTGTGCGTGTATGTGGGTGGGAAAATAGGGTGTGACGCAAATAGTCCACGTAAATAATTCATAGTAGCGGGAAGATTACATGTATAGCTTTTGTATGATTTTGTGTTAAGCAAGGAAAAGTTGCTACCCGCCTCAATGGACATTATATTTTAAATAAACTAAGCTGCTTAAGCGAAAGTCAGTTTAGTTTTTGCCTTCACATACATACATTTCTTTTCAGCTCTACGACAAGCATCCTGGCAGAAAGCTTTAAGGAATTTCGGAGATCCGAGACAACATGTATGTGATATAGCAGTGGTATTCACGTGCGAGCAAGGACCGCTACAATTGACAAATCAGATTGATCACACTGTGATAAAAGTGTACGTGTTTCGTCTGCGGAATGTTGCATTACTCTGTGTTGTGTATTGTACGTTTTGGTTATTGTATGTTATACAGACTTCTTCACTATTGTGAAGGTATTTTCACAGAAACAAGGTGATTGGGGTAACAAAACGACAGTCATAGTTACAATACTTTGTTACTCCGTAACGAGCCGCCGGAGACCATGGGCCCCCATATACCAAAATACTCAGAAGGTAACCCTGAAAATCCTCTGAAAGTTTGGTCACTGGAATTCTGGTTCGCCCTGTATATTAATATTATAAAGAGTGAGAATCTCGGAAACCACTCAACCGATAATCATAATTCTTTCACCATACCTGTTCTTCCCGACGCACATTATGTTATAAAGAGCTTCTAATTCCGATTCCAAGATGAATAAAATACTTAAAATGTATGTACAATGCCTGGATGTTAGAATACGTACATGTTGGAATCATAATAGATTATGCTTTAAAATTTAAAGTTGTTCTTACTCCATTGAGAATGCATATCAACATAAATGGATTTATTTTATTCAAAGAATGTACAGATATGTTACAGCTAAGCCTTGGAGAAATGCTAAGGAAACAGAAGATATAGCGAAATAAACGGCAATCGGATTCTGCGGTGTGTATGTGCTGTGCATTTAATTAATATTTTATCAAATACCGCAAATATACGTAATGCAGCAGTATAAAAAGCTCTGTGTCGCTCTGATGTTCAAAAACAAATATATAGGTATCATAACTGCACACTTTTCCAAAATATTTAAGGATTTTAGATTCGTATAATTTAAACTTCCGCATGTAAGTATATATAGGATCATATCGTCCGTCCATCCATTACAGTTTTATTTAAATACATATTTCTGGACTAATGAGCACCTAAAATCATATTAAATTGTATTACCTATATTACCACCTAACTGCCTAACAAATGTTAGTGTCCTATCAGTCCAGATAGAGTAGAAAGGAATTCTGACGTCTCACAAAGACACGCTTACTGCTTGCTCTGCTTATAAGTGCTGAACAAAAGGCTAATCTTCCAAAATGTTGAATCCTTCGATTCGTTTTGCATTATTTTTTAAAATCCAGAAACAACGACGTGTTATAGCAATACCTTTTCTTTTACGCGCGCGTGTGTGTGTGTGTGTCATTAGGACACGTTTATTAGCAATTCAATTTTTGGAGTAAGCTAAGCTCCTAGCTTTACTGCTATTAGCAGATTTTATCACATCATTCATGCTGGTTCTTATAAATATTTAAACATTTCCGCTGGCTAAACAAGTGAAGTGTGTAATGAAGCGCAAGTAGAAAATGCATAATGCAAATATGCCGCTCTTCATGCAGTACAGTTCAGGTTTTTTTAAGGTTTCGCAGTAGAAATACCGCTTTAATGTTTCTAAACAATATAACCACATTGAAACGTTTAGCTTCTCGTTTTACATAGGCTTAGTTGCAATGGATATACAAAACTGTGACACATCAAAACCTTTATGTGGGAGCGTGTAAAGAAATATGTAAAATAGCCTGCATGGTCCAACAAACTGTGCACACAAGAAGCATGTAGGAAAGAAAGGGAAGGGGATGAATAGAAAGGGGAGCAGAGTGTGAGGTGATGACGATATTTCGATGCAGAAGCAAGGATCTAAAGGGAAGATTCAAAGGTACCCTTCCGTCCCCTGCGACAAAGAGCCCTCTTGTTTACACAGCCCAAGTGCAACCCGAATAAAAGTGTTTGCCATGTGAGCGGTGTTTACAACACTGTCGGGATGACCCTTTGCTCTCCCAGGGGTGGAACATGTCCCCGCTGGTCATCGTTCTTGAGGGCCTAGTGTATAATATATATACAATATATACACTATATATATTATATTTCAGAATTCAACCGATTAACTTTAAAGGATTATAGAGGGTTGCTGGGAGAACAATTGCAAATAGGACCCTTATGGTCCCAAAGCGCATGATTTTGTGCAACAAGCCAAAATAAATTTGAGCCAGTACGCCACTGATACCACCTCAATGGTATATGTATTTGCTGCACTGGCAAGAAGTGTACGTGTGTGGCTCAGTGGTAAAGTAGGGAGTTTTCAAGCCAGCGACACCAGATTCCAAGTTCTAGCTCTGCTCAATTTATATATATATACATACATATTTTCTTTCTTCAATTTTTTTTGGGGGTGTTAGATATGGAATACTGCACTGTTCCATTTGTTATTACTGCTGCTGTTAAATGTAATCAAGCAAATCAAACCAATGAATTTTAAACATGAATGTTCAGCATAAGATACTGTGATGTTCTATTCCTACACATATGTAATCAGAATCCTTTATGGAGGTGACATTACCATGACTTGGGATAGTTTAGTTTTAATTTCTGAATAATTTAGAAGAAAAAGCATTTAGCTTTAATTATTAAAGTCATTTCTAAAGAGGGTTTATTATACTGTTTAAATCTATTGCGTAGAAACACCTACAATGTACCTGTTTGCACAGTGGGGTTGCAGTGCTTAGACGCCTGCTCCTTTCTGAAGGCCACTATGACGATATTCAGTGCTATTAAATTTTGGTTAAATGTAAGACTTAATCGATGATAAAACATTCTACAAAAGAAGTGGCAATAAATATTCCGTTACATGAATATAAGAAATAATTTGGTCATGATATAGCGCATGCGTATTAAACAACGCAACGGTAACAATATAACGGTGGTCTAATACAGGTGTAAATTTATGAAAACGAAGCCGAAATGTTAGAGACAATGAATGAAGAAGGAAATGTAGCTTTTAGTTTAGCAATAGGCCGGAGATTATTCAGAAATTAAAATTGTCATTGCTATTCGCGTATGCATGCACCTCTCTTCTTAAACACAAGAAGAAAAACAAAAGTTATGTAAGAGGAAAGCGAACACGGAGCTGCTTCATTACAGCCAATGATGTTACCGAGTGAGCTATCCATGCCAGTGGCAACAGGCGCTCTCATTGGTTTCTATTTGACTTTCTGCAAATGCATAGGAGTGCTATTTCAGAAAATCAGAGTTCACAAATGGGAATGCTCACTTTCAGATATTTCCGTATAGAAATAGGCTTTCCTACGGTTCCTGGAAGTGAAGAAATAAAGCTTAAGCAGGAATGTGACTGTGATGCCTTGTACACTAATTGTTACCTTTACAGAGCTGACAGCGCATTCTTTCAATTCTAATCACAAGTGTATTGTTCCAGGGTCATGGTAATGCCATTTTAAAGTCAGCTCCATGAAGGATTCTGATTTCATATCATGTGAATGTTTAGAACATTACAGTATCTTATGCTGTACATTCCTGTTCAAAATTCATTTGTTTGATTTGCTTGATTACATTTAACAGTAGCGGTAATAACACATGGAGCATTGCAGTATTCCATATCCTTTACAAACAACAATTTGAAAAAAGGGGGAAAAAAGAATAATTCGGCAGGGTGCCGCTTGCAATCTAGTGCCAGTGGTTTGAAACAACCTACTTCATTGCTGAGCTACACACGTACACTTCTTGCCAGTGCAGCAAATGCTTACATATACCATTGAGGTGGCATCAGTGGCGTACTGGCTCAAATTTACTTTGGCTTGTTGCACAAAATGATGCGCCCTGGAACCATAAGTGTCCTGTCTCCAGTTGTTCCCCCAATACCCCTCTATAAATCTTTAAAGTTAATCAGTCGAATTCTGAAACACCTTGGATATGTATATGAAGCATACATCATTTGAAAGAGAAGTAAAAGTGATTATTGATCTTATTTCTCGGAGAGCTTATACCCCCAGGACTTACAGGCCAATGCCTGGGGTCAGACGCCTGTCGGGCATAGATTCGGTGTATTAGAGAAGTGGGTTGAGTGTGAGACTTGTGACCTAATTTCGAGACCATTAGATACATTTCAATAAGCTGACAGCAGACCCCGTGCGCTATAGTATCGACCTTCCTATATTTCACCATCTTACGACACCTTTTCAACTTTAACGCAATCCTCGGCCCTTGGTTCGAGCTTCACCTATGGCTCACTACAATACTTTGAGGCACCCTGAATAAAAAAATAATTAGAAAACTGTCTTTGTGATTGTGTATGTCAACAGCTCAATTCAGAGATGAAAAGTCAGATAAATACCTAACGTGGTATTTAAGTCAGGCTTAAAATGTATATTTTGAATTTTCTGTGAAGAATGAATTTTCAAAATGAAATATCTCTTCGTTCTGAGTAAAGTTTATATAGCCATGAAATAGTAGGTGACAGACAGAAACTTATTTCAGAAAAATCTTTTGTGATACACCCATATGACTTTCTCTACCCTCTTATCGTTTATTACTAGCTAGCTATACAAGCTATTCTTACTAAAGCTTATTTTGCTGTCTACTGCATTTTAACCCAAATAAACCTTTGCAGAAATAGTTACATTATATAGAGATACAAAGGGAACAGCGAATGTTTAAGAACTGGACGCTATATGCTAGCCTTAAAATTCTATACTGTTTCCATGCCATCGTGAGAAACAACTGAATGTTGACAGGACTTGAGAGAATGGCCAGAAATGAGCAATTCGGAATTTAATAATGGATATCTCAGAAATGGCTTATGACATCAAAAACTTATTTTAAATAAATTGTGTGTTTTAAAGAGCTCTATATTTCTGTAGTACGTTTTCGCCTATCGCTTATTAACGTTTACCACTCACACAGGATTAATAAAAATTTCTTCCAAATGAAGGGACTTCATGGGCTGTTTCCAGAAAATTTAAGATGTACAGTTTATTTGTCATATAAATAGTTTTCAAATATGGTATTTTAATCAAGCTCCTTAGTGCCATTTTTAAAAAATAAAAAATTTCGAAAAATCTTCCATGCAAAGAGTAGTCTGGGGTGGGGGGAGTTTCTTGAAAAGTTTCGTGTCGCATTTACTTTTGGTTTTTTCATTTTGCTGTTCACAGACACACCCACTCAGTACCCTTTTCTAAAAATGCATTTTTTGTATTCAGAGGGGCTCAAAATATACATTTCCAGTAAAATCTCGATATCGAATTTTTAGATGGAATACAATACTTTTCCTACCTACTATATGCAGTAGAGAAAGTAAAAACGTTGAGGATTTTAACATAACCAAACTGTGCTAAATCACTAGCTTTAGCGGTTCATGAGATATTTCCTGTTGTTGGCCGGAAGTTCCAGTATTTCAAGCTCACGCTTTTCAGATGTTACATTGTCCATCCTACTGTTCCTCAGCAGGTCGTGCTGTTGAAAATACCAACTCCCGTATACTTACAGCGACCTTCTTCTTAAACATCAGAGTGTTGCACTTGCTTCCTATATGCTTCTATATATAGGTTATAGGTACAGAGGGGGACACCTCGCTCACTGCGACCTACATAATTCTAGTGTGGCTGCCACACTCCAGGAGGAAGAGATGAAGTGAAGGGACAACAAGAGGCTACAGGATGCAGGCTGACAGGCCAGAGATGAGCAGCGGAGATCCATTACAGTTCCAGGCTCGAAGACTCATCGCACTACTAGAGCGTCCAAAGAGCGCGATGAACGACGCGTCGATCCAGTAGCCCTCTAGTGTCTACGAGGAGTACTCTTTCCTTTGAGCAAGCATTCGCGCCATTTGTCCGGCACCACTATACAGCCGAAACCTAGAAGCACACCTGAAAGATGAGAGGGAAACTAAATGAAAGGAAAATGATGGAAAGGAAATCGTAGTACATGACAAACCACTTCAACATTCGCCTACCGATCAATGAAAATCACGAAATACCCAAGTTCAGAATGGAGGTAGACGGGAATCGAACCCGGGACTCCCGAATAACCTCGCTGGTTTGCTTCCATATAACTACAAAATGTGAATCGAAACCATTTAGAAGAAAAAACAGGTGTGAATGAACAGATATGAAACTTATACTGGGTAGAGAAAATAGAATTTTTAAAATGATTTTACAATTGAGAAAAGAGTGCAGCATTAAAATTACTGTAATCAGTTAGTGTTGATCAAATTATCCAGTTCAAGTCCGGTAATTTTGACCATTATGTATGCACACAAAATTTGCTTAAACACTCACATTTCGTTTATTTATGACATTGATATATTTATGAATATCATCTGTTTGATATATCAGCCTACAGTTGCACTACATAATATTTTATATATTTTTGTGCACCTGGGCTAATTTAATATCTCAAAATACTATTCAGACAGTTTTCCCTAGATTTTCAATACCTACAAAAGTCGGATTCAGCTCAATGAAAGAACGAAAACACGAAAAATATAAAAGAACTAATCTTAAGGAGTCATAGCTGATGTTAATTTTCATATAATGGAGGTCATAATTATGAAGCAAGTTTTATTTGTTTGTATGACTCCTGATAAGTATACGAAAAACAAGGCAGTGGGAAAATAACTGCAGCATTATTGTAATCATCACCACCATTGTGATAATCACAATGGAAACGTTTTTCATTAGTAGAAATGTGCTAACCAACATTCTTTCGTTAATGCTGTGCAGCATTGTAAACCTTCCTACAATCAGAAAGTGAAACTTGTAGCATTCTGTTTTCACTCAGAGGCTTGCAGATATTAGCGATTTATTTTAATTAAATTAGACTTCCCAGTTCCCTAGGAAAGAATCGAAACCAACGTGCGTTGCTTAATAGGCCACAGAGGTGAATGTTGTCTATTGAAAGGTAGTTCAAGGCACTCTCGGAAAAGAAGTATCAACATATAAACCAATTAATCTCCTACTGCCCTCTTTATGTGGCAACCCTCTTTACTTTTCTGTCTGCGGGAAACCTACATCTGCAGAGCACGTGTTATTTCTGCTTCCTTAAGCTTCGCATTCGTTTTGCAATAAAGTGACTTCGTCTTCGAGCTATTCATGCTTTGATGAATATAAATTACTATTAATAACAACAACAAAATACTTTACTCATTAAAGGAAATACTAAAGCAAATATAGCACTATCAGAAAAGTCGATATCGTAAGATAACAACTTAAAAGCGAATCCTTCCTTGGGGCGATTGGAGAATAAGGGAAACTTGCAATGGCAGGCTATTCTAAATATTGTTAAATAAATACTAAAGATGTTTGTCTGCATATCTCAATTTATCACTTCAGGTCAGCTGTCTATTGTAAAATAATAAAACATTGTGAGCGTAGAATTTTTATTTTGGTTTAGAAATAGCGACAATTTACACTGTGTTAGCTACATAAGGTAAGAGTAGAACTTTAAAAAAAATTATGACAGGATTCCCCCTGAAATCAACAAAATTAGTACATTCTCATTTGTTGAAAAATTGTTTCTAAAGCAACCGAGAAATGGTAGCAAGAGGAAGAATAAAAACCATTAAGAGTGTCCAAAAGTATATGCAATTGAAACTAAATCAAAATGTTGAAAGCTACGGGATTAAGATGAATGCTTGAAGCATAACAACTATGGTTATTGGAAGAAAAACAAAGAATATAAATTTAGGAGAAGAGTGTAATAGTGATCATATAATGCAGTAATTGGATAATATATGTTTGAATTGTACACGAGGTTTTGTCAAGCACATAGTCATAGAAAAGCAATGAAAATTATGAAAAGTAAGCTTTTGATAGAAAATGACATTTTCTTTGGGCCCTTTCGAAAGAAAGAAGGAAAATATTAATGTAAAGTGTGGTATTTTATGTAGTGGAAACTGTTGTGACAAAGTGAGGAAAACAACTGAAATTATTTGAAATGTTAAAAATTGAGTGCATAAAATGGAGAAATAAAATAATTTAACTATTTTAGAAGTGAGGCAAAGGAATGACAGTGCTGAAACTGAACAGAAGAGAGAAAGAAACTGTTCGAGAAAATGCTTACTAAGAGTTACTCTAGATGGAATGAAGAACGATTATCGTTCTAGACAGAAGAGTGTGCCAGATGGTAGGCAATGTTAAGGAAAACGATTCATACGCCAACAGGAGTGACAAATAAGATGAGACTGGATCTAGGTGAAGCACCCTGGGCAGGAAACTATGATTGATTGAAGAGTATACGATTTCTTTACACAAAATAATGGAAAAATAATGGCTTACTTGACACTTTTATCATTCGATAGACACGAGCTCACCTATGCGCAGGATGTGACTCAGCAACACTACAAGTCGGTGTGTGACCGCACATTCATTTATGTTTAATGAATTATCCTTTCATACAAGCAGTGTGTAACATAGAGTTTGAAGAGGTGATGCACGTCGTAAAATCTGCAATTTATTATCATTGGTTTGAGTTAATGCCTTCCTTGGGAACTGCAAACAAAACTTGAAGCATATTATTTGTTTACCACCAAGAGATCCACAAACTAAAATCTTGTCATCGAAAACAAAATAAAGATAATGTAATTTAGGTCTGAAAGAACTTGCAGCGTCGGTTTATTTGGATGATTAGTTGTGTAAATGTTGTGTATGTGTTTTTGTTTTATTTATTTATTTATTTAATGCCACACAACCATGCCATTATATTAAATACACCAATGCATTACATAATTAAAACATATCTCTTCTTTCCAGCATTATGCAATCAGAGTATTGTTCAATTTTGTTAACAATAGAAATTCTGTAACAATAATTAGATGTAATTTAAAGACTAGTTACGTTCCAATAAGTATAAGTTATATGCTAATCGATTGTTATTTCACACCTTCATTGTGTATGCATTTGGAAAGGTATTGTTAGTCGCGATTGGGGAATATTATCCGGAAATGAATTTGAGAACGCTAGAGGTTTACCGGAAAAAATGTGAGTTATTTGGAGAATTTAGTGTACTGCCGGAATGTATCATGGTAGCTAAAATGCTTAGAGCAGCCGTACAGTAAGCCGAAGTTCCGTGAATACTCAAATCCCGGCTATGACACTGAATTTTTAGTCTGGTTCTACATCGTACCTACCCATAATGTTATACTTCTGAGATAGTTGGTTTCGTCTGAAATTAACCTTCGGCCATTTAGTGGTCTGGATATAGGTATATTTTGGTACCTTGTATTTGCTACGTCTACGAATTTGTTCTTTACGGTTAGAGGACATTTGCATTTTTTCAGAGCCAGGCCGTTCTTTTGTTGAAAATATTTACTGAGTGTGACCAATTCTCAGCCTAGTTCATTCAGCGTGGTCTCTTTTGTTCCATTGGAGGATTCTACAGTTTTGGCAAGTTAGTTCTAGAGAATGAGCAATTCTGATATACCCATCAAAAAGATATAGTACACACTTAAGGTAAATGGGTTGTTGTACTATTTTAGTGTACATATATTTGACGTAATTGTATGCGGTTAAAGGTAGTGCATAGTATCAGATATTAATGCATTCATAATAATTGATAATATATGTTCCGAGCAATATGGCTTAGAAAGTAACATCCGTTGCCCTCATACGGGAGATTGTGTTCCATTGTTAAGAATTCTCCAAACTGAAATAGATTTCTTCGTGTTTCCCTTCAGTTACCAGTTAAATATCATGTAGCGGTTCCTCCTTGGTAGGCCCCACGACGTTGATGATGATGGGTGCTGTATTACGAACCTGTAGGTCGTCTTGATGCCGTACTCTTGTGACGTATCACGACGTTCTCGTAGACTGGAATCTCATTGTCGTATATCTGTATTCTTGTTTGTGTGTGTGGTTAATATGTTGTAATTATTATTTTATAATTGTGGTACGGCTGCTGTATTTGTGTCGGAGAGCACTTGTGTCTTGTCAGGGTTAGGTATGGAGAAGATTAAAATATTGTGCTCACACATATTATGTTAACTATTTCATTTGTATTTTAGATAAGCCGCGTGTAAATATTCACAATTCACTATCACCTTTGTCATGTTAAAATATGCATAACTGGTAGACTTTAAATGCATAGTTTTAGCGTCTAGTTAGAGACGAGTTTATACACCACCTTCCTGCTCAAAGACTGACAAGCTTCTGTTAGCGTTCCCTTCAACCGTTTTCTTAACGTATGTATTTGAATTATAAGCATATATCAATGTACCTGATTGGTGCTACTATCCAATAACATTCAATAACAGTTTATGTTTTATATATATATATATATATATATATATATATATATATATATGTGTGTGTGTGTGTGCGTGTGTGTGTGTGTTTGCAGACTTTCATCGTCTTAATTATGAATCCAAGGTTCGTTACATGCTTACGTAAATACTGCATATATTACTGGTTATATAGCTAACAATGGCCTTTCCCTCTTATATTATATTTTATATACTATAACGTCATATACTTGTTCTTCACCACGTGTGCATTATGAATATGTGTTTTTAACATCCTCTTAATTATAATACGTGCAATGTTAGCAAAAAATACATAACACGTAAAACTTAGAACAAAAATATTAAAGAAAGAAATTATTAATGTGTTGATGCTGAGAAGTTGTGAGTTAGATATCTTATTGCATTAATGAGTTATCGTATTAGTTTGTCCGTGGCTAGTACTGTATGTTGCTTCAATCACGATTCAAAGTTTCACCTACAGATGATTTTTAATAGTGTTTAATACCCGTTCTCACTACATACGGCACCGCAGCCTGTGAACACTGATGATGCATGAAGTGAAATGATAACTAGGAAAGGAAATTTGGGAAGGAAACGTTCCAAGCCTAAGTTTAGGTAACCCTCCCCTCCCCCCGACTTTTGCAGTTATAAGAAAACCTCGAAATATCATGTCAGGGAGGAAGCCCGGCTGTATTTAAACCTCAGACTTCCCGACTAAGATCCGTGCCTTAACCACCTCGGCTACCCTATCGGTACCTACATGTGTTAAAGGAAGGCGAATGCGCTACTAAGTCATCTGTCTTCTTGTATGCATTCACAGAAATGCAATTCAGTAATCACAACAGACCACTTTTCAGTTAAATCATTAGGAACAGATGGCACAGAAGTCGACTAGGTAACCGAGACCTTATATCCAGATAGGTGGTAACGCCACTAAGACCATCTATCTGGTGCACTATCATGCGTATCAAGATAATCGTCCCATTTTAACCTCAGAGTTAAAGCTAAGTTTCAAAGCATATATAATTTCGTTTTCAGTACTGACGTTTTGTGCACATTTCGGCTCGCATTCTGAAGCAAGTAGAACTACTTCAGAGAGTGAGCGAAAAAATAACTTGGTATTTAACGCAACACAAGTCTGCTATTATTCATTAAAGTATAACAAGAGAAGCACATTGTTGAAGTTAACAATGTTTATGCCGTGTCTGAAGTGACGCTATAGCGGTGCACTGTGAGAGGGTGTGTGTCTGAGAGTAGCAGCACAAGTGTTCACGCCTGTTGATCCTTCACCCTACACACCCACTGCTCTTGACAGCCCTGTATCGCAGTGCAAATGGATGCTGCAGCTAAGGGAATTGTGCGCGATTTGTATTGTGTACTCTAGGCTTTGAAATGGGCTGCCGCTGTTGCATGCCAGCCGGACAGTAGTCACAAGGAGGTGGGAGGGTTTGTTCTGTCCCCTTCCAATCTCACAGTGCAATGAGAGTACAGTCACAGCTTCCTACCGCAATAGTCACAGGTAATTCTCTAAGTAAATAGGGAAAGGATTTCTTTCCTAGTATTATTCTAATAAGACGCATCCAGATTACTAAGTTTTAAACAAATAGGACAAGGAAATAATTGTAAATTATTTCAACTTTGAAAAAAGCAACGCTATTGTTTTTATTGAACCTGAACAGCTGATTTGTATATCCAATGAATCAGCTGTTCCAGTAGCTGCTTCTAAATATTTGCGTTCTTTAAAACACTTTACAGGCTCGAAAATTAAGCACTAACTGAAAATTTAGAAACTATATAATCAATGAGACATTGTAGCCTGTTTGTAACGTTTTAATTAATAACAGTTGCATGCTTTTCTCATTAATATATGAATCCAACATTTCCACTACCTGCATGTTTCTGTTTTAAAATACTAAGTTTGCTTCCCATAGTTTATCAGACAAATAGCTAAGACTCCTTGGCACAACAACTCGATTGTGCTAACGCTTACCTTAAGGCCGCTGCATCCTCTACCTCCGTCCACAAAGGATATGAGGCTGATATGTGCTCAGCATGCCACCCATTGTTGTTTAGATTCAGTTTACGAGACTGCAGCTCATATTTTTTGTTAAATAGCGCATCGCTTGTCTCCCAAGGAGCTTATGAGGCCTAGTGCAACCCATATTAGGCCTTCAAGGAGTAGAAAAACCCATGCCGATATTAGGAAACCAATTAAGTCTCCTTGGACAGTAAAGAGCAGCACTGTCGCAGCACTATGATAAATACATTTAAAAATATAGTTTACGAGACTAAGATTTGATATTATCTGTTAAAATAATACATTCAGGAATATATTTTTAAATGATGAATAAAGACGCAGGCAAATGCATACTAACTTTTATTTTGGGTTGCTATTTGGTAGATATATGATTACAACGTTTTATTGCAATATTTTGATGTAATAGAAACAACACTTTATAGAGGAAATATAAAGCCAAATAAATGTATAAAATAAATAATGTTAAATCTTCAATTACGCTGACGATTGATGTGTACAAAATTCGTATATGTGTAAGCTCATTAACTAAACATTTTATAAATACAAATATAAAAGGCTATCGGTGGAATTCACTGCAGGATATATTAATATTGATAGTAAACCCCTGTAATAAGTTGTCGGTTTTAGTTATTCAGGTTCCGACGTGAGTTTTGGTAAAGAGAGAGACAACAAAAGAAATACATTTCGGAAAATAGAAATCTGGATCTTTGCAAATCAACACAATAAAATAATTCGATTAAAGTTTAAGAAGTGGCAGTTTCGGTGCTCCCGGATCCTTTAAAGTTGAAAATTCTTACTGAAATTGCTTTGGAAATTAAAGGTATCACAATTTTTATTTGGCTTCTTCCATTTCACGAGGACAGTTCTTGTTTGGAGCAGACTTTCCCATCCCTGTCATATTGGATAAGTTTCGAGAAAGGAAAGAAGGGGGAAGACCAAAGGCTAGCTTCGCAAGTTTTGTAATCTTACAGCACACAACAATTCATGTCCAAGACTTGCCTTCTTCAGGCCCTCCCTCTACTCCACAAAAACGGGCCGCGTGGTCGTTAGCAAAAGGAAATTGCCTCGAATTTCTAACCCACGCGTTTCTATGCTTCATTGTTGTTCGCTTAACCTTTTCTTGCATGGAGGGGTGACCTCCCTAAGGAAAGACATGAAATGTTTGCGGCCTACCAGAGGGCACCCGCGGCAAAAATGGCATTCATAAGCGGAAGCGATACACATTGGGTGCAGCGAGTCGGAAGAAAGTTGCCGTGCCCAATGGCGACTGCAACGCTTGTTTCCTTCAACAAAGATTACCAGGCTTACTTTCGTAACGCGAATTTGTGGAAAACGCGTAGTTAATTTTCGTTTAAAGAAGGAAAAATAAGAGTCGAAAGATTGTGAAACCTGGCAACCTATTGAAATCCATAGGTGTAAATAAGATTTGCAGCTCATTCTATAACTGGACTGAATCAACCCTTTGAGTGAAACTATAATACGCTTTCCAATCAAAGACAACCTGAATTTTCAGGAGATTACGGTATACAATATGATTACTGAAGAAAAGGACCTATTGAAAGAAAGAAAGAAAGAAAGAAAGAAAGAAAGAAAGAAAGAAAGAAAGAAAGAAAGAAAGAAAAACGGTTACAAAGAAAAAGCTGATAAAACTTCACCCTAAGTTTACTTTCAATCGCTTCGCAGACACAAAACTCATCGATATTTACAGTCTTAACCTTATTCTAGAAGACGAGAATAGATTAAAACGTAAAGAAGATAAAATACAACTTGAAAGGAAATTATAAGTAAATCTGGTGAATCTTACGAGTAATATTAACTTTAAATAAGCAGGTGCGCATGAATAGACGCAACAAAACCATTAAAATGATTTTTTGAACCTTAAGAATGGTTTAAAACAGTTACATCTAACTTTTTTGCATTAAATTAGTTTGTTACTGTTTAAATCACTTTTATTGAAATTATTTGGTCTAACTAGAAATTTGTGTAACGCCAAAAAATATATAAATATGTATCTGAGAGCTTAACAATATTTATAATTCACGTAAGAAGGGATGTACTAGAGAAAAACCCAGGGATGAAAATGGTTTCTTGATTGCAAAATTTAAATGCTGCATCAAATAAAGCTAAGAAAACTCAGGAGAACATATTACGAGGCAAATATTTAAGTTTTCAATCTTCCATTTCTTCTTCCATTTTGCTATATTCTTACTTATCGCTATTAGTCATCATTGGTTTACCCAGAGTCTTACCTTCCCTACGTATTGCCGAACCTTTGTAGAGACTCCCTTTTACTGTTAAAATCAATGTTTCTGTCTCTAAATTATTGCCTTTTTATTCTTCTATACTTCCTGTTTTCACAGGTTGGTTTCTGGGCATTGCGGATTTTAATCTGTATTTCTACTTAAGCACACAATTACTTTGTAACTTTTAATTCCATTAACGACATTGTTTTAGTTCCTATTGAAACTAAATTTGTGCCCTAAGAACTTAACTAGCTGTTAAAAGAATTGTAAATGAACACAGGGTATTAATAATTTTAAGAGGTAAACATTAAGAAAGTTAAACATAACCCCTCTGATAAGGGTAGCATCATTTCAGTTGTTAAGTTCAGGCCAGGAATTTCCAGAAATTAGATAAAGCAAACGCAGAAGAAAAAAGGATGTGACTATTAATTATTTCAATTAGTGACCGCGAGGACCAATCAGAAGATGGCAAA
Source organism: Deroplatys truncata (assembly GCA_030765065.1). NCBI lineage: Eukaryota > Metazoa > Arthropoda > Insecta > Mantodea > Mantidae > Deroplatys > Deroplatys truncata. The sequence goes on along the minus strand of CM060978.1, from coordinate 167,979,466 downwards.
TTATATTAAGCAAAACAGAGTTCTAATCTGTTCCTGAGGTCCTTAACCAGAACAGCAAATTCATTCAGAACCGAAACAGAATTAAGCAAGGGCACGTAACAAGGTCCCTACAAACCAATGAGACGAAATGGTGACCCAACTTTCACCTCATAGTCTACGAAAATTATTTCCTTCGGCTTTCTTTGTAAATATCAGCATATTTGTCCAGTTTCATTTCTTCTAAACTTTCTATAATACTTAATGCATGTCCATAACTTGAACTTCTATACTACCTACATTTTCTGTTTATAAGGTTCTCATTCCTTAATATGACTTTATTATATAAACTTCTATCTCCCCATTATCCCATTATGCAGTCTCGTTTCTATTTTCTATCGGTAGGTTACTGAGAAAATATTAGCAATCGGAGCAATAATAAATGAATAGTCTTGCAAACAAGGTACATGGATAATTTTATGCCTATCTGTATTATTTTCTCAAAATTCGATACCGAAATTTCACCTAAATCCAAAAAAAGCATTTTCAGATAAAGATCCGCACGCGCGCGCGTGTGTGTGTGTGTGTTTGTGTGTCTGTGAGCAGCACAACTCAAAAACAAAAAGTCGAACAAACACCAAACTTGGTATTTAGTTTGGTATTTATTCTGAAGATGCGACACGAAGGTTTTTAAGAAAATCCTCTCATCCAAACTACCCTTTACATGGAACATTTTTCGAAATTTTTAATTTTCTAAAAAATAGTTCTAACAAGTTTGACTAAAATACTATACATTAATGTTGTTTACATGGACAATAAGATGTACCTACCTATATCTTGAATTTTCTGGGAATAACCTTTGAAGTCCTCTTCATTTGGGAGGAATTTTATATAATCCTACATAACTAGTAAATGTTAAGCGATAGAAGAAAATATACTACACAAAGCATGTAGATGTCTTTAAAACACACAATTTACTCAAATAACTATTTTGTGGTACCAACCATTTCCGGTATATCCATTATTAATCGTTCGAATTGTTCATTACTTGCTCATTCTTTAAAGTCCTTTCAACATTCAGTTGTTTCTTGCGATTGCATGGAAACAGTATGGAATTTTAAGGCCAGCATATAGCGTCCAGTTCTTAAACATTTTATTATCGTTGTTTCCTTTGTATCTATATGTAATGCAGCTATTTTTGCAAAGGTTTTTTGGATTAAGATGAAGTAGATAGAAAAATAGGATATAGTAAAAATGGTGTGTATTTCCGCTAACAACATACTTGCCAGGGATCAGTTCGGGTTCAGAAAAGGAATGTCGACCAATAATGCAACTTGTAACCTTCTCATGATGTGTTAACTGCATTAAACAAAAAATGCGTGTAGGTGAGATTTTCTGTGACTTAGCAAAGACATTTGACCGTGTTAATCATGATATTCTTATAGCTAAATTGAAATTCTATGGACTAAAAAATGAAACTCTAAGTTGGTTCGTATCATATCTAAATGAAAGAAAACAAAGTGTTGAAGTAGTCAATGATATTGGATTTGGAAAACATACATCAAAATGGAAAACACTAACACATGGAGTGCCCCAAGGTTCAGTCCTAGGACCTTTTCTATTTTTTAACTCTATAAATGACCTATCATTTTATATAAAGGATATTGCAAGTTCATTCTGTTTGCTGATGACACGAGTGTTCTGGTGATAGTAAAAACTTGAATGAGTGTGTAATTAAATTGAATTATGTTTTGAACCGTATGTCACACTGGTTTAAAGCTAACAAATTATCTGTAAATCTAGACAAAACAAAAGTTGTTGAATTTATAACCCATCGATCACCACACACTGTAATAGAAATTGGGATTAATGACTTGTTACTAAAACAAATAGACAACATTAACTTTCTGGGGTTCCAAGTAGACAGATATTTAGATTGGAAAGTTCACATTGCGTATATCTTACCCAAACTCAGTTCTGCCTGTTATGCTACCCGAGCACTGGTAAATGTCAGTTCTATAGATACGCTTAAATTAGTATACTATGCATATTTCAACTCTATCGTTGAATATGGAGTATTATTTTGGGGAAACTCGGTAGAAAGTAAAGGAATATTCCTCATGGAAAAGAAGGTTATAAGAATCATTTCCAGCACCCATAGCAGACACTCTTGCAAACATCTTTTTAGAAGACTGAAGATATTAACCATACCTTGCATGTACATATTTTCAACCCTAAAATTCTATGTATGCAACCGAACTCGTTTATTACAAACATGAAAATTCATGAGATAAACACTAGACAAAAGGGTAACATCTATCATCCCAGTGCAAAGCTTTCTTACTTCCAGAAAGTGTATATTATGAGACAATAAAATATTTAATACTCTCCCTAATGATCTAAAGGGAAAAGTTGACAATTTCAATGTCTTTAAAACTGCTGTTAAGGAGTACCTATGCTCAAAAGCATATTATTCTGTACAAGATTATCTGAATGATAAATTATCCTGATGATAATACATATATAGCTCCCTAAGTAATATTAGTAAACATTAATGACAATTGCCAGTTTTCCAATTGCCCGCTCTAGAATTAAGGAAACTATTTAAATGTATGTATATTAAGAACTGAGAGTAAATGCTATGCATTGCAAACCAAATAGAACAAAATGATGAGACGAACAAAGGTACAAGCCTAGTGAAAGTTAAAATAACTGTAATTGTCTATAAATATAATATTAACCTTATAACGGTAGGAAGGTATTCGATTTTGTACAAAATTACACCTGATTTGTTTCATTTTGTATTTAATATGCCTTTATTTTATTTTAAATGTTCTGTATTCTATGTAATATCTATGTATATGTGTAACTATATTGTACATTTCCTTGACACGCATATTTTATTTCAAATGCTCTATATTCTGTGTAATATTTATGTTTATATGTTAATTTTTGTACATTTCCTTGACATGTTCTATGTTCACAGGCCTTTATGGCTGCTAGTGAACTCACGGAATGTAATCCAATCTAATCTAAGCGATAGAGGGTAGATTCAATCAAACGTAAATGTATGCACACCAGCATCAGGCAACATGTTACCAACAACATTGGGTCGCCGTAGTAAAACCCTAAAATAATTCCAGAGGAAACAAGATCCCAATTTCCTCTTTAAACTGTTAAGCTTGCTTATATACTCTAATACATCTGTTCGCATCCAACAGACACTCAAGACTTATTTGTACTACAAGCTTACACAGTTGCCTTTCCAGAAATCTGTACTAAACGTCTCTGTTGCCAAGTATTAGCTTTGGTTCACATATTGATTTTTGAGCTGAAGACAAGATTTCCGTATTAGTGGAACCTCACATTTGGTGTTCAACTCAGAACATTAGCATTAGCTGCTCTTGAGGGCACAAGTGTGCAAATATTTGACCGTGCATGGCTCAGTTGGTTGTATTTGGGAGGCACCTGGCTACGGATGACATGTTTGCTTGCTTCGCCTTCGGAAACTGTTTACTCTGCTCCGGGCCGCTGGATGAGGTGGAGAGTGCATCGCAAACATGTGAGGTAACCTCAGGCTGGTATTGCTGCAGGATTCTGACTTTATCATCATGTTTGTAGTTCCGATTACATCATCCACAGTAAGTTATAAGTTAGCTCTTTGCAGATAATGGAAATGTCCGGGAAACATCCACGTCTTGCTCTCCACTTCACCTTTTCGTAATCTTCTAAACCCAGTCTGTCATGCAGGTTAAGTGGATTTTACTTAAGCATCAGTTTAAAAAACCTTCGGAAGTCAAAGCAACAATATATTAGTTCAAAAATAGGAAATTCTACTATCACTATGAACGTACAAAGCTGAAGCACAAGAAAAATCTTACGTTTCTAGAGCCTAGTTGCTTAGCTTTATGATTTTCTTATTTGTGTGCGATAATTTCTTTTGGATTTTTCCTCGCAAAACTGAGAAATATTAGGTTCAGACACGACAATAATTGGAGCTGCAACGCTGAAAATTGTGCACCCTATTTTGGTGCTTTTCTCTGTATTGAAGTAGAATTATGATAGCATTAGGCCAAAATATTTGTTTACCTGAACTCTAATTTAATAATATTTTTCAGACAAAACAATCTTAAATCGACTGGCCTCGTAGCTCAGTCGGTAGAGGTGTGTGCGAGGGGTCCCGGGTTCGATTCCCGGCTGGGGTGGAAACTTTTCTCTAGCCAAGATTATTTCGTACCCTCCCCAAAGTCTGGAAGTATGAATGAGAGTGAGAGGAAGAGGGACAGAGAGAGTGCGTGAGTATGTGTGTGTGTGTGTGTGTGTGATGTAAAGAATAAAACTCAAAGTTTACCAGAAATCCAACGACAAGCGAATACGAGTTAACACCATTGCCTATAGACAAATAACATGTTCCAAAGGAAAGGCCGCTGATAAAGACATTGTAGTTAAAGGCGGGGTATAAATGTAACTAAAAAAAACTTTAAATACAAGTTTATGAGCAACTGTTGAATAATCTGCTTCAGTACCTTCATTGTCATATTACTTTATGAAACAATCTGCCCACCAAATGCGGCTAAGCACCGGAATCCAAAATAACTGCATACAGTTAATTCACCGTCACACAGACAAATAACGCATATCAAGGAAAATAACTACATAGAAAGAGGACCGTGCTAACCATGCTAACTCATAGCCGTGGTCGCTGCAGCGTATAGCTTCGGCGCTCCTGAAGGTCGCGGGTTCGAATTCCGCCATGGCATGGGTGTTTGTGTTCACGTGTTTGTGGGTTGTGTATATATAACAGTAATTGTGGTATAACGCGTAAAATAAACCAGAGAAAATACGATAATAATAAACCGGGGAAACACAACGAAACATCAAAAAAAATTTAGAACACCGAGCGAAATAGCTCCGCGGTAACGTGTGTGCCTCGCATTCATAGGACTGGGTTTGATGCTCATAGACGTCCAATCTGATCTTCAATTTTCCGTGGTTTATTTTGGTTGGTAGGCGAAAGCTGGGATGGTTTCCCTTCTGCCCTCATTACCCTTTCATTCTGTTTCCATCTCATATATCAGGCGTGCTTCTGGGTTTCGTGGCGTGAGGCGGTGTCGGACAGATGGCGCTTGGATGGGTCGTTCATCACCCTCTCTGGGTGTTGGGTCTTCCAGACAAGAATTGTTAGTGAATTCCACGCCTCTTTGCCCTGTCTGCTTGCGGTCTGTAGGCTCCTGTGGTTCATTCATTTCATCCTTTCCTCCTGGGGGTGATAGTCGCAATAGATCTCTTTAGGTTACAGAGCGCACGATGTCCCCTTGTATACCCTATATGCAGTACAAATGATTAAGGAGATTGTGCAAAGAGTGTCTGAAAATTATTAAACCAATTTTCTTAATGCCACAAGTGAAAAATGGCAAATTAGCTAGGTTGAATCTTGCCCATTTAAAAGACGGCCCCAGAAGGAAGGCTCTTACAATACGAAACCTTCAGTGGTCTTTTCTCTTGAGCTGCATTTCCGAAAATGCAATATTGAAAATATCCTTTTTAAAGATACAGTATCTAAGACTCACTTGTAGTAGCAAGAGTAAACTTAAAACTACGTCAGCCAGAAGGAACGCTCATGCTTGCATACAAACAAACACAAATGGTAAAAGTCAAGACCTCCAAGTCTATAAAATTTCATAATTTCAGTTATAATTTTGAAACAAATCACACAGCTTAATATGTGACACTTGGAATTTCGCTATTGCAATAAGACCGTGTATCATAATAAAAACTATATACTATGACTTAGAAACGTTCCCAAAGCACTTGTTTAATTTTTCTAACTGAAGTTTTTATCTAATTTTCTAAAGTAGCTTCTCAGTTCAAACAGAGTTTCTCATTGCAGCAAAGACATGCGTGCATAACTAAACTTTCTGCTGTAAGCTTACCTCTTGTTTCCACCTTCATTCTTTTATGAAAGGCAATGAGGTTGCTTCACTGAAGCCACTAGCAATGTTCTTTAATTAACACTTCTGAAAACTCGTCTTCCACAGCACTGCATTATCACCATTAGTTCATAGGATGATAAAGTGTATACTAATTTATTTTCACTATTTTGAGAAGTATAAGTGCTAATCAAACTTAGAAAAGGATATATGGGCTTAAAATTAATATATTCCAAACTAACATGTAAAATGGTACTAAGTTATTAAAAACTGACTTCTATTACATTGGTTTAAGCAACTATCTTGTACAGAGAATCAAAGAAGAAATTTACCTTTGCGGCAAAACAGTATTATTATTATTATTATTATTATTATTATTATTATTATTATTATTATTATTATTATTATTATCATCATCACCATCATCATCATTATTATAGACTCATCTTTGTCATCATTTGCAAATCTCTCCTCATCTAGTTAATCCCATTTTTGGCCTTCTTCTTCTTTTCTACTTATGAACAATTTATTTAAGATTACCTACAGTCAATAAGTATCTGTTACTGCCACGTAACCTTTTCACATCCACCATGCATCGGTACTCCTCTTTGCAAGCAATTTCTTTTGCGCTTTTTAAAAAATTTAAAACTTGTTCTTCCTTCGTCCTTCCTTTCTAAAACAGCTTCATTTGTTTAATCCGACAATTGCACACACACACATACACACACACACACAATTCTTCCCCATATCCATTACCAAACGTTTCCTTCATTTATTCGCAACATCCAGGCTTCTGCACCATATAATACCACATTATAATAATAATATTAATAATAATTATAATTTAAATTATTATTGGTAGTAGTACCAACACCAGTAGTAGTATCAGTAATAGTAGCGTAGTACGTAGTAGCCGCAGTAGCAGCAACAGTAGCGATAGCAGTATGGTAGTAGCAGCAGTACTAGCAGTGATAGTAATAGTAGCAGCAACAGTAGTTGCATACACTGGTAGAAATAGTAGTAGAAGTAGCAGCAGTAGTAGCAGTAGTATTAATAGCAGTTGTAGTAGCAGCAGCAGCAGAAACAGTATCAGTATCAGCAGTAGCAGGCAGCAGCAGAGGTAGTACCAGAAGTAAGTAGTAGCAATACCAGTGTTATCAGAAGTAGGTAGTAGCAACAACAGTAGCATCAGAAGTTTGTGTTAGCAACACCAGTATTTTCGGAAGTAGATAGTAGCAGTAACAGTAGTATTACAAGTAGGTAGTAGCAGTAATAGTAATATCAGAAGTAGGTAGTAGCAACAACGGTAGTATCAGAAGTAGGTAGTAGCAACACCAATATTATCAGAAGTAGGCAGTAGCAGTAACAGTATTATCAGAAGCAGGTAGTAGCAACACCAGTAGTATCGGAAGTAGGTAGTAGCAACACCAGTATTATCAGAAGTAGGTAGTAGCAGTAACAGCTGTATCAGAAGCAGGTAGTAGCAACACCAGTAAAATCAGAAGTAGGTAGTAGCAACACCAATATTATCAGAAGTAGGCAGTAGCAGTAACAGTATTTTCAGAAGCAGGTAGTAGCAACACCAGTAGTATCGGAAGTAGGTGGTAGCAGTGGTATCAGAAGTAGGTAGTAGCAGTAACAGTAGTATCAGAAGTAGGTAGTAGCAACACCAGTATTATCAGAAGCAGGTAGTAGCAGTAACCGTAGTATCAGAAGTAGGTAGTAGCAACACCAGTATTGTCAGAAGTAGGTAGTAGCAGTAACAGCTGTATCAGAAGCAGGTAGTAATAACACCAGTAGTATCACAAGTAGGTAGTAGCAACACCAATACTATCAGAAGTAGGCAGTAGCAGTAGCAGTATTATCAGAAGCAGGTAGTAGCAACAACAGTAGTATCAGAAGTAGGTAGAGCAACACCAGTATTATCAGACGTAGGTAGTAGCAGTAACAGCTGTATCAGAAGCAGGTAGTAGCAACACCAGTAGTATCAGAAGTAGGTAGTAGCAACACCAATATTATCAGAAGTAGGCAGTAGCAGTAACAGTATTTTCAGAAGCAGGTAGTAGCAACACCAGTAGTATCGGAAGTAGGTAGTAGCAACATCAGTATTATAAGAAGTAGGTAGTAGCAGTAACAGTGGTATCAGAAGTAGGTAGTAGGAGTAACAGTTGTATCAGAAATAGGTATACCAGTAACAGCAGTATCAGAAGCAGGTAGTAGGTACACCAGTATTATCAGAGGCAGGTAGTAGCAACACTAGTATTGTCAGAAGTAGGTAGTAGCAGTAACAGTAGTATCAGAAGCAGGTAGTAGCAGTAACAGTAGTATAAAAAGTAGGTAGTAGCAACACCAGTATTATCAGAAGCAGGTAGTAGCAGTAACAGTAGTATCAGAAGTGGGTAGTAACAGTAACAGTATTATCAGAAGTAGGTAGTAGCAACACCAGTTATATCAGAAGTAGGTAGTAGCAGTAACAGTAGTATCAGAAGTAGTTAGTAGCAGTAACAGTAGTATCAGAAGCAGGTAGTAGCACTAACAGTATTATCAGAAGTTGATAGTAGCAACACTAGTATAATCAGAAATAGGTAGTAGCAGTAATATCAAAGTAGGTAGTAGCAACACCAGTAGTATCAGAAGTAGGTAGTAGCAGAAGTAGGTAGTAGCAACACCAGTATTATCAGAAGTAGGTAGTAGCAGTAACATTGTATCAGAAGTAGGTAGTAGCAACAACAGTAGTATCAGAAGTAGGTAGTAGCAGTATCAGAAGTAGTCTCAGCAGTAGATAGTAGCAGTAGTAGCAGTAGTAGTAGAAGTAGGTAGTAGCAACATCAGTAGTATCAGAAGTAGGTAGTTGCAGTAGTAGTAGTATCAGAAGTAGGTAGTAAAACACCAGTAGTATCAGAAGTGGGTAGTAGCAGCAGCAGAAGTAGGTAGTAGTAACAGCAGTAATGTCAGAAGTGGGTTATAACAGTAGTAGTAGTAGCAGAGGTAGGTAGTAGCATACCAGTAATATCTGAAGTAGGTGGTAACAGTAGTAGCAGAGGTAGGTAGAAGCAACAGCAGTAGTATCTGAAGTAGGTAGTAACAGTAACATTAGTAGCAGAAGTAGGTAGAAGCAACAGTAGTAGTATCAGAAGTAGGTAGTAGCAACACATGTACTATCAGAAGTAGCTAATAGCAGTAGCAGAAGTAGGTAGTAGCAACAGATGTAATATCTGAAGTAGGTGGTAGCAGTAACAGTAGTAGCAGAAGTAGGTACTAGCAACAACAGTAGTATCAGAAGTAGGTAGTAGCAACAGAAGTAGTAGCAGAAGCAGCAGTAGCAACAGAAGTAAGTGGTAACAGTAGCAGTTATAGCAAGAAGTAGGTAGTAGCAACACCAGTAGTATCTGAAGTAGGTGGTAACAGTAACAGTAATAGCAGAAGTAGGTAGTAGCAATAGCAGTAATAGGTAGTACTAACAGAAGTAGGCGTTAAGTGTAGTAATAGCAGTAGTAGGTAGTATAGTAGTAATAGTAGCACAAGTAGATAGTAGCAGAAGTAGTAGCAACCCAGTAGTAACAGCAAAGATAGTAGTAGTAGTAGTAGTAGTAGTAGTAGTAGTAGTAGTAGTAGTAGTAGTAGTAGTAGTAGTAGTAGTAGTAGTAGTAGTAGTAGGTGCGCAAGTATACGGTAGCAGCAGCTGTAGTAGCAGAAGTAGATAATAGCAGTAGTAGTAGCAGAAGTAGATAGTTGCAGCAGTAGTAGCACAAATATATAGTAGCAGCAGTAGTAGGAGCAGAAGTAGATAGTAGCAGCAGTAGTAGTAGTAGCAGAAGTATATATCAGCAGTAGTAGTAGTAGTAGTAGAAGTAGATAGTAGTAGTAGTAGCAGCAAAAGTAGTATTAGCAGTAGTAGTCGCGGAAATAGGTAGTAGTAGCGGTAGCAGTGGGTACACCGCGATTTAGTGACATCGTTTGGAGAAGCAAAAAGATATCGTCTGAGAAGCGAAGACACTGGCCCAAAATTAGAAGATATTAACAGATATAAAAGTGAATGTGAAGAAAAATACTCAAATTGGAATAAAAGATAAGAAATTTACATTGGATGTTTTCAGAAAAGGAGAAAAATTCTTTATTTTAGACATTAATATTTGTTTGTTTGTTCTGCTTCTCTCAGAGTGATACTTAGCTTAAGCATTGATGAAATGGCACTGAGCAACTGTGAGTAATCCAGAAATAAGTTTTCTATAGATGTAAAATATAGATTAGCTGACAATTCTCAGTCAAGAAGCCAAGATCTTTAGTTAAGCAGGTAACATAGGAACAGGAAAAATTGTGTTGCTGGATAAGGTTTCTTACAATATGATGTCAACTCCTACATCTCAGTATTTGTGTCCTCTTTTTGAACCCAGGGCAGATACAGTAGGGGGCAGAAGAGATAATAAGTCACCTCCCATAAAAAGTTGAAGTCGATTGACTAGCTTTGCTCCATTCTCAGATATATATTAAGAATTTGACTTAGAAAAGGTGCATAAAATGACAGATGAATGCTTACCAAAAGCAATTGCTGCATATGATCTAGAAGGACGCTAGGCACAAAAAGAGATACAAGCTGCCGTTACTTCAATACCAAAATCTTGCATGGAAGAAGAAACTGTTTCATATTTGTCATCTTGTTGTTCAACGACCATTTTAACGAGTTGTTCAAACGCTATTAATAGTTGCTTTCTCAGTTTCCTTTGCGAAGGCTGTATAGTTCGGAGTCTGAAGTAATATCCAGAGCAGTTTGATATTCTGCATGTTATTTCCTGCCACATAATATTTGCAAAGTAATTATAGTCTTCTGAAATCTCGTTTGTTGTTTCTACTTATTTTAAATATGAAACAAGGAAACCCAAGCAACAGAACGTCGCAAGATGAATACACTAAAACAGCGTGGCACAAACATGAGGTATCCTTTCTTGGTGTGCTTTATTCAGGTGTAATATTTTCTCTCTGAAGAACATTCAGCTAAGTTTGCGGGAGCTAATTGGGGCAGTAAGCAACAGGTGGCTGCGTGTTTAAAATCAAACAAAACAACAACTTCGAGTCATTTGTTTTCTCAAAAAATGATGATAAGCACGCATCTTGTGCCTGGAGTCACGCATGCGCGTTGAACACAATGGCATAACTTGCCTGCTACTGGAGCAGCTCAGAGATGAAATCATATGCATATCTCCCCAGGGTTAAGCAGGGGTTCAGCTCATAAGAGTAGAGTTAAAATATTTCAACTGGCAGACAGATGGTGCTGTTGTAGAAAATCTTAACGAAAGGATTAATTGCTAGGAGACTACCTAAAATCTGTATATCCAGCAGAGGAAGCACCGAGCGGGATGGTTAAGACGGTAACGTCTGTGGCCAGCATTCGGGAGATCCCGGGTTCAAATTACATGGACCAAACGATCTGACTTTTTTTGCGGTTTCCCTCAATCACCAAAGTAAATACCGGATTGGATCAAAATACAACGACCCAAAGTTTCACCTTCAGTATTAAACAATAATAAACCTTGAAAAAAATGGTAAAGTGAATGCTCTGCCATCTATTCACAGATAATGAAAACAGACTGGACGGCATCCCAATGCTATCTGCCTGGCACGTGTGGAAGCAGACGTACAGTTACTGTGCACATCCATTTGTGGACGCGTGAGGAGGCTGCCATCTGTATGTCACAAAGTATAAATAGTTACTGTATACATGCCTCTGTGGTCATGTGACGAAGTAAGGTAGTAGGATAAGGGATGAGATCTAAGAGGCACACTCCTATCCACAAGGTGTCTCCAAACAGATCCGTCGCGATATGACCACGTAGCTAAAGCGAAATAAAATAATACACATTAAGTACACATAATATATATATATATTTTATTTTTTTATTAACAGGCTATTTTAGCTCTCACCACTTCTAGGTAGGCGGCGCCCCGGTAACGCGACTCGCCTTCGGGAGGCCCCGGTTTTAAATCCCTGAGCCGAACAATCTCATCGAAGGTTTTTTTCCGCAGTTTTCCTCGGCCGTAGGTTTGGATAATTTTATCCGCGAGTTTTCCTGTCATCCCTTTTATTTCCTTCTTCTTCGCCGCCATTCCCAGGCATTGAGCTAATCACCCATCCCGGATATACTATGATCCAGAGTTTGCTTGTTCCTCGAGAGGGAGCTAATACTGAAGCAGTGCATTAAGAGTAGATTGAGCCAACTGAAAATTACATCACACTTACTACAATAATAATAATAATAAGAAGAAGAATAATGATAATAATAATGTCTTCCATTTATTCGCTGCATATACACCAGTGGAGAACTGCGGCAATATGCCTAAAGCAAAGAAGAATTTATACATCAAAATTAGAATCATTTGTGGCGGAATGTAGCAGGAAACACTTCAGCACTAATGGCGAAACCATCAGATATAACATAGAGCTCAAAAGACGTTTAAAACAGCATATAAACAACCTGTAATTCAATGAAACACAAGGGACATGTGACATTATAGACAGTAAAAATGGAGAAAGTAGACCTTCATCGTCTTCAGCCCCAAACTACAAACCAAAATTTTTCGAAAACGTTTATCATTCACTAATAAGAGTGGATATTGCTTTAAAAAATGTATAGCTTTCGAAAATTGCACACTAACAGTAGCTAAATATACACTGATGTTTTCCTGCTAATACTCCTTAATCCTGGTCAACCTTCAAAATAGGGTGTACTGCCTTCAAGTATACATTACATTTGTTTTCTGAGAGCACTGAAAGGTCACAAGCGGCTGCAACTTCCCTCAACACCAAACATCGTCCGTTCCTAACTTGGTTTACTTACTAAGACCCCTCTACCTGGTTATCATACATGGTGATTTCTTTTAAGTACAGTGATATATCATTTAAACTGTTCATATCTGTGAGAGCTAAGGAGATGGTGTCTGGAATATACATGCATATGCGCTTTGTTTTAGATCTTTAAAAAGTATTTCAGTTAAAATATGCCGTCATTACTGGTGATTCTTGATGATCCTATGAAGTAGTACCCTGTACTGAATACTGCGGCAGTAATTCAGAGGCGCTTTTGATCTCAGGCTTCGATCTGCTCTGTGAAATTGGATTCACTCTGCTAAGTTTCCTGTCTGGAGGATACATACCCGACGTTACCATGAAACAGCGTCGTATTTTTAAAACTCAGTTAAAGTGATGCCGAAGACCCAGATGTAATTACTCCGAGTTACTTAATTATTATAATACATATTACTTTTTTCAATCTACCTACATTTAAAATTTTCACAATAAATCCCTTCAATTTGAATATGGTAGTTGTAGAATGCCGTTCAATTTGTTTCTTTGAATTTTGACTCACGGATGCGTAGGATCAGATGATATCTAATGATCAAGTCATTTAATGACGTAATACGCTCCCCCAAAGTTAGATTTTTCAGTTTGGAAATTAAGATCTAAAAACTAAGTAAGAATTACTTGCTTGCAGCCGTGGTGTACTGGGCTCCTTCTTCATCTTCCCAGACGTTTCGTCTACACCTGCGGTAGACATCATCGGTGCCATAGGAGAGGCCCAGTAGACCACGGCCTACAAGCCCTGGATATTTCTTACTTATTTATGACACCGGCCATGTAAGCCTACGAGGCCTTAAGTTCTAATCATTTATGCTAGGATATTCACGGGCATTAGCTCATAAAAATAATAAACAGAAGATTTAAGACAATAAAGGGCAAGATTTGCCTCTATTGTTTATTTAATATATTTTATAATACCAGTAAAATGAAACGTTTAAATTCGTTACTGTTACAATCATATTTTGTAGAACCAGAAAAGAATGCCGCATTTTACGTCAGGAACTTTATTTATTAAACCATCTTGATTTCTACTAGTATAACACTGTGTTGTATTCTTATATATGGATATTAAAAATTATGAGAAAGAATACTGAGGTCGATCGATATTTGGAATTAGCATTGGAAGCCTGAAGCTCTTAGTAATTTTAATTTCTGTAGGATGTTCAGCTAGGTACATATTTATCACTATTATAGTAAAAATATGCATAAAATCGTTTAGAGAGTTAATGTTTTAATAAATATTAGTGTTTTAATCTTAGTTCAGTATTGTATTATGAAATTCATAACAAATATAATATTGCCTAGTTAGGTATTTTTGGGTACGTTTTGGGGTACATAAAAACTTTGGAAGAAAATTTATAGCTTCTATTAGGATGATGATGATGATGATGATAATAATAATAATAATAATAATAATAATAATAATAATAATAATAATAATAATAATAATAATAAATCACCTCTGTATGGAACACACGCGGAACGCCTCCTATGAATGCATGGCTTCCTTTGGAAGGGAACTAAAGTCGTTGGTCCCATGTCGTAGAATGCAAAAGAACCTGAAGCCTGATAAAAAGGCCTCTAAGCAAAATTTTGGGTCTTTCAGGCCCAGTATAGAATGGTACGTTAAGGACCATAGTAGTTAAAGAGCGCCCGTAAATAAAACTCAACATAATTTTTGCCTCCTACCAATGCAACAAGGCGTGCGCGCCCAGACCGCAAGACGATTTGTGTCTTACAACAACCACTAGTTTAGCAACCCCGAAGAGTGACTAAAACAGGAAAATGAAATGAAAGGAAACTAGAGACTTGCATTACTGATAAAAATTCGCGTGTATTTTTTTTCAATTCAAGAATAAGTAGTGTTAAAGTGCACTTATATTTGCAAATTACTATATAGCTCAGTTTTCGGAGAAGAACGATTTAATGTTTCTTAGGCGGCCTGAAGGAGCGTTTACATGTGTATCAATTACTGGTGATATAACTACAGTGATTACGGACTTCTACAAATTGTTTTCTACGCCAGGATCCACCTGCCGATCAGGGAAAACTACGGAAAATACGCAAGATTAGGGTGGCGGACAACAAAAACTGACTCAGAACTTTTCGAATAAGAATCACATTAGAAATAATAACTATGATAATAATATAGCCTGGTATTGTCCCTGATTTATGCCACTGACGAAAACCTTGATCCTTATGTGTAAGAAAAAAAATAATAGTGATAATACCGATACAGTCATTAATGCAGGAACTCGTGAACGGACTTCCGAGCTCAAATCCCTTCAGGACCGTCCTTCCCAACTGAGGTTTGTTTTCCCCCAGATTTTCTTCAGCCTCATAACTGGCAAATGCCGGGGAGGCATCCTACAACTTTGGCCTGCTACATTTCCTCTTAAACCTTTTTTCTTAATTATCATTAAATTTCATTAATTACCAATGTCCATCGCATATTACATGCTCAACAATATATTATGCATCCAAATTGAGGTTAGAAATAGTGTCACTTGTTATCTAGAATATGTTGCAGCGAGTCCTGTTTGGGAAACATTTTTGAAGCCAGAGTACCTAGAAGGTGCGGATTAGGTCATTACATTTATTTAACGGAGTCAGAATATGAACTACGAAGATCAGTTTACTATCTTGAATAAAATAGCAAACGAATATGATATGAAATTAACAACTAGGAAAACTAAAGCTATGGCCATCCATGGAAAATATCAGAGACGAGTATAACTAGTGGTAGTAAAACAGGTGTCATCATTTATATAATTGGGTGTAAGATTACCATTGAGCAGATCGATTTTCTGACCTAGAAACCAATATGAATAAACACAAGTTAATATATCTTGATAAGAACATGAGAAGAGAAATAAAATAAAGACTATATAATGTCATATCCAAACCTGCTCGGAAACATGGACACTAAGGAGCCAATGTAAACCATGCTTAGAAGCAGCACAAAGGCGCTTTATGCGATCCAGGGTTGGTAAGACAAAGAGACAGAGGGACCTTGACCTTAATTGGCAGATTAAATATAGTATGTGAAATACGTAACTACCAGAAAAATCTGATGTGATACTTATACATGCTTTCTCTACCCTCTATCTGTGTAGGATTGGATAGGACTAGAAGCGGAGGGGGACTTAGCAGCTCGGCCTGCACAGATCTTTTGTACCTAGGCCTCTGATGGGGCGCCCCCCACGAGAGGAGACAGAGGGTGGCCGGAACAGGAGGTACAACAGGCAGAGGGCATTTACAGATTTGAACTCTCCGGCTGGGGCACCCGGCTCCCCTCTTCCCCTATGGGCTTAAACATCTCCTGGGAGGCCCGAGACCTGGAGACCGCTCCCAGTGCGGGGGATGAAGGTACCCTCAGAGCATCCTTTTCTCTTGTCATGCACACGCTGAGACTTCCCGCTGACACTTGCAACCCTGAAAGCGGATTAAAGTTGAAGTGAAATGAAAATGGATATGGAATGAAAGGGCAGAAATTTCGGGGGATGTAATGATCCTTCCCAGCCTTCACCTGGGCACCCGGGGAAAACCCCATAAAACTCATGGGTCAGGAAGGTCGACCACGGGAATCGAACCCACGATCTCCCGAATGCCGGTCCAGACGTTACCGCCTGAGCCTCCCGTTCAGTCTCTATCTTTATTAGTGTGTAAAACTAAAATCACTAAAACTTATTTTTCTATCTACTACATTTTAATCCAAATAAACCTTTGCAGAAATAGCTATCTCACACACTTCGTTATAGATACAAAAGGAACAGCGATAGCCAGATGTTTAAGAACTGGACGTTTTAAGCTGGTCTTAAAATACCATCCTGTTTCTATGTAATCGCAAGAAACAGCTGAATGTTGACACGACTTTTAAGAGAATAACCAAGAAATTAACAACTCGAACCATTAATAACGGATATTTCAGAAATGGCTTATGTCACAACAAAACTTGTTTTAAATAAACTGTGTGTTTTAAAGAGACCTATATTTTTGTGTAATACGTTTTCGTTATATAAGTTAACGTTTATCAGTTATACAAAATTATACAAAACTCCTTCTGAATGAAGAGGACTTCACAGGTTAATCCCAGAAAGTTCAAGATATGCCTTTTATTTGTCATGTAAAAATGTTCAATACAAAATCAAAGATTTAGAAAACTGTTCTATGTAAAGTGTAATTTGGGGTGGAGGATTTTCTTGAAAATCTTCGTGTCGCATCTTTGGAAGGTACTGAACCAAAATACCAAGTTTGATGTTTATCCTGCTTTTTGTTTTTGAGTTATTCTGTCCACAGAAACATGCGCACACAGACACACATGCGGAACTTTTTCTAAAAAAGCTGGCCTTGGATTCAGGGGTGCCCCAAAACATGACTTCCAGCGAAATCTTGGTATCGAATTTTTGGGTGAAATGCAATACTTTCTCTACCTACCATGTACGTAGTAGAGAAAGTAAAAAGCGGAAAGACCATGTGATGAGAATGTTACCTAGAGACTCCAAAAGCTAAACTTATTTTACAAACCAAAGGGAACAATATACCTTGGCAGACATCGAAGAAGGTGGAGTGACCAATATATTTAACTATATAGATACACTTGTAGGCCACGATATGAATGCGCGTGGTGAGAAAAGAAAATATGTGGGCGGGGCATCGGAATGACAGTCAGGTAAAGAAAACATCCGCAGTTCCGAGTTGTATTTACTAGCAAGGCTGAAAGCATATGTAATACTGTTTTCATTGTGCAACTGTACATTTCCCCTATCACCTTGCCCCTCACTCCTCTCTGATCCCGAGTCTTGACTGTCAAGAAAGCACAGGGACGCCCTCTACCAAGCGCCGAATACTGGCCAATTAATATAGGCTGTTATGTATACATATATAGCTTCGGAACAAGTCCTTTTGAATTAAACCTTGAAATAGATGAAGAAGAAGTTTATTTAAAGTTCCAGGTCAATTAGCTGCACATAACATATTCTGCAAAAGAAATAAATAAATGTAATCCATTCTCATTAATTAAGAAAATGTAATTAAAGGTATGCCTACTAGAGTCAGTTTAATGCGTAATATATAAATCAATTGCCTTGAACTTGTGCGTTTATAAGTGCTGCAAAGCTTGATTTTATTGGGATGTTGTATCACAAATATTCACCATCGAAGTGGTAGAAGGTGGGTTCTAAGAAACACACCTGAATTTTGTTGCTGTTTATCTTTGTTAATGCATAATGGATTAGGTTTACAATTTCAAATTCATTAGGTACAATAAAACGTTTAACACACCAAATGTTGCATTTATTTGCTGCCCCGAGAAGACAACATAAAACAAACCTACCTAGAACAAAGGGTGCGTCACGAGAAATTATCATCAGTTGCTGAAGGATCCAGGTAGCCAGAGTTGTTAATGTACCTGACATGTGTTTCCAGGGTCGTGGGTTGATCCCGCGGGCGTCACACTTTAGATGCATGTTCGCTCTTTCGTGTACGTTTTGTTTTTCTGGAGGCATAGAACCCACGCATGGTTTAGTATTTCACGAAAAGCATAGAGGGGCGTTTGTATCACGATAAGGTTATTGACAAGACTTTATATGCTTTGGTAGGTTTTGAAATATTTAGGGCAGGCCACACTGAAAGCATTTTCTGAAGTATTAAAGCCAATGCTAAGTTTGATAATGTTCGTTTTATGAAGCAAATGAAGCATATGAAATTTAGTGATTCTGTTCATTTCTTTCTGAATATTTTTACTTTATGTATCTCCCACCTGCATTCCTCCACCCAAAAAACTGTATAGTGATTTCACCAACAATATGCATTTTAAGTTCTCCTGTGTGTGCGCGTGTGCGCGCGCGTGTGTGTAAATGTCGGTTAAATAACCGAATTTGAGCTTTAGTTCAGCATCTTCCAAGGATGCAACACGAAGTTTTTTAGGAAAATCCACCACTTAAACTACCCTTTACATGAAACGAGTCAGGGATTTCCTTTCTCAATATTGTCTCAATTTTTTTTATTAAAATTTGTACTTTTGTTTAAGACACCTGCATAACAAATAAAATATATATCTTGAATTTTCTGCGAACAACCTTGAAATCCTCCTCATTCGTAATAAATATTAATCACTTCAGTAATCAGGTAAACCACAAGCGGTATACAAAATACCTATAGATCTCGTTAAAACACACAGTTTATGCCAAATAAGTTTGTTATTAAATACTTCCGAAACATCCGTTGCTTTGAATTTTTAGTACTTTATAAAACATTTTTAAAACACTCGCTCACTATTGTTTTGTTTACTAATATGTCACGCAAATAGTATTGAATTTCAAAGTCAGCATACAACGACTTGGTTTTCAAAGATATGACTATCGCTTCAGTGATCTGTATCCCCCTTGCTCTTAAAAGGTAATGAGTAATGAAATTATTTCTACAAATGTTTATTTTGATTATCACGAAGTAGAGGGAAATATAAAATTTTTTAAAGATTAGTGTGTTGGCGAGATATAAAAGTAAACGATAGCGGATAAAGAAAACTAATGTGAACGTTACACATGGCTTTTTCTTCTGAAAGTTAGCAAAATCGGGAACGGTCAAGTTAATAGTGTGTTTTGAAACCAACTATAAAAAAAATTGCACTGAATTCAGCAGATCTAGGAACCGAAGTCGTAGATAATGCAATTAATAGCACTCTCGTATTTGCTGGTTATGAGATAATGGTTCAGAAATATAAGCTTCACCTACAAAAGTCTATGTCCTAAATATACAAAACATAACATATTTTGAATAAGGTGAAGGCAGAAGAAATTTCAATCAATGGTGGGCCCTGCACTCTCAGAAAGAAAAGGATAAACCTGAACCAAAAATTATGATCCTAAAATATTAAGAACTAACAAAAACTTTGGCATTTAACGCCAAGTATCCATTGAGATCTAAAATCCTAACAAATAATTAATTTTAGAACATATCTACACTGTAATATTGTGGCATGTGCACAGATTGTAGTAATAGCTGTGCCCTCTGGTTACCCAAGGTGAAGGTTGGCAGTTTATCCGAGGAGGGGCGTTTGAGGGGAAATAGTCTCATTGGAGGGGATATGGCGTTAGGACGCCACGCTTAACGAGTTTTTCAAGAGTCAGTGTCTAGTCTTCGCGGTGTTGAGATGTACGGATAGCTGTGCAATGATAGGGCGTCCTCGTCCCGGCAGACACATGGGTAAGCATATTTAATAAATCTTCTACTTATGCTTCTTCCTTGACTTTTTAATTATGGTAGTATAGAATCCTTGCCTCTCCCTTCAGCCAGGAATTATGTGAGTGTAAGAATATTTGTGAATTTAACTTTAGCTGCGTCCCTTTGTGTCGGTGCCTCTTAAAGTAAAGTTTCCTTAGTTTGAATAACGATCCCTCTCACAGCGAGTAGCTCTCCTCTGAAAGTTAAATAATAAATTACAAATTATTGAGGTACGCGACAAATTGGTGGAGGCGCCGGGTAGAATTGAATTGTTTTGAGATTTTAAGTGCAAAATTTTTTTTTCTTTCCCTCCAAATGTAACGGTTTGTCCTCCACGTGGTCGTGAAAAATGTAAAGTTCTTTCTGGCTGAAGGGTAAGGATTTTTATACTTTTATTTGTGATTCTCTTCTTCTAAATTTTGTTTCCATCATTTCTGAAAGTTTGGTTTCTAAATTTCAATTTTGAGTTCATTTTTACATTTTTTTTCCCATTGTCTGCCGGGTGACGCTAAAACTTCTGACTCCATTTTCCCCTTGTTTTGGCTTCATTTCCTTTAAATTATATCACTGTGTTCCGTTCTTTGTGCTGGTTATTTTCAAAAAAAAAATGTTTTTGTGAAATTTGAGAAGAAACGAGCGATATTGTTGTTTCAAAATGTGCTCGTCACGTGTTGGTTATCCGTTTGCAATTCTTGTTTTCTGTGCTTATTAGCCGTGGTTTGGAAATGTATAACTTTATATTCCAGTGATTGTGATTTCTAGCTATTTACTGCACTTTTCTGAGTTATTTTTCGTGTAACTTTTATGTACGCACGTGTGTTGTGTAATTCCCGCGTGGTCGTGCATTTCAGCAACAATTTTTAGCTTGTGAAACCAGTCTTCTTCAGCACGTGTTTTGGCGCGTTTCTTTGCGTGTGCATATCAGATTATATACATTTGATTTTAGAAAAAAAAGAGAGAAGTTTCGTGTGCTAGTTTAAATTACAAGTTTGTATTCTGCTCCTTTTGAGAATCTTCGCGGTGGTCACAGTAAGTGTGACGTAGTTTTTTTAAGTTCCAGTTCGAGGTTTCTCACTGCAGCTATCATTTTGGTTTTCTTCCATATGTTCATTCCGCTTAAAAATCTTGGTATTGTGTCCAAGTGGCTTGTGTAACCGTGTGTTAGTTTAATTTTCTGATATTTCGCCGCGGGCGCTTAATTGTGTTCTTTCTGCAACTGTTTTATTTGGCTATGTTCTACTCTTGCTACTTACATTCATGTGTTGCTATAAGTGTTTAGTGTGGTGTAATCTGTATTGCTTGGTCCTACGGTTTGTTTATTGGTTGCGTTATCTTTTGTGCTGCAATCATGCCTAAGCGACGTCCTGCACAGAAAGTTGATATAGTAATTGCTCCAGTTGGCGAGCACAGTGTGGTGGAATCTGTCCAGTGTTGGTACGACTGTTACTCAGTTATCAGCTGGCTGCCGCCGGTCATTGACCCCTCTCACGTGGAGCATTCCAACGAGTTGTCGCCGTATGAGTTATTTTAGAATGTTGCAATGTTGGCTACTACTGCTATTGGCCGCTCTGAGAATGATGATAGTTTTGCTTTACCGTTGCCAAGTTTGGTTTAATTCCGTAATGTATATTTTTAAGGGAAGATCTTTCGCAGTTACTCATGTAAGTAAAAGTTTCAGGGGCTACCAACCTTGCCAGTATCTACACCTAATTAGGTTTGATGTGCTTCTAATATGGACCAGTACGATGTGGATGTTGATGAACCAGATGTACGTGTGTTACCAGATTTTGGACAATTTGCACGGGAATTTTGTGGTAAACGAGTAAGAGAAAAGAAAAAATCACCCGTAAGTATGTAATCATTGTGAGTGCTAAAGTTTGGACGAATGAAACAGTTTTACGACTCACACAGGTATGCTAAATTTATTGTTTCAGTGACTGATGCTTAATTAAGCTTTGTTTTTCAGGAATATGTGATATGAATGTCTCTGCTAAATTACGAGTGTATTATTATTGTGGGTGTAACTTAAATTTTGAATTATGTTTTGGTAACTGCAAATCATTTGTTTTGTTGTTGTATTATGCTGCAGGAATGTGTTTTAGGTGTACAATGTGCTTAATTGAGCTTTCATTTTCAGGAATGTTATGTGACAATATTGTTTTGAATAATGATGTGATGTTGTTTTGTTGCATTCGATTTGATTTGATATGATTTGATTTTGACTCTATTTGATTTTCATAATGATGCTGTGATCTTTATTTGCAGAAAATTTGTTGCATGAATAGTGTTTGTATGTATGTGTGTATTTGAGGTTATGTGATATAGGTGAGATTTGCCTCGGTGGGAGTGCCAAAGTGTAACCCCGATGGCGTAGTGTGAGGTTATGTGAGAAATGTGAGTTGAGATTTGCCTCGGTGGATGTGCGTAAGAGTAACCCCGACGGTGTTGATGAGGAGAGATGAGAAGAGATGAGATGATGTCAGCTTCGGTGGAGGTGCCACAGTGTAACCCCGATAGTTGAAGTGTATGAATGTGTTGATTTTTCAGGAGGGCTACATGTACCTGGAAAGTTGATGTGATGATTGTACTGATTTTGCTTATTGGTGTTGCTGTAACGTGCCCAGTATAGCGTGTGTGATGAATTCACACGAGAGATTAAATAGATGGAAGTGAATGTAATGAAAATAATTTTTTTCTCTGTTTATGCAACAAGTTTATTACCATCTTAGATACCAAATTTTAATACCACCTGTTTTCCAGCTTATTTCTTGATTTTGAGGATGTAGATGCAACATTATAATGTCATGTTATTTGTGTAATTCCTGAATTAATGTGATTTCTTGAAGGTTATGCCTATGTCAAATGTTTTGAATTTACAGCATGTTAAATGAGACACGTAAGTGCAGATGTTTTGTTTTGGAGAGAAAATTGAAAGATGATGATGATTGAAGTAATGATCGAGATTGCACTATTACTGCTACTGCTAATGATTATGAAAGATGATGGTTAAACTGCGACGAGAAAGATAGTGATGTGAATAAGAAGTTATATTGATGACAAGAGTAGGACACTAGTAGTTGAAAGCATGTCACGTGGCGTAGTTTAGAAATGTATTGTGGATGTAGCTTGTAGTGATGTATACACTAGTTTGAGTAGATAGTTAAGTCGCTGTTGTGTGTAATTTGGGGCCATGGTCAGTGTGAATGAGTTCATTTCATCGTCATGTGTGACTGTCTTGTAAGTGCACTTACTTTCTTTTGTTAGTGATACCAGCTGGTTATTGAGATGTAATATTGGGATCCCAAGATAAGGTTATGTTTCATTTCTGTCATGTTTATGTGCTTTGAGTCTGTTTTACTGTTATTTGGATTATGAAGCATTGTAAGTTCAATTTTGGATGGCAACTCTGTAAAATTTCTTTTTATGCCAATTTGTTCTAATTTTCTTTTCTCTTTACTTGCCCATGTCAAAAGAATTTTTAGTGTACACTTTTCATACTTTAAAATCTTTATTTGTAAAGGACATACCCTTCTTTTCTGTGTGATTCTTTGTGGGAGCATCCTGTTTATTGTGTCGTGGTTTTGTTTTAGAATTGTACTTGACAGAGAGCGAGAAGATGCACCAGCATCTCCAGAGCATCCCCAGAGCACACCAGAAGTCAAGAAACACCACAGGGAAGCTGTCGGGCAGCCACTACACTGCCGTGGCATAAGGAGCCACCATGTCGGGGGGCAGTCCAAGCCAGCGACTGCCCACCCTGTTGTCATCACCAGAGACCTGCGGTGCTAATCCTACACCAGGACAAATCGTCGTTGTGGGCACTGTCTCAACCACCCACAAACAGTTACAGCAGTTCATCACCCTTTTGCGCAGTGTAGTGTGCCTGTGAACTAAGGCAGCGTGGTGTGTGCGTGTGCGGGATGCCAAAGCTAGTGCATTAACAATATTACGTCGACTGCACTTACATCGCTCTCGCTTCTCGTTATCGCCCAGCACCATTGTCGTCGGCTGGGTGCAACCACACATATGTATTGCTCTTTTATTTTACATCACACATTTCTATGTCATTTTTTTTGGTATGTCTTTCTTTTGTTTTTCCTGTATTTTGTACTTATGTCCTTTCTGTCGACGAGGACGTCGACTTGGGTGGCCAGGGGGAGATGTGGCATGTGCACAGATTGTAGTAATAGCTGTGCCCTCTGGTTACCCAAGGTGAAGGTTGGCAGTTTATCCGAGGAGGGGCGTTTGAGGGGAAATAGTCTCATTGGAGGGGATATGGCGTTAGGACGCCACGCTTAACGAGTTTTTCAAGAGTCAGTGTCTAGTCTTCGCGGTGTTGAGATGTACGGATAGCTGTGCAATGATAGGGCGTCCTCGTCCCGGCAGACACATGGGTAAGCATATTTAATAAATCTTCTACTTATGCTTCTTCCTTGACTTTTTAATTATGGTAGTATAGAATCCTTGCCTCTCCCTTCAGCCAGGAATTATGTGAGTGTAAGAATATTTGTGAATTTAACTTTAGCTGCGTCCCTTTGTGTCGGTGCCTCTTAAAGTAAAGTTTCCTTAGTTTGAATAACGATCCCTCTCACAGCGAGTAGCTCTCCTCTGAAAGTTAAATAATAAATTACAAATTATTGAGGTACGCGACAATATGTTGAGATACTATGACGGAAATGTGCACAAAAATAAATAAATTCGAAACAACATGTGGAATGATACAAGAAGTCTTATAAACAAAACGGGAAAGTAAGTATAAAACTCTATTTATTGAATTCACATTACTTTTTCTATTCACTCTTCTACAAACCATTCGTACAAAAGTTTATGGTTAACTACTTCTTGCTAATGCGGATAAACTTACATAATTCATTTACACATTTCGTTATAGGTATAAGAAAATACAGCAGGCTCAAGCGATAGTTAGATTTTTAAAAAGCGGGTCACTATGTGGTGGCTCTAAAATACCATGCCGTTTGCGTGATCACGAAAAAATTCCAATAGCGACTTAACAGTTGAAAAAAAGCATTTGAAAGTTCAAACCAGTCGTATATTTTCTTTGAATAGTTAACGCCACAAAAATGTTATTTGAATACATTTTGTGCTTAAGCAGGTATATATTATTTGTGTAGTAAGATTTTGTCTATGTCTTTCGGTTTACCAGTTATATGAAAGTAATTCAGAATGCAGAGGTCTTCACAGACTGCTCGTAGAAAATTCAAGATATACATTTTATTTGGCTGCATATATTTTAAACATATTTTTAGACAGCAAGGTCTAAAATTAGAACTTCTAACACCGTACACACAAGCTAGGAGCTTTAGATTATCGCAATGTAATCTTCATTGTGACCAACTTTGGTTTCAAGTCCAATTACATGGTAAGTACGTTTTGAATTTGCATTAATAACTTGCCTTGGATTGATTAGGTTTTACTTTTCATTGTCTTTTTACATGGTTATTCTCTTGGCGCTTGCATTATCTGTTCACAATAGAAATCGCCACACTTCAATTTATATTAATTCGTTGTAGAGTTAATCTATACGTTATATTTGCAGCTTTCTTTGATGTAACACGCTATTCTTTTATTTAACCTTCATAAAGATTAAATGGCGGTAATTATAAATTCAGAAGCAAGTGAAATGGAAGCGAAATTACAGAAGCAGCAGAAGGAATAACACTACAAGTACTTACCCAAAATACCCAAAAAGCAATATGATATAGCATTTAATCGCTTCATTGCCGGCTGTAAGGCAAAACACGGTGAAAATAATTTCATTGGAAATGACTGCTATTGAATCAACAAAACAACAAAATATCTGACATCTCGCATTTTTAACGTCATTTCTCCTATTCTAAACTGATTTCTCTTAGTTTTCGAAATCAATATAATATTGTTGATATTTTACAGTTTCAAGCCCTGTCTAAAAGTAGTATACACCGCACGTGTTAAAAGTGGTATTATTTTGCTCGTAGGAATGCGAAATTTGCAAACACCCCTACTCGCAAAGTAGAACGCTACTTTTACCGCTTGTATCATAATATACTATTAATTAAATTCTTTTGAGCCGTTTTTAAGAAAATCAAAAATAACGAAACATTTTTCATATAAAGTTTGGGGTGGGGTATTTCCTTGAAATATGCTGAACTTAAATACCAAGTTTGACATTTAACCAACTTTTAGTTCTTGAGTTATACACACGCGCGAGCGCGCGCGCGCGCGCACACACACACACACACACACACACCGGACGTGTGCTTCTAATGCAGTTCGGCATAGAATGTTTGGGTGGAATGCAATGATTCCTCTAAAGGCATCCCCAAATTGCCGTATGAAAGTGAAGCCAGGAAACCAATACAGAAACGTTGAAATGAAACGCAATCGTTAAAATTAAATTCGTGCTGACTGCTTAGATTATATAATGTACAGTATCGTAATGGAATATCGTTAACAACTGGATAGAATATTAGGCAAGAATAAACGTATTAGAAGTTAATAGAAGTGGATATACCATCTATAAAATCAGTAAAGTGTAGTATCTTATGTTGTTGATGAGTGTTTGAGTTTTCACCTGGAGATATTCGTTCTGTAGTATACATAATGCTAAAGTTGTTTCGATTCCGGAATTTTAATTCTCAGGAGCGGCTAGCAGTGTGGGCTTCACTTTCTCACCTTGAGTATCTCCAGTTTCATCTTTTCTGTGAGCGTGTGGGTAGCTTGTGGCTTGTTAGAAAAGCATTCTTTTACAGAATAACATGCACCTCATTTTTGTTTTATTTAGCAGACTGTGTAACTAACTTTTGACAAACCAATTGTATATTTTGTTTTCTGTAAGTAGACCATGAAACAGGCGTTTAATGGCTGAATCACGTTCCTTAGGAAATTCTGAGGAGCGACAATGAATGAGGTTCGAGTTAGAATGTAGTTTTTTAAAGTTATTAATTGCGCTGTCTGGTATGATGAGGCGTTGCCAGGAGACTGTTTTTTGTTCTCGGTCCAGGATAGGGGTAAGGACACAGCTACCCAAGTAAAATGAGGTAGCCTTTCCAAGACAATTTTTCTATGGGCGTGACGGTCTGTCTAAATTTACGAAAGGTGCCTTCTGGAAACCCACTCTTGTAGATGAAACAGTGGCCTATATGCCGTGTAAGACGAAATAATTGAAAACCTCCAGTATTTTCTAAGTGAAAGAACTTCATGTCTTGCGTTCCCTACTAACTGTAATTACAGTAATATATATTCTCTCTGAATTATGTTTTACTATAGAAGAATCGTGTTTATGCTAACAAATTTCTCATTTTACACGAGAGAGCAGTAAGATACCACGTGAAGTCTCACAAAAAATACCTCGCAAACCACATGTTACTGAACTGAGGATATTCATACTTCCCTATACGCACACCTATATATTAAGAGGAATCTACAATACTAAAATTGTGTGCAATTACATACAATTATTATCCGACAAGAAGTAGTAATAATATTTACTCAAACAAATGTAAATATAGTAAAACACAAAGTGGTTAATCCATTCAATAGCTTACCCGTCAACAAGGAGAAAGTAATGTAAAGAAGCTTACATATTTTAAATTTTAAACAGAGATTCTAATAATATTGAAAAAAGCCTCTATAAGTTAAAGAATATTATAATACTGAATTTATGTAATGCATCTTAACGTTTACGTTGCTATAGATTCATGAATGTTTTTAGCAATAAACATAAAGGTAGAAGCCAGCGGCTCGAAAAATGGCAATATACCTATTAATTTCGTTTGTTTGTTTAAATAAAATCTATCATGTTTCAAAGAGTAGAGAAGCAAAGTAAACATAATTTTTCATCATATATTAATTTATACGTTATGCATAGATCCACATTTCTAATATAAACGTAGGTATTAATGTTATTAAAGATTTATACTTAACTTTTAATGCGTAGAAAGAACAAACGCTGTTACAGTTTAGGTGTTAGACGGTTTTAAACACCTTAATATTGTTTTAATTGCACAAATTTTCAGTTTTATCATCTATAGTGTTCTTAAAATTATTTTAAATGCATTTATTAGAGCAATGGTACGGTAGTACAAAACCTGAAATGACTAAAATAGGTTTTTATCTCACGGGGGAAAAAATTCGAAAGCAAGAATTATCACCTTTCTATGAACTTCCTCAACACCTCAGTTTTTACGACCATACAAATTTATTTCTCTATCAGTTTAAATGATTGCTGATTACTTTTTTGGGTATTATATAAATAAATTGTTCTACTAATTGCGTATAAAATAATTTTGTAAACCCTACAGATGAACAAGTTAAAAAATCGGCCTAATTTTTTAAAAAATCAGAATTTAATTTGGCTGCCAGATTTTTTAATATAGAGATGAATACTTAATACAGTCATTTTATATGTTTACGTTTTGAAATAAGCATATTAAAATAAAATTTATTTAGGAGATTTTAAGAATTTTCAGAAAAGAATTACATATGTTCAAGTTTTAGATTTAATTGCATCGACTAGAATACGTTCAACTTTCCATATAATTGCATATTTTGTCATATTTTTGCTTTTCTACTACGTATAGTAAGTAGGGGAAATATTGTATTTCACTCAAAAATTCAATACCGCGGTTTCACCAAGAACACATGTTTTGAAGCCCCTGGTTAAAAAAAAGCACTTTTAGAAAAAGGTCCGTGTGTATGTTTGTGAACAGCATAACTCAAAAACGAAAAGTCGGAAAAGTACCAAACATGGTATTTAGGTTTAGTATCTTTCATAGATGCGCCACGAAGATTTTTAAGAAACCCCCACACCAGACTAACCTTTACATGGAACATTTTTCGAAAATTTTGATTTTCTCAAAAAATGTCTTTAACTATTTTGACTAAAATATCATATGTTTAAGATATTTCCAATGGCCAATAAAATGTATATCTTGAATTTGCTGGGAATGTCCCTAAAAGTGTTCTTTCTGAATTGCTTTTGCATAACTGGTAAACCGTAAGAGATAGACAAACTTTTTCTAAACAAAAAATACAGAGCTCATTAAAACACACAATTTATGTCGTATACATTTATTTTGTGCAGTGAACCATTTAAGATATTCCTTGTTATTTTTATGAATTTTAAAATACGTTTTCTCAAATGGGAATTCCTTATTCGTTTTTTATATCCTGGACATGCAAAGAGAATGAAATGCTCCACATAGCAACCAGGCTCTTAAAAGATTTTACTATCGCTTAAAGCCACATATCATATTCCCCCCCCCCCTGCACCTACAAGAAAATTAGCAATAAGAGGTTCTGCAAATGTTTATCTCGATTAACATGAAGTAGAATAAGCGTTTGCAAAAATAGTTTGTACAAGAGTAGAGAGAGTTATGTGAGTGTAACACAACAGATTTATTACTTTTGATACACGTTTACTGTCTATGAGATTTCCTTACGGCAAATATGGTCTAGGATTTCATCGCTCAACTAGAAGAAAATAGGGCACTGGTAGCAAAGGAATGCCTTTGTATTTCATTTCGATTGCTGGACCCTTGACTTAATGTTTGTTTCACTGAAGTCGTCAGCGATCTTCAAAACAGCTTTAAACAAATAGTTTCATTACCTCAGCTACAGGAATTCGCACCTGGTAGGTCTAGTGATTTTTGGATAGATCTATTTTCGAGAATACAGTCGCTTTCACTATCTTGTGTAGTATGACACCAGAAATGCATTCTGATGTGAACGCTGGGGAACTATGTAAGAAACCATACCGAAAAATGAGTTTTCTTCGAAACATAGGGTTTATTTAAATAATCATATTTTTTACTTTCACGTAGATTATGACAAAGGTTCTTAAAATACAATTATCAGGTCTATAAGTAATCCACCTATATTTGTAGAAAAAAGGCCCTTTATAATTATTCGTGCATTCCACCCTCCATTTCCTGGCGATTTATTTCGATGTTGTATACCATTTTCTGTTACTGCTACCGATCGAGATGGCTCCGCAGTAACGTGTGAGGCTTGCATTCGGGAGGTTCCGGGTTCGATTCCCACTCCGACCTTGGGTTTTTCGTGGTTTTCCTTGGTCGATAGCCGAATACTGCGTTGGTTTCTCATCTACCACAACTTCCTTTCTATCATTTGGCTTTCATTCCGTTTCCTTCTCATGTTTCAAGTGTGCTTCTAGGTTTCTTGTCGTATGGCGGTACTCACCGTGGACACTAGAGGGCTGCTTGGTCAGCGGGTTGTTCAGTGCCCTCTCTAGGCAGCTCCAGTAGTGGGACGGGTCTTCAAGCGTGGAATAGTTAGGGACATTTGGGCGTCCTGTGGCCTCTGCCTTCTGCCTGTAACCCCCCTATGGTTCCTTTACTTCATTTCTTCCTTCATTCCTTGCGCTAGCCACAAAATATCTCTGTAGGTTGCAGTGCGCGATGTGTCCCCTTCAATTGTTTAAGATATACTGTACTGCTATTGTTTGAAATTTGCCGAGGGACTTAATAAATTGTTTACCTTTAATTGTTTACTTAACATACTCTGGCATTTTAAGTTTATCAGCGCTCTTCAAATCTTCCCTTTCGTCCAATTGCAACGGTATGCAATCAAACACATCTAGTTAAAAATTGACGGCTTCTGTTTATATCAATGTATATAGAAATCGTAGATATAGCCTAGTTTAGTGTCCAATCATTTATTTCATATTTCACATCCATAGACTCCTGATACGTGAAATTCCGCAATAGCTATTACAGTATTTCCTAGCTCGAAATAAGTTCAGCCAATCGATGGATCAACAACAACAACAATAATAATAATAATAGTAATAATAATAATAATAATATGTTTCGGTTTTTTTTTTGTCTCTGATTATTCTGGTCTTCTCGGATTTGTACCTCTAAACACATTCCTGAAATAAAAAGAAATAGATGATGAGAAAACTCACGGAGGTAAGTTTAAAAGGAGCAATTAAACGGTATTTCGCTGATATTAAATTTTCCAAGTTCATGACAAAGTTTCTCTAGAACTATTCAAGATATCACAGTGAAGATCTCTCTGAATATACAGTGATGCTTTATGCCTCTACCGTTCTTCTTTCATTAATGTATTTCTTTAGGAATTTCTTAAGCAATCGAATTTTCAACAAATTTTGAGGAAAAATATTAAATTTTGTTCGGGAAAAGGCTTCAAACATCATATAGAAACAATATAAAGATGGAATGGCCATGCTTTTGGCCATTTAAATATCTAAATGCGGTGATTAAATTGACGTGCGTGGATGTGTAAAAATGTTACGTGAAATTTTAAACTTCATTTTCTGGTAACCTAGGTTTCTTAGATTTTACCACTTTAAAATATTCCTTGTGACGCAACTATTATTAATTTTTTAAAAATTATCAGGATGAATAGATCTTTGAAGACGGAATCCTATTGTTTATATATATATATATATATATATATATATATATATATATATATTAAAGTTTTGAAATTAAAGTTTTAATCATGATCGATTTATAGAAAAATTAAAAGTGCTACATACCTTACTTTTTACAGGAAAATGTTACGGTCACAAAAAACTTAATGTTCAATGTATTCAACTTTAGCGCTTTAAAATGTTCAAATTTTCATCAAATATATTTCATAAGAGTTTCAATTTTTATTTTTTAAACATTATTTGCTTTAGATAATTATACTGAATATTAATGTTCGTCTGTAATTATGTTGAACACATCTGTTGTGAACATTTCATTTAAATTGGTTGTGGAAATTATAGTCGATCCATCCTTAGAACCAGATTTGATGTAAACAAAACATTTGTATTCCTCCGCGTTAGTCTTGTGTTCTTATCAGCTGTGAGGAACAAATTGCTCATCGTTATCGTATGCATGCAGAAGATGGCTGAACGACACCACACAGAATTAAACGTAAGCTACAACCTTCTTTACTTTTACTATTCATATTATGTACTATTTATATTAATCAAATATTTCGAAGTATGTTTGAATAACATACTCCTTGAAGGCCCACCGATAAATATTGTGTTACAGTGTGCTTTGGTTTCTTGCGTATCCAGGGCTAGGTAATAACGTCATATTTACATCAACTTGGGTTCTAAGTGTGGTCTGATTATAGCCCTCTCAGTATCCTTAACTTCGTTTACCTTTTAGCACACATTAAAATGTTAACAGAGTTAATATAAGGATTTCTACAACTCTTTAGATTCACAGAGTGACACAGGTTCGTGTAAAAATTTCACTGGCATGAGGCGCTCCTGAGAAAGCGGGCGATTAATTTAAAAACAAACATTGCTTTGATCAAGTGACTGATAGAAACTTTGATACCAAACAAGCACAACCGAGAAGAAACATTTTAACTTCAATCACCCTATAAGTGTACACGAAAATATGGAAAATATGTTAACCGAACTACGTTCTTTATTACATGGCTATCTCGAATATTATTAATACATTTTATATCTAATCACCACTTTGGTTTTGAAGGAGCCACGTGATATTGAGGAACAGAAACACAACATGCTGCTGGTAGATACAGTGGAGTTTCTTCTTAACTTTAAATCCGCCTAAAAGAAGAAGGAGGAAGGAAAATAAAGAGATTTAAATTTTTGACTAAATAAGAACATAAGAACCTAAATAATAAAATATATAATAAAATATTTAAAAGCATAGAGAATATATTTCTAATCAAGCAAAATTAATAGGTTACATGCCAGCTTTCAGTTCACTCCAAATACTAATCTGAGTTACAAGAAAGAAAAACACATTTTTACATAAATATTATCCTTACTCCCTTAACCAATCCAGCGTTCCCCAGCAGCTTAGGAAAACAGCAAAACTTCGCTCAGCTTGGCCTGTCTTTAATGTTTTGAACCTGCATCTTCCGAGTACCGGGAGACTAGATATTACCCAACCAACTAGCAATGTGGTCTTCAGCTTAGAGTTTTATCTGAATCGTCAGTTAACTTTCACAGATGCTGCTTGTTTCGAACCTCAAGTTGGTGAACATTGCCCGGAGATATGCCCAGCTGTGAGAACATCCTAGTGTTTAATTACATGTCATAGATAATTGCGAGCGCTGTAGATTTTTCCCTCCGCGCTCAGCGATTGTTTACTTTCTCTTTCTTCAGCACTGATTACCTTCAATCCATCATCTGGCGAGAAACCTATGTCGTGTTCCTCTGATTGGCTTCACTCATCACTCTGATCAGATATGTGGGAGTCACACTGGTGCCAGCTCTGCTTACAGTGTTGCTGAAAAAATGCATATCTTTTGCAGTAAAGCCCTTACAAGAAAACGTTATGGCAGACTATTGCCCACTTCATTATGGAGGACATTGGCGACGCGACATGAGACACGATGTTGTTCCTCAAAACCTGGTGTTCACAATGAGGTGACTCAATTTAACATTACCGCGCGAAGCTCCGGCGAAAGTACACAACTTTTCGTTGTGTTTTTGTATTCATTTGGACTCATTCATTCAACTCGGGGTAATTTAATATGTCTTCCGAAGAAGAACGCGTTTTCCTGGAGGGTGATGTCTTAACAAGAGCACGCAAACTAATTCTGTGAATGTCACCATGCCGCGCGATGAATGTTATCTCCAATTCAACCTTTGTCGCACAGACTTTGTCGCCTTCATGCTGAATTCCTATTGGTCATTGCATCGCCAATGTCGTTCCGTTGTAAACTGACGTAAAAGTGGAGATGGAGAAATTAATTAACAGCTTATAGTAGGTTAATGCTATACAGGTTGAAGGAGCATAGATGCCCATGCTCCACTGGTGATTCCAATGTTACAAGAGTAGATGACACAGTATAGTAACATTTACTGAGCGGGATGGCCACGTCTGTGGCCCGCATTCGGTAGGATCCGGTTACGATCCCCAATGACCACCCACCTAGATCCATAGGTTTTTCGTGGGTTTTCCGGATCGTGAGAAGCATGCAGGAGTGGTTTCTTTCATCTCCCGAATTTCCTGTCCCCCATTTCGTTCCATTAACCTTTTCTTTTATCCATCACCCCGTTTGGTCTATTTCAGGGTTGGAGGTGTCGACGAAGGTATTTCGGTTCAGAGTGGCAGGGAAAAGAATGTTCTCTGTGAACTTTCTCCATCCCTCGGCCTTCGGCTGGTTGCCGGGGTATAAGCACCGGCCCCACGGGAGCATTGGACCCTATGTGAAGCGGGGTCCCCGGTCTACCTGCCGGACTACCGGGTCGTCTATATCTGGAAACTGAGGTAACCTGTCAATGCTGCGCCGTCACTCCTGGTTCCGGCCGCCCAGTGTCTTCCCTCACCTCATCCCTCCCGGGGCGCCCCCTCATAGGGCGTAGGTACAAATATCCACATTCTCTGGATCGGTACCGTGTCCCCTCCGATATACATCCCATTCCATAGTAGCCTATTTTTTTTTCCTTTGAGCACTAGATTCGTATTAAAAATGGTTTAAATAGACTTTTATCACGTCATTACTCCGTAGTACACTGTGGTATAAAAGCACGCTTAAGCCATAGAAAGCTCAAATACAATTGAAAAGATTTTTCCTCCCTCCACTTTTTGTAAAACCAGCATAATTCACCGCTGAAGATTCCTCCGAATTGTAATTTTGGTGATATGCTACTCGCCATGTGCACAATTCTTGATCAAATCCTTGTTGATCGAGGGTCACTGAAACATGATCAAACTTTGATCACGGTTGAATTGTAGTTGCAGTGCATCATTGTTAATTCTCGTTCAACGAACCGCCATCAGCTTGCTGATAATTGCTGTACGCTCATGATTCTACGAGAATTATTCAAAAGAAAGCATACAACTCTATATTCAAAGAGTTTGCAGCGCAATTAGAATCTCCTTGTCTATATCGCTTCGCTTTCGTTTTGAAATGTTATGATTGGACATTCTGCTGGCGTTAAACGAAAATGGAAAATAAAAACTGGTCTCCAAACTCTTCCCAGCATGAGATAGTCGTTCTGTTGGAAATAGCTGTCTCACACTCCAATAAAATGGAAAATAAAGGAATTGACTGATGTTCTTTAAAGGACAAGCAGGAGCATGAGAGTATTTAGTCATGCATTTGAACATGACACCGAGCGAGTTGTAATAACCGAATAAATAAAACGCTATTTACTAAAATAACGTGAGTCATGGTGTGTAACTTTCGGGAAATTAAAGAAGTTATTTTAAACTGCACTATACCTAGCATTTTGAAAATACTGCAAAATTCCTTAACTCATAATAATGTTGTCACGTAAATTGAGGGTTAACAAACATAATGTTGAGTTTTTATTATAGTTTCAATTGCCTTGGCTAACATTAATGATGACTGAAGTTTAACAAATGCTGATGGAATAATAAATGCATGTCTACATTTTCAACAACATCGGAAATTCGATGTCGTTGACAGCAGATCTTATTTCTGTTCTCCACGGGAGCGATACAAACCGTGAACACAAAGAAGCGTTTCTTATATCTGGCACATCACCGATAATACGCAACGGTGTTTTCAGTGGATACTAGAAATATCGCCAATCACAACATTAAACGTTCCTGAAGCGCATGGTCTCAAAAGGCGCAATTATTCTTCAATTCCCTGTCTCTCTCTCTCTCTCTCTCTCTCTCTCTCTCTCTCTCTCTCGCCCAGAGGTTCATCTCTTTCTACAATGATCCGATTTTGACGTTGGTCCCGATTTAAGTAATCTAACTAGGTAAATTATCTCGTTCGCAATACCTTTAAGACTATTGAAACGAGCAACCATTTTGTGCAACTTGTCCACAGTCAACGGCAATCAATTAGCATCCGGTTATTTGAACCGTAACAATTACTTCGTTTAACTTGGATCATTGTTATGCACAAAAGAATCGTGTTGAACGCGGTGAAATATGAATTCGCCGCTCTCAAACTTTGATTGAAAATGGCATGGCCATACATCTGACAACGTCGAAGGGAGACACCTGTCCATGCGCGAATTAATCTTGACCTGCATAACACTGCTTGTGTCACGGGTTTCAGAGGACAACAGCAGTTGCACTTCGTACCGAGGTGAAACTAGGTCAATAAATGTTGGCAATAGCAAGAAACGCTCTTGAATTTAATATGGAGCTAGAATTTATCAATTTAAATTGTTTAGAAGAAGGTTCTCCAGGTGATCTGACCAAGTTCAACGCAGAAACGGGAAGTGTGCAACACACCAGGAAAGAGGATCGCAAACACCTTCTCAGTAGTCTTGAATTGCGGAAAAAAGCATTCTACTGCTGAGGGGAGATATCTGGAAATGAATAATAGCTAGGTTGTTCGTAAAATAACTCTTTACTGAGTTATTTTACGAACACATTATCAGTGTGATCCAAACAAATGCACATAACATCAAGAATGTGAGCGATATCTCAGTGATATGAGTTTTAAATTACGGTAGACCGTCTAAATGGTATAAGACCGAGGATTCGTACATAAGCTACTAGTTCCAAATGTGGTGTCCAAACTTTTCACGCAGATATACGCAGATGAGAAATACGCATGTTTCATTTCGTTTTCCCGCGTTAAGTGTTCGTTAACATCTAAGACAAACATTCATTTTTATTTACTGTATATGCTTGGCGTGGAACTTCTTGCAGGCATTTGGTGGTTAAATTCTGTACAGGGTGAACCACCTAAAACTTGCACCGCAAATATTTCGGAAATGGCAAGTGCTATTGATGTGCAGTTTTCACAGCATTGATTGGTAGTCAGGGGCTCGTGCATTTAGCCTATAAACAGATTTTAATAATACTGAAGAAAGTGTATTTTTAGCAAACACACGACAATTTTTTTTAAATGGAACAACGCCTACTTACATCAACAGAATAAAAGTAGGGTAAATTCGAATGTCAATGGTCTTTCTTGTAGGATTCTTGTACAAGTGGTTTACAAGAAATCGTATTTTGAAAAGTTTCCACCCCGACAATTGTTTGTCCCATTCAACCTGCTTACTTGCTAGGTACGACGTTGTTATGTTTGTTTGCATTATGTTTTCTATTCATTGATTGCATTTCGACTTTCTGGTCAGTTAGTTTGTGACCGTTCAAACAGTAAGTCGTGAGTGGAAGATGGGGTTTACTAATGCAGAAAAAGCCGACATGCTCATGGTGTATGGAGAGTGTAGGAAGAATGCAGTTCGTTCCTGTACAGTGTATGCGGAAACGTATCCCAATAGACGTCAACCATCTCGGCAATTATTTATCAACCTCTTCAACCAATTACGTGAAAGTGTTACTCTAACACCTAGAACGTAACAGAAACAAACAAGTGACTCGAGAAGAGGCAGAAAGTAATGTTTTGGCTGCCGTTGCAATAGATCCGCAAATTAGTCCCCGCACAAATGGCATAAGTCAGGCAAGTGCACTGTGCATTCTCCACCGACATAGGTTCCATCCCTATCACATCTATCTCCATCAAGAACTGCGTGGAAACGATTTTGAGAATCGTGTTAACTTTTGTACATGGGCATTAAGACACGATACTCCAGATTCATCATGTATCTTGTTTAGTGATGAGGCAACATTTACTAATCATGTCCAAGTACACCGCAGAAACATGCACTATTGCCTGTTGACAATCCCCGTTGACTTCGTCAGGTGGAACGTCAACGTCCATGAAGTTTAATCGTGTGGTGTGGGATAGTGAACCATCAGCTCAAGGCCTTTTGTTCATAGAAGGAACAATTAACTCTAAGCCTCCTGACAGACCATGTGCCACAGATGCTAGAAGAAGTTCCTTTTCAGAATAGGAGTAACCTGCGGTACCAACATGATGGCTGTCCAGCCCATAATGCACGAAGTACTACGCTTGTCTTAACGGATTGTTTCCAAATCGTTGGATTGGACGTAGAGGAACTGTACCTTGGCCGGCCCGTTCACCGTATCTGACCTCTTTAGACTTTTTTCTGTGGGAAGGCTGAAGGAAACTGTCTACAAGGATGTACCA
This sequence comes from Deroplatys truncata, assembly GCA_030765065.1. Taxonomy (NCBI): domain Eukaryota; kingdom Metazoa; phylum Arthropoda; class Insecta; order Mantodea; family Mantidae; genus Deroplatys; species Deroplatys truncata. Next base: position 167,941,522 of record CM060978.1, on the reverse strand, counting down.
ACTACACCAGAAGATATGAAACGACGTATTACTGCTGCCTGCTCTGAAATTTCTGCTGAAATACTAGAACGTGTGCAGCAGTCTTTCCATAGCAGAACGGAAGCGTGTATTGAAGCTGCAGATGGTCATTTTGAACACAGCCTTTGAAGGGCTATGTTCTATTTACTTGTAAGAATCCAGTATTGTAATTCCCTTTTGTTTTTCTTCAGTTTGTGCTACCATAGGTTGTACAAGTGTCGGTGCGTAAAAGTTTCGAAATAAGATTTCTCGTAAACCACTTGCACTAGAATCTCGCAACAAACGGCACTGACATACTAATTTACCCTACCTATATTCTGCTGATGTAACTAGGCATTATTCCATTTAAAAAATTGTATGTTTGCTCAAAACATACACTTTCTCAGTATTATTAAAATCTGTTTATAGGCTAAATGTGCGAGCCCCTGACTTCCAATCAATGCTGTGAAAACTGCACATCAACAGCACTTTCCATTTCCGAAATATTTGCGTTTTAGTGATTCATCCTGTATAAATGCGCTTTAACCGTGAAACTTTATATAGACTACCTTCGAGTGAGAGCAGTGGTTACCTCATTCATACATAGGTGTCATGACAAGGAGATTACAGAATTCATTGGTCCTATGTTGCCACATATTGGATTGGAAATTATTGATTTTTGCCTAATGTTTGGAAATGGAACAAAGGTTATGAAGGCGGTTTACACCTTTCAGTGACTTCTATTTGTAGTTACAAATGAACATCTAGTGTTCCTTCCACCTTGTATTATACTGTGTAGGTAGATAAGTAAGTATATTGGTCTATTGGTCCCCCCCCCCAGCGATGGCAAACATTTCATTACAAGTGTAGCACCTGAAACAAGGTTTATTATCCTCATTTATGCAATGTGTCACCTATTATTTTCCTTTAAGTCGTAACAATGAACACTCCTTTGACTTCAACTTGAAAATTACATTTTATAATTAACAGGCATTCAATTAATAGACTGGATCACTTTTAGCCACATTGGACCTCTTGTTCCATGATTTCATTTTCCAAATACAGCAAATATGACTAGAAAAATCTTATTACATAAGAATAAGATATACTTTTCTTTAAACTAAGGCATTTGTAACATAATATTGCCATGAAATTCATTAAAATAGTTTTATTAAATAGTAATTTTAAACACAAAAATTAAGTCATATTGCCAATGGAGCTGAACTGAAACTAATGAAGCATGCTTCTTAAACTCATTGTCAAAGTATGAGGAACCTGTGTGTTTTTGAGTAGTGAGCTGTCTTCTTGCTTTACCTGGCCTACACGTGCTTCATTTCAAAATGAAATATGCGTCTTGCTACTGTCTTCTAAGGAGGCAACACAAAACTTCTTATTTTGTAATTACAAATTCCATTGCCCATTGTTCTTGAGAACTTTGTTAATGCTTTTTGGTACAAAAACTTGTGTTTACCAGGAACGTAAAGAAAACCACAGAAAAAGTTTCATTACATACAAAAAGTAAAGCAACAGTTTCTTTAGTATACGTATTTAAAGTTCACAGATCGAAGACCGATAGAGGATTGTGTGGGCTAATCAGCTGAAGATATATTCCTGTGTAGGACTTGTAGTGATTGCAAGCTCACATTGCTTTACTGTTTGTGCCTTTAGTAACAGGCTGCTCATCGTAAACATATGTATATTACATGTTCAGAATCAATTACCAAGTGTATGTAGAAAAATATTTCACCACCACCGAGCGAGATGGCTCAGACGGTGGCCCACATTCAGGAGGTCCTGGGTTCGATTTTCGCTGTAGCCCACTCTGACCATAGATTTTTTTGTGGTTTTCTCCTGGTCGCCAAGGCGAATGTCGGGGTGGTGTATTCTACCACGATTTCTCCTTTCCCCCATTTGTCTCATTTCATTTTTCCCTTTCATGTTTCAGGAATGTTTTCAGGTCCTGCGGTGCTAGCGGTGTCGGACAGATGTCGTGGGTGCTTGAACATAGGAAAGATGTTTACCCGTAAACGCCAGGATGTGTTGTTTCGCCCGTTAGTGTCGCTTCGTTGCTCTCTTGGAATTCCTTGCCATACTGGTGCGCGGATGTTTCAATTGGAAATATTAGGGATTTCTGCGCGTCTCGGTGGGCCTTTCTGCTTTCGGACCTGGAACCTCCTACAGCTCCTTCACCTCATCCCTGCCTCCCGTGGGGTGAGGCAGAATAGATTAAGTTGGTCGCAGTGCGCGAAGTACCCCTCTGATACACACATCCTACATCCTACTACTACATACCTGCATGTTGCAACAGTAGCTCAGTTGAATAGAGCAACAGCATGGAAAGCCGAAGATCCGAGATTCAAATTCCATTTTTCAGTCTGATTCTACCTTTCTAACGATGAAAGTAATCAAGAACAGAAAAGAAATGACTGGGACACTATATAAGAATACATTGCTTACTAAGAGATCTACCAAAGGGAATTGTGATTTTCAAAATATTTTGTGAAAGATGATACAAGGTGATACAACGACATTAAGGTCGTCTAGTCCGTGGACTAGTGGTACCGTGCTAGCCTCTAGCTCCCAAGGTTGCGGGTTCAAACCCGGTGGAGGGCGATGGATTTTTTTCGGGCGCAAAAATCCTTAGCATGGCTTCCTTTGGAAGGGAAGTAAAGCCAGTGGGCCCGTGCCGTAGATTTACGGCACGTAAAAGAACCTCAAGCCTGATAGAGGCCTCTGAGCAAAATTATGCCCAATATAGAATGGGACGCTAAGGACCATAGTAGTTAAAGAGCGTTCATAAATAAAACTCAATTTAATTTAATTTAACGACATTAAGAAAAAAATTTCGGTGACGAAAGAGAAAAGAGGGAAGAATGGAGGAGTCTGGGATTAAATGAAATGGTTGGCCATGGGCAGAAAACAAGGACTTGCTGATTTATTGGTCGATTTATTGATTACTTGATTGAGTCGGTGGTGCTTTTTATTCGGAACATTCTTCATGTTTCGTTCACTCATCAGAGGCCTACACAAACTGCAGAGATTTCAGCTTCACCGATGGCGTGCCAAGAACAGTTTCACTCTTTACAGCAGCCGTTTCGTTCTTTCACAGCAATTAGAATAATCTGTTGCATAGTAGTAATATGGGTTTATGACAAATAATACTTAGTTGCAGCGCTTGCCTTAAAGCTGTATTCCAACTAGTGATTAACGCGAGTTTTAAAAGCTGCCGACATGCTATCGTTTCGTTTCAAAGCATAATTTTAATTACTGTTATTACTGTGGCAGGTGGAAGATATTAAGTATCCAACTCTTACGTAATCTGGGTGTGGTATTACCCTTAAAACCCGATTAGCATACCGCTGTTGCTTTCATCAAAATGACATACTGCTTTTAAAGTCGAAATTAGATTTCTTAATAAATGAATCAAATGAAATGTCTGTTTTCTGGTGTATTTTATAGAGGTTTTAAGAAATTCCACATTAAAGTTTAACATATGGTGCTTCTTTATAGCTGTTTTTATGTCAGCATCCAACATTTAATTAAGTGATGAGAGGAACAGAATAATATACAACTTTTCTCAATTTTTGTTAGTAGGTATATGCGAAATATTTTCAACCAAGGATTGAAATTAAAGTAGTCTGATAACACCGAAATTACATAACATCAATTAAAGGGAAAATCGTATAGTTGTCTATAGCATTTTCATAAATTTATACAATTACGCATTGTTTACATATAGGTAATCGTGTCTCTAATATCCTTTATTTTCTCCTTAATTAAAGAGTAACCCATCCTGTGTTCTATTCTAATAATTATTTCACCATTAAGTAAATGCAAAGGTCACATAACAATGTTTATATTATTATCATGTAATGTTGAATCTCCTGCTTTCCGTTTTATTTCACTGACTTTTCCGCTCAGTCATCTAGTATAGATCAACCATGTGCTAGAAAGTGTCAGCACCCTAAGCACAAAAGTATAGCTAACAGGATTAAGGTATGTGTTTGCTTTCTGGACGTAATTTTTATTATTCAAAGGTCTAAATTATGAAAAGATAATAAAGTATAACTTAAAAATTAAGTTTAAATGCAGAATACTTAAACGAAAGGAATGTTGTGAACTTAAATACTGTTTTAATCACTAGCGTAATACAGTGGTGTTGGGGAAAACAGGATAACAATATTAACGATGGTCAACGTGCACTTTGAAGCTATATCTCGCCTTTGACGTCTATCTCGAGTATTTTAGATTGCCTTGATGGCCTATAGGGTACCTGAATCGGATGAGAGGGTTAAAAAATCTGATGTGTTGCATTCACACGAGTTTTGTCTACTTACATTCCTACAAATTATTCTTACAAAACCTTATTCTTCTATCTACTTCTTGTTAATCAGATAAACTGTTATTACACACTCACACATTTCACTGTAGTTATACGAAGGATACAATAAGCTAAAGCGTAGTCAGATTTTTTAAAAAGCAGGTACACATGAAATTACTTTGAAATTCCATACTCTTTGCTTAAACACGAATAGTGACTTACCACTTGAAAAAAGTAGAGGTATTTGAAAATTCATACGAATAACAAAGACATCTCGAAAATAGTTAACCCTATAAAAAAAGTATTTGACATAAATTTCGTTCCTAGAAAATTCAATATGTAGGTACATTTTGTTTATCGTGTAGCATTTTAATCAAAATCGTTAGAGCCATGTTCCATGTAAAGGGTAGTCTATGGGGAGGGGTTCCTAAAAATCTTCGTATCGATCCTTGGGAAATAATGAACTTAAATACCAAATTTAATTAACCGATTTTTCGTTTTTGAGTTATGCTTTTCAGACAGATACACACACACAAACGGACCTGCTTCTAAAAATTTTTTTCTTCTGTATTCAGAGAAGCTTAAAACGTGTATTTCCTATAAAATCTGGTATCGAATTTTTGGGTGTAATGCAATATTTACTCTATTTACTATATGTAAGTAGTACGTAAAGAAAAAATGTGACAGACCTGACGCGAAAGCCGAAGATCCGAAGTTCGACTATAGCATTGAATTTTTCAATTCTGATTCACCTCTCCATTTAATGCATTTGTTTTTGTTTTGTGTCTTTCCTTCCTCGGCGAAAGCAACAATAACGATTGTAACAATAATAGCAATAATAATAAATTCCTCGATCACACATGATCATTCCTCGTACTTCCCAGCAGATCACTACGCGAGGGAAGCAAAGCGGTGGTCGACTACATGATTTATTGCTGTCTTGGGATGCGTTCCAGTCATACGGGTTCAACAGAAGTCTTTATCCTGGGCAAAGCAACCAGTACAATTACAGCCGTGGTCAGTGAACATAAAATATTCGTGCAGACAGACATTTCTCGAGTTCCTCTGCAGAGGAAGAAAGGAACTGTCTGGGTTTGCCCTCTCTCCCCTTCTAGCTGCATCAATTTGAATAAAGAAGCTCTGAGCTTGTTAAATTATTCTAACACTGGAAGCTGGCAATCGCCGCCAACACGGATGAAAGCGTAACGAACATGCAGGAGCGTCCCCACCCACCGTACGACCCGCACCCTTTGTGCTACCACAACAAAAGGGATCCAGTTAGTCCCGACAGGTGAAGTCCCTCCGGAATTTATATGCATATTTATTACCTTGTTTATTTCTTTGTTTATTATTATGATTGTTATGCCTGCAGTAACACTCATTAACGCTGTTTCGCTCGTGTACTTGGTCAGAAGTCCGCCTATCGTGAAGATAACTCTCAGCAGTAAGCCTAGCACCTGGAGATTTTATCAGCTTGTTTTGTAGCGGCGTAGCTAATGACAACAAATTAATTAAGGTTACAATGGTGCTCACCGAAACCAGTGCTTTTGCTTAGTTTCCAGATTCTTGTTATCTCCATCAAATTAACAAAAGCTACATTTTCCTACGCAAAAGCCACCGTGGCAATTTTCGTGGCTCCATTGTCTTAAGGCTTTCAGGAAAGTGGTATTTTCACGATGATTTTTAATTTACAAGTATAAATTATACTGAGTTTACGAGAAATGATTGTAAGGCTAGAGATCGTCCACACAAGTGTTGCAATATAATATACCATGGCTAAAGAGACATTGTTAAGCCACTAAATGCTATGGAAATTTCAAATGGATTGTGCTTAGATTTGGGTCAATAATAAATGCATCGACTGTATCATATTTTAGGTTTCACATTCTGAATGCAGAATGCCAGTAATTTCACCTATTGATGGGTTCTTTTATACCTAATCTATGGCAGTAGGATATGAATGAAGGTATAGATGCAACATTTTCAGTTAAAAATCTTATAATTATTTGATGTCATTGAAGCAAAGCATATTGTAGCTCATTCAAAGAAAGTAACATCGAGGTATAGTAAGAATTTTCTAAAGGAAAGGTTTGGAACTAAGTTGTTTGTTTAACAGAAGGATCAAATTAAAAAACACACTGTAGTATAATACTGAAAGGAGAACCCAAGGAGAGCGGGGTCCTAAAACCTGTAGCTCTGCCACTAACATACACAAAAATGCACATTTTGCTTTATTTATTTCTGACAAATGAACCAGATACTCTCCATGTTTCTAAGGAAATTAAATGTTTCTACTTTGTACAACTATATTGAGAGATCAATTGCCACTTGTGTTATTTTTTTTTAAACGGAATAAAGCAACATATAGGAGGGCTATTCATAAAGTAACTTCCACTTACTTTTTAAAAAAATGTGAATGGAGTTACAGAGTTTGTTTTACAATACGTTGGAAGTACACGCTCTAATTTTCAGCCACATTAAGACATTCGTCGTAGCGTTTGACGAGCTTTGAAATTCCCCATTCTAGAATCCTGCCGCCTGTAACTAAGGTCAACCTACGACGCTGGTTTTCAACTCTTCGACAAACAAAAGTTCAAAAAATGCAGTGGGGCCATACTGGGTCACCGAAAAGAACCCACAATGTGTCGTCAAACACATTCCAGAAGGAAACTCATGCCACTGTCTTCTTGGACAGAAGAGGAACTTGTCTGTGGAGTTGTTGGAGAGAAATGCTACAATGAACACTGCAAGTAATTGTAACACACTAACAAACTTGAGAAGCGCCATTCAAAACAAACGTCGTGGCATGATGACGAAGAATTGAAAACTAGCGTCGTAGGTTGGCTTCAGTCACAGACGGAAGAATTCTACGATTGCGGAATTTCAAAGTTCGTCAAACGCTACAAGTGTCTTAATGTTGCTGGAAACTACGAGGAAAAATAAATTAGAGTGCGTACTTTCAAAGTATTGTAAACACATTCTGTAACTTCATTCGCATTTTTTTTAATAAACGGAAGTTACTTTATGAATAGCTCTCGTATCTCCGAAGTGTTCCCTACAAGCATGTGTTGAGCAACGCCGGTAGGTTAAAAAGAAGACGCTTCGGAAATGCCTTCTCCGTTGCAATGGTAAATTGATTAAAGACGTACGCGCATTGATGTACTTGCTATAGAGGGCTGCGGTTTTGGAAATCCAGTTGACCTTCATTGGATTTTGATCATGAAATCTAAATTTTCCAGAGTTTAAGTTAAAATATCGCAACTGTCATCTGTGAATAAAACTTTCAGTAAAATGAAAATTTTCTAACAAAGCAGTAAACGAAAAGTCGTCATTGAAAATACCGTTTATGAATACAAGATAAGAGACTGGATGAACACAAAATCTAAGCTTTTAACGAGAGGACTTTGCATAAATGGCGCGGAAATCGGGGAGCAGCGAATGTCTACTAAGGGTTTATCACTCCAGGGCAGTTTTAGTTAAAGCTGAACATCTAACAAGTTCCAGAAATTATGCTGTAATACTTTCTAATAGATACGCATCTTGGACTAAGCCATCACGGAGATCAGAAGTAAAAGATAAAGGTCAAAGCAAATTAATAAACAATTAGCATGAATCTCATCGTTGAAAGGCAACAAGCAGAGAAGCAAGATCTTGCTATAGGGCAGTGGTGGGCCCACAGGTCACTCGAGAGTTTATATTAAATTGGACAAGCCAGGTAATCGTGTTTGCGAGTAGGATACGTAAGACAACTCGATTGCAGGAAAATGGTGATCCATTGGAAAAATAGGTGAAACGAGGTTGAGGCAGTATTTTATATCACAACACTGTGAATGCCAGAGTGATTGTAGTGTAAATGAACATTATAGCATGACAATGATTTTAGATGTTTGTTAGCTATAAGCATTGTTAGGAAATAAGTTTACACGGCCTCACTGAAACTGACAATAGGAGTGGGTAACAATTAACCGATGGGGTGTGCTGTTATGTGTTCCTTTTGTGTTTGTATTTGTGTTATACATCCAGCCAGTCACTTTACGTTGCTTGTCCCCTTGCTTAACGCACTCTCTGGTGCTCTTTTTTTCTCCTCTCTGGTTTGCTTACGTGGCATGTGCTTTGGCCGTACGCGGTGAGTGGTGGATTTCTGTCGCATTGCAGGGATAGCTCTCTGCTCGGCAACAACTCATCCGGATTGTGGAAGTTTTTGTAATAGATTTAAGGAACGTCTTTGTGATTATTTGTAGATCGGTCTTATGTAAAGGTAGGCTTTGTTATCAGTTTTATATCTTGGTAATGGTGAGTGAATTTTGGGGCGGAAAACGTAATGTGTGTTTTAAAATACGAATTCGTAAAGTGACTGGCTCTTGGAATTGTTCATATGTTTAGTGTGTTTTGGTTCTTTTCTAGCTGAGTTATATTTTCAGTACGTAATTTTCAGTGCATAGTTAGTTTAAAATTACAGAAATTCTGTTGTGTTAATTATGAGAGCAGTAATTGCAGTTAAAACCCAATCATGCTGAACCCAATCATGCTGAACTTTCGTAACTGAAAACGGTTGGGTTGTAAAGTACATCTAGCTCAGCTGGACTTTGAAGCTCACTGTTACTAGAAATTCATAAAAGTCTGTTTGGGTCTTGATCAACATTCTTAGCAAGTCTTTGACTAGATAAACATAATTAAATATATTGGTCTGATGTTTATAGTGGCCTTGTTTTATAAACTTTCTAAATTGATTTTGTTTGTTGAATTTTTGGTTTTACTTAATTTTTGCTGTATTTAAAACTTGCCTTACTGCTCTGCTCAATTGGTTTTGGTTGGTTTACTATTTAACCCTCCGTCAGGCGCGCGCTTTGGTAGAACGCCGTTAGTCGCGCAGGGCCTAGTAGACCCGCGCTATATTTTTCTTGTTATTGTTTGTATTTTTGTTTTCTTTCGTTTATTTTCTTTTTTTCTTGTTTTTACCTTTATTTAGATTAAGCGTACAAGGCTTTCATTAATAGGTATTATCTTACAACATAAAAATACAAGCTAAAGTATGAGTACACATACGTTATAAGTTGTATTACAGTAAGTATAAAGAAATACATTGCCATTTCCAGGTATACATACAACTTGTAATTTCAAATGTTCAGTTACTCAGGATCATCTACTATTTCACCCGTGTTTTCCCCGACTAAGCAACTATCGCAAATAATTTTAGCATGTTTGCTCAAACACAGGGGGTGTTGCATTTCCCACATGCATATTTAGTTTTGCAGTTCATTTTGTCTTTGTTGCTGGGTTCACATCGTTTCCTTTTCAATGCGCATAGTGGTGTATTTGACAATTCATCTACGCCGGATTCTTCACGTTTATATTTTGTCAAAAGTCCTTACAAATCATCGGATAGATTTGATGCTGTTGCTCTCCTTTGTAGCTGTTGCAACAGTAAAGCAGTGATTTCAAATACTCCTGCCTTGTGGAATATTTGTTTTGGTTTCCAAGGAAGATAACCCTAGAATTAATACCTGCAATGTTCAAGATATGGTCAAAAATTACCAAGGGCCACCTTCTCGTTGTTCTGGCTACATTGTATGCAGCACACAATTTATCTACTGCATCAACTCCACATTTAGTGTCGTTGTAATGCAGGACTATTTCAGGCTTTTTCTCAGCACCTTCTGATTAACTGTGTGGATGAAACATGTAGACTTGAGAGCAAAACTACTGTTTTACCCTTTTTTGGAACATATGAAACAAGTTTTTCATTTTTTGTGAAGCCAATATGCTTTCGTACTGTCTGCGATCTTTTGGAGAATTGAAATTAGTGCGTAACTCTTTTCTGTTCGTTCGCACTGTACCGACGAAAGAAAGTTGTCTTTTGCGCAATTCATTCACCAGCGATACACTGGTAAACCAATTATCTGCAGTAAAGTTTCGTCCAGTGCCAGAGATTGGTTCAGTTAGTCTCAGCACTACAGCCTCTGCCGAGTTAGTTTGCAAATATGGTCCGTCCGGCTGCTGTCCACAATAAATCTCTATGTTAGTTGTATAAAACAGTTTTGCATCACTCAAACAGAATATCTTTATGCCATACTTGTTTGACTTGGATGGTATATATTGTCTAATAGCACATCGACCACGAAATTCCGGCAACTGTTCGTCGACAGTGACATTTTTTCCAAGAGAATAATGGTTCTGACAGTTGTTCAGAAACAATGTAAACATTTCTCTAACAACGCCAATTTATCCAATCTTCGTCGCTCCAGTCTTGAGCTTTTGTCATCAAAGCGAATACAGCGTATTAGAAAACGGAATCGTTTTTCGGACATAGCCATTCGGAATAGAGGAATTCCAAGATCGGTTCTCCAAAACGCGTGAATATTCTGGCGTCCACCACGAAAAATTCCTGCCAGGTACAATAAGCCTAGGAAAGCTTTTATTTCTATTACATCTGTAGGTCTGCTGTCTCTTTCACAATCAAATTGGTGCTGCACACTGCTAATGTAAGTATTTGAGCTTTCAACAATCAAATCAACTATATCTTCGGTAACAAAAAGGTTCCAACAATCAATTTCCGTTTTCGCATTTTTGGCAGCTCCTACCACACCAGGAAGTTTGGTCAATATATTGTGAGCCCTTGTCTGTGTTATTTTCAAATGTGTTTTTTTTTTTCATTTTGTTCCATCTCTCCCTGTGAATAACAACAGAATGTATTGTCAATAATAATAAGAAGAAGAAGATGAAGAAGAAGAAGAAATAGAAGAAGAAAAAGAAGAAGAATTACTATGATACGCATATGATGTTACCTATAAAATACATGTTATCACACAAGCTGCTTTCATCGTCTTCCTCTTCATCTTCGTGGTCAGTTTCTGAATCTAAAGATCTCGTTTCGAGTTTATCTTCTGAATCAGAGTCATCTTATTCATATAAGTTGTCATCCACAGGCAAGGCATCATCATCGCAAAGTAGGCGATGTACTTCATCCAAATCATTCGGATTTTGTAGATCGTACCTTTTACTCGTATTCATGACGAAGCAGTAACAGCTCCTTGCAATAGTAAAGCAATATTGCACAAAAGCTAATACGAAACAAATCTGTCAACAAAATGTAAAGAGAGCAGGCGCGCGGGGCCCGGTTGACCTGTGCGACACGTAACTGCTGATTATTCATTCCTCCAGCCAAACAAATAAACAGATAAGGTTATCGCTGCAGCAAATAATCGCGCAAGGTGTAATGTTAGATGTCCTAGTCAGGCAATTACATAGGTGCGTTCGTTCAAAAAGTATAACAATTATTTAATGCCAGGGGTCTCTCAGGCCCCTAGCGACTGACGGAGGGTTAAGCCATCTTTGTTTTACAGTTATTCTTTTAAGGTTGCTTTACGGTTCTGGTTATTAATGTTTGTTTATTATTATCATTAAAGTACCCAAAAAAAACTTATCAATAGTAGTATATTTTTGAGAGTTCTGGTGTCCATTTTGTTTTCCCCTACGGCACTCGTTAGGGCTTCCCTTTTCGCTTGGCCGGGATTCCCTAACTCAGTCAAACCTTTCTTAAGCGTCTGCATGGTTTCGCTGCCTTGCTCCAGTGTTGTGTTTTGGGAGAAACAGCGGAACCATTGCAAATTACTGGTACTGGTAGCAGAGCGTGGTTAATTGATTTGTCTGTGTTGGTTAGGGAATATTTTTGGGTTTGTTGTTTGCTCTGTATTCTCCGGATCTCATTTTCTTACTTTTACCATATCCGTAGTATCAAGATGGCGGTATCGGTTACTAATGTGGACAGATTACGGAAAGATGAATTGTGGGTAGAGTTGGTTGTACGTGGAGGTCAATGTTCTATGACAACTGAAGTGGCTATTATGTTGGATGTTTTTCGACAAATTAAGGATGCTCCAATAATTACTGTATCTATTGATCACGTGGTAGTAACTAAGTGTGAGTCCACTTGCTCGTTGGCCTTAGCAGAGATTCCGGATAATTTAATGGATTTTGGGCGCGAGGATTCTCCCTCTAAGGCACAGTTGCTCCGGTGGCAAGTTAGAATTCGGCATTACTTGTTCTATTTAGATTATGTCTTACAGAGATACCCTACCTTGCAGTCTTGTTCAGCGTTGCAAAAGTTAAAGGACCAGTTTAAGGAATTAGCCCGTAAAGTAGAGGAGGATTTTGGGACTTCACAGGATGATACTGGGTCGTCCCCCTTGTATGCTCAAGGATTGTCGGATGTGGTTCAGCCTGCGATTGCGGTGTCTGCGTTTCGGCCACTTAGACTCGCTCATCCCCTCTAGCAATTCGTGGAGGGCTTTCAGTTAAACGACATTGTTGATGTACCATCGGCTTTACAGTTTCTTTATTTTCTTGTTCGATTGTCGCTAATGGCTAAGCGTTATTCGGTACCCACGGCTCAAGTGATAGAATTATTCTGTCAAGGTGTCTGGGATAGTTTTGGACCAGTTAATGCGGTGTGCTGGTTTGGCCGACCCTGTGACTCGCTTTCATTTGGCCCTATTAGACATGTTCATTCCGCGTAGGGAATGCACGAGGATAATGCAAGACGTATATATTCGTCCTCAGGGTCTAACAGAATCGTTTACAGAATATATGGTTCGGGTTAAGGAAATTGCTTTAGTGTTGGTGCTCCCTGATACGGAAGCGGAAATTTGTGATGTCATTTTATCAGGACTCAATCCAGTCGTCAGGTCGGCTTTGGTTTTAGGACCTCGGCCGTCAAATTTGCAGCAGTTGGAAGCATTGGTACCTAAACTCAATGAAGTTATGCTTGTTGATAGGCTGCGTCTGTCAGAGCCTCCGGGCTCATTTGCAACTCCTAATACCACTGTATCAGCTCCTTCCTCGGCCATTGTTCCGGTTTCGGGTCGTCTGGCCACTATTAAATGCTTTCAGTGTGGTCAGGAAGGCCATGTCCCAATAGGAGGACAGTGAATCGGGGTTTTCTTCGTGTTTCTATTCAGGGGCGACAGTTTCGACCTTTATGACGCCAGAAGGTTAAGTCAACCTTTTGTTTGTCTTGGCGTATTTGTGATTATCCTTAGTTCAAGTTTCTCTTGAAAAGTTGCCTTTATTGGCGTTATTAGATTCCGGAAGTTCCGTCTCTTTGATTCAGCTTGATTGGTTTAGGTTAAATTTACCATGTGTTATGTCGCGTGCAACCACGTGTCAGTTGGTTTGTTTGATGGTCAATGGTCAGGCCTTTCAAGTTACTCAAAGCGTATCATGTACTATACGTTTCCCACGTTTTACGTGGAAACAGTTTTTTCGTCGTTCCCAGGCTTCCTTATGCATGTGTCCCAGGTGCCGATTTTATGTCAAGGACTGGGATGGCTATTGATTTTTCCACTAGGCAGATCGCCTTTCATTTTGCTCCCCGGATAAAGTTGGACTTTGTGAGGGATTTTAAACCATCTCGGACCCCTCTAACCTTGGGAGATATTAATTTGGTAACCCAAAATTGCGCAACGTCTCTGTCTCATTTGTCCCCTGAACAGGCAAAGCAAATAGAGCATTTAGTTGGGGAATTTGATTCATTGTTTACAGATGTTTTAGGGGCCACTCATTTGACTCAATATGAAATTCAGTTAACTGATTCTAATCCGGTCAAGTTATCTCAATATAAGCTCACACAACCGAAGATGGCTATATTAAAAGAGAAAATACAGAAGATGCTTGACCAAGGGGTTATTAGACCGTCTACTTCAAATTACAACAGCCCCATATTTCTAGTACCGAAGGGAGATCAGGATTTTAGACCGGTCATAGATTATCGTCTCTTGAACAAAAGATAACATATTGAAAGTACCCCTTTGCCCGATTTGCATACAGCTGCTCATCATTTTTCGAAGGCTCGCGTTTTTACTACCCTGGATTTAAACAATGCTTATCATCAGATTCCTTTGGCTAAACATTCCAAGCATCTAACAGCTTTCGCTACACCCTGGCGTCTTTATGAATTCAATAGGGTCCCATTTGGTTTGGCTACGGGTGCGCAAGTTCTCACTCGTTTGCTGGATAATTTGTTTTCTGACATAAAATTTAAATATTTGTACCATTACTTAGATGATCTTGTAGTATATTCCGAGGATTTTGACTCACATCTTGTTCATTTACGTGAAGTCTTTCGTCGCCTACAGAGCGCAGGATTATCAGTTAAGCAGTCTAAAGTTCATTTTGCCACCTCTCAAATATCATTTTTGGGCCATATGGTTTCCCCTTCTGGTGTTATCATAGACCCAGATCGCACTAAGGCTATTAGAAATTTTCCGGCACCCAAAAATAAGCATGAGGTGGCTCGATTTTTGGGAATGGTTAACTTCTTCTCTAAATTTATTTCAAATTTTTCTACTCGGGCGGAACCTCTTAATTGCTTACGTAGGAAAGCCAGTCTTGGCTTTTCCAGATTTTGCTATGCCCTTTATTTTACAGACGGATGCTAGTGCTAGCGCGCTAGCGGCAGTTTTGTTGCAGGAATTTCCTGAGGGTCGTCGTCCCATTTATTATACCTCGCGTACTTTATCTCCTGAAGAACGTAAATTTTCTACATATGAATTAGAAACCTTAGCGGTGCTTTTTGGATTGGAGAAGTATAGGGTGTACTTAGAACATGTGCATTTCGTTTTAGAGTGCGATAACCAGGCTTTAACATGGGCGTTAGCTGTTCCAAGGAAGACAGGTCGTCTTGCGCGTTGGGGTGTCCGGATAGGTGCCTTTAAGTTTACTCCTTCCTTTATCAGAGGTTCAGAAAATTGTATTGCGGATGCTCTTACCCGGGTATTTTCCGAACCTACTGAGGAGTGTGTTTATTTCGAGACTTTGGATGCTCCTTCTGCGGATACTCAGATTGAGAGCGTATGATTTTCGGCATTTCCTGAAATGTTTGTCAGTATACCTGAACTTCAACTTACCGATTCTGGGTTGGCTTCAATTATTCAGCAAATTAAATCGGAAGTTTCACTGCAGGATTATAAGATTCATGAGGGTGTTTTGATGGGAAGAGCTGGTTTTGATCGGCGTTATAAAGTCATAGTTCCGAAGGCAGCTATTCCCATGATTTTTAGTTATTTTCTTGATTCTCCTTTCGGGGGTCATTTAGGCATTGCCAAAACCAGAAACCGAATTCGTGAACCGTTTATGTGGCGGGGCATGGATTTCGATGTAAGAAAGCATGTTAAGGCTTGCCGCATTTGCGCATTGTCCAAACCCGCGTAGGCTACAAATTGGGGATTGCAAGAATTGTCTTCCTCCTGCCGGCGCCGCGCTCACCTGTCGCAGCTTAAATTGTATAACTCGGGGTAGTTTGTGTCTAGGTTAACTACGGGTTTTGTTTCTAGTTTTCATTCTGTTGGTTCATTGGGGGATGTATGGTTATGTCCGTGTGCTAGGGCTACTCAAGAGTCAGTCACTTGCGAGTTCCTGAATAATTTGGAGGAATTTATGATTTCCCTTTCAAGTTAGTGTGCAAGATAAATATGGTAACATGAATGGTTACCTAATTCTGAAAGTTTTGCCTCATTTCCATTCGCCCTTGCTGGGGTATTTGGCTGTTGCGCAGAGCCTACCTTTGCTGTTGTTCCTGTTATTTTGAGTGACATTTTGTGTTTCTATAAATTTGGCTCGAATTTAAAATCCTTTGTTTTTTATTGTTAATCTTTGGGGGTAATATTTTAAATTATAATTATATATATACGTATTTATAAGATCACTTAATTTCAGTGGGTGTCAGCTTAATTAAATTGTTCTTATTGGGTTAAATTCCTTGCTTCCACACCGGTGATGCCTTGCCGGTATGCCCTGTTCACCTGCCTCTCCTCAGTTATAGTTTGTGTGGGGTCGGGGCAAGTGAATTATTATTTTAGTTGTACATAGTTGTTATATAGTGCATTATGTCTCCTAGTTGTTTCATTGTATACCATGTTTACTTCTTCTATACTTGTCTAATTTAAAAATGCACATGGTTTATTATGAAATTCAATATTTATATGTCTATAAAATTATAATTGATTGAAGATAATTTAGTTTGTATATGTAAGATTATTTTTTGCTTTGTGAGCCCCCTCTGCTGCTTTGTTTTTTATGTTTTAGATTCTTATCCTTCTCGGCTACCATCCTTTTTTCCTTCCTCGTGCTACTCTGTGTGGACACGTTCTGGACCTTCTGAGTTGTGATGTGCTGACTGCTGTGCAAGTTTCTTCTGCTCCTGTGGTGTGTGCTGCCGGGTGGTCCTACGTGGGAATATCACCGTCGGACGCTATTTGGTTGATTAATATACTGAAGCCTTTACCTCCTCTTCCGGATCCTGACAACTTTATACATCTTTTGGCCCGCTTCAGTTTCTGCCTTAGCGTTAACCGTCTGCAGTGTCGGCGTTATAAGTAAAGAAAAATCTATACTCCTGGTTAGCGGCATGTCCGCTGAATGTTGCTGCCAAAATTATGATGCAACTTTTCGCCTGTGACTGTTCCTGGGAGTTATATACTTAAGCTTTTATCATCACCTTGGATGGCTGCCCGGTTGCTACGTCGTGAGATATATGCTGTTGGGGTTTGTTTGCCTCATTATGGTCTTCTCCATGTGTGTTCAGTGTCAGCTACTGAAGTTTGTGGACTGTATGTGTGGAGTTACCTTCTTCGTCTACCTACAGTGTAGCATGTTCCTTCTGTTTTCCTAGTTGTTTCCCCTTTTGGCTCTTTATTGTTCCCTTTCCTCGAGTTCCTATAAATGGTTTTTTTTCTTTCTTCTCGCAAGCTCGGAGATTGGGGGGGCTACTGTGCTGTTATGTGTTCCTTTTGTGTTTGTATCTGTGTTATACATCCAGCCAGTCACTTTACGTTGCTTGTCCCCTTGCTTAACGCACTCTCTGGTGCTCTTTTTTTTCTCCTCTCTGGTTTGCTTACGTGGTATGTGCTTTGGCCGTACGCGGTGAGTGGTGGATTTCTGTCGCATTGCAGGGATAGCTCTCTGCCCGGCAACAACTCATCCGGATTGTGGAAGTTTTTGTAATAGATTTAAGGAACGTCTTTGTGATATTTGTGGATCGGCCTTATGTAAAGGTAGGCTTTTTTATCAGTTCTATATCTTGGTAATGGTGAGTGAATTTTGGGGCGGAAAACGTAATGTGTGTTTTAAAATACGAATTCGTAAAGTGACTGGCTCTTGGAATTGTTCATATGTTTAGTGTGCTTTGGTTCTTTTCTAGCTGAGTTATATTTTCAGTACGTGATTTTCAGTGCAGAGTTAGTTTAAAATTACAGAAATTCTGTTGTGGTAATTATGAGAGCAGTAATTGCAGTTGAGTTATATTTTCAGTACGTGATTTTCAGTGCATAGTTAGTTTAAAATTACAGAAATTCTGTTGTGTTAATTATGAGAGCAGTAATTGCAGTTGAGTTATATTTTCAGTACGTGATTTTCAGTGCATAGTTAGTTTAAAATTACAGAAATTCTGTTGTGTTAATTATGAGAGCAGTAATTGCAGTTAAAACCCAATCATGCTGAACCCAATCATGCTGAACTTTCGTAACTGAAAACGGTTGGGTTGTAAAGTACATCTAGCTCAGCTGGACTTTGAAGCTCACTGTTACTAGAAATTCATAAAAGTCTGTTTGGGTCTTGATCAACATTCTTAGCAAGTCTTTGACTAGACAAACATAATTAAATATATTGGTCTGATGTTTATAGTGGCCTTGTTTTGTAAACTTTCTAAATTGATTTTGTTTTTAAATTTTTGGTTTTACTTAATTTTTGCTGTATTTAAAACTTGCCTTACTGCTCTGCTCAATTGGTTTTGGTTGGTTTACTATTTAAGCCATCTTTGTTTTACAGTTATTCTTTTAAGGTTGCTTTACGGTTCTGGTTATTAATGTTTGTTTATTATTATCATTAAAGTACCCAAAAAACTTTTCAATAGTAGTATATTTTTGAGAGTTCTGGTTTCCATTTTGTTTTCCCCTACGGCACTCGTTATGGCTTCCCTTTTCGCTTGGCCGGGGTTCCCTAACTCAGTCAAACCTTTCTTAAGCGCCTGCATGGTTTCGCTGCCTTGCTCCAGTGTTGTGTTTTGGGAGAAACAGCGGAACCATTGCAGGTGTGAGTTGTTTATCACTAAGAAGAGACAAACAAATGACGTCAGAGTAGCGTGCCTTTCTTTAGAAATGGAGGGAATATCTTTCCTTGAGCATATGTGTTAGTAATTATGATTGGCTGACAAAACAGGTGCTAATGTTGGCGCGATTTAGTAACCAATAGCAGCTCTATTATAATGTTTAGATATTTCGGGGAGAAGGAGTATATATTCTCGAGCTACAAGCATATTTCACGCAGTTCTAAGGAATCATTCTCGAGATACGTCACGCAGTCATGAAAAGTCATTCGCAAGTTACACGTCGCGCAGTTCTAAGAAATCTCTCGTGAAGTACACGTCACGCAGTCTTGAAGAATCTGAAATGCACATTATACAGTTTGGAAGAATCTCTCGCGTCGTAAAGTTATTTACAAAATGTGAAGTACGCAGCAACTATTATGACAGTAATCACATTCGGAAATATTACAGTTTGTCAGGCGTGTAGAAAGATTAAAGATGTGAACTATTAATTAAGTGTGACGGCAATAAAAGTGTGAAAATAAACTCTTTTATCAGTGTTAACTTTTAGTAACAACTCCTTTCCGTTTACACGCCCTGCTCAGAGATATTTGCTCGACTGAGTAATAATAGCTAGCCGGAGGACAAAGAACCCAAAATTAAAAATAATAAAACAATAACAGGCGCCCAGTAAAAAAAGATAACACGAACAGATTACTGCGGCAAGGTGAAATGCTAGGCTAGGCGGGGGTTGGGGCAGAAAATGGTGATATATGGGAGATTATAGGGAATGCGAAGAGAGATGCAAGGCTAGACAGGGGTTGAAGGGTAGAATATGCGTTTGTATGGAACAGATAAACGAGGATCGATGCTAAGCTAGATGGGAGAAGAGGACTAGAAAATGCGTTTGTATCGCAAGAGATAGGAAAATGGGGGAGAGGTGCTAGGAAAAACAGAGAATGAAGGTATTTGGGAATTTTTTTCAGAAGGGGAGGAATAGTTTAGGAGGTATTTAGGCACTGGTGTAGCTATGAATATTTCGGGGGACGCTTATAAGCCATTTTTGGAAATATCTTTAGCTTACTTTGAAGGTATTTTGATAGTACTTTGGTGCAGTGGAATAAGCGTTTATAGCATACTCTTACGGACTTGGGATATTTTGGAACACGGACACGAGAACTTCGGGTGTTTCAACGGTATTTTAAACGTCAGTGCACGTATTTTCATAGTTTTGACACTGGGTTTTTGAAGTATATTGAAGAGTTTTAGAAAGCAGTGTAGCTATTTCCATGGTATAAAACTGGTTTTTAGATATTCTGAAGGGATTTTGGAAACTGCTGCAAGTATTTTCATGCTCTCAGCAAAGGGCTTTGAACATTTGGAGATATTTTATGCTGTTTTAAAGTATTTTATTACTTTCACAGATATTTTTCCGAGGGTTCAGGTAAGATAATTTGAGACTCATTAAGGGTATTTTAGACTATCGAATTAGGTATTAGCACTGGCTTTTTAGGATATTTTGCTAGACAGAAGAATTCCAAGTGTTACACAGGTATTTTGGATGTAAAACAGATGTTAAACGTGCTTTCAAAGTATTTTATTATTTAGATTTTCTGTCGCATTATACATGGATTGTGACATTCTATAACCATTTCTATTGCTTTACAGTCACATACGCTCCTTTTATGGACTCTTCTATATTCTGATGCAACACGTCATAAACTATATATAGCTAACAGTTTTTTTAACCAAGTGTTAAATTCCTTTAGTGATATTGTTTTATTGAGTTTTCCTCGTTTTTTAAGTGATAACATTTTTGCTAGGCGTAGTAGCTTTGCCAGTTAATCTATGCCTAATTAGATAAGGGTTTTAAGGGTAAGTGCCTCTTCTTTTTTCTCTAGGTTTGAGACTAGCGCTAGGATTTGTTCCTAATGACAGAGTTAACGCCTCCACTTTCATCTTGTTTATCAAGTATCTGCTAGGCGTATGCACGGCACTTTAGTAAACTTCCGTTTTATAATTATAGACTAACTGAGAAAATCATTATCTTGAGATCCAGCTTACATTCTCTTAAGCACTATTTGTAATGCTGTAATGTCCTTGGGCACATGTTGCTATTCCATCCTCTACAATGACACTTTAGTCGACGTAAGGAGTCGACGTAAGGAGTCAACGTGATTTTATTCGCTTCTACTGAAGCAACAATATGCTCTCGTAACAGGAATAGTGTTATCGGCGTTTTGATTAATTCTCTGGTTTTAAGACAATCTGTATAGCTGCCAAGTGTGATATACTGCTTAATAGCACTACGTTTTATATCTGTAATATTTTTTATCATAGACCCATACATATCTAGCGCATTAATCTCGGGTCGCAGACCCACAAAGCGCTGGATGATTTTACTACTAGCTTCATCTTTAAATTCTCCCAGCACTTTTTGTTTCGATGAAGTGGCAAATATGGTTGGCAGGATAATCAGCTGTATCTAGATGCTCAAGAAAACATAGCTTGTCCTGGTACATATCCGCTGTTCTCACCCGATGGGTGAGTGAGACTGTATCCACGTAAATAAGCTTTAGATTTTTAACACCGTAATATGGTAGCAATGCATCATAATAGTAGCGGTACATGAGGATTTTTTAAATCTCTAACACACTCATGCCTGTATATATTGGTGTGTTAAACACAATCCGTCGCGAGGCATAAGTACTGCAATTAGATTAGCACCATATATTGTTCTATCGAAAAAGGCGGGCTTAGCATTTAACTTTTCCAAGATCTTCTCAATCGTAACCAGTCGTATGTCCATAAGATTACGTAAGCTCTCCATAGTTTTTCCAAACATAGCATTGTTGAACAGCTTGTAGATATCTTTCACAAAATCATTCGCAGCCTGTTAAACTCCGCCTAAGCTTTTAACCAGGTCGGAATTGTAGCACACGGTGAACTTTTGTTAGGTGTGGTCCATGACTAAGAGCTTCCGTCAAGTACATGTAATGCATTACATACTTCTTCCGGGTAAGAGGATGCTAAATGCATCTTCCTCTGCATCAAAATACCACCAGCTTACCTTCAAAATACGCTAAAGGTGTTTCCAAAAATGGCTTATAAGTGCCTCTCGAAATATCTATAGCTACACCAGTGTCTAAATACCTCCTAAACGATTCAACCCCTTCTGGAGAACATCCTTAAATACCTTCAATCCCTGTCTTCCCTAGCATCTCTCCCCGTTTTCCCTATCTCTCCCCATATAAACGCATTTTCTAGACCTCTAACTCTGCCTAGACCACGTGTCTCCCCGTTTTCCTATTTGTCCCATATAGACGCATATTATACCCTTCATCCCCCTGTCTAGCCTAGCATATCTCCTCTTATTCCCTATCTTTTCCGATACAAACGCATATTTTACCCTTCAACCCCTGTCTAGCCTAGCATCTCCCCTCATATGCCCTATTTTCTCCCATGAATCACCATTTTGCGGTGATCTTTCTGCGCTCGAGTTCTCTTATGTGTTCTATTCTTGCGCTTATTGTGAACTGCTCTTCACTAAGAAAAATGTATATTAGATGCATATATGCTAAATTGATTATATTTGAAAAAAAACTAAAATAAGAAAATAATCCTCGAAAGAACTGGAATAAGATATATAAAGCTACACACAAATGGCAGTAGTTTGAAGAATTATTCTAGAATGTAGCATTTTTGACACATTTTGTTTATTTACAATTAATAAATAACAGCTTGCATTCTACTTTCATTGCTTAGAACTATGAAACTTTGTCCGACGTATGGTTCATTCTATACAAGTATTTGCACAAAGCATCAAACGAAAACGTCTTGGAAATTTCGCGGATATATTGCGTTAGTAAGGATACTTGGCTAGATGTTCAGATTAACATGTTTTACTTTTAGAAAATAGGACTTTGAAGTCCACTCTAAGCCCTGTGTTTAATGTTGAAGCGCTTTACCAGTAACCAGTGAAAGTGGTGCTTACGAAATAGCGAATCAGAAAATTGTAAGACTCGTTGAAAACCTCCTTTCATACTAATTTTATTACACTAAAGGTTTTTTGTTTGCAATATTCTGTGTATAACAGTTAAAAAAGAAAAGCAACAAACAAAACAAAGAAAAACAAAGAAGTAATCCTTGCATTACAAATACATATGTGAACAGCAGGATTTTTAATATCTTAATGTCTTCAAAATTCTTACAATATAAGTTGATTCTATACTTATCACAATAAATTGATTTGTTACTCCTCAAAAAAAAAAATATGCCTTCAGTCTCAAATACTGAAGACTTATATCCGATGAAAAATAAACGTAAATACGACACAACCATGGAATCTCAGATCAGTTTATTTAAGAAATTTGGCATTATGACCAAGTGAATGTGTGTGGATGTGCGTTTTTATATGTATAAAACAGTGTTTGAATGCTTATAACCTGAAATAGAAAAACTGTTTTCGTAAAACACAGTTTGTGATTAATATTTGTTTTTAAAATATCCTATAGTTGCCATTTTGAGATTTCAGCCACCTAAGGCCCTTCCAATGCTAGGTTTAGAGCGATTTTAAATTCTTTTGTCCTTCTAGCTCAAATTTTACCCCAATTAACATTTATTCGAGATTTGTCTTCTCGGTATAGGAGCAAAAGTTGAGAAAAACATAATTCAGACAGCTTATCTGGATTTTTTTAATAGAAAATAGACGTAGACGTTGTATACACTAATATAAACATTTTGAAACTCGCCATCTTTTTTATGCTATAAAAAGAGTTGATTTAATTAACCTCAACATCCTTATAATTAATCAAAATTATTTCATATGTAGAATTTAATAAGCATTCTTGAACGTTTCCATTATGCTTAAAATAATGAAATGTAGAACTACAATTTGGAAAAGAAGTATTCATTTAAAGTGATCCGTTCTAGAGGGAATGACTTTTGAGAGCTAATTTGTATGACGATACCGTATATCGCCATGAAAAGCAACAGTTTGCCTGTCAACTCTACAAGAACACCTAGCAAAGTTCATAGATTTATAATACAATTTTTTAAAAGGAACAAGGTTAATACTGATGATTGTTTCTACTATAGGATAGTAACAATGTGTTGTGTGGTGTTGCGTAGTGATGAAAATATGAGCTGCGATGAGGTGAGGAATATCTATTGAAATTATCTGATTTGAAACATGGATATGAAGAAGAACAAAGAGTGTTTACAGAACAGACATAAGTAACGAAACTGTACTAGAAAGGGTGGATGAAGAAGGAATAATACTGGAACTAATCAGGAAGAGGAAAATAATAGGTTGATACTTTGAATGAGAAGAAAGTGCTACTAAGATCTGAACTGGAAGGAGTAATGAATAGAAAAATGATTCGGGATAGAGGAAGATCATGCTAAGATTAATGGTACCCATACGGAGATGAAGAGGATGGCGGAAGAGAGGGAACAAAGGTGACTGGGTTTGCAATGAAGGACTTGCCCCTGGGCGCGTATTAATACTGTTGTTTTTTGTTAATGGTCCAATTGCATAAATTCATGCGTTACAATGAGTTTCCACGTTGCATTGCACTGTGTCCCAGTAATGCAAATACTGTAGAAAGTGCCATCAATTTTATTGAGACTCACACCAAACAAAGAACAGAATTATAATTGGGGAGGGGTGTCTGTTGCTAACAATTTGTTCCACTTTGCACCAATAATTATTTTTTCTTATGTAGTATAACCCCATTAAAGCACACACCTCCCTCATTTCCAGGAACTTAATTCAAGACTTGAGTTCCAATTATTATAAGTCACAGGGTGAACACAATAATTAAACACGTAACTGAACTTTCACCCCAGTTCTCTACTCTATATTGTTAAGATTTACCTTGAGCAACAACCTGTTCAAACGTTTTGTTACCATATTGGATCACGTACTGACCTATATTTGTTGCCTTAGGTAATTTCTTGAGAAATTAACAGCACCGTTTGATGCGTACGTCCTGGAATATGACCCATACAGGAAGTAAAATCTAGATGCTGTATAAAAAGTGGTAAAAAGTTAGTATAAGAAGCCTTGAGTAATTCTGGCAGTAAAGAAGTTAACTAAACTTTGTTTTTGTACACACCAGGTAGCAATTATAGAATGGTATGCTAGATCAACGTGTGATATTGCGTAAACAGCCGACATAAGACACCTCTAAAGCGATTCTTATGGAATTCTGCAATTTCCCCAAAACAGAGGAAACACTCGCGCAAGCCTAACAGTTTAATGATTGAAAATATATTTTTTCCGTAAAGTGATTGAAAATTCAGGAAAAAGAAAGAAAGAAGGATCATAAAACGAAACATTAATAGTATTAAACAGAATGATGTTTTAACAGCACTTTCTCTTGTAATTTCCCACGATAAATTGTTTAGTTTTAAAAATGTAACATGTTTCCAGTTCCGTTGGTTAATCCAAACGACTCAATAGTGAAAATAAAGGTATGTTCCTTAAATAATAGCATCACATCTACCGACAGCACTGTCGCGACTATAATTTAATAACAGTATAAGACTTACATTCCAGTTTTCCCACTTAGCGCGGATAAACTTATTACATTTATAATCTATTTAAAACATTTCAGAAACTGAAAGAGAGGAGAATTTCCCATGTCACTTTATTTTTATGTTATACATCGACATTTCTTAAAGCGAAGAAATATGGTATTATTGATTTAGAGAAAAATACCCATAGATAGGGAAAGAAATTGCTGTGTGCACTCATTATGTACCTACACTTAGAAGCAAAATAGAGGTATATAGACGAAAATGTTTCTTCGAGGTTCATTTAAGTTTCTTCGAATTTTGTAGTTATTTTTGTGTATAAATTTCTTAAAGTTGATGTGTTAGTTTATGAGGTATTAAATTTTGATATAATTTGGACAGCAACATGTGTAAATTTTGAGCTTATCTCTGCCGCTTGACTTGTAGATGAAACAAATTGTCAGCAGGCCAAATTGTAATAGTTACGATAATCTAATAAAATATTAAAAAGACAGAGTCAGCACACGTAATGCATGCCTCTGTGGAATAAGCATGAGCGGAAGGTTTTCAAATGAAAGAATTCGCTTACTTAACCTTACACTCTGGAAATAGTGAAACAATGCAATGACAGGAGGTGAATGTGCATCAAATTCTACCTCAAATAATATTAGTATTTCAGCGTGTAAATGTTGTGAAGCAAAAGTGGTGATTGGTCTAAAATGCGCTGACTGTAACAGCTATTTCCATAATAGCTGTGCAAAACTAACCAGTAATGTAAACGTAATTGACGACCTTTCAGTAAAGTGCTGTGATGAAGACGAGGTTACGTCATTTGACGATTGTGAATCCGATATTTATGAAACTTTGAATGAAATTGGTGGTGCCGACAACAAAATCGACGTTCATGTAGTTAAATTCCTGTTAAAACAGAAGGATAACGTGATTAAAGAACTAAATGAAAGAGTGAAGTTATTAATCGATCATGTCGATCTACTAAGAAAACTAAAGTTTGTAAGTGAAAATAGCAGTGAAAAGTTCAATGACAAAGCCCTTGCGAGTGCTAAAAGTGTTAAGATCGACATGAATAAAAAAGGTGATATTAGTGCATCAAATGAGGCAGTGCAAAGTGAAAATGTGCGAGTAGAATCACAAAAAGTTAATTCTCGTAAGGTAAACATTAAGGAGCAAAATGAGAACGTCCTTGATCATTGCAACAGCTCCAGGAGTACTACCCTTGACTCTGCAGCTAATGTAAACAGTGAAACCCTGTGGTCGGCTATAGTGAAAAGGAAACAATAGCGTCGAGTTGTGATTGGGAGTGATGATAGTAACGCTAGAAATGAAAATAATTCTAATATGCAGGTTCTAAAAGGTGTACCTAAAATGATCCCTTTACACATATATAGACTTGCACCATCAACGACCAAAGATCAACTTATCCAGTTCTTGAAGTCAAAATGTCCGGAGGTTGTGTGAAAAATTGGAGTCTAGGAATGCTGATGTATATGCCTCTTTTAACGTTAGTGTAAACGAAGAAAATGTTGAAAATGTATTAAACTCAGAACAGTGGCCTAAAAACGTTTGCATTAGGCGTTTTTTTCACTACCGGAAACAAACTGCAGTTACGTAAGTAATGAAAATGTAAATGTAACAAAGTCATGCGGATTAAATGTTTTACACTGGAATTTACAGATTCTTGTAAACAAAGTTGATTATCCTTTAAATTTAGTGAACGAGTATGATGTTGACATAATATGCATAGTTGAACATTGGTTAACTTCAGTTGAGTTGCACCTATTAAATATTCCAAGGTATTGTTTAGCTGACAGTTTCTGCCGACCAATGAGTAATCTGCATGGAGGTTCTGCACTATAGGTTAGAAATGATATCACAAACAGTAAAATTGACCTTTTAGAATTAAGTTTATTGTATACATTTGAGGCTTGTCCAACATATATTAATAATTACAACACAATTTGCATTTCCATATATCGTCGTGGCAATTCTTGCTTTGATAGTTTCTTAAATAAATTATACAAACTTCTTCATTTTGTTGTTAAAGACAATTTTAATAGACACGTTGTGCTAACGGCTGATTTTAATGTTGATTTTAAATCAAACAGTAATGAGGTCAACAACCTTTTGAACATATTTGACAGTTACGGTCTTCGATCTCTAATTTTTGAACCTACAAGACCTGGACGCGAGGGCTCAGTTGGTACGTGTATTGACAATATTGTTTCCAAAATATCGGATGATAGATGTAATGCTAATGTTACTCCAACTATTGTTTCTAACCACAATGCAGTACTTCTGAAAACTAATATTTTAAGTAATGTTAACTCGAATAAAAATTGTAATTTCAAATTTAAACGTTTTTATAACGCTCATAGCTTGTATTATTTTATGTTTTTGTTAAAACAAATAAGTTGGATAACACTGTATAGTATAAAAAACTTAAATAAGAACGTTAATTATTTTTTATCGATTGTATCTGATATTACTGATAAAGCTTTTTCCACTTACTGTTTGTAATCCTGGGCCTGAGAGGAAAGTTATAAATAAAATGTGGTATACTGGCGAACTCAAAGCTTTAAAAGATAAATGTCTCTTTTATTATAATTTATACACTCATCATAGAATGACGGAATATATAGGTACTTTTATTAATCTTAGAAAAGATTAAAAGCAACTGTTGAAGATTACCAAGGCCGATTATTTTTCTAAACGTCTTACAAATTCTAAAAATTATTCAAAAACATTATAGTAGTTAATATCCCGGATTATCCAATTGGATTAACGATAATCCTGCCGCTAGGTGGCGTTGGTATCGCGTTAATCCCTCTTAATCCGCCTGAATCCGTTGGATTAAGGTGGATTAGTGGGATTAGCGGGAAGTTTGAAAAGTTGCCACTAGCGGAAGGATTAACGTTGATCCAGGTTGGTTAATCCGAGATGCAGATTAAGATTGATGTTAAGGGTTGGTTGGATATGTGGTGGTGTAGAAAAGGTAGAAGAGGGTGAGGGAGATGGGGTAGTTTAAGGTCACGTGACCTGGCGAAGGGAATTTGCGATGTGTCTTTGTGGAGAGTTGGGAAGGGAAAGAGGGAATGATGAGCAGGTAAGTGTTAAAACGTGGATGAGGAAGTGACGTGTGATGTTGTGATTGGTGAGAATAAGAGGTAATGTTATTGGTGGAAAGAAATGAATGGAAGGTGTGGATTGGTGAGAATAAGAGAGAATATGATTGGTTGGGAGAAAAAGAGCTGGGAGTGGGGGTATGTTGGAGATGAGGGGTAAGGTATAAAAAGGGGAATGTTGTGGGTGTGAAGATGTATATGGTAAAGATGATGATTGCGATAGTGATAGCGTTGGTGATAGTAGGAGTTGCTGGGGCAGAGAGGAGTTGCGTTAGTTTTGGGAGGTGTGGGTTCGAGTTGAATGTGGAGACGGGACATTTGGAAAATGTGACAAGATGTGAAAAGGATTACGAATTGTTGCCAAACTGTACATGCACCTACCGGAAGGGGAGTGGGTGTAGGTTTGGATCTGATTTTATTAACTTGGGGACACTTAAGAACGTGTATAATTGTTTAAAGCCTGTAAGCAGATGTCAGAGGGGGAAGAGATGTGGAGGGATGATGTACGGGGGTGTAAAGATGGGGCAACTTGAATGTCCTGAGGGTTACATTTTAAATGGGAGATGTGGGTGTGAGGAAGGTGGAGCGGGTGTGGAAGACAGGTGTAAATTTTATAAAAAGCCTGTGGGTATGTATGCTAGCGACAACACTTCGATTCTGGTGGAGATGGTGGATTGTAGTTTGTTGGTGGACACGGTAGACTTACCTGAGGGTTTGGAATTAGAATGGAAGTTGACGCCGAAGGAGAGTGAGCTTATGATGGCTTATAGCGTAGTAAATGAGATGAATTCCTATTTTTCTGACAACTTTATGTATATATTTGGGGGATGTGGAAAATGGGGTGAGTGGGAGTTGAATGTAGGTGGTGGAAGGACGATGAGTGGGAGGGTGAAGCGGGCGTCCAGATGGGGTGCGGAGGGGACTTTGAAAATAAATTCGGAATGTAATGGTGGGGATGCGGGGAGGGTGTCGGTGACGAGCATACGAAAAGCAGCATCTGAGAGGTGCAAAAAAGGGGTGAATGTGATAAAGCAAAAAATGAAAAAAGAATGCGATAGGAAGGTGAAGGAAGGAAACAGGGTGATTGACGGGTTGAGGAAGGAAAAAGAAGAATGTGAAAGGAGGGTGGGCGGCATGCAGGGCTTGTTGGAAAGAATGAAAAGAGAATTGGAAGAGAAAAAGCAGAATGTGACGAAGCAAGAGGAGTTAGTGAATAGAATAAAAGGAAATGTAAGTAAAATGTACGAGGAATTTGAGGCATTAAAGCAGATGATAGGAAAATTGGAAAGCGCATGTACAGGCGGAGGAGAGGAAGAGGAGTTTGCTAACTATGAGCAATCGTACGACGAAGACCTAATACCGGAGGAGGGAAAGGAGGAGGAAGACGTTGAAGGAGGGGATGCAGAGGAGGGGGAGGAGTTAGAATTTGAGACGAAATGAAAAAAAAGGAAAAGGTAGCTGAAATAGAAGACATGAATTATAACTTATTGCAATAAGTTGGCTATACGGATGTTTTATTTTGGCATATGTTTATGCCGTAATTTGATACAATGCACGGTGGCCTTTGAAGATTTTTTTTTATTTTATTCTTAAACTGTTGTTTTATATGCATATTGAGAAATATATGTGTGCTATTGATTTATGAGGAAGGGGAAAGGACCCTAACTAGGTAAAGTGTGAATAAGGGGAAAATGAAACACTGTTTAAGTTTCAAAGCACAAGCTGTGCGGTGTATTTAAACGTATGCAGAATGGAGAGATTTTTTTTTAAACAAAAAGAGAGAGGGCACTATACACATTGAAAAACTCACAAGTACATAAAACATAAGAAAATGAAAAAACAAATTAACACTACGGTACCAACCTTTTTTCTGCTTTTTCTTTTGCATCATACCATGTACAGAGAAAGCATTAACAATGGTTTTATATAACATCATGAAAAAAATTGCCCTGTGCAACGAGGGCACCATGATTGTTTTTGTGTTTGTAAATGTTTATACACAATTGGTATGTGGTTGATAACACACGAGCGCCGTGCATGGCATTGCAAACACAGGGGCGAATAGCAGTTATTGCTTTTGGCGCTATACCACACCGTGTATGGTTCGTATGTGTTTCGCAAAAGTTCTTGCTGTCTTGCGAGGAACTGTGCGTGCTTGCAAGCTACGCAAAACTTTGTTGAACGATCGCACTGTGGCTGGTACATGCATTTTAAAGAGTTTGGAATGCGGTCCTTGCCACTGGCTGACGCCGACATGTTTAATGGTCTGTAATAGGGGTAGGACACTGACAAATAAACTGCTGTTTGAAAGGGTTGGAAAGCCCGTATCTAAGGCAAGCGCTAAGAGCTTGGCAGTAGAGGCACTTTGGCTGCAGAGCCAAATTAGGGCGAACTAAATCAAAAGGCAGAAAATCGAGCTTGTCGATGTACTTGTTGACTGAAGCATCTGTGGAGTAATAGGGTTTCCACACGCAGCTGTAAGTGCACTGGACGCTTAACATACGGTTCTTACAGCGTCCGCACTGAAATTTAATTGGGCGTCGAAGGGTTGGCACAAGGGGCATTGGTCGTCTTCTGCCGTAAGCAGAAGTGTGATTCATAGTGTTTTTAGGCGGCACACACGAAGAAAAAGAAAGAAGTTAACAGAAGAAGAACAAAAGAAAAAAAAAAGAAACACTGCACACGTATAAATACAGGCATGCAGGAGCTGGCGTTTTACTGGCGACACCGCTTCAACGGCGGTTCGCTGGATGCGGCGTTCCGGGTGCGCTGTAAGGCCCACCAGATGCGCCGCCGTTGTTGCTCCGTGATGGTCTGTAGTAGAGGGATGGCGAGGTCCTGAGGCCGATCCCTGCTGTCCACCTCCGGCACAGCAGCAAGGAGCTGGTCGTACCCGTCGGGTCGGCTGCCGGCAAAGGAGCACCAGGCGCTGCTTGGTTGGAGCTGCACGGTCCCCGACGTGCCCGTTGGGAAGAGGTTTCTTCGCACGGGTGGCCTGTTAAATCTGCTTGGCGAGACAGACAGCAGCCGCACTAGGGAGGGGTCCGGGGGAGAAATATTAGAGTAGGTAGGGTTGAGAAGAGGGGGAGGAAACCGTGGGGTAATGGAGCGCTGGGTGAGGATAGGGGTAAATGCGGGAGGTTGGGGTGTGGGAGAAGCAGAGCGGGAAATGATTTGAACGGAGGAGGAGGAGGAGGCAGAAGCACTTAGAGGAGGAGGAGGGTAGGAAGGAGAATGCGGGGTGAAACACTGGTGAGAAATGTCCCCAAAGGACATGGGTTCGTCATAACGAGGAGGGCAGGAAGGGGAACGAGGAGACAAAGGTTGAACAGAGATGTCCCCAAGGGACATGGGTTCGATACTGGAAGGAGAAGCAGAAGGGGAGAAGGGGATGACCTGAACGGAGGAGGAGGAGGAGGAGGAGGGCGAGGTAGTCAGGGGTTGAACAGAAATGTCCTGAAGGGACACGGGATCGAGGTGGGGAAAGAAGGAGGACAAATTGGAAGCGGGGGAGGAAGAAGCAAGTGGCGTAGAGGTGAGCTGTGGGGGAGTGAAGGTATCGGGATCGGTGCAGGAAATAAAAGAGTTTTGAGGATGGTAAGAATGACGGGAGAAAGAGGAAGGGGAATGGAGGATAATGTGGGAGCAGTCGTAGGAGGAGGAGGAGGGTTGAGATTCTGGGGAATAGGAAGGCGAGGATGGTAAAGGTGAGTGCGTAGGCGTAGCCCCTGCGGCGTCTGTATACTCCTCTGAGTACACCCCGCTGTCGTTGGTGGTGATGGAGGGCGAAGAGGCGGACCACACTTGCACAGATGGCGAAGAAGCAGTTGTCGAAAACGAGCTCGAACCCCGGGCGTCTGAGAATGGAGCTAAAAGCTCGTGCCACTGGTGGTGCAGATGTCCAAAGGCTAGCTGAAAGCTGGGCAAAGCCAACAGCTGCTGTTGCTCGGGCTGTACGGGGAGAACCTCGCCGTGCTGCTGCGGTTCTTGCCACGCAAATGGCTCAAAGTGGTGCTCCTGTTGATCCTGCTGCTGCAGAGCCACTTGAGGCTGGTAGGCGAGCTGTACCAGACCGTACGCAGCGTCTATTGGATGGTGGAAGAACCCCTGATGTTGCACGTTGGAAAGCTCTCTATACACTCTGCCGGAGGATGGCGAAACAAATAAATGATCGCCGGCGGCGGATCCTGAGGCTGCTGCTGCTGGTTCCATGTTGCCTGGTTGAAGCACGGAGCAAGACTAAGTGTGAAGACGGGAAGCCTGGCATGCCATTTTTAAAAGGGCTGTAATCAGCAGCCGATGTGCGTCACAATATCGCCTCCGTGATTAAAGAGCCGCAATGTGCGCGATAACTTTAAAAATGGCCGTGCAAACGGATGCTCATTAGCACGAAAATGTTTAAAAGTGGTTGTGCGGTCGATGGTAGGAAAATTTAATTGTTATCGCAACCGGATGGTGTGGTGGTTCGCTGGTGAGACCGGAAGAGCACCGGAAACGAGCCTGATTACAACTCTGGAAGTTGTGGCGCGATAAGAAGCCTGGAATTTTAATGAGGCCTTTAACTGAGTGCGCATGCGGAAGTTGCGGTTGCGATAAGCAGCGTATAAAAGCACCAGGCGATAAGAGGCTCGCTGAAGTGAGAATTGTGCAAGAAAATCGACTTGGCTAGGAATTGTAATGTTTTAGCTTTTGGAACATTTACGATATATTGGAAGCGTTGTTTTTGCCAGAAAAAAGTTGCGTTTGATATCCGCAGGACGCGCGCGTGGAGGCACATGGTTGTTGTTGTTAAGAAAATAACATGTACGAGTTTTTTTACCGCAGTTGATATAGCGTAAAAGAAGCAGCGAATAAAGCAGCAATTGTATTGCAAGTGTTTGAACGTGTAGAAAGCTTTTTAGGCGTTGTTGAACAAAGCCGGAAGCATGGAGCCGGAACAAGGCGTAAGCGAATCTGGAACCTTGCAGCCCAGGTTCGACATTATAGCCCATAGGCAGAGAACGTTGAAAAGGCTTTTCTCCGGCTACACGGAAACAGAAATTACCGTGAACCCGGGTCCCAGAGATGCAAATCCAGAGCAATGGGTGACGCTACTGTTTACCGACGTTATTAACTTTGCGAAAGAAAATCTATTGGGGAACGAACCGGGATATTTAGGCGTAAGCATTGCGGACGAGGAACACCCGGCCAAAGCTTTTAACATGAGCGTTAGACGCACGGACCAGGTGAATGCGGAGGCGGTTATAAAATCGATAGAGAAGGTGATGCAAAGCAACCAGCAGTTCTTGCTAGGGGGACCTCTGAAACTCACTTTCGTTTGGACCAAGGAGGTGTCGGGTTCGTGCCACAAGCCGTGCGATGCGTGTACCGGCAATAAAGGCATAGTAGAAATTATGAACAAAGACAGCTTGTGTTTAGCAAGAGCTATAGCGGTTGGCAAAGCTAAAGTGGACGGAGACGTGAATTATAAAACCATTGAACGGTCGGAATACCTGCAGAAACAAAAAGCCGTAGCCTTGTGCCAAATGGTAGGAAAGACGAACGGTCCATTTACTATCGATGACGTCAGAGATTTTGACGCGATGTTAAAGGGGTACGCGGTGACGGTGTTTGCAGATCATACGGGCAAACACGTCATGTACGCGTCACAGAAGCAAACAGATAAACCCATTGACGTCATGTTTCACGAGGGGCACTTTAACGCCATCGTAGACTTGCACAAGTGCTTTAAATGCAAGTGGTATTGCCGTCATTGCCATTATCCCTCGTTGAACAAAAAAGAATTCCATCGATGCGACGGCGCTTGCCCAAAGTGCCACCAGCAGTGCCCTAAGCGCTATGAAGCGTTCATACACTGTGGCGCGTGTAACCGAGACTTTAAGAGTGCAACCTGTTTCGCGAATCATGCGAGGAAAGGCGGCTTTTACCCGAAGGCGCTGTCGGTGTGCGACGTGGAAAAAGTGTGCACTACCTGCAATAAGCTGGTGAACCTGAGACACCGAAAAATGGCGCACGAGTGCGGAGAAAAATTTTGCTCCTATTGCAAGGTTCACGTGAACAGCAATCACATGTGCTACATGCAGCCGTACTGCTCACCGAACAAGAGAAACCGCTTCGTGTTCATGTTCATAGATTTCGAATGCACGCAGAACACGGCGTACAAGAACAAAGAGAACACTTACGAGCACGTTCCAAATTTATGCGTGCTTTACCAAGCGTGCCCCCTGTGCATAGACGAAGGCGAAAAGATGGCGTTCTGCACCGAGTGCGGCACGAAAGAACACGTTTTTACCGACGCGCCGGTGAAGCAGCTGTTCGACCACGTGATGCAGCCGAGGTTCGAAGCCTGGGACGTCGTGCTGCTGGCCCATAACATGCGCTCCTACGACGGCCAATTTCTATTGAAATACATGGTGGGCACTTTAAAGTGGACGCCCGAGCTAATCATGAACGGCACCAAGATCTACCAAATGAAGCACGGTGACGTCACGTTTCTAGACTCGCTCAACTTCATTCCCATGCCGCTGGCTCGCTTTTCTAAGACTTTGGGGTTACAGGAAAGCAAAGGTTATTTCCCATACCTCTTTAACACGAAGGAAAACGAGCATTACGTGGGTTCGATTCCCGACGCAAAGTACTACTGCCCGGCCGGCATGTCGGTGGAGGGGAGGAAGGCGTTCGAGCAGTGGCACGAGGAAACGGCGTCCTCCGGGTACGTATTCGACATGCAGCAGGAAATGGTGGCGTACTGCAAGATAGACGTGTTCCTGCTGAGCCGGGGAGTTTCGAAATTTAGGAGAGAATTTTTGGACGAGAACGGAATCGACCCGTTCCGAGAGTGCGTCACCATCGCGCATGCGTGCATGTGCGTCTACCGAAAGCGGTTTATGCCGCGCGACAAGATCGCACTGTTGCCCACCGGCGGTTACCGCCTGGCGGACAAGCACTCGCGCACCGCCTGCATTTGGCTGTCTTGGGTAGAGGCGCAGAAAAACGTCACCATCCAGCATGCCCTGAGAGGGCGCGAAGTGAAGGTCCTCGGGCACAAGGTGGACGGGTACAGGGAGGACGGGGAGGTGAAGCGGGTGTTTTTCTTTCACGGGTGCTGGTACCACGGCTGCGAGCGATGTTTCCACAATCGCCACGCCGTGCTGTATAACACGGGGAAAGAAACGATGGCCGGCAGGCACGAGAGCACGGTGAAAATCTGCAACAAGATCCGAAGCGCCGGGTACGACGTCGAGATGTGGGAGTGCGAATTTAACGCGATGGCGAAGGCCGACCCGCAACTGGCTGCATTCGCGAAGGCCTTCCCCCGCCCGGAACCTCTGAATCCGAGGGACGCCTTTTTCGGCGGGCGCACCAACTGCACCAAGACGTACGCAGAGGCGTCGGGCGACACCAAGATGTTTTATCTCGACGTGTGCTCCCTCTACCCCTTCGTGAACAAGACGAAGCCGTACCCCGTGGGCCACCCCAAGATCCACTTGGATCGCTTTCCCAACCTCGAGGACATCCAGGGCGGATTGATCAAGTGTACCGTGTTGCCTCCGAACGCACTGTATCACCCCGTGCTGCCGGCTCGCATCCACGGCAAGCTGATGTTCGTCCTGTGCCGCGCATGTGCGGAGGCGGAAAGCCAAGAGGCGTGCCGGCACCCGGAGGACGAGAGGTGCCTGACGGGGACGTGGGTCTTGGACGAGGTGAAGGCGGCCCTGCACGAGGGGTACCGACTGCTGCGCGTGTACGAAATTTGGGAGTACGACACGGTGCGGTACGACCCCGACACGGGCGAGAAGGGACTGTTCGAGGCGTACGTGAACCAGTTCCTCAAGATCAAGACCGAAGCCTCCGGTTGGCCTTCGGACTGCCACTCGCCCGAGCAGAAGGAAGCCTACGTGCAGGAGTTTCTGCAACGCGAAGGCGTCGCTCTCGACCCCGACGCCATCGCCCCGAATCCGGGCAGGCGCGAGCTCGCCAAGCTCATGCTCAACTCCTTCTGGGGCAAGATGGGGCAGAGGGACAACCTGCCCACGTGCGAACTGGTCGATCGCTACGACAGGCTCGTCGAACTGCTAAACGACCCCGCCGTGGAGGTGCAGTCCTACCTCCCGGCCACGGACGATGTGATGGTCGTCGTGTGGAGGTACGTCGACCAGAGCCCCAGGGTGAACCCCACGGGGAACGCCGTCGTGGCCGCGTACACGACCGCGCACGCGCGCGCGCACCTGTACGGGTACCTGCGCGCGTTGGGGGACCGGGTCTGCTACTTCGACACGGACTCGGTGATCGCCACGTACGCGCCGGGCCAGTGGATGCCGGCCGTGGGTCGCTTCCTCGGCGACATGACCGACGAGCTGGAGAAGTACGGCAGGGGCGCCTACGTCTCCCGGTTCGCCTCCATGGGCCCGAAGAGCTATTGCCTCGAAATTAGGTGCCCGGAGACGCATCGGAACTTCTCGGTGTGCAAGGTGAAGGGCATTACCTTGAATTCCGGCAACCTGGAGCGCGTGAACGCGGACGTCATTCGGGACGTGGTGCTCGGAGATAATGCCAAGAGGGTCACTCTCGTGGGTACTCAGATATCGAGAAAACCCCTCTGGACGTTGGTCACCGAGCCTTGCACCAAGACCTTCAGGATGGTGGTGAACAAGCGCGTGCTTGCCGACAACTGCGACTCCTATCCCTACGGGTACAAGAGGGAGTGCGCGCATAAATGAGACGTCAAGCGCCCTAGGGGTCCATTTCGAACCCGGGACCCGCACCATGCGCCCGCCGCTCAGCCTGAGACGTTTCGAGTTTCCCAGCACGATGCTGGTCGCGGGGCCGTCGCGCTGCGGAAAGTCCACCTTCGTGAAGTCCCTCATACGCAACGCCGACGAATCGTTCGACCGGCCTCCCTCCAAGGTGCTGTGGTGCCACCCGCCGGAGTATTCGCCGAAACTCGAAACCCTACCGCTAGCGTGCGAGACCCACGCCGGCGTGCCCGAGCTGAGTTCCGTGGGCGAAAATTACCTCGTCGTCCTCGACGATCTCATGTTCGAGGGTGGGGGTTCGAACGTGTCCAACTTTTTCACCAGAGACTCGCACCACAAGCGCTTCGGAATCGTGTACATCCTGCAGAACGTGTTCCCGCAGGGCCAGAAATTTCGAACGATATCTCTCAACGCAAACTACATCGTGGCATTCAAGAACAACAGGGATAAGATGCAAATAGAGAGGCTGTGCCAACAGATCGAACCGAGGAACTCGAAGTTTCTGCTGGAGGCCTTCGAAAAGGCCACCGAACAACCGCACGGGTATCTGGTGCTCGACTGCACGCAATACACGCCCGACCGTTACAGGTATCGAACGGGCGTCCTACCGGGCGAAACGCTCTCGTATTTCGTTCCCAACGAGCGCCGATGAGTGAGGTTTTCGTTTTTAAATAAAGCGCGCCTTTCGACGCCAACGTCATTACAGCGCAAACATGGTTCGGGGTAAGTCGCGCATTGCCAAATTGAGCAGCGCGCGCATAGCCAGGCAGCACGGAAATCTGACGGTGCTGGCCAAGGCGAAACCTGCCGTGCGCAAGAAGGTGTTGAAAAACGCGAACGGAGATCTCGTAAAGGCCATTTGCGAATGCATGCTCAACGTGTGCAGAGGTCACGTGCAACTACCCACCAGATGCGTGAATCGCTTAAAAAGGCATAAAACGGCTTGGAGGAAGTTAATCGACAGGAAGGTGCCGTTGAAGAAGAAGAAGAAAATTTTGATTCAGAAAGGAGGATTTTTACCGGCGTTTCTTCTACCCATTCTGGCTTCTCTGGGCGGCGCGCTCGTGTCGAAACTTACAGGATGAAACTCGGCAGGCAGATCGTCGTGGCTCCGCAGCCGAAAACCGTAGAAAAGCTTCACCTCATCGACAAAACCATAGCTAAGCTGGCCGAAGAGATGCAGGACCTTCAGCGCAAAAAAGAAATATCTGCAGACCAAAAGTGGCGGTTAATGAAATATAAATTGGGCAACTATCTCGATCTCGTGTCACAAGTGAGAAAACCCTACCTTCGCGAAAGCGACGACGACGACGACGAGGACGACGTTCGCCTTCTGGAGGAGGTGCACGTAAAGAAGGAGAAGTCGGGGCCATCGCGATCCGTAAAAGCTAACCCTTTCTCGCCCAAAAAGAAAAGACCGCCTGCTGCCTCACCCAAGAGGAAACCGAACAGGCCCAGCTATAACCTCCGCATGCGAAAGTGGGATCCTCTTTACAAGTAAGCGATGAAGGAATGGAAGACGATAAGGCGCTATTATGCAAAACCGGAACACCCAGCAGGCTTCGGCTCGGTAAATGCACTGCGAAAGGCCACGGGGATATCGAAGGCGAACGTCCAATCATTTCTTCGAACCCAGGACAGTTACACGTTGCACAAACAGGTGCGGAAGCGATTCCCGACGCGATACTACCACGTCACCAACATCAACGATCTTTGGGAGGCGGATCTCAACGTCATGAACAGCATCAAGGAGCATAACAAACCTTACGCGTACATTCTCACCGTCATCGACGTCTTCTCCAAGTATGCTTGGGCCGTACCTCTGAAATCGAAGCTGGGCGCCGAGGTGGCACAGGCGTTTCGCTCCATATTCTCCGAGCGCGTTCCCCGCGTTCTGCAGACCGACAAGGGAACAGAGTTTACCAACAAAACCTTTCGCGACTTTCTCAACCAACACGGCGTGCTTCATTACACCACAAAAAATAATGTCAAAGCCAGCGTCGTCGAACGCTTCAACCGCACTCTCAAGGCCAAGATGTGGAAATATTTCACACACACGAACCGCTACAGATACGTGGAGGTGCTTCCGGCACTGCTGCAGTCGTACAACAATTCGTATCACAGGTCCATCAAAATGGCACCCAAGAACGTAAACGATACTAACATCGTGCAAGTGTACCACAATCTTTACGACGACAAGCGCCTTCCGCGTAAAGCGCCACCCAAATACTCTGTCGGAGATCACGTGCGCATATCCAAGGAGAAAATGAAATTCGACAAGGGATACGAGCAGAACTGGACAGACGAAATCTTCGAGATACACAAGGTCGTGCGCGGTCGGCCGGTGGTATATAAGCTCAAGGATCTCGCCGGAGAGGACATAGACGGCAACTTTTACACCCAAGAGTTGCAAAAGGTCGAGCTTCCTCAAACTTTCAAAATCGATCGCGTCCTGCAAACCAAGGGGCGCGGGCGAAACAAACAACTTTTGGTCAAGTGGAAGGGATATCCTTCCAAATTTAACTCGTGGGTTCAGGCTTCGACGATCGCTTCGATATGATCAAGACCGAACCCTTCTCGCTCACGCTCGTGAGCAACGCTTCCATGGATCACTTTACCGACAACACCACTTCCAAATTTTCCAACATATTGCCAGAGCGAATCGTGATGCAGGGAGAGTGGGAAGTGGCCCTGCAAAAGGTGAGGTACCCCGTGAAATTCTACAACGTTTCTGAAGGCGACGCGCAGCTCATCGGCACCAAGTACACCATGACGCGCCTGCCCACGCATTCCAAATTTAGCTTGCAAATGCCCCCGGGCATCGTGCACGACCCTAAAGACCTCGTCAGCCGAACCAACGCCGTGATCGAGCAGAACTTGCACGTGGAAAACTTTTTTCTATACAACGACCACAACAGAACGGTGAGCGTTAACGCTGCAGTCACGCATGTGCAGCAACTTCCCGACATTCCTTTTGACGGTTTCGTGGAGAACGTCGTCCGCGTCGCAAAGACCACGGTTCTCAGCGAAGCGATGATGGGCGACGCACCGGGCAAACTGAAACCATCCAGAACCCCGAAACCACCGCCACCAAGGCCCAGGCCCAGCGGCACACACCATCCGCCAAAGCCGCCGGGCTCTCCCAAACGAGCAACCGCCTCGCAACCCCCATCCGCTTCTGCACCGCAGCCTAAACCAGAGCCTACCGCTCCTTCCACACCAACGGCCGAAGGCGCACATCCACCCTCTTCGGAGACCGCCGCAACTCCCGATTCCGAGCGCCCCGCTCAAACCGAACCGCTTCATCGCATTCACAGCTTGCTGCTGTCGCCAGCTATGGCCAAGATGCTGGGTTTCGAACCCTACACCAACATCATCCTGCAGAAAGCCCCAAAACACCCCGTAGACCCGTATATGGGGTTCCCTTACGAAATGTTCATCTACTGTAATCTGGTGGCGCCGCAAGTGGTGGGCGATACATTTGTCCAAGTGATAGAGAGCGTGGCGGTGGAATACGAAAAAAGCAACAACACGTACATGTCCGACGAAAAATCCTTCTTTCCTCTCAACTGGGTACCGCTCATAACACAAGACTTCAAAACAGTCAACATAGATTTAAGGAACGGTTATGGCGATCTTCTCCCATTTGCCGACGGATTATCCTCCACTATAGTTCTCACTTTCAGACCAAAACAACAGTAATGGACGTGCACACCGTCACGCAATACTATCTCAATCAAGCCGGTGGCGCTCTAGACCATCGGGATTTCGCTCTCTATCGCGGTAAGCGCTACCAGCGAGGAAGCGGTCTGTTTTCTGCGCTCGGAGGCCTTTTCAGAACCGTTCTACCCTTCTTAAAAAGCGGTGCTAAGGCGGTCGGCAAAGAGGCGCTCAAAGTGGGCGCTCACGTGCTGTCCGACGTGGCCACCAGAGGAAGACCTCCTAAGGAAGCTCTCAAGCTCAGGCTTAAGGAGGCAGGATCGAATCTCAAACGCAAGGCAGACGAAAAAATCGATTCGATTATAGGATCGGGCATGAGACGGCTCAAGGCAATAAAACGCGCGAAACTCTCCAAGCCGAAGCAGTCGAAGCTGAAACGCGGCAGGCGAAAGGTTCAAGACGTGTTCTCATAATGTCCGAAGCAGTCATCCACATGAGTTCCGAACTCGACCTCTTCAAAGACCTTCCCGTTCAGATGAACGTGGAGGAGTCTCGGTTCGTATCCCTAAACCCTCAAAACACCATCATGAAGAATGCTCCCATCACTTTTCATTATTCTGGAAATGCGGACGAATACCTCGACATGACTTACGTCGTCCTCGAACTCTTCGTTCGCATCCTCGATGCCGATGGAGCGGCTCTCAAAGCCGAGGATAACGTCACTTTCGTCAACAATGCGCTAAATTCCCTGTTTCAACAAGTGGAGGTATCGCTCAATAGCGTCATCGTCTCCATGCCACAGGCAGGATACCCCTACAGAACGTACCTCGAGACTCTTCTCAATTATTCGGAAGATGCCATGAACTCCAAGCTACAGTCCGCTCTCTGGATGAAAGACACGGCGGGTATCATGGACACGTTCGCCGCAAACGCAGGGTTCTTGTATCGCAAGGGGTTCACCACTACCAGCAAGGTCGTCCAGCTCATGGCGCCCCTATCAAACGCCCTATTTAGGCAGGAATCATTGCTGCTCAACAACGTCAGCGTCACCATAAAGCTCACCCCTTCCTCCACCCAATTTCATTTGTTTTCCGACAAGACCACCTTCAAAGGTTACGCCGAGATTCAGTCCGCCACGCTACATCTAAAAACCGTTAGACCCTCGCCCACCATCAAGCTTGCTCATCAGGTTGCGCTTGCAAAGAGCAAC
The DNA here is from genome assembly GCA_030765065.1 of Deroplatys truncata. NCBI lineage: Eukaryota > Metazoa > Arthropoda > Insecta > Mantodea > Mantidae > Deroplatys > Deroplatys truncata. The sequence continues at coordinate 167,899,842 of CM060978.1, read as the reverse complement.
GCAAAGTACCATCTCAAGGATGTGAGCTTTCACGCCCTCAGCATTCCCAAAGACACTAGCGCAATGACCTTTAGCGACGTCTTCACAGGCCAAATTCCAGAAGGGTGGTGGTCGCCATGGTCTCCGACAAGGCCTACACTGGCGACGTCACCAAAAACCCCTTCAATTTCCAACATTTCCACATGAACACATTTCAACTCTACGTCAACGGTCAACCCGTACCCTCTCAACCCCTTCAACCCGACTTTGATAAGGGTCACTACATGCAATGCTTTCAAACCCTTCAAGACGGTCTCGGCATTCATTTCAAAGACGAGGGGCACTCCATCTCCAGACAGTCCTACGCCCACAGTTACACCGTCATGGCTTTCGACCTCACTGCCGACATGAGCGCAAACGAATCTTACATCTCCGGTCAGCGCCACGGCTCCGTGTCTATAAGAGTCGGGTTTGCCAAACAGCTGACAGAACCAGTCGTTCTTCTCGTACTGGCGGAAATACATCGCACCCTCCAAATCGACGCCAATAGGTCCATCCTCATATCATGAACTCCCTTCAAATAGACCGCTTTCTATCCACCTGCCCCTCAACGCGCCCTCACTTTTTAGGCGTTTTCGCCTGCGATACGCTACCCGCAGTAAACACCCATCGTAAGCTTCCATTTGCCTTAGTCGTTAACACCGATCCCATCACCCTGCCAGGCAAGCACTGGGTTTGCATCTTTGTCGCACAGAGCGGTCACGGAGAGTATTTCGACAGCTACGGTCTAGCACCCCTATCGCCTCATTTTCTAAAGTTTCTCAACGGCTGCTGCGGTAACCGATGGTCGCACAATGCCAGAAGGTTGCAAGGGTATGATAGCACCACGTGCGGGCATTACGTCATCGATTATCTCACCCACCGCTGCTCCGGCTTTCCCAAAAACTCGTTCTTTTCCAAGTTTCACATCAGCGATTATAACCACAACGATACCGTCATTCAAAACACCTACAAAGACGCATGTCTCCCCAAATGTTCCGGCGCTCTACAGTCGTGTCAACCGTTGCAGGTAACGAACTTTCTGTACACCACCTCATTTCACTCCATAGTCTCTGGTGCTCATTCTCTCTCGTGTGCTTTCAGAACTCGCTCCCGCTGCTATAAAGCGCCATACGCGTGCCGCCGGCCTTATTCGCAGTGAAACATGGAAACCGCACACACACCGCCCAGGTAAGTAAACTCCTTCTCTTGCGCTTTTCGTTTCCGCTTCATCCCATCTTACAATGCTCTAACACGCTCGTCTCTCTCTCGTTTCAGTGCCCTGGGGCTACAAACGCCGCAGCAATCGCCATCAGCCAAGAGGCAACTTACCATCCTCCAGGAACATCCCGAAGAACCGCAAGAACACCCGCCCAAGCAACTTCCCTTCATCGGACCCCTTTCTGATATTTACTTTCTTAACCCACAACAAACCAAGTTCGTGTGCGTCGGCTTTTCTCCCACCCCGCCACACCAGCTTGTGGTCACCATTGCAAAATGTGGAAAACGCAACGCCGTCGTCCTCAGCTCCACAGAATGGAACACTCTCGCCGAGACAAAGTCTATCATCCATCGCAACCTTCACCACTCCGAGGGACGGCTGCAAGAGTATCAGTTCTGCGAACGCATTTCGATCCTCTTCAGCTGCGCTTTCGGAAAGCTAAACATCGTCTTCAAAGATCTGCAAGGCAACAGCATCTCCCTCACCCCGCAAGAATGGGACGCACTGGAAAGCTTGCAACGAATCATTACCGACATCCTCTATCACAAGAGGAAAGAAGAAATGGACGTGCAAAATCAAATATTAGCCTACCGCAAGTACCTCCTTCATGCTTCCAACGCACCTTTCGATTCCACAAACTTTACCCAGTTCACCAAGTATATCCGGTGCGCTACTTTTCGAACCTTCCTGGAAATAGAACATTTCCTTAAACCTCTCCTCATCCAAAACATCTCTCAACCATAACCGTCAGTCGCCTCGCAACCACCAACCCATAAGCACCTCCAGCATGGGATACAGAAACTACGTCTCCGTGTACTGCGAGGGAACCAAGGTGTTTAAAAATTACGAAGCAGAGGGGCATCCTAAGAAAAATGCTCCTTATGCACTCCGTTTCATCGATCATTCCTACGACGACAAACTTGTGTCCGTCAAAGTTTACAGCTGCGAGAGCCAAATTCATTTCGTGTTCTCCAACATCAGTTTCAACGATATCCATTTCAAAACGCATTTGTGGCCTTCGTGCAACACAAATCGTAAAGAAGAAGAGCACCATTCGTCCCAACAATGCTTCCAATTTGTTGCCACAAGAGGTTTATACATAATCTTTTTCGAACAACAGTACATTTCTGTAGCTAACATGCAGGAAATGATACACCAAGACCGCATGTGCTTCGGCAGATGCTTAACCGTACATTTGGGCAATGTTCCAACCTATATTCTACCCGATCTTATACACGGCAAGTGGAAGTTCAGCGTCCATCAGAACAAAACTATTGTGCAAGAAGAAGAAGAAGAAGAACACCAAGAAAAAATTGCTTACAGCAAAAGCAACGTTTGGTGGTGAGCTTGGGTTTTCTTTTTCCAGTCAACCGTTATTTCCTTCCATTTCAAATCCTCCCATTATCGCTTCCTGCGGATGCGGTTTTCCAACCGTTCAACATATCCTGCGGATGCCCGCTTCCCTTTCCCACACTCATTATCGCTTCCTCAGGATGTCGGGGTTTTCCATATCTCCCTTCCTGCCAATTAACAACCCAAGCACTTCCTACGGATGTCCCGTTTCCTGCTATATCCATACCCACTTCCTTTCCCACACTCATTATCGCTTCCTACCGATTAACATCCCCACCACACAGTTCCTGCGCATGCAACCTTCAAATAAGCATACCCCTCCACGTTTAGCACGCAGTCCGTGCTCAGCTGTCGTCGTGACATGTCAGCAGACCCCTGTGCGGTTCTTCACTGCTCCTTCTGCTTCCATCCAACGTGTAGCTGCCAACTCCGTTATCGTCTCACGCACCTGTGCCAGCGGTGCTACCAGGGCTTCTACGAAGACCTTGCTCAACTCAACCAGCAGATCCAAGAGTTCCTCCGCAAATACGCCGGCAGAAACAACTCATGACCTGCGGGTGCTTCACCGTATTGTTCAAGTACCTCGAAAACGGAAAACGCCTTCAGGTGCTCCTGCCCCAAGAACGTCAAGTGATCCTGCAAAACGGTAACACCATCTTCACTCGTTACCCTCCATTCGACGTAAACATCGTTTGGCATCAGCTTTCCATCGACGCAAAGGAAGTTTGTGCTCCCTACCGAAGGTGCACCAAGCATTACAACCTACCAACACAACGCATCCATTTCGACGGCCCAGCTCCGTTTGTTAAACACTGCCGCTTCTGCCAAAATGGACGCCATTCGCCAACTTGAAGAATTATCCAACACCTGCGACATACTCAGCGTCTCATCCCTACGTGAAAACGTACCATACCGTGTGCAGAGTGTCAAATCAGTCGAAACCGTATACGGAGCCAAAACCGTCGTCAAACTAGACGACGATACCGAGGTTTTCCTCCCTTCCAGATTTGGAAAAGCCTCCCCCGAACTCATCCAAAACCTAAATAAAAACCCTTTCTGCATCATCTACAAAGGCGAAGAAAAACTTCGCAGTGGATTCAAACGTTACGTCGTACAATTCACCTCCGCATAATGGCCTGCGAAACCGACCCCATTTTCGTCGGCAACAACCTCACCCTCAAACTTCTCTTCAATCCCAGTCTCTCCACCAATGGTCAATTTCCCTCCAATTTCCGCATCATCTCCACCTGTACCACCTTCTTCGGTGACGTCAAGACCGTCACCATCAAACTATTCATAGATCATGCCGATGTTATCCACGTCAACTGTGCTCCTAACAAAATTAACCTCTTCCTACAAGATTCCACCTGCAGCATCTACATCAACAACAACGCAAAATCCGCACTCTGCAACCAAGTCACCGCTTCAGGTTGTCATGCCATCAGCTTCGACACAGACTTCATCATTCCCATCCACATTCCCACTCCCGACGAACATCTCAGCGACAACTTCTCACACCTCCTCATCACCTGCATCACCCAACCTCTCCGTCGTCGACACGAGTTTCGCATAGACAGCAGCAGCAGCAGCAGCGATGAAGATCAAGATATAACCGTCCAACGTCCACCTCCCAAACACACCACATTTTTTAAAGTTATCCTAGTGCGTGAGTGCATAAACATGTGTGACAATGCATCTCAGACATAAACAGTGTATATGTGCTATATATCAATGTGATTTCTTTTTAATCCATTTCTTTATTCATATGTGTTTTTGTACTTCTTATCACAGTATTCATAGCTTTATTATCTATCAGCCACATGTGTATTTTAATGCTTCTTGTATGTACTCGTTTTACCAAATATATAACATATATTGTATATCTCTCTCTGTATCCTGTGTAATAAAAATAAAAATAAAAAAAAGATCCCGGATTATCCAAGCGGATTATCGCTAATCCTACCGCTGGTGGCAACTTTTCAAACTTCCCGCTAATCCCTCTAATCCACCTTAATCCATCGGATTAAGGCGGATTAAGAGGGATTAACGCGACACCAACGCCACCTAGCGGCAGGATTATCGTTAATCCAATTGGATAATCCGGGATCTTAACTACTCATTATGGTCAGTTATTTCAACTGTAATAAATAGTACCTCAAAGAATATTTGTGAAGTTGATCTAAATGTTGAGGAAATAAATTCTTATTTCCTTGATTTTGTGGATGAAAGTGTTAACAGTAAAGCTACCAAGATTAATCCTGTTGATTTAATCATCAATACAAATAAGCCAATTAGTGTTTTTAAATTTAACCATGTAACTGTAGAGGGTGTTTATGCTGCTACAATGGGGCTTAGCAATAGTTCTTGTCTAGATGCATTTGAGTTAAATTCACGAATTTTAAAGTATGCTGCCTTTTTATAAGTGAGCCTCTGGTACACATCTTCAATATGTGTATTTACAATGGTAATTTCCGGATTCTTTTAAACTTGTTAAAGTCATTCCCATCTATAAGAAAGGTAGCAGAATTGACTATGCTAATTATAGACCTTTAAGTATCATCCCAGTTGTGTCTAAGGTTTTGAGATCCTATTAAATAAAGAGATAACTCAGTACTTTCAAGAAAACGTTCTGTTTTCTTCCAGTCAATTTGGTTTTAGAACAACAGGACACGGTACTATGGATGCTGTAATAGGTTTTTTTAAACGAACTTTGGATGCTTTTGAAGGTAATTTTCCATCCCATGGCCATTTCTTTGATCTAACAAAGGCCTTTGATATAATTTCACACGAAATACTTTTTAAAAAATTAGCCTGCTATGGTTTTTATGATATTAGTATAAATTTAATACGTTCTTACCTAAGTGGCAGATATCAGGCTACTTATGTTAGTGACAGAAAATGTAGTTTTAAAAGGATAAAGCATGGTGTCCCGCAGGGCTCAATACTGGGACCTGTTTTCTTTCTGGTGTATATCAATGATCTTCCGGAAGCTATACAGGATGAATGCCTAAAAACGTTTTTATTTGCTGATGATTTAGCATTGAATATATGTTGTAATAACAATGATACTCTCACAAGTAGACTTAAAGATATAACTTTAAGAGTAAATCACTGGTGTGACTCTAACAGATTAATCCTTAATCAAGATAAGACTGTGGATCTCAGTTCTGCTGATTTCAATCCTTCAACAGTCAAATCCTTAGGCATTTATCTTGAATCTAAATTAGGGTGGGAATCCCACATAGACTACATCTCAGGGAAACTGAGTAAAGGACTGTTCATGCTACGTGTACTGAGCAAAACAATAAATAAAAAGTCATTACTGTCAGTGTATTACAGTAATAACACTCCATTTTAAATTATGGTGTCTTACTTTGGGGCAACCATACCTATGCTAATAAGCTTTTTATTTTACAAAAGAGAGTGATAAGAATAGTAAGTGGAGTTCCGCGAAAAACACACTGTAAACCACATTCTATTGAACTTGGAATCCTCACTCTTCCTTGTGTATTATATTTTGAATTGTCTATTGTACATTAAGAGGAATCTACAACAGTATAATCTGTGTGAAACTGTTCATAATTATCCGACACGAAGTAGCAACAATATTTATTTTGGTAAATGTAAGTATAGTAAAACACTAAATAGCTTTGAAGTATCATCCATTAATCTATTCAATAGTTTATCGGATAAAATCAAGACACTTACATACGACATTTTTAAAAGACAGATTTTAATGATATTGAAGAAAAATCCTCTCTATAAGGCCCAGGAATTCTATAAGATTGAATTATTGTAATATTTAACATCTGACATTGCTATACATGTGTAAATGTTTTAGCAATAAATATCCGCCCGTCCGTCCATCCGTCCGTCCATCCATCCATCCATCAGAACTTGTTTAAACGTTGTACGGCGGATTTCACATATTCTTCTTTCAAGGCATTTTCTATTTGCCTGTATTATCATGAAGGAAACCAAACTACCGGTATTTGTTGACAATGAAAAGTATATAGTGACTAACTTTGACATTTTTGTTATTGACAGTTCTCTGTCTCTATAATTCAGAATGTAAGCTCTTCCTAAATGATATTAAACTTTTAAAGCATCGTAAGTGTAATAATAGTCTAATTAGGCATGCAGTGGTTCTAGTACCAAACGAAAGGACAAATCTAGGACAATGTTATTATAGAGCAAAAGGGGTTATCGTTGTTTCTGAAAAATTAAGGCACCCCTGCCATTTTAAAAGAACACTGCTGCTCCATTATTAAACCCTATTCTTCAAAATAATTATTAATTCACCTAAGTATTATCCTTTGATGGATGACATCAAAGAATCAGTTTTGAAGGTTTGCCCAAAAACATCTTATTAACAGAGCATCTCCTTCAGCAAGAAATTTGGAGAATTCCAAGACCATGACTGAACATTGTTGTGCATAGAAAGAGTTTCTCATCATGGTTAAAATTTATTAAACATTGAATAATTTGTAACGTTTTAAAGTGTGAAGTGACTTTTTAACTGATTGGAAGTCTGAAATATTTAAACTTCCAAATCCTTTAGAGCAGTTGGATACTGCAGTGTGTCATTTGGTGTACTTGAAAAGGTAATTTTTCCTGGGCTCGATGATTAGTTTCCTATAATCTCAAAGCTAGATGTAGAATAAAAAATCAATAGTTTTACCGATATTATCCTAGTCCTATCTTTTATAAATATACAGGCCTATTCAAAGAAACTGTGAGAGATAGAAACATATTCTACATGCCACTGAATAAATGCAAGCATAAATTTTAATCCCTGAGGTAATATGCATTTAACAAGAACGCACTGTGCATGGAAATATTACAATGGTTTGTCCATTTCTTGCCACACCAAATTAGTCGGCTCCTAGTTATAAAGCTTCCCGTGCCACAAATAAATCTACTGCAGAAGTGATTAGAAAATGGCTTCAAAGTAAACTACAGCATTCTATAGTACAGAGTGAGCCAAACGACTACGAACCGCCTGCGCGGTGTTTTTCCTGTCCGCGTCCTCGGCGCTCGTTGCCGTCTGCTGCTATCATAGAAAGGCGCGGATGAAACCATACAACATTTTTAAAATTACTTTTAAGTACTTTACTTACCAACTTTATGAAAGGAAATGCTGAAACTGGCCACCGTCGTTGTCCATACATTTTTGGCATCTCTTCAGGAAACTAGCCACCATGGAATATTTGGGGGAATTTTCCAAACGATGATCGATGTCGTCTAATGTTTCTTCGGTTAGAACCGAACGCCGTCTTTTAGATTTCTTAGCCTGAACACTTCCCGTGGCCTGAAATTTACTGTAAAGTTCATGGATTGTTATACGGCCTGCAACTTTTACACCTGGAAATCGTTCTGCAAATCGTACTTTCACTTCGCGAGCTGACCGAGTTAACACATACGAATCATAAATAAATACCCGCTGTGCAGTAGAACACATATACTCTGTGACTAAGTACAGGACAAAATAATAAATAACTCGTAATAACTCAAACACATCACATCACCATCAATTCAAAATTGCACTTCACACTGCAAAGCAAAACCACAACAGCGTGACTGTTTATAGCAGCAGTGTGTTATCATATTTTTATCATATTTCCACATGCCCAGTGAAAAAACATCGCGCAACCAGTAATATTGTTCATAAGATACCTCTCCGGGGTAACTTAAAACATAAAATGTACAAGACAAACCCACACACCCTGGAAGAATTAAAAAAAAAAATCCGCCAGGAAATTTCTCAACGTGAACTACGGCGAGTGATGGATAGTTTCCTTAAGAGGTGCCAAAAATGTATTGACAACGACGGTGGCCAGTTTCAGCATCAGTATCAGTTGGTAAGTAAAGCCTTTAACTGTAATTTTAAAAATGTTTATGGTTTCATCCGCACCTTACTACGATAGCGGCAGACGGCAACGGGCGCCGAGGATGCGGACAGGAAAAGCACCGTGAAGGCTGAGGAGGAGGCTTAGAGGAGGATGAGGCACACAGCGCCTCCGGCCTTTCCACGGCTGAAGAAGGGATTGCGTTAAGTGATTTCACGGAAAAGGAAGCGTACTTCCCGACCTGGTGGCGGTTCGGAGTCTTTTGGTGCGCTCCCTATATTATGACACAAGCGGATAAATGCGTCATTGGAGAACGACGAGGAGCTTATAAATAGACGAAGTTGATTATTTTCTTTTTCCGAGATTCTGCGATGCAATTAACGCATGTGTATGGCGCACTACTTTTTCGACTATAGCGAATAATAGAAATGGTACTTTGGTTTCAGTAGCAAGGCCACCAACACTAACTTCTGTGGTGAATTGGAGATCGATTATGCACGCTAGGTCATAACCAATGACATACAGCTCATACTTGGCTGCAAGTAGTAAGTAAATATTTAACAAATACAGAGGAAGTAAAGACCCAGGTAAGATTTAAAATGATAAAATTCAGCTATCAAATATGATTATATTCGTCATCAACATCAATACTTCACGGTTTAGGAGATGTCTGCCGTCCTGCCTCATACTTCCCTCCATCGCTTCAACGGTCTTCCTATGTATCTATAACCTGGTGGTTTGTACATATATGTTTGAAATGGAATGTAGGTGTTACTCATTCTTGGTACATGAGTTTTCCATTTTTCTCTGTTTGATTATACTTTTGTCATTTAGCAAAAATATACTTAATTCTTCTCTTATGTCCTCATTTCTAATTTGGTCTAATATTGTACACCCCTTTACTGTTCAAAGTTATTTCATTTCTGCAGCTTCAATTTTATTCCAATCCCTCTTTTTTATAATCCATATCTCGAACCATACAATAAAACAGGAACTGCCATTGACTTGTAAAGTTTTAAATGTGTGTTTCTTTTCAAATGGTTAGTATTATTCCACAAATTTATTGGAACTTACGCACTTTATGGTTTACTTCTTCGTTATTATATTGCAGCCCAGATAGTTAAAACTTCCAACTTGTTCTAACACTTTATTATTCAAAACTATCTTAGATCTTATTATTTGCGTTCCTCCGAATGACATTACCTTTGATTTCTCGACCGAAATTTTTATACTGTGATCTTGAGTCAATTTTTGTAATTTATAGATACTAATTTACAGCTTATTTTCACTGTCCTGAATTAACATCATGTCATCCGCTAAGAGCAGAATATTTAGTGTGTCTTTTTATTTAATTTTATACCAATTAGTATTTCTTCTTTAAATTTTTGGAGAATATCATCTACGTATATATTAAACAATAGCGGAGCCAAACTGCATCCTTGTCTTAAACCATTATTAATTATCATTTCTTGTGATAATCGTCCATTTCCTAAAACAATATTTATTTTTGTTTCTATATGTATTTTTGAGTAAGTGTTATATATTTAAGTGTTTTGGATATTCTTTTTTATCTAATACTTGCCAGAGTATTGTCATCATAACCTTATTGAATGCTTTTTTTAGGTCGATAAAAGTTATATGTGTTTCAAGGTTATATTCCCTTCTCTTTCCAATGGTTTGCTTAATTGCAAATATGATGTCTATTCAGAATCTTCCCTTTCTAAATCCTGTTTGATTTTCTAATAATAGTGGTTCTGTGATTACATTTAAACGTTGGTTAATTTTTTTTACACAGGTTATAACCTGTGTTCAGGACACTTATACCTCTATAATTGTTACATACATTTTGTTTTCCTTTTTTTAAATACAGTAATAACATCTGCACCATACCAGGTTTTAGAAATTCTATTCATTTGCCAACATTTATTAATTATTCTAAGTAATCCTTCAGGTAGTTTCTTTCCTCCTTATGTTATCAGTTGTGTGTTTATTCCATCTGGTCGCGGTGCTTTTCTATTTGTCATGTTTTGTAAACAGAATTGTAATTCTTCTTCAGTAATTAAATATTTGAATAGTTCAGGTAATATATTTCCTATTCTGCAATAACAAGTAAATAAAAATAGCTGATTTAGTATAGTCCATGCACATACCTGCGGTAAAATAGACAAAACACTTAGGTAGATTAGGTTGCAGCACCGAATGTTGAAATTCAACTTTTCACCATGACTGCATGTGGATAAAGAAAAAAAACACTTTCATTGAACAAAATATTTTTCCTGGGTCGCATTTTTCTATAAATAATCAGTGGTGCTTTATGTCACTGAATGGAAGTTCTAAGCCTGCCGTTAAAACCTTGAAGGTTCTTTATCCAGTGATGCATGGAATGCGTTTCTGACGACCTCGGTTTATTTAAAATAAACTTCTTAAATATGCTCTATTTCTGTAAATAACCCTGTAAATAGGCTTCCTTTTACTTTCACTACTACGTATAGTAAGTAGGGGAAGTATTGCATTCCACTCAAAAATTCGATGTCGAGATTTCAACGGAAATGTATATTTTGAGGCACCTGATTCCAAAAAAAGGGCATTTTTAGAAAACAGGTCCGCGCGCGCGCGCGTGTGTGTGTGTGAACAGCATAACGCAAAAACGAAAAGTCGTATATCTACCAAACTTTGTATTTAAGTTCAATATCTCCCAAAGATGCGACATGAAGACTTTCAAGAAAATCCTCTCACCCCAACTACCCTTTACATACAACATTTAAAAAAATCTTTTTTTTAAGACTGGCTCTAAGGATTTTGATTAAAATACCATATATTAGAGATGTTTACATGACAAATAAAATGTTTATATTAAATTTTCTGGGAATACACTTTGAAGTCCTCTTCATTCGTTGAATCTTGTATACTTGACAAACGTTAAGCAATAGACAAAAACGTACTGCTCAAGAAATGTAGATCTCTTTAAAACAAAACTTATTTGAAATAAGATTTTTTGTGGCATAATCTGTTTCTGAAATATCCGTTATTAATACTTCAAATAGTTCATTTCGTTCTTTTAAGCCCTTTCCACATTCAGATATTTTTCACGATTGCATGGAAACAGTATGGAATTTTAAGGCAGCATATAGAGTCCAGTTCTTAAAATTTGATTATCGCTGTTCGTTCTGTATGTATAACGAAATGTGTAATGTAGCCATTTCTGCGAAGGTTTCCTCTTATTCGGAATAAAACATGGCAGATACAAAAAAAACTTGTATACTCACTAATAAACGTAGAGAAAGTCATGCGAGTGTAACACATCAGATTTCTTCTGTAGCCTATGACAGTCATAATAATTACTTAAGACAATCCGTTAAAATGTACTGAATTCTAACTCCTTTTAATGCAATACATTTTGGAAAAATTGTACTGTTAGCAGAAAGTTTTCCCTGCTTTAAGTAGTTATAAAATATAATTCATTAGTTCTTTTTCGTTAATTTTCCTAATGCTTTTGGAGAAATTACTTTTTTCCAGAGAACTGCAATACATGCAAATATGACGCATTATCATAATAATGTAATGCTATTTTTTGTAGTGTTTAACGCCCGTCTTACTATATACGCCACCACAGGCTGTGGGCACTGGCAATACATGAAATGAAATGGTAATTAGGGAAGGAAATTTAGAAAGGAAAGGTTCCAGGGGTAAGTTTATGGTACCTCTCCGGTATTTGCCGGTTATGAGGACTGATAAAATCGAAAGAAAAAAATTCAGAAGGGAGAACAGTCCTGACGGGATTTCAACCGTGGACCTCCCGTTCAGGAGTCGTGATTTAACGAGCTCAGCTACCCTTCTCGGTCAAAAGTTGTGGAGGTTTCAAGTGCATGAAGTTTCTAGTTCCGTTAGTATGGTTCCTAATGTTACAATTTCATTTATAAATTAATGATGCACTTGAAGCAGATTTTGGAAAACGCCGGAATTGTGTGTGTTCATGTGTGCGCGTGTATAGGCACACTTAAGGTTTAAAAATGATAACAAGGAGGGGACTGAATAATAACTACGTAAGTAGTCGCTGTCAAAGCATAATTTTTCATGTGGTTATGTCCTCAGGGAAAAACAAACATTCTTCTCACCAGTATGTGATTTGAGCGTCCAGAACACATCCACAAACACCTGTTGTTAGTGACGAGCCGACGACGCCGCCGCTGTGCTTCTGACACGTTGATGTGCTGGCCGATACCTCCCCATTCCCGCCCCGCAGGAGAAAACCAACATCATCACAGAGGATTGATAGCTCTTCGCGCAGGTGATGATGATCGTCATTATAGTCTTTGCTTTTTGTTGTGCTGCAAGTTAAATATACGGACGGGGCTTTGAGGTTAGGTCACGAGTACCTTTCTTGTCTTAAGATGGGAGATATAACCCTCCGCGTTAAGTCCATAACGGGATCCTCTGTTTTTTCTTCCTTGGGGTTAAATAGACTATCAATGAAAGCATTCTCATAGACAAAAAGCTACATCCTAAAGTAAAAACCCTGATGTGATACATTCACACGATTTTATCTATACTCTATCGTTTATACTGGGTATACAAATTATTATTACTGAAGCTTATTTTTATATCTGCTATATTTCAACCCAAATAAACTTTTGCAGAAATAGCTACATTATACATTTGGTTATAGATGCAAAGGGAACAGCGATAGTCAAATGCTTAAGAACAGGGCGCTGTATGCTAACCTTAACTCCATGCAATCGCAAAAAAAAAAAAAAAAAAAAAAAAAAAAACCTTTAAGAACAGGACATTAAGAGAATGGCCAAGAAATGAACACTTGAACCTTTAATAACGGATATTTCAAAAACGGCTTGTGCCACAAAAAAATTGTTTTAAATAAATTATGTGTTGTAAAGAGATCTACATTTTAGTATGTTACGTTTTTGATTATCACTTAACGTTTACCAGTTATACAAGATGCTATAAAATTCTTTTCAAATGAAGAGAACTTCACAGGCTATTCCCAGAAAATTCAAGATATGCGTTTTATTTGTCACGTAAATATCTTTAATATATGGCAAGTTAATTAAAATCGTTAGAGCCGTTTCTTACAAAATTAAATGTCTCGAAAAATGTTCCTTGTAATAGATTAGTTTGGGGTGGGGAGATTTTCTTTAAAATCTCCGTGTCTGATCCCTGGAAGGTACTGAAAGTAAATACCAAGTTTGGGATTTATCCAACTTTTGGTTTTTGAGCTATGCTGTTCACAGACACACACACACGTGCACACGGACCTTTTTCTAAAAACGCTTTTTTTATTCAGAGGGCCGCAAAACATGTATTTCCGATGAAATGTCGGTATCGAATTTTTGAGTGGAATGCAATACTTTCTCTACCTATGTACAAGGTAGAGAAAGTAAAAATCTGATGTGTTACATTTACTACTATCGTTTATTTCAAACCTATAGCTTTTACTAACTATTCTTTATAGTTTTCTATCTACTTCATATTAGCCGAGATAAACCTTTGCAGAAATAGTTTTATTACACATTTCGTTGAAGGCACAAAAGAGATAGAGAAAGCCGAGTCGACATATCGGCCTTAAAATTTTGTACCCTTTCATGATATGGGCAACAACTGAAAACTGAAAAAACGACTAAGTATTGAAAAATTGAAAACACCAACAACGTATAGGTATCTCGAAAATGGCTAGTGCCAAAAGTTATTTGAAATAAAATATTTTTTAACAGATCTATATTTATTGTGTAGTAGGTTTTTGTCAATCTCTTATGGTTTCCAAGTTATACAAAAGTATACAAAATTGCTTACAAATGAAGAGGACTTTACAGGCTAGAACTAAATTAAGTCTAGATATTTGGATATAATCATTTATCTTATGGTTAGTGAACTTAAGATTCTGAATTTGTGTTTTAATAATTCTACTAAGCTTTTATGTGATTCGATATAATACTCACCGAATTTTGTCCATTAATATTTAGCCCAATTGTACATTTTTTATTATATTTGTTCTCATTAATACGCCAACTTTTCTGATTCCATGTACGAAATATATCCATTTACTTACGCATTTGTTTATGTTATGTTAATACATATTATGCATGGTTTCTGTGTGCTGTATTCTTGCTGTCGCACCACAACAGTAGGCATGTCAGGCGAGGTGCCAAGGTTTTCGGAACGCATCATTGCTGCGCACGCATTAAAAATAGGGCTAGAAAAGATCATTCGTTCCCAAATTGTATCTGATGATACTGGTGAGGACGGTGATGAAGATGTAGGTCTAAACAATGAAAATGTTCCCCGTGTGCATGAGGCAAATTAAGCTCTAGAAATTACACACAACGATTTCTATAATTCTAAAGCCTAACTGATGACTGCACTTCTGTGATTAGTGCATTCAATCGGCTAGTATATGACTATATGGAACAATCAAAGAAACGAAGAAAAATTGATGATTTTTTTTAAACCAGTGTAAAGCACCAGTACTCAGATTCTTTATATTCAAATTACGTTTAAATTATGAATACTGGTACTGGCATGCATATAAGTACTCTAAATACTGTATTTATGTTTGTTTCATTTATTATTTTCTTGTATTATATGATGCATTATTAGTTTCAGCAATAATCGAATGAAGTAGTAGTTTCAGTGCCACAAACAAATTCACCTTTACGTTTACTTATTCAGACGTTATTTTAGTTGTCTCCCTTTGAAAATCTATAATTGACGTTATATTATATATACGTTAAGATACTCACAGGAAAGAGTGAGTATTTATTTTATTTAGAATACGGCATCATTATCAAGTAAAATCTCTTAGTGACAATCAAAAAGCACTGCACTTCGATCACAAAGCACTACGCACTGAAAGTATACAAAACAATAACCTTCCTGTATCTAGGAATGCTGTAAATCATGTGGTAGGCCAAACACTTCGTATTTTTTATAGTAGCTATTATTTATTTTACTGTAATTACTTCTCTCAGCACCTCTTACGTTATTTATGTTGCTTGTTCTCTCTCCTCCAAAATTTAATCACAAACTATAGGAAATTAATAATTTTAAGTATCTCGTGAGTGTTCGGATAACAATTACTATCCCCGTTCTATGCCACATGGCTGACGTATTTTCTAGCTTCCCTTATGCCCGAGATATGAAGGGTGTAATTAGCTTCAACACCTCCGCCCCAAAAGTAGGGCAAAATAATTAAAGTAAAGATGATTTGGGAGCAGGAACCCTTTGGAAGATGTTAGGGTAAAACTGGGTAGTGACCTTGATGTTGTGGTATCAAAACCAAACATCGTCTCTTCTTAGCTCTACAAACAACATGTTTGATCATCAACCCCTCCTTACCTCAACACAAATAGCAGCCACACGTTCTTTCGGGTGAACACTCCTCCCAGTTGTGTCTCGTACACTCCCCAGTACAGTCGCTTCTTGAGACAGCTTTTCTTTTAAAACCAGCCAGTTATGTTGTCCTGTGTCACGACAGTTTGAACAAATAAATTAAATTTACATGTAACATTACGATTACTAAGGTAACACATCTCTAAATTTGACCAAAAATTGTGAAAAATTAAAAAATAAAAGTTTATATTAATAAAATAATACGAATTTTAAACATTAAGAAAACATCGCTTTTTATACTCGGTGCATTTAAACTACCAATTAACTAGACAATGAATGGATGTCGCATGTTTATTAACAATGCACTCCTTTAAACCTTGTTTTCTTACAAACATTTTTTCAGCATTTTTCCATACTCAAAATGCTTCACACCATGCAATTTTTTACTACTTTGATTCAAAATTTTTCTAATTCTTCTAAAATTTACATTAAAGAAATCGACGATATTCATTTTTAAAATAATCCTACGATTTTGAGAAATAAACCATTAACTCTTTGAAAAATCAAGAATGTTGGAAGCAGAAAAAATAATAGTTTGTCTTTAACAATCAGGGGTTAATGTAAAATATCTGAGACAATAGATCTTTATGTAAAATCATTTACAGTAAAGGTTAAATATCTTTTTAAAAATGCTGCAGAGAATTTTTATTGGAACAATGAATTTACACAATTAAAAATTAATATTTAAACAACAATGCGAGTTAGAATTTAAAACATGGCAGAAACATTACTGTTATTGTGGGTAATAAGCGGCATAAATTTCAGCAAAATATTTTACATTTTGTGGTTTTCCAAATTTCACAGATGCATTACTAACTAATAAATAAAAATAAAGAAGTAAAATTATATGAAGTAATCTCTTTTAGTTTCTCTAGTGCTTGTGCGGTGGTGTTACCTTAAGTTCACAATTTCACTGCAATTTTCCTGATACAAAATAAAGTTTTTATGTTACATTAACATGACCTTACAACCTCACATAATCCCTTAGTTATACACATACTGCAGTATTCGTACAAAAAGTAGTTCTTTATTCACGTTACGTTATTCACGATAAAAGTTTGCCTAGAAATTGCCTTAAATTAAGCAACATGGACTGAACTGTATTCTAATATAAACGATCGCGTGTCGTAAGAAGTCAGGTTTTGATAATAATGAGCCCATGCGGGAAAAATAAGATGCATACGATTCTTTGTTTAACCTGGGAAACTTAAGTATGTAACAACGAATACCTGGAAAACGGCGAATGCTGCAATGAACTCTGTATAAATTTTTGTCCATCTCTTATGTCTTAGGTACAAGTTATGCAAAATTACGCAAACTCATTCATAATGAACAGGACTTCTCAGGCTATTCGTAGAAAATTCAACATAATCACTTCAATATGTCGAATGATATTTTAGCCAGAATATCAGAGCCGTTCTTAAGAAAATAAAAAAAAAATAATGAAAGTTTTTCCATGAAAGAGGTATTTTGGAGTGGGCAGGAATTTCGCGAAAAGCTTCCTATCGCATCTTTGGAGGTTGCTTAACTTATATGCCAAGTTTGGTATTTATTCGGCTTTTCGTTCTTGAGTTATGGTGTTCATAGTCACGCGCGGACACACATACACATGCACACAAACACACATTTTTTTTCTAAAAATACTTTTATTGGTATTCAGGGAAATTCAAAACGTATATTTCCGGTGAAACATTTACATCGTTTTGGGTGGAATAAAAAACTTCCTCTCACTACCAGAGATAAGGGACAGAGTATGTAAAATAAAAATATGTGTGTACGTGCGTGCGTGTCTGTGTCTAAAAATAACATGGGCGGGCAACCTCATTGCATATGTAAATACTTTTAAGGATGCAGGCTGAAGAATTTTAAGCAACACCTTCATTCACAAAACCTCTTGCATGAAAATGGTTGAATTTTTCATGTCATGGGAAAACAAATCGGTCTAATGCTTTTGAAGAATAAGATTATTACCATGGTCTATATTTGCCGTGGTTTAGAGGATTTTAAAGATCTTCAAGACGCCGGTCGTGAAAGCTTTAGGTCAGTAAAGCCCAACCTTGTTTTTTATGTGCTAATGACGTCAGATTGTCGCCTTACCTCACCTCCTTCGTTTTGTGTTATGAAGCATTTCACCTTCACTCACTCACTGACGGCGAGTCGCAATGGCAATGTTCCAAGGTAACCAAAATTGGAGTTTGGACAACCCATGACCACACATATACGTCATATGTGTGGGAGTAAATCCTCCCTCCCTGTTTCGCTTAATATTGGGTATTACTGCTTTAGCTTCTAATGATTTTGCTTAAAACAACATATTTTTGAGATATCGGATAAAGAAAACGAATATTTGAACTTTATGTAAACATCCTGTGAGGTCCTGTTTACTTTTATCGGGTTTTAAATAGCTGGGAACAGGAAAGCCTTAAAGTTCATCAAAATACACAATTAATGCAAAATAACTTAAATTGTTTCTGGATTTTGTTGCAGTTCAGAAACGAGGTAAGAAATGTTCTGTAGTCTTTGATTTGAAATTCGATATGCCTATACTATATGCTTCACTCTCCAATTAGAACTTTTATAAAACTAACTTCAACTCTATGTATATTCTATTTTATATTAAGTCGTGTTAAACAATCACATTACGAAAGCCTATGTAGCTTTTAAGCATACTGCACTAAGTTTTGCACAAAATTTATATCAAGACGTACAAATTACAAAACTGCGCCCCTAAAATCTTTAGTCTTTATTTGGGAAATACTCGTAATTATTAATTGGTTTGCGTATTCCTGTATTTGATGCTTTGACTCTACTATCAGCTGAACTAGCAACGTGCACAAATAAGTTTTAAGTTATAGGTCCATTAGTGTCTTCTTCGTTTTCCACGAAATAAAGGCCTGTGACTTGTTCCGGTCTCAATTAAACATATTCCATCTTTTTCTTGATCTTCTTACTTGGCGTTATCCTCTAGGTATATAATTTAATAAAGTTTTTTGCTATTCGTACCTCCTTCATTCTTAAAGGCGAACGAAACACAAAAATCGTGTTTCTTTGTAAATGAAGGATATTACCTGTAAAATGTAGTGGTAGCATTGTTTTCTTACCGTTGTCCCTGCGCAAGTGAAGTCATAACCACTTTATACATCATCAGAGCCAGTCGTGTGCTGAACGCAGTTGGGAGATCACACGTTTAGTCATTGCTCCACGTACAGTAATACGTTTTTAAAAATTATTCTTATGTATTTAAGTTCAAGAGTAGTGTACTTTGTGGTGGTCTTTTGGTGATGGTGTTGCTGAGTCAGGTTAGTATTATACAAACAACGTAATATTATGAAAAATAAAATGCCTCAATGTTTACCATATGGCTTTAATATGAGAAGAGAAACACACAAGGGAACTCGTTTTCACACGTTTCCCAACAGAGACAAATCACCCAAAAATATAGGATATAGGTAGGACTTTGAAAAAGAATTGTCTGGTCCCGGTGCTATGTTCCTACCATTTTAAGGACACCGATTGTGAACAGAAACAATTATTAAAAATACAGCTTATGCCGGATGAAAATTTCAGAGAGCCTTTGTTAAAACCTGCAACTATTCCTACTATAAGGAAAAATGAAGACAATTTCCAGATATCAAGTTCTCGTAAGACAACTGATCATTCACCGTCTTCGTCCAAGAGCAAACGACAAAGAACAGAACCATGTGAGGCTAGAAATCGTAAAAGTATAGTTTCTGAACTATGCGATAGCATTACTTACAATAAGACTGACAATGAAGGCAATGATGATAAAAATATTGACACAGAGTTCAGAATAGAAGGTGATAAAAAACCAAGAATCCAGAAGTACAATGTGAACTAGGTACTGAAATCATAAGGAAATATATATTGTTGGAACGTGAAAACATCTACGAAACAAGCAATGATGAGGAAGATCAGGATAAGCTGAATAAAAATTTCTTCGAACCTGGCACTTCAGATTCTGATGATAACGATGAAGAAGACGAAGAATAAGAAGAAGAGACTTTCACCAAACATGGAAATGAAGCTACAATGAATTATTTCATTGTTGCTTGGACATCTCTACTTTTATTTTTCAAGGTATGTGTCTTATGTAGACATGAAGTCAAAACAATTTCTCATTACATTAAAGACACAATATTATGTGTTAAGACAGTGTTATTGCGGTAATACATTCACTTGGAACTCACAAAATTTATAAGGAAAGAAACCGGAAAGAAGTGCTTTGGTAGAAAGATCTTTATTATTATCTGGTATATTGTTTCAGAATTTTAAATGCTTCCAAAAATCACTGGATTTGGCAATGTTTTCAAGGCGTACATTCGATAAATTCATTCGAAACATGGCAGTACCAGTTGTTAGAGCATTTTGGGTTCAAGAAAGAAAAACTTGAACTCATTAAAAGGTTGTGGTATACCTATATGGTTGGCAGGGGATGGGCAGTATGGCTCCTCAGGATTTTCAGCCAAATAGTTAATCTATTCTGTCATGAATTTAAATTCCAACAAAATTATTGATTTTGCACTTGTTCAAGGAGGTATGGTGAAAAGCGATTTGGAAAAGGCTGCTTGTGACAACATACTGACTAGGCCTGCAAAACAGGAAATGTGTAGAGTTTGAAGTTTTTCTCTCCGACAGACATAAAGGTGTAAGATACCTGTTAAAATCTCAGTACCCGGAAGTGGAACATGAATTTCACGTATGGCACTGTTTAAAAGTCTAATGAAAAAAATTAAAATGGTAGAAAAAGAATGTCCAGAGCTGATGGCATGGAAAGCTAGTATAAACAACATTTATAGCAAGATATTCATATCCTTATTTATTTGAAACAAAATTAATATATTATTAATATAAGTAAGAAGCAAATCCCACAAAAATAATTTATAGTGCAACATCTCTATGGGCATTAGGATTCATTTTTTTATTTACTGTTGGAGGTCTTATCGTGGGCTGCGCAAAACTGTAATGAGAGCAGTAAAATAGTAATTGAAAAGTCACGTCAATTCTTGAGGGAGTATTTTTAACACTTAAATAATTTCAGTCTAATTATATAATATGTAAATTCAATAACAGCCCGCCTTAAAGCAATATGTGTATGTAACAATATATAAAAAGTGTATATTACAGTCATTATATATGTTTATGTTATTGTATACTATTGTATACATGTTCAATAATGTTATATGAATGTATTACGTAATTTAATAATGTAGGATCTGTGAGAATAAAAGGTTAAAAGTTGCTAACAATGAGGTAACAATGAGGTAACCTTGAGGCAATAATGAATTTGAAAGTTTAAATGCTACTAGTCATTATTGGAGGAACAATAATGTAAATTTTGAGACAGTTTATAAGCAGCCAATCAACAACCAGAAAAGGTATTCAGAAATGAAGGTGTTTTATTGGATTAGGAATAAACAATCAGAGACTTGAAATACAGAAATTTACAAGTTTAGGCGGTTGAAATCAGTTCAGTTGCCTGTAAACAGTGTTTCTAACCGGACCCGAGATACATCCTCGAGAGATTTAATACGTATTCGTGTGAGACGAAAAATAAGTTTACGTGTTAAAAAGTGCAAGTATTTAATAAAAGAATCTCACAGCTCCCTATCAGTGAAATGTTATTTAAATTGTGTCAAGCATTAATAAAAGGAGTGAAGTAAAATTATAATCTGTGTAAGCCTACATTCTTAGTCACACCACAACCCTGCTAAGAGAAACGTGTCTCTAAATACAGATGCAGCCGAGACAAACATAAATATATAATATTTAAAGAAACAATCAAATTACAAGTTAATATTTTTAAACTTGGGGCAAAGGCCACCTGAAAGTACATTCAGGGTGAAGGCTACCGGAAACTGTTTACTATGCGTGCGGTTGCAACTACTACAAGTTCGGCTCCCCAACAGTTGAAATATAATACAACTCCTTCAATACAAACTACTTAAAATTGACGCCCAAAGCGTGGTGCAAATAACGTAACAAACCATGTTCTCAAATTGGCGTCCATACGTGGAGCTAATAAAATATTTTTTTCATTCTTCATCATATAAAAAAAGACTAGAAAACTGGTAAATGGAAATCTTGTTAACGCGATGAATTGTTGAAAGAGGAACAAAGAAATAAATTATTTATTAAAGACGAATCAAACGCCTATCATGCTCTTAAGATAATTGTTTTGGACAACACCTTCTTAAAAGATTTGGTTCATATTCGATATTATATTACATTCTGGCAGTTTAGAAAGTTATCACATCTTCGTCTCAGTTATGCTCCAAAAAGAATACATTTTTCATATGAATGCCTTCAACTTAGATCCATGAGAAAACTGTGTCAAAACTCACTACTTCAAAGCATCTGGATTTTGGGTCATGAAAAATAAATGTGAGAAATTTATCGAAGAATGGAAACTGCTGATAATGCAAAAAATAAAAAATCTCTGCATGCACATTGTGTTAATCCATTACCGGGCCAGCAATCGATCTGTCCTTACTGAATAATCATGCTTCGACCTCCATTAGAGTTAGTACGATTGAACCACTTCTCAACATAAGAAGATTGGTCACAGATAGGTAATACAATTTTAAATAACAATAACAATAATAATAAAATAATAATAATGGTTGAATTTAAAACTTACTATTCGAATTTAAGTGTTTATTAAGAAGTTTGAAGCCTACATATACTTCGCTGGGTTCTGGAAAAGCATTTCTAATATTAAGCACTACACATGATGGCATGACAACTCTTCTGTGTCCAATAGCAGTCCATGAATTAATGCACGCTGTAAGTTGTTTGTAGCAGGAATATCCCAGGTCTTATTAGCAGGATCGTTGGCGATGAGTAATTTCTTTTCAGCTCAACTTTTTGTTTTTAACGCTTAGTTATGCCTCACAGTACTCAAAAAATCACGATCTATAACCAATTTGTGAAAACTAGGATGCTTTGAGATACAAACAAAATCACCATTAGCCAATTTTATGTTTACGTAGTCCGAGCAACACAATTTCCTCATCATTATCATAGGTATACGAGTACATTCCTTACACTTACACCAATGATAGATGGAACCAGCACGGTTTTCGGTGTTCACACAGTTTCGAAATCGTTGTCAGAATGATGCAAATCTTCAAAATCGCTCGTTTTTGGTTCAACTGATAAGGTCGGATACCACGTTTACTCATTTTCAAAGCAGATGATGGAGTGCTTATCACCTAGTAGGTATTAACTGAATTATGAAAAGTGTTAGGCTAGCTTTAGCTCTACATAGTCTTTGTTATTCAGAGAAGTTATGAACTTCTAGTGAAATTAACACGTAAACTTGTTAATCATTTAAAACAAGGGTGGCGAAAACGCCTGTCTTCCGCGTGCCACCAAATATGCAACACGCACTACACCACTCAGCAGCACATGGAAACAAATGAATAGACGGTTAGAAAAGGAGTTGCGCCTGCGAGTCATAGTGCCTCGCGAGTCGCGCTTTTGCCACCACTGATTTAAAACATCTATGCTGCATACGCCTTGTCTGGGTGCAGTGTGGCTCTCATGACATCACGCGTCAACTCAACAATAGACCGCAATCCCATTACCATTCAATTTGGGATGGTGACAAATAAACTAATGTGGTGAATGAAATATTCAGTTTTGTTTTTCGTACCCCTTTAATTACTCAGGCTAATTTAGAACCTCTGCAACAAACTTTATGAGGGTCTCACTAAGAGGATCACCTTTTCTGATACAAACTATATTGGCTGATGCCACATGATTGAGTAGTCAACCCATGTCCTATGGCCCTCCGTTACCTAAGGGTCCTTAAATCAGTGCCCTGCTCATGGAGAATGTGTCCCATATTGCGCATAAAGGTGGTTCCAACATTACGGCGTTCCACCACACTTCGGTCATGCAGTAAGAGAACTTCTCAACAGCACGTACAGAGAGAAGTAGATAGGGAGAGGAGGATTTGAAGCATGGCCAGCGCAATTGCCCGACTTAACGCCGCTTGACTTCTTTCTTTGGGGGCATGTGAAGAGTATCGTGTATGACGCCCTAGTTGGCGCTAGGGAAAATTGATTGCACCAGCCTTTGATCGCATTCATCAGAGATCGCACATGTTGGAGAACGTTCGACAGTCAATATAACCGTGGTGACGGAATGTATAGAGGCCGAAGGTAGACACTTTAAGGGCCTTCTCTGAATTACTTTTTCATTTAATTTGCATTGTCCTCAAAATTATAAATGCGCTTATGTGACCCTGGATCTTATTTACCCAATCTTGTGGCTTCTAAACAACACATCAGCCACCTTCGGTTGTTTGGCAAAATGTCCTGTTTAAGAGACCTGTCATTCAAGAAAGTTTGTGCAGAAATCTGAATCACCCCGTATTCTGGTACCAGTTATTTTTATTTTCGTTGATTTTTTCATTAAGTTGCATCAGTTAACTCTTTATGGATGTCTTATTATTTTGGTTTGTCTAAAAGGATAAAATCTGCTACTGCTTTTAGAAATCTTATCTCTGTTGTTTTTCTTTTTTTTTTCCCCTGCCTGTCTTATTCACTGTCCAACTTTCATTTCCATATCTTGCCATCGGTACTGTCATTGCTTTGTAGAAATTTATTTGTTTTGCTTCTGTCCTCTTATTCCTTAATGTTCTGTTTATTGTGCCGTACATTTGTCTTAATTTGTTTAGTTTTATATTCAGGTCTTCATTTTTACTATATAATACGTTAAAAACTCGGTAATTAAAGCTGAAAAATGGTATTATTGCTTCATATCTTACATGACTTTCCTCCCTAAAAGCCATCGAATTTTCTTGGCTGTTAAAATCTTTAGATTACATATCTCCATGATATGCTTCAGATTATTACGCTTTTCTGTAGTCCATCTTCCGTTTCTTAGAAAATAACCCGATTGTCAGCGTATAGAATGTTTTCAGCATGCATCTGCTAGTAATTTGTATTATTCTTTTATTATTTTTTCTATCAACTGGAGCGCTTTTTGCGGAACAACCTTTTTGTCACGCATATCATCTAAATATAAATTTAGCTTTGTCATCGAGTTAGGTCTGACTCTGGCAAGGTGTAATAAAGCCATCAAAAAGCAATGGTAAAGGTCATTATTTATTTTTTGTCCAGAGCCCCTGAATCTGGCAGTAACACCCAGTTCTAATCCTTTCTTCACAGTCCTTTTTATCGCCAAGTAAATCAAATGTGAGTACCATGCAGTATTCTATGTGTAGACAATGAAATGAGAAACACCTTAATTTGTACAGCACCTGCCGATCAAACCTCACCGGCGGGTGAATAAAGTGTAAAGTTTCCAATTTACAACAGACGCCGCCTACAATTCCTTTCTGCTAGAATGAATCCAATCCAGTCATTTCTAAATTACCTATAAACTCAATGATGTGCTCTGCAGCTGTACCTACTTCTTGTACAGACAAAGAAAGAGAGAGAAAAGGCATGCGAGACATACAAACGAGATACAGATAATATATGAAGATTGAACTAAAAGAAATTGAAAATGGCAGAACAAGATATAAAACACACAATGCAATTCAAATAAAGAATCTAGAGAACGTGTCATTATTTATCCAGAGAAAACTCTTCCATAAATTTTCGCTGTTTCATGTATGCAACAATAAAAACAACACATTTATGATCTCATTCCACTCGACATCAAGCATAAAACTGAATAGGTGTGAGGATTTTATGCTACTGGGAGAGTGCCGGTAAACATAATATCTGTAATTTATAGTTCGTAAAAAATAGTGCAATTTTCTTCTTGTCTTTGGCAAACGGTATGTTATATAATAGAGAAATGCATATTTAGAATAGGTACCAGATTTGTCTTTTGTATTGGAGGCATTTATGTACATACAAGTGAAGATTTATACTCTTTATGCACCAAACCGTTCAATTGGACGATTTTCTAGATTAAGATTTACTTCCGTAAAAGATTTAGTCCTAATAATCAAATCTGTTAAAATGAACGCTACAGGTTTAAATCAATAATGGGAATAAAACTTAACGCACATATTAATATCTTGTTACTTCGGTTTTTATTTTCTCTACCGCTTACATATGCTAGGTAAACGAAGTATTGTGTTCACCTAAACATTGATACCAAAATATCATCGTAAATACATGTTTCTATGTCCTCTTACCACAAAAACAACATTTTTTTTTTAGAAAATCCAGTACAGTTAAAAGTGAAGTACACATAAATATCAATCTTGTTATTTAAGTCCAGCATATTTCAAGGATTCAAAGCAAACATTTTTAAAAAGTTCTTCCCGTATTAAACAATCCTTTAAGTAGAAATATTATTTTATTTTTTGTTTTACAAAAACAACTAACGATTGACATAATACATGAAATATATATTTGATGTATTGTAAGTAAAATGTATACCTTGAATGTTCTGTGAATACCCTATGAGGTCGTCTTCATTCTCATTGAATTTCATATAAGGGAAACTTTATGGTAATATGTAGGATTCGTTAAGACATGCAATTTGGTAACATTAGCCATGTTTTAAATATTGGTTTTTTATGTTTAAGTTTACCTAAATTTACATGTAACTATACCCGTAGCTGCAAATTGGAAGTCATTTCTAGGAAAAAATTCCTATAATGATTAGGATAAGGTAGGTAAACGAAATGCGTTTTCTATTTAAGTATAGCACTGCCCCATTATCGCCAGTTGGAAAACAAATACTTATGTACATACAAACAATCAAACAGCAGAAAGCACGAAAGGTCGATATCAATGACTCTCGCTTTTCTAGAGAAAATCAATAAAGGAAGCTCATTACGCTTTTAAATTCGACGACTATTAATTAGCCTGGTCTGTACGGCGAAAACGTACTCAAAAGCTGCAGGCGCCTATAGACTATCCGGTAGAAAGGTAATGGATAGAGAAAATCGTGTCACTGTACTATATCACGTGTCTTTTATTTTTTCTCTCACTTTTCCTCTAAACACTTTATAAAATAGATAAAAACATCTCCTTGATCGTGTTGAGCCTGTAGCCTATATTTAAAAAAACAACATTATATGTTTAAAAGGTGTAGATAACGCTAGGAATATTTTGATTCTAGAATATGCCAGCAGCAGAGCAGTGCAACCTTAAGCGTATATGATGATATTTACTGAATTTTAAAAGAATAGTGTTCTTAGATGTTCGAGAAATATGATTCCTTTAGCCTTTACTATTGATTTTGGAGGCGCATAGATGATTTAATCACGTCAGGGAATAAATATCAGGAACATAAGGTTACATACAAACAATACAACAAAAATATTAAAGTGACATAGTGGCTAGATTTAGACACAAATGCAGAAAAAGAAAGGTAGAAAGAAGGATGGAAGCAAGCAAGGAAAGAGTGGTACAGCCTATACGTATCTGTAAATTAACTACGTCTGCATACGTGTCTAACATAATGAAGTATAGATAAAGATATTCCTAGGTAGTCGTTCACCGATAACAGGCCAGTAAAATTCTTTTCATCTTCAGATAGCTGTGTGCTATTATCTCATCAAAACTTAAATAAGAAAAAGATTTTAAAGTTCTCTATGACATATCTATTTACAGCTTCAGTTTTATTGTATTGAAATAGCCCAGATTTCATAACTATAAGTTCTTGAACTAATCTCTGAAATTGCTTCCATTTAATTACTGTAAGTGAATAAAGTGCAAGTTTCCAGAGTGTGTGGAGGTAGTCGATTTATATTTTAATATAGATGGCTATTGCTACTATAAAGCCAACTAAGCTTTATAAAGAAGAATATAAATTTTGAACGTTATATTTTATAGGCAGCTCGATGGACAATCACTATTGAATTTTCATCCTGTTACTTAATTACTACTTTTGTATTCATATTTTTGACGAAAAAACTGGTTTCATCCTCAAGTTACCATTTCAGTTAACTCCCAAAACAAAACACTAGCCTTTTAGCCATATTACTAGCCCTTAATATGCATTTTTAATCGCGTCATCTTACTGTTTGTTTTCTGAAGCTTCTTCTCATTATACCATTTAGCTCTGCCTGAATATGACTACATTTCTGGGCATGATCAAACACAATTCACACGCGACATTAATGCATTCATGCGATCGGTCGCCCAACCCGTATCGGCCGTTAGTTTAGGACCAATAAATAGCCCTTTCGGACTGTTCCAGCTCGGTAATTGTGCCATAAAGCGATTTTGGTCGATGAGAGCGACAGATTGCTCAGTTTAGTGCCCTAGACTCGTTAAACTCCGGCGGAAAGATAAATCACTATACGCGGGAACGGAATGGGTATAATCTAACTTGTTAAACTAAGAAGGTGAGACTGAATGTATAATAAAAACTCGGAGAATAAATTACTGTTGCAGTGTTCGTGAGTAAGAAGTACCAGTATTTCAAATAAAAATGATCAGCGTTTTTAGTGCAGTGTTAATTCATCGGAAAATGATGCGGTTAAATTTGGCGTGTTAGCGCGATCACTCAGACGGTAACATTGTGGTCCGCGTTCGGGAGGTTCTGGATTCAAAACCCGGGGGCTACCAATCTGACCGAAGGGTTTTTTCACGGTTTTTCTCGGTCGCTAGGCGAATGCTGGAATGGATGATTTGATCCGAGAATTTTCCTATCGTCCCTTTCATCACTACATTTCATTTCCTTCTTCACCGCCATATCAGGCACTGGTCTGATCACCCATCCTGGACATGCTATGAATCCAGACTCAACAGCTACTGACCTAAGGCATGGGCTTATAAGCCCTTGGGAGTGTAAGTCCTCCAAAGAGGGGGTAATCCTGTATTAAAGAAGGAGTCTTTAAATCTGATTTATTGCAAGAACTAGGTGACTGATAAGGAAGCGTATGAAGTCTGTTTCTCTTTCGATTACCTAGTAAATCTCACTCTGTGGTCGCGATCCCTGGGAAACTCGTGAAAGTTTGTAACGAGGGTGGCATAAACAAAAATCGAGGCACTCCTAAGAGCATAACAGAAAGATTATCAAGCTAGAGAGACCCAAATTATAATTATTCATTTCCTACTAATGAAGCCTTAATACTTCAAAGCCGTTTACAAAATTCTAATCTTATTCTTATAAGAATAAGATTGAATTTGGTAAGTTGTATTTCATTTTGATAAAATTTGATCCATATTCATTATGTTATGTTTGAATGCTTAAACGTTTGAAATGTTTAAGGAGGCAAGCAACTATTTCTCATTTGAAGAGCATTTCATTTCATTTCATTATCTCTGCTGGATAGCTTCAAACCTATTTGGAAGCCCTTAAAAATTAAGTTTCTTAAATATTTGAAAATGACTAGATTACAATATTCCAGCAGCTGATAAAAATGAACAGGAGGTAATATTCTGATCTCTACAAAAATGAAATTCTATGATAAGCATTAAGGCAATCAATCTAGGCTCTCTAAATATTCAACTAAGGAACGTATTTCTTAAAAGGAGTAGTTTAAAGAATGCAAGCTGACAAGAAAATAAAAATGTTGATAACATGTCAACTGGCATTTAATTACTGATAAACTGAATACGCAGAATAGAGAACCGCAGGTTACATTACTGATATAATAAGACGAAAAGAAGATATTTTGGTACACGATCAGGAAAAAAAATTATAAAGGAAATAGGAGGAGGCAAAATAAATTGATCGAAAGCTGCCAACTAGGGTAAAAGATGGTAAGTTTGTCATTCCATTACAAGTTCTTTTATTACTAAAATATTTAGTTATTGAACCTAGTTTCTTGAAGTTTTAACATATTCTATAACTTTTGCCAAGTCATAACTCCAGTGCACCATTATGTGTGCTGTAATTGGCCAAGCAGTATAGTTTTATCTAAGTGCTTGAAAATAATGGTTAAATAAGGCTTTTAAATATTTCAAAGGGTTGGGTGGTATTTGAAAGTTGTAAAGTAACCTATGACGTTTTCTTTGGATCATTTAGTGTACACAGTTTTGTCTAGATAGTCCAAAGCTTATTGATTGAACGAAGGGATTGTAAGTAAGGATAGCGGAAGTTTGTGAAATTTATAGGATAACATAATATTTTGCAAACTTGATGTAAGTTTTGTCAAAATAATGCAAAAAATAATCTTTGATAATACGTTTAGCGAAATCAAAGTGATATTTGGTATATTAATACGATATGCAACTCCCTCTCCAATAATTCAATTTTAAAATATCTAAATATCCTCATTTACTCCTTTTAACTAGAAGTTATAACAATCTACAATGGTTGCAATAAGGTGCTAAGAGTAACCTCTAATATTCATATTCTAACAAAGGGGATTTAAACAGGTGACATGAATGCGAAATCGCCCCAAACCCCTGCTTCAATGCTCTTGCAGATAATCTACGTCCGTCCTGAAGAACAGTGCTTTACAAGGTGAAATAATTATCTCACACACATACACGCGCGCGCGAGCATACACGTGCTTTCTCTTTATAACATTAGTATCAATGCAGTAATCGATAACCTCTAATTTGTTACAGGTTATTAGTTGATAACAGCTACATTTTATTGAAACACAATTATTTAATCGCATTTTAAATTAATGTATAAGATATACATTTTAAGGACAATATGAATTTTGGAGAGCTTCTAAAATCTAAATATATCTGCAAGAATTATTTTTTTGCATGAACAAAACTTGAAATCTTTTAAAAAGTTGGTAACATTTTAAAAGTTATACCTTATTTCATTATAGACTAAAGAAGTTAACTCTCGAACAACTTCTGAGTACCTGACTATAACTATTTTTTCACCTCCAAAATTACACAATGACAATGATTTGACTATACTCCCTAGACTTGTCGAAATAATCAAAACAGTTCAGACAGGCGCGGCAAGTAAAGGTTAAGCAGCAGCTCCAGAAAGCTGCTTCATCAGGATTTTTTAACACAGTAGCTTTGTGAAGATTTACTCTACTAATCACGTAACTATATGTCAGTCACACTAAACCTACGATTCCTTGACATCATGCAATACTTCTTTCTCTAGTCACTGCGAAGTTCGTTCTAGAAAGCAAGGGGAGAAACGAAGAAAAAGCAAAGAGGAAAGGAGAGTGGCTCAATCGTCGGTCTGCTGAGTTCTTGCGTCACACAGGTGTTCTGGCATTGTTGTTATAGTTTATTATAGCTGCTGCCCTTATTAGTCTTTTAATGCGATAACGTTGTTGCTTATGAGGCGAGAAACTAACTAATGTAACTGTATGGGATTTTTCTTCTAATGACGAATGTATTTATGGCGTACGGTTCCTAGGAATCAGTCGAGGAATTACTTGATGGAAAAATT
This sequence comes from Deroplatys truncata, assembly GCA_030765065.1. Lineage (NCBI taxonomy): Eukaryota > Metazoa > Arthropoda > Insecta > Mantodea > Mantidae > Deroplatys > Deroplatys truncata. The sequence goes on along the minus strand of CM060978.1, from coordinate 167,868,675 downwards.
GTGGCCTCTGAACTAGAAGTCGCGCTCCTGTTGCAAGAATAGGATTGTTGGTCCCAGTTTTCATTCACTTCTGCTCACCATCGATGAATTGATATTGAGAATGTGCACCGTAGAACTTAAAAGTCCTTAGTTCCACTTTTCACTATAGTATTTCTTTATCACTAGTAGCACACATTTCCTTCGTAGTTAAGCTTTTGTCTTAATCAACGAAATTTAGCCTGCAAAATTAGTGAAAACGTTCCATAATTTCATCTGCTTTATTCCTCCTTCCAAAAATAATTACAAGTTACAAAATCGTTTTTAAATTATCTTAATGATAATTTATTTTAACAAAGTATATCCGCAATAGTTTATTAGTAGATTTGCCTCTTGTTCCAGTAATTTTTCGGTTGTTATTAGTTGGTTATTTCTCTTAAAAGTAGGAAAATATACCTAATATTATAAAATAAAATAGCTCCTATTATGGTTTAAAAATCAAATATAAAATACAATTCATTGAAATACATTCAAGCAGTTAATATATGTTTTAATACATCCAACAGCAATGTATTATTTGTATTACAAATTTCAGTTACAAACTTCTAAAATGCTTTTTCTAGAATTAATTGTGTATATGTGCACAAAAATTCAATTTCATATTATTGGCTCTTTATTGTAACTTTCACACCATTTGTATTTTAATTTTTATGTTAAAACTGTTCTTCTTTTTTATACTTCTTTCGAGATTTTTCTTAATATTTTCCCTTAAGAGCTAACCCTTCAAGGTTAATACTGGAATAAACGACAAAAGATTGATTTTGGAATAGTAAAACGAAAATGTGTGTGAAATTGTTATAATAAGGTGTATATTCCTGCTTTAAACAATAATAATTCGTGTTAATGCGAGAATAATTAACAATGAGTGTCTACAAACTGTTCTACTGTAGTTTCTAAATGAGGTAGACATATATACACTATCTTGAAGATTCGTAAGCTGCATCACCAGGAATATCGTAAACAAAACGTTTACTTCTTTTTTTTAATTTTTTTTTATTGTAAGTAGACGAAACGGTTAAAGAGATTATAGAACACGTCCAATAGCCAGTAATTCACTTGTGTCCAAACACCCGCAGATTTTAATTTTCCTACCCATACAACTGAAGAAAACAATACACAAATGACCAAATATGGCGTTTTGGTTTTATTAAGAAGTCCTCATTTGAAAATGCAGTACTGCAGAAAAAAATTGATGTGTTGCACCCACATGGCTTTCTCTACCCTCTATCGTTTATTAGTGGGTATACAAACTATTCTTACTAAAGCTTACTTTTATCTACTGCATTTTAATCCAAATAAACCTTTGCAGAAATAGCTACATTACACATTTCGTTATAGATACAAAGGGAATAGCGATAGTCAAATGTTTAAAAACAGGACGCTGTAATCTGGCCTTAAAAGTCCGTACTGTTTCCATGCAATCCTGAGAAGCAGCAAGCCTCTAGGGGGTCACAAAGTCCCCCGCGATACCCAGGGAGGGAGGGCGTCAATCGAATGACACTCCCATACCCCGAGGGTCATTTCTGTGAGCCAGCACCTGAAAATTTTAATGCGCCTCCCCCCATTACAAGGGCGGAAGTGAATTATGCCATTTATGCACGTCAAATCAAAAAAAGAGGAAGACTACGGAAAAACCTCGGTAGGGCGTCATTATCTACCGGCTATCCAGGACCGCTACCGGACCGGAAGACGCACCACGGCAGCTGAAGGGTTCGGAACCGCACCCCCTTTCGGGGAATCTTGAGAAACAACTGAATGTTGATAGGACTTCAAGAGAATGGCCAAGTAATGTACAATTCGAATCATTAATAACGGGTATCTCAGAAATGGCTTATGCCACAAAAAACAAAATAACTTATTAGAAATAAATTGTGTATTTTAAAGAGATCTACATTGTTTTGTGTAGTACGTTTTCGTCCATCCTTAATGTTTACTATTTATACAAGATTATATAAAATTCCTTCCAAATTAAGTGAACTTCACAGGCTATTCACAGAAAATTTAAGATATGTGTCTTATTTTTAATGTAGATATGTTTAATATACGATATTTTAATAAAAAGAGAGCCATTTCTCAAAAAATCAGAAAGTTCGGAAAATGTTCCATGTAAAGCGTAGTTTTGGGTGGGGTGATTTTCCTGAAAATCTTCGTGTTGCATCTTTGGTAGGCACTGACCCTAAATATCAAGCTTGATATATATCCCACTTTTCGTTTTTTAGTTATGCTGTTCACATTCACACAAACACACAATCATACAGACACATACGTACACATTCAAACAGGGATCTTCTTCTAAAATGTCATTTTTGGATTTAGGGGGCCTCTAAACATGTATTTCCGGTGAAATTTCGGTATCGGAATGCAATACGTTCTCTACTACTATGTACGTGGTAGAGAAAGTAAAGCATAAGAAGAAAAATTTTAATTTTGCATGTTTGGCTTGTTCTTGTTTTGTTTAAGGGCGTTCAACTGCTAGGTCATTAGCGCCCTTCTAAAACGGATCATGGTACATTTTGCATGTGAGAGAGTAAGTTGCTCTAATGTTCTTAATAATTTCTGCGTAGTTCCGTGTCCAGGTTGTGAAGATATTAGCTTGGTGAAGGACGTAGTTTATGCACAATAGGGAGAGAAGTGCGAGAAAGTGGTGGAATTTGTCGTTTAATAATGCTTAGCGAGGATGTAAAAGTAAAGCGAAGCTATAAAAATATTCATTTATTTATTTTAGGCAATATTCATTTGAATGTATCCAACAACAGTTCTTTCACAGTCGCCATAGATAGCTTTAAGCTTGGAGAGTTAAAGTAGACTTAAAAACATCTTTGTCATTTTAGCCCACACAAGGTCAATGTGAAACGCCATAAATATTAATCTAAATGAATCTAAGTAGTCGCCTAAATATTAAAGAAGTTACTGCAATGGAATTTACCTTTAACCTACATATGAGATCACCTTGAAGGTATAATATGCGGATTAGAGTTGTTCATAACTCATTCGGGGCTTCTTCACGGTAGCACAATAGTATTACGGCTGTGCCGAATATGAATGGCTCCAGTCACGGATATGCATTAAAAGTTTCAAATCTGGTCCAAGAAATCTGAAGGAAGGGATTATAAGTAAATTAACGCCAACGATGCGGTTAAGGGGAGATTAGGTGACAAAATGCCAAAAAATAACAGTTTTAGTTATTTGTGCGGTCCAATTAAATTGAATTTCCACTTTAACTGGATTATCTTTGTATACACAATATTTATATTTTGAATATATTTTAAAAATATATATACTGCATTATATTGCATCTTCCGTTTTGTGAATTCTGCACCACTTCACAGAAAAACATATTAAGTTCTACAAACCTTGAAGTAGAGTGGTAAATTTTAGGCCACTTTTTAACGGAAATTTTGTTCTATAAATTAATATTACTGTAACTTATGTGTGCTCAAGCCATGTGATTTCTTTTCTTGGCAGATATACGTGAATGTTTTCTCCATTTCTGTTTGAATAGCCTTTTCTATGAATGACTTTTCTGGTATTAATGACCCGTTTTCTAAGAAATTATTGAAGACAGCCAAATTAAATTTTAGTAGAACAAAGACAACCTCTAAGTTCTCTTCTGGACCTACTTTTATATTAATAACATGCTCGGTTATTCTAATATAATTTTAATAATAATTATTGCTAATAAACTTCAATCAAAGGATGTTATCATTAAACATTAACCCTATCCTCCTTAATAAGTAAACTTACTGGATAAAAGTAGATCAGCAAACTTAGAAGACATGCATCTACAACCTGAAAATTTTTGACTCTGATATGTTAAATAGTTTCTAAGATAGTAGTTTATGAATTTAACAGATTTGACACTGATGGATGGTGCTTTTAATTTCCCTTTAACTAGGATACCGAAAATTAAACCCACGTTAGCGCAATAGCGGTGTAAGCCCAAGGCACTGATTGTATCCAGGTCTTGGTATTCATCTTAAGGGGGGGACCTTGGATGGAACGCATAAATTATTTAGTTAATAAGTTAAACAGTGGAATATTTAAGTTAAGACTCCTTAAAAGTACACTATCAAGAATATGCTTAGTTACGGTTTACTATGTCTAACATACTATCTTGGTTATGGGACCTTTCTGTGGGAAATCATACATCAGATCTCCATTATCAGCATCATCATTATCATCATCATCATCATCATCTCTTCATGGATTAGGAGATGTCTTCTATTCCGGCCTCATGTCTCTTTCCCACTTCTCATAGACTTTCCAATGCCTTTTTTCCATATGGTTAGTATGCATATGTAATTTTGGAATATCGAATTTTGTCCAAAATCTGTAAATGCTTTCTCCATCTTTCTCCATACTGCTCATTTTGTAATTTATATCTCCAATGCCTAGTTCCTCTCTAATTTCTTCATTATTTTATTTTATCCAGTATTGAACACCTTTTAGCAGCTCTGAGATATCTAATTTCTGACGCATTTGTGTATCCCATTCATTTTTCTTTTGTAACCCATGTTACACAACCAACATTAGGATTGGATTCGCCACTTTCTTATAACATCTTAAGCTAGTTTCTTTACTTGTACTTGTTTTTAGTATTCTTACTAATATTCCGCAATTATTTTGGAAACTACTTGCTTTATTATTTAAATCTGATTGTTATATTACATCCTATATAGTTACATCTTCTATTTGTTCTAGTATTTTGTTATTTATTATTGCTAAAGATGAGGGGTTCCAGCGGTTTGTCAACAGGTTGTTAGTTCATAGACGTTATACAGCTGTATGCCTAGTGTCTGTGTTGACTTCCGACGTACGCAAATCACACAAAGAATGAAAAATGCAACACTCCGTTAAGGTCTAGCAGATGACAGTACACAAATATGAGGGATGTATTGAAACATTGGTAAAATTAGAAGAAGAAACTTGCCTTTATGATTCATCTATAGCTTCAGAGCCATCACAAGCCGAATTGCACTGCATTATTAAATACAGCTTAAATTATCGAATGTCAAACGTCGCCGCGCACCACTTAAACAGCTTTGAACTGCAAGGAGCTTCTATCAATGTCACAGGGTATTAACGGTGCCTAATGTCAAGCATACTATGCTATCGTCTGATTTTGTATTCTTCATCGTGTTACAAATTGTTTGAACATTCCTTATTTTTCTGTAGAATGTTTTGCAATTCATTCTTTATTCTCTGGTCCTTTCTTGATTTTTTTCTGACAGCTCTTCTATTATTCTTATTATTTATTACTATTTTGGAGATTAGAGAGTACTTTCCTTGTATTATTAATTGATACTCGGACTCCTTGATTTGCTTGTACATTTCCTAGTTTTCTTCTGCAAGTCATTTTCTGTTTCTTCGAATATTATAATATCGTCAGCATAGTGTAGCATATAACATATCAATTGTACTATTCCTATTTAGTCTCATTCTCGACGATTAATACTTCAAAAATAGCTGTGAGTGATGTGACATCATTATCACTGATCACTGTAAACCACTTTTGTAGAACTTGGAATATCTACACTGCCGGGAATGTTCCGGACTGCCTCCTATATGTTAAAACAAATTAAAGTACTCTTATCGCACGTTCTAAAGTGCACGATTTTCTCACTCGGAATAGACGGAGTATACTCGTATATATTAACAATGCAAATGCAGCAACACAACCAGCAGTTTGGTTTGAATTTCATATAAATTTTATAATAGTCTACGACTGTACACAAGAAGTATATGCTATACTCCGTTTAAGAGACGAGTAGCCGTGGTCGCTAGAACGTATAGCTTCGGCGCTCCGCCAAGCGCATGGGTGTTTGTGTGTTGTGTAATTGCGGTAATAAGCGGTAAAGCATACAGTAAAATTACAATAGTAATAAACTGGATAAATCAGGGAACTTAAAAAAAAAGGCCAAACTGAGGGTTGCGGATTATTCATGGATGTGTAGGTGTGTGTGTAATTGTGGTAATAAGCGGTAAAAAGACAGTAGTAAAACGCAGTAATGTAAAACTGGGCAACAAGGGGAAAACGCTTACATTTTAAATTATATTAAAAAAAGTCAGAATAGCACTGCTGGCCAATCCAGTATGCAATATTAATATCAAATCCATTTCGACTCTAAAGTACATCTAATCAATATGCATAATTATGATGACGAAGGGCACCATGTTTGGAAGTACATGCAGGTGTCTACTGAGCTTTCAAAATGTGATAAATAGACAGAAACTTCCGTTAAAAGGAACCTGATAGTTTTGCGAGTGAAAATGAGCAAGAAAGAAAGGTAAAATGAATAAAATTTTGCTACACAGTGAGAGAAACGGGGTCTCAGTGAGCACAGGTGAATAGTTTAGAATGGGTATGAAGAGTGTAAACAACAGTTACGATAGTGTGGCAATAAAAAGTGGCAGTAATCGATGAGAGTGCATTGGGGTAGTTTCTAATGGGCAGTGACTGTACGAGATTTCTCGCCTCGCGTGTTGGAGCCGGTCGCGTGTGAGAAGAATGCTACGCTAGTTCCTCAGGGCTCTTCATTACCCGGGAGTCTGCCCCAACAGCGGTGTGATTTTTTACACTGCCTCCTAGATTATACTTATTAAATTTAAACCTTTATAAATATTAGCCTTTATACCCCATCCCTCGCTTGCTTGATGTGCAAAGTATCACACGGGCAGTGTTATTTTCATCACGATTTTGATTATGTGCTTGGACGTGAATATAAAAGGGAAGCAGCAGGTGTGTGTGTGTGTGTGTGTGTGTGTGTGTGTGTGTGTGTTCGGTCCAGTCACGCAGATAATCACCGATCTTCCTTTGTTATCGGAGATGAGTGCATTGTGTGCACAGATAATATCTGGAGTGGAAAGATGATGATGGACTACAAATGCTTGGAGGCAGCAAAGGGGGAAAACGGAAAGGGGAGAGACAATTGTTGCTAGGAATTGTAACGAGTGTACAAAACAATTACTATGAATGATACAACACAAGCAGGTGCCGCTAGAGCACCACGAAACACAATGATTGTTATTCCCGTTGTGTCTGTCTCACTCAATATGTTTCGCAAATGAGAAATACAGTGGCATGGGTTGTCACAATAATAATATGTAAATTAATGTACTGCAAGTAATAAGCAAAAGATACAATTGGAACCTGCAGAAAAGAGGATGCGAAGCGAATCATGTATTTACAAACTTATAAACAAGCTTCCTTAAGTGAAGGGGCAATCGTGAACAAAGCGCTCTGATTTCTTCATATTTATCATTGGTTTAATCTTTCTCATTGTTAAAACATTACATTTCGCAAGTAATTATATCGTTCATTTCCTTATCCTTCAGGAATACTGAAAGTGGATTTGACAATTTCTGCACAAATCCCAGATGCTGTCATAATTAATTAGCATGTGTTTCAAGTAAAATGGTTGCCTTCTATCAAGGCTAATTTACTCAGCATTCACTAAAATCTAGCTGAGTATAAATTTACTGTTGAAACATATTTCTTATCATTCGCTTTTCCCAATGTGTCAGGTTAGGAGTTAGGGGTAGTCAGACGGAGGGGCCTCCAGTAACTGGGTCACAGTGCCGCACGTAGGCCATAGTGAGCCCTGTTGCTTCTAAAATGACCCCTGGGAGGAAGACATGAAGGAGAAACCCGAAGGGTGACCAGATCCGGACGACGATGTGCGCTAGTAATGCAATATGGCACCAATCCCGACGTCGGCTAACCCCCTTAGCCCCTTAGCCCCTTGTTACAGAAATAACCCATGCTGTCGTTATCAAGATCATTCGATTGGCTGAGAAAAATCTGTCCTTTTCAAACAGTATTATCATATGAGGTTGGGAAGTAAGTTTTATAGAATCCAGTAATTGTTTAAAAAACCGAGGCGTTTACATCTGTGGCCCGTACTTGGGAGGTGGTGGGTTCGATTCCTGTGGCCTACGTTCCTGACCCATGGGTTTTTTCAGGGTTTTCCTGGGGCGTCAGACGAACGCTGGGAAGGATTCTTACATCCCCCGAAATTCCTGTCCTCCATTTCACCTCCATTCTCATTTCTCTTCATCTTTCATCCGTTGGTCTCTTTCAGGGTTGCAAGTGTCGGCGATGCGTTTTGGTGCAGCGTGGCAGGGGATAAGGATGCTCCTTGTGACTCTCCATCCCTCGGCTATCGGCTGGCTGCCGGGGGTATCCGAACCCCCTGAAGGGCATTGGACCCCCTCTGTGTGGGGTGGACTCCACGGTCTGCCTGTCCGTCTCTATCTGGAAACTTAGGAACCCTGCCATTCCTGTGCCGTCACTCCTGGTTCCGGCTGCTCGGTGTCTCCTCTTGCCTCACCCTTCCTCCCGGGGACAACCCTTTGTGGGACGTAGGCATAATACCCCCCTACGTGGAGTAATGCCGAATCCCCTCCGTAGCCAATGCAATCCAATCTTTTAAAAAAGCAAGCAAAGCAGGTACCATTTTTCTTTCAGCACAGTTTGTCTTTCGTACCGTTACTTATTGCCCAATTTCAAGATGGTGTTTTCCAATCTAGTAGGCGTTGCTACTTGTTTGCTAAAAGAATGCTATCATCTGCTTTAAAGTCTTTTATAGTTTTTGGAAAGAATAAAATATTACATCACCGAATGTAAGATGTTGATGCTTTTATTCCCTAACATAATGTCTGTTTCTGAACATAGAAAACGTTCTTCATTACACCACAAGGTCATAACATTTATTGTCCTTCAGCTCGGACACAAATGATAAAGTTTTGATGATTACAACTAAACGTAAGTCCCATCATTAGAGAATTTCTGTGTTTTTAACATACGAAGAGGCATTTGGAATGAAAACGAATTAAAAAAAATCTGATTGCTTCATTCTCACGACTTTCTCTACTCACTGCTCTACAAACTATTCTGACAAAGCTTATTCTTCTACTTCTTGTTAATAAAAGATGTCACATTACATATTTAGTTGTAGGAGAATACATTAAGCTAAAGCAATATCAAATCTTTTAAAAGCCGGTCGCTATTTGATGGCATTGAAATTGCATTCTCTTTTCATGAACACAAAAAAAGAAGAAATACGATGTGTTACACTCGCGTGACTTTCTCTGCTCTTGTACGAAGTATTTTTACAAACGCTTATTCTCTATTTATTTCATGTTAATTGAGATAAACATTTACAGATACCATTTTGTTGCTAAATTTCTTGTAGGTGCAAGGGGAATATGGTAGGCTTTAAGCGATAGTCAAATATTTTAAGTGCTAAAGCGCTAAAAAATATAAAAGTGCTTTTTTTGGATTCGCGGCCTCAAAACAAGTGTTTCCGGTGAAATATTGGTATCAAATTTTTGGCTGTAATGCAATACTTCCCCAACTTACTATACATAGTAGAGAAAGTAAAACAAAGGAAGAGCGATTTCCAGTTGATAGAAGTATAGTATTTGAAAGTTCAAACCAATATTAAATTATATCTGGAAAGTTGTTAACACAGAAAAACATTATTTTGCATAAATTGTGTGCCTTAACGAAATGTACATTTTTGTATACTAAGATTTTACGATTTACCAGCTGTAGAAAAGTAATCCAGAATAAATAGGGCTTCACAGGCTATTTCCAGAAAATTCAAGTTATATACATTTTATTTTTCATGCAAATATATTAAACATGTCGTATTTTAATCAAAATCGTTAGACTCATTTTTGACAAAATCAAAAGAACGAAATTTTTCCATATAAAGAATAATTTGGAATGGAGGGGTGGATTCTTAAGAATCTTAAGGTCGCATCCTTGGAGGACGCTGCACTTAAATAACCAAGTTTGGTATTTAACCAACTTTTCGTTTTGAGTTATGCTGTTCACACACACTACATATATGGACGTTTTTCTGAAAAGCTTTTTCTATTCAGCAGACTTCAAAACGTACATTTCCAGCGAAACCTCGATATCGAATCTTTTTATGGGATGGAATACTTGTTCTCCTCACTACAGGTAGAGGCTATCCAACGGAGGGGACAACTCGCCACTTCCACCAACTATTTCATTGGGACTACACCCCTCGGGAGGCAGGAATGAAGTGAAGGAGCCTCAGGAGGCCGCAGATCCGCAGGCAGACAGGTCACAGAGGCTCACGAAAGTCTCTATCATTTCCAGGTTGAAACACTCGCCTTCCCCAGCAGAGGCAAAGAATGCCTCGAGAGGGCGACGAAGTGACCCTAGCAGGCAGTCCAATGCACCCTGGTGTTTTACGGGGAGAAATCTTTTACAAAGCGCAGCAACCGTGCCATCTGCCCGATAGCAGTCGTACTACGGAACTCTGAGACACCTCCTGAAATACGAAAGGGAGTGAGGTGAAATGACAGGAAATGAGGGAAAGCAGAAATCTGGAAGAATACATCACCCCAGCATTCGCCTAGGCGACCAGAGGAAAACTACGAAAAACCGTATGGTCAGAGTGGACAGTCACCGGGAATCGAAGCCGGGACCTCCGGAATGCGGACCATGGACGTTGCCCTCTGAGTAAGAGTAGAGAAAAATAAAAATATTAACCAGCAAACTGCGCTGGAAAGCCAAAATCCCATTATATGCAACATTTAAAGTTCTGTTCATTTAGCGTATTGTCTTTAGTTTCCGAATCCTCCTGGTGCACACCAAGTAATATGTTTAACTCCCACTGTACCGAGGGAATTCAAAGAAGTGTAATTATCACGAGCCACCACTGAGTAATTCAGGAGGCGAACACATACGCCTTCTACTCATCTAACCATTTTATTTTATGACAGTGGCTGCATCATAGTGGTAGAATTAAAAGATGTATGCTTTGTATCAGATTCTATTGTGATAATCAAATATTTTAGTTAATTGGTTACTTTAATAATATTTTGAATCTGCTCTTCACTTTCTTGCAAACACTACAGTCATATGCGAGAATAGCATTTTTAACTTCATCAATTAATAAGTGACAAAGAATTAAATATTAACTTTAAGACACGGTTAAGTTTCCATAGCTAATTCAGGGGTTAGAATACAATGGCTAATATATACATTCTGAGTAGATTTTTTGATTTTGCATTTACTGAAACTTCTTAACTTTTTTTTCATTTTTATTAATACCTTACTAGAAATCAAGTTTCAGAATTCTGTTGTCAAACCGCTGCTATCTGATTTCTATTGTCCAAACTATCTTTAAGATCCGTTATGAATAATCGTTAGAGTATATAATAGTATATTAAGATTACCACATGAGAATAACGCTAATCTTGGTGAAACTTTTATCATATGAGCAGATCATCTCCATATATATATATATATATATATTTATCCCAACTGTTTACTATCAATACAATATAAATTACATTGTCGTAAATTGGTTATTTTTAAAGTGAGATCTATGTCGTTAACCTGGGTGTTACGTACATTTACAAAATACAACCTACAGCAAATGAAGATATATAACCTAAGATAAAACGAACCTACCACATGAAAACAGCAAAAGGAGCCATTAG